>CM075351.1:64940000-67440000 GCA_037693485.1 Kitagawia praeruptora
TTCTTTCACTGAGAAGTTGGCCTACTCGGTGCTCTCAACACGGCCCCGTTCGTCCACTGCAAGCCTCATCGACCCTTTGAACATGTCGATTTTTGCATTATGCAGGATAAAAGTAGCACCTTCTTGCGTCAAGTCAACTAGACCTCAGTTCTGTACTGATGCAAAATTTTCTAAAATCTTCCTTCCCGGGTGAGAGCCTATGAGAGAAGTCGTAACTGTAATCACAATTCGATACAAGTAGAATCTTAGTATTTTCGATTTTGCAAACTTTATTAAACAAGGATACAATTACCCAAAGATCACATATAAAAAATATTTAGAAACCATACAAGTGATTCTTCCTTCAACTAGTTTTTTTTGCTAATTTCGTCGACTAGTTATTTTTTTAACTTGTAAACTTTTTAGAAACTACGTACTTCAATTACAAAACCTTACTCCGCATCATGAACATAGAGTTCTCACAAAATTTTGGTGCCATGTCAATGGCACACATGGAATGATCCAATGGACTGTCGGGTATTATTTGTGAAGTAAAATATTCAAGTTGCATTGTAAAGTAATTATTCATGTCCTCAAATTGTATATCCCACATTTGTGATTACACAAGAGTTGTACGTGAAAGGAGCAGAAGAGTTGATGGAAACATCAATAAATCATCAGTTATTGATATTAGTACTTGTGAACTACTGGCTTAGTTCATGAGGGGTCACAAACTGATCAAAATTAGACAAATCACTCGAGCATGCAAATTACAGGGAAAACATAACAGAACAGGTTGAAAAGCTGGCTTTTCACTAATTTGCACGACAAGTGAACCATACCCAGATCGTTTCTAGCTATAAAGATTATCATTCCAGTTTCATCGTCTACCAAACACTCAGCAATACGCATTTGGCAATGGCGTCGTCGGCCTCTTTGCAAGACCATCTTGGTACGAACAAGGAACAACCACCTTCACAATGGCGTCATTTGCCAATATTAAAAATCTTCGGGTCAAGTCAAATAATTAACAATCAAAAACACACAGAAAACACTTGCTAATTCCGAAATGAACTAAGGAAAGCAAACAAGCTGGATATAGCAATCTGGATGCAAAGAATTTTTAGAAATGTGAATGTGATCAAGTATTTTATAATTTGAAGGTTACACTTGATCAATCATATGACAGCATGTTTCACCATCCAAGCAATTCATACTAATCGAAGATCGAAGTGAAAAAGATGTCATGTAGCTGAAACAGTACTAATTTAAGATCTATGCCCAAAAATAAATTCAAACCTGCTACTCAATCCTAAGTCCTAACATGACTGTGTGCCACAAGTAGTACTCATTTTTCTTTAAACTTTTCACAACCACAAGTTGCCACATTTTCACTCTGACCTTTTAAACTACCAAAAAAAAAACTAGTAGTAATTTTTTTTGTTATTTGAGAAGTTGAAGAGAAAACACGGGTACTTGTGAAAAGTTTGAAGATAGGGAGGGTGAGTACTTATAAACAAAAGTTGTTATTGTGGAAAAAGATAAACTAAAATGAGAGTACTTATGGAAGAAACTTTTTATGTATAGATACACCATAAAAAAAGATAATTTCACGAGTAGTTTGTGTTGGAATTAAAAGAAAACAATGAATTTTAATGTGAAAGGAAAGGAGAATGTAAAATAATTTGCTAACTAGTCATCCAGGGATGCCTTGTTTTTGTGTTGTGGAGGGTCATGAACACAAAGACACCAATTTTGCTGTCAATGAACCATATATCTTTATAAATTTTAAGGACAGAGGTACCACGTAAATCTGATAATACAAGACGTAGGAACATTTTTTTGTAAACAAGAACAATAAAAAAAACTTTCACAAAAGAAAAACAGAGTGCTCAGATAATGATGGAAGATGTAAGGCCAAAATCAAGACTCCAAAGCTCAAAAGACCCCTGAACAAAATCATAGTGTCCCCCTTTCAGCGTTAGAGCATTCTTCGCTACAGCTTCTCTAACAAATGGATATGTGAGTAAGTTCGCCAGCGACACATTCACAGCCTCCTGCAACATTTTCATAAAAAAAAATCAATTGTTCGAAATTTCGTAGTAGATAAACATGGAAATCATAAATATTGATCACTCAGCTGGCTCAAAACAATGCCATGTTTTGACCTAATTTAGCTACTAAGAGTTTTAGTTTTTGATTACAAGTTAAAAAGTTAAAACTGAAAATAATTCAATTTCAAGTTCATTATGCAAAAACAATACCAAGTTTTTGAAGTCACACACATACTTACTATTAGTATCAGAATATCAAATGAATAATTTAATGATGGGATATAGAGCCTGTTTGGCAAACATGACTTAAAGCTAAAAAAGGCTTTAAGTCATTTTTGCCCCGTTTGTGTAACGTGGCTTTAAGCCGGCTTTAAGTTAAAAAACTGCTTTAAGCCATAAGTTACATTTAGGTACTTTTGACTTATGACTTATGACTTATGGAGCTTTTTTTTTTTTTTTTTTTCACAATTCTTGTAAAGCTTAAATATCATGAATTTAAAATTTTTTTAAGTCAAATATCACTTTAAGTCAAAATTATTAAATTCCCATTTAACTTTAAGTAAAATTACCCAAACACATTCATTCAACTTAAAGTAAACAACTTTACTTTCTCCTTTAAGTTAAAAACACCTCCTTTAAGTCAAAAGTAACTTATTTTAAGTAATGCCAAACACCCTCATAGTATCTATAAATCTTACTATAAAGGTGCTACAAAAGATTCTTTCTATTAATCTAGTAAAACAATACACAAGTAATAACAAACGGTGAACGGTTCACCTGGCAAACATTTGCCAGGGAACTGTTTCCCAACATATGGTTTCTGGACCGTTGGATCGTTGATCCAACGGCCCTGATTTAAAAAAAAAATTACACCGTACCGCAGAAACTTTCCGCAGTACGGGGTAATTACAAAAATGCCCCCTGTTTTCACATAAAAAATCTACTGTTCACCGTACCGCTTCTGCGGTACGTGAACAGTGAGGGCAATTTTGTAATTACTCCGTACCGCGGAAAGTTTCTGCGGTACGGTGTAAATTTTTTTTAAAATCAGGACCGTTGGATCAACGGTCCAGAAACCATATGTTGGGAAACAGTTCCCTAGCAAATGTTTGCTAGGGAACGGACCCCATAACAAACAGACTTACTTTCTCCAAACTTGTGTGCTGTTCTGCACTAGCCAAATGGCCCAATTCTCCTTTCACCTTAGCCTTTGCAGGTGCACATATTTTCACCCAGTCCTCAATGAAATCACTGATAAAGAGAAGCAAAAAAGAGCATTGACACTTAAACTAATATAATCTAGTTAAACTTACTAAAAAGAAGAACATTTATCTTAAGGGAAAGGACATGTAATGTAAGGATGCAACCCTTGAATAACATGAAGAGTGCTCCTGTAATTGGAGGGATAACTTTTCTTTATGCATATTAATTTTGCAAAACCGGATATCTAATTTATGCCTAGTATTATCATTTCCTTTAGTACACCTCTTTTGCAAAATGTTTAGAGAAATTTAAAACCTAATAATCATCTAAACATTAAATACTTTCCTAAAAGGCTAAAAAAATTAGAATCGTATACTTTTTCTTTCAGCATCCCCCCATGGTTCCCTATTATTTAAAAATTGCACAAAAGATCCCATGATCCCATCTGATATTTACAATGCCTATTTAGAAATATCATATAGCTGCTCTAAATGATGAGTGATGACTGGACGCGGTGTCACATTGACGTTAGATTGCACGCAGTTATCATAAAACAAATCAACAAGGCAGTGAAAGACAATGCTGACAAGAAAGAAGATTCGAACTTAATATAAATTCATGTCTAACCCTTGTGATGGATTTATATGTGATGACCAACACCACCACCAATCCACCATAACTTGTTGCAACAGGTTTAATCTTCTAAGTAAATACTCCCTCCGTCCCTTATTGTTATTCTTGTTTCATATGTCGGGATTGTTCATAACATGAGATAAATTACTAATTTACGTATAATTTATAAGACTAAATATAGTCATGAGTGATCTTGTTGAATTCGTATTTATGAGTATTTTAATACAGTGAAGTTTTTATATTTAATACTAATACGAAATTCAAGATATTAACGATCAAAAGTGTGCGTTGGCAAACGTGTCCGGTCAAAACAGGAAAAACATTAAGGGACGGAGGGAGTATAATGAATGAACTCAAGGAAAGATGATTCTTCATCAATATAATTATGCTCTAAACAGAGAGTCAGAGATTATAGATGTATGCACAAAGAGAGTCACCTGGCAGTGGTCCCATCATCAGGAAGAGACATAAGACCCTTAATCCCACCACAACAGCTATGACCAATAACTAAAATATTCTCCACCTGAAAAGAAACAGTGCCAATGATTTGTTTGCTTCTTCTGTTAACTACAACTACTAACAAAGGATCAAACACTTAACATGGTTGCAACTACATTTTAAACCGGGTCTCCAATTCAATCAATGGTCAATTGACCTGCACAACTTTAATAATGGATAATTCTTTTGAGTTCCATGACTACGGGATCAACTTTTAATGCTTGATAAGATGATTCTGATCAGAAAGATAAGATGGTATTTTTGATAGAACTTGGTGTTGGAATATTTGGAAATTATGTACGACAAGAACCAGGGGTATGTGAATAGGACTTCTCAACTTGCCGCATGCCCCTTCATCCACTATAGTCTATAATTTGTCATCAACTCAAACAACCAAATCTACCTTTGCTTGGTTCAAAGATCAACAAACAAGGCTAAAAAGAATAAAGTATGGTACCACAAGATAAAAATCTATATTCACCTTTAAATGAACTACTGCATATTCGATGGCCGCCCCTGCTCCAGAGTATTTTGTCTGCAGCATATAAACAGAGCAAGTCATTATAAAATGTTAAGAAAAGAGAAAAAAACAAATAAACAACCAGTCAAATTAAGACATTGATCAAGTTGACTTAAAATCTAGTAATTTAATAAACAACTAAAATTATCTTCCTTTCTGGTGAAGGTACAGCTACACAGGTTATATAGTTCACATTTCACAACCACCAGCCAACAAAACAAGATCCTAAAAAATTTATGCATGTTAGTGATATAGTTGTAAAGAAAAATTGACCCTATATTTTAGGAAGTCCTCAAAAATTTCTGTAGGACATTTTTATATATTGAACATAATGTTTCATCATTAGCCATATATAGGGTCAACTGCATCCATATATCATAGAAAAATTGCACCAAATCTTAAATTATCCATGGCCAGTTGCAAAAACAAGTCCTACATTATAATGATCACATGTTTGAGCTTTAGACAACCTACTCTTCCCTGGCCTTAACTCGGGCATTGAGTTAATTTCATCACTTTGATTTCTCCTCCAACTACTTAAATATATCATACTGAATTTTTTAATCATGTGTTTAGTACATAAACCGGATCTTCTTAAGATTTACGGGCAAACCTTGTCAAATGGGGGGACCATGTTCGCAATGTTTCGAACTATAAACGCTTCTCCTGGCTGAAAATTGAGGATATGAGATGGGCACACTCGAGAGTCTGAGCAGGCAAACACCAAAAACTGCAGGACAGTAGATACAAAACACACAATTAGGATCACAATGTATTGGGTAACCATATAAAACTTTTTTACATGGCCGCATAATCACACCAAGATATTTTGGGTGGCATGTCTATATACTAACCTTTGGGCTCTGCCCCTTGGCAAGCTCACCAAACAGATCCGGATTCTTTCTGCAAAAAGAGGCAGGGCATGAATCTAGTTAAACTCTGCGATCATAGAAAATACATCGCCGTCCAATATTTCATTGTAACAAACACAACTGATCAATCAACAACTGTCCTAATTGTCTTATGCAATCAAACAGCAACTCCATTCATCCCCACTTGTATTCAGAACCGACAAACAATCAATCGAGAAACCTAAAAAATAACATCCCTATGCCAAAATTACTCTCAAAACTGGTTAAAATATGTTATTATGTTTGGTGCGATAATCAAGTATCTACGTGTTATCCAAGAAATCATGCCTTTATGGTAAAATGATCACCACTGGCATTCGGGTCAAGTGTATAACACCAAACTTCCAACATATAAAAATGCTGTTGGAATCTTGTAGCATGAAGATATAACAAAATGCAAGAGTACAATTTAGAATTCTACTTTAGACTTTACTTAGTCAGACTCCACAATGTGATAATTATAGGAAGCAGTACTTATATAAACATACAGCATATTCAACAAGCCTTTACCAAATTCTAAGGTAAGAAAATGAATACTAGTATAAAAAAGTGAAAACTACAGTGTCTTATAAAAGTGCTTATACATACTCATATTTCTCAGTCTTGAATTGTGTGAACCCGGCTTGAATCTTCTCAACCGGGTTAAACTCAGCTTCCAACTCGGCGGTTAATTGCTTGATCTTAGCGGCGGCGACTCCCCCGAGGCCACTCTTTTCACTGTAACACAAATTCCCAGAAAACCATTTTATTACAACCTCACTAAAAGTCAAAACATAAGATAACCACAAGTTCACTTGGCCCCCCCTCAAGGTGCTCCCACATCAAACACACAAACCTAAATGAACCCTGTTTTTGTACTTAATTTTCCTGCCATGATGATTACATTTTCACATCAAGATGAAAATGAAATTTTCGAGAAATTAATTATAGTTGAGAATCCCGAGTAATATACAATAAAATAAAAATAGTACCTGAGAAGGTTCTGTAGAGCAGCAATGGCGTCCTCGTATGAACCTGTCTCCATATCTTCAACCTGCCAATTCATCATTACACACCACACAAAAATACCGT
Organism: Kitagawia praeruptora; assembly: GCA_037693485.1. Classification (NCBI taxonomy): domain Eukaryota; kingdom Viridiplantae; phylum Streptophyta; class Magnoliopsida; order Apiales; family Apiaceae; genus Kitagawia; species Kitagawia praeruptora. Next base: position 64,946,870 of record CM075351.1, read on the forward strand.
CATCAACTCATATATACATATACACACTTATAAATGATCTAAGATGCAGTAAACATATACGTGTGTTCATATTGATATCTTATCGATCAGTTCGGTTCGTTTACGGCTCTACATATATACACAATAATATATGTGTGTTGGTATGTAGACAAACATATGTAAGAAACAGATCAAAAATGGGAAAAACCCATGAGAGAAAGATGAGTGATCAAAAGGGTAACAGTGGAAATCAGATACAATGAATATTCCAGAATTTGATACAGTAGCAAATTCAGAAAAAGGCAACATGATTGAAAACTTATACATACATAGAAATAGACATGAAGAAAAATCAAAAAGGAGCATCATGAAATGAACATGTGAAAATAAAAAGATGATCATGGTGCGTAGATCTATGTGTTAATCTCCGAGAATTGAGGTAAACAAAAATAATTAACAGAAATGATTTAAAAAATGGGATTAATATGGGAGAAAAAGAGGAGGCATCCCCCACCTGATCCTCTGTGTAGTACGATTACTTTTCTGTTTAGCAGAAAGAAAGACAGTTCATGAGTTGTGTTGTTTCCACTTCTACATGTCTTATATATACATACATCCTATTAACTGGGATTAATGTTGGTGAAAATACTTGTCATTTGTTTGTGTTGGAAAAGTTGGTCTTCTTTTTCTTACCATTTCATCGACCATAACGCGTTTCGCAGGTCCTATTTTATTTGTTAGTATAAACTTACTCCTTCGGTTCCATTAATATTGATCACAATTTTATATTTATTTGTTCCAAAATTATTATTCATATTTTTTAAAAAAAGCAAATTATGTATCAAATTTGTTATGTTTTTATAAATATATATATAATTATGATTAAATATGATAATTTTAACTTATCGCTAAATACATAAATTTTGAATGGTGATCAATATTAATGGGACGGAGGGAGTACAGTGTATTAATCTTTTGGCATTGCTTTCACTTTTTTAACTGGCCATTTCTATTTCTTTTCCCAGCTGGGACCTCTTATAGTTTATAACGGGTTGTAAGGAGTTCATATTATAAGAGCATCTTCAAACGAAAATAGCTAAAATTGATTGGCTAAATTGGACCGGTAGGATATTATGTAAAATTTGTTGAATCTGTAAAACATTTTACTTAATGGTATTAGCTATATTGGTTGCCTATATTTTAAAAATAGTATGTTATTAATAATTTAGGTTGTTATAAATAGAATATATCACTTCAATATGGTAATGAATGATGTGGAATCTTCTTACAGATTTCTTACAGGTTCGAGCCAACCTGTAGAAATTATCTAAAATTATAGCTAACAGCTTTAACCCATTGGAGTTCAAGTTTTTTTAGATAATCTCTATAATTTTTATTTATGGTATCTTTTATCTAATTTTAGCTAAGGATTTGTTGTGGTTGGAGATGCTCTAATTGATTATTTTGTTCTCGTTTTTATTGCATCTAAGATAATATCGTATTCGTTTGATTTATAAGTAATTTATACGCAAAAAAGGTTTGGACTTTACTACTATCTCATTTACAAACACAATGAACAGTTAATCTGGTAATGCATTTCTTTTTAAACCACGGGTTTGAACATGTTATTCAAAATCAAATTTGTATTTTCTAACCGATCAAGTTTGAACACACACGAAAGCTCAATTTACAAGCCTGTATCATGTATCCAAAGGTTGTGTTATACGTATTAGTCAAACAGTATTTCTATTTTGGGAAGACAACTATATTATAACGTGGCTCACCGAGCGTTACGGGAGGCAATGCCACTTTCGATTCAATTTACATAATTTTAGTTCCAATGCATTAATTTAATCTATACGTCCAAGATAATGGGTGACCTATGAATAACATACATATTACAATAGGATAAACATTACTATTCTTATAAATTGCATAAAAAGATTATATTATTGAGTAATGTTAGGTATTTTAAATTGATATTCAAAAATTGTTATCAAATGACGTGACATCGATTACATGATATAGTGAAATTTTTTATTAAAATCATCGATATGAATGTAGGGGATCAATATTATTATAACCAACTAAATTTATACATTTGACATTTGAAAAAGTTTTTGAAAATCAATTCGAATATCTAGCATTTTTCTGAATTATTACATAAAAGGGGTGAATTATTGAACTTATCTTTTTATATTGTTCGTCATATATGGTGGCTTCTTGGGGTTGGCACACATTATGCAAGTCCGTTTACTTTTGCCTATTTCAGAATGGCAATGACGTATATGCAACTCTCACCTAAATATTAAAAAAAAATGGTTTTCTCAAAGTGGTGTGGTCATGAAGCATGTGTTCTACTTTGAGAAATATACATAGTAATAAACTAGAGTCAACAAAATTTTCACACCGTTTACTTAAAATTTTCGGTGGCCGCTAAACTCTACATCAGAAAATGTTTAAGTTTCTAAGTTATAAGTTTTGACGGGTATTTAAATCATTCGGGGACCTATTCGATGTATACATTTCGAGAGAGTAAAATGTATTTTGTGTTGAGTAGTTGGTAATTAGAGAAGCATATATGGTTAGGTAGGTGTAAGATACTCCCTCCGTCCCACTTTTATTGTCCACTGTTTCCTATTTTCTTTGTCCCAAAATAATTGTCCACATTTAATTAATAAGGTATATTATGTGTTAATTATGTTAACTTTTATAAAAAAACAATACAATTATTTGGTAACTATGAGTTTAATTGACATGATTGAATAAAAGGTGGATTTTGATAGATGGACAATAAAAATGGGACGGAGGGAGTATTTATTTTTACGTTTTGTTAGTGTTGATTGATGGAATTTTGTATTTATTAAAGGAGACGTTTAACATATTATAATTCCATTAATGAGTTTCGTTTTTTTATATATAAAATAGGAGTAATGTGTAACGATGATGTAAAATTTGTTGAAGTTAATTATAAAATTATTCATATTTTAAATATAATTTGATATTACTAGTTAAAATTGTTAAAGATTGAACATGCTCTTTTAATATATTAATAAATGACATGGAATTTCGTTTTTAGAGATTCAAATTAAATATAATCAATATTATAGAATTGATTAAAATTTTAGCCTACATGGAATAAGATGAGAATTTTTAACCTATTCTCTCTATCATTCGTTTTTTTTTTTGAACTCGATTCTCTATCATTTTTATTTATGACATGCAACACATATTTTTGATTAAATATTTTTATGATTAAAGATGGTCTTGGAAGTTATAAATTATTTACATTCCTACAATATTCCGTATTTCTATATTCTTAATAATCCAACACAATTCGAAAAAAACATATATTCATACCTGGGACTTCACGGAAGCACCGCAACAGAGTCTCATGCACTTCTTCATTTTCTAACCTTCTTTAAACTTTCTTACCTGTTGTGAAAACATAACGGTACAGGCTTTATTTTTTAAAATAAAAAAAAATCAATCCCAAAGCTTAAAATGTGTTACATTCACAAAAACTTTTTACCGAAAAATACCACAATCAGGTAAAAGATAAAATGGATTGCTGATCATCCATTACCGCAATCATCTATTTACAACAAAAATTACAAATCAATTTAATACGAAAAATTGATGTGAGGCGATGGGTTCATATCATTCTATTTGCCCTCACTTTTAGATTTCAAGATTTTTGCTGTCTTAAAAAATTTACACGAATAAATGATTTACCGAACTCAAAATAAAAATCATTTCTCCGTTGAAATTTGAATTGTTTTGGACTCCTATCAAGCATCCATATTAATAACATTAAATATTATATTAAATGCCGGATCAAATCAACGAGCATCTTTTACGCTTCAAATCAAATCACACCATTGGCCAAACGGCCAAACCTATGGGCTGGGTGCTGAGCTTTCAAAAGAAAAGGAAAAACCGACCCAAATCTCAAATGAAAAAGGTAGTGTTAGATATTCTAAATCGGTATCCAAAAAAAATCTCGAATAATGTAGTAAGAATTAGTTGATAGTATAAACAATTTTAATTGTTGAGATTGATGTGATCCTGGCAATTCATTAAAATTATATCCAATCAAAAAGTTATTAAAAAATTTTTTGAAATCGGGAAATCTAATATTTTCCAATCAAATGAAAAAGGTGATAAAATAGCCGCTTGCAGATTGCGGCTCTCAAACTATTAAATTCACTAGATTCTGTACTCAAACAAGATTCATAGTACAAATTATAAAAACAAGATTCATGCACTTTCTACTCCCTCCATTTCATATTTTTTTTCTGTTAATCATTGTTATGCTTGTCAATGTACACTTTTAATCGTTAATATCTTTAATTTTATTTTAGTACTAAATATAAAAACTTCACTGTATTAAAGTACTCACAAATACGAATCAAACAAAATCACTCATGACTATATTTTGTCTTATAAATTATGCGTAAATTAGTAGTCAATCGCTTACAATAAATAGTATAAAAAGTCAAAACAGGAAAAGAATAAGGGAACGAAGGGAGTATTAAATTACAAATACTGCCAAAATTTTCCACATATTAGAGCATCTCCAACGGGAATAACTAAAATTGGTTGGCTAAATTGGACCTGTAGGACATTATGTAAAATTTGTCGAATCTGTAAGACATTTTACTTCAATGGTATTAGCTATATTGGTTGACTATATTTTAAAAATAGTATGTTATTAATAATTTAGGTTGTTATAAATAGAATATATCACTTCAATATGGTAATGAATGATGTGGAATCTTCTTACAGATTTCTTACAGCTATATAGAGGTTCGACAAATATACCCAACCTGTAGAAATTATCTAAAATTATAGCTAACAGCTTTGATCCATTGGAATTTCAAGTTTTTTTTAGATAATCTCTATAATTTATATTTATGGTATCTTTTATCTAATTTTAACTAAGATTTCTTGTGGTTGGAGATGCTCTTAGTCCATGATCAAAACATTTTCACGTACATGCACTTTCATCTAACAAACCTTGAACATTCTATGCCGAACATTCGACACTTTAAAACCTTTTACTCTATCACATTGGAGCGTTTAAATTTCTCTCCTTCCACATCGTGCCCCTTGCCGATTCAAATTTCGTAGTAAAAAGAGTACAATGACCGTCACCCAGTGTTAACAAGTCTAGTTCCAAAGTACATTTATATATGGTTGTTGTGGAACATGAATTGTGTTTCAACTTTCCGCAAATGTTCAAATTGCAGTTATGCAACATCAAATATTACTATTACGTCGACGAAGAAATTAATAAGATTATATAATATCGTAACAGAAACATATCCACATATTCGGAGAATTATTTCATCAAAGTCTACAAACAATTAAGTGAGTATAAGAATAGGACGTACCTTAATTAGTAGCCGGCGTTGAATGCATAAATGGAGTGATATATAGTTTGTTGTGGAGGAGCGCGGTTATAAAGTGATGATGAAGGAGACAACACAGTAATGTAAGTGGGAATAATAAGAGCATTTCCGAATGTAATTAATATCTGAAATGTTGGTATTATTAATTTGTGCGAATAATATTTGTGTAGTAGAAAAGAATTTAGTTACAGAAACAAAAGGAGAGGAAGGTAAGCAGTTAGGGTTATCTAGATTGGGATAAAGAAAGCGAAAGGATAGTTGTCAAGGGCTTCCTTTTCTGTTGAATGGCCAATGCCACTCGTTTGAATTAGTCCCCTCATATCCACATTGCCCATACCACTCTAAATTCAAAAAGAATAAAATAAATAATAGAAAACTAAATGGCCATTTTCTTGATAAAATATAAAGCACACTTTTAGAAAACAAAAGCAGATCGAGAACTCGAGAAGTATAGGATAGTCCTTACAAAATAACCCGGGGTTCCTCAAATAATTTTGTACTCTTTTGAAAACTAATTGTTATGTCCAAATATGGCGTGGCAGCTAAATTGATTTGATTGGCTAAATTAAAGGCTTATAATCTATGATGGGCCTAGAAGATGAAGATTGGATTGTTAAAACCCACTATTGGAATCAGCCCAACAGACCTTGATCATGATATCTCTATTATAGGGCCACCTCGCTACAGGGCAATCTTGCTACAGGAGCACCTCGACTTTCAAGAGGTCGCTTCGCTTCCATCATCATATCTACAAATTATGTTGGGATTGTTGGGAATTATGACTAAAACAGCAACATAGAGGCAGTTATATATCGTATTTAACAAGTCCAGGCCAAGCATACAATTAGCGAAACAAAACATGAAGGTAAAACACATGCATGTCAGTAACTGATAGAACAAAGAGAAGACAGAAAACATACCAGTAGCCATAGCTATATCAGTATGTAAAGCAAGTAAAACAAACAGCTGAGTCGTCAGGATTTGCTAGAAAGCCTGACTGCTCTTGAAGAGATAATTGCCCCCACTTACAACTGTGTTGGGATGCTTGCAACACCTCTCCCAGGATAAAACAGCTCCGAGTACAGTGATCACAGCAATCAGAATACTCAACTTCGACTAGCACCTCAGTCGCCAGAAAACCCTAAGTAAAATATACTATAACAGGAGGAGAACAGAGAGTGTAGAGAAGACGAGAGAATGTAGGGTGTGGTCTGTATATTCAGTGTGAACAGTCTCTAACAATCAGTAGCATAGGTCTCTATTTATAGGAGAGACCAAACGTAACTGATGCCACCCAATTAATATTGTAACTGCCGATTTACATTTAATAAAATGAAACGGCTGATTTAATAAAATCAAAACGGTTGATTTAATAAATCGTAACTGTTACGTTATATTTATCCACACATATCAGTTTTTATTTTAATTATACGAATATATATTATCAAATTCTGTTCAGGATTCAACATCAGGAACTGATGTTAGTCCATCAGTATTTGATCATCAGGATCTGATACTGTCAGGACTTGAGGTCCATCAGTATTTGATCAAGCATCAGGATCTGGTACTGTCAGGACTTGAGGTCCATCAGTATTTGATCAAGCATCAGGATCTGTTAGTACCTTCAGGATTTCATCAGGACTTGGCCCATCAGTATTAGATGTCTGACCAGTTACTGATTTATTCCAAGTACTGATCCCAGATGATATATATATATTCTAATTAAAATATTATTTAATCACAGAAATAAAATCCCTCGCCCAGGTCGCCTCGCGTACGCGAGACGCCGAGACATTCGCCCAAATCGCCCTTCGACCGAGCCGACCCGAGTCGTGACGTGGCGTGGCGTGGCGAGGCGGGCGGCGGCGGCGCGCGCGTGTGTGTGTGTGTGCGCGTGGAGCACACAGTAACACCATGCACCATCATACACCTTAGTAGTTGTACACTACCCATGTGTGTGATTCTATATAAAGCCAACAACCCCCTTTATTCATTTCAATGTGGGACAAATACACATTCTCATTTCAAGCTTATTCAAGCTACTAACTTCAACTCCATTTCTCTATGGGTTTCACTAAGAAAATTACTTAGACCCTTATATGAAAATTTAAGTCCTTATAACAAGGAACAATTTCCAATCGTTAAAATCCGGAATTAACATCAAGAACATAAAATACTTATGCTCTAAAAACTCCATTTTTCTAACAATCCCCCACAAATCCATATAGAAATGTTCCAGGTTTTCCATCATGACTTGTTTTTCAGAGTCGGTACCCTTCCGGGTTTGAACCCTCCTAAGTCCCCTACTTCAATGATTACCGGATTCAGATGGAATGTTTCACCTTGAATCTTAATCCGTTTGATGTAATCATGTTCCATAGACGACGACAAGTCAAAGGCTATGGTGCCAATCTACGGCTTTGAGACATTAATGGTCTTGTCTCGATCCTGTTCATCGAATGCTTCAAGGAATAACCCTTTCCTCTAATTGCGACCACACAATTACATTCGCTTAGCTGGGCATCTCCAGAGATGTACTGCTACCATCTCGTCAAAAGACTTGACCCCATTCAGAGTTACAATAACTCTTGCTAACTAGCAGTATCAATACCTTCTAGGTTTACAGGGGATAGACTCAGATACAACAGTATCATCTATGTAGCAAAGGTACTACCAATTCATCCTTACAGCTTGTTATTACCACATTGAATACACTTCAAGGGATCTCCTCTCATGTGTATTGGGTTCCCACTGATGATGAACTATGATGGGTTGACAGCCCCATCCCCAACCTCGACTTAAGGACCACTGCAGGTTCCAGTCCTTTAGTTAAAGGATCAGCTATATTATTCTGAGTTCCTATGAACTCTACAGCAATAATCCTATCAGACACTAAACCCCTAATAGACTTTAGTCTAACTTGGATGTGTCTCTTGGTTTTAGCATTATACTTTTTACTGCTAATCTTGTCGATAGTTGTTTTACTATCACAATGAATAGCAAGCGCAGGAAGCGGTCTGCTTACTACAGGTATCGCGGACATAAGTCCGTGTAACCATTTAGCCTCCGTCCCCGTGGCATCAAGTGCACATAACTCAGCCTCAAAAGTAGACCGAGTTACTATAGTCTGTTTGGTCGACTTCCAGGATATTGCTCCCCCTGCTAAGGTGAACACGTATCCAGTCACTCCATTGGAACCAGACTTCTTAGCTATCCAACTTGCATCACTGTACCCTTCAAGCACACCAGGAAATCTCCTATAGTGTAAACTAAGGTACATTGTGCCTTTCAGATATCTAAGTACTCTATCAAGAGCATCCCAATGAGTTCTGTTTGGACAGCTTGTATACCTAGCCAACTTAGACACAGAGTATGAAATATCTGGTCTAGTACAGTTAGCAAGATACTGCAAACTCCCTATAATCTGAGAATACCTTAACTGAGACACAGGTACTCCTGAAGCATTCTTAACAAGGGCAAATTTAGGATCATAGGGTGTACTAGCGATTCTACACTGTGAATAACCATATTTCTCAAGTATAGATTTCTCTATATAATGAGATTGCGATAAGATTATCCCCTCAGCTGACTGTGTCAGCTTGAGACCAAGAATCACACTAGCCTCACCCATATCCTTCATTTCAAAGTGCCTTTTCAAGAAAGCTTTTGTCTCGTTAATAATCTCAATATTGGTTCCAAACAATAGTATGTCATCTACATATAGGCACATGATGACACACTCACTACCTTTAACTTTGGTGTAGACACACTTATCACTATCATTAATATCATAACTGAACGGCACTATAGTTTCATCAAACTTTTTATGCCAATCCCTAGGAGCTTGTTTCAAGCCATAGATGGATTTGATCAACTTACATACTTTCCTTTCGTTACCAGATGCAACAAATCCCTCAGGCTGATCCATATAAATCTCTTCTTCAAGTTCACCATGAAGAAAAGCTGTCTTTACATCCATTTGATGGATGATAAGACCATGTACGGAAGCCAATGCTACAAGCATTCGGATTGTTGTCATCCTAGCTACAGGAGAGTATGTATCAAAGTAATCAATACCCTCCATTTGCTTAAAACCCTTAGCTACCAGTCTAGCTTTGTACTTATCTATTGAGCCGTCAGGATTCAACTTCCTTTTAAAGATCCATTTGCACCCGATAGTAGAACACCCAGGAGGGAGATCAACTAACTCCCATGTTCCGTTAGAAACAATAGAGTCAATTTCACTCTTTACAGCGCCCTTCCAGTGCCTAGACTCTGAAGAATCCATAGCTTGTCGGAAAGTTAAAGGTTCGTCCTCGACATTGTAAGTGATAAAATCACTTCCAAAATCCTTGACTACCTTTGCACGCTTACTCCTTCGTGGTTCCTCTACCTCCTTAGCAGTAGAGCTACTACTAGGTTCCGCCCCCACATTTGTCATCTTTTCCACATGATCAGGAATAGAACTTGATGTGTGAGTAGGATCTTCATTAGAAGTATCTTGAGGCATACCAGTCTTCATAGGGTAGACATCCTCAAAGAATGTAGTATCACGAAACTCAACTATCGTGTTTGCCACTATACCATCTATGTCAGATTTTAACACTAAAAATCTCATAGCTGTAGTGGTCTCAAGATAGCCTAGAAAGATACAATCAACAGTCTTCGGACCTAGTTTCTTTCTCTTGTGTTCAGGGACAAGTACCTCAGCAAGGCACCCCCACACACGAAGATACTTAAGACTAGTCTTCTTGCTCTTCCATAACTCATAGGGTGTCTTATCCATGTGTTTCAGAGGGACTCTATTCAGAATATGGCAAGCCGTATTCAGAGCTTCTCCCCACATGTATTTAGGAAGCCCAGAGTTAATAAGCATACTATTAATCATATCTTTAAATGTTCTGTTCTTTCGCTCAGCAACCCCATTAGACTCAGGTGTGTATGGTGGGGTAACTTCATGAACTATACCATTGTTTGCACAAAATTCATTAAAAGCGTTACTCGTATACTCACCACCTCTATCAGATCTCAACCGTTTAAGTACCTTACTAGTTTGTTTTTCTACTTCAGTTTTATAAATAATGAATTTACTAAGTGCTTCATCCTTATGTCTAAGTAAATAAACATAACAATATCTACTACTATCATCTATAAAGGTAATGAAGTATCTAAAATGGTCCTTAGTCAACACACCACCAAATTCACAAATATCAGTGTGTACTAAATCTAACAAGTCTGAATCCCTAACAATATTATGAAAAGGTTTCCTTATTTGTTTAGCAGACACACATACTTGACATTTAGAATTCTTTTCTATAGTGTGTTTTGGAATCAACTCTAAGTTCATCATATTTTTAAGAGCACCAAAATTTAAGTGACCAAGTCTAGCATGCCATAAATCTGAAGATTCAACATAGTTAACAGAAGGAGTAATCTTATTAAAAGCACCCAAAACGGGTTCAGCATTTATCACAAATAAACCATTCGACAAGTAACCCTTGCCAAAAAATGTACCAGTATGAATAAGAACTACTTTATTACACTTGAGAGAAACTTCAAAGCCATTTGCTACTAAACAACTACCACTTATTATATTTCTACGCATGTCGGGAACATGATGCACTCTCGTCAGGGATAGAATACGTCCCGAAGGAAACTTCAGGTCCACGTTTCCTACTCCATGTACTTGAGCAGCACTTGCGTTCCCCATTGTCACTGTCAAGCTATGACTCTGTTGATAAGATACAAATAAACTAATGTCAGCACAAATATGCACATTAGCTCCAGTATCAATCAACCATTCATTTAACAGATAAGTGGAAAATAGTACAGGGTTGTAGGTAACATACCGGTCTACGTTGGTTTCAGAAGCCAAAGCCTCACCAACAACCATGTTCGCTACAGGCCCACTTGAGGTTCCAAGCACAGCATTCGCTTGAGCTACCCCCTCGGCTTTCTTTGCTTTCTTTGTAGGGCAGTCCTTACTCCAGTGACCAACCTGCCCACAAGACCAACATGGTTTGTTTGCCTTTGGTTTCTTGGCCTTATCCTTGTCATTCTTAGGTTTATTACTATTACCCTTCTTAGAGACAGCCTTCCTTTTCTGTCCTACAGTTGCTACGTTTACCTTCGAACTTCCATGCTCAGTTGGCATCACATGTCCCTGTTTGGACTTGTGTTGTTCTTGCACCGAGATGTCCAGCATAAGGTTGGTCCAGGTGATCTCTCCTTTCTGTCTTTTCAGGGAGAGAGAGAACTCTTCCCAAGACTTTGGAAGCTTTTCAATCACACTCATCACCTTAAACTTTTCGGGGAGGTCCATTCCAGACTCCTTCAAAGCATGCACTATCATCTCGAATTCATGCACTTGCTCAGTCATGGACTTATTGTCCACCAGCTTGAAATCAAGGAACCTTGCCACAGAATACTTTTCCAGACCTTGTGAGTCAGTATTATGTGTCTGGTCCAGCTTCTCCCATAAGAGTTTTGCGGTGTAGGCATCAGAGGAGTACACATCAAACAATGTGTTGGTTAGAGCAGCCAGAATTGCTGCCCTAGCAACCCCATCCTTCTCAGCCCACTTAGCAAAACCCTTAACTGATTCAGCCTTCTCTTGATCTAGAACCGGCTTCTCATATTCCACGACAGGCCATAGACCCTTTACAGTCAACCACAATTTCATCCTTTTCTGCCAACGAGAAAAGCCAACGCCCCCATTGAATTTCTCAGGCAAGCCAGTTAATTCAACAGGTTGTGGAAAACTGTAAGTGGTCCAATCAATGACCCCAGCAGATGCAACCGAACTACCACTAGCAGGAATTTCACTCTCGTTAACCATTATGCTAAATACTATATAACAATTTATCTCTTCAAGAATGTTGGGAATTATGACTAAAACAGCAACATAGAGGCAGTTATATATCGTATTTAACAAGTCCAGGCCAAGCATACAATTAGCGAAACAAAACATGAAGGTAAAACACATGCATGTCAGTAACTGATAGAATAAAGAGAAGGCAGAAAACATACCAGTAGCCATAGCTATATCAGTATGTAAAGCAAGTAAAACAAACAGCTGAGTCGTCAGGATTTGCTAGAAAGCCTGACTGCTCTTGAAGAGATAATTGCCCCCACTTACAACTGTGTTGGGATGCTTGCAACACCTCTCCCAGGATAAAACAGCTCCGAGTACAGTGATCACAGCAATCAGAATACTCAACTTCGACTAGCACCTCAGTCGCCAGAAAACCCTAAGTAAAATATACTATAACAGGAGGAGAACAGAGAGTGTAGAGAAGACAAGAGAATGTAGGGTGTGGTCTGTATATTCAGTGTGAACAGTCTCTAACAATCAGTAGCATAGGTCTCTATTTATAGGAGAGACCAAACGTAACTGATGCCACCCAATTAATATTGTAACTGCCGATTTACATTTAATAAAATGAAACGGCTGATTTAATAAAATCAAAACGGTTGATTTAATAAATCGTAACTGTTACGTTATATTTATCCACACATATCAGTTTTTATTTTAATTATACGAATATATATTATCAAATTCTGTTCAGGATTCAACATCAGGAACTGATGTTAGTCCATCAGTATTTGATCATCAGGATCTGATACTGTCAGGACTTGAGGTCCATCAGTATTTGATCAAGCATCAGGATCTGGTACTGTCAGGACTTGAGGTCCATCAGTATTTGATCAAGCATCAGGATCTGTTAGTACCTTCAGGATTTCATCAGGACTTGGCCCATCAGTATTAGATGTCTGACCAGTTACTGATTTATTCCAAGTACTGATCCCAGATGATATATATATATTCTAATTAAAATATTATTTAATCACAGAAATAAAATCCCTCGCCCAGGTCGCCTCGCGTACGCGAGACGCCGAGACATTCGCCCAAATCGCCCTTCGACCGAGCCGACCCGAGTCGTGACGTGGCGTGGCGTGGCGAGGCGGGCGGCGGCGGCGCGCGCGTGTGTGTGTGTGTGCGCGTGGAGCACACAGTAACACCATGCACCATCATACACCTTAGTAGTTGTACACTACCCATGTGTGTGATTCTATATAAAGCCAACAACCCCCTTTATTCATTTCAATGTGGGACAAATACACATTCTCATTTCAAGCTTATTCAAGCTACTAACTTCAACTCCATTTCTCTATGGGTTTCACTAAGAAAATTACTTAGACCCTTATATGAAAATTTAAGTCCTTATAACAAGGAACAATTTCCAATCGTTAAAATCCGGAATTAACATCAAGAACATAAAATACTTATGCTCTAAAAACTCCATTTTTCTAACAGGGATCGCTATCTCACTCTTTACTGGACGGCTCATGGCCAGACCCAAGGTCGCTTGAGTAGCTGGGCACAAGGGATCGCTTCGCATGGCCAGATCCCTCGAGATCGCATGCTAGGTCCTGATTGATCCTTTATTGGCCAATTCTATCCGTTCGAGACTATGGGCTTCCACAGCTGGGCCGTGGATCACGGATAGGGTTGATGATTCATTGCCACGTCAGCCCTAAACGAGTGGGCTTGGATTTTGGCTTATCTCTTAAAACCCTAGCTCGCCTACGTAACTTGCTCTCCAAGAACTACGTCAAGCTTGATCCCTATAAATAGGGTACGTAGGCACCTTGATACGGATGAGAAACAGTTTACCTGAAAACACCTATCAAGCTCTGCCACACATATAAACCCTAATCCCTATTCTTCTTATAGCAAAATATCCATATTTTGCTCCATAAATCCAGCAACCTCCAAAAACATTGTTATACCAATTTCTCCCGATAACATTTGGCGCTAGAAGGAGGGAAGTCATTGATTGGGAGAACGATGACTAAATCACACAACAAGAAAAATGGGGAAGGAGAGACTCCAGGATCACATAGGAGAAATAAGGACGATCCCCAGAAGAGGAATCTACCAGAGAGCGAGGCGCGTAATGAGGGGATCGAGGATGAGTTTGAGAAGGAGAAAACACCCCTGTTGTCCAACAAGTGGCTTTAACTGGCGAAGTCATGTCATTTTTGAAAGGTCTCGGTGATCAAATGATCGAGGTAAAGGAAAAGGTGGCCAAGATGGAGAAGCGACATAGTTTTAGAGGCTTCAGGAGGAATACAAGGACAGGGTATCGAATTCATCAAGCAGAAAGTAGCAAGGGCCCCACCAAGAAGTTAATTGGAGACTTTGATGATGTGGTGACAGACCAAACGAACCCCAACTGGAACGAGGAGGAAGCTACTATGGATAAGGAGGGGTCGAAGGCGAAGCCTGCCTCATCTGAAGGACGCTCCGTTAGTGTCTTTGACTTAGTGGGAAAGAAACTCAGCGAGCACAATCTCCGTCTCAAGTTGGTGAAGCTCAAAACTAACAAGGATGGAGGATCTAAAAATAAAAGCAAAGGCTCTTCTCGACCTTTGTCTCCTCGTCGAGATCGCGGGCGGTCACATCGCCGCGATGACAGACCCCCCTCTCCTCATCGAGAGCATGAGCGGTCCCATCATCGCGATGACAGACCCCCGTCTCAGCGAGATCGCGAATGCTCCCCACACCGAGAGGAGGAACGTGAAAAGAAGGATCATAGAAATGATCAAGAAGAGTCTAGCATCCCAAAGAAGACTCAATCTCATCATGCGAGCACTGGAGAAAAGAAGGATGGGGACAAAGATGTCAGGATCGGGGATTATAAGCTGGAGGAGCTGAAAAAGGCTTTGGATGCAATGAACAATGAGAAAGGGATCTTTAATACCATGGGTTCTTCTTCGCCCTTTACCCACGAAATTCGAACTGCTCCACTTCCTGCGGTGTTTCGAGGGCATCATTCGGATATGACCTATAATGGAGATACTGATCCAGCCGAGTCCGTAATTCGTTTTAACAATGAGATGGATGTCTACCAGGTCTCGCAGCTGGCGAGGTGCAGATTGTTCGCAGCCTCGCTAAGAGGAAGTGCTCAGCAGTAGTTTTCGAAGCTAGGGGCATTGGTTGTTGTTTGCACTAAATCACGCAAGCGTACGTGGTCACAAGTAATATATGAATAAGTCGAGTTCGTTCCCACAGAGATCTGGTTATGGTTTTAATTCAGTTTTGTACCTATGCAACAATGTATGGTTATTATGCACTGCTAAGACAATTAACAATATTGGATTTTTGATTATCTAAATTAAAATAAGATGCAAACTATTAAACTAAGAATTACTTAACTAATGATAATTAAAATCGAATTACTTATGCAAGATAAACCATGGGATTCTAACTTCATTAAATACTTTGCTTAGATCTGACGCCTTTAATCACTATACGCATTGGTTATGATATCTGATCGGACAACACGAAACAAGTACACGCTACCTGTCAGCAAACGTATACCAAACTACCCATACATCCACAAAAGAGATAGAAGATGAATAGACACCAATTATGCTTAGACCCTATATGTCTATAGAATTTGAAAACATGACGGTTGAAGAGCAAGTTATCCATTAAGATCACACAGGGCAGTATAAGTATTTTCATCTCACACCACGAAACATATTGATAAACAATTATGAACCTATGCTAGCATGGCAAGTTCTAAATCTCAAGATCCACTTTCACTTCACAAGAGATTAACAAATTAGATGTTCATGACGCATCTATCAATTAAGCATAACCATACGAGGATATCAGATATAAATCACACACAGATCTTTAAAGCATCAAGATACTAAAGCTCCATAAATAAATCCGTTAGAATCCCATGACAACGATTAGTTCGTAATCGAACCGCTCGTCATCATGGGATCTGATGAAACCATGATAAAAACAAAGTATGAAAATATACAAATAAACCTAAGTAGTTGATATGTAATGGTGATCTAAATTACAATGGTAGGATGTGTTTATATAGGCTCTAGAAGTCTTGCCCAGCAAGAAAATACCCAAAATAGAGTTAAAATAGAATTTCTGCAAAATATGTTTCCTAAACTGATTCTGTTTTTATGGAAAATTCGTAGCTGACTTTTCTTCAGTATTTCTAGGCCGTTCCAATTGTATTTGGACATCTGGACCACTTTAGAATGATATAGAATCTCGTTAGCTTCGCGTGGACAGTAATATCGCCCAAAACGGAGTTGTAGAACTCAAGATATGGTCAAAACAAAATCCGAAATTCTGGCTGATTTTCTTCGCGCGCTGCCAGTGTTCTAGGGCGCGCTGCCTGCGCTCTAGCTACTGTTCTGGCACTATTTGAGCGCTGCCAGCGCTGCCTGCGCTCCAGTTGCTGGTGGCGGCTCGTTTCTGCACATTTTCTTCGTTTTATTGCCTTTTCTTCCCGTTCTTTTTGCACTAACTTCCCGTCTTCAATTCCTTGACCTGTAATCCTCTTGATAGTTGATATTAAGACACCATTCTTCATTCCATATCATAAATCAACTCCGAAATGACGGAAAATTTTCCCCTAAATGACATTTTTTCAAACCTGCACATTTGAACAAAACACATCAAAACTACCACAAACTTGAGTCCAAGTACACCAATTTAAGCCGATATGAAGTGGTCCAAGTGGATATAAATCCACTTATCACACCCCCAAACTTAAACCGATGCTTGGCCTCAAGCATAAACAATTACAATTAACTAACTAACTAGTACCACTTCTGTAGGTGATCACGGTTGCATTTGGCGTATGCAACAAGCCCTTTAAACCCCTAGGCAGCCCTAGTGGACGAGTAAGGTCTCGTGAGGGCCTATAGCGAATTTACCCACAAAATCCATGTAACCTAATGCAATGCAAAAACAATGCAATGCATGAATGCAACTAAATGAAAATGCAAATAATCTAGTACTAATATCCTACCATACCTTCAAATCCTCTCATGCCATATCAACTTAAGAATCAAAGTAAATATGCAATGTCTTGGTGTCGAAAGTGCAAGTATTCACTTAGTCTACTCAATGAACATGCATAAGTTCTCACAAGCCCATGTCAAATGTAAGAATAAGTTAGTAAACATGCTAAGCCTACAAGAGTACATCTTTGAGACAAAACTCGGGATCTCGTACGCAAAAACAAGTAAACACTCACAACCCACTCACAAAAGAATATTCATTCAAGAACAAGGGTAAGTGTATCACTCAATTCCAACAAAATCATAAGCATGCTTGACATTTGGTATCAATCTAACTATTAACACAATATACATCAATGACGATAATCAAAAGGTCTTTATTTGGGTTGTAACGGGGCTAGGGACAAAGTATGACAAATAAGCCAAAACAGGTGAAGTGTCAAAAGCTTGTAAGTACCATAATAAATCATACACAACACCCTATTTCCGCCCACATAATCTATCATTTTTCTTCCAACAAAAACGCTCGACTAGTCGACTAAAGTAGGATCACAACAACACAAACATGCTCTCATAATATATTTTTTATTCTTTTTTTTTCTTCTTTTCTTTTTTTTTTCCCCCTTTTTTTTCTTTTTTTTCGAGAGCTAAATAAAACAATAATATGAACAATAATAATGATCCCACAATTTTATTACACATGCCGACTATCAAGTAAACAAACCCAATTTTTAATATTTCCCCCAAAATTATGACCAACAATAACCCCTCCTTTGCACACCTTATTACTCCCTTAAGCACTCTACTAGCCTTTGACAATGCGGGTTCAAATTAATGTAAGGCCAATACAAGAAAAAGATCTAGGCAAGTAATGTGGTATGTCACCGAATAAATAGGATTAAGCTCAACGGGTTAACTAATTGATCATGTAAATATGGTATGGTAATATGGGAAAATATGCGGTTATTCCTAATGCCTTTATCATTTTAATCGTCAATTAATGTCATGCGTTTCAAGAAAGACCTCAAACAACTGCTAGCAATGCAAACAATCCGTGGACACTCAAGCAAATGAATAAATTGCAACAAATATGCAATAAGGCTCAAAAGCTCACTTGGTAGAAAAACATACTCAATCCCAAGCAAAAAATCTCTCTAATGCCCCTACTTGTATTCAAAGCATGCAAACTAAATCATCTTACACATATTCATGTCCTTCTAATCACTTACAACATTCAATAAGTCTACTAGCTTCAACTTACTAGTGTATGTGTGTGCACATGAACAAAGCATATCACTTCTCAATCAAAAGCGTCAACAACACAAAATTCCTATCAAGCATGGGTACAAATGCAAACCATTATGAACTCACATGATATACGAACATAAAAACAGAATGTCCTATATGAAACAAACGTAGATAACACGAACATAAATGCATAATTTACTACTACTAATATGCAAAGCATGAAATCCTACATGAACGCATAATACAACAACTACTAATCCCTCAAACCACCCCCAAACTTAAAATATTCAATGTCCGCATTGAATGGAAAGTAATACAAGGGATAGTAGAAAACATACCTAAATAAAAATGCCGAAAAGCGTGGGTTGCCTCCCACGAAGCGCTTCTTTAACGTCAATAGCTTGACGTTACTTCCAAGCCTCCATTAAGGATGATAATAGTTTGCCTGATAATCTCTTAGCGATACTTCATCGTCATCACGGTGGCACACTTTCTGCCACTTCTCCTCGCTTGGCCTATTCGTGTAACAACTCTGTCCTATTCCAATGCCTTCATCTGTTGACCCAAAATCAGTCAATTTGTAGAACAACACACACTCGCGGGCTTCGCTTGAATATAATGGAGGAGGGTAAATGTAAGTTGCTGAAGCCTTTGGTTCCTCAAAAAGAACTTCCTCCATTGGCTCTAATGCGCTACCTCCATCTTTAGACTCAGAGACAAGTAGAAGACCTACATCTTTCCCATGTTCATCAGCCTCTTGGTACGCACATACCAATTCTCGAAATTAGTGTAGCTCAGTAGTGTCTGTCCCAATTTGTGCCCTTTCCAAATCATCCACCATACTAGCATGATCAAATTCCTCACACGGCTTGTGAACACTCACCTCACCTTGGAATTTGTCTTCCTCAATTAAGCATACAGTACCTTGCTCCAAGTCACCGTTATTTTCTAGAATTGCCTCTAGTATGAATTGTTGTTTCTCTTGTTCCAAGGCACTCAAAACTTGAGCAACTAGTGTCCCCATAGAATTGATAGACTCCTCAGTACTCTTTATAAGCATCATAAGCTCCTCCATAGCATCAACCTCATCTGACTGAAAAGTAGGAGTAGGTTGCTGATGTTGAAACTCTTCACTACCAAATAAATATGACATATTTGGAACATCTTGCTGGTACTGTTGAGGATGGTATTGAAAGTATGGTTGTTCCTCATAAGTGACATATGGATCAACTCCTTCGTAGTAACAATATTGTGAGGGATCATGAATGCCCAAACACTGCTCACATTGCTGAGGCATGGATGTCCTCGAATATGCCCACCATGGTAACTCCTCGCACGCCATCTTCAAACACTCAAGTACCTGAACACACCGAACTAAACAAGATAGGTAAGAAAAACAAATCCGAGTCAGTGAACTCTAACGACCACAATTGACAAGCACGTAAACCAAAAATAAAACACCGATGATCCCCGGCAGCGGCGCCAAAAACTTGTTTGTACTAAATCACGCAAGCGTATGTGGTCACAATTAATATATGAATAAGTCGAGTTCGTTCCCACAGAGATCTGGTTATGGTTTTAATTCAGTTTTGTACCTATGCAACAATGTATGGTTATTATGCACTGCTAAGACAATTAACAATATTGGGTTTTTGATTATCTAAATTAAACTAAGATGCAAACTATTAAACTAAGAATTACTTAACTAATGATAATTAAAATCGAATTACTTATGCAAGATAAACCATGGGATCCTAACTTCATTAAATACTTCGCTTAGATCTAACGCCTTTAATCATTATACGCATTGGTTATGATATCTGATCGGACAACACGAAACAAGTACACGCTACCTGTCAGCATACGTATACCAAACTACCCATACATCCACAAAAGAGATAGAAGATGAATAGACACCAATTATGCTTAGACCCTATATGTCTATAGAATTTGAAAACATAACGGTAGAAGAGCAAGTTATCCATTAAGATCACACAGGGCAGTATAAGTATTTTCATCTCACACCATGAAACATATTGATAAACAATTATGAACCTATGCTAGCATGGAAAGTTCTAAATCTCAAGATCCACTTTCACTTCACAAGAGATTAACAAATTAGATGTTCATGACGCATCTATCAATTAAGCATAACCATACGAGGATATCAGATAAACATCACACACAGATCTTTAAAGCATCAAGATACTAAAGCTCCATAAATAAATCCATTAGAATCCCATGACAACGATTAGTTCGTAATCGAACCGCTCGTCATCATGGGATCTGATGAAACCATGATAAAAATAAAGTATGAAAAGATATAAATAAACCTAAGTAGTTGATATGTAATGGTGATCTAAATTACAATGGTAGGATGTGTTTATATAGGCTCTAGAGGTCTTGCCCAGCAAGAAAATACCCAAAATAGAGTTAAAATAGAATTTCTGCAAAATACGTTTCCTAAACTGATTCTGTTTTAAAGGAAAATTCGTAGCTGACTTTTCTTCAGTATTTCTGGGCCGTTCCAATTGTATTTGGACATATGGACCACTTTAGAATGATAGAGAATCTCGTTAGCTTCGCGTGGACAGTAAGATCGCCCAAAACGGAGTTGTAGAACTCAAGATATGGCCAAAACAAAATCCAAAATTCTGGTTGATTTTCTTCGCGCGCTGCCAGCGCTCTAGGGCACGCTGCCTGCGCTCTAGCTACTGTTCTAGCACTATTTGAGCGCTGCCAGCGCTCCTGGCTGCGCTGCCTGCGCTCCAGTTGCTGGTGGCGGCTCGTTTCTCCACATTCTCTTCGTTTTATTGCCTTTTCTTCCCGTTCTTTTTGCACTAACTTCCCGTCTTCAATTCCTTGACCTGTAATCCTCTTGATAGTTGATATTAAGACACCATTCTTCATTCCATATCATAAATCAACTCCAAAACGACGGAAAATTCTCCCCTAAATGACATTTCTTCAAACCTGCACATTTGAACAAAACACATCAAAACTACCACAAACTTGAGTCCAAGTACACCAATTTAAGCCGATATGAAGTGGTCCAAGTGGATATAAATCCACTTATCAGTTGTCATCGATTCTTGGGAGCAATTCGTGGATATCTTCATCAAATAGTTCCAATCCTCGATGCTCTACGCACCCCCTATGTCTACCTTGGCAAACATAAAACAGAAGGAAGGAGAAACTCTTCATGATTATTTCAAGAGGTTCAATGCTGAGGTGCCTCGCGTACGAGGTGCAAATGATGAAGCTGTAAAAAATTTCCTCATTGATGGAGTGAGGGAAGGGACTGAATTTTGGAAGAAATTACAAGAACAAACCCCTAGCACGCTTTCTGAATTGCATAGGGTCATTGAGCCTTTCAAGCGCGTTGAGAAGTCACTTGCAGATCTGAAGAATAATAATGAAAGGAGTAGCAGTTGGAGTAGGAACAGGGGAGTAAAAAGAAAGGACTCCAGAAGTCCGAGGCGAAGTCGGGATCGAAGTCGAAGCCCCAACCCAAAAAGGAGAGAACGCGATCCTTTGAGGCGATCCCCTCTTCGAGCTCGCCCTGCGAGGAGTGAAGACAAATTTTTTCCTCTGGTCGCCTAAATTGATCACATTTATGCAGTCAATGCAAACAAGGGGGTATTCAGGAGGCCTCCACAGATGGGTCCGAAGGGAACTGCAGACACTAGCAAATATTATGCCTTTCATGAACAAAAAGGGCATGATACAACGACTTGCCGGGAGCTCAAACAGCAAGTGGATCAGTTAATTCATGATGGAAAGTTAACTGAGTGGGCAGTTCGTGAGGTGAAGTAACATAATCCCAAGTCTGGCCTTGGTTATAATCAAGCTCCGCCACCTGAACAGAATCTAGTCGTTAAAGAAAGGGAAACGCGAGGCGGAAGTATCCATGTGATAATTGGTGGACCCCACCTCGGGGGAGACAACAATAAGGCCAGAGAGAGGTACGTTCGCGAAGCTTAAGGGCGACCCCTCACTAATGTTCATCACCTGCAGGAGAGACCCCCCAAAGCTCTTTTAGGGGGAAGATACGAATATCATGTTCACTGAAGAAGATGCGAAGTGGGTCCACCACCCTCACTCGGATGCCCTCGTTGTCCGAATTCGCATTGGATCGCAGAATGTTCACAGGGTCCTTGTGGACAATGGAAGTGCAGAGAATGTTCTAACATATGAGGTCTATCAGAAAATGGGGTTCGTGGATAGAGACCTTACCCCTACCGTGGGGCATCTTTACGGTTTTATTGGAGCTTCAATCAATGTCAAGGGCCTCATAAGGCTCCCCGTCACTTTAGGGGACGAGCCCTGTATTACTACCCAGATCGCAGACTTTATGGTGGTTGATCAACCTTCAGCCTATAATGCTATTGTAGGGAGGCCAATACTTAAAGAAATGAGGGTGGTTACTTCTATTTACCATCTCTCTATGAAGTTCCTTACCCCAAATGGAGTCGGATGCGTTAAGGGAGCAAAACATGAATCTCGTGAGTGCTATAACAAGGCCCTCAAGTCAGCAGAAAGAGGGAGTAATTCTATGACGGATAAGATGGAATGCGAGGAAGAAAGCAGGCCTCGCAAGACAACCTTTGTACCTCCAACAGATTGTAACATGATCTCAATTGAGGAGCTCCCAGCTGATTATTTTGATAATTTGGGAATTCAAGTAGAACCTGTACCAGGTGCTTTGATGATGGGAACCTCGTAGCCAGTAATGGTTCTCCAGGAAGGGATCGTTGAAGAGGCTACGGATAGTGATAGCGAGGAGAGCCCAGAGCAAACCCTGCAAAAATAAAGGCTTTAATGGACATGCGATCCCCAAGAAGTGTGAAAGAAGTTCATAGTTTAACAGGAAGGATCGCAGCTCTCAATCGGTTCGTTTTCAAATCATCAGATAAGTGCCATGAGTTCTTTAAGGCCATTAAAAAGGTGGGAAAAAACTTTGAATGGACATTGGAATGCGAGGAGGCCTTTCAGAAAATAAAGGAACACCTGGGCTCGCCACCACTTCTCTTGAAGCCCCTTAATGGCGAGGTCCTCATTGTCTACCTCGCTGTGTTTGAACACGCGATCAGTGCAGTGTTGGTACGTGAGGAGGGGAAAATTCAGTACCCAGTGTACTACATCAGCAAAAGGATGCTAGATGCAGAAAAGAGATATACAAACATGGAGAAGCTCGCTTATTCCTTGATTTTGGCCTCGTGAAAATTAAGGCCATATTTCCAGGCCCACAAGATTGAAGTTCGCATAGCCTACCCACCGAGGCAGGTAATGCACAAGCCTGAATCATCAGGGAGATTGCTAAAATGGACAGTAGAGCTCAGTCAATTCGACATTGAGTTCAAGCCTCGTGGCCCCATAAAAGGACAAGCACTTGTGGATTTTATTTTGGAGTTTCCTCCCCAATCTGAGGGAGACGACTGGGCTATTATAGCAGCTCCGGAGGTAACAGTCAGCGAGGCCAAAAAAGAAAACTCAGCCTCGTGGTGGGGGCTACATGTAGATGGGGCATCTAATAAGGAAGGAGCCGGGGCTGACATCGAACTTATAACCCCAGAGGGTCGCAAGATACAAAGCGCAGTACACTTTGCCTTTGAAGCCACCAATAACGCAGCAGAATATGAAGCCCTCATCATTGGTCTCAAACTTGCCCTGGAAATGAAGGTGGAAAACCTCACAGCCTACAGCGACTCTATGCTAGTAACATATCAACTTTGGAGTGGGTGGCAAGCCAGAGGCGAGCAGATTGAGCTATATCTGCGATGTGCGCAAAGGTTAATCAAAAAGTTTAACAACATCAAGGTGGTTCATATCAGAAGAGAGAAAAATCAAGGGGTAGATGCACTAGCGAAGCTGGCGTCGCGCCGCGAGGCTACCTTACTTGGAGTTATCCCATTGGAAATTCAGATAAAGCCTAGTGTGCCGGAGGAGTTCATTATGGAAATGGCAATCTCAGGGTAGACTTGGATGACCCCAATGTGGGAATACGTGAAAAATGGGACTCTACCACAAGATAAAAGAGAAGCGAGGAAGGTCAAATATCAGGCTGCTCGTTATGTCATTTACGATGAGGTCTTATATCGAAGAGGGTTCAACACCCCGCTGTTGCGATGTGTAGATGGTGAAGAATGTACTTATATTCTGAGGGAGGTACATGAAGGTATATGTGGAAATCACTCGGGGGGTAGTTCGCTGGCTCAGAAGATTCTTCGTCAAGGATATTTTTGGCCCACACTGAAAAGAGATGCATTTGAGTTTTCCAGGAAATGCGATGCCTGCCAAAGGATCGCTAACTTTAGCAACGCACCGGTCTCTCAACTCACTTCGCTCACGAGCCCATGGCCCTTTGCTATGTGGGGGATTGATCTAATTGGAGAACTACCCAAGGCTAAAGGGGGAGTTAAGTACGTGGTAGTGGCAGTGGATTATTTCACTAAGTGGGCTGAGGCTGAGCCACTTGCAACAATCACTGCCAAGAGGCTAAAGGACTTCGTATACAGAACAATTGTGTGCCGCTATGGGATCCCTTATCAGCTCATATCAGATAATGGGAAACAATTTGACAGCAAGGAGATGAAGGAATTCTGTGAGAATTTGGGGATCAAGAAAAGTTTTTCAGCTGTTAGTCATCCTCAGACAAATGGCCAAACTGAGGCTATCAACAAGATAATTAAGCATACTTTAAAGGCAAAGCTAGAAGAAAGTAAGGGTAATTGGCCTGAAGAATTACCAAGGGTCATGTGGTCATATAACACGACCCCAAGGACCACTACTGGAGAGACCCCATTTTCTTTGACCTATGGTTGCGAGGCCATGGTCCCAGTGGAGGTTGGTTCGGGATCGTTCAGAAGGGAACACTATGACCCTGAGTCTAATAAAGTTAATCATAGGCTCTACCTGGACATGATTGAAGAAACAAGAAGCGAGGCCCAGCTACGCCTCGCAGCTTACCAACAAAGGACCGCAAGGTACTACAATGGAAAGGTCAAGGTGCGATCCCTACGTACAGGCGACCTAGTACTCAAAAGGGTCATGCCTAACACTAGGGTCCCAGGACATGGAGTTTTCGGTGCTAATTGGGAAGGACCCTACAAGATCTATGCAACTCTGTCAGAGGGAACCTACTATCTCACTGATATGGAAGACAAGGTTATTCCGCGAGCTTGGAACGCGGAACACTTGAGAAAATACTAACAGTAAAGGCTTCGCTTCTGGTAGCTTCTATCCATTACTACTACTTTGCATGAATAAATTCATACAAAGTATTGGGGGGTAGTGATCATATAGACACCTCCCCCTTTATGATGTAATGACTCTAGGGCCTCGCCCTTACTTATCAACTCTAGGGCCTCGCCCCTACCTTGTATTATATGGAGATATCCCTACTTATCAACTCTAGGGCCTCGTCCCTACTTTGGCAATAAATGAGTTCGTTTACATTCATTATTATTTAAATTTTTGCATTCAAACTTCACTTGTTTGTTTGTTAGAATTTCACATCTTAAAGGATTAGCTCAGCACAACGATGCGAGGCTACTCCCCTTCAGACAACAATCTACTGAAAAGCAAAACTACTTACAACAATGCGACCCCTAACGGTTCGCACCTTGCGATCTCACGAGAATATATCGCACTTACAACAATCAAAGGAATTTAAACTAACGAAGACAATCTACATGGAGATTTGTAGAAAGATAATAACACAACACTACTATGAAGACAATTAACATGGAAGCATAGGCAATTATATTGGAAACCCTGGAGAAATCAAAGTTAATATGAGTCGCTATACGATCCCAAGAGACTTGCAGTTATCAGAGTTAATCAAAAAATATTGTTACAACTTGCAAAGCATTAAAAGGGAGCCCGCATCCCAAATTCAAGACTGCAAATTATAAACTACAAATTATCAAGCATCCTTGTATTGATTGACTTTGGCGGCCTCCTCCGCGATCCTGGCTTCCTCTGCGAGGCGCTCTTCCTCAGCATCTTTGGTAGCAATTTCTTTCTTTAGAGTCTCGGCGAAGTCAGCGTTGCCTGGGCCAAGTTGATCCCAGTCAAAATCAGGGATCATTCGAATGAACCCTTTCATAAAGCTAACCTGTCCCTTAACCAGGAATGCATCTTCAGCAATGGATAAAGCGGCTTTAGCAACATTTAGATCGCTGGTCAGCTTAGCGATCTCTCCATCCTTCTTTTTGGTCGTCACTTCGCTGGACTTCTGTAGATCTTTGAGAGATTTTTCAAAATCATTTCTCTCCCTACGGGCTGTCTTCAAATCTGTTCGAATCTGGGCAGTGTCTTGGGACAGTTTCTTTTTAAACGTCTCCCCCAGGGATCGCTTGTCTTCAATTTTCTGAAACTCAAGGACTTTGTTCTTCTTCTCAAGTTGAACAAAATGTTTGGTATGTGCGGCCTGGCGGATGAAAGCTTCAGCTAAACATCTAGTTAAGGCTTTAGCATTTTCTTCTGGCGATGTCTTCCACCACCCCGAGGTCTCAGCCTCGTCTAAATACTGAGTTCCCAATGCAGCAAAGAGATGTTGAGAGGCCGTCGCAGTAACGACCCCAGAAGGTGGTCGAGAGGGTCCATCTTTAAACCCCTCTGTTCTGGGTCGCTTGGAGGGAGTTTGATCAGGAGAGGTCAGGGGTTCTCTAGCTATATTCGATTGGGCTGGGGGGTCGCTAACGACCTGCTTGAAAGGTGCTGTTGGTTTTGCTATAGGAGCCTTAAAGGCAGACTGTGTCTTAGCGCCCTTCTTGGCACTAAGGAAGGGGGGAGCTATACCATCCGACATGCCTACAAAAGGAAAAAGATAAGTTAAAAGATAGAATAATAAAATGCGAAGACGAGCAATATAAAAGTTATGCATGTATGAGAATGAAAATCATGGTGCAATATGTAACAGTTGTGGGTTGAATCACTATTGAATACCCTCAGCATCTACTAATTCTACGTGAGAAGACGAGGCCTCTTCTCGCACTTTCCTCTTCCGCAAGGATCGCTTCGCAGTATAGGGCCCCGCTTCAGGGGTGGATCCAACTCCTTCCTTGAGGAATCCACATTTAATAAGGTTTTCTAAAGAAAGAAGGGTCCTGATATTCCTTTCTTCTTGAGTAGATTTGGTCAGCACCTCATCGGCTCGTTTCTTTTCTTCACCTTTCAAAACGGTGCGAACTGGGCCAACTGCGATGCCAAAAGGGTTGTTAATTTCGAAATTATTCGAAAAGGCAAAAAAGCACGATCTGAATAAATATCTCACCAGGCAAATAGTTGAAGCTTGTTTTCACTCTAGGGACCTCGTGGACATACAAAAACGGCTCCTTCCACGAGCTGACATTACTTATTCCTCCAGGAAGAAGGTTTTTCTTGTTGAACTCAGGCCATATGGAAAAATATACAAAACCAAAGTCTTTGGCCCCGCATCGCTTTAATTGGAGAAAATAACCCATTGTCCTCGCATCCATGGGTGGATATCCAAAACTTGTGATAAAGAATGTAAAGTGCGATCATGGATCTATACCCATTTGTGCTTATCTGGATGGGAGCCAAGAAGTAGGTCTCGCAAACATCTTTGATGAAGGGATGCAGAGGCGAAGAGACACCTATCTTCATAAGAGGGATCGTTAATACCATTCGTGGGACCCTGCCACCATTCTCTTCGTTGTTGAAGCGATAGCATCGCATTCTTCTCTTGGGAAAGATAATTTTACCTTCGGGGCGAAATCTTTCGACCCCCTCCCTGATTGTTTTCTCTTTCAGGGTCGAAGACATGTCCCTGCAAGCGAGGATGCGAGTTTCGCCAGGCTTTAACTTAGAGCCAGGTTCGATATCCTCAGGGCGAGGCCCGTTTACATATATGACCCCCTCTAGCTCTGGTTGGGGGGTTGGCACATAAGGCTCTGGCGATGCTTCAGGAATATAATCATAATCTCTAAAATTTACAATTCTGGCCACCTCGTTGAAGGAATTTACGGACGAGCGGAAGCGCGATATAACCATTATTCCGTAAAAACCATGTATCGCACATATAGAAAATCATATAAAAACCGAGAGCTTGGGGAATCGTAACCATACCTTGAAAAACGAAGCTTTAAAATGGATGGTTGCTAGCAGTTGCTTCTCAGAGTGTGAAGCACTCTACCGGTATCCACCAAGAATAATTCTCTTCGATGAAGCTTTTTATAAAACTAAGTTTTTTATAAATATGGTGTTTTGAGAGTGAGAGAGAGAGAGAGAAAGAAGATGGAGAGGGAGGCAACTAGGTTTTCACAAAACCACTCTTGCATACTAAACACCTCTCATCTCTTTCTATTTATAGGGCACATGTAGGTTTTTATTATAATTAATATATCATACATATTATTATATAAATCCCACAAAATGTTCAAATAATAATTAAACTATTTTAATCATTATTAAAAACAACTTGCTCTCTCAAAATACCTTCATCAATAAATTAATCTTTTTATGGTGTGACCCTGTAGGTTCAATATTAAGCCGGTAGTAGAAATAAATAATAATAAACTTTTTATTTATTATTTATATGAATTCTAATAATTCATTAAATATAATTAACTGATTAATTATATTTATTCTACATCGTGAGTGATGCTTCTCAACATATCGTGACTATCCGGATAATATGAATTCACTGCTTAGAATACCAAGAACCTGTCAATGACTAGTTACCGTACAATCAATTTCTTCTACCCTACAAATCCCGATTAAATACAAGGCATGGATCTCGTGTCAAGCCTATCAAATTTAATCATATGATTTCTTATTCATAATGCAAAGTTCATATTAATGCAAATTAGAAACTCCTTTCTAATTTCATACACTCTGGCCAGAGATTCCAGAACTCACATACTAAGAATAACATAGGATATTCACTTCCTTACTGGAAGGGGTAGATCCTTTATTGATCATTAACTATCTCCATACACAAATCCCTATGCCCAGAATAGACCTAATGGATGTCCTTGAGACTAAGGACTAAACCAAAGCACAGTTCATTATATACAAGATTACTCTAACGATCTCAAGTCTAAGGACACTTGTACAACTATCACTCAGTGAACAACTATCGACACGTGAGTAAACTCCATTAGTTGTTCAACTTATCGAGTCATGTTCAGTGAACTTATTCCCTAATAAGCACCTACATACTAGCTATAGTGTCACCACACAAATGCCTATGAGAACAGACATCCTCCTGTAAGGAGCAAGCATAGTATGTACCAATCTTTGCGGATTCACTAACTTCCGATTAGTTATCCTATGATCAGGAACTATTTAAGTCTAGAGTTATTATCTTCTAGATCTCATTATTATAATCTCATTATAATTCTAGAAGCTTTACTCTAAACTATGGAACATCTTATCTAAGACACTTTAAATAGATAAAGACCGTAATAAAAACAAATAAGTCTTTTATTAATATTAATGAAATCAAATAAGAGTACAAGAAAGTTCTTCCTAAATCATCATACATGATTGGATTTTAGGACAAACTCTTTCACTCGTCAAGGCCCCCGTCATCTGATGAAGGCTCCTCGTAATCATCATCGTCGGAGTTGGCTTCGTTATCCGCTCCTCCTTCGACTTCATAGTAGGCGTCGCCTAATGAGTCTACTGGAGAATCACTTAAGACGATTGCTGAATTAACTTGTGTTGGAGGCATCTTAGCAAGAATCTGTGCTACTTGCGAGCTGAACTCCTCTCCTTTTTTCTTTAACTATTCCAACTCCCGTTCAGTTTCTGTCATTTCAATCTCAGGCTTGCATTGGGCTGGGAGAACATCTAAGGAACGGTCCCGCGAGCTCGAGGCTTGTTTTGCTCGCCATGAAACTAAAGGCACCTCTCTAGTGCAATCTTCATTCGACCACAAGGGATCAAAATATAATTTGAATGAGTTTTCACTAGTGCTCGTAGCTCGCGCGATATTAGCTGCTGCAGCATCGCTAATTTGTACATGAGGCATCAGAGAAGGCGTCCTTGAACTGTCATCTTGCGACATCTGAAAAGGGTGAAATGATTAAGTGTGTGCTCTTACAGAAAGCAAATGAAGGGAGAGAAAAGAATAAATAAACAGAAAGGCTCTATGTGTTCCTAGGAGATCGCATCTAGGTCTCTGAAGGGATTGCATCTATGTTCCTATGGGAGAGATCGCATTTCTATCGCAACGAGGACGGGATCGCACATTCAAATTAACATTATGGGATCGCAGTCAAAAGGGTTCGCATCGCATACAACTAAAGCTATCTAATCGTGCAATTATGATGAAGAACAACAATTTAAATGCAAAAGAGGAATGAAGACTTACTTTTTCTTGAAGAAGGTTGAAGAATTCTGAAGAAAGTTGAGGTCGCTGGTGATAAAGCCTGAGAATTCCTTGTGTTTGATCTGGGAGCAAACTGACAGCACTTCAACAATGTGTTAATAAGATTAAAGATGAAATGATAGTGACATGGGTATATATAGCCCATCAGGAGAGAGAAAGACATGGACATGTGTCAAGATCTCAGCCGTTGAATACACATCTCGAGACACAACAGCTGTCAAACCTCTTCAAATTCATGGGGTCGCGACTACTCTGATGGTCATATTCATATCAATAGCGAGCCATGACCTCGCATTGCGGCATCACCTGATTGATACTTGAGTCCACATCGCATCTCTAATGGTAACATGGACTCGGGGGGTAGTTGTTATGCCCAAATCTGGCACGACAGCTAAATTGATTTGATTGGCTAAATTAAAGGCTTGTAATCTATGATGGGCCTAGAAGATGAAGATTAGATTGTTAAAGCCCACTATTGGAATCAGCCCAACAGACCTTGGTCATGATATTTCTATTATAGGGCCACCTCGCTACAGGGCAACCTTGCTACAGGAGCACCTCGACTTTCAAGAGGTCGCTTCGCTTCCATCATCATATCTACAAATTATGTTGGAATCGCTATCTCACTCTTTACTGGACGGCTCATGGCCAGACCCAAGGTCGCTTGAGTAGCTGGGCACAAGGGATCGCTTCGCATGGCCAGATCCCTCGAGGTCGCATGCTAGGTCCTGATTGATCCTCTATTGGCCAATTCTATCTGTTCGAGACTATGGGCTTCCACAGCTAGGCCGTGGATCACGGAAGGGTTGATGATTCATTGCCACGTCAGCCCTAAACGAGTGGGCTTGGACTTTGGCTTATCTCTTAAAACCCTAGCCCGTCTAGGTAACTTGCTCTCCAAGAACTACGTCAAGCTTGATCCCTATAAATAGGGTACGTAGGCACCTTGATACGGATGAGAAACAGTTTACCTGAAAACACCTATCAAGCTCAGCCACACATATAAACCCTAATCCCTATTCTTCTTATAGTAAAATATCCATATTTTGCTCCAAATCCAGCAACCTCCAAAAACATTGTTATACCAATTTCTCCCGATAACACTAATCATTTTAATTTCCTTGTATTAAAATTCTAGTCGAGTTCGATAATATCCTTTAAAATGAATGAATATAATTGTATATTCAAAATCAACGTTTAAAAAATGACATGAAGTAGGATCAAATCTATACTATCTATGTTATATCTATCCATATTATTATATTAAAAACAAAATATTAAAATTTTAATTTTTTGTTTTTCATTCTAATTGATAAATAAATTAATATAATTAATGGTAATTAGCTGGTAACCTTTTCTAATAATACAAGTTTACTTTTAATTGAAGATATTACATTTTATAAATACATATTATATCAATTGTACTATATATTCTAATCATTAATATTTATTTTGTAATTAAAATAGGTACCTTTTAATTTAAAACTTAATCTTATAATAGTTAATATATACCCAAAGATATATATCACATGATATTTTTCAATCACTAATAAAAATATATTAAAAACTCGTATACATTTATAGCAAGGTAACATGAGTATGATTGTTTATATTTTGTTTTAACGATTCAAGCATATAACGAATAATGACTGTTAAATTTAGTAAATAAATAAGAAGCCTTAGGTTTAATCATAAGGTATTTTATATTTAAATTATTTTACTAAAAATTTAAAGTTCGAATTCGATCAACAACATACATAATTTGAAATTTTATATTATATACCATGCATGTAAAGTAAAATTTATAACATATCACAATAAACATGTGCATTTCACTGATTATAAACTAATTATATTATTTAAGTAGAAACATTTAAAGTTTAATTGGTTGATAGGTTGGTTAGTATAGTATCTATTAATTTTATTTAATTACCTTTATTTATTTGTGTTAGATATTGATTCAAGTGATGATCAGGATCTGGGCATTACTGATCAGATACTGATGCTGACGTCATCAGTAATACAATGTCAGTATTGGATTATTATCAGGATTAGAAGCTGGTCAGTATTTCGTGAAGATTCTCATCAGACCAGAGATCAAGGAAGATTGATATGTCGGTTCCTAGATTATAGGAATGCAGCTATCATACAAGATATGCATTCAGAGATATATGTAATTGATTTAGAATATCTTGTAATTGATAGTGTAACTGTGTACTCTATATAAACACAGTTTAGGTTTTACATTAGAGTAATCGCTTACACGATTTATCTTGTAACCTAGCAGCTCTTAAGAACATAGAAATTTCTTAAGAGAGTTTTGTAACAGTTTTATATCAGAATTAATAAAGCTGTTATTGATTCATACTTGTGTTATTTGTTTAAGTCGAAAATCTTATACAATTGTATTCAACCCCCCTTCTACAATTGTTATTTACTGGGCAACAATTGGTATCAGAGCAAAACTGATTAATATTAATCAGAAACGATCTTAAGATGTCGACAAGCAAGTATGAAAGCATCAAAATTCCAATCTCAAGAAAACTGAGTATCCAACATGGAAAGTGAAAATGATGATGTATCTGGAAGCAACTGATCCTGACTATCTTGATAGGATCAATGATGGACCATTTCTTCCAACAAGATTAGTTGCAAGAACAGAGACTGTTGCTGAACACTATGTCATTAAGGCAAAGAGTGAGTGGACGACAGAGGAAAAGGTTCAAGTACTCAAAGATGCAAAGGTAAAAAATATTTTGCATAACAGTCTTGATAATGTCATGTCTAACAGGGTAATAGCATGCAAGACTGCAAAGGAAATTTGGGATACTTTGGAAACTCAATGCCAAGGTACTGAATCTATCAAAAGAAATAGAAGGGCTCTGTTGATTCAGGAGTATGAGCAGTTCGATGCTAAATCTGATGAAAGCCTTACTGATATGTATGATAGATTCTTGACTTTACTGAACAATCTATCACTAGTTGGCAAAGAGTATGATCCAGAGGACTCAAATACCAAGTTTCTCAGAGCTCTAACTGAGGAGTGGGATACTCAAGCTTCAATCATAAGGCATCAATATGATTTGAAGATGCTGTCTCTTGATGAAGTCTATGGGATGCTAAGAACCCATGATCTTGAGGTTCAACAGAGGAAGAACAAGAAAAATGTCAAAGCAAAATCTGTTGCTTTGAATGTTGAATCAAAATCAAAGGGAAAAGCTGAGGAGGTTTCTAACAGAAAGAGTAGAGTGGAAGAGTCAATTCCTGATGACTCATCATCAGATACTGATACTGAGTCTGATCCTGATACTGATGATGACTCTACTGATTCTGATATGATGGAAATGGTTGCTATGATAGTCAAGGGCTTCAAAAAGATGAAGTTCAGAAAGGCTAGGAAGCAAGGGAAATTTCAGAAGAAAACCTTCAATGCTGACAAAGACAGGTACAAGAAGAAAGAAGGTAAAAGCAGCAAATTTGACAAGTCAAAAATCAGATGCTATAACTGTGATGGAATGGGTCATTTTGCAACTGAGTGCAAGAAGACCAAAACCAAAGCTCTCATTTCTTCAAGCAAGGATTGGATGGACTCATCATCTGACTCTGAAGAAGAGAAAGTGAATTATGCTTTGATGGCTAAAACTGATGAGACTTCTGCTGGTGAAAATAAGGTATCTGAAGTTTTGTTTGATTTTGATACTAATAATGTCTCTGAGCTAAGATCTTTTTTAAAATCTCTGCATATTAGTTTTAGGAGTCAATCTCTTGAAAATACTAGAATAAAATCTGAAATGGCAGAGGTTGTTAAGAGAAATGATCATGTAGAAGCTGAGTTAATTTTCTTGCAGGAAGTTCAAGCAGAATGTGATAATGCTAAACACATGAAACTTGAAACAGAGTTTAAATGTAATGAACTTGAAATGCAACTTAAAGAGGCAAATGAAAAACTCAGAACCTGGACACATTCTGGTACAAAAACTCATGAAATTATTACTGATAAAAACTGGAAAGAGTGTCTAGGTTATAAGCCAGAGAATGAGAAAAAGGACAAAGAAAAAGTTGTTTCATCTAATCCAGGAAGAGTTATAGTAGATGACTCAACAAATCCAAAAACCTACAGATATGATACAGACGGTACTAAAACCAAATTAAAACCTGTTAATTATGTGTATCCAGAAATTCCCAAATCTACTTCAGAAAAGGGATCTACTTCTACACATCATTCTGAGTCTAGAACTGTCAAAAACAAAAATGTAGGTCTTTTGTCCAAGAAACAATTAAGGGATAGAATCTGTGATGTAACAGATAGGAAGAGAGTTTCAACTGTCAAAAGGAACAGGAATGGTAAAGTTGGAATAAACAAGGAGAATAATTATAAGTATATTCCAAATGCACCAAGAAAAGTATGCTTTAACTGTGGTAACTCTAATCATCTTGCTATTGATTGCAGGAGGAGTAAAAAGAAGCCAACTGTTGTTCCTAAGTCTGACATTAGGAATAAATCAGTAGTTTATAAACCACAGAATCCTTGTTTCCATTGTGGCAGTAAATGGCATTCTATTTATACATGTGAAGAATACCATAATTTGTACTATAATTATTATGAGCATTTGCCTAAGTTCAATAAAAGTACAAATTTTGGAAAAACAAAGAACTTGAATACTAATCATGCATCTGTTAAGAAAAAGATTAATTCTGATGGACTTAATCCTGATGAAGGTGTCTTTACAAGAAAATCTTCTGCTGCTAAAAATGTTAAGTTGCATGAAAAGAGAACCCAACAAGTGTGGGTTCTTAAAAATTCTAACTGAGTTCTTTGTGATTCTGATTGCAGGGTAAAAAGAAAAATGTGTTAGTCATGGATAGTGGATGCTCTGTGCACATGACTGGAGACAAAACCTTGCTATCAGAATTTGAGGAGAAGGCTGGCCCAACTGTGTCTTATGGAGATGGCAACATTGGACAAACTTTGGGATATGGCAGTATTGTAATTGGAAATGTCATCATTGAAAAAGTAGCTCTGGTGAAAGGACTCAAGCACAATCTGTTAAGTGTCAGTCAAATCACAGACAGAGGTTATCGTGTCAATTTCAATGATACTCATTTTGAAGTTATCAGCAAATCTTCAGGAAAGGTTGCATTAACTGGTCAAAGACATGGTAACATTTATGAAGCCAACATTCACACCAATACTGAAAATCCAACTACATGCCTCATCAGTAAAGCTTCTGTAGATGAAAGTTGGAATTGGTATAAGAAACTTTCTCATCTCAACTTCAACAATATAAATGAGTTGGTTAAGAAAGACTTGGTAAGAGGATTACCAAAGGCTCTATATACTCCTGATGGACTCTGTGATGCTTGTCAGAAGGCTAAACAGAGAAGGACATCATTCAAGAGTAAATCTGAATCCTCAATTGATGAACCATATCACATGCTTCACATTGACTTGTTTGGACCAGTGAATATTATGTCTATCAGTAAGAAAAGGTATACTCTAGTCATTGTTGATGAATATACTAGATTTACCTGGGTTTATTTTCTGCACAGAAAAGATGAAACTGCTGAAATACTGCTGGACCATGTAAGACTTATTGAAACTGGCACAAAATACAAAGTCAAGATTCTGAGAAGTGATAATGGGACTGAATTCAAGAATTCAGCAATGGAAGAGTTCTGCAAATACAAAGGAATAGTTCAACAATTCTCTTCTCCTGGCACACCTCAGCAAAATGGAGTAGTTGAAAGAAAGAACAGGACTCTTATTGAAGCTGGCAGAACTATGTTGGAGGAAGCTAAACTACCTACATATTTTTTGGCAGAAGCAGTCAACACAGCATGCTACACTCAGAACATCACTCTAATCAACAGACATGGTGTAACTCCTTATCAGATGATTAAGGAAAAGAAGCCAAGTTTGAAGCATTTACATGTGTTTGGCTGCAAGTGCTTTGTTCTAAGACCTCATCCTGAACAGCTAGGAAAATTTGAGACAAAAGCTGATGAGGCCATCTTTATTGGCTATCCAACAACAAGAGCCTTTAAAGTCTACAATCTAAGAACAAAGACAGTCATGGAGTCTATTAATGTATCTTTTGATGATAGAAAGATAACAGGAATAAAAGAAGACTCTCATGATAGTTTTATTTTTGCAAATGAAGCTACCAAGAATTCTGATGAAGTCATGTCAGATACTGATACTCTGTCAGATCCTGACGATCGATCAATTCCTGATCGAACACCTGTTACTGATGATGACTCAAATAATGCAAATGTTGAGGGGGAGCAAGAGCAAGACATCACCAGTACTGATACATTTCAAAAATCAAGTAGAGACTCATCAGAAACAGATTCAAGTGACAATCCTGACAGTATATCAGGAAGAGATAGCACTATCTCAGGGGGAGCTTCTAGCAATTCTAGTTCTTTTGAAGAAAACACCAATCCAGGGGGAGCATCCAGTTCAAGAAATGACTTACCATCAGCAAGGAAATGGACTAAAAGTCATACTCCTGATTTAATCATTGGGAATCCTGAAGCAGGTGTTAAGACAAGAAGTGCAACTCAGAATGAATGCTTATATAATAACTTTCTGTCAAAGGAGGAGCCTAAGAAAGTTGAAGATGCACTTAAGGATGCTGATTGGGTGACAGCTATGCAAGAAGAACTGAATGAGTTTGAAAGAAATGAAGTCTAGAAACTTGTACCAAGGCCCAAGGGAAGGTCTATTGTGGGTAAAAAGTGGGTATTCAGAAACAAGACTGATTCAGATGGCACAATTGTGAGGAACAAAGCAAGACTAGTAGCAAAGGGGTATTCTCAACAGGAAGGAATAGATTATGATGAGACTTTTGCTCCTGTTGCAAGACTAGAGGCCATCAGAATTTTTCTGGCATATGCAGCCCACAAGAAGTTCAAAGTATTCCAGATGGATGTAAAAAGTGCATTTCTCAATGGAGAACTGGAAGAGGAGGTATATGTTGAGCAACCTCCTGGCTTCATTGATCTCAAATATCCAGATCATGTCTATAGACTGGATAAAGCACTTTATGGACTAAAGCAAGCTCCAAGAGCTTGGTATGAAACCCTAGCTCAATTCTTACTGGAAAGTGGATTCAATAGAGGTACAATTGATAAAACCTTGTTTTATTTGAATCATGGTAAGGATTTGCTGTTAGTTCAAATATACGTTGATGATATCATTTTTGGGTCAACTAACACTAAGCTGTGTGAGAAGTTTTCAAAGCTAATGCAGTCTAGATATCAAATGAGCATGATGGGAGAAATGAGCTATTTCCTAGGTCTGCAAGTTAAACAGACTGATGATGGGATTTTTATCAATCAGTCAAAGTACACAATGAATTTACTAAAAAGGTTTAACATGCAAGACAGCTCTACAGCTTCAACTCCTATAGCTACAGCTACAAAGCTTGATCCTGATCAAGGAACTGAGGTAGATGTAACCAACTACAGAGGAATGATTGGCTCACTCTTATATCTAACTGCTAGCAGACCAAATATCATGTATGCAACCTGTCTATGTGCAAGATTTCAAGCAAGTCCCAAGGAACCACATCTCATTGCTGTGAAAAGGATTTTCAGATATCTTAAGGGCACTTCTTCTCTTGGCCTTTGGTACGCTAGAGAATCAGACTTTAGTTTATGTGGTTATTCAGATGCTGATTTTGCAGGATGCAAAATAGACAGGAAAAGTACTTCAGGCAATTGTCAGTTTCTTGGAGGAAGACTAGTTTCTTGGTTTAGTAAAAAGCAAAAGTCTATCTCCACATCAACTGCAGAAGCTGAGTACATTGCTGCTGGAAGCTGTTGTGCTCAGATCATGTGGATGAGAAATCAGCTAATGGACTATGGTTTGTCATTTTCAAAAATACCTATTTATTGTGATAACCAAAGTGCTATTGCTATGACAGGAAATCCAGTTCAACATTCTCTTAAAAAGCACATCAGTATCAGGTATCACTTCATAAGAGAACAAGTACTGGAAGGGACAATTGAACTTCATTTTGTTCCTACTGATCAACAGTTAGCTGATATATTCACCAAGCCACTACCTGAGACTACTTTTACAAAGTTGGTGAATGAACTTGGAATGGTAAACTATGGCAGTACTTGAGAGAAAGAAGTCATCAGATACTGACAACTTGCAAATACTGATGGAAAGTCAATCCTGACATCTCTACTCCTGATAATTCACCTATGAAGACTGTTGGGATCTCTGATTCTCCAGCATCTGCATCTCCAAAGAGAAGAATTATTGAGATGTCTGTTGATCAAGTCAATGCTATTGCTGCTCAGTTAGGTTTCAAACCTTCACCACTTGAAAAGAAAACTGCTGAAGCAAACATTTTTCATAGACAGAAGAAACAGAGGACTACTATGTCATCTCTGATAGGATCTAGCCCACAAGAACCTGAAATTCAAAGGAGTTCAGAAGCTGTTGCAGATCCAGTCACACAAGAACCACCTACTCAAATTGTAGGTGCAGACATTTCTGAAGGAATAGTCACACAAGAACCACTTTCTCAAAAGGAAGGTGAAGACAAGAATATTCCTGCCCCACAAGAACCATCTTCTCAAAGTGAAGATGCTGGCAAAATCACATCAGCGGGGGAGTTTCCTGACAATGCTCAAGGGGCTTCTGAAATTGAAATTGAACTAGCTAGAAGTCTGGCAGATAAAGCTGCTCATGATTTGCACATTGCTGAATGTGATGAAGTGATTGCTGACACTGCATTTGAGGGAAGCACACAAGAACCTTTGACTCAAAGTGTTGAAGAAGCTTCAAAACCTCAGACTACACAAGAACCATCAGTAGCTAATACTGATGCAAGTCATGCTATAGTTGCAGTGGTCGATCCTGATGTAAGTACTACTGATCCACTTATTCCATTGCTTATTGAGCCAATTTCTGCAAGACCAATGGATTCTTTAACTACTTCGTCAGGTAACATCTCTATCTCTACTTCCTTTACTACTGATAGTATGATTACAGATAGACCTGATAAAAGGGATACCTCTATTTGTATGACTTCAGACCACTCTTCTCAGCCACCTCTTATTTCTTCACATTTAATGAGTCAGAGCCTTTCTTGTGAGATTAAGAGTGAACATTTAGAGAAAAAGAAGAGTGATGAGAGGCAGTCTCCTGAACTGGCAAAAGGAGAGGTAGAACAGAGTGAGAAGTTGTTAACTTCTAGTAAGGTAGCAGTTACTATTGACAGTAACTTAGGTAACATTGTGAGAAGTGATGAGATCACTTTAAAAGAAATGAGAGATTTAGGAAATGTTACTAATCTGTCTGCAGGACATCAGGACTCACCAGCTGCATCTACTGGTGATTTGAAAATGAAAGGTGTTATGCATCCTGATGATAATATTGATAATAAACTTCCTGAGGCTGGTGGTAGCTCAGATGATGATGATGATGATGATGATGATGATCATGCTAATGCTGATCCTGAGACAATTCAAATGCAGGCAGCAATAAAAGCAAGTCTTCTATCTACTTATGGGTCTTCGAGTAGGTACATGCAGTCTGTTACTCAAGAAGAATTCAGAGGGGAGTACAGTTCCATACTTCCTCCTGATACTCGAGCTGCAAGGGGATATGAATGGGATACTGAATGGAATCAGCCGAATGCTGAGATGAATTTTCAAAATGCTCTTTTTCATTCTGGTCATATTGCCTCGAGGATGCCAACTCCTGAACTCAAGGCTCTTCTCAAAACAAATGCTCTTCTAGCAAAGGGATTGAAGAGTGATATTGACTCTATGAAGGCTGTTACTGATAAATTTCAAGCGGGTATTCAAACGTCTGTTTCTATATCTGCTACTGCTTCTCAAGCACGTCTTCTTGCTGATGATATTAAAGCACTTGACAAGAAAATGGATTCCAGAATGACTGTCTTGGAATCAAAAGTTGATAATATTGATGAAACCCTCAAGTTATTTTGTCTTTCTTCATTGAGGAAGATGCTGTTGTCAAAAAGGGGGGGAAGATAGTCAAAATAAAATGCTCACCTAATCCAGTTGTACAAAAGGATGATGATAATTCTGGAAATGATGGTGGTGCTTGTAACGGTCCCAAAATCCGGGGTACAGATATGGGGCCACTAACCAATAAACAATATTATACATCTCTGAAAATAAACAACATTAATAATAAAAACCCCTTAAACCAAGATCTCTTACAGGTTATAGTATGAAACAAACTATCGAATTACATTACTACAACTCAATCTCAGAATAATAAAAAAATACATTTGTGAATAAGTGAAATCACTATCTAACTATATCTCCAACCTTGATAATTCACAATCCACTGTCTAGCGAAATCTATAACTCGACTACTTCTTCTCGCTGGCCAGAGATCAATACTCACTGTCCACTACTAGATTTACTTAACTCCACTATTAACTGAGGAAAACAAACAAAAGCAAGAGTGAGCCAACAATGCTCAGCAAGTGCATAAGGTGATAACAATTCAATATTGAAACAAATCTGATAACAAAAGAATTTCAGCTCATACTATGAAAGAATCTATGATGATACTTTTGAATTGCCACGAGGGCCAATACTTCACCATTACTGAGGTGCAATAGGAACTAGAACGGATAAGAGTTTTGTTCAATCAGAATAAACATTGTAAACTTCAAAGAAACCAGGCTTTAACAATTCAATACTGATACTCGAAAACTCAAGATCAAATGATAACCATTCGATAAGAATACTTGTGAAATTTCTGGTCAAGCAATAAGAATCAAAGTTCAACAGGATACTCAATTTATAGATTAGAATTGGATTTTTCACTTCGACGCAACGAGTTAAAGTGGATGATCAGTCACACTAAAACTCCGGATATACTCTCTTGGTATATCCAAATACTCAACTGGATCCAAGGCCTCTTTTGGCCTAAAATATCATACTCATACTCTGACTGGCGTCCTCAGTCATGAAAACATTTTTATTTAATAAAAACTTCCAATTCTATCTTTAATACTCAGGCCAGGGGTCGGGACAATCGATTACCCTGTCTCAACAATAACTGGAACTCACGTCCAGAATAACAACTTATGATTAGGAATTAATAAGAAACGACATCATTGTCTGATATCGACAAGTTCAATATCACATAGGGGAAATTATAAAGAACGTCAACTCAAAAGGTATCAACAAAATCGATACGAATACTTCAAATTATAACCACAGCAGATTAGGCAAGGAGAAATTCCATTTTCAAACGAGAAGTAATAATTCAGGTTCAACATAAATAGAATCAAATGAATACGATCAAAGGAATATGATTCGGCATGAATGAATTGACTTGATATCACAAGGGAAAGTAAATCAACACAACATGATGTATCTACAGAGGTAGGGTTGTATGATCAAGTACTAATGAAACAATGTTCGATATAATTGAAGAATAAGTTAAGGTCACTTGGGTTAAATATACAAAAATCGGGAATTTTGTTAACAGATATTTAAAAGGATTTTGAAATCTGGATTCTTCTCTATTCAACAAATTTCTTAACATAATCGAAGGAAATAAAGAAATGGCATTGTGTAGAAAAGTTATGGGTGAGGTTTATTAAAATTCCATAGTTGAACTAAGGGTGGAGAAATAAACATTTTCCTGCTAATTGAAGAAACATTACATTTTCTAAATATACTTTATTCTCATCATATACTACAACAAGAAATTGAACTGCATCACTTGAAAGATAAGTGAAGAGCAAAACACTTGCCTTGATATACGAAGTTTCCACTTCCAACCTTTCGCTCCGTCACTCACTTTATAACAGTTTCTACTTTTTTGCACGTTGGTCCCTAGCTACTCGATCATATATCCGTCTTTCGATTATCGCTGGTCAGCCTCTATACAGCCACACTCGTCCACCCCGACAATTTTCTCCTTCCGCGAGATTCCATTGACCATTGACCCGCACTGTTCTTGGCTGACCTCCTATTCGCACATATACCAAGCAAAGTACTACTTCAGTACAAACCAACCAAAACCTTACTAATCATTCTAATCTACCCATATGTTTCCTATGGAGGTTTACACATACCACACATATAACACATAGCATGAATCGATCACATAAGCACTTAACACGTATATCATACCGACTCACAAATAATTCTTATCAATTCACTATTAGAATTACAAATTAATTCTAACAGAATTTAGACAGCACCTCCTTTATAATATGACCTAACCTGTCGGACTACAACCGACCCAAACAAGAAATTGAGCCATCCTTTGCTTCAGAATAATTTACATTCATTTCCAGCCAGACCAATGTACACTACTTAAAGCCTTTTGACAATACACATATTTAACAATCAATGTACATACTCGTACCATTCACAACCCAAATCGCATTACATACATTTCAACCTTTAAAATCAATAACTCTAGATACACAATTAATGGTTACTTATGAAATCACTATCACATAAAATCCATTATAGAATAAAGATAGGATTCCCCTATTAATATACAACTTCAAAGCCCAAGTTACTTTCCTTTAAAACCAACCATAAGTTTACAAGACCCTTATTAAAATCTAGCACTTACCAATCAACCTTACGCACCTCAACACCAATAAATCCACATATGCGTACCCACTTCCTCCTACTTAACTTTCAAATTCCCTCCATTTTACTCCCCTTCACCGTTCTGCACACACAAACATACAAATATTCAAACCTTCACCCCCACAGACACCTACATTACAAGAGCACAACTTACAACTTATTCACAACCATGTGCAAAACATTTGAATACCCTCACACCCTGTCACACTTTGACTACCACATATTCTTCACTACCTCTGTGTCTCGACTTCACAGCCTCGCAACCCACCCCGCACAACCTCACATAAATCTTTCCGCACATACAACCATACACTAACTTATATTACTCCCCCGCATACACCCGAGGACACAAACCCCCCACATACAAACAAGCTAAATCAACCTCCACCATTCTCGACTACATTTCCCTACTAATCACCTCTTGTCCCCGTTATCTTCTCTTGACCCTTCTATTATCACAAAACACACGCCCCTGCCTTGCTTCATTTCTCTCTGACAACTCTACACCATCCCATACACACACCAGCACCTGACCATATACACTGCATACGATCTCCCTCGACTCCCTTGCCCTGTACCTACACATCTAAGTACATCACTGACATCACCCTACTCCTTCCGTACCCACACATCCATCGCTGCACCACCATCGCATCTTCCTCCCTCAAACTCTCGATCTTAATTCCAAAAACACACCCACCTCATTTCACTTCCCTTCCTCTTCAATCTCCATCTCTGCCCCATTCTCTCCCCTGATCTCCCGCTACAACCCCAGAACAACACAAGACCAATGAGTATAACTCAATCAAGTAGAAATTCGGTTAACATATGATTCACTAAAATCGAA
Organism: Kitagawia praeruptora; assembly: GCA_037693485.1. Lineage (NCBI taxonomy): Eukaryota > Viridiplantae > Streptophyta > Magnoliopsida > Apiales > Apiaceae > Kitagawia > Kitagawia praeruptora. Next base: position 64,991,193 of record CM075351.1, read on the forward strand.
TTATCCGATGCTAAACTTGCTTACCATCACAGATTCACACTCAATCAGTCTTAATCAACAAGGAATTACACACACACTTGGCCACAAAGAGACACACGCACTGCTATACACATATACACACATCACTTGCTCGAATTGCAGGAGACAAAGAAGAAAGATAAACTCGAGAATGAGAGATATAGGAAAGAGGCGAGAGCGAGACTTGAGAGAGAGAGTAATTGAGAAAAAAAGAGATGAATGAGTTCTAGAGAAGTGGTGAGAACTCGAGAGAGTTCTAAAGAAAATGAAAATAAACGACACTGCAATTGAACGAAAGAACTGGGTTTCAACTGGATAAATACAGAGGAAAAATGTACTTTCAATATTCTGAAAATCAAATAAAAAAATCACTTTAAATCAATCTCAAAAATCGAAATTAATCAGAAAATTAGTAGAAAAATAAATTTAAAATTTTTAAAATATATTTTTTTGAACCTACAAGCCTTCCCATATTTTTAAAATATTTTTAGGCTCAAAAACGAATTAAATATGAATTTTACAAAATAAGATCCACTAAAGGCAATAAAACTCTTAAAATCATTTTAAAATACCAAAACCCCAAATTAATACACCCACTCATTTTTAAAATCTTATTAAATATACAAATATGATATTGCAAAAGACTTCGAAATTTTTACATGCTCCGATGATTTTATAAAAAATTTCGAAAATCAATAATGCAAGATTTAAATAGATTTAAATCATCAAAGATGCGAATAAAAATCCAGGAGCTTACACGACACATACATATCATCATATAAACATATAAACACGATATCACATATATTGACCTTATCAAAAATATTCGCATAATATAATTCACATCGAATACTAAATAAACATTTATAAATACGCGATTTTCTAGGGCGTTATATTCTTCCCCCCTTAACAGGATTCTGTCCTCAGAATCAATTCTAATAGCATAAGTAACTATATTTCTCAAACATCTTGCTCCCAATTCCTCAATTTGGGTCCTCAACTTCAGGACTCCTTCATATCAACCGATACATCGATAGGCTTATTCCGTAAGCCCCCTAACTCCAAGATAACTTAAACCTTTACCCTTACAAATTTCGTTAATTTGAAACCTTTACTACTCTTAGACAAATGATACTAACTCATCCATTACTAAGCTCATTCTGCGAGATTTACAATTCCGAAATAACTTTAAACTTTGACTTCCGAGTCTTTTTAACTCTAGTCGTTTAACTCACGGAAACGAATATCTTTCCTCCGACAATCAATATACTTATTCGCATAGTGAACTATACTCTGCGTCAAAACTTTTATCATCACGCAAATCTTTCGCAATAATACTGCCCTGCATTTTGTCTACATTTACCACGATTTACACTTGCGCTTGGTATCATTCCCACGCTTTACTTATAACCACACGACTTTAAATAGAACTTCGAGAAGGAATCTCCAGAAATTCTCTGATCGCTTCCATTCCGCTTTCAAGTACTATGTCAATCGAGAAGGGAATAATCAAAAAGTTTCTTCTTGTCTCTGATCCCCTATTTTACCGAGTACCCAATTTGGGAACCTAAGCATCGTACCGTCCATTCTCAGTTGCATCCTTGCAATCGAATACTATAACCAAACATGTACGCCCTTAGAAACACATCAAGCATACTTCAACTCGCACTCGATTCTCACTCTTACAAAATATTCTGGTTTGCTAAGTCTTGTGAAGAACATAGCCTCGATTATTTTCAGCTTTGATAACTAATATACTTGTCACCTTGACTGTGACTTCACTTAATACAACCACAAGATTGAAATATCTCATTTATTACCAATTCTTCTGCCATCACAACTTCACTCGATACTAATCACAAACACTTAGTGACCGCTTCGAACTGATAACCATTCTCCTTGAATTATATATATATATATATATATATATATATATATATATATATATATTTTATTCGTAATACATTATTCTGTTCCCTCTGAAATCAACTTTCAAATCACCATTCTGCATACTTGACGAGTCCTCGAATTTGACTCTACCCGTTGTGACTTCAACATTTAGTACTACTCACATTAGGATTCTACATACTTGGAACCTTTCAAAGTCATTCTCCATTGGATTACCTACGCTTCATTAACCTTCAAACATCTTGCTTTGTGATCTACGATCATATCAAATTCTTCGTCCGATTACTGTTTGAAATCTTATTCATTAAAATATGCTTTTACTTAACCATCTCCTTTAATATCTCCCTTTCTGGATCTGCTTGGTTGCTACTTCTATATCCGCTTTTGGCTTCGAACATCATTTTCACATTTCGTAAGATCAAAATCTCCCCTTCATTAATAGGAAATAAATCTAATTCTGAATCATATTTGACTCTTTATATAGTCATCACCGTCCATTTCCTGATGACTTGCCTTTATAGTCGGATTGCATTTCTCGATTCTTGACAATTATACCAGTAGCCTTATTACTCTCTTCATAATTCCACTAAGATTAATATGATACTATTTCTGGCAAAATTGCCATCTTTCCAAGCTCATAATACATAGCTTTGACTTCTAACTCTACTACTTATCATCATACTGCCCTTCTGGTTATAGCCACCACTTTTCACATTACTCTCAATAACATCTCTAGGGATTCTACTCCCGAAATCTTACCTTCTGACCATGGGGTCTCGCTAATTTCTGTAAATTCTCTTTCGATAAGCAACTACGGTGCCTTTACTCTTCTAACTCCACATCTTCGGGACTCCACATTCTTTTCTTAACTAGATCCTGCATGTCTTCTTATTTAATCACTTCTGGAAACTCTCTGGTTTCTCTGCCTTCCACCTTACTGACATTTTATTTCATCTTAATTAACTTTCCTCCATCCTTGATAATCGTGACTTTATACACTGGCTTGCATAAGTCATTTACTCCACGTATTCACCTTACCCCTCATTCAGTCTTGATTGTTTTCTTATTAATCCTTACAAACCTTCTCATTTTACTTTGCTCTGTTTTACTCAAATCATCTCTCCTTGATTCTACCATCTAATGTCCCGCATCGGGTTCCAAATATTCAAAATCTTATGATATTCCATCTACTACCTCCGCCTTGCATGGGATGTCTTATACCAACATCTTCATTATTATTCTCTTTTTCGCCTTTCAATATCTGCGATAATGTGCTCTTATTCACTGCTCTTTTCCTTTATTCAATTTTCACTAGCCTCAATTCTTGTCCGTGATTTCTCGAATCGGTATTTATTCAAATTTGACATAACACATCCGTCTTAACCATCAAATTCTTGAACTTACATAACCAGTTCTTCGTCAGCATCATTGAAGTTAAATCACTTAAGGCGTCATCACGACTAACTTCGTATCACGTTATCCTTAGAAACTTTGAAATCATCACATCTCCGACAAAGGAGGTCAACGAAATGAAAGGGGTACCAATATGAATATATACTGAGTTTGTTTGACAAAACTTTTAGAAAGGAATTTAGCCGAGAGATCACTATGATCTTTGAACTATTTTCAGGTTGCATTTGTCACTTGGTTAACCACCATAGTACATAAGGATGGCCAGTCCTTAGTACTTTCGTGACAAACACAATCAGTGACGTCCCACTGGACTTCTATCACAAAGATAAGATGTCCCTGGATCCCCTATCTACATAGGTTGTTCATCTCAGCTGGAATAGAGAAAAATCAAGTATTCATGAAAATGAAAAGGATTCAAAAGTTTCAAAAATCTTCATGCAAAATTGAGTCTTGTACGCTCTGAAAAATTCAAATATTTTCGAAAGAATGAGATTGAAGTCAACTAAATCTGAATACGAAACTCATCATCGATTGAGGTATAAAAGACTTTTCAATAGATGCTTCAATGATTGATCAAGCAAACATTCAAGAAATTCCTAATTATTCATAATCTCACTCTTGTCGACTAAGCACCAATATGCTTAGCTACCAAAACCGGCCTGATAATAATGAGTTGAATAAATAAGAAGATCTCAATTCATTCTCGATTTTGGACCGTCACTGTGCAACGAATGCCTCAGCAATGATACCAACCGGGAATTTATTTACGACAACTCAAAGAAAGGATAGGAAATTTCTCTGGACAATAAACTGAACGGAATCAACGATTAAGGGTACACATCTTCGCTCAATTTCCAATTCTTGCTAATAGTCACTTCCCACTTCGCATTCTTAACCTTTTCGTACCATCTCCAAAACGTTCACATTGAAACTAATATCGTAGAAAGTTCTAGATTCTATGCAAAAATCTCGAGATAACGTCCCTCAGACTGATAGCTCCAGCTGCCCACTTAGCTTATGCTGCTTCGGGTTCGCTGTTTTGCTCCTAACCAAACCCTTAAACGATTCGAACTTTTACTCGCGCGATATGCCGAAAGACCGATTAACGTCGCAACGCTTGCCGAAGTACCCTAAGGCGATCCTTGTCCTAAATCGTTCTACCCGACATCTATCCTATACACGCACACCTAACCCTCCTAATCTGTTTCAGTGACCATAACCTGTAGCTCTGATACCAACTTGTAACGGTCCCAAAATCCGGGGTACAGATTTGGGGCCACTAACCAATAAACAATATTATACATCTCTGAAAATAAACAACATTAATAATAAAAACCCCTTAAACCAAGATCTCTTACAGGTTATAGTATGAAACAAACTATCGAATTACATTACTACAACTCAATCTCAGAATAATAAAAATATACATTTGTGAATAAGTGAAATCACTATCTAACTATATCTCCAACCTTGATAATTCGCAATCCACTATCTAGCGAAATCTATAACTCGACTGCTTCTTCTCGCTGGCCGGAGATCAATACTCACTGTCCACTACTAGATTTACTTAACTCCACTATTAACTGAGGAAAACAAACAAAAGCAAGAGTGAGCCAACAATGCTCAGCAAGTGCATAAGGTGATAACAATTCAATATCGAAACAAATCTGATAACAAAAGAATTTCAGCTCATACTATGAAAGAATCTATGATGATACTTTTGAATTGCCACGAGGGCCAATACTTCACCATTACTGAGGTCCAATAGGAACTAGAACGGATAAGAGTTTTGTTCAATCAGAATAAACATTGTAAACTTCAAAGAAACCAGGCTTTAACAATTCAATACTGATACTCGAAAACTCAAGATCAAATGATAACCATTCGATAAGAATACTTGTGAAATTCCTGGTCAAGCAATAAGAATCAAAGTTCAACTGGATACTCAATTTATAGATTAGAATTGGATTTTTCACTTCGACGCAACGAGTTAAAGTGGATGATCAGTCACACTAAAACTCCGGATATACTCTCTTGGTATATCCAAATACTCAACTGGATCCAAGGCCTCTTTTGGCCTAAAATATCATACTCATACTCTGACTAGCGTCCTCAGTCATGAAAACATTTTTATTTAATAAAAACTTCCAATTCTATCTTTAATACTCAGGCCAGGGGTCGGGACAATCGACTACCCTGTCTCAACAATAACTGGAACTCACGTCCAGAATAACAACTTATGATTAGGAATTAATAAGAAATGACATCATTGTCTGATATCGACAAGTTCAATATCACATAGGGGAAATTATAAAGAACGTCAACTCAAAAGGTATCAACAAAATCGATACGAATACTTCAAATTATAACCACAGCAGATTAGGCAAGGAGAAATTCCATTTTCAAACGAGAAGTAATAATTCAGGTTCAACATAAATAGAATCAAATGAATACGATCAAAGGAATATGATTCGGCATGAATGAATTGACTTGATATCACAAGGGAAAGTAAATCAACACAACATGATGTATCTACAGAGGTAGGGTTGTATGATCAAGTACTAATGAAACAATGTTCGATATAATTGAAGAATAAGTTAAGGTCACTTGGGTTAAATATACAAAAATCGGGAATTTTGTTAACAGATATTTAAAAGGATTTTGAAATCTGGATTCTTCTCTATTCAACAAATTTCTTAACATAATCGAAGGAAATAAAGAAATGGCATTGTGTAGAAAAGTTATGGGTGAGGTTTATTAAAATTCCATAGTTGAACTAAGGGTGGAGAAATAAACATTTTCCTGCTAATTGAAGAAACATTACATTTTCTAAATATACTTTATTCTCATCATATACTACAACAAGAAATTGAACTGCATCACTTGAAAGATAAGTGAAGAGCAAAACACTTGCCTTGATATACGAAGTTTCCACTTCCAACCTTTCGCTCCGTCACTCACTTTATAACAGTTTCTATTTTTTTGCACGTTGGTCCCTAGCTACTCGATCATATATCCGTCTTTCGATTATCGCTGGTCAGCCTCTATACAGCCACACTCGTCCACCCCGACAATTTTCTCCTTCCGCGAGATTCCATTGACCATTGACCCGCACTGTTCTTGGCTGACCTCCTATTCGCACATATACCAAGCAAAGTACTACTTCAGTACAAACCAACCAAAACCTTACTAATCATTCTAATCTACCCATATGTTTCCTATGGAGGTTTACACATACCACACATATAACACATAGCATGAATCGATCACATAAGCACTTAACACGTATATCATACCGACTCACAAATAATTCTTATCAATTCACTATTAGAATTACAAATTAATTCTAACAGAATTTAGACAGCACCTCCTTTATAATATGACCTAACCTGTCGGACTACAACCGACCCAAACAAGAAATTGAGCCATCCTTTGCTTCAGAATAATTTACATTCATTTCCAGCCAGACCAATGTACACTACTTAAAGCCTTTTGACAATACACATATTTAACAATCAATGTACATACTCGTACCATTCACAACCCAAATCGCATTACATACATTTCAACCTTTAAAATCAATAACTCTAGATACACAATTAATGGTTACTTATGAAATCACTATCACATAAAATCCATTATAGAATAAAGATAGGATTCCTCTATTAATATACAACTTCAAAACCCAAGTTACTTTCCTTTAAAACCAACCATAAGTTTATAAGACCCTTATTATAATCTAGCACTTACCAATCAACCTTATACACCCGAACACCAATAAATCAACATATGCGTACCCACTTCCTCCTACTTAACTTTCAAATTCCCTCCATTTTACTCCCCTTCACCGTTCTGCACACACAAACATACAAATATTCAAACCTTCACCCCCACAGACACCTACATTACAAGAGCACAACTTACAACTTATTCACAACCATGTGCAAAACATTTGAATACCCTCACACCCTGTCACACTTTGACTACCACATATTCTTCACTACCTCTGTGTCTCGACTTCACAGCCTCGCAACCCACCCCGCACAACCTCACATAAATCTTTCCGCACATACAACCATACACTAACTTATATTACTCCCCCGCATACACCCGAGGACACAAACCCCCCACATACAAACAAGCTAAATCAACCTCCACCATTCTCGACTACATTTCCCTACTAATCACCTCTTGTCCCCGTTATCTTCTCTTGACCCTTCTATTATCACAAAACACACGCCCCTGCCTTGCTTCATTTCTCTCTGACAACTCTACACCATCCCATACACACACCAGCACCTGACCATATACACTGCATACGATCTCCCTCGACTCCCTTGCCCTGTACCTACACATCTAAGTACATCACTGACATCACCCTACTCCTTCCGTACCCACACATCCATCGCTGCACCACCATCGCATCTTCCTCCCTCAAACTCTCGATCTTAATTCCAAAAACACACCCACCTCATTTCACTTCCCTTCCTCTTCAATCTCCATCTCTGCCCCATTCTCTCCCCTGATCTCCCGCTACAACCCCAGAACAACACAAGACCAATGAGTATAACTCAATCAAGTAGAAATTCGGTTAACATATGATTCACTAAAATCGAATTATCCGATGCTAAACTTGCTTACCATCACAGATTCACACTCAATCAGTCTTAATCAACAAGGAATTACACACACACTTGGCCACAAAGAGACACACGCACTGCTATACACATATACACACATCACTTGCTCGAATTGCAGGAGACAAAGAAGAAAGATAAACTCGAGAATGAGAGATATAGGAAAGAGGCGAGAGCGAGACTTGAGAGAGAGAGTAATTGAGAAAAAAAGAGATGAATGAGTTCTAGAGAAGTGGTGAGAACTCGAGAGAGTTCTAAAGAAAATGAAAATAAACGACACTGCAATTGAACGAAAGAACTGGGTTTCAACTGGATAAATACAGAGGAAAAATGTACTTTCAATATTCTGAAAATCAAATAAAAAAATCACTTTAAATCAATCTCAAAAATCGAAATTAATCAGAAAATTAGTAGAAAAATAAATTTAAAATTTTTAAAATATATTTTTTTGAACCTACAAGCCTTCCCATATTTTTAAAATATTTTTAGGCTCAAAAACGAATTAAATATGAATTTTACAAAATAAGATCCACTAAAGGCAATAAAACTCTTAAAATCATTTTAAAATACCAAAACCCCAAATTAATACACCCACTCATTTTTAAAATCTTATTAAATATACAAATATGATATTGCAAAAGACTTCGAAATTTTTACATGCTCCGATGATTTTATAAAAAATTTCGAAAATCAATAATGCAAGATTTAAATAGATTTAAATCATCAAAGATGCGAATAAAAATCCAGGAGCTTACACGACACATACATATCATCATATAAACATATAAACACGATATCACATATATTGACCTTATCAAAAATATTCGCATAATATATTTCACATCGAATACTAAATAAACATTTATAAATACGCGATTTTCTAGGGCGTTATAGTGTTAAGTCACATAAAGTTGAAAACTCTGATGCTGCTTTAGTAACAAAGAGATCTAATACTCAAACTAGGCAGTCAACTCATGATTCTAGATCTGGTAAGAAGACAGTGACAACAATGGTGCAATCTCAGAATCCAAAAGAAGAACAGTTCGTGACATCTGGTCAAACTCTGTCAACCATTCCTGAGGATGATGTGTATGTGGAACAGGATGAAGATGCTGCTAATCTGTTTTATGAACTTGACACTGGGGATGGTCGTGTTCTTAAATTGTTTCATAAAGACAAAAGAGTTCAACAGTATCATGCTGAGAAATCACTTATCTTATCTACTGGAGAAAATCCAAACATGACTACTGATGAGTTCTTAGAAGAACAGAACAGGATTTTTGAAGAGATTGCAAAACAAAATGAAGCTCCTGCTACAAGAAGAGTAAGAGGTAGAGGAGGAAGATACAGGAGTAGAGGAAGATTATCTGCTCAAACAAGTACAAGGCAAACAAGATCTAGTGGAATCAAATTAAAAGATGTTTCTGAAAATGAATAGAAGAAAACTCCACTATCTCTTGCACTAACTCCAGACAACAGATTCAATGCTCCTGAAGAAATTGAAGAGGAGATATTGCCTTTAAAAAGAAAGAGTAAGGTTGCTGTTCAATCTACTGCATCTAATGAGAAGTCAGTCTTTGATTCAATTCCTGATGTTGTCTCTGATTCTGAAGAAGTTGAAATTTTAAAAGAACTTAAGATTATTATTCTTAAGGTTGTGGTTGAATTTCACAATATGGAAGTTATTGAAGATACACTGAAGTATGAACAAGAGAACTTCAGAAGATTTGAAAGAGAAAGTGAAATCAGAGCTAAAGCCAGAGAAGCAGAAAGGATAACAATCAGAGATTACTTGAGAAATGTTTATAGATCAGACAGGAATTTATGGTATGATAAAGATAAATCTGTTCCTGAACATCGGCAGTATTATCCAATAGATGAGAAGAAGAAGAAGAAGAAGAGTAAGAAAAAGGAGAAGAGTGAGTGTGATTATAGGAAACCGATTGTTTTCAAATCAGCAGGACTGATAACAGAGTCTTCTTTGATTAATGAATCTTTATCGATTGTTAAATCAAAGTCTACTACATTTATTGCTGAAAATCCACCAAAATGGGTAAGTATGCAATCTGGTTTGAAAGGATTGGAACCTGGCACAAGAGGAGGAATTGGGTATAGTCATGCACAGATTATTTTCATTGTACAAACTGATCAACATGCTCTAGTTTACAAGATTGGTGATGAGTTAACTATTGATCATCTTTGGAAACTTGAAGCTGTTGCTATCATTGCTGATTGTCATGCTGATGCAAAGAAAATAGAAAAGATGTTGTACTTCATGAAAGATAGAAGTGTAAAGAAGATTCCTATTCATGAGTTGTTGTGCAAATCTGCAAAAGAGCTGAAATATGTTCTGTATCTTCTCAGAAGTAAAAGAATCCATGTTAAAGAAAGAGAAGTTTACTACAATTGGTTTGTTATGATTTACAGGACAATTAGACAGAGATTTATGGATGGAGGAACGAGGTATGATGGCAATTATATTCCTATGTACTTAAATTTAAGAGACATAGAGGTTGAAATGAAGAAAGGTACTGTTGTTAGAGAAGTGTATCTAGGCATGGAACAACTGTCTCTAAATCCAGATGGGAAGGAAATTGCTTATGTGTTGCTAGGTGATTTAGATCTTCCAAGAAGCTCAATTCAGAATCTCAGGGCAGCTATCTATCAGATTAATGAGGAAGATGAAGAACTCAAAAATCTGAAGAAGAAACTGGTTCAAATTCTTGAAAGCAAGGAAGAAGAATTGATATCTGATTTCTTGAAGATGAATCTGTTTTATCAAAGAATTTCTGAAACTGTTCCTGATGATTTTTAGAAGGTATTTTGTTTTGAGTTTTTGACATCTTTGAATCAAGGAATTTGTGCTTTGTTTTATAAAGAACAAATTGGGGGAGATTGTTAGATATTGATTCAAGTGATGATCAGGATCTGGGCATTACTGATCATATACTGATGCTGACGTCATCAGTAATACAATGTCAGTATTGGATTATTATCAGGATTATAAGCTGGTCAGTATTTCGTGAAGATTCTCATCAGACCAGAGATCAAGGAAGATTGATATGTCGGTTCCTAGATTATAGGAATGCAGCTATCATACAAGATATGCATTCAGAGATATATGTAATTGATTTAGAATATCTTGTAATTGATAGTGTAACTGTGTACTCTATATAAACACAGTTTAGGTTTTACATTAGAGTAATCGCTTACACGATTTATCTTGTAACCTAGCAGCTCTTAAGAACATAGAAATTTCTTAAGAGAGTTTTGTAACAGTTTTATATCAGAATTAATAAAGCTGTTATTGATTCATACTTGTGTTATTTGTTTAAGTCGAAAATCTTATACAATTGTATTCAACCCCCCTTCTACAATTGTTATTTACTGGGCAACAATTTGTATTTGTTAGTTTTACTTAGTCACCCTTAATTAATTATTTATAATTACTAATGATAATCAATTTTTGTTTTCAAATAAAAAATATTTAGTTTTTTATTTTATAATAACTAATCAATTTCTTTTTTCAGGTAACATGTCTTATATTTTACATGTCATCTAATTAAAATATTTCATTTTTAAAAATTTTATGAAAAATTCTATCTAATAAAATAAAATAAAAATATTGGAGGAAATTTTTTAATAAACTCCAAACTTACTATGCAAGCTCCACTTTGATATTTATGTTAATTAAATATCCATAATTTTTTATTACTTTGATATTTATATTACTTAAATTTATAGGTTCAATCATTAATATTTTATTTTTAATTAAAATATGTTAATTTTTTGATTTAAAACTAATCGTACAATCATTATTATATAACCAAAAATATCACACCATATTTTCAATTATTAATAAAATATATTAAAAATAAACAAGTGCACAGATTTAGAATATTCATGAGTTTGGGCCTGATATGTATTTGTGTCAAAATAAAAATGGAAGGTCCTTTGACTAATATTGAGCTTTTGGTTCAGAATCTCGTAATAATGCCGATATGCCACTGCATCCAAGATAAGACCACTAACCAAAATATTAGGTATCACACTGACCAAAATAGAGTATGTTTGTTTAAAAAATTAAAAACGAAGAATTTACAGATATCACATGTTAACTTGATCAGAAAAATGAGAAAATTGATTAGTTATTGGGAGAGAATTTATATGAAATTAAGTAAGAATAATTATACAAATATAATAGATTTTGTATTGATCTATCAAATATTTAATATTTTAATTATTATAATATGGTATAAATTCATACGTTTATATCAACTTCGAAATATTGGTGATAAATCTCTCTTAAACAAATTAAAATTCACATAAAAATAAAAATGCATTATAAAACACAACGCAAGTCATTTTTCATAATTCATTCTTATCCTGCCCAAAAAAACAAGTAAAAAGGTAGGCACCAACTCAAAAAACGCACGAAGAGGCAGAGATAAACAGTGTTAAAAATAGTATCAGGCACCACCAAATATCAAGAAATAGCTCAAACATAAACCCCCACCTCATTTCTGCAGCTCACTCTGTGATCAATCAGGTTTTTCACCTCCCCTTTTACTAATTTTTACATATATCTACATATATATGTGTATGTATATGCAAACATAAGTTTTTTTCTATATTTTTTTTTCTGAAAGTTGTGAACTTTATCTACTTTTCTCTGTCAAGAAATCAAGATTGAATTGGATAGTTTACAAAGATTGAAACTTTATTATATTTGCATGGTTTGGTTTATGCTTTCATTTTGATTAGAATTTTATTTTGTTTAGACATAGCTCTTTACTGTACTATAGTCTATGCATATGTTAAGAATTGTGTCTTTAGAATTTAGATACATACGTTTGACTTACTAGGTGGGTTTCAACTGTTAAGTGTAATTTCTGTATGTCTGGTCTGAAATAGAATTTTCAATTAAGGTTGATTAATGATGAGCTGATATTGTGCTTTTTTATTTTATTTTATCATATAGTGGGTTGGTGGTAAAATCTTGAATCTATTGTTATCAATGGTATGTATATAGTAGTAGCTTTGACTATGGTAGTAAAAATACTTCTTTGTTGAACCTGTTTGTTCCATTTATCTTTACGCGAAAATAATTGTTATTTTTATCGTCTTAAAAAGTGATGGTTTGAGTCCTGACAAAAGAAAGGTCATTGTTGGAGCCTAGATAGTGGCATGTTAATGGATGTTTAGGACAGGCACTGAACTCAATTTTTATATCAGCACAAAACATTGATACATGGAAACTTTAGTATCTCGACAAAACAAGGATATAATATATTCCATTACTATATTGTAGTTCTTGGTTCTTGTTTCCAACTAGAGATGTTAATTACTTAAATCGTGGAACAATAATAAATTATTAATGGCCACTGATGCATCTGTTCTGTGGATTGCTCCGTATGTGTATGATTTCCTCTGTTACTTTTCCTTGTTCATGTAACAGTTTGTTACATTAGTTGATTATATTTATTTTCGTCCAGTTCTACATTTTGAACCTCTTGGTGTGGCCCTTATCTATGGCTACGAAAAGTTCGAGACTTTTTAGTACGCATGCTGTTACACAGTCTTATCCTTCTCCTGGAATATCTCACATACACACTGTACAAGATGCTATACAACTCTCACGAATCACAGATGTTAGTGAAGTTCATGGACTTGAAGAATCCTCATGCAGAGAGTCGACAACATCTAGAGTCCTCAAAGATATACATATTGTAAGAACTAAGATATCATGTGTATATAAATGAATTGTCTTGATGACAATCTGTAAAACTTTGTTTTCTCCAAGCCTCTAAACTGATTTTGTAATTCCATGATTAGCCTTTTACTAGTAGAATCCAAATTTGAACCTGTTCATTTGTTTTTGAAGCCTGCACGGCTAATGGAGGATTTTCTTGAACTTGCAAGAGATAATACAAATAAGGATGTGGAGACGTGTGGAGTGCTGGGCGCTTCTCTTGTAAGTTTTACATTTTATAAATCACATGAACAGGTTTGATTACCATCTGTGATCATAGGTAAACTTGAGCTAGTTTAAGAGAAGCTAGACCAAGGGATTGTTTTCAGCAGTAGTCATTACTAATCTTGAGAACCAGTACACATAATCTAATAGTCATGGGTGGTAAGGCTTTAATACCCAATCGTTGTAGTGTATATGTAAATACTAAATGAAATTTGTAATAGCTTGAGGCTTGAGCTTGACAAGAACTATATTCAACTTATGTTTAAATTGACACCTTCTCCTTCAAATGCTTGAACAAACTCAAAGTAGCCCTATTTTTTGGAGGAGTTTCCCTTACTTTTTGGTGAAGGCATATTGAATGACCTCTGTAACTACCCCCCCCCCCCCCTCCAGCAAGCTTATATTGCACTAGGTAAGTCCCCTAATTGGATAGTTGACATGGCTCTGCAGCTTATTTTGTGCCTTAAAACCACTCTTATTGATGGACCAGATACAATACTATGTTTGCTCTATTATCTCATGGTATATTGTTGTTACTGCTGTTACATTCTTCGACCTCTAGGCATAGAAGCAGCTAATTTAACCTGATTATGATAATTCTTTGTGAATCTTATGTCTTTCTTTCTGTCCAGAAAGAAGGAACCTTTTACATTACCACATTGATAGTACCCAAACAAGAATCTACTTCTAGTTCTGTAAGTTTTTGGTGCTCTGTTTCCTTTTAATATAACACTAAATTTTTTGTGTTCTACAAAGAATTGCTAAATATTTCAAGATCCTGATGTTTCTTTACTTGTTACAGTGTCAGGCTCTTAACGAGGAGGAGATATTTGCCATACAATATGAAGTATCGGATTTTCCTATAGGATGGATTCATGTATGCACAAAAATATGTATTTATTATTTCCCATTTCAACAACTCTTCCATATTTAAAGTTTAGTTGGCGTCAGTAGTTATCTTAAGATATTGTTAAATGTGGCACATCACCTGGAGCGTTTATTCTTAAAATTAAGTTTATATTTTAACCCCACCACATCACCAGGAGAGTTCATCCTTAGATTTCACTTTATATCATGGAATTCCACAACTTATTTCGACTTGTTCACATCCACATTGTAATTTGTAACTTTATCTTTTTTTGCATTTATAGCAAGCACTTATATTTTCAGAAGCCTTCTTGTTGTGTTCCGTATGTGATATTGACTGATCGTAAGGATTCTGCTTATTGGTTTAATGAGAAACTGTTCAACTTGTATAATAACTACATGTTGCATTGGAGCATTTTTGTCCCCTTCACACAGGCTGCTGATGAAACAAATTTTATTTCAGACACATCCTTCGCAGACTTGTTTCATGTCATCAGTTGATTTGCACACCCAATATTCATACCAGGTGATTATTTTAGTTAATAATTACATGTCTGCATTTATACATGTATAAGTGTGAAACTATTACAGTGTGTTTCTTCATTGACCATAGAAAATCTCAGTTGCTTTTTAAGTTTTTATTTACTGATGAACACATCAGTATGCTCTAAGCATGATGAATTTACTCAACCAAAATTAAAGCGAGAAAATTTGAAAGATATTTAAGAAATTGATGACGTTGTCTTTAAACTTCTTTAGGGCTTATGTTAAGGATTTTCTGGTGAGGTGGCAAGGAGGATTTAAGGCGGAATCAATCTGTCTCATTCAGAACAGATGAATTGGGATTAATGATCCAACGACAATAATTATCTTTTCGTCTAATAGGTTTATTGAGTTGTTCTCTTGAAGACTAGAATATTTGGGTAGTTTGACTGGTCCTGGTTGGTTAATTTCGGACAAAGCAGCAAAATAAGATGTTAGTTTACACAGATATATTCTACCATACTAATGCAAGTCTCTCAGCTACAACATTTCATGGTACCCTTAATTTGATATTCGGTTCTTAAATCTGCAATAAACATCACATTGAGAGCATATTCTACCTCAATGCAATTCTGAAAGATTGGTTCCTTCTTGCAGTTTCTTCTTTTTCATGCTTAGAATTTATCAGTTAGTTACCAACTCACTGTACTGGAGACTATGATTTGCAACAGTCTCAGCTTGTTTTTGGGTTTTTTTTCCAAATTAAGTCCGACCATACATTTCTTGCGTTCTCTCTTTATAGTTTTTTGCATCTTGTTTTTAGATGATGGTACCTGAAGCTGTTGCTATTGTCATGGCTCCAACAGATAAATCAAGGTATATTCCTTTTATTCACATATCTTTGATTGACAACAAACTTTTGAAATGAGGAGTAATCTTCAGACAACAGTTATTTTAAATTAACATATAAGAAGAGTCTATACAAGAGTACGGGGTTGGCGGGCAAAAAGTTGCGTCACAATTCCTTAATCTTGTATCTGTTCTTTAGTTTAATGAAATTTTCATTTTAATGATGGATTTATCACAGGAGTTATGGGGTATTCAGACTTACAGATCCTGGTGGAATGAGTATTCTAAAGGATTGCCCGGAGAGGGGATTCCATACGCACAGGGAACTACCTGATGGGAGTCCAATCTATGAGCATTGCACTAATGTCTATATTAACCCACATCTGAGATTAGAGATCTGTGACTTACGGTAACATAGCATTAAATGTTTTAAATTTTTTTCTTTATTGCTTAAAATTTGAGTTCTGAATTGAGATAAATACTTTGTCAATAAATAATTGATTGGTATTATAATGGTTGGTCTCAAGATTTAAGAACTGAGACTGATTTGTTATTTTTGAACTTTTGAATCTATGATGTATGTTTTGAGAGTTGAGATTGACTTGGTAATTTGATTCTGCATGGCTACCTTAATTAGTCAAGGTTCTATATCGCAAACCCAAGATAATTGTGGATGATTTTACCTAATTATTGAGCGCTAACTACTCTTGAGAGTTTCTTTTGCAATCAAAATACTGAACATTAGATTGCGTAATATAATACTCCTATGATAGTATGATTTCTGATGAAAATGAAATCCTCACTGAACTTATCAAAAGGTACAGAATTGCAAACTGAAATTCTTACTGGAAGTATCAAAGTGTACAAAATCTCAAGATTCAACCATCTCTTATTACTTCGTCTAGAACGATAGCACGCACAATTGTCGACACTCAACAAGTCAACATACAATATTAATTGAATACTTTTGAGTATAACTATTTTGTTGATGCTAGAAATATTTTATAATTATGAATCTGGATCCGCCGCTGATGAAGATACATTTTCATCCCCCACCTTCTATTCTCTTCATGTGATCTATACAATCTTACAAAGAAATTGTCACTGCTGTTGCTGTGACTCCTGTGTAAATACTAAATACTCCTTAGGTCTCCATAGCTTTGAGGATCCAGTGGAATTGCTCTTTTTAGACAGCTCTGGTAATGTTTTCTCCCACCCATAATACGGTGGTGTTCCATAACTGGTGTTGTTTTTATGAAATGTAGTAGTAGGTGATGGTTTGATGAAAACTTTTTCCACCTGAGACTGTGACGTGATGGCAGTCGGTTCTCGGAAATAGTATTTTCTTTATCCGGTAAGAGGAGATCTCGGTTGAACAGTGAAAAATTTGGCCGGATATGAGCGTTGGTGGAAGCAATGTTGTTTGAATTCGGCATTGAACCTGAGCTGTTAATTACAAATGAAAATTCTTCTTCTTTATCATTATTATCACAGGCAACCTCTGGTTCGTTGTGATCTCCATCTTTTTATACTACAGAATCTTCACCTTCCTGCTTAGTATTTGATCCGAAGAAATTCAGGTTGGAACGAAAAACTTCCGAAATTTTTGCAGCAATGTTGACGTATTTGTTTTCCTCATCTTCGTGCGAAAGCAAGCTCTGAGATGAACTTATCTTGAAATTCGCTTCCATGTCTCTTTCCTGTCTGTGTTTTGATGTAATGGAAGTGTTTTGAGTGATAACAATGGATGACTAGAAAGAATTGAGAATGTTGTTATATACTATGAAGCAGATGGTGTAATACAAGTTTTTTAATGTAAAGGTTTGAACTTAGCATCTACCATAGGGTTGCCAAGAGGTTGCCAAGTCCTATGTGACATGGCACCCTTGGTTGCCCACATATTGGAGTATAATGTTGCCAACAAGCTGCCAATTAAAGTTGTTAAAAGTTGGCAACTTCCCCATTTAGTTAAAACACATACAACTTCTCAAAAATGTATTTAACTTTACCATTTTTTATATTTTCCATATTTTAAATGTATTTATAAGATAATATAAAATTATGTATGGGATCACATTGACAACTTTTAAAGTTGCCAACTATTGGAGTAGATTAGTAACAAAAGTTGCTAACAATGAGATGGAGGAGAGAAGAAATAAAAAAAATAATATATGTGATGATCATGTGATAGAAGTTGGCAACTGACCAACTATATTGACAACCTCTATTGGATCTACTGTAAATGCTCTAAATGATTGTTTAAAGGACAAGAATTAAGAATAATTAAACGAAGGTGATAGGAAAATCAACTGTGCACTACATTTCCACATGTGCTGTTAGAATGTTCTATTCACTTTAGAAATATAGTTTATTTTTATTCTGCTTACAAACTTCATGTGCAATATATTTCTGTTTAAAATACCAACCTTATAAATTTCGAATAAAATGAAAAATTTTACAGTATTTATATAGCATGGAATATTGTTACAATTATGAGTAGATTATCCAGTTATGTGTAGAAATGGACCTTCTGGAATCTTTTGACCCCAAATATTTTATTTTATTACATCTTATTATACGCGTGTAGTGATTTACAATATTAAAATGTTACTCACATCAAGATCTGATTTCTCTTCTCTAAGTTGACATTTTGTATGATTCATGATCTTTTTTATTTTGTTATAGTATTTGAAATTTAAAATAATAAAATTGACGAGCCAATAATTTTACACAACCGGACCAGATGATCACAGAGTTGACTTGAATAACATCAAACCGATTGGGTCCTCAAGAAGGTATAGAGAATGGCTAGGAGTTCGTTAATCGCTAACTCTAACTGGTATTTAATTCCTACCAATTTAAACTCGAGCTCGAACTATTCGAATTTAATCAGAATTCCCCGAGATCGATTTTTAACAAGTGCACCTATGTTTAAATTAGAGCGGGCAATCAGATCGTGTCGTGTACTTTCGTGTCATGTACTTTCGTGTTTCGTGTACTTGAAGGTGAAACCCGTATCCACCCGAAACAGGATTCGTGTACTTGAATATGAAACCCGTATCCACCCGAAATGAATTCGTGTACTTTCGTGTCGTGTTTCGTGTATATATTATATAAAATTAAAAATAAAATTTAGTTAAAATTTATTAGTAAATATTATATTCATATGAAATATACATTAAATATTTTACATTTCCATATATAAATATAAATACAACTCTATAAAAACTTGTAAATATGTATATTTTTGTGTAAAATATATATCCTTATAAAAAAATATTAATATATACATAAAATCTATAAGTAGTAAATTATTAACATCTTTATTTCGTGTACTTTCGTGTACCCAAAATGAAAACCCATATCCGACACTAAATTTATCGTGTAATTTCGTGTTCGTATACTTTCGTGTTTCGTGTACTAAAAATCAAAACCCATATCCGTATTTTTTCGTGTCGTTTCGTGTCGTGTTCACGTGTCGTGTACCAAATTGCCAGGTCTAGTTTAAATTCATGGCAAGGCTTTGGATCGAAATGCTCTTGAATACAACAAGCTCTTCGTCCAGTTCTGGGCACTGATTTTAATTGCAAGCTAATCTAATGCTTAAGTTTAATGTACAACAATCAAACTATCAAAACATTGCTAAAATTTATAAACCTCTTGACATGAAGAAAATGTATTTACACATCTTCATTCATTATTATACTAATATCATACAAAATATACACAAACAAGGTTCATCGTTTGCTAAATATCAACAAAATCGAACAAATAAATAAAACACATTTGTTTTTGCTTAATAGGGATGAACATTCTTGCTTAATCCACCACCATTAACACTAGTAAAAAACCCAACTTCAGGCTGCTTGTAGGGCAAATGCGATCTTCTTTTACCGTGTTCCGGATAAATTCCTTTACTCCTCAGATAAACTTCGTGTGATGATAACACTTTCGAGTTCTTCACCTTCTTCACCACCTTTTTTTCTCCTTCACTGCTAACTTTAACCTCTGCAGGTTTTTTATGAACCGGTTTATTTAAGAACACGAAAGCGTCATTTCCATCACTATGACTCCGGCTCAAGTATTCCTTAAATCTCCATAACTTTGAAAACCCGGTTGAATTGCTCTTTTTAGAAAGCTCTGGTGATGTTTTCTCCCATGCACAATACGGTCCAGTTGCGATTCCATTAACCGTGTCAGTTTCACTGTTTTTTTCGCCTTTTTTGCTAGACGACGATGTTTCCATAAATATTTTCTCCACCTGAGGCTTTGAGGGTACTGATTTATGATCGGAAGTACTTATATAATCTTCGTGTGCTAATAGTAAATCACGGTTAAATAACGGAAAATAAGGCCGGGTGGAAGCGTCGGAGACTATGGTTGGATCTGAGCCGTTGATTACAAATGAAAAATCATCATCATCTGCATCAGCACTACTAACTTGAGCTTCATTATGATCTCGCTCTTCTTCTACTTGTTGAGATTCTTCACCTTCGTGATCACTACTTAATCCTAAGAAGGTGAGCTTAAAATCGAAATCTTCCGACATTTTCGCTGCGATTTCCGCGAACTCTTTCTCTTCCTCTTCGTGAGAGAACAACGAGTTGTGTGTAGAGCTGAGTTCTGAATGTGTGTGCATGGCTCCTCGATCTGTGTGTTTTTTCAGCTTGATTTTTGAGTTTTGGTTAGGTGATAAAAATGATGGCATGAGTTGAAAGAAATGTAGAATGTGTTGATTTATATAGGGATTTAAAAGAATTATGATGGCGTAATACTAAATGTCTTAGTGCACAAGTTTGAAAATGCAACTCTCCCATAAAAAATATTATTGGGTATTTTTAAAGGATTGTTTGTTGGACAAGAAATTGAAAAAACGAGGGTGCCTGCCAGGAAAATCAGGTGCATGATATCTTGTTACATTTCCAAGCAAATTATCTAGGTGGGGATGTGTAAATTGGCCTTCTCGAATTTTCCTGACCCGGAAATATTCATTTAGGTTGTTCTGCACGTGTAAATAGTCAATACTTAGTATTATTTAAATTAAATGTATTAGCAATTATTTATTGTTCGATTACGTCCACACATACGTTGATGGCACGATAATTAAACTCAGATGACGCAACTAGTTTATGTTGAGGAGCTGCTAACTGCCAAGTGCCTACCTAATACTATAATACGTAGTTAACTGGTGATTAAGGTTACTTAATAATGTTAATCCCGTGAGCGTACTTGCATGTTATTCGACTCGACCACCCAATGGCCAATGGGGAAACGTTTCCGAGTTAGATTAGTAAATACAACTCGGATAGGAGATGACTTTTGACTGTTTGACGAGTCAATATTTGCATAATCGGACCAGATGATTACAGATTTGACTCGAATAACGAGGAACCGAGTGGGCTCTTGTCGGGATGGTGGTCAGATAATTAGGTTCGTGTACGAACCTTGGTCCCGCTAACTAGTTTATGTTAGACCTAGCAATCGTTTTCGTTTCGTGTAATTTCATATTTTGTGTACTTGAAGGTGAAATTCGTATCCATCCGAAATTGAATTCGTGTACTTGAATGTGAAACCCGTATCTATCCGAAATTGAATTCGTGTACTTTCGTGTATATATTATATAAAATTAAAAATAAAATTTAGACAAAATTTATCAATAAATATTATATTCATATGAAATATAAATAAAATATTTTACATTTCCATATATAAATTTAAATACAACTTTATAAAAACTTGTAAATATGTATATTTTTGTGTAAAATATATATCTTTATAAAAATAATATTAATATATACATAAAATCTATAACTAGTAAATTATAAACATTTTTATTTCGTGTACTTTCTTGTACCCAAAATGAAAACCCATATTCGACACTAAATATTTCGTGTTTAATATACCAAAAATAAAATTCAAGACCATATTTTTCATATAATTTCGTATCGTGTTCACATATCACATGTAAAATTGTCAGGCATTGTTTACGTGTATTGATTGATTGCCTCATTACCTGACTATCACATGATTATTGCATCATAATTTGTGTTTGTAAGCAAAAATTATTTTTGAAACGTTAAAATTTTGAATAGAAACTATATCAATAATCTTTATTAATAAGTGAAATATCTTTTTAACAATATTACTTTTGTTTTCATCCTATTTTGGTTTCATCCTTATTTTGGTTTCACCCCTATAATCCTATTTCTACTATAATTCTACTATGATGTTTTTTAATAAAATAGAAATTCTATTATAATTAATATGATCGATTCTTCAAAAGATTTTTCAAGGAGCAGTCCTTTAACGGTACCACTTTTAGTTCGTACCGTATTTTGGTTTCATCCCTATAATCCTATTTTTACTATAATTCTATGTCGTTTTTTAATAAATAGAAATTCTGTAATAATTATAATTCTTTTATTACAACTTTAAATAAAAAAATAGTTTCATCCCTAGAATCATATTCTCTTACAATTCTATGTTATTTTTAAAGAAAATAATAAAATTGAAATCCTATTAAAATTATAATACAATTTTTTAATCTAAATTTAGAATCAAAAGAATACGATCGATTCTCCAAAAGATTTTTCAAGGAACACCCTTTTAACGGTACCACTTTTGGTTCACACCGTATTTTGATTTTACCCCTATAATCTTATTTTTACTATAATTTTATGTTGTTTTTTAATAAAATAGAAATCCTATTGTAATTATAATTCTTTTATTATATCTTTAAATAAAAAAAATAGTTTCATCTCTAGAATCATATTTCTTTACAATTCTATGTTTTTTTAAAAGAAAATAATAAAATTGAAATCCTATTATAATTATAATACAATTTTTTATCATAATTTAGAATAAAAAATAATACGACCAATTCTCCAAAAGATTTTTGGGTGAAAAACCAAAATACCCACCAAAAATTATCTTATGCCCGAAATGCCTACCGGCAGAAGCGTTCGCCCTTTTTTACAATGGAATATGCATGTTGGTCATGCGTATGGTGACTACGATTTCTATCATACGTGTAGTGTGTATTTTGAATTCCCCGACTCAAATGCGTATTTGAGACACACTTGATATAAATGCGTATTCCCTAATACGCAACTTGGGAATACGCATCCCATTCACTGTTCATCGTCTTCACAGATGAGAGAGAGACGACAATCGAAGCGATTTTATGCGTTTTTCGGTCACACTTCGTTCAGTCCATTCCAGCAATCGAGCAAACACGTATTATACACCAAAATGTTCGTTTTCTTGCCCTCTACAAGCCTGCCCCATTCGATTTTAGTTTGCTTCGCCAGATTGGAAATACCCAAACCAAGCTCATTTTCCCGATCCTATTTTCCGATTGCTTCGTAGGCCAGAAATCACAAAATCAAGATGGCAAGATGGAAAGTGAGGTGTGGGCTTCCTTTTTGTTGTTCTCAGTAGTTGTGGAGGATGCCGAAATGTTCTGGACGGAGAAGAGAAAACGGAGAGGCGATTAGAGCTCGCCTGAGACGAAATGTAAAAAATGACATCAGCTGACGTCATTGGGCATCTGGGAGTAGAGCCGGCAATTTCGTACACGACACGAAAACGACACGAAAATTACGGGTTTGGGTTGACCTTTGCGGTACACGAACACGAAAGTACACGGATGAATTTAGTGTCGGTTTTGGGTTTACCCTTGGGTACACGACACGAATCGAAAATACACGAAATAAATAAATAATTTAATAATTTTATTAAAATTATATGAATACATATTTTAAAATGATATTTTATATATAATTTTTACATAAGATAAATACAAAATAGTTTCAAATTTTAGTTTCACAAGACTTAAGCACACTTCATTCCTTATGACATATTGACTTAAGACTCGACTAGTAAAAAATTAATATTTAAATTTTTTTATTTTTATTCAAAAATTACACGAAACACGAAACGTACACGAAATAAAGGTACACGAACACGAAACGAAACGAATCCTTAACGGGTCGGTTTTGGATTTGGCATTACGTACACGAAACACGAAAGTACACGACACGAAAGTATACGAAACGAATGAATTGCCAGGTCTATCTGGGAGATGCGTTACCCCAGATGCGTATTTTCAGAATGCGTATCCCAGCTACGTCAGCTGAACATGCGTAATCAGTGGTCAAAAAGGGCGAACGCTCGCGCCTACGGGTATTTTGGGCAGTTGGACTCCAAAAGTAGTGTATTTTGGTCATTTTTTCAAGATTTTTCAAGGAGAACAACTAGAACATATTTCTATACACTACTCTAGAACATTCTTTCCTGCGATTATTTGTTATTTTTTTAAAAAAAATATAATAAAATTGAAATCTAATTATTATTTTAATTCTTACATTGTATTAGCAAATTTTTTTATTATAAATTATAATAAAAAAAAGATTACGATCAATTATCCTAAATATTTTTCAATGAAAACAACCGAAACGTGTTTTCATGCACTTCTATTAAACAATCTAAGTTTATATTTTGTTAATCACATAAATTTTTTATGCAAATAACATAAGTTCTTTTTATAATTTTTGTAATATAATTTATAAATATTTAATTAAATAAAAATTATTAATTATTTAACATTAATCTCCGAGCCCGTGCTTCGCACGGGTTATCATCTCGCTTTAAATAAATTAAATCTATTTAAATTGTTTCAATTTACAAATAGTTCTAAGTTTCAGTTAAATTTTAGTAAATTTGAAATAAAAAATTTAAACAAATTTGAAAAGAAAAGAGTAATTATTATTCACGCGGAAATTATGTTACCAGAGCTAATTAAATCGGGTCCGGATCCTCTGTCCCCTTCCTCCGTATCCCCTGCTCTTTTTAGTACAAAAAGAGTGCCCCTGCGGGGCCTATTTTAATAAATAATAAAAATGGGCTCCACAAAAGCATTTTTTTGTATTAAAAACAACATGGGACACAAAAAAGACACGGAGGAAGGGGACAGAGGATCCCAGCTCAATTAAATCAGGCATGTGACTGAACTCTTAAGTAATGAAATGTGATAGATTACAAATGTCAACTTTCAGAAAAAGTACGTACGTAATCACCGCCGTGGCAACATTCGTCTTTCTAGAGGCGTTTTCCCGTCATTTTGGGTAATCTTATTAGTCTTTCATTACCTTTTGATTTTCATTTGAATTCACTGCAGGAAGCATGCGCTGTAATTGTTGATTTGAGACGTCTTTGTTGATTAGAGGCATTTTCCTCTTTAACTGGAGTTTCCAAAAATACAGGGCCAAAATCTATAAGCCATGCTATGGATCCCAAATGGGTTTCAACTTTTAAATGCCAAGTGGCATGATTTGAGTGCATATACATGATGGTCTTTTTATTTTTAGAGTATTTATACAATATGTTCCAAATTAATAGTGTCTTTACTAATATATTCTATTTTGAATCAATTTTATAAATATGTTCTATAGTTAATATTTAACTCATATATAAGTTATATACATATAATTATATATACATATATGAGTCCCACTCTATGGAGAACCATCTTACGTGGAGAACCGTGGAGAACCACTTAAAATGCATTAAAATTGTCCTTTATATAAGGCCCATGGCGGGGCCCCTTTACAAAAAAGTCTTATAATTCTACCCTCTATCCATTTGTCAAAGAAAAAAAAAGAAAAAAAAAATTCACTGTTCACGTGATGACGTGGCAGTGGATTTCACTGGTTAACGGTGCTTCGCACCTTCTTGTACGGCGCTTCGCGCCTTTATCATTCTAAAGTTGTAAGGAATGGCAATCAATGGTAAAGGCAATAGACGATTGACGGGTGTGTCGAGGACCTTCGGCCCTCATGACTACCTAACTCATCCGTTTACTGTCTTAAATGCTTCGCATTTCCACGGCAGGGATTTTTTTTTTTTGATTTTTTTTTTATTTTTTTGTTGGATAGAGCCAATTATTTTAAGCATCTTTCGTGAAGGTACCCTTGGCGGGGTCCTTATATATAAAGCAATTTTAATGCATTTTAAGTGGTTCTCCACGGTTCTCCACGTAACATGGTTCTCCATGGAACAATGGCCTACATATATAGGGTTGGATTCCATAAAGAACACTTTAAATAAAGAACAACAAAGAACACCTCATATCTAATAGATCCATTGCCCCTGGCGGGGCCACCCAATACAAAAAGTTCTTATTTTTTTAGGCTCTATCCATCCAGCAAAAAAAAAAAAAAATTTGAAAATTTTACTGTTCATCGATGACGTCATCAGTGACGTCATCATGAACAGTAAAATTTTCAATTTTTTTTTTTGCTGGATGGATAGAGCCTAAAAAATAAGAACTTTTTGTATTGGGTGCCCCTGGCGGGGCCAATGGATCTGTTGGAATAAATGATTTTATAGTGTTCTTTATTGTTCTTTATATAAGAGTGTTATTTATGGAGCAAAGGCCTACATATATATATATATATAGGCTAGTGGTCAAATAGAAACCAATCTTAGAATAGAAACTAGAAACCAACACTAAATAAATTATATTTCATTCATTCTAATGGCCCCGCCAGGGGCACCTTCACAAAAAGTGTTTAAAATTATTGGCTCCATCCAGCAAAAAAAAAAAAAAAAAAAAAAAAAACTGTTCACGATGACGTCACTGCCACGTCAGCAGTGAACAGTAATTTTTTTTTTTTTTTTTTTTTGCTGGATGGAGCCAAGAATATTATGAACTTTTTGTATTGGGGTACCCCTAATTTGGTCATTAGATTAGCTTGAAATATTTAATTTATGTTTAGTTTCTAGTTTCTATTCTAATTTAGTTTCTATTAGAACAAGACCCTATATATATATACTTATTAAGACTATAATGCCCCTATTTTCCCCTTTCCCTCAACACAACCAAGCATAGTTTTTTTTACCCGAGAATCATTAATGTCTTACAATTAATCCATTAAAATCCGTTAATGTGGTAAACAACATTAAGAAACCCAACATATAGGAAAATCAAAGTTTAACTAAATTAGCCACATATCAAACGACAATTCATGATAAGAGAATTCATAACAAAATAAAAACATGTTCTCAGAATATTGGGAAAAAAGATTTATCATTGCTCGAACCAATTCCATCACAATATCTAAGATTTATCACCAATATCAAAATTAAAAATAAATAAATAGAGGACAAAATTGTCTTTTAATAATGTATAGTTAGTGAGTTAATCATGGTTACAATTAAAAATGGGACATATTTATAAAAAGGGACATATTTATAATTATAAGTAGAGGTGGCTTGGCCGAAGTGGGCATGGAAAGGCATGGTCGAGAAGAAATCTGACCTGCCTTGACCCCCCCTTTTGTTTGCCTTGAATGCCATGATTGCCTTGTTTGTCTTGTTAATCTTGGCCTCTAGTCGAGTAGAATGGGCTAAAAAGCCTCTTTGAAGGCCTCGACCAAAGTGCCCGGGCCAAGGTGGTTTTTGGAGGGGTTTGGCCGAGGTGGATGATGACTCCCCTTGTCTACCTTGACTACCTTGTTTGCCTTGACCACCTTGTTAGCCTAGGTGGAAAACAACCCCCTTGAATTCCATGATTGTCTTGTCCTCCTTGAATGCCATGACTACCGCAACCGAGGTGACTTGGCCGAGGTGAGCATGGAAGAAGCTTACCTGAGGTGAGAAACAACCCCCCCTTGTCTTCCTTGAATTCCATGACTGCCTTGTCCTCCTTGAATGCCATGATTGCCATGACTACCCCAGCCTAGGAGGGCTAGCCGAAGAGCTTCCTTGGGGGGTTTGGCCGAGGTAGATGATGACTCCCCTTGTCTGCCTTGATTGCCTTGTCTCCCTTGATTACCTTGTTTGCCTTGTTGGCCTTGGCCGAAGTGCCAGGGTCGAGGTGGTTTTTGGAGGGGCTTGGCCGAGGTGGATTATGACTCCCCTTGCCTGCCTTGACCCCCTTGCTAGCCACGTTTGCCTTGACTACCTCGTTTGCCTTGTTGGTCTTGGTTTCACCTAGTGACGCCCGGTTTCACTTAGTGACGCCCAGTGCCGTTTAGCGTCGTTTAGCGTCGCTTAACAACGTTTAAGCATCGTTTAGCGCTGTTTAGTGCCGTTTAGCACCGATCAGCACCGATTAGTGTCGTTTAAGTACCGATTAGTGCCGATTAGCACCGATTAGTGTCGATTAACACCGATTAGTGCCGATTAGCATAGAATAGTGCCATTTAAGCACAGATTAGTGCCGATTAGCACAGATTAGTGTCATTTAAGCACAAATTAGTGCTGATTAGCATAGATTAGTGCTGTTTGAGCACTGTTTAGTGCCTGTTAGCACAGATTAGTGCCGATTAGCACCGTTTAGTGCTTTTTAAGCACTGTTTAGTGCCTGTTAGCACAGATTAGTGCCGTTTAGCACCGATTAGTGCCGTTAGTGCCGTTTTATGCCATTTAACATTGTTTAACACTATTTAAACGTTGTTTACGGTTGATTAGCGCTGTATAGTGCCATTTAACACTGCTTAGTGTCGTTCAACATCGTCGTAAATGCGTCGGTCGCTCCACGCTTTACATTAAGATGATATTGTTGAAAATACTCACGTAAGAGCAATAAACCCTGACCCAAGTCTCGAATAAGGCCGTTATAACTTCAAGGAAAACCTGATCAATTTTCCTAGAAGTTGGGGGGCAAATGATATGGGCTAAAAGTAAGCCCTAAAGACACATTTAACGTGGCATTAACTAGACCTAGAATGGTCCAAACGTGGGGCCCACCAGGTGGGCCCAATCCCTAGTTATAATATTAATTTCGTAATTAATATTAGAGGTAATAAACAGCTCAGCAAATAAGAGTCAAACAAGGATATAACTCTTGCCTGGCTTAGCCTCCAAGATACATATTTCAACATGGAAACTGATTTCTACAAGGAAGGGGTCTAGAAACTTCCTTGAGGCGGTGGCTTGCCCACCAAGACACCCACTCCTACCATAATTCTAAGGCTTCTCAGCCTATATAAGGGTCTGACCTCTCATTCTCAGAAGGACGTTGGGCAGAGCTCCATATGTCACCCACCACGTTTTGGCTCAATCCTCGAATAAGGACATACAAGCCACTACGTCCTAGGTGAGCCCTCGCCGCCATAGCCCCGAGGGCACCATCACCTAGAACTACGTTTTTGGCTTGATCTTTGATATTCATCAAAGTACGTAGGCATCTTGTGAAGGCAGATTTAGCCACGAGCACGAGAGCAGCCATTAAAGCTTGAAGCTCACCAACCCCTTTGCATTAAATACACATAAACCCTAGCTGCAATATTCATAACCTACTTTTTATTCCATAACAGGGACATATTCATAAATGGCTTATTCAAATGGGACATATTAGAAAAAAACCCTTATTTTTAAATTAAATATCCAATCAATGATTGTCAGCTCATCATTCGGGGAACAAATTCAAAACTCTTTCGAGATCCCTAACATTTCTCTAAATGATATCTGTTTCTTAACTTACATTTTTTTTGAAATCTTAATTTGTTATAAGGGTTTCCATGAGGTTGACCTCAGGGTTTTACATGAGGTTATAATAAATTTCAATACATATTTAAGGTTATTTTTGTAAATTATTGAAAAAAAATTATATTTACGAAAATGCCCCTGCGAGACCCCTTACGTTATAGTATATTTTGTTATAAGCTTATGATAGATACATAAGGTTGTCCTCATGCCCAATTTTCTTTTTGTTATAATACATATCTGATTGTCTTAATAATTTGCTTAGCATTACAAAGAGAAATCTTAGGATTGATTAAGAGCAATTCCAAGATATTCGTAATAAATTACTTAAAAGTATTATAAATAAAAATATTTTATTAATTTAGGACATTAGGAATGTTTACACCAACAATTTTTCTTATTATTTTCCTTATTATTATTATTATTATTATTATTTTCAGAAAGAAGTAGTAGAGTGAGAAGAAAAATATTTAAAAAAGGAGGAAAAAGCATATGGTAAAAATAATTTAAGGGAGGACTAGGAATTACTTAAAAAATAACAAAGAAGAATATATCTTAAATTTAAAAAAAAATATTTAAGAGAAATGCATTATTGTGTCAAATTTCTTACATTTTGATTTAGAATGCCAAATATCTAGTATTTTGAGGTTGCTCTAATATCTTCTCAGAAATATTTGGGGATATTTACATAAACTAGCATTTTGCCCGTACTTCGTACACTGCTTCTTATTTAATTTAAAATGATAATACCAAAAATTTAACAAATTTGATTGATTTCTTAAAATCAATCAAAAACATTTATAATTAAGTAAAGGCGTCATTTAATTGGAAAAAAGAGATTTTAGCTAAAGAAAATAGAAAATGTAACATATTTTAGAAGGAAATTGATTATTTTAATATGTTTTACTTGAAAACATAAATTGATTAGTTATTAGGAAAAATTTTATTTATAATTAAGTAAGGGTAATTAAGTAAAAACAATAGGTACCGACCGACCGACCAACCAACTAACCGGCCGACCAAACTTTCAATGTTTTAAAATGCAATTTTAATGGTAAGGATATTGAAATTGTATATTTAGTTTCCTCGATTAATAAAAATTTAAAATGCAATTTAGATATTTACTTTACTTCATTAGTAAAGATTTTATAGGTAAAAAATAATGAAACTATATATTTAGTTTCCTCTATTAGTAAAGTTTTAAAATGGAAATGAGATTTTTTTTAATCATTGGAATTATTAATTCAAAAATTTGAGAAATTTAACAAAATAGAACCGAGTTTTTTGACCGGCGCCACTTTACCTCCCCTCGTTTCTCCTTTATATAAGTATATAACAGTTCTAATTTTTAACTAAAAATCTAACGGATATTATTCGTTGTTTACGAATTTTTATTATACAAGCTTAAAACCCGTGCGATGCACGAATTTTTTTTAATATTATATGAATTTTTCATTAATTTAAGTTAATTTTTTTTAAAATATAAAGTTGGGAGGCTTAAATTTTTATATGAGATTTGATAATAATTATATAAATATTATCCGTGATATTTCTAGAAAATGAGGGATTTTAGTTAGAAAATATAGAAAAAATTATAGGTTTTACTTGAAAAGGGTAATCGGCTAATTTTTAGTTTTTATATAATTATTATTTTATTTCATTAAATAGAAATTGATACGTTTTAGATAAAAAAAATGCAATCAGTTAATTATGAATATTATAATATTATTAGTTTATTGTATTAAACAGAACCGCCCGTGATAAAATCAGAAAAAAAAGAGATTTCAGTTTTAAAAAATAGAAAGGTAACGTGAAAATTAAAAAGATGACATAATTTATGTGAAAAAGGTAATTGATTAGTTTATAGTAATTATAATTTAATTGTGTTATTTTACTAAATAAAATTGATCATAGTTTTTAGAAAATGAGAAATTAATGTTGCCCCTGAAATTTCTAGAAAAAAAGGGAATTTAATTAGAAAAATATAAAAGATGATACATTTTAGTTGAAAAGGTAATCAGTTAATTTTTAGTACTATAATATTATTATTTTATTTTTATTAAATAGAATCGCCCGTGATATAATTGGAAAAAGAGAGATTTTCGTAAGAGAAGGGAATAAAGGTAACGTGTTTGAAAAAGGTAACCGTCCATGATACAATTGGAAAAATAGAATGAAGAAATTTTAGTTAGATAAAATGTGAAAGATATTGTATTTTACCTAAGAAGTAAATTATTTAGTTATTGAAAAATAGAAAAGGTAATATGTTTAACCTGAAAAAGGAAATTGATTAATAAAGGAGATTTGGGTCGATCCAATCTAAATTGGGTCACTCCAAATATTGTGTAATGACAAAAAGGGACATCAAAGAAATAAAGAAGATTAAAAATATAAAGGATAAAAGCTGTAATTTTCCTGTGTAATGACAAAAAAGGGCATCAAAGAAATAAAGAAGATTAAAAAAATGAAGGGTAAAAGCAGTAATTTTTAAAATGCAATACTAGCAGACATTAAGAATATATTGATATTGATACATAAGCTTTTAACAATTATTTCCAATTTTACTACCATCCAACTATCTTTTCACTTCTATAAAATCATTTTTTCAAAAATATTACCTCATTATAATTTTATGTTTTCAAAATTCCAAAAATACTACATTCATCAATTGCAACTTTTGCAACCTCATTTGCAACTTCCAGTTTTTAAATTTCTGATTTCAAGTTCTGGGGTTCAGATGTCATTTTCGATCACTTTTTTAGAATCTAGATATATATGGGTTTTGGTCCCTGACAATCGTTTGTCATGGACCGGTTATTTAACAATCGGTTCCTAAACCGTTGGATCAACGATCCAACGGCCCCCCTGGATTAAAAAAAAAAAATTAATGTCCGCTATAATTTTCCGCGGATAGGCAGATTGCCTGTCCGCGAAAATTTTCCGCGGATAGGCAGATTGCCTATCCGCGGAAAATTATATCGGACAGTATTTTTTTTTAATCTCAGCCGTTGGATCAACGATCCAACGGCTATGGAACCGATTGTTAAATAATCGGTTGAATATATATATATATATATATATATATATATTCCAAAAAAAGTGGTTGAAAATGACATCTGAACCCCAGAACTTGAAATCAGAAATTCGTAGCATCTCAGTTGCAAATGAGGTTGCAAGGCCCCGCCAGGGACAATCATAATTGGTGAATTTGGGTTGCAAGGCCCCGCCAGGGGCACTCATAATTGGTTTGCAACTTTCAATTTTCAGTTGTAAAAGTTGCAACTTGTTAGCTTGATGTTTTGATGATGAATACAAATGTACGTGGTTTATGAATATTTCATGCTTTATTATCTAATCTTGTTTTACAGGAAGCATGGATTTAGGGGGAGTTTTACTCTCCTATAAATTATTGAGTAATCATCAAAAAGGGGGAGATTGATAGCCTTATGGTTTTGATGATCACTCTGTCAGCAAGCTGATAAGCTTGTAACTGAATGTTATAGCTAGCTGTTTGGTTGTGCTCTAACTTTGTTTTGCAGGACTTAATTAAATAGCTGAATACCTCATTGTCAGCAAGCTAAGACATTGCAAACTTGACATAACAGCAAGCTGGGACGGTGAAAACAGATGATAACAGCAAGCTGCCAGCCACCGCCCAGAATCAGTTTGGACAGATTCAACGTCCTTAAATCAAGGATTTATTATAAGAAATGTTATAGCAGCTGTCTAATATATATATATATGTGTTGTATAATATATATTAGAGCTCCACTTTCTTTAAAAGCTTCTTTCAAAACAAAATCCCTTAAATCAAGGAACCTTTTGACTAACCTTTTGAATTTAACTACTCTAATAAATCTTTTGGCATGTGCAAGGGATTTTCTACTCTACTTCTTCAACAAAGTCGGTGTGCAGGTTTGAATAACTTGCTCTTATCAAAATTTCAATGGAAGAAGCTCCAAATTCAACATGAGGAGCGTATGGGCAAGTTTTGAAGAAATTCAACTTCATCTATCTTGCTATAAATACGTGTGTGGTCTTTGCTCAAGATGTACCTTCAAGAACACACAATATCAACTCAGTGCCTTCATTCAAATTCTTCCAAAACGAGCTCTAGTAGTATATGCAATATTTATATATTTAGAGAGTTCTTAGTTTGAGTTGTAAACACTTTATATTCCATTGTATTGTTCAAGTGTAATTGGTGTTGCTAGAGAGGTGTGCTTGGGAAACAAGGGTCCAAGGAACTAGAGGCTAGAGAAGTCTATACTTGGGAAGTATAGTGCTTAGAAAGCATAGGGTTCAAGGAATTGGGTGTTTCAGCAAGCTACCATCAGCAACAAGGAATTGGTTTCACTGCATAACAGCAAGGGGATCTTGGTGATCAAGGAGTATTGTGCTGAAAGGGGAACTCATTGGTCTATACAACAGGTTGTTCAAGGAACTAGAGGAATTCAGGAAGGGGGACTTCAAGGAATTCATTGTTCAAGGGAGCAAGGCTGTTAGAGAGGCTTTGAGGTTCAAGGGAGCTGACTTACTCAGGGGGAGCAGTTCATTCCAGCAAGCTGTTATCAGTAAATTGGGTGATATATTATTGGATCCTGTAATTGGTTTATTTGTGATCAATAATATATTCTCTTACCAAGTTGGTAAGGGACTAGGATGTAGACCATAGAGAATTAGGGGTCGAACCTAGCTAAAAACATTGTGTGTTGTTTACTTACCTTTTGCACTTAATTACCTGCACTGCATATATCATATAAGCTAGCTGACAGACTGTTTTATATGGTAATCAGCAAGCTGACTAGTCAGCAGTTTTAATATTCGGTAAACTATAAAATTGGATATAGTTAGCCATATTCACCCCCTCTAGGTGTGTATTTTCACAACTGAGGTTGCAAAAGTTGCAACTGAGCTTGCAAAAGTTGCAACTGAGGTTGCAAACCGCAGTTGCAACTGAGGTTACAAAAGCTGCAACTGAGGTTGCAAAAGCTGCAACTGAGGTTGCAAAAGTTGCAACTGAGATTTGAGGTTGCAAACCTCAGTTGCAACCTCAGTTGCAAAAGTTGCAACTGAAGTTGCAAAAGTTGCAACTGAAAACTGAAAGTTGTAAATCAAAAATCCACCAATTATGAGTGCCCCTGGCGGGGCCTTGCAACCCAAATTCGCCAATTATGAGTGCCCCTGGCAGGGCCTTGCAACCTCATTTGCAACTGAGATGCTATGAATTTCTGATTTCAAGTTCTGGGGTTCAGATGTCATTTTCGACCACTTTTTTGGAATCTATATGTATATATATATATATATGTATATATATATATATATATATATATATATATATAGTATTTTTGAAAAAAGTTGCAATTGAGGAAGGTAGTATTTTTGGAATTTTTAAAACAAGATCTGTATTTTTAGAATTTTAGAAAGGTTGTTAGTATATATTTAAAAATCTAATAGTTCACATGGGTAGTTTTGAAACTATCCCAAATATTTGTCTCGCAAAAAGTTGACCATGTCTAAAGTGTGTAATACACTAACACTGTGTTCCCGAAATTAGTAAAGAAAAGAAAAGAATAGAAAATGATTCATTTTCATTTCTTTCCAAATCTTTCCAAAAGTGAGAAGAAAATTTTGGAGACAAATAAAAAGAGAATTTCTTCCCTAATCTTTAGCTTTCTTTTCTTTTCTTTACAAAAAAATTATTCTGGAACAAGTTGTGAAAATTATTCTTTACCTTTCTTTTCTTTCCAAAATTTGTTTGTGGAACATTGCGTAATACTCATAAAGCAAGTGGCATGTTTGTTGCAGAAGAGAATGTATATATATGTCATCGAATAGATATTTTGTAAATATAATAATTTTAGAGGTTATACTTTAGAAATCCTTTTAAATAAAAAGAATTTATTATGAATAAATGTAAATATATCCAGCTGTATTAGCAGATCGACTAAGACTATGTTATTACCTCAATTAAAAGGAAAAAAAAGGGATGAAAATTGACTATCTCACAACCTCACACGATCATTGTTCTAGATTCTAGAGCTAGACTAGTTCAATGATAGACGAGTATATTTGGCTTTCCTAGTTTTTCACCTATTTATTACTCATAAATATAAATAATAAAAATATTTAAAAACTTAAAATTTTTGTTCAAAATTAATGCACTACACACATGGTTTTTAAAATCGATAATCGGTATAAATTGGTTGATGTACCGATTTAAGATTAATCGGAGTATTAATCAAATATTATAATAATATTTAATATATTAGTCTAATTTAAAATTAAATATATTATTTTAAATAAATTCACAGAATTAATCAAATTTTAAAAATCAAATCGGTTATTATTTTACAAGGAAATTTTTAGAACTATGACTACACATGGCCCTCACAATGGACACTTCTTTCTTTCTCATAATCTTACAAAGATGAATTAGACCCAGTCACCCTCACAATGTCCAACTTGTATGCAATAGATTCTCAAGTTCTGTGGTTCAACCTCCTCTTGCGTTGCCCGGAAGTCTGGAACATACATCATTGCACCGAGAAGTCGAGAACATAACCCCCATGCGCTTGACTATAAAGAAATTTTAAAATTTTATCTAAGGAGAATGATGCATTTTCCAAGGTCAATCTATAATCCTAATCACGTATAATTATAACGTATAATTATATGTAACATCATCCCTTAATTAAAAGAATGATGTGCTATTTAGAGCATCTCCAAGAAGCTCTTAGCTTCCTCCTCAAAAACAGTTATATTAAATAGGCTCTTAAGTACTCTTAAGTATTTAGGAGTTAAAATTTCAAATTGTCTCCAACAATCTTCTTTAAACCAACTCCTTCTTCATTTTTTATTCATTAACTATATATAACATAAACAAAATTGCCAAGAATATGCAAAATTCCAGTTTTTTGTTAAAACAGCAAAATTCCAGTTTTTTGCTAAAACTGCCCATAAACCGCACAAAACTGCCTAGAATTTTGCAAAACAAAAAATTCTCCAAAAGAAAATTCTGCAAAATAGAAAATTCCTGCAGAATGTAATTTACAATATAACAAAAGAGAGGAAAATGTGAATAGAAATGAGAGGGAAGTGAATATTTGATAATATAAAATTGAATGAAGAATGGAGAGGAGAGGAGAGAGACTCTTAAATTTGAAGAATGATTTAGAGCTCTTAAGTTTTTGAGGAGGAGCAAGGAGCTTGTTGGAGTAGCATTTTGTAATCCTCTTAGTCATGTTCTTCAAATACGGAGTAATAACCAAGGAGCCTCATTTAAGAGGCTCTTGGTGATGCTCTTAGTTTTATATAAGGGCTCAATTTTTCTCATCTCCAATCATCCATTCCCTTATCTAAAAATTAAGATAATTTATTTCAGGTTGGCCAACCAATATCTAATTTTTTTACAAAAGCTCTGAAGTTAAATATATCATCCTGACATCATCATTTATTTGTTTTTTCAACATATAGCTCCTTAGCTTACAGGTTCAATAAATTTTATATAATCAATATACGTAATTCCATTGGAGATGGTCTAAGGGGAATGTTTAGTTCAACAAATATAGCCAACCAAATCTTAATTATCTAAATTTTTTTCTAAGGGGAATTGTGGTTGGAGTGCTACAATTTTTACATATTATTTATAATTTTGCCACCTACATAATTTAGCTAAGAGTTTTATAACATTGGAGATGGTCTAAGAGTGATTATTATTACCGGGATTCCATCAGCATATTGTAGGTTCATTTTCAGGTAAAATCTTCAAAATTTATAAATGTAAAATTAGAACAAAGATATTTTCTACTCATAGGAGCAAGTGCAAGGTTTGTGTCCATCAAGTGGTATACTGGTGTATGTTTGATTTGGTTAGTATTAGCTTCGTTTTCATGTGTGCAAATTTATGTGAAATAAAATTTATTGCTTTGCAAGTTAGAATGGCAATTTGCAAGTGATAGTTATGCAGGTGTGAGTTCAAATGACCTCAGTGAGTCAGTCTTGAGAATGTTCAGCACCCTGTCATCGCATAAAGTAGCATTGGCATCAAGAACTTGAGGACTTAAAGAATCTGCACCCTGACGAACCTTAGAATCCTTTTCCTTTTTGGTTGTGAATGACATTCACAAGAATCCCCTTTTCCAATCTGATCTATATCCTGTACCCACTTCTTCCTAAATATGTACCAGCCAACTAGCCAAGGACTTGTTAAGTAAGCCAAGAATAACAACTTCGGGTCTTGACTGAAACTGGTCGTCAATTTCAACACTAGGGACAGCTTCCACACCTTTTATTTTTTTGGTATCTTGGATGGTTTGTTAAGTATCAGGGGAGGGGGTATAGGAATTCAAGTCATTACCTGGTCATGGGGAAGGGGTAGGGAATGAGCATTGGCCAGTAGGCTATTAGTGAGTCCTCACAGATCTGACAATTTTTTTTGCTTATCCCTTTAGATTCATCTTATCTTCTTGCTAAAGCCATTCTAATATATTCATACAGATCCAAAACCTTCATCACCTTATCATGGTAGAGATCTTCCTGGTAGTCGTCGTATTGTATACTTTAATATTTAAAACCTTACTCAACTAATGTGACAAGTTGAGTGGTGGTTGTATGGTATACTTCTCGAATCATTTTCAGTTTTGTTTGCAAGAAAAAAGTTATGCCGTACACTATTATCAAATAATCCAACCATACCTGCTTTTACACCACAAGCAGGAAATCTTTTTCCTCCAAAAGTCAGTTCTTAAGCTTTTGCAGTTTCAAATTCAAGGTAGTTTGACTTGCCTGCATTTGTAATTTCAATTTTCGAGCCTAAATCATAAGTTGATTAAGAATTAAGACAGTGAAGGTTTAGCATTATGCTCAACTGCTACTCTACAATTACTTAGGTGCCAAATCGAAACATACAAATTTAGGAAATCTGGTTAACAACCTCTGTTTCAAAAGAAACCAATTGCTCTGTGGACTTGCAGAGATGTATATATGATATATCTAGGCAATCTCAATGCTGCAATGACCCTTTTCTCACTTCCAGATACTTTTTTCATACACGGAATATGAGTTTGGTGATCCCTATCTACTAATAAGCACTTGCAATTGGACTAAGCTTTCGCAACCACCACACTCAGCAGACCACATAGAGCAAATAACACAAGGAACCTTGGAAGCAGGTCATGGCATCTCAAAAAAAAAAAAAAAATGTAGTCCATCCAGAAATACACATTAGCAATCAAACTCTAAACCACCTTAAGGAGTAGAAAACATCATTCATAAGTATTAACCAAAGCAAACTGTTAAGAGGTTTTGGAAATTATATAATAGACCATTATAACAAAAATTATCAGACCTAAGGTCACAACCCCCACGAATATCCTTATTGATGGAAAATGCAATCAAGTCTTCTCAATCCATAGCAAGGAGCAGGGACAACCCGCCAAACTAAAAACTGCCAGAAACACACTGAGAAAAAATAAAAGTAGCAGTAGTAGCAGAACATCCCCTGCTTTTATAGTTTTATTTAAAAAAAAACAAAAACTTCCCAGGTAGCACACCCAATCCTGAACTCACAAACTATCTCCACAGATTTCAGACAAATTCAATATCCGCACTAGAAATTATTAATTTTAACAAAAGCAACAGCCCAATATATTGCATATCAAAATAACAGACCCTAACATGCATGTAAAATAAAGAAGAAGAAAAGCGCAGAAACATAATAACACATAACCTAACTTACTTTGAAGTCTTGAAACATATTTCTTACATACGGAAATAAAGAAGCCGACTAGGAAGGAGGAAAAGAAATGCCTGACATACACTAAGATGACTCGTCAAAGAATTTAATTTCAACTTCTGGAGAAGCTCGTTGAAAATGAAGCACTTGATTACCATATTTATTTTTCCTTTGTAATTGTCATGGAGGTGATACAATCATTAACTCAAGCACCCGAGAACGTCCAAGAATAAATTTGAGATATCCACATCATTTTCGTTGGACACACCTGACATAACTACCATTTTTTTTTTGAAGAAAAATTTGCTTCATTGCAATTAATATAAATCAGATGATACAGAAGCTATAAGTTTAGAAGGTGCATCATGCCCTCTGATCTTACGACCTGGCGAAAAAAATGACCCCCTAGCAAGAATATGGGTAGACATATTTGCAGATCGTTTAACAAAACTAAGAGATACATTATCTAGCTCCGCGTAATAAAGCTTTGCAGTCCTGGGCTAGTAAACCAAAGTAAGAAGGCAAGAACTAATCAAGAACATAGAGCTGGATACTGCTTGAACAGCGACCAAACAATCCGTTTCTAACAGGACCTGGTTCCAATCATGATCTTTTACCCAGCTTAAGGCCTCTTTTATAGCAATCATCTCAGCGACATCAGCTTGGACACACCCCAATTTGCTACCAGGAAAAGCCTCAATCAGCCTTCCATCTGAATCTCGAGCCACAAACCCATAACCAAACCTCTGTGAGCCTCCTCGAATAGCAGCATCAGCATTAATCTTGATCTTCCCATGTTCAGGTTTAATCCAATGCTCTCTTTCACTGCCATCAATTGAATGATATAGCAGTGGGGCAAATTTATTATTCTGAGCATTTCTCCACTGACCTAGAATGACTCTAGCTGACTGCACTACCTTAGACGCATCAAATTTCTTTTGTTTCCACATAACATTATTTCGAGCTTGTCATAAAGCCCCACTCACCATCCGCCACAACCTTAGAATCCTTCTGCATTAAGCGTTGAAACCAGTCTGCAAAGCTTAAAGTCCCAACTCAACCAACATAAACACAAGTTCTTAACCAACGTGCTCTAGCAAAGTGACATTTAAAAAACTGCACAGTCTATTCTTTATTTAACAACCTGGACCAAATTGAGACCGGAATCTTACTAATGACTTGCTGAACTCTTTTATTCCGATATTCCTGTCAACTTTGACTTCTAGATTATTTTATCAGTATTTTTGCTTTTTATTAAAATTAATTAAAATTTAAAATACATTTAATTACTTTTTCCACAACGGATTAATTTAAGCTTCAGATCTTCTTAATGCACCAACGCTATTCTGCTAATATTTTACATGTAGTGTCATATGGTTTAAGAGAGCCCTCCTTTTGCTAATTAGATCTTTTCTTCAATTAGTTTACTCTACAGTGACCATTAGACTTTACTACAGCATTCTGGACACATAAATTAAAAAGAAGACCATAGTCCTATATATGTTATGCTAAAGCCAATAGAGTTTCGGCAGTATGATCCTGGTCCCTGGCTAGTGTGGGCAAAGGGAGTAGGGACCTTGAGTAGTTATATTTGATATCAGACAAAACATATGAATAATTAAACACAGTGATAACAAGTAAAAACAAAAATTATGATAATAAAAGTATGCATCTTTGTTGGACATATTACTTGATGATTGACTGAATCAAATTTACAGTCACTATTTTTACTTTTAATGTAAATTATTTTTTGTACAGAGAGTCAAAAACTAGTTAGATGATTCTCCCAGTTATTCTCAATGGAAATCTTTTCTTAGTTTCTGTAAATCAATAATGGCTTAGCAGTTTAACAATCTTGATACAACTGGTAACACTATTCTGGAATTGGAAGCTCTGTTTATTAGATAAAGTAATTTCCAAAAGATTTTTCCACTAAGGCTGCAGCTTGATGAAGAACCTGCTGAATCCACTGAAATAAATATACGAATAATGTCAGCGCATATTGTAGTAGATTTTCAAATGAAAGAAACGCCAAGATGACATCTTCGAAAGAGACCGTGTGTGTGTGATAGATTAACTCTGTTAGTTATGGTTATTCCACTGCAACTGCTATTTTGTCAAATACTTGATAAATTTATTGAAAGTAACAATACCTCTAAAGACTTGTAGTGCAAAGATGCACAGAATCCTAATAAGTCAACAAAGAGACCTGGTCCTAGGAATGTTTGACAAGGATCAGCCGTAGATGGTAGAGTTCTTAGGGATGCTGATGTGATATTTTATAACCAGCACAGGGTTTCAGGATACGTCGGCCACAGAGCTGATTGTTACCAGCATAAATAGAGGGATCGTCGAGGGTCAGGAGTTGGTTTCCAGTTGCTATTCTTCCTGATGAATCATTAAATGAGAGGTTCCAGTTGCTTAAAAAGTGTAAATCCGAAATCATAAATCAATTATTTCAAAGTTCCCAAATTTTTTCA
The DNA here is from genome assembly GCA_037693485.1 of Kitagawia praeruptora. Taxonomy (NCBI): domain Eukaryota; kingdom Viridiplantae; phylum Streptophyta; class Magnoliopsida; order Apiales; family Apiaceae; genus Kitagawia; species Kitagawia praeruptora. Next base: position 65,033,052 of record CM075351.1, read on the forward strand.
AATATTTAGTTACTGCAAGTTTGCACTTGATTACTATTAAACTTTTCAGCTTTTTAACTATACCTGAAGTCGAAAATAACAAGCAACACAAACTCAATTGAATTTTGGAATTAGAACACGGTTCTAAAGACAAATAAAACCAGTAAACAATTTAATAAGAAAAATATGTAACCCTTGTACTAATAATATGTCATATATCAAAAAAAAAATAATCATTCCACAATTTCATACATTAAACATACTAACTGAAAATTTTTTAAAACAAGACTTAAATAACCCATCAGTACAATGTACAATAACCGTGTATTTCCTTGTTAAGCAATAAGCATCAACTACTATCAAACATTCAAATTCTTATTTTGATCCACGAGCTCTAGCAGATCTCCTTCTTTTAGATTTTACATTAAGATTTGCCTCATCTTTTGAACTTGAAAGTCTCTTGTCATAAAATCCAGATTCCAAATCTCCTTTAAAAGCATTATATTTCGGGACATCTTTAACATATTTCACTTTCTTAGATTGCTTATTACGTATCGTCTCTTTTGAACTGAATTCTACTTGTCCTTCATAATCTTCTGAATTGGATTCATCTTCCGAGCTGATCTCTATGTGTCCTTCAGAATCTTTCGAATTGAACTCCATGTGTCCTTCAGAAACTTCTGAACAAGATTCATCTTCTAAACTAAATTTTATATGTCCTTCAGAATCTTCCGAACTGAACTCTATGTGTCCTTCGTCGGCATTATTATTATTTCTCTTACCATTGTCAACATCTAAACCATAAGAATCTTCTTTATAAACACAAATTGGATCAGGATGAATCGCACCAAATTTGGTTTTCTCAGGTTTTCCATAATAATTTGCATTATCTTTTGAACTCGAAAATCTCTTGTCAAAGCCATGTACCATGTCTCCATGATCATCAATCTCCTCACTTTTCTCGCCATGTTTAGCTGATCTAGATTTCGTAAATTGTCTATTCTGATTTGCTACAACTTTTGGTACTTCACATTCCAGGTCTCCTTGTAAAGCATTAGTTTCCTTTCCATATAATCCGGATTCGAGATCAACTTCAAAAACATTACTTTTCTCTACATATTTTTCAAGTTGTATGCCCTTAGAATCGTTCTTAGACTTGTTGTGACGCTTTATGATATAGAAAATCAAAATAATTAAACAGCCTATACCACTTAGCACGATGAAAACTGGTGTGTAATCATTATCTGAATTTTTTGTAGGTGGAGGTGTCATAGAAGAGTAAGTAGGTGGATTTGGAGGCGGAGGTGTCATAGAAGAGTAAGTCATTGATGAATCAGACATTGTGTTTTGAATGACAGAAAAGACAATGACTCTCTCTTGTATTGGTTGTACATTATTTATAGATGAATACTAGGATGAGAATTTGTTAGAAAATGGAAAGTTTGAGGCATATTTATAATATGTTCTTGATGTAATTTCCAGAAACTAACAAGTGGAGGTTGTTCCTTGTTATGAGGACTTAAACTTTCATGTTTGGATCTAAGACATTTTCTTAGCGGAATCCATAGATAAATTGAGTTGAAAGAATGAGATTTGGAATGGGAAATCAGGTTGCAGATGGAAATCATGGCCATGATATATATTTCATGATCATGAAGAGGCATCAAAAGAGATGGGATATTCAGAAATGTTTCATGCCCATGAGAAAGTTTTCATGTCTATGAATGTATACTTGGTTGGTCAGAAACATTTCATGCCCATGAGGAAGTTTTCATGCCCATGATCTGCAACTGATTTTAAATTAGATATTGATTTATTTTAACAGGTTTCAGATTTATTTGTTACAATAGTACTAGAAATTTGGGTCAGTATTTGGATCAAATCCTGATGGAAATTTGGATCAGTACTTGGAGTAAAATCCTGATGGACTTGGTCAGACATCAGATACTGATGGGCTAAATCCTGATGGATATCAGTTCCTGACAAAGCACTGAATCCTGATCCTGATGGACACCAAATCCTGATGCTACTGATGACCAAATCCTGATACTTATGTAACTGAAAATAATCCTGATGCTGCAGTTAATGAAATTAAATCAGAATATTTACTTTCCTTTTAAGGTATATCTCTTACGTTTTATTTTTGGGTATTATATATATCAAAGATATAACGTTAAGAAGTAGATACGTTAAGGAAAATCCTTGTTCCTTCTTCTTCTCTGTTCTCTCACGATACATATAGGAGAAATACATAGTTCTTAGGCGAACTGAGGTGCTGGTCGCTGTTGATCACTGGTGTATTTGTGAACCCTTTGATCGGTGCTGTTTTATCCTGGAAGTGATATTGCTGCAACCCAATCACAACGTAAGTGGGGCAATATTCTCTTCAAGAACAGCCAAGTCTTCTTGAAGGGCTTGGTGACTCAGCTGTGTTCTTTCTCTCTTGTTGTCTTGGCTTAAGCTTCTGTGAGAGATAAGTTTTCTTACTTTTCTTGTTAATTACAGTTACTGATTATATTCTTGTTTTGCCTTTGTGATTTGTTTTGTTAATTGGTTTTATGCCTGTTCTTGTTCAATATATATCACTGCCTCATTGTTGTGTTTAGTGTAAAATTCCCAACAATCTTGAAGAGAATATTTGTGTTATATATTGTTAATTAACAAGATGGTTAACGAAACTGAAACTCCTATTGTTGAGACCAGCTCTGGGTCTGGTGTTACTGTACCCACCATGGATTGGACTACGTACTGTTTCCCACAGCCTATTGATTTGTCAGGAATGCCTGATAAATTCAGTGGGGGTGTTGGTTTTTCTCGTTGGCAGAAAAAGATGAAACTGTGGTTAACGGTAAAGGGTCTATGGCCGGTGGTGCAGTATGAGAAACCAGTTGTGGTTAAGGAGAAAGCTGAAACTGTTAAGGCTTATACCATGTGGGAGGAAAAGGATGGGGTGGCTAGGGCTGCAATTCTGGCAGCTTTAGCGAACACTCTATTCGATGTTTATTCATCTGACTCCTACACTGCTAAGCTCTTATGGGAGAAGCTTGACCAGACACATAATACTGATTCGCAAGGATTGGAAAAGTATTCTGTGGCTAGGTTCCTTGACTTTAAACTGGTGGATACTAAATCCATGACTGAGCAGGTGCATGAGTTTGAGATGTTGGTTCATGCTTTGAAGGAGTCTGGAATGGACTTACCTGAAAAGTTTCAGGTTATGTCTGTGATTGAAAAGCTCCCTAAGTCTTGGGAAGAATTTGCTCTCTCCCTGAAAAGACAGAAAGGAGAGATCACTTGGACAAACCTGATGTTGGACATCTCTGTGCAGGAGCAACACAAGTCCAAGCAAGGACATGTGATGCCTGTTGAACATGCTGGGAGTTCGAAGGTGAATGTAGTAACTGTTGGACAGAAAAGAAAGTCTGTCAATAAGAAGGAAAACACTAAGTCTAAGGACAAGAACAAGGCTAAGAAACCAAAGGCAAACAAACCATGTTGGTCTTGTGGACAGGTTGGTCATTGGAGCAAGGACTGTCCTGAAAAGAAAGCTAAGAAACATATTGTGGGAGCACAAGCTAACACTGTGCTTGCAACCACTGGTGGGTCTATGGTTAACATGGTTGTTGGTGAAGCTGTTGCTTCTGAAACTGACAACGGGTATGTGACTTACAACCCTGTACTTCATTCTACTTATTCGTCTCATGAATGGTTGATTGATACTGGAGCTAATGTACATATTTGTACTGATATTACTCTATTTGTATCTTATCAACAGACTCATGGAATGACTGTGACGATGGGGAATGCTAGTGCAGCTCAAGTACTTGGAATAGGAAACGTGGACCTGAAGTTCGCTTCTGGGCGTGTTCTATCCCTCACTAGAGTGCACCATGTTCCTGATATTCGTAGAAATATAATAAGTGGAAGTTGTTTAGTTAAGAATGGTTTTGAAGTTTCTTTGAAATGTAATAAAGTAGTTATTACAAATACTGGTGTATTTTTTTGGCAAAGGTTACTTGTCGGATGGATTATTTTTAATAAATGTTGAGCCTGTTTTGGGCAGTTTTATTAATAATAATGTTGGTCCTTCTGTTAATTGTGTTGAATCATCTGATTTGTGGCACGCACGTCTTGGTCACTTGAATTTTGGTGCTCTAAAGAATATGATGAACTTAGAGTTGATTCCAAAACATGCCATTGATAAGAAATCTAAATGTCAAGTATGTGTGACTGCTAAACAAACTAGGAAACCCTTTCATAATGTGGTTAGGGATTCGAATGTGTTAGATTTAGTGCACACTGACATATGTGAATTTGGTGGTGTTTTGACCAAGGAACATAATAGATATTTCATTACCTTTATAGATGATCGTAGTAGATATTGTTATGTTTATTTGCTTAAACATAAAGATGAAGCACTAGATAAATTCATTATGTTCAAAACTGAAGCTGAAACACAAACTGGTAAAGTACTTAAACGTTTGAGATCAGATAGAGGTGGTGAGTATACGAGTAACTCGTTTAATGAATTTTGCAAGAGCAATGGTATAGTTCATGAGGTAACTCCACCATACACACCTGAGTCTAATGGGGTGGCAGAACGAAAGAACAGAACTTTTACGGATATGATCAATAGTATGTTGATTAATTCTGGGTTGCCTAAGTACATGTGGGGAGAAGCTCTGAATACGGCTTGCCATATTCTGAATAGAGTTCCTCTGAAACATATGGACCAGACACCTTATGAATTATGGACAGAGAAAAGGACTAGTTTAAAATATCTTCGTGTGTGGGGGTGCCTTGCAAAGGTACTTGTCCCTGAACACAAGAGAAAGAAACTAGGGCCGAAAACTGTTGATTGCATCTTTCTGGGCTATAGGGAAACCACTACAGCTATGAGATTTTTAGTATTAAAATCTGACATAGACGGAATAGTGGCTAACACTATAGTTGAATTTCGTGATGCAACATTCTTTGAGGATGTGTTCCCGATGAAGACTGGTATACCTCAAGGTATTCCTGATGATGATCCCACTCACACATCGAGGTCCATTCCTGATCATGTGGAAAGGATGACAAATGTGGGGGCAGATCCTGGTAGTAGCTCTACTCCTGATGAAGTAGAGGAACCTAGAAGGAGTAAGCGTGCTAAGGTAGTCAAGGATTTTGGAAGTGATTTTATCACTTACAATATCGAGGACGAACCTTTAACTTTCAGACAGGCCATGGATTCTTCTGAATCTAGGTACTGGAAAGGTGCTGTAAAAAGTGAAATTGACTCTATTGTTTCTAATGGAACATGGGTGTTGGTTGATCTACCTCCTGGGTGTTCTACTATAGGATGTAAGTGGGTCTTCAAAAGGAAGATGAATCCTGATGGCTCAATAGATAAGTATAAGGCTAGGCTGGTAGCTAAGGGCTTTAAGCAAAAGGAAGGCATTGATTACTTTGACACATACTCTCCAGTTGCTAGAATGACAACGATCCGAATGCTCATAGCATTGGCTTCTGTACATGGTCTTATCATCCATCAAATGGATGTAAAGACAGCTTTTCTTCATGGTGAACTTGAAGAAGAGATTTATATGGATCAGCCTGAGGGATTTGTTGCCTCTGGAAATGAAAGGAAAGTATGTAAGTTAATCAAGTCTATATATGGCTTAAAACAAGCTCCAAGAGACTGGCATAAAAAGTTTGATGAAACTGTTTTAGAATCAGAATTTGTAGTTAATGAAAGTGACAAGTGTGTCTATTACATGGTTAAAGGAAATGAATGTATTATTGTGTGCCTGTATGTGGATGATATTTTGTTGTTTGGAACCAATATTGAGATTATTAACGAGACAAAAAGTTTCTTGAAAAGGCATTTTGAAATGAAGGATATGGGAGAGGCTAGTGTGATTCTTGGTATCAAGTTGACTCAGTCAACTGATGGAATAACCTTGTCACAATCTCATTATATAGAGAAATCTATACTTGAGAAGTATGGTTATTCAAATTGTAGAATTGCAAGTACTCCGTATGATCCTAAAATTGCCCTTGTCAAGAATAGTTCAGGAGTTCCTGTGTCTCAGTTAAGGTATTCTCAGATTATTGGGAGTTTGCAGTATCTTGCTAATGGTACTAGGCCTGATATTTCATATTCAGTGTCTAAGTTAGCAAGATATACAAGTTGTCCAAACAAGACTCATTGGGATGCTCTTGATAGAGTGGTTAGGTATCTGAAAGGCACCATATATCTTGGTCTGCATTACAGGAGGTTTCCTGGAGTGCTAGAGGGATATAGTGATGCAAGTTGGATAGCTAAGAAGTCTGGTTCCAATGGAGTGACTGGATACCTGTTTACCCTAGCGGGTGGAGCAGTATCTTGGAAGTCATCTAGACAGACTGTTATAACTCGGTCTACCTTTGAGGCTGAGTTGTGTGCATTAGATGCCACGGGGACTGAGGCTGAATGGTTACATGGACTCATGTCAATGTTACCTGTAGTAAGTCGTCCACTTCCTGCTTTTGCTGTTCATTGTGATAGCCGTACAACTATCGACAAGATAAACAGAAAGAAGTATAATGTGAAAACAAAGAGACATATCCAAGTTAGACTGAAGTCTATAAGGGGTCTAATGTCTGAAAGGATTTTTGCTGTTGAGTTTATTGGAACTCAAGAAAACCTAGCTGATCCTTTGACTAAAGGGCTTGAGCATGCTGTAGTCCTTAAGTCTAGGTTGGGGATGGGACTGATAGCCCATTGTAATTCATCTACAGCGGGAACCCAATACACATGAGAGGAGATCCCTCGAAAGTGTATTCAATGTGGTAATAACAAGTTGTAAGGGTGAATTGGTTGTACCTTTAACTACATAGATTGATACTCACGTATCTGGAGTCTATCCCCTGTAAACCTAAAAGGTACTGTCACTGCCAGAATAGCAAGAGTTATTTGAACTCTGAATGGGGTCAAGTCATATGACGAGATGCTAGCAGTACATCTCTGGAGATGCCCAGCTAAGCGAATGTAATTGTGTGGTCGCAATTAGAGGAAAGGGTTATTCCTTGAAGCATTCGACGAACAGGATCGAGACATGACCATTAACGTCTCAAAGCCGTAGATTGGCACCATAGCCTTTGACTTGTCGTCGTCTATGGAGTGTGGTTACACCAAACGGATAAAGATTCAAGGTGAAACATTCCATCTGAATCCGGTAGCCATCGAAGTAGAGGACTTAGGAGGGTTCAAACCCGGAAGGGTACCTACTCTGAAAAACAAGTCATGATGAGGATAGATATGTATTTGAATTTCTGTATGGATTCGTGGGGGATTGTTAGAAAATGGAAAGTTTGAGGCATATTTATAATATGTTCTTGATGTAATTTCCAGAAACTAACAAGTGGAGGTTGTTCCTTGTTATGAGGACTTAAACTTTCATGTTTGGATCTAAGACATTTTCTTAGCGGAATCCATAGATAAATTGAGTTGAAAGAATGAGATTTGGAATGGGAAATCAGGTTGCAGATGGAAATCATGGCCATGATATATATTTCATGATCATGAAGAGGCATCAAAAGAGATGGGATATTCAGAAATGTTTCATGCCCATGAGAAAGTTTTCATGTCTATGAATGTATACTTGGTTGGTCAGAAACATTTCATGCCCATGAGGAAGTTTTCATGCCCATGATCTGCAACTGATTTTAAATTAGATATTGATTTATTTTAACAGGTTTCAGATTTATTTGTTACAATAGTACTAGAAATTTGGGTCAGTATTTGGATCAAATCCTGATGGAAATTTGGATCAGTACTTGGAGTAAAATCCTGATGGACTTGGTCAGACATCAGATACTGATGGGCTAAATCCTGATGGATATCAGTTCCTGACAAAGCACTGAATCCTGATCCTGATGGACACCAAATCCTGATGCTACTGATGACCAAATCCTGATACTTATGTAACTGAAAATAATCCTGATGCTGCAGTTAATGAAATTAAATCAGAATATTTACTTTCCTTTTAAGGTATATCTCTTACGTTTTATTTTTGGGTATTATATATATCAAAGATATAACGTTAAGAAGTAGATACGTTAAGGAAAATCCTTGTTCGTTCTTCTTCTCTGTTCTCTCACGATACATATAGGAGAAATACATAGTTCTTAGGCGAACTGAGGTGCTGGTCGCTGTTGATCACTGGTGTATTTGTGAACCCTTTGATCGGTGCTGTTTTATCCTGGAAGTGATATTGCTGCAACCCAATCACAACGTAAGTGGGGCAATATTCTCTTCAAGAACAGCCAAGTCTTCTTGAAGGGCTTGGTGACTCAGCTGTGTTCTTTCTCTCTTGTTGTCTTGGCTTAAGCTTCTGTGAGAGATAAGTTTTCTTACTTTTCTTGTTAATTACAGTTACTGATTATATTCTTGTTTTGCCTTTGTGATTTGTTTTGTTAATTGGTTTTATGCCTGTTCTTGTTCAATATATATCACTGCCTCATTGTTGTGTTTAGTGTAAAATTCCCAACAGAATTAACAAATTTCAATTAGGATTCAAAAAATTTTACAGAAGATTAACACATTTCAATTAGGAATAAAAAATAATAGAAGAATTAACAAAATTCAGTTAGTACTAGGATTTTTATTACCCGTAAGTATGGTTAGAAATGGGTTTATATCTGATATCTGGGCTCATTCGAGTGATGGTCGCTGTGAAAGATTTGGATTTTCGACTTTGAGCGTGCTTATATTGACATTATCAAAGTGAAGCTGAAGTGGTACCAATGTTCACTATTTTTCTGAAGTACTGTCCCACAATATTTTTCTGTATTGTTCACTACGGTCTTCTTTAGGATAAATTTAGTGTAGGGAGAAATTAAAAAAAAAAAATTAGGGTTACTCGGCATGTGACAACTGACAACTCTGAGACACCTGAAAGCATCTCCAACGCCTTATCTAAAATTGATGGTTAAATTATACTCCCTCCGTCCCAATGAGTTCTTAACATTTGCTTTTTGCACGGAAACCAAGATAATGGATGTAATATTATTAAAATAAATAAAGTAGTGGGTGTAATAGTGATTTTATTGTTAAAATAAGTTAAGTAGTGGGTGTAATAGTGTAAAGTATTGTTAAAATAAGTGAAGTAGTGGGTGTAATAGTGTTAAAACTTACTATTTTAGGAAATGTTAAGAATCTATTGGGACATCCCAAAATAGAAAGTGTTAAGAATCAAAAGGGACGGAGGGAGTATAAAATATTGATTATGTAAAATTTGTCGAACGTGTAAGACATTGTACCCGTTTGACAAAACTTTTTTTAAGGACTTATGAACTTATTTTCGGGTAAAAATTTTATATTTTGATAAAAAAAATTTATGCAAGTATTTAATGTATGTTTGAGATTCAATAAGTTGCAAAAATAAGTTGGAAAATAAGTTGGAATGTTATGAATCTCTAACTTTATCTTAAAATAAGTTAACTTATTTTGAAAAAAAGTTCCCCAAACACCCCGATTGTATTTCGAGAATATTAGCTAAATTGACTAATATTTCAAGATGTTATTAATGGAATATATAATTTTAATATAGAAATAAGTGAACATCAAGAGATTGTCTATAATTATAGATAAGGGTTTTGAAAATTTTTTTACACATTATCTATAATTTTTATTTACGGTAATTAATTTCAAATTTTACCTAAGAAGTTTATCTCATTGGAAATTCTCTTAGAGCATCTCCAATGAGCTTCCCTATTTTGGACCCCTAAAATATATTAAAATAATGGTTACTTAAAATATAGGGAATGAAAAAGCTATTTTACTCCAATGGTAATCCCTATATTGATTCCCTATATTTTCAAAATTAATATTTAATTAGTATTTTAAATTTTGTGTTTTACAATATAATTTATGTGATTGTTTCCAACTACTTATACATCCTTTTTTTACCCAATGTTGAATTTTAAATCATTAATTTATTAAGATAAAATTAAAAAATTAAAAAACAAAAATGAAAACAAAACAAAAAAAAATGAAATTTAGCACAAACACACACAGAACACATAAAAAACATGAACATACACAGAACACAGACACAAAACATATATACACGCCCAGACACACACATAAACAGCCCGGACACACACATAAACAGGCGGGAGAGATGAGGAAATGGAGGAGAAACCAGCGAGAGATGACATGGCAATATATAGGGGATCACTTTTCATCCCTCAAATATGGGGTTTCATTTTCTCTCACCTAAAAATTTTAGGTAAGGGGGAGTACCATTGGAGATGGTTTTTTGGAGGAAAACCCCTAAAAACTTACAGCATGGCATTTTATAGGTAAGGAAGGGATTCCATTGGAGATGCTCTTAGTTGGATAATGTAGAATGGTTAGGAATTACAGTAATAAAATTTTATAAACAAGGAAAATAAACGAGGGCAGAATATACTTCAGTTAATCTTTTCCTCAACTCGTCTTCTATCATTATATAGAGTCCTACTCCACTACAAACTAAAATTAACTACAAACTAAAAACTAAACACTAATTCAATATTTTAAGTTAATCTAATGACCCAATACAAAATATGTCTAAAATTCTTGGCTCCATTCAGCAAAAAAATAAAATAAATAAATAATGTTCACTGCTGACGTGGCAGTGAACAATTTTTTTTTTTTTGAATGGAGCCAAGAATTTTAGACACTTTTTGTAAAGGTACCCCTGGTGGGGCCATTAGAATGAATGAAATATAAAATATTTTATGTTAGTTTGTAGTTTGTATTTAAGGATTGGTTTGTATTTGAGCAAAAACCTCATTATATAAACACCGGATGATGTAATTTATTAAAATTGATCTTTTTTTTATTAAATTTATATAAGGATTAGTTTATTTAACATTAAAAAATATTTTAAAAAATGATAAAAATAGAAAAGAAAACTACGATATTTAAGTAAGTCAATAGTTTATAGTAAAAGAATTATAATTGCATCAAAATTTCAATAATTTTATGAGACACGAATATAGAAGAAAGTACCACTAAAACGGGATTTTACTTACTAATAAGATATTAGATGATAAGGGTCCGAGAAAATTTAATTAAATTGATCATTAATTTACTGTTAAAAATTATGTTACTTACAAATAATTTGTTTATTAATAAAGGTCATTTTATATATTATTTATTTAAGTTTATTTAAGAAAATCGAAAAAAAAAATTAAATGATTCTAATATATACGTTAAAATGTACAAGTTTATGATAAATACATTATTTATGAACTGAATAAAGTTATAATAAAAAAATTATAATTATAAAAGTATTAACGATTAAAAAATAATATAAAATCCTCGGAAAATAGAAATTTTAGGGGTGGAACCAAATTTTCGTACCGAGGTACCATTAAAAATGTATTTCTTTTGTTTTAGATAAGAACTAGCTTATAACCCGTGCGATGCACGGGTTTGTTTTGATATGTTATAAATTTAATTTTATGTTATTTTATAATTTTGAGTGGGTTCATCTTGTTTATTGGGGATTTGATTTTTCAGATCTAAGTTTGGAGCTGTTGTTTTTTCTTGTTTCTTCGATTTTTGTATTTTAATTAATTTTTAAGTTCTTAATCTTTATATTGTAATGCTTAGTTGTTTGGTTTTCTTGATTGTAATGCTGAGTTGTTTGGATTTTCTCTCCGTTTTGTGGGAGTTTGATTTTCTCTCCGGTTTGTGGGAGCGTGGATTTGGATTTAGTGATTCGAGCTGTTTTGGTTCTGCATTCAAGGTCGATAAGCTCAGACGGGTGTTGGGGATACAATTGTATATATCTCTGTCAAAATTCGTTTTTGGTCTCCTGTGGATGTCCGGCGATTCAATTATGTTTGTTCTACTCAATATGAATTGTAGATGTCGTATGGCTTTGATTTATTGAATTTAATACACTTGATTTTCAAAAAAAAAACTTAATTTTAAAAATTATTTTAAAATTAATTTAATAAAATTTGAAATAAATTTAATAAATGATTTGCATGATTTAAATTTTATATAATAAAATTTTAAGTTAAATATGTCATTGACGGGATTTGAAACTTCAATATATTTAGTAAAGTAATTTAATCATTAAATATACCTTATAATTACATCTAACAGTTCTTATTAATTAACAAAAATCTAACGGTAATATGATGTCATATTTTTGGGTATATATTAATGATTGTAAATTTATGTTTTCAATTAGAAGGGAGTGTATTTAATTAAAAAGAAATATTAATGATTGGAAGATTATGATTGCAAAATTATGTTTTAAATTAATTATTTATTAATCAAAAATTATTAAAAAGTATTTTTACGGAACCCGTTCGCGTAAAGCAGTATGCACCGGATTTGTGAAAATGTGGCAGGTTACTTCATTTATAAACTAACTAAAAGAAACATGTCAATTAGGTTATAAAGTGAGCGAATGATTTCATGGCATTGGAAGCTGTCGACCATTTTCGTTGTCTGCACACTCGCCAAAGCGCGCGTGGCGTACACGCGCCGTTCCTGTGACTGGGAATTCCCGGACAACTGAGTGCAGTGGAGAATTCTTTTGCTGTTTTTTTTTTTTTTTTTTTTTTTTTTTTTTTTTTTTTTTTAACCGGGAACTACCCCACACACTTGTATGTGGGATTTCAAACCCGGGGAGATATATCGCTGAGCCCTACCACCCAGTACTCCCACGTAAATCCGAAGCTTTCGCTCCGAGGTAGGTTCGAACCCCTGACCTTGGCTGAACCAGGGAAAGGGGGTGTCCACTCGGCCAAAGCTTCGCTTTCGGCTGTGTTTTATAAGTGGTGTGCTGTGTTTAATTCTTTTCATTTTAATTTTATTTTTTTTGGTGTGCTAGCTTGGCCTATAAATAGAAGTAGTTTTCAGTAGGATGAGACACACCAAATCGGAGAGAAAAATCCTCTCTTGTATTATCTCTAGTTCTTTGTAATTTTAAGTTTTGTTTTTATACACTTTAATTTTTTGCAAATTTAGTATAAGTGTTATTTTAGTTGAAGAATTTACGGGAATTATTTGGAGTGCTCCTCTCTTTCATTGGAAATTATTTCGGTTCTACGTTCTAAACTCTTGCAATTTCATATTTTATTTATCGCAATTTTTAATTTAGTTTATTATTATTATTATTATTATTATTATTATTATTATTATTATTATTATTATTATTATTATTATGTTTTCATTTAATCCCATGATGACGATCCGTTCGTTTATGAACTAATCGCCGTCATGGGATTCTAATGGATTTATTTACGTAATTTAGTAATTGGATGCCTTAATAATTTGTATTATGATAAAAATTCAGATTGTCTAATGTGGTTGCGCTTAATTTATTAGATGCGTAGCTAACGTCTAAATTATTAATTCCTAATGAATGCGAAAGTGGATTTAGGAATTTAGAATTTGCCATGTTAGCATAGGTTCGTAATCGTCATGTACATTTACGATAAATGGTAGGATTTTGGATCACATCACCCTATGTAGTCATAATAAAGGAATTTATTCGTAAACCAATTATGTTTTCAAATCTTATAGACATATAGGGTCTAAGCATAAAAGGTGTCCACGCGACTTCTATCTTTTTAAGTGGATGTTCGTGTGGTTTGATATGAGTTAAGGCTGAAAGGCGCTTATGTTAGTTTCGTGTTCCCGACTAGCTTTCGTAATTATCAAAATTACTTTGAAATTAAGGCATCAATTCTAAATGAAATAAATAATGAAATTAGAATCCCATGTTTTTCTCACATATAAATTCTCATTTAATTAAATCAAGTAGTTTGAATTATTTAATATTATTAATTTAATTAATCAATTAGAAAAATACAACAAATTTCCCCTTTTTATATTTATTCAAGCAGTTTGTTGTTTAATCATACGTCATTGCTTAAACATTATTTCTGAACAAACACCAAGTCTTCGTGGGATCGAATTTATTATATTACTTGTGACCGCGTACACTTGCGCAGTTAGTTTTCGAACCAACAGGTGGTCGGGGGAAGATGAATGAGCATATATGACGTGGTCAGTGGGAGGAGAATGGAATAAGTTGTAGTACGTATATATGAGGTGGGAAGATGGGTAAAAGTGATAATAACTCTATAAAAATTATTGTGCCTATGATTCAAAATAGTTGAATTTATTGTACTGATCAACGGGTTATATTAAATTCATCTTTAATATAATAGTATAAATAATATAGATATATGATACTGTGTTCAAACATAAACTTTTTAAATGACAAACTCTATGAGTGTAATATAATGCAAACTATCATAATATACTTTATAAATTAAAGGATAATTCTTTTCGAAGCAACCTCAATTACAAAGAGAGCGCCTGTTTATTCTCTAAATTTTGTTAAATATGAGTTAACTATGTAACAATTTTAAAATTTTTCTTGTACTTAAGGAATTCAAAATGGTTAACACATAAAAAAATATTGTATTTTTATCCGACTAAACGAGATACAGGACTATCATGGAAAATGTTTCATCGTTAAATTTAAAATTAAATTTTACTTAGTTTGAAATTTTGTTCTCAATTAGGTAAAAGTATTATTACATTGTAAATCTTGTTTATAAGTTTGGTAACATTCCAATATCAAGGAGGGTGGAGATTTTTTTTTTCCCAGAATATAAAGTGGTTTTCATTCAATAAACCAGCACACAACCAGGAAAAACTCCCGACTCTCAATACAACCAGGTTGTAAAACAAATAAACAACTAAAAACAATTAGTTGATTTGTTTCCTGATCGTTTAACACACATAATTTAAAATTCTTGAAACTAAAAATGAAATCGAAGACATCTCAAGCGATCCAAACTGCACCAACAATCCTGAAAGCAGCAGCATCACAATTGACCTTATCACATAACAATCGGTATTAGCCCAATATTCAGAAGCCCCAATTGAATAAACAAATGTTAGAGGAACGACACCCCAGCTATCAACAAATCATGATTTTTTAGGACGGTGGAGACTTTAGTTGACTATATAAGGCAAAATACTACTACCAGTTGTACCAACAAATCATGATTTTTTGGGAGTCTGTGGTGGACTTATAGATTATCCAAGATGTTACATTTGGACCAGTGTACTTTAATTTATTTCGAATTCGAAAACGGGATTTGACCCGATTTCGGAAAAAGACTCGGGTTTGACCCGGGTTGTCACAAAAACAGATTACAGGGCACACTATTATTGTTGTAATACACGACAACTAAGGATTAACTTTTATTTACCGTATTTACCGGTCATCGTTCACACATTGAACATACAACGCTATAAATAAGGTATTTAGGATTTACAGTATACTAATATTTTGAAATTAGAACGACTATCAACCACTGATTATAGATAGACCGAGACACGTGAAACAAATAAGAAATGAAAGACTTTATGACAACGTTTGGAAAAAATTATACGAATTAAAATGTGGCCCGTGCTTTGCACGGGCTATCATGCTAATTATCTAAGAATAGCCAAACAATGTCACAATATTTTAAAGATGTGAGCATCTTCAAAATTTCCACGCTCCCGAAAATGACAGGTACCAAATTTGATAAAAACAGCCATTCAAATAATCCAAAAAGGAATCAATATTTTTGTAAATAAAATAAAATGAATTGAGTGGAGGAAAATAGTAGGTGTAATTATTTTTTAAATTATAAAATTTTACTATATTATATAAATTTTGGAATATAAATAATTGGAAAATATATTTCGAAAAAAATATTTTAAAGAAATGAGAGGTAATGGCTAAAAATACCATTTTTTTAAAATTTTATTACATAAATACCACTTTTAAATTTTTTGGCCAAAAATACCAGCGTATTACGCATTTCTAAAATGGGTAATACTATTATGCATATGAAAAATGGGTATCATGTAATATTTTTTCAAATAAAACGAAAAAAAAATTTAAAAAAATGTGGCACGCATTTGGGAAATGCGTAACACACCATTTCTGATTGTGTTACGCATTTCCCAAATGCGTGACACAATTTTTTATTTATTTAATTTTTTTTTCCAATTTTTTTAACTTTATATGTATTACCCATTTGAAAAATGCATAATACTATTACCCATTTTTTAAATGCGTAATACAATGATATTTTAGGCCAAAAAATTCAGAGGTGGTATTCTCGTCAAAAAGTTTTAAAAAAGAGAAAAATTGGTCTGAGATTGTCCTCAGGGTCCTCTCCTAAGGTTATAGCTTATAAAGTAAGGGTCCCGCAGAGGCATTTTTGTAATTATAATTTTTTTTCCAGTGATTTATAAAAATACCCTCTCATTTGTATTGTAATTATTTTAACCTCAGGGTCCTCTCCTGAGATCATCCTCAGACAAACTTTTAAAAAAAATGATAAAAATGTCATTATTTCAGAAATGAGGGGAAAAAATGGAGTAAAAAACACGAGCGGTCCCATGTACATTATCTGTCCGACTCAAAAATTTAGCTTAACCCCGAAGTATACGCACATTTATAATCCCTATATATTCTCTCCCATTTCTCTCGTCGTCTCTACAGACTACAAGCTTCTGTTTACTTTTAAGCTTGATCTCATCTCACTTCTTTTTTACTTTTAACTTTTTAAGCTTGATCTCACTTTATTTTACTTTTGTTCATTTTGTTTTCTCTGCAAAAAACGATAAAGATAAATGGCGGGTGTTAACGAGGTTCTAAAAGTGTCTGATTCGCACGATGTTCTGTCTCTACTTTCATCTCCGACAAGAGATTACCTCGTTCGAAACTCCGGTGATCAGGTTACTTAATCTAAGCTCTTTAGTTATATTACAGTAGTTACATACATGTATATTTTTTACTCTGTTTATGTACACCTTTTTTTTTGTATACATATTCTACAGTATCCGTGTGTAATCTAATTAATTGTTTTGGCTTGGTGATATTTTAAATAATTCATTTATCATCATTTTTTGGAATATTTTGTATGTTGATGATCATTTTTAGTGAAGAATTGAGGGGTTGAAAAATTAATTTAAGGGTGAATTTTCAACTTAGACTAATTTGATAATTAGGTGGTTAATTCTTGTTTACTATAATTTAATTACAAACCTAGGAGGATCATTCTGATGTTGGTGTGGGTGATTAGATTGTTAGAATGTACTGTAGATTAATTTCTGAAATTGAATTGGTACCAATCATATTACCTCTCTACTTTATTGGATTCTGCTTTGTGTTCCACTTTTTTCGGTTACATAAACTGAAACTGATCTTATGTGATGCAATTTAGGTGAGTTGAGAGACTATCATCTGTTATTGCCTTTGTGTAATCTAAAGATATAATAGTTCTGTATTTCGTTTTCAAACACTTGCTTGTGGTTTGAGTGGTTTGAGGTGTTGTTTTACTATTACTGTTATAAATTTGATTATTGCAATAAACTCATTGGATGAACCAAAATTTCAGAAAACATAATTTGATAACAATTTTCTCTGTTTTCTGAAATTTATGTGTTTTTGTGGTTTTAGGTTAAAATCGATGAGTTGAAAGGGAAAACGATTGGTTTATACTTCTCTGCCTCGTGGTGTGGTCCATGTCACCGTTTCACTCCCAAGTTGGTGGATGCGTACAATGATGTATCTGCAAAAGGAGGGTTCGAAGTTGTATTTGTTTCAGCAGACAAAGATGTTGAATCATTTAATGAGTATTTCTCTAAGATGCCTTGGGTTGCTGTTCCCTTTTCTGAATCTGACATACGTGATAAGTTAAATGACTTATTCAAAGTGAGCGGGATTCCACACCTTGTTTTACTAGACGAGTATGGCAAGGTTTTGAGTGATAAAGGAGTTGTGATTGTTGGTGATTATGGAGCAGAAGGGTACCCTTTTACACCAGAGCATCTGAATGAACTCAAGGAGAAAGAAGAGGAAGCTAAGAGGAACCAATCCTTGAGTTCCATTTTAGTATCGCAGTCTCGCAACTTTGTTCTTTCAGCTGACGGAAAGGCGGTTAGTTTAAATGCTTATAGTTCTTACATGCTTGCAAGCTTTAGATAATGCAATTTCTGGGAGTCAAATTGATTTTCTGTCATACTATTTTGAAAAACTATAGGTACCTGTCACAGAGCTTGAAGGGAAAACTATAGGTTTGTATTTCTCGTTGGCATCATATAACACATCTGCTGTATTTACTGAAAAACTTGTCAAAGTTTATAAAGAACTGAAAGAGAAAGGGGAGAGCTTCGAAATTGTGACTATTCCCCTTGATGACAAGGAAGAATCATTTAAACAAGGGCTGGAAGGTGCCCCTTGGCTTTCCCTGCCATTCAAGGACAATAGCTGTGAGAAACTAATCAAGTACTTTGAGCTTTCAACCTTACCCACTGTAGTCATCTTAGGGCCAGATGGGAAGACTCTTCATCCGAATGTGGCCGAGGCAATTGAAGAACATGGGATTTTGGCTTTCCCTTTTACTCCTAAGAGGTTTACTGAGCTTGAGGAGATGGATAAAGCTAAGCGAGAAAAGCAAACATTGGAGTCTATTCTGGTTTCAGGAGGGCAAGATTTCGTAATTGCAAAAGACGGAGTCAAGGTGAGGTCCATAAAATTTATGTTTTTTTCGTTTACTATATGTAGTATCTACACTATGACTATTTTACTTGTTTGGTATAAGTTGTAGATATTGCATAATATTCAAAAACTGGTAATTCCAACATTCTGTTGATCGGACCAATGGTGGTTCCAACTCCCCAGTCACCATTCTGGCCAAGGAAGAAAAAATCGGAAGCAAAAAGCCATAGTCTTAAATTTTGGCCAAAAATTTAATTTGAATGTAATTTTTCCCCAAGCAAGCTGTATTAAATTACTCATGAATTTTTCTCTTGCAGGTTCCTGTGTCTGACCTTGTTGGAAAAAATATCCTACTTTATTTCTCTGCACACTGGTGTCCTCCATGTCGTGCTTTCACACCAAAGCTTATTGAAGTGTACCACAAAATAAAGTCAAAGGATTCTGCCTTTGAATTAATCTTTATCTCCAGTGACAGAGACCAAACCTCCTTTGACGAGTACTTTTCTGAGATGCCGTGGTTGGCACTTCCATTTGGTGACACTAGGAAGGCATCATTAAGTGGTCTGTTTAAAGTTCGTGGCATTCCCAAGTTAGTAGCAATTGGGCCATCTGGAAAGACTGTCACAACAGAAGCTAGGGACCTTGTTATGCTTCATGGTGCTGAAGCTTATCCATTTACAGAGCAGCGGTTAACGGAAATTGTGGCAGAGCAAGAGGAGATGGCAAAGGGGTGGCCTGAGAAGGTGAAGCATACACTTCACGAAGAACATGAGCTGGTTCTCACTCGTTCACGTATTTACATATGTGATAAGTGCGACGAGGAAGGACATATTTGGGCATTCAGTTGTGAAGAATGCAACTTTGATCTTCATCCAAAATGTGCTCTGGAAGAAAACAAGGTCAAGAAAGATGGTGCTGGGGCTAATGTTGAGGATGATGATGTTAAGAACGAAGGGAATTCCAAAGAAGGATTGGTTTGTGATGGGGATGTTTGCTTCAAAGCTTAAAAGGTTTATTATTTCACAAGAAGTGAATTGATCAGACCTTTACCATTTCTCATATACTTGATGCATTTGGAGTGTGTGTTATTTAAAACAAGATTTCCTTATATAACAGGAGTTGATGCTATTAGCAAAGTTATAAGGGATTATATGTATAATATTTACATGTTTTGAGCATTTGACAAACTAGCATGTGTGTATGCATGGTTCTTATAATCAAATAAGTTGCAGTGTTATTTCTTACTGTAGTTACCTTCTTCTATCTGCTGCATTTCCTTTGATGGTATGATTTTGACAAGAGAAGAGAGATATTAGGCATCCATGCTTTCATAATTTCAATTTTTTAAACACAAATATCATGCATTTGAAAAACCTACCATGGATCCTTTCTGGTGCATCTTTGTGCAAATCCCAAATCTTGAAAATCTTTGGGATGGAAACCCTATTCCATTCACACCTCAAATCCTAGCAAGTAACTGATGAGTTTATATAAATGTCCAGTTTGTGACCCTTCCACAAGTGATATACCTTCAGTAATGGCTTTGATAGATCCAAAGAAAACTCTGGACTCTGAGGAGTTGTTAAAGTGTTCCCTGTGCAATTCTAGAATATGACTATCCAGATCACTTGTGACTTGTGAGCACAGAGATCTCTTTGCTCGGTGTCCACCCCTCTCTCTAGGGTTCACTGATAGTCTTTCTAGGAACTTCGTTGGATCAAGGTGCTAAATAGACAAGAGGAGCTTCTCGCCAGTTGACTTGCACAAACCAAGCAAGCACATTAAGGTAATACTTGGCTTTTATTCCTCAGATATTTAAGTTATATAGCATTTTATCAATCTTGACCTGATCAAAGCTCTTTTTATTTTTTTATTTTTTTATTTTTTTGCAGTTGTCTTTAAAGGATCTTTTAATTGTGGGTGCAAAAAAAAACGAGCTTGTGTCAGGTCTAATCTTTAATCTTTGCGCTGATTTCTTCAGTTAATATTTTTTGTTTCACGTTGCTATCCTGGGCCCGGATTGGAAAACCTGTGATATTTATTAGGCCAGGATATCCATTACTAATAAAAAGGGAATCTCCCTGTTCCCTGATGAACGAGGCTATGTAGTTCACGGTGATGACTGACATATTTCCAATGACAAAAGACTCTCTTAAGATCTTCGAAAATGAAGACTAAGATCTTATATTTTTTAAATCCTGATAAACTTAGGTATTTAATGATTGACGTCTGCAAACTTGAATATATATAGAGATTTTGTATCCATGAAGTGGTGGCACAAAGTCTTTTATCTACTTTCCTATATCTGTACAAGGCATGGACTTGCTATGTAGGCCAACAATAACAAGTTCAGCTCTCTGACTGAAATTGGTTGCCGATTTTGATGCTAGGGACAGCTCTGAAACTTTTTTTGACCTAGTTTTTCAAGTATAATGGGAGGGGGAATAGGAATTCCAACTCGTGATCTTATCATGGGGAAGAGGCAGGGAATGAGCATTAACCAGTAGGCTAACACTGAATCCTCACAGATCCGACAAATTTGTTTCAAATTAATCCTTTTTTTTTTTTTTTTTTTTTTGATGTTGCTTCATCTATATTACTACATTGACCAATATTACTAAATTACCAAACTTCGCTTATCCCCTAAAGATCCCTCTTATTTTCTTGCTGCAGTATTAAATATTTTTACAGATCGAAAACCTTTTTCATCTTATCATGATACAGATCTTCCTGGTAGTCGTTTTACACTTTACTATTATGTTTGATAACTTAACTTGGAGAGTGGTAGTTGTCTGGTAAACTGCGTAAATCATTGTCAATTTCAATTGCAAGAGAAAAGTTGTGCAGTACACTAATATCAAATAATCCAGCCATACCTGCTTCCACACCACAGATAAGAAATATCTTCTTCCATGATTCGGTTCTGAAGCTTTAGCAACTTCACATACAAGGTAGTTTGATTTGTCTGCATTGTCAATTTCAATTTTTAAGCTTGAATCTTAAGCTGATTAAGACAGTGGATCATTAGAAGATGACAAACCAAGGCAACCTTAATGTGCACTGACCCTTCTCTCACTTCTAGGTATTTTTTCATGCACGGAATATGAGATTTGTGATCCTAATTTAACTAATAAGCACTTGCAGTTGAACTGAATACCTAAGCTCTCACAACCACCACGTTTAGCAGGCCACAGTGAACACATAACACAAAGCGAATTGTAAAAAGTTTTTGGAAAATTACAAATCATTGTAACTTGATTTTATTTGACTGTAACTTGATCTTCCGCGACTTCTGATAAATCCAGAGAAAGTACTGCACATTATCAATTATCAAAGCAGCAGCCTTAGAAAAACAATCCTCTAAATTTAAAATCTTGCAGAAACACCGTCCCTTACAAGAACTGGATGTGAAAAAAATCTAAGAATTTCACTTACCTCTGTAAGTCGGCCACGAATAAACTAGTAAAAAAAATGACAAGTGCCAAAAAAATAAATCTCATCGTGTGATTTATAGCAAGTCCAATGGTAAAAATATGTTACTCTAGTACCAATGTATATTTTATATATAAAAAATTTAGACTAATTTCCAAAATGCATCCCCTTGGTTCTGGGAAAATTCAATTTGGTGTCAGTACTTTCAGCAATTGCAGAACGCAACCCTTAACATAAATTGGCGGGTCAGATCACATCCTTTTGGCAAGATTCCGTTAAATTACACAGTTAACGTTAAATACTAAGGGCAAAAATGACTTTCAGCCACCAGCTCAGACAGGACCATCAGGATCATCAAACAAACTCATCCGACATTACTACTGCTCAGGAGTACTCCAACTTTATCAACAATAATAACAATCATCAACAAATTGGAAGTACTAGTGCAGCAGGTTATAGTTCAGCTAGTGAAGGACACACACCAGAACACGGGGTTATTGGTGGTCGTGGTGGCACAGAGTCAATGTTCAACATCTCCAACTCTTCCAACAAATATTCAACTTCAAGAGATTTATCTATGGATGATGCAGCCAATTTTCAGATGGAAAATAACGTTAACAATGGGCTTTTCATGTTACAAGATAACGATGAGGACAAGCCAAATGTCTACAACAACAACTCTCTGTATCATCATCAGCAGCGATTACAACAAGTGCCTTCTCTAACTTTGATCGAGAAGTGGCTCTTAGATGATGTTACTGCTGCAACACCGCGAGCCGGACAAGACAACTCAATGATGAACATTTTTTGAGAAGCTTTTTGTCGCATTAAAATGTTCCTCCTCCAGTTAATAAGGAGGAATGAAGATCCCCAAATTAGCTTCTCAAAGTCGTAAAATAGACTAGAACATAACCATTGCAAAATCACAAGAATTACAAAATTAAACAAATACTCGAGTTCTACTAAAACATTGAACAAAGATTGCTTAGCTTCAAGGTACTTAATCCTACGCAAAAGGCCTGGTATGATTACTCTTGCACGATCACACAGTGGTGCATCCAACCACCTGAAAAAACGACACAGGTCACAAGAAAGAAATCGCCGACAGGCGTTTGCATCAGTCCATGCTGTTTTCGCAACGACCCAATTACCACATACACATCTCTCAGCCATCGATTATTTTTTCTGGAAAGAGAATGGATAAGATGATGAAGAGAAAATTATTAGGGCCTATACAGATAAGTTTATATATAGATGAATGAAGAAGAAGACCGATAATTTTTGGGAGTAAATAATATCATTTTCTTGTAATTCCTACAATGCCCTTAAAGTATTTGACGTTAACGGGCCATTTTAACGGAATCTTCCCAAAAGGATGTGATCTGACCGGCCCATTTATGTTAAGGGTTGCGTTCTGCAATCGTTGAAAGTACTGGCACCAAATTGAATTTTCCCAGAACCAAGGGGATGCATTTTGGAAATTAGTCAAAAATTTATTACATTCGACAATATTATACATTAATCATGTTAATAGGAAAAAATAGAACAAAATTGGATAAGCCTAACGAAAGAATGCACACAATCATGTATCTTTCCTTTTTTTTTTTTTTGCTAAATTGATAATATATAAAGAAAAAAAAGGAGAATACAATGTTCTAAATAATAATGACAAGAAGAAGCTATCTGTAATCAATCTACAAGAAGCTAGAGCGAAGAAAAATACATGCAACAATCAGGATTAACTTTTGAATGATACAATCTTTTATCATCTCCTGATATCATGTTATTACAGATATATTCAATAAAGGCAGGCTGCAACACATTGAAAAGCTGGCCTTAATTGAATATATCCGTAATACATGTCGACATTACTTTCATTCTCACTAGCATCCCTCTTTCTCGTCATATAATCCAGATTCCAAGTCCATTGCATAAGAGTGTTTTTCTTGATCTCTTCTATAGGCTTCTCCTAATGCTTCTTGTAACATTTATAAAAAATAAAAACAAAACCACAAAACGCTATAAAAGCCATGAAAGCAATGACCCATGCCTCTCCCCTGATCTTCACTTGAGTCATTTGACATTAATTTCAATAACAGCTTATGAGACGAAATAATTATTTTTAATAGAACCCAATTTATTTTGTCAAAATAAAAATAAAAATAGAGGTCCTGTTTGGCAATTAGCTGATAGCTGTTAGCTGATAGCGGATTGAATTAGCTGTTTTGACTAGCGGATTGAATTAGCTGTTTTGACTAGCGGATTGAAATTAGCTGTTTTGAATAAAAGTGTTTGGTAAATAGCTTTTTGAATAACTTTTTGTGACACATAGCAAACCTCTAATTGAAAAAGCTCCTAAAAGGAGCTTTTTCAAAATTAGCTTTTTGATCCCAAGCCTCTAACTCAAACCTCTAACAACTAAACACTCACATTAGAGGTTTCATTTGGTCAAACCTCTAATCTACCCCCAAACCTCTAATTTTATCCCAAACCTCTAACTTCCAAACACCCCCAAAACCTAATTTATGTCATAAGAATGCATGATTATCTTCTATTTATAAAGGAAATTATAAGAATCAATTATGATTGTGATTATAATATAATAAAGAAATCAATTATGATTGTGATTATAATATAATAAAGAAATCAATTATGATTGTAATTACAAAATAACAAAGAAAATTTGGAATTCAATTCATAATCAATTTTTGTTTTTCATCTAAGTGATTTGGTGTACTGAAACAAGGGGAGCGTAATTGTTAAGCTTAAACTTTAAATAAAAAATTAAAAATATCTTGGATGGACTTTTATGTAACTAAAATATTTAATGAAAGTTATATACGGATTATGTTTTACTATGTTTTTTTTCTTTTTGATATGTTTTACTATGTTGTTTGCTTTTTGTTTTTAAGTGGTTATATATTTATTTACAAAAGCATTCGGTGATCCGCAATAAAGCATATGTCGACCATCTAACTTAATTATTAAATTTTAATGTATTTTCAATTCTTTTAATTCTCTCAAAAAAATAATCTATTGTATTAATGTACTAATTTAAATAAAAATGATTAAACTCCAAAAAAATTGTAATTAATATTTTATAATTAATACCTTATATATAATAAGCATAAGGAAGATCTTATCCAAATTTTTGGTCGTCGTCCTGTACTACCAAAAGCATATAATCCGTTGGATTAAAAAATTGGATTAAAAGTCATCCGTTGGATTATAAATTATATCCTTATATATTTATTTATAATTTTCACTTTGTTAATTTACTATAATACTCTTTCTTCATCGATTTGTTTTTTTCTTCATCATTAGAACTAAATTTAATTTAAAAATATCTTTATAAGAGGGATCTTATCCAAATTTTTGGTCCTATCGTTGTACTACCAAAATTATATGATCCGTTGGATTGAAACTAAACGATCAAGATTAGATCACATAAAAAAGAAATTATAATCTAAAAAGTATATAATTAGAAAAGGTTGTATTAGAAGTGAATTTTAAAAAGAAAATTATAATCTAAAAAGGATATAATTAAAAAAGGTTGTATTATAATTGAATTTTAAAAAGAAAATTATATTCTAAAAAGGATATAATTAAAAAAAAGTTGTATTAGAATTGAATTTAATTTTTTATTTATTAGTATTAAAAAATTTCATAGTTACTATTTGGCCTCTATCTTGAGATTTAGAAATCAGATTTGAATGATTTTACAATCCATGCGAACCTCATAAAATTATCTTTAATTTAGTGATGTTTTAATAATTATTATTCAAATAGAAACACTCAGAATATCAAGAGAAAATATAATTACGAATTTTTACATTAATCCTAATCTATGTAGAAGTTCTACATTGATAATGCTATCAATTGTAGAAAACTTAATTGTATATGATTTAAATCATTGACATATACATTTTTGTATTTCAATATAAATATACTTTTTATTTTATAACATATTAAAATATAAAACATTTTTATGCTAAATCAAACGATTTTCATCTATTTATTTTAAGATCTTTGTCGTACGGAGGAATAGACGATTATCAAAATTTTGGACAAAATCTATCTTATATAAATATACGGAGTACTTTTTAGTTTATAACATATTAAAATATAAAACATTTTTTATGCTAGATTCAACGGTTTTCATCTATTTATTTTAAGATCTTTGTTATACATAGGAATAGACTACCGATTATCAAAATTTTCGGACAAAATCTCTCTTACACTTATTATTAAAATTGTATTTGGTTGTGAGTAGAACTATCTTTAAATAATTATAAGGATATTTTGATAATCAGAACGAATTATAAGTAGAATTCATAAATCAAAAAGAATTTTTAACTTAAAAAATCGTCAATTTCTTCTCTTTTTTGTTTCTGTGTAGATTTAATTATATTAAACCATCATTAATTTAAAGATTATTTTGTTAATTTCATATGGGCTGTAAACGTTCAAATCAAATTTTAAAATTTAAGATAGAGTACAAATATTAAACCGAACATGTAAAATCTTATATATATCAACTTTTAAACACCAATTTGATATGTAAATTAATAACTTATAAAATTTCATAAAAGTAATATAATTGTAGATATTAAAAAGGAGTCGTGCATTGCACTGGTTATAAGCTAGTCTTTATTAAAAAAACAAAATCTTTTGCACCATATTTTATTTCATCCCTCAAATCCTATATCTCCTATAATTTTATTTTCTTTTAAAAAATATTAAAAACAAAATATTATTATAAGCATACTTTTTATCTATGAATTTTTTATTATAATTTAAAATTAAATAAAAAATATAATTTCACCCTAAAATTATCTCTTACCTACGATTCTAAGTAAAATCCCGGTACTATATATCAAATATGGTCTTTCTTCCCTAAAATCCTATCTCTACAATAATTTTATATTCTTTTTTAAAAAATAATAAAAATAGAAATTTCATTATAATTATAATTTTTTATTTATAACTTATATTACTCCCTCTGTCCCGCCAGGTTCTTTACCTGGGGGCTGGGCACGGAGACCAAGGATAGTGGGTGTAATATTGTTAAAATAAATGAAGTAGTGGGTGTAATAGTGATTTTATTGTTAAAATAAGTGAAGTAGTGGGTGTAATAGTGTAAAGTGTTGAAAAAGTGGAGTAAAGTAGTTATTGTAATAATGTACTCCCTCCGTTTTTTTTATTTCTTATCATTTGCTTTTTGCACGGAGACCAAGATAGTGGATGTAATATTGTTAAAATAAATGTAGTAGTGGGTGTAATAGTAATTTTATTGTTAAAATAAGTGAAGTAGTGGGTGTAATAGTGTAAAGGGTTGAAAAGGTGGAGTGAGCTAGTGGATGTAATAATGTATTTTATTGTTAAAAGTTACTATTTTTAGTAATGTAAAGAAATGGAATGGACGGCCCAAAATAGAAAGTGTAAAGAAATGAAATGGACGGAGGGAGTATTTTATTGTTAAAAGTTACTATTTTTAGTAATGTAAAGAAATGGTGGGACGTCCCAAAAAGGAAATTGTAAAGAAATGGATGGGACAGAGGGAGTACAATTTTCAATTTAAAAAAGAAATATATTATCAACAATTATAATTATAATCCTTTTATTTTATATTCTTTTATTTATCTTATAAACAATTCTATGTTATTTTTTGGAAAAAAATAATAAAATTGAAATTCTATTAGAAATATTATTATTATTTTTTGTTATAACTTAGAATTAAAAAGATTACGATCAATTTTTTTAAAAAATAATTATAAAAATAAGAAAAATGTATTTTTATGCACCGGACAATCTAAAATTATATTTATTGATCATGTTTTTTTATTATAATACGAAGGTGGGTATTTTAATAATTTTATAAAGTACTTATTATTATTATTAATTTTGAATTCTTAATTTTATATTATATGGTGATGTAATGATGTCCTTGTAATTATTTTATTACATTAAAAATTTAAAATTTTAATATTTTATTAAATAATATTGATATTGTTTCATTTAGTATTGAACTTGAAAAAATTCAATTATTAATTACATATAAAAATGTAATATATTGTAACAAAAATATAGGTTAATATATTATAAACTATAACATAAAATTTAAGTCCTTCAAAAAAAAATAATTTAAGATTAATAAAAATATTAAATTAATAATTTATTTAAATAATTTTTTCAGAAAATCTAGTTAACAACCATAAGGATTTTTTGATAAAAAAAAACAACCGTAAGGATTATAGTTTAAAAATATATTTAATGATTAAATTTGTCATTAATTCACTAATACTTTTTTTCTTAAATACATTTTTCTTTTACCATCATTTTAATAGGGTGAAGGCCCTAAATAATCAAAAATAAATACTGTTTGCCCAAAATACTAATTTCCAAATATTTGGCCCTAAATACTGACGGGATACGTTATTTCGTGCTCCGTATTGCACAGATACGTTATTCCGTGTTCCGTATTACTTATGATACGTTATTCCGTGTTCCGTATTACTTATGATACGTTATACCGTGTTGTGTAACGTATTACACAGATACGTTATCCCGTGTTTCGTGATATAAACAGATACGGTACACCGTCCAACGTGATGCACATAGCCTATATCTTTCTTCTTCAGTGCATCTGCGTTAGTTTCATTTCATTTCTAAGGCGACGATGACGGAGATGGGTGATTGTTTAATTTGTTCCCCTGCGGGGCCGACATAAGCAGCAGATACTCCACCACTGTTCTCATCGTTTACCACCACAGTGCCTTCTCCGTTCTTCTCCGACCAACACCCATTTCGCCTTCCCTCTTGGTGTGTAAAATGTTAAGCTCCAAACTTTTCAAATGTCAACCTGATTCTAGATTGGACATTAGACGATAATTTAGAGACTGACCAAGCTGTAGTCCCAAGATTTTACCATAAGAGTCCGTCATTGTGTTTCAAGAACTCATTCAATTACTTTCACATCTCCTTCGACTAACATTTTTAACTTGCACCATCATCTCCTTCGACTGCAACCTCACAACAATCTCTTCCTTCCCTCTTTCTCTCCACTGCTCGCAACACCATAACTCAGCCGCCCCTTTTAACTCCTCTCCCAGCCTCCCATCAACAATCTCACCCAGCTACTCGCCTCTCCTTTCTCCGCGATGCCATCACCCATCTCCTCTATCCTCCTGCCTCACCTCTTCTCCGCCTCAGTTCACCTTCTCTAGCATATCACCACTCCATCATTCCCTCTTCAATTCAAACACAACCGTTCATCAATCCACCTCTTCACTTCACATCCTTCGCACCATCATCTCCTTCGACTACAATCTCTCAACTCCAACTTCCATCTCCTTCTTCTCTCTTCACCACTCACCAGCCCCTTCTATTGCACACACCACCCATTTCCGCCCACACACACTGTTATCAACAATAACCGGCCCCTTTCCTTGGTTTTCTTTTTGTTTTGTTTTTCTTTCATAGGAAGATACGTAGCACGGTATTCCGTGTTGAAGGAAGATACGGAGGACGATGCTCCATATTAAGTCAGTAATACGGAAGACGATGCTCCGTATTAAGTCAGTAAAAAGGGCCAAAACTCCGTTTTTCAGTATTTTGGGCCACTAAGTCTCAAAAATGATTATTTTGATAATTTTTTCATTTTAATAAGCATAGTAAAATTTCAAATCTGATAATCAATATCTATAATCTCGAATCTATATCTTCTAAATAGCTGCTAGCAAAGACTTTTGCAAATTACTATTTTTGCCCTCTATCTTTTTCCAATCCTTCCTTAGCATTAAACCTATTTTTGTAAATTCACCAAAATGGATCATCCATATTCTAAAATGGATCGACCCGGTTAAAATAATAGACCCGAAATACCCAACACAATTACAATACTATACTATATTAAGGAATACAACCGGGTTAAACATTCAATCGGGTTAAAACCAAATTATTATATTGCTAAGATACCATTATAATAGATTGATTGATTGATATGCTATCCCATTGATTATAGTAATTATTACATTACTCAATCTTTCCATTTAGTACACAATCAATCTTTCCTTTTAGTACATAATAAAATTTGAAATTCAAATTACTCACTTAATACATAATCTTTCCATTAATTAATTCCCAATCTTGCTTGATTTTTTCAATTAATTTTGAATTTAAAATTACTCATCTTTGGAAACTGAATTTCAAATTACTTATCTTGCGTGATTTTCTCTTTTATTTTTAAAATTCAAATCCTTAATTGTCGCTGACTTTATTTTTCGTAAAGATACAATATATCATTTACCCAATTTTTGTACTAATTTTTCTCTTTAATTATTCATACATTGAATCACTATTATTATAATTGATCATTGATATAACTGATAATTGATAATTGATATTATTACAATTGATTTTAATACTAATCTTCTCCTTAATTATTGTTAAATTGTTACACTGTTATTAATGATTGTCATTATCTTACAAGTATATATACTTAAAGGAACATATCACATTTCACACAACTCCAGTGAAATACAATTCAAATCACAGTAAGTTATCATCCAACAGTTCTTCTCAGTCTCAATAATTTACTCTACAATTTCTCCATTATAGTGATTATAGTTTTTTAGTTTAAAATCATATACATTCTGTCCATTTCACATTATTCTTTTCCATCAGATACAACTGTGCAATGTATGATGAATTGGCTTCTTTGGACACATCACGTACTACATGGAAGATCAAGGTACGTGTTACAAGGATGTGACCATCTGTATCTTCGTCGTCTGATCCCCAAAATGCTCTTAAAGGGTACAATCTGATTTTACTTGACCAAGATGTAAGTATAAAATTTTCACCAACATTAGATTTTACTATCTTTTCGTATTATTAATTTTCATATGACTTTTGTTTGGATCGCTTTTTCTTAACATAAATATTCTTCTTAATGCACATGCAAGCATTTGTATATGTTGACAAATGGAAAACCATTTCCATGGATATTGAAGAAGGTGGCCTTTACATAATTACAAATTTTTACACAAGAGAGGCAACGACAACTATGAGGCCGACGAGTTCCAAATTTCTCATTAACTTTTCTAACTCCATCACCATTGAGAAATTAGAAGGTGAAGATTTTATGATACCAAATCACAAATTTGAGTTTGTGGATTTAAACGAGCTATTCACCATTGCAAGTAGCTACACAAATCCTGACAGTCCTGATTTTTCCACAGGTTATCCTCTTTTAGAATATACCTTTCCTAACTATTAATTTCCGTTCGTTAAATTACAAATATGTAACATGGTTTAAGTCATGTTATTTATCTATAGATGTCATTGGAGTTTTGGAAGATTTTGAACGCGTGAGACCGATTCAAACTACTTATGGTGAAAAAAGTACTATGAAATTTAGGATTACTGATGGAAGGTATTAAAATTATTTTTCTTCTTTATCTTTGTATATCTGTGAATATGTATCAATGTTAAAAAATCTTACCATCCTTTTTGTTTGTTTAAATTAATTGGAATATAAACCACTAGGTACTCTCACAAAGTAACCGTTTGGGGAAAACTTGCTAAAACAACTGATGAGCTCTATCTAAAGGCTGAAGAAAATCCAATTATTGTGCTAAAGATATTTAAGATTAAGTACAAAAAAATCTGACCACACATCCTTAAAAGTTCTTTAACACCATTACTATTATGACATTACCAATAAATTTCCTTAAATTTCATAGGTTTCATCCAAATCAGTACTCTTCCTTCCTCGAAAGTTTATCTAAATTTGGACAATGACTTTGTCCGTTCAATGAGGTTAAGGTATTTGCATTTCAAATTTTCATTGAATAACATTCACATTTATAAGGATTGGATTTTAGCAAAAACGGGTAAATTAGTTGTTATCATGTTTATTAATTAAACTTTGTAATGCTATGACACTCTTTTAGGCTTGAGGAAGAAGGTTACAAGGCTCCTGACAATTCAGTTTCTGAACCACTTCCGACTCCTCCTCCAACTATTATTCAAGTAATAATACTTAAAGAGTTGGGTGAGAAAACAAACACGAATGATATAGAGGTTTGAAAGTCTTCCACTTCATATACAGTAATACACTTGAATCATTATTTTATTTTTTTATTAATTATTTTGTTCCCAAATGCTTTTATGCAAAAGATTTTTTTGTGCAATGTGAAAATTATATCTCTGGAAGAGAATGAAAGCTGGTGGTTTTATAGTTGTGCCAAGTGCGAAGGAGAGGCATGCGAGGTAGAAGAAAAATGGAAGTTTACTAAGAAATGCAATCAGAACATACCTGTTCCAGAAAAAAATGTATAAATTCACTAATTCATGTTCTCCTAAATTCAACAATTTAAACAATAGCACAATAATATATATATATATCCTTTTTGCATGTATCTTAAATAAGGTATAAGATCATTGTTCTTGCTGGTGATTCAAATGAGGTTTTTAATTTGTTCTTACGGACAAAGCTGCAAGACATTTAGTTGGACAAACTGCAACAAAACTTATATTTGACGGTATCAAGGTACCAACATATAGACCATTAGTATTTTTGTTGCTTACATATTTTAACCTGAATCATGATGTTTTAATATATATGTTTTTTACTAATTATATTGCAGAACAAACAAACTGATGTCTATCCTTCAGCAATTAAGAAGATGGTAGGCAAGGAATGTATTTTTACTATCGAGATAAGTCATGATAATGTTATGATTCAAAGTAAAATTTTCAAGGTCAAAGATGCACATGATAGTAGAAATGCAATTGTCAGTACTTCCAGTTTTGTCGATGTAAGAATTCATATGTTTTCTTTAACTTAAATTAGTTTATGATAACAATCAAGGCAAATGTTAATTGATTTGATGCATTATTATTGTAAGTCATATACGTGTCTCATGTCTAACTAAATATATCTTTCATACAGAATATGATTGATCTATCTAATTACGGTGACACCCCAGAATCTGTTAAGTCATCTGCCAAAAGGATAAAAATGGTTAACCATTCATTCAATTTTTCATATTTAGTTATACCTACTATACAATCTTCATTCTTTAAAATTTTCCAATCTTGATAGTGTATTTCTATGTTTCACAGAAAAAGTGATGAAGGTGTTGCGCAGAAACTTCTTTTGGTTATCACGGTCTGGATGGAATGGCTGGACAAACCACTTCTAAGATCTTCTGCATGAATGCAGCAATTATCTTAATAATTTATGTAATTTGTAGTATCTTAAAAATCAGGTATGTAAACATTGTAGAATAAAGTAGTAAGATTACATCTTTTCTTTCACATCTATCTATATATATGAATTCCAGAAGACTACTCAAGCCAACCATATATAATGTTTCATGTTTGCATGTAGATAAGAATGTTCATCAGCATCTTGCATCACTGGACAATACCAAAATAACTTGGACGGTAAAGGTCCGAGTTACTAGAATGTGGGAGACAACCAATGGTGTAGGTGCCATCGTCCTACATAATTTGATTCTTCAGGAATGTGAGGTATGTTCATTCTTTTTTTTTAGTCTATGTATCTCTTTTACATAATCAAAATTCTATGGATGTTGTTAATATAACAGAATACTCGAATGCATGCAATGGTTAGTCCCGCTATATGGCAATTATTTTCTAATGTTTGCATCAAGGAAGCTTATGCAAAATCACTAATATTCGCGTGAGGACATCGTTTGGTCATTATAGGCCTGCATATCCAATGCAGAAGATCATGATTTTTCTAAATTCAACCGTAGTGAATGTTTTGCCTGAAGATATTGTCTTTTCGATGCACAAGTTTGATATAGTCCAAGTTCGAGATCTGCATGATCATTCAACGGATTTTCTAGCATAAGAGAAGCTATTGTATTCCACAGGTTAACTTAAACTCTAGACTCAACTGTTTTACTAATTGCGGGTGAAAAAAATTAGTCATACTTTACTATTGTAGATATTATTGGAGTCATGGAAAACCTTCAGCCAGTTGAGACGATTCAAACAAGATTTGGCCCAAAATAAGTTGTAAAATTCACAATTTCTGATGGAAGGTAACATTTGTTTCATTATCTATGCGTAGTATTTTTTTTATCTCCCTAAAAAAGTACATTCATATCATTCATAAATTGCAAATAAGTAACTTATTTTTGGTTTTTTGTTTAAAACAAGGCGCCACACGCAGTTTCCTTTTTTGGACCCCTCGATTCAAACACAGAGCCGTTATATAATCAACCGAATTCGGAACTCCCAATAATTTTGATATTGGCAAGTATTAGAGTTACCAAGTATAAGTGTAAATATTTGTTATGCCATAACTGAGATGGAAAAAAATATTATTAAATTGGTATTGAGTTATAAATTTAACCAAATTTACACCTCTTTATTTTGTAGATAAATTTCAGATCTCCAATCTCCCTTATTCGAGGATTTATATTAACCTTGACTATCCTGATGATTATTATTCCAAACAGAGGTATTTTAAAAAAAAAATTGAATATTTGATTTACACACGTAGCAAATTATATTTTGTTTTTATATACGATAGAAATTGACACTTCGTTGTTTTTAAGCTGATTAATGAAGGATATCAACCTCATCCGCCTCCTATGTTCTTTGAGGAATGAACGGAATAAACCACTGAGTCAGCAAACATTCAAAAACTTCCTACATCTACGTCTTTGAGAATTATATTTCGATTATTTGTTTTTCTGATTTTTACGGATTTTATTTATTAGTATTGAATAATTAGTAATGGTTGTAATATTATCTCTTTTATTCAATAAGATTATTTATATTCATCAAATGTTTTGTAATTAAATTTTAATTCACTTAATTTTGTATAAATATGTTCAATCCACTTTCGTCATTGGACGTTAACCGATTGGAGGATCAACTTTTCTGTGACAAATAAGTGGTATCATAAACTTTAAGAGGATACAACTTAATAATATTGGACAATTATGTAAATATTTGGTTTTAATAGGTATGTAATATAATTAACTATATGTTGATCTCAATGCCTTTTCGTATAATTGTCATGTTTTTTTATCATCAATTGGTTAGATGAAAAAATTAAAAAACCCGTGTGCGTAGCACGGGCAATATTACTAGTATTCAGAAACACATGAAAATTAAAAGAGATTATTTAGTTAAACACGTAACTAAGGTTGTCGTTATCCTTGTAATAATTAAATTGAAAAAAAAAATCTGTGCGTTAAATTAAATTTCAGACTTTCCTTCAAAAATACTTTTCTAGTTTTCTGACTAAGCTGTACTATACTTCCTGGTAAAAATTCACTGTGAATAGAGGAGTGATTGACAAACACACACCCTGATGAGTTGATACACATATCTTTCAACTCAACTTGTTGAAATCTTTCTTTGCATCCTCTTTACTATTGGTATCACAACTCTTTCATTACTTGTTCTTTTGCTACTTATTCTACATGTATTGTTTGTGTGTTTGCTTGTTCAAGAAATGTGCTTTTATCTGTTATTACTTGTGTTTTTGCATCATTCTTTGTGGGGGTTTCTGTTTCTCTAGGATGAGTCTGACCCAGATATAAAGTTTCGATTTTTACCTAATCGAAAGAAATTCTTGAATTAGGATTTATGGCTGAAAGAAAACTCTAAATGCCCTTTAATTAATGTTGGTTACAAATGTCTCTAGGGTGTGTCTGACCCAGATACAAAGTTTTGATTTTTACTAAATTGCGTGTTTGTATGGGAAATTATTGAATTAGGATTTGTGGCTGAAAGGAAATTCTGAATACCGTTTAATTAAGGCGACAAATTTGGGATTTTATGGATAAGGTAAAAGAGATTTTAACTAGCTTTGATTCCGGAATGAATGGCATGAAGGAAGATTTGGGTGTGACTATTCCGGCAATGTGTCGTTTCTTGGTTCAGCTTCCTGAAGAGCTTAATAGTAGACTGAAGGTGAGTCATTTATTGTGACAAATTGGTGTTGATGTGATTTTTAAATGGAATTGTAGTGACATTTTATTGTGCTATTGTAGTCACGATTTAAAAGGTCAATAAAAGATGACAATGGAATCTCGGAAATCTCCAAAAGGGAGCATAAAGATTCACTCTCCATCTTTGATATTAGTCTAGAAGAACAACTTCGTGCGTGGAAAGAAAATCCTTTCTGGATTGAACAACCCCCAGATATCAAGGTAGGCAAAACTTTAGAGTTAATGTGATGTCAACCATTTAAATTTTTCGCAAAGAATAAAGACTTTCCCGATCCTTCAAGCTGTGTGAGAGCTTATCCTATCTGTTAACTTCTGCCAATGCTAAATTTTGCAATGAATATAATGTTTACTTATCTCATTGAGCAAAGTCATGCTCGCAGGTCACTGTTCCTAAAGGTTCTTTAAGCCATCTGAATCTTAATGTTAATGTCGGGTTGCCCCCAGATGCATTATACGACATTGTCACGGATCCTGATAATAAGAGGGTGTTCAAAAATATTAAGGTACTTGAGTTCTAATTATCAGAAAATAGTTTCTTTCTGTAAGTAATGCTATATTTTTATTGTTAGTTTGCAGATGAAGGTGACTTGATAGCTTATGTTCTATGTTTATCTGAATATCATGCATGTCTATTTTTTTTTCGCCGACAGGAAGTAATATCCAGAAAAGTTTTGGTTGATGAAGGTACGAGGCAAGTGGTTGAAGTGGAGCAAGCAGCTTTATGGAGGTTTCTTTGGTGGTCGGGGACAATCTCTGTTCATGTGTTAGTTGATCAAAACAGAGAAGATTATACGGTACAAACTTAAGGATCAGGTGTTTGTATATTTGATAGTTAAAGATTGAATGATCTAGGGAATATTGATATTGATGCAACTACTTTTTCTTGATCAAAATCTATCTTACCTGCTACAAGCAAATACGACGGGAGAAATGAGGCTGTCACAAGTTATCTACTAGCCTTAATACGTATTATAGCTAGTAAGCTACAAAAAGTGAGTATCAATTTGGTTGTTGCAGACTTGCAGTGCCAGATCATCTTACATATAAGGGTCGGATTTTGACATGTATTCATGGTAATTACCGTAAAATGCATCTGCATGGATGTTTGATTAAGTTGCGCTTATATTATCATGGTCTGTGAACAGATCATAGCTCCTAAAAAACAAATTAGAAGTAGTGCCTATTATTTTCGAGTATGGCGTTTATTTATTCTTATATAGTTATTTCCCGTGCATGTTAGATGAAATTCAAGCAGTTGAGGGCAGGATTCATGAAAAGATTCGAAGGTTGCTGGAAAATGGAACCACTGCTACTTGACACAGAACTCTGTTATCCCCTCAAACCTGAAACTGTGAAGGATTATGTATTGTACTCTAAAGGTAAAGGAAGAATCGGATCAAAATTGAGCTTGGAGCAAATCATCGAGCCAGCAATAGTCCCTCCACCACCTATTTCCTGGTATCTCAGAGGAATTACCACTAGAACCACAGAGATGCTGATAAATGATTTGCTTGCTGAAGCTGCCAGAATCAGAGGGTTTCCTAGTAATGAAAACAGTGTTGAGCATGTAAAATCTGAGAAGATATATGATAAGTGCCAGTTAGACGAATTATCTGACATCAAAGAAAGATGGACAATGCGAAGAAAAATTTCAAGACAATCTAATAAGAGGTTGCTTTTGTCTACAAAAATTCCAGGGTAATTTTCATGTGCCATCTTCCTTTGGTAAGCTTGTTGTATATGGCATTTACCTTATCTAGCAATATATAGTCAAGAATCACGTCTGTTTTATATACATAATATGTAGTTTAGCCTGTTTGTGTTTTGGAATTTAGTGTTATCCACAGCTGCTATATCCTCTTTAACTGTGAATTGCTTATGAGCATCACTGTACACACACACACATATTATGTGAGTGTAACTGTGTGTATATATTCACATTAGTAGTTAAATGTCTAAAACACATTCAGCTTATACAAGTATACTGTATCAGTGAGGTCGAGGTTCATTTTCAGTATAGTATGGATTGTAATGCAAGACTTACAGATGATTCACCATCATGATACATATTTTTAGCAATATGCCTGGTTTGCATCCACATATACTGGTTAGTTCTTATTTAAGACCAAAAGTATAGTTAATGACTAAGCTTCCTTTTATTCTTCTATCTTACTCAACGCTAATTTGTATTCTATAAATATTGACATATAGGTCCACTTTTAGGTTTTATATGTAAGGGACATTTTACTTTGTTCAATTTCAAAATCGTTACTAAATGCATTGGCAAGCATTGGATTAGATAAGAGGATCGTATTTAGCTTTGGTCATACTGGACAATCTTGGGTTTGTTTGCTCTGGTTTGTTTTTCTTTGTCAATTTTATGGACAAGTCCTTTGTTATCCAGACTCGGCTGGAAATGTGCAACAGGGATATGGATGTTTTTTTTGCCTGAAATAAGTGTCCAAGTGTCGAATGTCTGCCACGGGTACTTGAGACAAATTGAACAGTCGGGGTAACAGATGGACAACTTGGTTACTTTTGCTTTGTACAACGCATATAGGATTCTGATTTGCTACACAATTCGAGCCCTGTATGCCAGGGATATCTCTCTATAAAAAAAGTAGCTTGAACGATGAGTTGCCTTTACTAAATATTACATCTAATACCAAGGTGGTGGCAGTTGTGCAATATAGATAGAAAGAATTATGACCTTAAGCTAGTCAAGTTCAGAGTATCAGAATATTTAACTACTTCCTTTTGTGAAACATAAATGCCTTGACTATTCATTACGTCAGTTTGAATATCGATCGACTGATTTAGGTGCTTTGCTGGCATTTTAACATATTGAGTATTATGAAATCTTCAAAATAGTGATCGTAAGCTAGTGAAAGAAGAATTAGTATCCTAATTCTATGTAGTATGTGTCAGTAAATATTTCTGATTATGGCATTTTCCTTGCCATATTACCTTGCCTTTATTAACTTGTCCACCAGCCTGTCTAATAGACAGTGTCTATTATGTACTATTTTTGCAATTGCAGAATTTTTATATTTGGTTCTTAGTCTAGGACTTGAGAAGTAAACGAAGAGAAGTCATTCCTAGTGATAGAATAAGTTTAGATGTGTTTACTACTTACATGTATTATAGCTGTTGAGATTTTCATTACTCTTATTAGTAAGCTGGATATCAATTGGAATAAAGTATAGGGTTTATTGATTTCTTTGCTAATAATTGTACATGGCTCACGTTAATGAGGACTTATATATACTTTGTCAAGATTCACGCCCAGAAACAAATATCTTAGTGAAAGTACTAGCGAGTAGTCTTAGAAAATCCTTGTATTATGAGTACACCAACATAACACTCAAGATTTAGCTACATTATCCAGATCCTTAAGCAGTCAATTGCGCAGGGACATAAGAAATTGCATGGTCTTGGATGGAAGCCATTACAGATGATCTCGAGCAGTTCTCTCCCTCTTGGGCAGAGTTCTCGGGCTTAAATTCCAGTGACTCGTCATTGTAAATATCCCACCATTTGGCAACTAACATCTTTATGTCTTCTCTGTCCATGTTAGCTTCTTTGTCAGTGTACCTCCATGGCTTTGATCCCTATATTAGCAAGTTGAACCAAATAGGTCAAAGTTTTAGGACTACAGCTTAGTTATATTTATTATTTGAGATAAATTTTATCGCATAAGAGAGCTTACAGCAGCACAATAGTGTACGACTTTTACTCCATCTAGTTTAACATTCTCTGGGTGACGCCACAACATTGCTAGAACCAGGTTGTATGCTAGAGGAATGGGCTTGTACATGTGGTTGAAGAACATGTTTAAGAAATCCTATGAATGACAGAATAGTTAGATATGTAAAACCACTTAATTTAAACTATTGTCTCCATCTTAAGTTTGTTTATATATTATGTGATGCTTATATGAATTGTGTTTACATGTTTGCATACGCACACATACGTATATTATATATTTATATTTATGAATTACTTACTTGCTCGGCAAAGGGGGTTGGGGCAGTAACAAGAAGAGTCTGAAGAAGGCTTTCATATATTAAGTGACTAGGTTCAAATACAAACATTCCAGCATTGAAGTACAAGGGTGGAGGACAACCCATCTCAGCCGGCCATTTCACTTTATCTGGGCACTGCTGGCAATACCCAACGGAATACTGGGGGGAGTGGCTCCATGTCTTCTCACAGAAGCAATCCTTTACAGCATAAAAGTACCCATCTGGTGTCTCAAATAGATGGTCAATGTTTTCAAACACTTGGATGTCGGCATCAAGGTACACCATCTTCGTGTATTCAAACTGAAATCACATATACAAAGCATTTTTTAAGTACCAGTGGACATGCTTGATGCTTAACATGTAAGACGTACATGATAAGTTAGTTTAAGATGCATAAGGGATCCTGGGTGCTTACATTCCATATACGGAGTTTAGAGTAGTTGATCACATAATAAGCCATTGCAAACTGAACCTGGTTCTCTGGTGGATAGATGGGCTCAATCTCTTGTATGATGCATCCCTGAGATCTTAATATCTCACGGTGTTCCTGAGGCACATCCGGCAACATTGCCACCACAAGAGGGAACGCACTCTTCGCCTTCCTTAGACCCTTAGCCAGCCCCACTACCCCTTTGACATAGTCACCATTGCCTGCTAAAAATGTCACGTAAGCTCTCTTCTCATAGCCTATTTTCTGAGTATGTAAGTTTCTACTACAGGTAAAGGTGTCTACAGGTACTCCCGGAGCCATTTACTAGCTTTTGAAAGGTTACTACATGGTACTATTGCCTGTGTATATGGAGGAGTGTGGGAAAGTAAACCAACAACTCTAAGGTTGCCACCCTACTTGCCTTGGTTCCTAGGTTCTACAATGAACACTTGGGGGTTTATATAGGGCCTAAATGGAAGTAAAATGCACACAAAATGAACTTCAAATGAGATTTGAATAACAACTCCATTATTTTCAAATTTTCTTTAGATGAAGCAACTTCATGTGAAGTCCTTTTCGGGCTGGATCTGAAGGTAAATGGAAATGAATGAACATAATTTGTTGTTCAGCTGACCATTGATCTAGCCCTATCGTCTAGGGTAAACGGCTGAGAGTTCATATACTGATTTCATAATCAACTGAAGATGGATATTGATTTATTTGTTTTTTGTTATAATATATTATTTGGGGAGAGAGGAATAAGTAGCACATCCTTGAAGTATAGTCGCTGATGCTTTCATTTGCATTAAATTTGTGTTGATTGGTTCCTGTCGTGAAAAATGAGAGATATTTTAGGTTAATTAATATTTGACCATTAGGTTCATCTTCACCACTAGCTATATTCCGTTGTATTTTCTAGATTACAATTATTCTTCCCTTCAGGAATTTTCCATGAATAAAAGTTGCACAGCTTACATGTATCCTGATGTTACATACTATGTATAGGCTACACTCGTAATGTGCATTATATGGTGTACATGTACGTTTTTCAACATTTCGTTCTAACAGAGTAGCAAGGCTTTTTATACTTCCCTGAGACCATTCAGTAATCAGGCAGCTGTGAGGAGATAATAATCTTATACGATATTATTAATTTATTAGTATCATCCACTCGAGGAACATGTGTGTATATATATATATATGTATTTTTCTGTATTTGTACTTTTAAAAGCTTATATAGATGGCGAACATAGATAAAGGCAACATATCTTCCGCTCAAGAATGGTAAGATATACGCAAAACTTAGCCATACTCTAAAGAGTAGGGCAAATGTTTTCAAGCCGATGCATGTAAATGTCATGAGTTTAATGTGCATGCTTTGCTTTAACATCTTTGAAGCTATAAGCCCATAAGCTCACACAATTTTGACATTTTTTCACACAAACCCGTTGAATATAATTCTGATTCACAACCTCTGGTTTTCAGTATGAGTACCCATTTCTCTGTGTACAAATAATGGTGTTTTATGTGCAGAGATATGGGAATAACCTGTCCATAACCCACACCACCTTTCCTCAGCCTTGGTGTGGACCAAAATAATTGGGTGCTGGTGCAGTCACAGTCTTGAGAGTGACCCGAATAGAAAAACACAAGGAGTTAGGGTCCTATATTCTATACAGGTGTATCTATATACTCCTCATCTTCTACTAAATGTAGTATGGCCTATATTTGTTTGACAAAAATGTATAGAAATACAATACCAATGTGTGTGCTAAAAGAAACAGAGAAGCTCAGCCTTTTTTTCATTTACCACTTGGTTATAAGATCCTTGGTTCTACTTACTTCCAACAGCTTTAGAAACATAACCCCTTGTCCGTAGCATAAATTATTGTTAAATATTCTGAATTTTATAGTATATGGTGTTCCCATTGAAAATATTCCAACAAAGTTGGAACAAGGTCATATCGTGGGCAGGTGGTAAGTGTGTGGAAGGAGTTCTATGAAAGAATGTTAAAAATAACAATTTTTTGAAAAAAAAAAGACGAAAATAACGTTTTTTGAGGTCTCCTGTTATTTTTACCGTTTTGGATACGCATGTCTAAGTGGGGTAATCTATTTATATAAGATACCCATTTTGGATATGCGTATCTTCATTTTTTTTATTTAATTTTTGTGTGATACGCATAACCAAATTGGGTAACAAACCCTATTACCCAAGATGAAAATGCGTATCATGTATAAAGGCAATTACCCAAAATGAACATGCGTATCAAAAAGGAGATTTTTAACACCCACTCCCCAGAATCGTTATTTTCAGTTTTTGTATTGGAAAAAGTGTTATTTATCTCCTTCACCCGAGTTCTATTGCACAAGGTGTCAAAAATAAAAATGGCCCAATATATTTTTTATGCTCTTTGAATTTTTTGGTGTATAGCACATATTATAAGTTGGTACGTGAAGACATAGGTTTTTTTTTTGTTTTTTTGTTTTTGTAATTCTTAGTTTGATAAACTGGGGGTAAAAATGTGCATCAGAAGTAGGTAAGAACCAGTTGTTTACTTGTTTGTATTTAGGTCATAGCTCCAAAATTAGTTAAGTTGGTATATCTGCCTAAAACTTATAGGTTGTTACTTTCACTGAGAAAAAAGAGGTCAAGATAAAATGCTTGCCATAGCTAGCTCCTAGCAGTCTCGGATAAATTATTCAATGGGATCAAGATTTCAAAATGTTTAGTAAATTGTTTAGTTTGTAATATAATCTAAATAGGATAAAATAAATCCAGATATATATAATTATATATTAGTATATAAATTCAACTTCAACAGAGCAAGTGTCTGCAGAGTTCTTATGTCCAGCCAATCGTACGTCCTGACATTTAAAGCAGGTCGACACCAGTTAAAATTTAACACCTTTGGTGGATATGAGAAACATACATTATTACATTTTTATATCGAGTTAGGAGATTCACTAGGCAGACATAACTTGAATTACTTGTGTAAATTTTTATTTAAAATATCAGGAAAATTTATATTCTCACACCTAAACAATCAAGTTTGTGTGCGTGCACCACAATAAGGTTCTACACTGTTACATCCCTCGAAAAAAAAATCTGTACTGTTAGAGACATGCTGGCGTACAAATTTACAAGTAATTCTCCTATTTTCAACCTCTTAGCTACTGATTTTATATATATGTGTACTACCTAGCAAGGGAAACAAGGTCACATATGTACTATAGTAGTGAAAATTTAACAGACATCATGATAAGTCTGAATCTGGTTTTTCAGTGGCTTGCCAGTCTCCAAGCAATTTATTGGAGGTACAGTCGCAGAGTACAATTCTCCAAATGTACGCCAGCAGAATGGATCATACATGTGGTAGTGTTCTTGCAAAGGTTTGAGTTCTATGGTATTTAAGGTAACCTCTGTACAAGGAAGACTGTCACTGCAGGCAAAGTGCACAGGTTTTACTGTGTATGTTCCTCTTATCCTTTCATATGTGATTCCTGATAAAGCGACAGCAGTTGTTTGGTTCTTGCACTTCCTTTTGTCGCAGTAGAATTGGTCAATTATGATTGGAACTTGGACCTCAGAAACTTGAATATTTGAGAATAATACTCCTTGCACAGAACCTGAACCACCCTGTATAGTAGCCAAGTTAGCTGAATTGTTTTGTCATTCCAGTACGAGTCAATTTGTAAACGAGGATTTAAAATATGTTCTGTTTCCATTATTTTTATTATATCCAGTTCGAACT
The DNA here is from genome assembly GCA_037693485.1 of Kitagawia praeruptora. Classification (NCBI taxonomy): domain Eukaryota; kingdom Viridiplantae; phylum Streptophyta; class Magnoliopsida; order Apiales; family Apiaceae; genus Kitagawia; species Kitagawia praeruptora. The sequence continues at coordinate 65,077,236 of CM075351.1, forward strand.
TTTTGTTGGAAGCAAGTCATTAAACTCTGATTAGTCTGATTAGATAAACTGTAAACAGTATACATTCATACCTGCCAGGTCTTTATCCTAACACCATTCATTGTGTTATGCATGTTGATGTCTCGAACAGTAATGTTTGAGACACATGCTTTTGTGTTGTCTTTTCCTAACCCTCCTATGCTGATCCCATGTCCTGGTCCACAATTGACATTGTGAATATATACATTTGAACATCCAGTCTGTATTGAGATACAGTCATCTCCTGCACACACACAAAAAAGAAGGCATTATAAGCTGTGCTTATTGTAGTCTCCAGGCAAAAGCACATTATTCTTTTGTGATGCTTGATATTAGTTTTATGTTCAATAAATTACCAAGAGATGGAAATGACTGAAATTGTCACATTTGGAAATTGACACAGGACTCTGTTAAGTCGTAGATTTGGAATAACTGTATTGACGGTTGGGCTATATGATAAAATCACATATTCAAAAGGTCCCTTCCTATATGTAGCAGAGTTGAGCTTTATATGTACATGTACTAATTGTACCAAAAAATGCTTATTTACACTAATTATACTAGTATTTTGACGTGACATGAGGTGTTAGTGTATTACACAGAGTTATGCCTCACCGCAAGCAAGGTTTGTATTGTGGATTAGCACTTCTCTTGAGTTCTGCAAGTGAATTCCATCAGTATTAGGACTATCAGCGGGAGATAAAACATTCATGCTGTACACTGAAACTCCCACACAGTTGTCGAACTTGAGGTGGCACTGGGGACTGTTTCTAATTGTTATTCCAGTGATTGTCACATTAAAACTCCCGTAAAACCTCAGTGCCTGTGCAGAAAAGCAAGCTGTTAGGTTTGACAAGAATTAACTTTCATTCTTTCAAGAACTGCACTACAAATTAGTCTCGAGCATAGGGTCCTTACGGTCGGTTTGATGTTTGGCACCTTCCCAACAAGTGAGCTGCTTACCTGCACAGTTATTTGGGAGATATGAAATATACATAAAGTGGCTCTTAACTTATAGATGGTTAATTTATGAGAGATCGGATAAGTAGTTACGGGAGTTCGTAGATGTGCAACTGAATCGTTTAATGGAACAATTAGTTTTGATTCACCATCTAAAGGATCATTAGATGAGTAGTCTTGCCACCAAATCGCTCCTCTGCCATCAATAAGGCCTTTCCCCTGAACTGTAATTCCTACCAGCTTTGTAAATTCAAGCCATTGAAAAAGACCAGAGCCAAAAGGGTTGAAGTTGGTTGGAGCTAAAATTGTACCATCAAGCTGTAAAAAAAGACATTTTCAGCATACAAAACTGCCTGTGCAGCCCGTTCCATGATGAAACACGTGAGTATACTTAGAATGTATACAGGGATTAACAGTATAGGACTGAATGTGCCAATAATACCGAAGTCGATACTTTAGGTAGAGAAGGATTTATTGAAGCTGGAATAGAGTATAGAGTAGCATCAGCTACTCCATCTTAGCAGCTTGATTATGGATGAATACATATTAATGCTATTTAGTTTACTTGCTGACTACTAATGAGTTATGAGATATTTCGAGAAGCAAATTAGTATCATTGTGTACCTGGAAAACAATGTTATGTTGACAATAAGGACCGGAGAAGGAGACGGGTCCCACAAGGAACTCATACTTTGATGGAATAATGATGGTGGAAGCCTCAACTTTGCAAGCAGCAGCCCATGCAGCTTGAAATGCCTGCCATACAGAAAGAGAGACAATACTGTAAGTTACTATGTAAATTAAATCTTAATTCAGTTTGTAATTTGTTTTCTCCAGATATAGCAACTACATCATAATTTTGCAGCTGCCCACTGGGAGATATTATCATTGTGAATTACTCTCTTAATACGTTGTGAACATTATTCTCCTCAAATTACCATGACCAGCCTTAAGTTTTGCTTAACTGGGAACATAATTTTTGCAGTACCTAGTGTTTACGTGCATAAATATTACATTGATAATGGTTAATTTTAGCAAACTTAAGTATCCCTGCCACATGCTTTCACTCAGACAGTCGGACCCGAACCCGAACCCGAACCCTCAACCTGTTTTTACCAAGAGGCTAGGCTACAATGGTAGGGATTGCATGCAGACATGTCAAATGAAAATATTTGAGTGAAAACTGCATTTTAAAAGATGCAGGGGTTACCTTTGTGTCATCCGTTTTTCCATCCCCTTTGGCACCAAAATGTAATACATCAAATATAACAGCTGAATTGTGACCTTTCTTTGGAGGTATTGGAGCCACTGGAGGTGGATTTTTTGACTTTGATCTACTGTTATGGTTGTGTTGATGACTACTGCCATGATTCTTTCCCTTTTTCTTGTACATAGAAGTTCTAAAGCTTCTGCTCTGCCTCCAGTGCTTGCCTCTCCTAGCATTGCAAGTTCCGAATGTTGCGGACCAGATTAACAAGGAAACCAGAAGTAACAATGTGAGGCTTTTGAAAGTAAAAGGACTCATTTTAAACGAAGAAAAAGATTTTTTTTCTGCAGATAATAGAGGAGGTATTTGCTCTTTAAATAGGATGAATCCTCCCAAAGTCATGCAACTGTGCAGACATGAACTGAAGTTTTATTGATTTGAGGTACATTTGTACTTATTCTACCTCATTTTCACATTGATCAATTATTTTAATTCCTTCCCCAATAATTTAGTTGAGTTTTTCATTCGTCCCACCAGTCTCTTTATGACATAGCAAAATAGTCCTGCATGTGAAATTGTGACTTGCAACTGCTGAAACATACAAGTTCTTCATCAGCTATGATTGAAAATTGAGATCAAGATTATTTGAGATCCATTTACTAAGTTTGACGGATTTTGGATAGTTAGTTATTTAACAAGGCATCGAAGATTACAGTTTCGAAAAATGTACTTTCGAGTGAAAAGATTCTTTTAACATATATGGTTCGATAAAGTTTTACGACGCGCAATTTAAGAGAGTTGCTAACTTACCAACATACGTGCAGGACTTCTATGATCTGAATTGACACATTTTTGTTATATATCTCTGTGACTGGCACATTTGGTACTAGTTTTTGCGTAATATAGTAAAATATAGGACGAATCGCATGTGATCAGTGGGTCTGTAACTAGTCAAAAGAACTGATCACAACAGCTCGTATACAAATGCATTTGATCACATGCAAACATTACTTTGCGAATCACGGGGCAATACTCTCTCTACTTATTTTGTGCATAAATTTTAAAAGATTTGCACAACGAGCCTCGGTGTGTTCCATTTGTTAATCATAGCTTATTTCTCGTTGCATCGCTGTGATAAAGAACACCTGATGTTTCAGTTAACAAGATTCAATAATTAAGAAGATTTTTTTTTTTTTTTGTCAAAAAAGTAAGAAGGTTGGAATAAGAAAGAAAATATTATAAAATTGCAGAAAAAACGATACCTAGCATGAAATATTCTGATCTTTTATGTTTGCACATAAAAGAATTCTATGCCATGTATGATAATTTTTAACTTTAGTTTTTCTTTTATTCACTGTTTTTTTTTCTTTTTACTGGTTTAAAAGTTTAAAATGGTAATATTTTTCCGAAGTTTGCTAAATCATTTAAACAAAAATATGATTATGAGGATAAAATGTGTTATTTGAATACAACTAAGAGCATCTCCAATGGGAGAGACCCCTTAGATAAATTTTAAAATTAATTACTATAAATAAGAATTATAAAGAATGTGTAAAAAAATTTACATCCCAATGGGACAAAACTGTTATCTATAATTATAGATAATCTCTTGATGTTGGCTATATTTGTCGAACCCCTAGAGACCTGTAGTGAATTGCCACATCACTTATTTCTATATAAAAATTATATATTCCATTAATAACAACTTGAAATATTAATAACATACCATTTTTAAAATATAGCTAATACCCTCGGAACACAATGTCTTACAGGTTCGACAAATTTTACATAATCAATATTTTATGTAATTTAGCCAATCATTTTTAGCTAACGCAGTTGAAGATGCTCTAATAGGAAAGTGACATGTGTTATTTGGGAACGTACCTATTTTGGTAACTATCAGCCATTCAATTATTTTGTTTGTACATCATATAGGCAATTGATCACCATGCAAGGACAATAAAGAAGTTAGATAGCCTTGTGATTCTTAAGTCGCCCGTCAAGTCGTTGTTCACAGTAAAGAAGTTAGATAGCCTTGGAATTTCTTTTGTTCACAGTACGTTAAAAAGTAGGGCTCGATAGCCTTGTGATTCGTAAGTCGCCCGTCAAGTGGTTGTTCGCATATATGGAGGCTGATTATTATTCATCCTCCTGATCATATAACAGAGGAAGTCATCCTAAATATCCATGCAGGGGCAGATCCAGGATTTTTTGTCTACCGGGGCTAGAGAAAAACTCAGCACAATCATGCGCCCAGAGAAGCAGCTGAAAGAGTCTTTTGCTCTATGTTTCTAGTTATGTTGTGGAAGAGTTTATATAGCTGATTTGAGTATTTTGTTTCAACATCTTCTAGATGTGGGATACTTATGTTTGCACTTATGTTTGTTGCATATTAATTTGTAACTTGTCTGAGAGCTGTGTTAATGTTCAGTAGTCATGGGCCTCGATTTGCTTTGCAGAATACAACTGTGATGAATTCAACTGAACTGCAGTTAACAGAGACATGCTATGTTCATAAATCATAATTGAATACCCAGAGGTAGTATATCTTCTTAGCTTTGCAGATGGCCTATTAGACTGTGCCCTTTCTAGATGTGTTCTCTCTTTGTTATGTGCGTTTTTATCGCTTTATTTGTTTAGGAGCTTTGCTTTATTTGTTTAGGAGCTTTCCATATATCTGTACTTTTGAATTCAGAAACAATACTAAGTCTTTTGACAAGTAATACTCTCTGTGTTGCTTTTAGGGATGGGCATTCGTCCCGGCCCGCCCGATCCCGATCCGATCCCCGCACCGAACGGGGCGGGGATTCGAGGATTTTTTCGGGTACGGGCCGGGGAAAGGGGACAATTTTTAAAAAAAATCGGGGAGCGGGCCGGGGCCGGGTTTTTATGTGTCCCCGGCCCGATCCCCGACCTCCGCCCCGATTTTCACTACAGGACTCCATTTCAACACATTATATATATATATATATATATATATATATATATATATATATATATATATAATCATATATTAAGATAAACAAATTTTCAATACTTCATATTGGAAATTTTATGAAAACAAAATGATGTTTTAATTTCGTATGTTTGTCTTTCTAATAAATAACTTCATTTTCATGTTATTAATAATTGTTTCTTTAAGTAATATTTTTTTATCTTAATTTAGTACATTTGAGCTCACTAGTTATTGTTTAAACTTATTTAATATTATTTTTTGTTTTAAATAAAATTCCCCGATTCCCCGCGGGGATCCCCGTTACCCGTTTGGGCCGGGGACGGGGAATGAAAAATAATCCCCGACGGGGATCGGGCCGGGGATCGGGTTTGAATTCGGCTATCCCCGGCACCGAAGTGCCCCGACGCCTCCCTAGTTGCTTTTGTTTCTCCAGTCTTTCATATCAATACAGCATATATATATATATATATATCTCCCATCATGCATTCATGCGCCCAGAGAGTCTTTTGCTCTATGTTTCTAATTATGTTGTGGAAGCACTTATGTTATGGAAAACGACCATCATGCATTCATGCGCCCAGAGAGTCTTTTGCTCTATGTTTCTAATTATGTTGTGGAAGCACTTATGTTATGGAAAACGAAAAAATGTAGGAGTTGAGAATCGAACCTGAGTCTTCCATGTAATGTTCCAGCCCCCAAACCAACTGAACTACACCAAGGCTTGATTGAGAGTGGAGAATATATACTAAGAGGACTCTAAAATGTTCACCAGGGCTGGAGCCAACCCCAGCCACCCCCTAGGTCCGCCCCTGATCCATGCATAAAGTCTATCTTGACATGCACTTCCGTCTGCAAATCATGGTATGCTCTAATAAAATCTCCTCGATTTATTAATATTCACCTCTCGAATTCAAATAATATTCAAAAAATTGTGATAATAAAGAGTATATTTTTCTTTGCTCTTATGAGTCTCATGGTAAACCTTTTCACTGTATACCATACAATGATTGTGAAGAACTTCAAACGTATTATGATCTGATATTCCCCATGAGGATTGTATAAGGATAATTCGAAGCATCAATGGGCTAATTTGCTATACCCCAAGCATCATAGTAGGCATGATGGTCCTAGGAGTATTTATATATGGAATCCCACCATGCAGAAGTTGAAAATTCTTCCGAAATCTAAATTCTACTAAAAAGAAGCTGCTTATGGGGTTTGATGCAAATGCTAATGGCTACAAGGTTGCCAAGATCAACTATAAGCAGAGATGCAATGTTGAGGTGTATAGTTTGAGGACCAATTCATGGGATTTAATCGCTACTGGTGGTCCTGATTTAGGTAGTACTTATTATAAGGACATCATCAATTATGTCTTATCAAAATGCTTAGAATTCAGATGCATTATTAAGGAAGAAATCGGCTTCCAAATTTTTCCTTTAACCCGGTTTTCTTAATTTGCGTGAAGATGGATATGATGAAATTTTAGATAGAAGTGTGAACAAATTGGCTCTAGCTAGTTGCTTATGAAGCTTATTATGCAGTTAGAGCAGCATCAATGTACTTGGAGCAGACATTTGGAAGGAAAGAATTGATTGAGTAAGCCTTTTTGAAGAACCCTGTCTTTTTTTCTGGAACACACTCGTGAACATCTTTTTGTCAATTTATCTCGTGAACTTTACTCAAATCATATGCTCATGTGACCAAGGCACACATACAGATATAACTAGTTAACTACATTTTCACACAAAAACACATTATTGTCGACTATAGATTGCATGTCATTTGTGACAGAAATCAAAACACATTATTGTCGACTGTAGATTGCATGTCATTTGTGACAGAAACCAAAACACATTATTGTCGACTATAGATTGCATGTCATTTGTGACAGAAACCGATAACGTACGGATGATACGTTAAACGTTCTGCAGCGATAAACTACGCGAGACTGGAGCCCTGCTTGATTGAGCTTAGTTTCTGACTTACAAATGAAATTCGTTGTGAGATAGTATACATTTTAGCTAAGCCCTCGTTTTAGTATGCTTTCAAAATCTATCTGCCTTGCCTGATTCAGTATATCCTATGAATTATACTGATGATCGAATACATTAATTTCAACCCGTTAACAATTTAAACAAGTTTGTGTAAGAGTACTACACCGTTTCTGATTAAATATCATGTTGTAGTTTAGCAAAAAAAAAAAAATAGAGTTAGTAATAATGTTGTAATGTGCATGTGAATCTTGTGTTACTCCGTGATCAACAACATTCCTCTTTTTTTGCCAACAGTGGCGACAACAATTTGGCAGATTGTCCATTTCTATTTGTTTGTATTTTATGATGATATGCATACTTGTGTGTGTATGTTAATATAGAGAGGTGACAGCGGCTTGTGACTGAGTTCATCATCCCATAGCTAAAACAAGATAAACCACTTCTTTTTTTGCTATTTTTTTTTATAGAGACAGAACAAAAAAGTTTAAGACTGGAAAAGAAGTAAGTTCATGGTAGAGACTAGGGCCGTAAACGAGCCGAGCCGAGCCGAACACTGACCAGGCTCGGCTCGAGCTCGATTAAATAGTTCGGGCTCGAGCTCGGGCTCGAACTCGACCGAGCCATAAATTTCAAGCTCGAAGCTCGGCTCGACACATATGTGATATGTTCGAACTCGGCTCGAAAGCTCGAATCAATTTCACTAATTATCAACAAAAGCTCGAATACCTTAAGTTCGGCTCGAGCTCGACTCGATTAATATATAAAAATATTAAATATTTACATAATAATATATAAATAACATAAAAATAATATATAAATAATAAAAAATATATTAAAAATATAAAATATATATAAGCTCGATTAGGCTCGCGAGCCATACGAATCGAGTAATATGAAGCTCGAGCTCGGCTCGGTCAACTATTCGAATAGCTCGAGCTCGAGCTCGAGCTCGGCTCGATTATTATCGAACCGAATTTGAATATTTTACGAGCCGAGCTCGAGTAGCTCACGAATAGTTTGACTCATTTACACCCCTAGTAGAGACTAGAGACTAACGAAATTCATACCCTTAATTAGACCCGGGGCGTAGCCAATCTATTGTTAGAGGGTGCAATTGACTCCACTGAAATTTTAAATTTTTTTAATTTTAAATGTAAAATATGTTTAAATTTTTTTCTTTAGTATTAAATTTAACTTTTGACCCCACTAAAAAAATAAATTTGTAGTACTATACTTTGATTTTGACCCCAATACTTGTAATATTTTCAAATTTTCTTGGCAAATTTTTGACCCCAACAACTTGAATTCTGTTTAGACCACAGTTCATAGTAGACATAAGAACAAAAGCAAACAAAAATAAAGACGCATATTGTTACCGAATCTTGCACTAATCTGTTAGGGGCAGTTTGAACAAAATTTATTTATTTGATCACTGGTTACAAGTTAATTTTTTTTCTTGGTGGAAAAAAGAAAATATAATTAATACGGAGTAATAGTGTAAGATGGTGAGATCATCTTTAATCTTTGAGAAAATTTGTAAAGCAAATGATTCACCACAAACGACTTCTATAATATGGGTCAACATGTGTTCACAGAAGAAAATTTTTAGTTTACATGTATCACGTTGAATATCAATACTTTTTATTAAAAGCAGAAATCCTAATGGTATGACATATCTATCACGGTCGCGGTATGACACTAAATATTAATTAATTTAATTAATTAAAATTATAATATTATATAATAATTTAATTTAATTATAAAATTATATACTATAAGTCTATTAACTAAAAATTGAAATAAAAGTTAGGAATATAGTATTGAGTCTATAAACTAAAAATTGAAATAAAAGCCAGGAATATAGTATTACATAAAACTTAGAACTCCTTTAATTAATATTTAAAAATTATTTATAATATTAAAAGAAGAAACACCCTTTTAATGGTATGTCATGTATACCGCGATCGTTGTATGCCACTAAATATTAATTAATTTAATTAAATAAAATTATAATATTATATAATAATTTAATTTAATAATGAAATTATATAATATGAGTCTATTAACTAAAAATTGAAATAAAAATTAGGAATATAGTATTCAGTCTATAAACTAAAAATTGAAATAATAGTCAGGAATATAGTATTACATAAAACTTATAACTCCTTTAATTAATATTTAAAAGTATCTATAATAGATTAATAATAAATACAATTAATAATATAACTACTCTTATATTACCAGAAGTTATGTAAATTTAAATGATTAAAATAATAATATTAAATATTAATTTAATTTAATAGTGAAGTTATATACTAGGTGTCTATTAACTAGCAATCAAAATAAAAGTCGAGAATGTAGTATATTATACTCCCTCCGTTTCAATTTGTGTGCCTTGTTTTCTCTGGACACGTTTGCCAACACACACTTTTAATCGTTAAAGTCTTCAATTTCATATTAGTATTAAATATAAAAACTTCACTGTATTAAAGTACTCATAAATACGAATCCAACAAGATCACTCATGACTATATTTGGTCTTATAATTATGGGTAAATTAGTAGTCAATCATTTATAATAATAAAAAGTGTCCAAAGTCAAAACAGGACACACAAATTGAAACGGAGGGAGTATACAACTTGATGTTTCAAGATTTTATTTATTTAAAAAAAATAAAAAATAAAAATTTAATATAATTTATCACAATCCGTGCTTGGCACGAGTTATTGGCTAGTAATATATTATAACATACGGAACAAGTCAAAGTCATATGAAACTATAAAATATATATATGCGAGTCGGTCTCTGTCTTGGCCTCTGCCATGGTCTGATAGTTAAGGTCATCTCGTTGTCTCGTAAGTCTTTACGTTCAGCTTCTTTCCGTTTGTATTATTAAGTCTAATCGTTCAGTAACCTTTGATCAGTATCTATCTTGTTTTCCCGTCTCTTAGTTGCATAAAGTTTTTTCTTCTATAGTAACCTGATGTCTTATGAAATATTTGTCAGCTATTAAACTAATAATCAGCTAAAATCACCAAGAGAAATAACGTGTATTTATATTTCATAATCCATTAGAGGTTATCCTCTTTACATCAAGTTGCATCCTCCTCCAAGTAAGGTGGTACAAGATTATTTATAGGGAATCCCTAATGGGTCCCTCCCTAACTACCTTTACTTGGAGGGTAAGATATAATGATTTATTTACAAGTTTGGGCTTCAAGGCCCGTTAAGGGATTGACTACATTTGGGCCTATCTACAATCTAAGCTTAATTGGGCCTAACTACTAACTATAATTATACATAATATTCTGTCTAATATTCATGGCCCAACATTTGTCCCCCCCTTTATTTCGAGCAATATCTTTAGATTTGTCTTTTGTTGTGAATCTTGTTTATTATGTATCTATTTTGTTATTATTATTTTTTTTTTTTTGAAAATTTGTCTTTCTGGCTTCTTTGGGTGTGCACGTGTGAAGCCTTATTTATAAATATCCTATGTTTATTAGTCCGTGTGTTGTAATTGGGAGCGACTGTTCGAATTTCAAGATCTTCTAATCAAAAGTTCATAAGCTTCTCTCCCGTTTCAAGAGGTAAGTCATTTCATTTTTACTTTTAAAGACCTTCTTTTTATAATTCTTGTCCTCTTTTCTTTCTATCATCGTGATCTTTTGTGTGTGTTTTCTCTGTTATTACTGTGATTATGTCTGGTTCTGGTTCTTCTTCATCTTCTCGTACTGTTTACTCTAAGAACCTTGGTAAGCAGACTGTCAAAGAGGAATCTTTGGAGTCGATTGTAAATCTCGATCATTTAGAACTCCCTGATTCTATGTCTACCCAATCTTTAGGATTTCTAGATGATATTGATGTCGGAGTTTTGCCGGAACCCGAACCTGAGCCTTTGAGCCCTAACACCCTTGCCTTACGGAACGAAGTTGTTAGGTCTGCAAGGGAATTGGGTGTCAAGGAGTTTGCTGATAAACCCAGTTTAACCTATACCAGTGTATTTGCTGATCAGCCAATTGATTGTGAATCTTTGGGTTCTTGGGTTGATCTTAAGAATGGTTGGAGATGTGTTGTTCCGAAGCGTGAGGACCCGGTTTGGTTTATGCCAGAGTTTGGGATGCATGGAATTCCCCTTATTTACTTTGAGTATGGATTGCGATTGCCTATGCATCCTTTCCATTTGGCTGTTTATGAAGCGTTGGAGTGTGGGATCGTGCAGTTGTCTCCCAACTCTGTGGCGCAAATGAGTGGTTTTATCGCTCGGTGCGCCGAACTGAGACGCATTCCGACCCTTCGGCTATTTTTCTCCATCTATAATATTAAGCATTCTCAAGGGCAGGTGTATTTTGACAAGAGAGTGGGGCGATCTAAGCTTGTAAATGCGAAGTCATCTAATTCGGGATATCATGGGAGATGGTTATATTTCTACGGGCCTGATTTAGAGTTTATTAGCCCGTGTGGCAAGATATCACAGGAGGCCGTGGATAGGCTACTCTGTATGGAAAAGTATGACAGTGATTTTTTGGATGGGTTTCAGGGCAAGAGCTCGCTATATACCCCTAGGCAGCTTAAGAGTCCTCGATTCTTGGAGGAACATGATCGTAATATTTATTTTAGTTATACATGATTATTATTGTTTGACATATCTGTTTGTTTTACTTGCTGTGCATTTGTCGTTCGTGTCTCATTCGTTTCATTTTGCTTTTTGTTATATAGTTGCAGGAGAATCTTTAAAGACTATCCTTTCCAGTGGTTTGAAGGAAGAGATGGATCGGGCTTTGATGTTGTTGGCGAAGCAATCTGCTGCTAGTAAAGTTGTTTCTGTTAAGAATGTGTCGGCTAAACAGGGTACTGGTGTTTCCAAGGTGGTGAATTGTCCTGAGGTTGAGGTTGCTAAGAGTACTGGGGTTGATCCAGAGGTCACTGATTTGACTACTAACGACGATGGAGGACTTCGAGAGAAAAAGCGTCTTCGAGAGCGTGAGGTTGGGGTACCTCGCCGGTTGGTTTTGAGGAGGTGTGACATCCCTGGTCAAGATAATGTCGAGAAGCCTCTTGGAGCTAAGGAAGTTACTAATCTACCACCCATTTTACAGCCCTCCGAGCCTCTTTCTTCAGTTCATGTTGAAGTCTCTCCTCACCAACGCTGGACCGTTGGCCCAAATCCTCCTGTTCAGGTTTTCCAGGTTTTTGATCTTCCACAAGATATCAGCTCTTATACCGACAAATCTCGTTTGGAAATTGCCGAGAGGTGTTTGACCCGCGGGGGCCGGGTATTCATTTCTCCCTTCTCTTTTTTCTTCTTCTCTTTTTTTTTTTTATTTGTTTGTTCGTTGTTTTAATTATTTTGTTCTTGGATTTGTTGTTTTATAGTTTCTATCCGACTTGACGCATATTGTGAATGCCTACAAATCTGATGCCGATTTTCGTGGGAGCGAGAGATTTAACCGCGAGTTATCGGAGGTTAGAGCAGAGAAACTTGAGGCTGAGAAGAGGGCTACGGAGGCCGAGAGGAGAGAGGTGGAGGCGGCCAAGAAGAACTTTAATGACAAGACCAAGTTGATGGAGGAGATTCGTGCGTCGAAGGACAAAGTGACCTTGTTGAATGAGGAGCTTGTTAAGGTTAAGGCTACCTCCAATTCCGAAGAGATGAGGCGTGGCGATCTCGAAAAGGAGTTGGATCGTGTCCGGGATGAATTGAAGAATCTTGATACCCAAAACGTTGCATTGAAGGCCGAGGTGGAAAAGGGGGTGACTGATGTTGCTAGGGCTTTAGGTGTTGGATATGGATATTGCTATAGTCGCCTGGAGGCTGCAGGAATTGACCTCACAGGTCATTCCTTTGATGACTATTGTTCCGACCTTGCCAAGACGATGCCCGAGTCCGGTGTTGACGAAAATACATCGAAGACTTCTTGAAGGCGAGGTATGCCTCGTTATGATGTAACTTTTTATAAATTCGTCTGTTGAACCCGTTTCCTTTCGCCAGGGTATGCCCTGAGAATTTGTTATTTTAAATTTTGGTCCCGGCTTCAAGCTGGGTTTGAACTTTGGTTTTATCGGTGGAGTTTCTAACTTTATTTTTAATATCTTCAAGTTCTGATTTCTCAACTATTTTGATTGTTCTTTGTGATGAGTTAGTAGGATTGGTTTTGTTATTTCTTGGGTAGTCCTAAGATTCAATAAATGAGGAATGTTAATTTGTGGCTCTTAATGTCGTGGAGTCCCGTAAAGGTAAAGCCTGATCCTCTTATTTATTAAGGTTTTGTCCTTTAGTTGTATTCTTCTCAGCTCGTAAGTTTGGCGTTCCTATTAGAAAATTTATACATTAGGATTGATAGTGTGAAAATTTTTGGGAAAATTTTCTTTAGGGACTTGTTTATGTTCAAGACTTCAGCTTGGTTTGCTATATGGTAGGATCATTATTATTAAGTTTTCTTGTGTTGATCATTAGTAATTGAGCTCTATTTTTGGCATATTAGCAACGTTTATTAAGAAAAAGTTTAGTATTATACCATGGATTTTCCATAGGTTTTGTATATTGATTTCATTACACTTAGGTTGGAAAACTCCAGGAGAATGTAACAAGAACAATTTTATTAATAAGTTAATGGGGGCCTAAGTAAGGATCTCATATCAACCCTTTTTTACTTAGGCCAAAAGTTTTAGGTGGAAACTGATGACTTGTTCTTGTACAAAAAGACATGGCAATGTTACTGATAAAATTTTTTAAGGTGGATTCCGTTCCACGCGTTTTTGATGGGTTCGCCATTGAGGTGTTCGAGCTCGTACGTCCCGAGGCTAACGACCTTTTTGATTTTGTACGGACCCTCCCATGGAGCCGTGAGCTTGCCGACCTGTGTTGGCTGTGATGCAGCTGCCTCTCGAAGCACGAGGTCGTTGACTTGGAAGCTCCTTGTCCTGGCCTTTTTATCAAAATATTTTGCTGTTTTGCTCTGATATTCGATTGACGCTGTCTTAGCCTCTTCTCGTATTTCTTCTGTCAGGTCTTTGTCAAGACGTAAGCCTTCAATTGAGCTCACGGGATCGAAGACCTCGATTCGAGGTGACTCGAGACTGACTTCCACAGGTAGCACTGCGTCTGTTCCATACGCCATTTTGAAAGGGGTTTCCCCCGTGGAGGTGCGCGGCGTTGTGCGATATGACCAGAGTACATTAGGGAGCTCGTCGACCCAACATCGAGGAATTTCCTCGATTCTTTTCTTGATACCTTGGAGAATTGTGCGATTAGTGACCTCAACTTGACCATTGGCTTGGGGATATGCCACGGATGACCTGACATGCTTGATTTTCAGTTCATTGAGCATGTTTTCAAACTTTTCTCCCACAAACTGAGTGCCATTATCAGTAACAACAATCCTTGGGATTCCGAAGCGAAATACGATGTTTTCCATGAGAAATTCTACCATCTCTTTTTCTCTAATCCTAGCCAAAGGTCTGGCCTCCACCCACTTGGTGACGTAATCAATGGCAACGACGATGTATTGAGCTTGATTCTTGGATTTCGGAAAGGGACCGACTATGTCGATTCCCCATTGGAAAAAGGGGCATGGAACGAGAACTGGATTAAGCATTGTCGTTGGTCGTCGACTGACATTTCCGTGAAGTTGGCATGGGATACACTTTTTGACGAAATCCTCACAATCTTTCCTCAGTGTTGGCCAAAAGAATCCTTGTCTAAGAATCTTTAAGGCGAGATTTTTACCTCCCATATGTTCGCCACATATCCCGGTGTGAATCTCTGTGATGGCGAGATGTGCTTCCTCGGGACCAAGACAGCGGAGTAATGGTTCGACCAAAGACCTTCGATATAATTTTAGGTCTTTTACACAGTAATTTCTTGCCTTGTACATTAAAGATCTTGCCTCGTTTTTTGATTCTGGCAACTTGTTATTTATTATGTAATCAAGATATGGAGTTCGCCAATCAGAGTGTGAGGCTACCTCGTTGACTTCAGAATTATTGATTGTAGGAGTCTGCAGCTCCTCGACATAGATGGGTTCGTTGCATGTGGTAGACGATGACGAGGCCAATTTTGATAGGGCATCAGCCCACTGGTTCTCCGTTCTATCCACATTTGTCAGCTTCCACGAGGTGAAATTTGTTAACAACGCTTTTACTTTCTCCAAGTACGCTTCCATTCTATCATTGTGAGTTTTGAACTCTCCACTGACCTGTTTAACCACAAGTTGGGAGTCGCTAAAGATGTCGACATTTTTTACCTCGAGTTCAGTTGCAAGCCTTAGTCCGGCGAGAAGAGCCTCGTACTCTGACTCATTGTTCGTTGCCGAGAAAGAAAACCGAACTGCCTGTTGGACACGGAACCCATCGGGGCTCAAGAGGATTAATCCTGCTCCACTCGTGGTGGTTGTTGAGGAACCATCGACATAGAGAGTCCAAGGTTTCGTGGTTTCATTAGCAATCTCTCCTTTTGGAGTGTTGGATTTTGAAAATTGACACTCTGCCACAAAGTCTGATAACACTTGTGCTTTCATCGCTGTTCTGGGCTTGAACTCGATGTGAAATTGACTCAATTCAACGGTCCATGCCGCGAGGCGACCTGTCATGTCGGGTTTATGCAGTATCCTTTTCAAAGGCTGATTTGTCATCACTTGTATTTCCCTTCCCTGGAAATAGTGTCTTAATTTTCGACTAGCAACCACAAGGGAATAGACTAACTTCTCGACCTGCGGATATCTTGTTTCCGCGTCTCGTAGAGTGTGGCTAATGTAATATACTGGAGTTTCTTTCCCAAGCTCCTGTTTGACTAGGACAGCGGCCACCGTAAGATCACAAGCTGAGAGATAAACTCGTAAGGGCTCGCCTGGTGATGCTTTGGTTAAGATTGGGGGCGACGTGAGGAATGCTTTTAGCTCATTGAGGCTTTTCTTACAGTCTTCATTCCATAGTAACTGTGATTGTTTGGACGCCCCTTTTATGACTTGGAAAAAGGGAATACAACGCTTTGAAGACTGAGGAATGAATCTTCGTAATGCTGCGATGCAGCCTGTGAGCGACTGTACCTCTTTTAGTGATGTGGGGTCCTTCATGTCAAGGATGGCCTTAATTTGATTTGGATCAGCCTCGATACCCCGCTGAGTGAGAAGAAACCCCAAGAATTTTCCTGAGGTCAGGCCAAAGGAGCATTTTGTTGGGTTTAGTCTCATTTGATTTTTCCGAATATTTTCAAAGGTCTCTTTCAAGTCTGTGACGTGATCTGTTGCCTTTTTGGATTTTGTGATCATGTCGTCAACATAGACTTGAAGATTTCGCCCAATTTGCGAAGCGAATATAGTGTCCATCATCTGTTGAAACGTTGCACCGGCATTAATGAGGCCAAAGGGCATGTTCTTATAGGCAAATACTCCTCGATGTGTGATGAAGGCCGTTTTTTCCCAATCACTGATGTCCATTTTGATTTGATTATAGCCTGAGAAGGCGTCCATAAAAGATAAGAGTTCGTGACCCGATGTGGCGTCGATGAGCTGATCAATGTTTGGTAATGGATAGTGATCTTTGGGGCATGCCCTATTGAGATCAGAGTAATCTACACACATGCGCCATTTTCCGTTACTTTTCTTTACCAACACGGCATTGGCGACCCATTTAGGGAACTGAACGGGCTTAATGAATCCTGCCTCGAGAAGTCGATCGACTTCCTCGTCAATGGCCTTGCGCTTCTCTTCGGAAAAAACTCGTTTCTTTTGACACACTGGTCTGACCTTTGGGTCAATGTGTAGAGAGTGTCGTGCAATGACTTCGGGAATTCCCGGCATGTCTTTTGGGTCCCAGGCGAAAATATCTTTAAAATCTCTGATCAACTGGATTATTTTTTGGCGGAGGTCGGTGTCTAAATTTTTCCCAATCTTTGTGACTTTAGTTGGGTCACCGACTATTACCTCGACCTCTTCTGTTTCTTCCATGGGTATGCAGTTTGATTCGCTCGGGACCTCGATGAGGTCGCGAGGATCCATATCCACAATCTGATTGATAGAGTTGTCATCAACTTGCTTATTCTTGGGGATTGCCATTGTCAAATAGCATTGTCGTGCTAAAAATTGATCGCCTACGACCTCACCTATTCCGAAGTCAGTGGGGAACTTCATTTTTAGGTGTGGAATAGATGTGACAGCCTTCAAGGCTGTTAACGTCGTCCTTCCTAGAATGGCGTTAAAACTGGAGACTGCATTTATGACATGAAATTTGACCGTTTGCCAGGTCTGACATGGAAGGGAACCAAATAGGACTGGGAGGTCAATCGTTCCCACCAATTTCACTTCGTTTCCAGTGAATCCATATAAGGGGATATTTACGTTTTCTAATTTTCTGTCTCCTATGTTCATCCTTGAGAAGGCACTATGGTATAGAATATCAACGGAGCTTCCGTTATCCACAAGGATTTTTTTAACAGTGTTGGTTCCCACTTTAGCTGTGATAACCAAAGCATCTTGATGTGGCTCAATCATCCCGGGGGAATAATCCTCATCTGAAAAAGAGATGACTGGAGTAGGATTGAGCCTTTGTCGCTTTTGTGGTTCGGGATGAACACTAAATACCTCTCGGGCATATAATTTTTTGGCGTTATTGGAGGATCCCCCAGCGGCGTGACCTCCGATAATGACGTCAATTATACGTTCAGGGTCGCGCTGGTGATTTCTCTGGGTGTTCGCATCGTTGTCGACATAATGGACCAATTGTCCTTGTTTTATCTTATCCTCAATGAGATTGCTTAGTTGGAAACAAGCCTCTGTAGTATGGCCATGATCCTCATGATATTCACAGTACTTGGAGCTTGGAGGTCTGCCTGACTTCATCGGCCTAGGGGGTCGATACTCTGGCTCTGTTTTTAGAATAGCAAGTATAGTGGCTTTGTCCACTGTCAACTTGGTGAACTCTTTTTCTGTTCTTTCTCGAGGTTTCCATGTCCTATCAGAGCGAGATGATTTTTCAGATCGGGGACTTCGTCTATCCCGAGACCGCGAATGCGAATCGTTTTCTTTCTTGTAGTCTGATCTTGGAGACCTAAACCCGGAGTTTGAATTTCTCTCCCACCTTTGTGAATTTTTCCTAGGTGATTGAATGCTTCCCACGGCCTCTTGGAGTGTCATTCTATGTTCCACGATCTCAAAGGCAGTTTGAAGTGATCGTGGACTTTTCTCAAAGTACTCCTCCAACAAGGGGCCATGTCTGTATTTATCAATTCCTGCAGCGAGGTAGTTAATGGCGAGCTCCTCGACGAGGTTAGGGATCTCTGCAACCTCAGCTCGGAAGCGGATTAAAAATTCTCGTAGCGATTCATTGTAACGTTGTCTGACATTCATGAGGGACGCTGTAATCTTTCCACCTTTGTAATTACTGGAGAATCTACCCTTGAATTTAATTTTCAACGAGTCCCATGATTCTATGGACCTCGGGGGCAAGTTGTTGTACCAACGCAAAGCGGTTCCTCGTAGGCAGGTGGAGAAAAATTGGCATCGAGCTACTTCTGAGTGCCCGCAAAATTTCATTCTCCCATCATAGGTGTTCAAAAATTCACTGGGATCTGTAGACCCATCAAATTGATCAAGTGATGGAGTTTTCAAGCTTCTGTTAACTCGTGCCCTTTCGATACGAGCAGTGAGGGGACTTTCAGCCGGGACCTCAGAGCCAGCCTGACTTCGAATAAATTTTTTGCATATCGCTATATCATTTTGCAATTGTGAAATTTCCTCAGACCTATAGGAATCGCCTGACTCACTTTGCCTCGGAAGTGTCCCCTGGGACCTCGTCTGTCTCCTTATTTGGGGAGCCCGATACGATCTGTTAGACTCCGTTTCATCCTCATAGCTTGCTTCATCCTCATATCCTTCACTATCGTTCCCAGGAGATCGATATTCCGTAGAGCGAGCTGGGTGGGATGTTTGTTGCAACTCCTGCTGAAGACGTTGTATGGCCCTTTGTTTTTCCAATTTCAGCTGCAACCGTCTCCTCTGGGCTTCGAGAGCCTCCAGTTCTTCGTCAAACTCATTGAAATCCTCAGCATTTTCTTGAGCTTCTTCGCGAGGGTTTTGTCTCCTCATTTTTTCGAGGTGAAGACGGGCATCGCTCGTCAATACCTGTTTACCCGAAGCTGTTGGTACCCTTACACGGGTATCAACTCGGGCTCTCTTCCTACCTTGCTCTGCTGCAGGGGGTTCCTGAAAATCCCCAACTTCTTCTTCATTCTCGTAATCAACAAACAACCGTTTCGGCTGTAAAGGTTGTCTTAAGTGGCCGTCGTCTTCACGGGGGATTGTTCGAATTTCCTCCTCCGTGAGACGTTGGACGACCGGTTCACCTTCACAACCTTCCATTTATCGATGCAGATGTTGATGAAAGAGCTCCTTCTAGCGCCAAATGATGTCTTATGAAATATTTGTCAGCTATTAAACTAATAATCAGCTAAAATCACCAAGAGAAATAACGTGTATTTATATTTCATAATCCATTAGAGGTTATCCTCTTTACATCAAGTTGCATCCTCCTCCAAGTAAGGTGGTACAAGATTATTTATAGGGAATCCCTAATGGGTCCCTCCCTAACTACCTTTACTTGGAGGGTAAGATATAATGATTTATTTACAAGTTTGGGCTTCAAGGCCCGTTAAGGGATTGACTACATTTGGGCCTATCTACAATCTAAGCTTAATTGGGCCTAACTACTAACTATAATTATACATAATATTCTGTCTAATATTCATGGCCCAACATAACCAATTCCCTAATCTAATATTAACTTGAGTCTCTTCGCCCCCTAGTCCCTAATCTAAGGCATCGCATAGATTCCTCTTTCTCCTCTTAGTAGTTTAGTGAGGCCCAAATCCAACTTCTGCAAGAACATTCCCCTTTAGAATTTCAATATCTTTCACCAGCAAGGTTTAGGAAGTTCATCTTCGAGCCACCTCAGCTTCTCGTAGTCTAGTTGGTTTGGTCTCCTCGTGTCTTCGATCCTGGTGTTTCCGCATGGATAAGAGAGTGTCTGTCTATTATTTTTCCCGTTAGCCACATTGTTTATCTTTCTTTTTAGTAGTATCGGGGTGGTTTTTCATACTTTTTTCTTCACTAGTGGGGAATATTCTCTCTTTCTCCCTTGGAGCTCGTGGGCGTGGGTATATCTAATCTTTTTATGGAATTCCTTCAGGCTCAAAAGAATTCTTTTGAGGTTAGTGTGGCTTAGAGTTTCAATAGTGTCTCGTCTTCCGACACGGTCAAATAGTCAATTCTTTCTCCTGTTTTTAATCAATCTGCGGAATTCAATTTATTTTTTCTTCAGTTTCTCCGCATTTCGTTTTCGAGCATTTCCTGGGTATCTTATGGCATCAACAAGCAGTCTTATTCAAGCTTTAAACGACATATCTCTGGAGGAAGAAGAGGATGGCGGTTTGGCAATAGAAGTGAACGAGGAGGGTAAAGAGGGAGAAGCTTATATAGGCTTGGAAGCAAAGTTATGCATGGTTGGTCGCTTCCTTACTGAGGGTATCGTTGATTTTCAGGCAATGCAACACACATTGGCAGCGCTTTGGAAGCCAGGTAAAGGTGTGTATATCAAAGAAGTGGATGCAAACTTATATTTATTTCAGTTTTACCATGAAATTGACATAAAACGAGTAGTAGATGGAAGCCCATGGTCTTTTAACCGCAAGGCGCTAATCATAGCTCGTATGAAAGAAGGTGAAGTCCCAAGAAGTGTGAGTCTAAACTCCCTGGACATCTGGGTACAAATCCATGATCTAAGAGCAGGTTTCATGTCAGAAAATATCTTAAAGGAAATAGGTAATTACATCGGGAGCTTCATCGAGTCGTGCCCCAACAACTTGAAATTTGGGTGGAAAGATTATATGAGGGTTAGGGTGTCCGTAGACCTGTCAAAACCTTTAAAAAGAAGAATGAAAATCAGGAAGGCGGGATCTGAATGGTTCTGGGTTATTTTCAAGTATGAGAACGTTCCTACTTTCTGCTTCATTTGTGGCCTCATGGGGCACTCGGATAAATTCTGTAGCAAGCTGTTTGAAGCTCCAGAGGGTGAAATAGCAAAACCCTATGGTGCATGGATGAGAGCGCCGTTGAAGAGGCAATCAAATCTAATTGGTTCAAGGTGGTTGAGAGATACTTCAAATGACATGGGGAATAATAAGGGAGCAGGGGAAATAGTTGGAGACGATAGCAGTGTGTCCTTTACTACGAAACACAGGGAACCAATTCACACTAATGAGTTGCAAGGAGACAAAGCTCATCTGAATAAGAGCGCACATACAAAAGAGAGCGTTGTGAACCACACAAGTATATACGCCGAAGCCAACAAATCAGACTCCAATGAAGGTGGTATAACAGTAATTGAGAATAAAAAAAGGAGGACTGAATATGGGTCAGATATTGCTTGCGACGTGGATAAAAATTCTGAATTGGGACAGGAGGAAGAAGAGATGGAACTCGTGGACCAAGATCACGCAAATCTGTCAAAAAACGTACCAGAGGCGGGCTCCGTCAACGGAGTTCGCCTATCACAATGAGTACTTTCAGTTGGAATTGCCGTGGGCTTGGGATCCCATGGGCCGTTCAATTCCTAACGGAGTCAATTCTCCAAAAGAAACCCAACCTAGTTTTCCTGTGTGAAACATTGTGTAAGCAAGATATAGTGGAAAGGATTCGTAAGTTGTTGAAGTTCGAGGGAGCTTTCTCAGTCGATGCCCAAGGGCACAGCGGAGGTATAGCTATGCTATGGCGGAAGGAAAAGGAAATCAGGTTACTATCCTATAGTAAAAATCACATCGATGTAGAAGTTGACATTCAGGGATGGAGTAAATTTCGTCTTACAGGTGTCTATGGGGAGCCGGATAGCGCTAGGCGTACAGAAACGTGGGACCTCATAAGAAATTTGAATAATCATAATTTCATTCCATGGTGCCTTATTGGGGACATGAACAATATCTTGTGCCATGAGGATAAAAGAGGAGGAAAAAGGTACCCCAACTGGTTGATACAAGGTTTTCAAACCGTCCTGGAGGATTGTAATCTTCATGACATAGATTTAGTGGGATATAGATACACTTGGGAGGGGGGAAAATGCACGGATAATTGGATTGAGATTAAGTTAGATAGAGCCCTAGCCTCGACCAGTTTTCTCAACACCTTCACAGAGGTGAAAGTCTCGAATCTGGAGATATCAACTAGTGATCATAGCCCTTTATTCCTAGAGCCAGTACGTTTAAAGGTGGATTTCAATGCCAGGCGTTTTAAATTTGAGAATGCCTGGCTTAGGGAGCCGTGTTGCCAACAGATTGTTAAGGATATTTGGAGCAATCATCGAAACAAGTCTCTGCAGGATAAAATTGCAATGTGCTCTGAAGTGTTGACCAAATGGGGAAAAGAGATAATGGGCTCCTTCAAGAAAAGAATTAATCACAGCAAGAGAATAATGCAAAGTTTAAAAAGTAGAAGGGACCAGAATTCGGTCAGAATCTACCAAAGAGAAGCGGAGAAGTTGAACGAAGCGTATTGCCAGCAAGAGGTGTTTTGGAGGCAACGCTCCAAGCAATTATGGCTGAGGGAAGGAGATCGGAATAGCAGATTTTTCCATGCTTCTGCCAAAACTCGAAGAAAGACAAATCAGAATAATTTCTTGAAGGATAAAAATGGCAAGTTGGTTGGCTGGGATTCAGGGTTGAAAGAAGTGATGATAGATTACTTTGTCGACCTCTTCAAGTCCTCAAATACTTATTGGAGCGAAGTAATTGATTGTATCGAGTCAAAGATCACAGAGGAGCAGAACTCTCAGCTACTGGCGCCAGTAGAAGACACCGAGGTTAAAAGCGCCCTTTTTAGCATGCATCCCGACAAGTCGCCGGGCCCGCACGGTATGAGTCCTGGCTTTTTTCAAAAATACTGGCACATTGTAGGTCCAGATATTATCAAGCTTGTGAAGCTTTTTTTCACCACGAACAAGCTAGAAAAATCAATTACGGAGGCCATTATGGTGCTCATTCCAAAGAAGCAAGACCCGACAAACATGACAGAGTTTCGTCCTATCTCTTTATGCAATGTCCTCTACAAGATCATGTCAAAAGTGCTTGCTAATAGGCTGAAGTTGGTGATTAATGAGGTAATTTCAGAAAATCAAAGCGCTTTTGTTCCTGGAAGGATGATTACGGATAACATAATGATTTCATATGAGGTCATGCATTATATGAAGAGAAAGTCGAAAGGAAAAACGGGATGGATGGCGCTAAAGCTTGACATGAGCAAAGCATACGATAGAGTGGAATGGGACTTCCTCGAGGCTATGTTGTACAAATTGGGTTTCCATAGAAGGCTCATCGGTATGTTTATGGAATGTATCACTTCGGCAAGTTATAAGATTGCTCATGCTGGTAAGGAGTTCGGATCAATTATTCCGGAGAGGGGCATTAGACAAGGCGACCCCCTATCCTCGTATCTCTTTCTCATTTGTATGGAGGGTGATAAGTGCATAATTTTGCATATTTTTATTGCCTATTTATTGCTTGAATTCGTATTTTAATAAATTATTTTGTTGCATTTCAGGAAATTTGAAGAAAAATAAAGAAATGGCAAAATAAAAGAATAAAGAGCAAGGAAGGGCCAAAAAGAGAAGAAAAAGACCAAAATGCAAAAAGGCAAAAGAATTAGGAGTTTGGTGAAAAAAGGAAAGCTTAAGGAGTCCAGTTCCAGACCCTCAGTAGACCGCAGCGCGGAACATAAGAATTTAATTTTTGGTTATAAATAATTTATTTAAATTAGAAAATTATATTTATAAATATCTAATAATATTAGGTATTTATTTTTATAATTTCTGAATTAAATTAATTATTTATTAATTAAAGATTATAAGTTGTGCGGGTTAAAAAACATTTCTGCAAAGCCAAGCTTACAAGTCAAAACAGTCGGCCTTAAAATTCAAAAGGACTGCAGTGAATCTTGAAATTTTATGAGTGCAGCAGGATTTTGGTTTCTTTACATATGCAATCAGCTTTTACATTCATATGTAAATTAGTTTACTAATACAACCTATAAATTGAACCATTAGTATGAGGAAAGGAGACATCCCGGGGAATAGCCCCTTAGATTAGATTAGAAGCCCTTAGTATTAGTTTTATTTGCAGCTATTGTAATCCTTTTGATTTTTAGTGCATACGTTTCCTGCATTTTATTTCTAAAAGTATAATATTCTCCCCTGTTTTATTGTTATTAGATCAAAACCCAGCTGTAGCCTCCTTCTCCTTTCTAGTCGCACAAAACCCATCTCCATCACCAAATTCCACTCTCTCCTCCAACCTTGTTTGTTCCCTCTTCTTCTTGTTCACTGCACAACCACAATTCCCATCCTCTCCCTCTTCAATTCTCACACAAACGTTCTCCCTCTTTTTCTCTTTAATTCGAACCAAAAACCCCCAAATCCCCTCTCCTCATCTTCTTCTTTCTTTTTAATCATCGAAATCATGTAGCCTTCGATGGTTTAGTCTGTGTCGATATTGTTTCTGAGTTTCGTGTTTTAGTTCCAAATTGTCTGAAGTTCAAATGGCGTGTTTTATGTAATTATGGATTTGTGAATTTGTATTGCTGTCGAGTCTTAGTCGAATTCATTATTGTTGTCCGCTGAGTTGATTCCGAGTTCCTTGATGCCGCGAGTTGGGTGTTTAATGTCGTTGGATTTCTCTGAGTTTAAGAGATGTTGCTTTGCTGCTGTTAATTGCCGGGTTGCTGCGTCTTAACTAAGTTGAGATTGTAATATTATTTGGATTGTGAATGTCGAGTCCGAGTTTTCATTGTTTGAGTTCCGAGTTGTAGTTGCTGTTCCCGAATTGATTAGTTTTTTTCGTTTGATTGTTTCGTTATAGAAGTCGAATGTCTGAGTGGTTTTTGCAGTTTGAACGTCTTCCCGATTCATGGGCTGAGTTTCATTAGCGAGTTGTTGAGTTACCGTACTGAATATTGATGTCGGATTCTAAGTTTTAGTTGAGTTACATGTTTTCGTTTGTTGCTAATTTCTAAGTCATGTTAACAGCTTGAGTTTGTGTTAGTGTATTTCACTGAATTTCCTTTTGAGTTCTGATTGCTACTTATTTGATTTTTTTAGGTTCTGTCTCGCCCGAGTCGGTGTTTGATTGTGCCGCTGGTTCCTCGGTTTTTGCTGTCGAGTCTGTGAAGTCCGAGTTCGTGATTTGTTATTGTTTAGTGTCTGTTTTGCTGTTACTATTTCTTCGAGTCCTGTGTCGTTATGCTTTTGTGTTCATTTCCACTGCTAAGTCGCGTGGCTGTGATTAAGCTGTGAATCATTACTGAGTCATAGTGTTCTGTTGATTAATTAACTGTCTTAGCTAGGTTCGAGGCTGTCCGAGTCAAGCTTCTGAGTTGTGTTGCGTCGCTGAGTTGCAAATTCGTTGTCGTAGTGAGTTTGTTTTTGTTCGTTCAGTGAGTAGAGTATGTTTTCCTTGTTTTACCAAGTTGAGTCCAATGCTGCTTGTATAGTGCTGAGTTTTGAGTTGAAATGCATTAGTTGAATTATCTGTTTGTAAAAAGATGCAGGACTGGTTATTTTGTGTTTTGTGATTAAAATTAGTTCGTTAAATTCTGGTGTGGTTTTATTAATGGCTGGCTCGATTTACGAATATTTCATGTTCAATTTTTCTAAAATTTTCTGTAAATAAATTTTAATTCAAAAAAAAAAGAAAAAAAAGTTTTAGAATAAAATTTGGTTTTAATTCGATTTTTGGATTTTTAGAGTAATTTTAGAATAATTTAGTTTTAGGTAAATTTAGGAATTAAATAATAAAAACCCAATTTTCCAAAGCCCAATTGTTCTGGTTCAATTAAATTAAAAATTAAGGTTTGCGAAAAAATAAGTCCCTGTGGATCGAATCTTAAAATACTAAAACGAGATCGTGCGCTTGCGATTTAAATTGTCACATTTTCGGCACATCAAGTTTTTGGCACCGCTGCCGGGGACTAATTATTTTTCGCGCCTTAATTTTTAATTTTTCGGATTAGTTTTATTTCTTGTCTTATTTTTATTTATTTTTTTTCCAGAAAGTTTGAAACTACGGGAATTTTCTCGCGGAGCTTGGAACGAAAATTGGAATTTTTGGAAACGTGCTTCGGTAACCCGTATCTCACTCTTTTCGCCTTTTTTATTTTTTTGAAAATCACAAAAAAAAATCAAAAATTCAAAAAAATCAAAAATCAAAAAAATTAAAAAAAAATTATTCGTAAATACATAATTGTTACATCATGCATTTAATCACTTAGGAGCACATCATCTAGATTTTTATTTCTTTGTTTTTAATTTTTCGTACCTTATAAATTGTGGTGATTGCTGGAGGACCCAAAGGTACGTAAAATTCTTCTTTCTTTTAGATTAGGACACGTAGTGTAATGCATCCATATTTGTTTAACGCTTTTTGTATATATCTCGTTGTTTGTTGCATCATTTGTAGCTTTAATAAAATTAATTAGACGTTTGCCCTAGGAATTTCGCGCTCAATTAGGAAGGTACCTAAAAAAACGAAGTAATCATTAATTATTCCGACTCTTTGGTGTCTAGGCAAGCGAAAGCTTACCTGGCCAATTAGGATTTGGTGTCTAGGCTGGTGTTTAGCCTCTTGGCAATGCTTGCACCTACCTGGCCAGATCGGTTAGAATAAATTTTGATTTACCGAGTTTTTGGTGGTCCTTAAAGTAGGAGCAATGTATAGCTCATTTTTTTTAGGAACATTAGGTCTAGAATTTTTCTTTTGATTTTTCACCATTTATTTTGAGTGTTTATTTTGTGTGCTTATTTTGTGTGATCAATAATGTGGTCAAATTATAATTCTTATTCTCAAGGGTTTACAAATTGTTATGAATATGAGCAAGATAATTCTATGTGTCAACAAACCCTTAGGACTGACCATTTTGCACCTAGTTACAATCCCGGTTGGGGGAATCACACAAATTTCTCATGGGATTATGATCAAAACTACCACGATCCTCAACCTTCTTTTTTAGAAAGAGATATTGAAGCGTTATTAGAAGCTCAAACTCATTTAATTCATTCTCAAACCTCTTTCGAATACCCCAATCCTAGCTCTTTTGTTATTCAAAATCATAGTCCTTATCTGAACCTGAATCAGGAACCTTTGAACCCTGTTGAATTTAATGATACAGATGAGAGACTTAATTCTTTAGAAAAGAGTGTTGAGGCGGTATTAGAAGCTCAACAAACTTTCATGCAAACCGTGACCCAAGATAGGCAGATTTTGAATTCTAATGCTCAAGCCTTATCTAAGTTAGAGGTTCAAATGAGTCAGTTAGTCAACACCTTTTATGAGAGAGAGAATTTGATTTCTGAACCTAATCCATCTCTCTTGAATCATGGTCTAGACCAAACTGATTCAGTAAATAAAAGTGTCACATGGTCGAATTTGGAGGATAGTGAAGTTGAGACTTTTCTTAATGAGGATTTCGAACTTAATCACGAGACTAATCGAGAAATTCATGAGTCCTTTAAAGAGATGACTTCAGATGAGATGTTAGATGAATTGAATGACATTTGTTCCGAGCATGAAAACATAATCGAGGATAGTTCTTTTGATCATAAATTCATTGTTAAGGATTCCGTAGGCGAGCCATCGACACCCGATTTGAAGCCGCTTAATTCCACTCTTGATCAAATGGTCTTAGGTGATAATGAAACTCATCATGCTTTGATTTCTAGAGACGTTGTTCACGACCAAGAAATTCAAGTAATTAATTTGCTTAAACAAAATAAAGAAGCATTTAATTGGTCCATGAATGATATTAGCGGCATGAGTTTTATATTGGTGGCAGATCATGTTCCTCAAGAAAGGGGAAAAGATGGAAGTGAATCCTTAATCTTTGATGTGATTAGCCAAGTAGTTCAAATGGCTCCTGTGAAAGTGATGAATGAAGAAAAGCCACCACCAGAGCCTCCACCTTATGTCAAGGGAGTTCGATGCTTTCGTGGTGTCGAATTTTATCGTTGCTTCATCACAAAATTTTCCAAAACTACATATTTGTTTGATCAGTTATTATTTATTGTTGTAGTAGCTTGTGTGGAGATTTTGTGCAGGATTAAAACAACTGTTGATGTTCTGGATATTATTCGTGGTAGTCTCGTGCCACAGATTTTTGGTCTTTTGGAGTGTCACTTCATGCCTCGACACGACACTTCATGCTTATGCATTAGGGGAGTTTTTCCAATTTTTATTATTTTTATTAATTTTATTTTTATTTACTTATTCTGTAATTTTTAGGATTTTTTGTGTTTTTTTTTCTTTCTTTTTATTTTCCTCTTTTATATAATTATTCATCGATAACTCATCCCCGCTAAATTGATTCGGAGGGCTATGCAGAGATTTTTGTTGTTGAAAAAGAAGGAGCGTTGTGTGGCTCGAGGAGGACTTTGGAAGCAAAAGAGAGTAGGGTTGGGGCTAAAAGAAGAAAAGCGGATAGCATAGCTTGTACTATATCACCTAACCGCTAATTTTTGAACCCTTATAATCAAAGAGTTTTTGTCTGTGTTAATTCATCATTGCAGATATACAGAGCTTACACACAAATTGCTGAAAACTCCAACCTCCCAAAGAAAAAAAATCTCACATAATAGCTGTCTTAAAAATGGCATTGCAAGGAAGCTTCTCAATTGCTAAAGTTAATCCTACTTCCATTCTGGATATCAACACCATCCGGGATGAGCAATTTCGAGCTTGGGCACAATTTTTGAATGAGCATTCAATCATTCGCTATGCTTTAGTTACACCAGTGCCGCTCAATTATGATGCCTTGCGTGAATTGTATTGCAGTGCGGTGAACACTTCTGGAAATGACGGGTTAGCAATCACATATCGACTGTTTGGTAGGTCGATTAAAGTCACCAAACGAGATGTTAATCGGATTCTTCAATTTCCTACGGAAAATCTCGTTGCTGATCCTACACCCGACCAGATTGAGAGGTTCTTTCGTCTGATAAGGTACCAAGATGGTAATTTCAGTACTGGTAATCTCTCTAGATCATATCTAACCCAGTATTGGAATTTCTTCTTCCACATTCTTAACAATGTTTTTTCCTCAGAAAGAACAAATCTAGATCGAATATCTGAATTTATTCAAACAATAGGGTATTCGGTCGCCAATAATTTGAGGATTAATTTTGGTAAGATAGTGCTTGGTCAAATTATTTTGAAGATGAATCGACTAGGAACCAGGGATGTCCAGACTCAAAGGGTAAAATGTCTATACCCAAGATTTCTGCAATTAATATTAAATGATTTTTTGAGTGATGCAGACAGGTTACGCTTGGACCATGGTAGAGATGTGGAATGTTCTTACATGAAGGCAAATGTAATTAATTACATGAGCAATAAGAACTATACGGATGTGCCTACAGTCCTAACGGAATATTTGAAGACTGTCCCACTTCCGTTGTTACCAAGATCAGTCAGAGCAGCACCACATATGGATTTTGCTACATCATCCGATCTACCTTATGCTAAATGGAGTAAACCTAGCGAACCCGAGACAGTTGAGGGAAACTTGGGTCTTGTGTCATTCAATCCTTTCAAGTTCAACCTTCCAGGGAGAAAATCTCTTGATCTTTTTCCAGATTTACCACTCGTCACCAGTGGCAGGCATCTTGCTTCACGAGAGGTGGGAAGCTCCCGAACTTTCATTGCACCATCCGACAAGGGCCCTAGAATGATTTCATTTGCAGATACACCAGCAGGACATGAGAGTGGGCAACAAACTCAACCACATGCACCTCTAACCAGAGCGGGATACAACAGACTCCTTGCACGGGTTCAATCACTGGAGAACGAGTTGCCACATATCCGTGAGTCCATTGCGGAAATAAAACATTTGCAACTTAATCAGAATGATGTATTCCAGGCTCAATTAAGTTCCATGGCAGCCCAGTTTAGTCATGCAATTAATTCCTTGATGAAGACAGTTTCTTCTAATATCCCAACTCCACATCAACTATTCCGGAGGATAACCCAACTGAGGGGGAGCAGGTGGATGAGCAAGAAGCTAGAAGGCGTAATAAAGGCAAGGAAAAGGTTGATGGCACGGATTTAAATTTATTTTTGGGCAGGAAAAGCTAAGGGGATTGTTCGTGCTATGTGGAAAGGATTAAGCAAGAAAAACTTGAAGATATGTTCAGTCTAGAGGAACAATTATCTTGCTCATTTTCAGGGGAGTTTTCGTTCACTTTTTCATACATCATTTTTATTTGCAAACATTGAGGACAATGCATGATTTAGGTATGGGGGAGAGTTTTGTTTAATACATAAAAAATTGAAAAATCCAAAAAAATGAAAATTTTTAAAATTAATTACCTCGTCTCATAGTGTGTTAACAGGGATAGGTACACATCTTGTGAGCTTATTTTGCATGATTATTTGACAAGTCATATCTTTGAAAGTTATCTGTTACTTGATGATTCCTTGTACGTGCTTGCGAAAATTATAAAACTTGAGATGTGTCTTTGTCAAATTTAGTGAGTACTAAAGCATGCTTTCACCTTGTGAGATCTTGAGCCTAATTGATGATTGGTACATTTTATATCGATCAAATTTTATTGTTGTGTGTAGTTCATCATTTAGCATGTTGCTCTAGTACTTGCTTTAAACCATTTTGAGATTACATGATATCTGTATGCATGAAAATGATAAAGGCACTAGGATTAGCCGTATTTATCCAAACAGTACCCTTGAATCATATATCCTTAGTGAACCCCTTTGAGCTTTATATCCGTTATTTTTGTGTATCACCAATCTAAATTCTTGAGCCTACTTGTTTATTCTTTTCTTGATTTACTAGTAGAGCATTTTGATTCATTTGAGGGTTGGTGAGTGCATAGTTTGGGGATTTCTTTGTTAAATTATGAAAATTGGGTGGGAATATTGTAAAAAAAAAAAAATAGAATAAAAGGTCAAGTAGAGTTATGTTCATTGGTTTGTGCAATATGAAAATGGAAAAGTACATTGCAATATGTGCTTGGGGTTTAATGCTTGTGAGAGTCTGATCAGCTTTTACATGATCGAAATTTCATGTTGAGTGCTTAAATTAGAAATGAACATTGTGCTCTATTAGTTTGTTGAGTTAGCCACTTGTTAGCCTTTTTCTTGATTCCCTACCCTTCACCTAAGCCACGTTACAACCTTTAACAAAGACCTTTTGATTTGTGCATGCATGTATTCAAAGTAGTGGAGATTTGGTGGACAACCAAGCATATGGTAGCACATGACTTAATCGATTGAACTTGAGCGAATACACTTCACCTAAACACTTGTGTGATTTGAGAGTTATGTGAGATTTTCTATCCATAGCATGTTACTCATTGAATGCGGCATTGATATATATTTCATGAGCTTTTTGTCTATCTAGACTGTGCGCTTACTTGGATAGTCTTGTGCATATGATGTGTAAGTGAACAGACTGTCAATATTGTGCGATTGAGGTTTACTTGTGTGGAGTACTATGATATGTTGCATACTTAAGACTTGGCAGGAAAAAATAGATTTTATGGGTATATCTTCTGTAAACCCTTAGGAGACAGCACTCCTCCTGTAGAGATCGTCTATGGGTTTAACGGGTTGGTAAACCTAAAATTACCCGTGATTCCTACGACAGTGAGTATAGGTTTTATTCTGCATTTTTCTTTTTTGTTTTACTCGAGGACGAGCAAAAGATAGTTATGGGGGCATTTGATAAGTGCATAATTTTGCATATTTTTATTGCCTATTTATTGCTTGAATTCGTATTTTAATAAATTATTTTGTTGCATTTCAGGAAATTTGAAGAAAAATAAAGAAATGGCAAAATAAAAGAATAAAGAGCAAGGAAGGGCCAAAAAGAGAAGAAAAAGACCAAAATGCAAAAGGCAAAAGAATTAGGAGTTTGGTGAAAAAAGGAAAGCTTAAGGAGTCCAGTTCCAGACCCTCAGTAGACCGCAGCGCGGAACATAAGAATTTAATTTTTGGTTATAAATAATTTATTTAAATTAGAAAATTATATTTATAAATATCTAATAATATTAGGTATTTATTTTTATAATTTCTGAATTAAATTAATTATTTATTAATTAAAGATTATAAGTTGTGCGGGTTAAAAAGCATTTCTGCAAAGCCAAGCTTACAAGTCAAAACAGCCGGCCTTAAAATTCAAAAGGACTGCAGTGAATCTTGAAATTTTATGAGTGCAGCAGGATTTTGGTTTCTTTTCATATGCAATCAGCTTTTACATTCATATGTAAATTAGTTTACTAATACAACCTATAAATTGAACCATTAGTATGAGGAAAGGAGACATCCCGGGGAATAGCCCCTTAGATTAGATTAGAAGCCCTTAGTATTAGTTTTATTTGCAGCTATTGTAATCCTTTTGATTTTTAGTGCATACGTTTCCTGCATTTTATTTCTAAAAGTATAATATTCTCCCCTGTTTTATTGTTATTAGATCAAAACCCAGCTGTAGCCTCCTTCTCCTTTCTAGTCGCACAAAACCCATCTCCATCACCAAATTCCACTCTCTCCTCCAACCTTGTTCGTTCCCTCTTCTTCTTGTTCACTGCACAACCACAATTCCCATCCTCTCCCTCTTCAATTCTCACACAAACGTTCTCCCTCTTTTTCTCTTTAATTCGAACCAAAAACCCCCAAATCCCCTCTCCTCATCTTCTTCTTTCTTTTTAATCATCGAAATCACGTAGCCTTCGATGGTTTAGTCTGTGTCGATATTGTTTCTGAGTTTCGTGTTTTAGTTCCGAATTGTCTGAAGTTCATATGGCGTGTTTTATGTAATTATGGATTTGTGAATTTGTATTGCTGTCGAGTCTTAGTCGAATTCATTATTGTTGTCTGCTGAGTTGATTCCGAGTTCCTTGATGCCGCGAGTTGGGTGTTTAATGTCATTGGATTTCTCTGAGTTTAAGAGATGTTGCTTTGCTGCTGTTAATTGCCGGGTTGCTGCGTCTTAACTAAGCTGAGATTGTAATATTATTTGGATTGTGAATGTCGAGTCCGAGTTTTCATTGTTTGAGTTCCGAGTTGTAGTTGCTGTTCCCGAATTGATTAGTTTGTTTTCGTTTGATTGTTTCGTTATAGAAGTCGAATGTCTGAGTGGTTTTTGCAGTTTGAACGTCTTCCCGATTCATGGGCTGAATTTCATTAGCGAGTTGTTGAGTTACCGTACTGAATATTGATGTCGGATTCTAAGTTTTAGTTGAGTTACATGTTTTCGTTTGTTGCTAATTTCTAAGTCATGTTAACAGCTTGAGTTTGTGTTAGTGTATTTCACTGAATTTCCTTTTGAGTTCTGATTGCTACTTATTTGATTTTTTTAGGTTCTGTTTCGCCCGAGTCGGTGTTTGATTGTGCCGCTGGTTCCTCGGTTTTTGCTGTCGAGTCTGTGAAGTCCGAGTTCGTGATTTGTTATTGTTTAGTGTCTATTTTGCTGTTACTATTTCTTCGAGTCCTGTGTCGTTATGCTTTTGTGTTCATTTCCACTGCTAAGTCGCGTGGCTGTGATTAAGCTGTGAATCATTACTGAGTCATAGTGTTCTGTTGATTAATTAACTGTCTTAGCTAGGTTCGAGGCTGTCCGAGTCAAGCTTCTGAGTTGTGTTGCGTCGCTGAGTTGCAAATTCGTTGTCGTAGTGAGTTTGTTTTTGTTCGTTCAGTGAGTAGAGTATGTTTTCCTTGTTTTACCAAGTTGAGTCCAATGCTGCTTGTATAGTGCTGAGTTTTGAGTTGAAATGCATTAGTTGAATTATCTGTTTGTAAAAAGATGCAGGACTGATTATTTTGTGTTTTGTGATTAAAATTAGTTCGTTAAATTCTGGTGTGGTTTTATTAATGGCTGGCTCGATTTACGAATATTTCATGTTCAATTTTTCTAAAATTTTCTGTAAATAAATTTTAATTCAAAAAAAAAAGAAAAAAAAGTTTTAGAATAAAATTTGGTTTTAATTCGATTTTTAGATTTTTAGAGTAATTTTAGAATAATTTAGTTTTAGGTAAATTTAGGAATTAAATAATAAAAACCCAATTTTCCAAAGCCCAATTGTTCTGGTTCAATTAAATTAAAAATTAAGGTTTGCGAAAAAATAAGTCCCTGTGGATCGAATCTTAAAATACTAAAACGAGATCGTGCGCTTGCGATTTAAATTGTCACATTTTCGGCACATCAAGGGGCTTAGTGCCTTGATTAAGAATCAAGAAAGCAGGCATCTCCTTCACGGTATTAAAGTGGCTAGAGGCGCCCCTACCCTCTCTCACCTTTTCTTCGCAGATGACAGCTATATTTTTAGTAAAGCAAGGACGGAGGACGCAGTTCAAATCCTCAACCTCCTAAAGGTTTTCGAGAGAGCATCAGGTCAGAGTATCAATGTCGACAAATCTTCGGCCTTTTTTAGCCGCAATACTGATCAGCATATAAAACGGGGGATCTGCAACCGTCTTGGATTTCACGAAGCTACTGAAAACACAACTTACTTGGGCTTACCAAACATTATCAATAGAAGTAAAAATGCAGTGTTCGGGTACCTGAAGGATCGAGTGAAGGGCAAAATTGGGGGGTGGGACAAAAGGACGATGTCGAAAGGGGGAAAAGAGATTTTGTTAATATCTGTAGCCCAGACGATGCCTAATTACGCAATGAGCATGTTTCTCCTTCCCAAGCAATTATGCAAAGATTTAGAGGGTTTGATGTCTAAGTTTTGGTGGAGATCATCTCCCAATAAGGAGACGAACATTCCGTGGATGAGTTGGGAGCGTATGAGCAAGAAGAAATCTCAAGGGGGCATGGGTTTTAGAAGACTCTACGATTTTAATGTAGCCCTCCTCGGAAAGCAAGCGTGGAGACTTATCTCGAACGAGAACAGTTTGGCAGCAAAAGTTTTCAAGGCTCGGTACTATCCCAATAGCTCCTTTCTAACAGCTTCCCTGGGCAACAACCCTAGTTATATCTGGAGAAGCATCATGGAAGCCCAGATTTTGTTGAAGCAGGGCGCTGTTCGTAGAATAGGCAGGGGCAACACTACAAGTGTAGTCAATGAGCCATGGCTCCCTAGCAATGACAACCCATACGTGCAGTCTAATAATGAGGCTTTGATTGATAAGAAAGTCGCAGACTTGATGATTCCAGGACATAATGAATGGAATGTTGACCTGATAAACGAGCTTTTTGAGCAAAGAGACGTCTACCTGATTCTTTCTGTCCCGATTAAGCACAACGAAGAAGACTCATGGTACTGGAAGGGCGAGAAACTTGGAAATTATACTGTGAAAAGTGCTTATAAGGATATCCAATCTGGTAGTTACGACCACAGGTTAAGTGATAACTCAGGTTTTTGGAAAACGTTATGGAATCTGAAAATACCCCAGAAAACAAAGGTATGCATTTGGAGAGCAGCGACAAATACGCTGCCAACGAAAGAACAACTGATTGCAAGGAGAGTGGCGGTTAACCCGCTTTGTCCAACCTGCAACATTGAACCAGAAACAGTATATCACTCCTTTGTCACCTGCATTTTTGCATCTCAGGTCTGGGAGTTTTCTGGTTTAAACATCGAGCTGCAGCAATTAGAGAACTACACCCAATGGATGTCAAAAGCAGTAAGAAGCTTTAACAAGGAGGAAATGGCTAGGATTTGCATGATTTGCTGGCAGATTTGGAAGAATAGAAATAATATCGTTTGGAATCAAAAAAGCATAGAAACATCGGACATCGTTAAGGCAGAAGAATTCGGTCTTAATCAATGGAGAATCGCTCAAGACAAGTCATTTGACACTTATCTTGGGTTCATGACTCAAGCAGATGGCAAGGAGCGGTGGGAACGACCACAGTTGGGAAGGATTAAGATAAACACTGATGCAGCGTTGTTTGAAGAATCTAACAGCTATAGTATTTCAATGGTAGCAAGAGATCATTCTGGCGAGCTAGTGGAAGCAGTAGTCAAATGCAAACATGGCCGATTGGACCCTGAAATGGCAGAAGCTTTGGCAGTAAAAGAAGCTCTCAGTTGGGTTAAAGACAAAGACCTCTCGGACGTCACCATAGAGTCAGATTGCCTGGCTCTAGTTCAAGCAATTCGCAGCGACTCTGTCTACTTGTCCTACCTAGGTAGAGTTGTTCAAGATTGCAAATCTCTGTTAGCCTATCTCGAGAAACGTAAGGTTACGTTAATTTTTGTTAAGCGTTCTGCGAACAAAGTTGCTCATTTTATAGCGAGAACTTTTAGTTCCATAGCTGAGCGCAAATGGAAAAGGGGGGATGCCCACCTGAATTTCCACCATGTAATGTTGCAAGATTTGGTTTAGTAATGCATTTCTCCTTTGCTGGCAAAAAAAATATATTATAACATACATTTATTACAGCACCGCTCCCATTATATAGTATCCTTTTTTTTTGACAAAATTATGTAATATCCTTTAAAAGTTTACCAGTGAACATTTTTACTCATTGGGGAAAGCTAAAAGGCATGCGAATTATATTTTAAAAAAAAAAACTTGAAAGCAAAACATTTGTTACCCATGGGCTCTATTCTAAAAATCGATGATTAATCACGATTAATCACCGATTAATCCCTGTTCCATGGGTTATCGAACTGATTAATTATCCGATTATTTGATTAATCATTCCGATTAATTCTCAAATACCCGATTAATTCCCGATTAATCCCTGGACAGTAGCTCTACCAATTAAGTCCGATTCCCGCTTTTTACAACACTGCCCATGGGCCTTGCCCAATATGAATTGAAAAATTAGCAGGCTGCAGTTTGCACGTAGTCACATATCCATACCTAAAGCATGTGAAAAATTGTAGAAAGTAAGAAAGTCTCGGGTCTCGGCTATGTCAAATATCTTTTGAAGTACAGTATGATGCAATTATTAATTATCTTCCTAATTAAATATTTTACAAGCGGAATAAGTAAACAAAATCTGCGTACTTAAGTGCTCTGTTCTAAAAATCGGTGATTAATCACGATTAATCATCGATTAATCCCTGTTCCATGGGTTACCGAACTGATTAATAATCCGATTATTCGATTAATCATTCCGATTAATTTCCAAATACCCGATTAATCCCTGTACAGTGCCTCTACCGATTAAGTCCGATTCCCGCTTTTTACAACACTTAGTAGTTTTCAGCTTTGCCATAAAGAAAGGAGAAATTGATCATTACGCAATACGTACAATACGAAATACATTTCTTTCTTCTGTTCACAGTAAGTTAAAAGGTAGGGTTCGATTGCCTTGTGATTTGTAAATCGCCTGTCAAAGGGTTGTTATGTATAGCGGCTGATTTTTCATCGTTGCCTGCTGATCATATTACAGAGCAGATCCTCGTAAAGATACCATGCACAAAGTCTGTTGTAACATGTACTTCCATCTGCAAATCATGGTATGCTTCGATAAAATCTCCTCGATTTATGATATCCACCTCTCAAATTCAAATAGAAACGATAATAAAGAGTGTTTTCTTTGCTCTTACGGTCATGAACCTTATGAACGTATGATGAATTGGTATTTCCCCTCGAGAAAAGTACTGTATAAAGATAATTTGGATTTTTGATTGATGCAAATGCTAAAGTAATGATTACAAGGTTGCCATGATCAATTATAAACAGAGAAGCAATGTTGAGTTGTTTAGTTTGAGCACAAATTCATGGAATTTAATCGCTACTGGTGGTCTTGATTTAGGGGACTGTCTTGCGGAGGATATAATACATTCAAATGGTGCTCTACATTGGCTGATACGTAGAAGTAGTGATTGGATTATTATGCCTTTCAGTATAAATAATCGAACATTTAAAGAAACCCTAATATGTGAAGGAGAGACAAATTATCACTCAAGGTTCGTTTTTCCCATAGTCGTTCTCTTCTAATTTTACAACACGGATTGAAGTCCTGTTATACAGACACTGGTATAGTCACGCTTGTCAGGTGTACGACGAGGGTTTGAACGAACTATACATGACTGACTTAAAAAAAGTGAAAAAAGGGTCTCTTTTTATAGGTGTTAGAAACAGTAACAGCAACGAAGTTCTGTTTCTGGATAACGTGACAGATTCAGTATTATTAGTATGTGATGTTGAGGATTTTGGTGATGTTGAGGTGTTCAGACTCGAGTATTTTTCTTACACATGCAAAGGGTGGTATTACTGTTGGGTATATTACACTAAACAACGCAACAATGAGGCAGTGATATATAAATTAAAACAAGAACAGGCATAAAACCAATTAACAAAATAAAACACGAAGGCATAAACAAGAACATAATCAGTAACTGTAATGAACAAGAAAAGTAAGAACAATTATCTCCCACAGAAGCTTTAGCAACTACTGATTAGAGAGAGAAGAACAGCTGAGTCACCAAGCCCTTTGAGAAGACTTGGCTATTCTGGAAGAGAATATTGCCCCACTTACGTTGTGATTGGGTTGCAGCAATATCGCTTCCAGGATAAAACAGCAACAGATCAAAGGGTTCACAAATACACCAGTGATCAACAGCAACCAGCACCTCAGTTCGCCTGAGAATTATGTATCTCTTCTGTATGTGTTGAGAGAGCAGAGAGAAAGAAGACTACGAGGGTTTTCTCTATTTAGGATGTATCATGCTACTTAATGTTATATTCTGTATGTATATAAATACCAAAAATAAAACGTAACTGATACCCCATAAAAGGAAAGTAAATATTCTGATTTAATTGCATTAACTGCATCAGGATTTATTTCAGTTAAATAAGCATCAGGATTTGGTCATCAGTAACATCAGGATTTGGTGTCCATCAGAATCAGGATTCAGTGCTTGTCAGGAACTGATATCCATCAGGATTTAGCCCATCAATATCTGATGTCTGACCAAGTCCATCAGGATTTTACTCGAAGTACTGATCCAAGTTTCCATCAGGATTTAACCCAAATACTGATCCAAATTTCCAGTACTGTTGTAACAAATAAATATGAAACCTATTAAAATAAATCAATAATCCAATCAGATTACCCATTTCAAATCTCCTTCTTTCAATTCAATTTATCTATGGATTCCACTAAAAAAATGTCTTAGATCCAAACTTGAAAGTTTAAGTCCTCATTACAAGGAATAATCTTCACTTGTT
The DNA here is from genome assembly GCA_037693485.1 of Kitagawia praeruptora. Lineage (NCBI taxonomy): Eukaryota > Viridiplantae > Streptophyta > Magnoliopsida > Apiales > Apiaceae > Kitagawia > Kitagawia praeruptora. The sequence continues at coordinate 65,116,550 of CM075351.1, forward strand.
AGTTTCCGGAATTGACATCAAGAACATATTATAAATATGCCTCAAACTTTCCATTTTCTAACAATCCCCCACGAATCCATACAGAAATTCAAATACATATCTATACTCATCATGACTTGTTTTTCAGAGTAGGTACCCTTCCAGGTTTGAACCCTCCTAAGTCCTCTACTTCGATGGCTACCAGATTCAGATGGAATGTTTCACCTTGAATCTTTATCCGTTTGGTGTAACCACACTCCATAGACGATGACAAGTCAAAGGCTATGATGCTAATCTACGGCTTTGAGACGTTAATGGTCATGTCTCGATCCTGTTCGTCGAATGTTTCAAGGAATAACCCTTTCCTCTAATTGCGACCACACAATTACATTCGCTTAGCTGGGCATCTGCAGAGATGTACTGCTATCATCTCATCATATGACTTGACCCCATTCAGAGTTCAAATAACTCTTACTATTCTGGCAGTGACAGTACCTTATAGGTTTACAGGGGATAGACTCCAGATACGTGAGTATCAATCTATGTAGTTAAAGGTACAACCAATTCACCCTTACAACTTGTTATTACCACATTGCACTACTAAAAAAATTAGAATAGACATCACACATCAGACATCGGTTAGAAAAGCCACTGATGTTAAAAATCTCTATAACATCAGTAAAAACTAAACCGATGTCTAATATTAGTAAATACATCACTTCATCATAAATCCGATGTCTAAAATTTATTTTAAAAAAAATAAATTTGCGATTTCCTCTTTCCTTTCCCCCCTTAACTAAATATTCCCCTTTTCTTTTCCCCCTCGCTAAATATTCACCCTTAACCAAATTCACCTCCCGCTCTCTTGTACTAAAAAAAATATAAAAACCAAAATATAGTAAGCCTCCACTGTCATGAAAAATAAAAAACAATAAAAACCAACCCACCCTTCTGTCCCTCTTTTCTTCAAGAACCCTAACCCGCTCTTCTCAACTTAAAGCTTCCATTTTTCTTCAATTAACCCTAACCCCGCTCAAATTATTCGATTTTATCATTCTCTTTTCAATTATTCAATATTCGTTCAACTCCCTTTTAATATTAATTAAATTATCTCTATTTGTTCGATTTGAATTAATGTTCGATTTGTTTAACAGATCTGGAGCGTAGCTTGGAGCTTGTTCAAGTACTAACTTGGATCTCGGATATTAGTTCATAGCTTGCTCGTTTGCTCAAATCTTTTCTTTCTTTTTTATGGTATTTTATTTTATTTGCTTTTTTTGATTGTATTTTCATGATGCAGCTCTTCCCCAACCTTGACAAGGTGGCTTTCATGGACGATGATGTTGTAATTATCTGACTCCACTTTGGAAAATTGATCTCGATGGAAAGGTCAATGGAGCTGTTGAAACCTGTAAAGGTGAAGATGACTAGGTAATGTCTAAGCGATTAAAAACTTACTTTAACTTCTTACATCCCCTTATATCGAAGAACTTAGATCCAGATGAATGTGCTTGGGCTTATGGTATGAATATCTTTGACCTGCAAGCATGGAGGAAGACTGATATCAAAGACAGATACCACACTTGGCTAAAAGAGGTAAAGTCAAAGACATGTCTATACTTTTTACCTCAAACATTTTCTCTTTTTGGTTACTTCAGTTCGGTTTGAAAATTGTTATATATAAATGTTTTGTGTCAAAACGTTAAAGTTTGTAAGTCGTGTAGTTGTCTGATTTAGTTTGTAATACTTGGAACTTCAATGAATTTGTATGTACTTTTCTAAGAAAACTGGCAGGGGATATATAATTTCTAAGGCCATTATATACTTTTGATATGTTAATCAACCGCATTGAATTTAGTGCTTAAATTCATCATTGCTTATAGTCCCATATCGCCATTTATAACAAGTATTTAATGTAATGAAACTTGCCATTTTAAGAGCATTGTCTTTGCCCCTTTTGGAAATCAACTTGTTTATTACCAAACAGCCTGAACCCATATTATTGAATATATTTTAGAATTGCAGTATTTTGGACCACATTATTACACTTGAAGCAGTAGTATAAAAGTAGGACAATTGCAAAATGTTGAATAGAGTTGCAATCCTTTTTTTTCCTTACACGTCATTGACGTGATCTCTGATCGCACAAAGAAATTTAATAACACAAATATCTTGTCAACATTACCAGAAAATGAACAAATTTATTAACAAAAATTTAGATAAATATTTACTTATAGTTTAAAGTACATCCTGGTGATCAGTTTGTTAGTTCAAATAGTGTATATATAGATATCAAACTGAATACTATTTTCCATGTTCTACACTTCTACTATAAAAATACAATTTCCCAAATTGTATGCATTGTCGCAGTTAGTTGAACTGGAAAATCACCTTCCCCCTGGTGTACAGGCATTTTTCTCGTACAAATCAGCTTTTGGAAGAAATGGGAATGGCTCTCATAGATTGGCAGCTATAATCTGGAGAAGTTATCTGCAGCTCTGATGTAGTTTTGTATACTGGTCTGGGATATCAAGCCTGGTGCTCATATAGACATGAGGTAATTATTGTACCCATAGTTTAGTTATAGGTTTAAGGGGTTCTAATTTATCTTTGAAGTTATGCCTTCAATTGTTATCCCTGTCCAGTGGGTACATTTTTGACTCTAATTATAACATGTGGCTGAATTTCCTAAGAAGCTAGTAATGCTGTTTAGCGCTTGCCAGAACAGTTAATTTATGTATTGTCTTATTAAATTCAAACTTCAAAATACGCACTAATGTTTCTTTCTAAAGTAGTGCTAACATTTCTGAAATGAATACAAAATGACATGTATCATGAGACGATATGTACCGTAGTTTATAGTACCCATGTCTGGTCTGTGTAATTTAATATGTCAGTGAAATAATAAAATTTCTCTCAAACAAAAAGCAAATAAACATCTTTACTTTTAGTGAAATGTAAGATATAGATCTTACTCTCTACTTTTATTTCTTTTTTCTTTAATCAGTTCTTACAAGTTGCAGCTATCACTCTGTTGTTAGCCTTCTGTATACTCAAACATGAAACACCTTCATTTAAATCATTACTATGTGTCAAACTAGATAAATTCATTTGTAACTACCACCTTTATGGTCATCCGCTTGTTCTTGGTTATTTTCTAGTGTGACAAACATTTGGAGTGTCATGTAATTTGTTCCTTGAAGTGGTTTATCTGTATTTGAACTGTTTGATCGACTCTTGCTTTCTGGCAGGAAGAATGTATATTTTGGTCAGGGTTTAGAAGCATATGAGATAAGTACAATAATTTACACAAGTGCAAATTTAATGCCATGACTCATCCAATAATATGCAGGTAGCAATAAATATTAAACAAGCTCCAATTGGGAATGTGGGCAGCTTCTTCAATTGGTGGTACTTTGGCTTATATGTTCTGGTACTATTGTGACTATTGTAGTATTATCGCATGTACATGACAACCTTAGAGGAATACTATTGTAACTATCACAGTCTTATTGTATTGTATGGCAGTAGTTGGAGAATAGGTGGGGTGTGTTAATGGGTTGGATAATGTAGTAGTTGGTTTTTGAGATTCGATGATGAATTTAGTGGCAATTGTAACAATAGCTTTTGTTATGGTAATTTTGGTGATTGTGTTTAGCATTTTAACTTTGGTATTTTGGTTGTTTTAGTTTTGATATTTTAGTTTATGTTTAAATACATCACTTTGAGCAAGGAACCATTTTGTAAAAAAAACAAAAGTAACATCACATTTTTAGTCTAAATCGATGTGTAAAACAAGTATCTACATCGGCCCATTATAGTAACTGATGTCTATAACAATAAATAACAACGAATTACTATAGAACAACTAATGTCTAAAGGGACTAAAGACAGCGGTTCTGAATAACAAACTGATGTCAAATGCCTAAATAGACATCGGTCTCTTTAAACCAACCGATGTGTATAATAAGTAAGACATGTCACCAGTTGAGGGACCGATGTCTAATGACACAATAGACATCATTTCTTAAAAGCAGCCGATGTATAAAGTTGTTCATATACATCGACTAAAAACCGTAACCGATGTCTAATATGTTCATAGACATCGGTTAAAAACCGATGTCTAAGACCCATACCTTTCTCTATACATGCGAAGACATCAGTTTTGGCACCGATGTCTATTGACATTTTTCTAGTAGTGTTGAATACACTTTCGAGGGATCTCCTCTCATGTGTATTGGGTTCCCGCTGTAGATGTATTATCATGGGCTATCAGTCCCATCCCTAACCTAGACTTAAGGACTACAACATGCTCAAGCCCTTTAGTCAAAGGATCAGCTAAGTTTCCTTGAGTTCCAATAAACTCAACAACAATAATCCTTTCAGACATTAAGCCCCTTATAGACTTCAGTCCAACTTGGATATGTCTCTTTGTTTTTACATTATACTTCTTGCTGTTTATCTTGTCGATAGTTGTATGACTATCACAATGAACAGCAAAAGCAGAAAGTGGACGACTTACTACAGGTAACATTGACATAAGTCCATGTAACCATTCAGCCTCAGTCCCCGTGGCATCTAATGCACACAACTCAGCCTCAAAGGTAGACCGAGTTATAATAGTCTGTCTAGAAGACTTCCAAGACACTGCTCCACCCGCTAGGGTAAACAAGTATCCAGTCACTCCATTGGAACCAGACTTCTTAGCTATCCAACTTGCATCACTATGTCCCTCTAGCACTCCAGAAAACCTCATGTAATGCAAACCAAGATATATGGTGCCTTTCAGATATCTAAGGACTCTATCAAGAGCATCCCAATGAGTCTTGTTTGAATAGCTTGTATATCTTGCTAACTTAGACACTGAATATGAAATATCCGGCCTAGTACTATTAGCAAGATACTGCAAACTCCCAATAATTTGAGAATACCTTAACTGAGACACAGGTACTCCTGAACTATTCTTGACAATGGCAACTTTAGGATCACACGGAGTACTAGCGATTCTACAATTTGCATAACCATACTTCTCAAGTATAGATTTCTCTATATAATGAGATTGTGACAAGGTTATTCCATCAGTTGACTGAGTCAACTTGATTCCAATAATCACACTAGCCTCTCCCATATCCTTCATTTCAAAGTGCCTTTTCAAGAACCTTTTTGTCTCGTTAATAATCTCAATATTGGTTCCAAACAACAAAATGTCATCCACATATAGGCACACAATAATACATTCATTTCCTTTAACCATGTAATAGACACACCTGTCACTTTCATTAACTACAAATTCTGATTCTAAAACAGTTTCATCAAACTTTTTATGCTAGTCTCTTGGAGCTTGTTTTAAGCCATATATAGACTTGATTAGCTTACATACTCTCCTCTCATTACCAGAAGCAACAAATCCCTCAGGCTGATCCATATAAATCTCTTCTTCAAGTTCACCATGAAGAAAAGCTGTCTTTACATCCATTTGATGGATGATAAGACCATGTACATAAGCCAATGCTACAAGCATTCAAATTGTTGTCTTCTAGCAACTGGAGAGTATGTATCAAAGTAATCAATGCCTTCTTTTTGCTTAAAACCCTTAGCTACCAGCCTAGCCTTATACTTATTATCTATTGAGCCATCCGGGTTCATTTTCCTTTTGAAGACCCATTTACATCCTATAGTAGAACACCCAGGAGGTAGATCAACCAACTCCCATGTTCCATTAGAAACAATAGAGTCAATTTCACTTTTTACAGCACCTTTCCAGTACCTAGATTCTGAAGAATCCATGGCCTGTCGAAAAGTTAAAGGTTCATCCTCGATATTGTAAGTGATAAAATCACTTCCAAAATCCTTGACTACCTTAGCACGCTTACTCCTTCTAGGTTCCTCTACTTCATCAGGAGTAGAGCTACTACCAGAATCTACCCCCACATTTGTCATCCTTTCCACATGATCAGGAATGGACCTTGATGTGTGAGTGGGATCATCATCAGGAATATCCTGAGGTATACCAGTCTTCATAGGGAACACATCCTCAAAGAATGTTGCATCACGAAATTCAACTATAGTGTTATCCACTATTACGTTTATGTCAGATTTTAATACTAAAAATCTCATAGCCGTAGTGGTTTCAATATAGCCCAGAAAGATGCAATCAACAGTTTTCGGTCCTAGTTTCTTTCTCTTGTGTTCAGGTACAAGTACCTTTGCAAGGCACCCCCACACACGAAGATATTTTAAACTAGTCCTTTTCTCGGTCAATAATTCATAAGGTGTCTTGTCCATATGTTTCAGAGGTACTCTATTCAGAATATGGCAAGCCGTATTCAGAGCTTCTCCCCACAAGTACTTAGGCAACCCAGAATTAATCAACATACTATTGATCATATCCTTAAAGGTTCTGTTCTTTCGTTCTACCACCCCATTAGACTCAGGTGTGTATGGTGGAGTTATCTCATGAACTATACCATTGCTCTTGCAAAATTCATTAAACGAGTTACTCGTATACTCACCACCTCTATCTGATCTCAAACGTTTAAGTATTTTACCATTTTGTGTTTCAACTTCAGTTTTGAACGTAATGAATTTATCTAATGCTTCATCTTTATGTTTAAGCAAATAAACATAACAATATCTACTACAATCATCTATATAGGTAATGAAATATCTATTATGTTCCTTGGTCAAAATACCACCAAATTCACATATGTCCGTGTGCACTAAATCTAACACATTTGAATCCCTAACCACATTATGAAAGGGTTTTCTAGTTTATTTAGCAGTCACACATACTTGACATTTAGATTTCTTATCAATGGCATGTTTTGGAATCAACTCTAAGTTCATCATATTCTTTAGAGCACCAAAATTCAAGTGACCAAGACGTGCGTGCCATAAATCAGATGATTCAACACAATTAACAGAAGGAGCAACATTATTATTAATAAAACTGCCCAAAAAAGGCTCAACATTTATTAAAAATAATCCATCCGACAAGTAACCTTTGCCAAAAAATACACAGTATGTGTAATAACAACTTTATTACATTTCAAAGAAACTTCAAAACCATTCTTAACTAAACAACTTCCACTTAATATATTTCTACGAATATCAGGAACATGGTGCACTCTAGTGAGGGATAGAACACGCCCAGAAGCGAACTTCAGGTCCACATTTCATATTCCAAGTACTTGAGCTACACTAGCATTCCCCATCGTCACAGTCATTCCATGAGTCTGTTGATAAGATACAAATAGAGTAATATCAGTAAAAATATGTACATTAGCTCCAGTATCAATCAACCATTCATGAGACGAGTAAGTGGAAAGAAGTACAGGGTTGTAGGTCACATACCCGTTGTCGGTTTCAGAAGCAATAGCCTCACCAACAACCATGTTAACCGTAGGCCCACCAGTGGTACCAAGCACAGTGTTAGCTTGTGCTCCCACAACAGGTTTCTTAGCTTTCTTTACAGGACAGTCCTTGCTCCAATGACCAACCTGTCCACAAGACCAACATGGTTTGTTTGCCTTTGGTTTCTTAGCCTTATTCTTGTCCTTAGACTTAGTGTTTTCCGTCTTAGTGGCAGACTTTCCTTTCTGTCCTACAGTCACTACATTCACCTTCTTAACAGACTCGGCTTTCTCCTTAACAACAACTGGTTTTTCATACTGCACCACCGACCATAGACCCTTTACCGTTAACCACAATTTCATCTTTTTCTGCCAGCGAGAAAAACCAACACCTCCACCGAATTTATCAGGCATACTAGACAAATCGATAGGCTGTGGGAAACGGTACGTAGTCCAATCAATGGTGGGTACAATAACATTAGACCCAGAGCCATGCTCAACAACAGGAGTTTCAGTTTCGTTAACCATCTTGTTAATTAACAATATACATAACCCAAATATTCTCTTCAAGATTGTTGGGTATATTACACTAAACAACGCAACAATGAGGCAGTGATATATAAATTAAAACAAGAACAGGCATAAAACCAATTAACAAAACAAAACACGAAGGCATAAACAAGAACGTAATCAGTAACTGTAATGAACAAGAAAAGTAAGAACACTTATCTCCCACAGAAGCTTTAGCAACTACTGATTAGAGAGAGAAGAACAGCTGAGTCACCAAGCCCTTTGAGAAGACTTGGTTGTTCTTGAAGAGAATATTGCCCCACTTACATTGTGATTGGGTTGCAGCAATATCGCTTCCAGGATAAAACAGCAACAGATCAAAGGGTTCACAAATACACCAGTGATCAACAGCAACCAGCACCTCAGTTCGCCTGAGAATTATGTATCTCTTCTGTATGTGTTGAGAGAGCAGAGAGAAAGAAGACTACGAGGGTTTTCTCTCCTTAGGATGTATCGTGCTACTTAACGTTATATTCTGTATGTATATAAATACCAAGAATAAAACGTAACTGATACTCCATAAAAGGAAAGTAAATATTCTGATTTAATTGTATTAACTGCATCAGGATTTATTTCAGTTACATAAGCATCAGGATTTGGTCATCAGTAACATCAGGATTTGGTGTCCATCAGAATCAGGATTCAGTACTTGTCAGGAACTGATATCCATCAGAATTTAGCCCATCAGTATCTGATGTCTGACCAAGTCCATCAGGATTTTACTCCAAGTACTGATCCAAATTTCCATCAGAATTTAATCCAAATACTGATCCAAATTTCCAGTACTGTTGTAACAAATAAATCTGAAACCTGTTAAAATAAATCAATAATCCAATCAGATTACCCATTTCAAATCTCCTTCTTTCAACTCAATTTATCTATGGATTCCACTAAGAAAATGTCTTAGATCCAAACATGAAAGTTTAAATCCTCATTACAAGGAATAATCTTCACTTGTTAGTTTCCGGAATTGACATCAAGAACATATTATAAATATGCCTCAAACTTTCCATTTTCTAACAATTACTTATGCTATTAGTGATATACGACCTTTAATTTTGCTGAAACGATTGTTCTACTCAATGATTTAGACTCTACAAGCAAGTGATTACATATATTAATAGGTATGCTAGTTGCTTAAAAAGTTTAGCAGAATTCAGAGCAGCATCAATGTACTTTGGAGAAGAGAAGACATTTGGAAGGGAAGAATTGATTAAGACTTTTATGAAACACCCTGTCTTTTCCTGGAACGTACTTGTGAGCTGTTGTTTCTTTTTTTTCTATTTATCTCGTTTAACTCTACTCATATCATATGCTCATATGACCATGGCGCCAGGGACGGAACTAGAAATGTAATTAAGGGGGAGCGACATTTGTAGAGAAGAAATTTTTTAATTCATACACAATAAAGATACTTAATAAATAAAATGGTCAATGCTTAAATCGGTTTGCGACGTCCCGGATCACTCACTATATCATTCGAATTAAATTCAACATTATCAACAATCGGATTTAAATTTGGATCCGGAGAAGGCACACTACTTGTAGTTGTCGAACCAACACTAGTTCTGGGTATTTTAGCAAAATAACGATCCATAGCAATTCTACAAAAATTAAAAATACTCAACTAAAAATTGAATAAACAAAAAAAAAATATATATTAAAGACTTTAAAATTTAAATCAGTTTAGAGTTTAAATAAGTGATACCTTGAAAAGATTAACTATGGAAGAGATATGGAGCAGGGAGGGAGCCAGACTGCCAGAACCCGGGGAGACAGAGCCGGAGAACTGGAGAAGAGACAGAAGAGGCGCATTCCAAATTTAGGGAATTAGGGTAATTGTTTTGTTTTCTAACTTGTAAGACTACAACTGTGGAGTTAAATAAAAAGACAGGCCCATTGGCCCAATAACTCAATTCAATAATTAAGTTACAAAAAAAAAAGAGGCTCAAAAGTTATCAAATATCAGGATCGAGTTCAAGTATTCATCTTCTTCTATTCATCATCTTCCTCCAAGATATATAGCTTACTGCCTATATATATCTGCGCCTCTTCTCAGAATCAAGGGGGAACAATTTTAACTGATGTTTGATGAAGGGGTGCGCGACCGCACCCCCTGCCACCGGCTGAATCCATCCCTGCATGGCGCACATATACAGATATAATGTTGTAGTGTGCATGTGAATCTTTAGTTAGACCGTGATCAACAACATTCCTGTATTTCACCAACACTGGCGACAACAATTTCACAAATTGTCCTTTTGTATTTGTTTGTATTTTTATGATGCTATATGCATACTCGTGTGTGTGTGTTAACACAGGTAAAACAAGATAAACCACGTATTCTTTATAATCCCTTCGTCCCTTTTAATTCTTAACATTTTCTATTTTAGGATGTCCCAATAGATTGTTAACATTTCCTAAAATAGTAAGTTTTAACACTATTACACCCACTACTTCACTTATTTTAACAATACTTTACATTATTACATCCACTACTTAACTTATTTTAACTATAAAATCACTATTACACCCACTACTTCATTTATTTTAACAATATTATATCCACTATCTTGGTTTCCGTGCAAAAAGCAAACGTTAACATCCCATTGGGACGGAGGGAGTAATGTTTAGCTATATCTATACTATTATATAAAAGCTTAAACATTAAAAGTTTTGGTACCTGTTTTTTGGTACTAAGCGAATTTACTTATTTACCCCTTCATTAAAAAAAAATATATTCTATATCTATACTATTAAAACACATAAAATAATTAATGGTAATTAGTCGATTGCCTTTTTCACATTTACTTTTAGTTGAAGATATTACCTTTTATAAACACCTAAAAACATCAATCGTATCATATCTTCCAATCATTAATATTTCCTTTCGAATTAAAATACGTTACTTTTTTTATTTATAAGGAAACGTTAGTATAATTCTTCATTACAAAAATATATTCGATATCTATGCTATTAAAACACCTAAAATAAATAATATAAAATAATTATTGGTAATTAGTCGATAGTCTTTTTCACATTTATTTTAGTTAAAGATATTACCTTTTATAAACAACTAAAAACATCAATCGTATAATATCTTCCAATCATTAAAATTTCCTTTCAAATTAAAACACGTTACCTTTTTTATTATAAACTAATCTTATCACACCATATTTTTTAATTATTTAATAAATTATATTAAAAAAACAATATACATTATTTATAATAAGGAAACATTAGTATACTTCGTAAACATGAGTATATTTAATTATATTAAATTAAAATAAAAAATTTATTAAAAATAATGATTTTATAAAAACATAATTGTAATATTAAATAAAATTTAAAACATAATAAAAGAAATACCATATCAGTAATTTTATTTATAACATTATAAAATTTTATTATCTATATACTATTAAAACACATAAAATAATAACAAAAAATAATTAATGGTAATTAGTCGATTGACTTTTTCACATTTACTTTTAGTTGAAGATATTACCCTTTATAAAAACGTAAAAACATCAATCATATCATATCTTCCAATCATTAACATTTCCTTTCGAGTTAAAACACGTTTTTTTATTTATAAGGAAACATTAGTATAATTCTTCATTAAAAAAATGTATTCGATATTTATACTATTAAAACACATAAAATAAATAATAATATAAAATAATTAATGGTAATTAGTCGATTGTCTTTTTCACATTTATTTTAGTTGAAGATATTATATTTTATAAACACCTAAAAACATCAATCGTATCATATCTTCCAATCATTAAAATTTCCTTTCGAATTAAAACACGTTACCTTTTTTATTTGAAACAAATTTTATCACACCATATTTTTCAATTATTTAATAAAATATATTAAAAAATCATATACATTATTTATAATAAGGAAACATTAGTATAATTCGTAAACACGAGTATATTAAATTATATTAAATTAAAATTAAAAGTTTATTAAAAATAATGATTTTTTAAAAACATAATTATAATATTAAATAAAATTTATAACATAATAAAAGAAACACCATATCAATAAATTTTATTTATAACATTATAAAATTTTATTATAATTTTAGAAATTTATATTTTCCAATCAATAATATTTGTTCCTAATTTAAACACGTTAACTTTTAGTTGAATATTTTACTTTTATAAACACTTGAAAACATCAATCGTATCATTTCTTCCAATCATTAATATTTTCTTTCGAATTAAAACACGTTATCTTTTTTATTTATAAGGAAATGTTAGAATAATTCTTCATTAAAAAAAATAAATTCGATGTCTATACAATTAAAACACTTAAAATCAATAATAACATAAAATAATTAATGGTAATTATTCGATTGCCTTTTTCACATTTAATTTTAGTTGACGATATTACCTTTTATAAACAACTAAAAACATCAATCATATCATATATTTCGATCATTAATATTTTCTTTCAAATTAAAACATGCTACCTTTTTAATTTAAAACAACCTTTTTCACATTAACATAATAAAATTAATGGTAATTAGTCGATTGCCTTTTTCACATTTACTTTTAGTTGAAGATATTATCTTTTATAAACACCTAAAAACAGCAATTGTATCATATATTTCGATCATTAATATTTCCTTCCGAATTAAAATACTTTACCTTTTTAATTTAGAACAAATCTTACAATCATTAATATATAACCGAAAATATCACACCAAAATTATCAAGAAAATTATAACACCTAAAATAAATAATAACATTATATAATTAATGGTAAATAGTCGATAAGGTATTAACTTTTATTAACACCTAAAAAGATCAATCGTATCATATCTTTCAATCTCTATTATTTCCTTTATAATTAAAACATGTTACCTTTTAATTTAATCATTAATATATACCCGAAAATATCATACCATATTTTTTAATTATTCATAAAATATTTTAAAAATCGTAAACATTATTTATAATAAAAAATATTAGTATAATCCGTAAACACGAGTATATTAAATTATATCAAATTAAATTTAAAAAATGTATTAAAAATAATTATTATATAAAAACATAATTGTAATATTAAATAAAATTTATAACATAATACAAGAAACTCGTGAATTGCACGAGTTATAAGCTAGTATACTTTAAAGTTGATATATTATTATTAAAGAAATCGGAGAATTGGGGAAAGAAAAAGCGAGGGAATCCATGTGGACAATTTTAGAGAATGGAGCTGATTAGAAAATATAAGAAACAGTACACTGTACACGTAATAAAGGGATTTGTAAACATTTACCGAAGAAATCAGTAGGGTTGGAATATAGAAAGATCAATAGGGTTGGAACTTAAAATAGAAAATTTTGTTCCAATTCTCTTAATTTGGATTGTCATATCATTTCTCTGAATTTGGAAATGCTCTTAAAAGTTGAAATCCCAAAGTCGGTTAAATGTGTTTTAATGAAAACTAGCATAACAGCCCGTGCAAGGCACAGGCTTCTATGTGAATGCCTCTAATTTTGTTCAAAAGAAGAAGGTAGCGGTTGGTTTAATATTTTTTTGACTAAAAACTCGTAATTATGAAATTGTAATATGAGTAGTAATATGTGTTAATAATAAATGCCAATAAGGACTCTATATACACATTGTTATGACGATGGGACCACTTGCGCTCTCGATGAGGAAAGGGGGGTCGTTCCGAACCTTGGCTCAAAGTCTGGGATCGTTTATCCTTCTTGTTAGCTGTGAATTTTCCAAGCTTGAGGCGGAGATCATGCTCAGCTAACTTCTTTCCAAGACGATCAAACACAATAACTGACCTCGCCTTAGATGAGGCAACCTCATTATGCAACCCTCCTTTGTTTTAGTAGCCTCTATATCCTCCTCCCGCTCAAGGTCTTCATAGAAGTAAGGGTTTGTTTGATTCGTAACAACATCATCAAATTCATCCAAGAGTTTTTTGGTGAGGCCCTTACTGTTCTCCTCCTGATAGGTCTTGGCCCCTTCCTGGAATTCCTTTTTTGCGCCCTTTGAGCTATATTGCTTCTTCACTCTAGTCATCCTTTCTTGCACTGCTGACACCTTCTTGGACCCATCATTGTCCTTGCTCCCGGGGGAATCGCCTTTGGGTATCCTATATGATCCGGGGTCTCCCCGTTGTTGTGCCCTCTGTTCATCTTCTTGTTCGAGTTTGTCATCTTTCTCCCAATATGATGACTGCCCTCCTTCTAGCGCCAATTAATAATAATGTTGAGTATGATGTACAATTTTGAGTGATGAACGGGGATCGTGTAATTATAATTTGAGAGATTAAGATGATAATCTTTATCTTTCCATACTGATAGATATTGCTTTCCATATATATCAACACGATTACAACCATCCATTAGCCGCAAGTAGTAGCATACTCATTAAAAAATGTTAAGTGAAAATGGCGTGATTTATCTTATAAGATTTTGCTTCCCTTAAAATATGTTAATGTCATCTCTATTGCAAGTATATAATGCAATATTCTCACACCGGTCATGAACATACAAAAACAAAATTCCTATAGGAAATAGACCGAGGTTGCGAAAAAGAATTTGAAAAAAATGGCATGTAAACAAATAATAAAATTATAGTTTATATCATTCTACATCAGATCAACCTCATATTATGTTAGTAATCTTTTTAATATTATATCCAAAATGAGATTAATTATTATGTAATATTTCGCTAAACAATCACATTCTTTCAGGATAAATGTAAATTTGAAGATATATGATTAACTAAAAAAAACTTCTTTCCAACTAAATTTTATTTTATTTCAATACTTTAATATATACATAGAGATAAATGTTTTTGAATTTTTTAAATCCAGACTTAGTAACATTCATGTATAACCAAAAATTTTATTTTACATGTTAATCATTTAAAATGACAAAGAGAATGTAGATTATTTTAGAAAATATAAACAACTGATGTGTACATTCAGAAAAGAAAATTATTAAAAAATGAATGTGATGAATATGTAAACATGATTATTGTATAATTTTAAACCTAATTTTCTTAATTTAGAATGATAGAAATAATGAATAATGAAATACATTGCATATACTATATTCCTTATATTAGATCAAATTTCAGTATTATTTTTTAGGTATCCATTATCAACCAATTCAAATTAAGTATGATCAGAGATAGAATATAATATAAATATATGAATTATAAATAACATATTTAATATATATTTTAGTCGAAAATATACAGGTTTATTAAAATTTATAAGACGATCGAGTATATAAATTAATAAAATACGAAAACTGAAAAATGAAATAATATAAACTAACATTTTATATACACAAAAGTGAAATCAAAAAATAAAAGTTAAGTGAAAATGGCTTCATATCTTATAAGATTTTTAAGGAAACTCGAAAAGTAATGTAATATAGTGGTCGTATCATGAACCTCTTAAAATGAGATTGGTGGCTAGTCTCCAAAAGCTAACCCAAATTCTTTCATTTTTTACGTGAATTTTAAAGGGACGGCATAATAGTTATTTCCAAAAAAAAAGAGGGTGAAATAGTTTTTATAATCATTTTATTGGCACTTTTCGCATTTTTATTGAGATTTAATATATAGTTGAAATAAAAAAAATGGGATAAAGGGAGATAAAGGGGTTTATCTAATAAGATTTTTAAAATATAATCAAAATTAGTTGTAGCATAATGGTAAAGACATGAGTTGAAGAGTGGAAGGTTAGGGGTTCGATTCTCAACACTAACATATTTTCAACTAATTTTTACACAAATATTAAAAGGGTGGTACTTTTGTTAATTTTCAACAAATAAGGGTAAAACAGTAATTTCACTACCATTAAAATGGAACATTTTACCCTTGTGTTGATGTATAATATATAGTAATAGATAGATTAGTTTATTAATACTTAAATTTTTGAAAAATAAATTTTAAAATATGTAAATTTGATGAATTAAAAAGTTTTATATTTTACTTTTAATAATATAATAGAGCGCATTGTCGAATCCGGACCATGGATCCATTTTTTTGTGTATTTATAATATTTTCCATAAAATTTTAGTTCTATCATTTTACACCTTTTTCATAGTTATTTTACGCCTTCTTATTAAGATGGGAAGAAAATTCATTTCAAAAAAAAAAAGATAGGGAAGAAAATTATACTAGGGGACCTCATATATTTTTAATAAAATCACTTTAAATTTATATTTTTGTGAGTTAAAAAGGCCTGCCCATGTCATTGAAAAATTAAATATGCCCTACATAAAGTAGGCATTGTTAACGGAGGATTTTGGTATTAACAAAATTTGGAAGTCTTCTTGCTGAAATCAATATGTGGGATGATGATTTTATGGTTTTTGGCGGCTAAGATTGTAAGGATGGGACTGTTGGTAGAGATCTCAACTTCCTCCCCTACAATGTGCCTACGTACCCCGAATATATAGGGGATCAAGCCTTACGTAGTTCTTGGAGAGCAAAAACCTTTACGGGCTAGAGTTTAATAAGCCCAAAATCCGTAGAAGCAGGCCTGTAGGATATGGCTAGAAGCCCAGTTAGGAGTGTCCTTTTTCCCCGATGAGGATAACCCACCAGAATATAGGGAAAGTACTTCTAATCAAGGAAACTAGAGAAATGATCACCTCGAGCCCCCGATGAGGATAACCCATCAGAATACAAGATCGAGGATTGTAGATCATCGTCGGATAACCTCCGAGTGGCCTTCAAAATAGGTAAATAATAACCCGAGACTCCCTGAAGGGGATAACCCATCAGAATACGGAGTTGGGCCTTCAACATATAATTCAATGATTCCCCGATGAGGAACACTCATCAGAATACAGAACCGGGTCTTCAAATATAAATCTTATCTTCAATTAATACGTATTTAATGTCTTCAAGATGTATTCCCGTAATTATAGTGAAAGTCACCAATTTTGGTATTATTAGTGCTAAAACAGCCATTAATTGCCAAGTCATTCGGGCGAATAAATTACCAGGCCCGTTCTTCACTTAATCAAATTTTGGGTATAACAACTACCCCCAATCCCTGTAATATCAAAGATGTTACATGGATTTATTTATATAAAAAAACAAAATTTGACATCGTCACCTTCCAGGGCGTGTCTTCCATTACCTGTATTAATTTGCTCGTTTATCACTTGGCTGATCCCTATGCTTATAGCACAATTGGGAATAATAAAATACAATAAATAAATTGGAAAGGTGTACTATGTATCACCCCCGAGATTATAATACCATTTCATAAAGTAGGTGGCTACTTCCACACTACCAATACAGTAAAACCTCTATAAATTAATATGTTGGGACCGAGATATTTTATTAATTTAGCGAGATATTATTATATCGATAAATTAATAATTTATTAATTTAAAGAGGTTTTACGTATGATCTTTAAATTTTCAAGTCCAATGTACTATTTACAATGTATATTAGTTAGAAATGAAAAATAAATTACAAAAACAAGTTCCAAGGAACATTCTTTTAATGTACATTCACAAATTAATTGAATTTGAGTTTGATTCACTAGCTTTGGAACCGGTCACTCGGAAAGAAGCATTGCAAGCGGAAATAACTCTTCACAACTTTTTGTTAAAATACGAGAAGACAATGCCCAAACTCTTAAGTGCAGTGAGAAGATTTAAAGATGAACTTAATATAGATTTGAAGTTCAACAAAAAATTAGTGATTATAGATTCATTTTTTCCTAGACAATCTTAGAATTTGGAATATTTTAGTAATTACTAATTTATAGTTTCGTTGGGACCAATATATATATACAGTGGGATTTCAAAAAAGTTATTATCTTATTATTTTATCGATTAGGGTCCAATTTTGTACTGGTCCCAAGTTGGGACTGGATAAATTATTAATTTTATCGAGATTATTAATTTATCGAGTATTAATTTATAGAGGTTTTACTGTATTTCTCAATCTCATAGAGTAGGTGACCGAAGTCCCACGCTACATATAACACTCTCCATTTCATAAAGTAGGTGACCGAAGTCCCACGCTACATATAACACTCTCCATTTCATAAAGTAGGTGACCGAATTCCAGCACTACTGATAATATTCTTAACAATTTCCGGTCGTGCCGGTTCCATGGCTAATAGCTTTATGGAAATATATCATTTAGGAAGATGTACGCATACTATCCCCAACACTGGAAGGGCTTTATTTGCCACTTCAATATAATTGTTTCATATTTTCCTCCCGTATTAAGGCATCTCATGCAATAAAGTAAATATTTGATCCAGAGCATATCATGTATCTATAATCATAGTATCATGAATTTTCTTCGAAGCGGATCCTGAGTCTGCAATCATAAATTTTCATAGTGGAAACCCCTGAAGGACCTTCAACGAATAGGCAAAAGCATTGCAAATGTTAGGATGCATCCTTGAATAATGGAGGGCATGTATCAATATTGATGGAGAAAATGTTGTGAAAATGAAGTTCTCAGAACGTGCTATGTGAAAACTACTCATTTTGAATCTTGAAGGCTGGAAAATGAATATAAGAGTGATAGATCCCTCCACGCATGAGAATACCATTGTGAAGATTGGTTTGATATGCACCATTAAAGATCGGAAGCCATGTCCTAATGGCTAAAGACACATCTACCGAAGAACGTCAGACATGTTCCTGCACACAATATATGCAAAATCTACTCAACAAATATAATAATGATGTTAGTATTACCTCACGGCGCACCATGTTAAGGGAAAGCACACCTCCGGAAAATTTTAATCCAAGGAACCTGCATATAACTTTTTACATATAGAAAATTGATTGACATAATATAACTTTTTACATATAGAAAATTGATTGACATAAATAATGAAATTGTCGGTTATTTACTCCAAAGTACATCTTGTCAAAGACAATGCACCTTACGAAAATTCTTAAATTTCCTTGCCTAAAATAATATATAAAAACAAAAACATGCTACATGTACATGACACAACATATTAACATATTGATCATAACAATTTTCTATATTAATATGTCTAACATCTGTGTGTGAGAGAGCTACAATTATATACGTATAAAAAAAATAAAAATAAAAAAATATTAAAGACAAAATCCATGCTTGACGATAAATATGTAAATTTATATGTCTAAATTATTTATATATATATATATATATATATATATATATATATATATATATATATATATATATATATATATATATATATATATATATATATAGAGTCATGATCAAGGGAGAACCTCCTTAGATTCCTTCCACGAATTACGAAACTGAGTTAAGTGATTGACCTGTATTAATTACATGATTCAAATGGTAAGTAATATTTTACTTTGCCAAGATTGTCCTTGAAGTGTAGAAATAGAAATATTAACATTTTTTGTACGTATAGATCTGACCATTAAACCATTTTAAAATCAATGATAGATTTGAAGGGTCTCCTAGTTCTCCCTCTAAGCATGGTTCTCCCTTGAGCATAGGCCTATATATATATATATATATATATATATATATAAGCACATTCTAATAAAAATGCATGGCATAAATTCATACATTGCAAAAATTATCCTTTATTATAATATCTGAGTCTACCACACGTTAGTTAACCAATAAAAATTGAGGAATTATTTTAGGACCAATCAGAGCTAATTCCTAAAATTTAGAATTTTCCTTATTTACAATCTCACCCTACCTCTTTAACCATGGTTAGTTAACACTTCTAATTTAAATACAATATTGATTTCATTAAACATATCCATAAATACATATTTTTTAAATAAAAAAATATTTACTAAAAAATTAAAATTTTAATTTGAAATCAATCATAATATACTATTATATATTTTAAATTAAATTTCATAAACTTTAAACTGCAGGACAAAAAATTTAATTAATCGACCCACTAGATTGAAACTTTACTTACTTGGTCTTAGAACGTAGATATCAGTAGTCATGCACCAAACAACTCGAGTGTTGCATGTGCGTGTCTATTTGCTAACACTTCTAATTTAAATACAATATCAGTGTTGTAAAAAGCGGGAATCGGACTTAATCGGTGGAGACACTGTCCAGGGATTAATCGGGTAATCGGGGATTAATCGGAATGATTAATCGGATCATTAATCGGAACTAATTTAATATTATTTTTAAATATAATTATTTTATTATTTTGATCATACATGAATAATTATCATATATTTATACAAATATATTTAAAATATATAGCATTATTAAAGTAAATATAAATTTTAAGATCTAATTTTTGAATTGGGGTCAATATGAGAGAAAAAATTGATAAAATTCATGATTTAACCGTTTAAAATATTAGTTTCGTATATGAGAATAATATTTTTCTTAAAATTTATTCAATTTTATACTTTTTGAATTTTTTTTAATTTTCTACATATTTTTCAATTTTTTATCAATAATGCCGATTTTTGACCGATTAATCCCGATTAACCCCGATTTTTCGAAAAAACGATTTTTTGGCCGATTTTTGTAAAATCAGTTCGGTTCCTTACCGAACAGCGATTAATCGGCGATTAATCCCGATTAATCGCCAACTTTTAGAACAGAGTACAATATTGATTTCATTAAACATATTCTTAAATACATATTTTTTAAATAAAAAAATATTTACTATGGAATCACAATTTTAATTTGAAATCAATCACTATATACTATTATATATTATAAATTAAATTTCACAATTAATCATTCATTAATCAACCACTCTAATATAAAGTCAATCACAATCATATTATACATGATTTTTATGATATATATTTTTCAATTATAATCAATATTAAATAATTATAATCTAACTTAACTAAAAATTTGAAAAAAATCAGATTTGAAATCAGATTTTAAATAACTTGGATAAAATCGATCGATACCTTCAAATTTTTAATTTTTTATAATCTCAAAAATATATTTATTATAATTTATTAATAAAATTAATTAATAAAAGCATATAAGCCAACACTACAAAATCGAATTTGAACAAATTTTAAATAGCTTGGATAAAATTCATATCTTCAAAAACTTGATTTTTTAAAAGGTTCAAAAATATATTTATTCACAATTTGTTAATAAAATAATTAATAAATTCATATAAACGAATACTACATATATTTTAGTTATTTTAATAATTATTAAATATGTGCTATAAAAGTATTATTATTGGTTGGTGAATAAATTACCAATCAAAAAATTAAAATTATTTTAGAGGCAATCAGAATTTACTTCTAAACTTTAAATCAATCAATCATATATAAAAATTTTATTATTTACCATGCTTTTTCTAATTTACTAATAGCGGTTAAATTAAATTTAAATATAAAATATCTTGATTTAATAACTTCGCATGTCACATGGTTTTTAATTTTAACAAATTTCTACTGACCGTAAATATTATTTTCTATAAATCCACACAACAGTATATTACATATGGTTATATATCTTTTAGTTATGAATTGTTTTTGAACATCCCTTATTATAATAAAGGATACCCCAATCTAACATGTATTAGTTAACCAATTACAAGATTGTGAATTATTTTAAAATCAATCAGAATTTAATAAATTTAAATCAATTGAACTTAATGTAACATGTTTCTCTATTGGATCTAGATTCTACGTTCAGCCAAAACTAAACTCAAATCAAGTTACACTCAATAACAATTAATTTTTATTTTTTCATATCAATTAACTAAACATAATAACTACTGATTTTTATTTTAACGGTTAACTATAAACAATTTATATAAAATAAAATTCTTACAAACAAAAAAAAATATTATATCAATCTAAACATTATAGGAAATCTAATCCGCTTATTCCCTATTCCCCATCACACTTAGTCAACTTTGATAAACTAAGTGTATGCATCAATTCTTCTCATGGCTAAATCATATCAATTTCGATTAAAATACTACTTTATATCTTTTTATTATATGGCATTCTATACTTGGACAAATTATCTTTTATTTTGATTGTATATATGTATTATATGTGTCGTGTTTTAATTGTCAAATAAATTTAACTAGAAAATGTTTCTGACAAAAAAAATAGAAAATTATTTAGGTTATTATCATCCCCAATCCGGATTCTCTCAGAGTTACTTCCCATTAGAATATTTAGTAGACAAAATTCAATAATTCAGCGACTTACTAAAATGTAGGCATCAAGCCTTATCAAATTACACTGATTTGTTTACATTATTAGGTGTGTCTATAGATAAATGTTTTTTATAGTGTTGGGTTGTCAATATTATTCAGTGATTACTTAACAATTTTATTCAAAATACAATAATTATTTAATTTAAAAATTTATTCATTAATACATGAATCTATTATATTTATAATAGATATTTTGATATCTCAAACTTTGAATTTGAAATCATAAGGTACAATTAAAATCATGAATTAAAAATTATTTACAATATAAAACTATTTACCACACTATTCCAAATACACATACAAAATTTAAGTTATGTAAAGTATGAAATAATTCAGTCATAAAAAAAGCTAATCAACCAATTGAAATGTTAGAATGAATTTTAAACCAATCATCTTTTAACATTTTAATCATGAAATTTTTTAACTATGCAATAACTAATGGAAAAAATTTTGACTTTATATTTAAATTATTCAAAATATTAAATACAATCTTAAATAGTACTTTACATTATTTGGTGTATAAATTATGAAAAAAATAAAAAATATTACAGAGTCAATGAAAATATTGTTAGTGAATAATCATAATTAATTGGTCAATTTAGCACAAATTTTCTTATAAAACAATATTTATTTATTGATAATTAATTCATCAATAAAAGGACATATGTCATACACAAAAATAATCAAAACTGCAAAAATCATCAATAAAAGGACATAAAACATCTACAAAAACAATTAAAATTGAACAAACACATAGTAAATTATGGTACATCTTTAGCTTATGTCACTAATTTCCTTTATCCAATCATTGAATAGATCTTAAATTATGGTACATCTCTAGCCAGTGGCGGAACAAAAACATGAATCTAGGTGGGGCTCAAATAGCTTAGTGCCACCGGCGAAAAAATTTTTATGGATCCGACACTGTTTTCAATGACGGGAACATTTTCTGGATCCGACAATGTTGCCACTATAAATGTCTTATTTTTACTATTTGGACTATAAATGACTTATTTTTACTACTTGGACTACAGTTTTGATGTCAAGAAACAATCGAAAGAAAGCAGAGAGTGAGAGTGGGATGAGAGAGTTGAGCTTGTGACTTATTTTTACTATCTGGACTATAGTTTTGATGTCAAGAACAAAGCACAATCAGGTCATCATCCGGGGCTAAAATAGAGACTCTAGCTTATGTCACTAAATTATACAACCTTTTCGGGGAGATAATCTAACAATTTGTTATAAACATGAGGAATATGTATATCTGATTTGTCATAACGTATTCAAACAATCGATCAAAACTGTGATTCTATACTATCCAAATCAATGAATTAATATAACAAAATCTAATATATGGGTAGACAAAATTCACGAACAAGATATTAGGCTATCAATAAAGAGAGACATTTAGTGAAAGCCAAAGTAAAATCAAGGAAAAGAAAATAAGGCTTATCATTTACAAGGAGTTAGTACAAAATCTAATATTTTGGTAGATAAAATCCACCAACGGGTAATGGGGTACTAGACTCTCAATGATATTTTTATTGAAAAATAATAAACATCAATATAAAAATTTTAAAAAAAACTTTAAAAATTGATATCAGCTCTAAACTTTAGTTAAGCATCTTTTGGGAAAGGTGGAGAGAGAGGGAGAGCAGCAGCTACGGTTTTTGTTATAAAAATTATTAATAATGATAAATAAAAAAGTTGATACACTTGAAATTATATATTGGTTTTAATAAAAGGGTGCCTTTTTAAATTTTGTATTCTTGAATTAAAGTAATAATATCAATTCCTATATCTTAACCTAAGAGTATCTATTGAATTTGTTTGGTTGGTTGGCTATAATTTTTTTATATTAACAAAGCATAAAAAATGGCTTAGAAAACTAAATAACTACGTAGAAAGATTCTACACAAAGAGAGATATTTGTTAACGAGAAATAAGATAAAATAAAAAAGAGGGTTTCATTTTGTTTGGAAGACTTTACACCATGCATGCTACTCTTAGTTTTATTTTGTAACATTTCAATGTTTTTCTAAGACATATAATTATATATTTACATAACTTGGATACATAGTAATATTTCATATAATTGTTACTCCCTCTGTCCCATCATATTATATACATTGGGGGACGGGGGTGTGACACGCATTTTAAGGATATTTCCATAACTTTTTTTTGAATTTTTATTTTATATAAAATTAGGTATGTTAAATTTTTATACAAAAAAAAGAAAATTTTAAAAATAAGTTATGGAAAAATACTGTATAAGAGCATCTCCAACCATGCAAACCCCTTAGTTAAAAATATGTTAAACATGCCATAAATAAAAAATTTAGAAATTGTGTAAAAAAAATTCATCTCCAACGGAACATTACGTACTGTTATCTAAAATTTTAGATAATCTGATTATATTGGCTATATTTGTCGAACCTCTAGAGACCTGTAACGAAACTCCACATCATCAATTACCATATTAAAATAATAAAATTCCATTTTTAACAACTTGAAATAATAATAACATACTATTTTTGAAATATAACTAATCATTATAGCCAACTCCATTGGAGTACAACACCTTACAAGTTCAACAAATATCTTAGAGGTTCAGCAAATATTAATTTAGCCAATAATTTTTAGATGACCCCATTGGAGATGCTCTAAGAGCCTTAAAATGCATGTGAGTCAAGTAGTGAAAAACAATTATAGAATATGGTGGGACGAAGAGAGTATATTTTTTCTATTCGCGTATTTCATTTCAGATTTTAATAATTTTTAATTCATGATTTTAATTGTTACTTATGATTTTGAATTAAAAGTTTGAGATATCAAAACATCAATTATAAATATAATAAATTCATGTATTAGTGTATAAAATTTTAAATTAAATAATTATTGTATATAGAATAAATTGTTAAGTAATTTTATACTTACGTTAATTAACATTTCAATAAAATTATATATTTTCTAAATAAAAATAATATATTTATATTAATTTATTAATACAATTTATCGATCGGTGCGTAGCACGGGTAGAACGCTAGTTAATGATAAAAATTAAGGAAAACTTATCTCAATTTGTCTCTTGTCGCCTGATTCAAATTCCAGATTTTCTCCGATTCTTGAACCCTCTTCTATTTTTAATTTTTGCAGTTTCCGTATCTTTCTTTGTTCACACATTCCTTCCAAAAAATGCTTTAATGAGCTGATTCCCAATTTTCGGTTGCAACTTGCAAGCTTTAACAATGATTATTGCACCGTAGACTTGTCACGGCAGATGCTTCAAATTAAACATCACATATCATATCCTTGAGCTGCTTCAACATTTTAATCAATCAATTCTATTCTTTGAATTCTGGAACATTAAAATTACACCCATTTTCATAAAATATTAAACGGGCCATAAAAATAAAAATAAACAAATCAGAAAAAGATATAAATGGGACTTAAAAGTCCAAACAGCATACACAGCACAATAAAAACATATCAAAATTATTATTATTTTTTTATAAATAATTTTATAGTTAACTTACGTAATTCTGTTAAAACATGACAATTATGATTTACCTATAAACAATTAGCTCATATCATATAATCACAAAATTGATACCTAAGACATATTTAGAACAAATAAAAATCAGGTGTCAAGTTTTTTGAAACTTACAATTATCAAATTTGAAAGAACTAATTAGCCCAATCATAAAACATGTTTTAAATGATACAATTAGAAGAGCTAATTAATATATACAACCAAGACAATTTATATCAATAAATTATAATATGAGATAGTACACTAGGCACAAAATTAGGTCAAAGGAGGCATACATAATCATGGTAACAAGTTGATTTACTATACTATTTGAGATAATATTTCCTAAAAGACATGCTTAAAAACTATCACTATTAATTAATACTAGATGATAACCCGTGCGAATCACGGGCATAGATTGAACACGAATCGAGATTAAAAAATTAATATTAATACATTATTTAATTATGTAGTTATAAAGAATCGAATCCGAGATAAAGTTAAAAAAATTAAAGTAAATAAATCTTTATAATTATGTCAGGAATTGAACCCCTTATAGGAAATCGAACACGCGATGAAATTAAATAATAAATCTTCTATAATTATGTAGTTGGAAAGAATCGAATCCCGAGTTAAGTGATAATCGTCAAATCCCTTAATCGAACCCCTTATAGGAAATCGAACATGGGGTGAAATTAAATTAAATAATAAATCTTGTATAATTATGTAGTTGTAAGGGATCGAACCCCGAGTTAAGTGATAACCAAATTTGGTTATGTAGTTGTAAGAGATCGAACCCCGAGTTAAGTGATAACCAAATTTGGTACTTTTGGTACTTTGGTACTATTATGTACCATTAAAACATGGTTTTGCACATTAATATAGAGTATAGATACAATATATTTTTGTATGACAAAAATATTTTTCAGGCATGACAGAAAGTAAATAGAATTACAAAGCGAAAAACTTATTTTTTTTATTAGTAACTTCTCGATTCTCAACATCGAGTCGCTATTCATATGCTTCCTTTTTTTTTTCCTGGTAATCTCATTGGCTTTCTCCGTTTGAATCTTTTACATGCTGTTTACCAATTTCTTGTCTAACATAAAATCTTGACCTTCTATATTCATTTAAGCATATATAAGTAAAATATTCGTGAGATTTAAAATTTTAATATTTTTTAAAACGCATGCATAATATGTAAAAATATTTAGAAAATTATATACATCTTCCTATTAATATTAAAAAAGCATAAATTCTTATTTTATTCCAGAATACGTACTTTTCTTAAAACAATGTTTTCCATCTAAAATAAAAAATAAAAGAGTATTTTGTATAAATATTTCTTCATTATGCACTACGAATTTCCTTCTTTTAATTGAAGCATTTATCCACAAAACGAGCATAAGTACAAATGAATTGTATCCACAACCTGCATTTGTTTTCCTTCAGCTAGGGCCGTCATATGTTAATTAGCTCCATCATTGTTTCCATGTTTATAGTTGAGACCACCACCATGATCAGAACTCCATTGTTGACAAAGTGCCAGGGGTTTAACACTAATAAAGCACATCATTGATTATTGTAGTAGTCACCGTTAACTCATTCCCTGCAGCTCTTTCGTACAAATCGCATAAAGCCTCACCATTAAATTAAACAGAATAGAATATTTTGAACTCCCACCGAGACCTCGTCATGGTTCCATCCTGCCTCCACGTTACTTCATGCTTTATAAACACATTCATGCACATACGAAGCTACCCGGAATCTACTTGCATCTAGCCCGTAGCACCCTGCGAGAAGCCAGGTTAATTGCTTCATCTGTCCTTGTTGACCTTCTCTGGTACTTACAGATCAACATTAGCGCCACAAAGTGCCAAGTACAAGACCTGCTATCTACTTCTGTTTGATAATGTCCTACATGCATATGCATCAGTTTCTTGTACAACCATATATATATACACAGCTAGTGATTTCTGTGTCTTCACCTCCAATTTACAATGTAAAATCATCCGTCCAGATTCCATACAAAAGTAGTGACAAATTCCATCATATATATACATGCTGTCTACACTTGATACCCACCCGTGTTTATGTTTGATTGTATATGGATTATCGGGGAAAGTACCATCATCAAATATCCATAGATATTACTCCTAAACATGAAACATGTAACCCTAATGATCTGTTTATGCTACTTGAAGTAAAAAGTATCTCTAAATAAACTATGATATGATTTTATAGATTTCTGTAAATAGAAAATTAATAGGGTGAATTGGGGTTCCGGTAGAGAATGGAACAGGCTTCAAATCTCTCTGAATGAGTACCTCTTTCTTACGGAATATATCCACGATGTATAGGCTATTCTCTCACTACCTCCACCCCATATCGTAACTGCCTTAATAAATTTTCATCAATATAATTAATGTACAAATATGTAACTCTAAATATAATTTACATAACTCATGTAATTATTATATTCATTACATTTAATAAAAACATTATTCATGTATTCATTTCTAAATTGATTTGACAAATAAAGTCAAATACAACATCTCCCACTTGACTATTTGTCAAATATTATTCATGACTCCCACATTTTTTGGAGTCTATATGTATTCTAAACCTTCCTCAGAATAACATACTATATTTAAGTCCATCAGACCAACATACTTGATAAATACTTTCACATAAATAACTTCTGTAAAAAAAATTCATAATCTATAATTAAACATTGTCACTTTCAATTCTTGTAACACATTCATGTTTCTTACTTTCCCAACTTCGAATCCACCATAAATCAATAGGTCTTCCGAAGTTGAATTCTCATTATCTTATCACCTTCAAAAAAACTGCACCGTAACAACCAATAACTTCAGACACGTCTGCCTCATAACCAATTAGTGGTGCAATGTACACTTCTTGTAATTCATTATCCTATTCACAACATATCACTAGGTTTATTAGGATTTCTTTCGTATCCATTCACTAGACCAATTAAATATGCTAAGTCAAGTCAATCGATTACACAACATCGAACCTCCGACTACTTGCGCATATGATACAACTAGTGATTTTCTTTCCGCATTAATCGTTTCCCCATTACCAATAGGGTTGGCCCAAGACTGCACTTTTGCATCCTTAAAAGATTAAGCATTTCACTAGGATACCTTTCTGGTTATTCACAATTAATATTCAAAATATTTAATTCCCTGAACTTATCAGATTTCACTCATATTCTCAACTTTCCCACTAAGTCCCAACTTAGTTTTGTTGAGCATTCCTTTATTAATTTCCAATAACAATATATTAACATAAACTGATAATAGTGTAAACAAACTCCCATTTTTCAAAATACAGACACAATTGTCTAATTTATTCTCGATAAAATATTCCCAATTTCTGCGTAAAACCTTTCGCAGTTGAACATACCTTCAATTTAAAAATAAATCCATCAGTTTTATCTTTCCCTTCCAAAAATTCATTTACAACCTATGAATTTTCTATATTAGGGTTGATCACACAACTTCCATATTGATTCTTCCATATGAACTCGGAATCGTCTTTAATGATTTCTCTCTAATAATTCAGATTCTCGCGATCTGATCGCTTCTATACAGGTAGTTGGATCATTAGGATCCCTTCACATCCATATATACCGAAAAATAATATAATTCATTATTATATTCATAATAGTAATTCCCTACTCGAGTGGAACTATTAATTTCTTAATTACAACCATATCTAATGGTTCAATACCAATATTCAGAACATGACCACAATATTCATTTTGATCTACTTCAACACATGCCTCAATTTATAAACACACAACTTCCACTTTTATTTCAATTCCATGAAATAAAATTATTTCGATTTCTCGGTTCCCTTGCTACAAAAAAAACATATTTCACTATTATATACATAATAGTTTTTCATCCACTCAATTGGATTTTTAAACATTTCTTATTCAATAAAATAATTCATTACCAATATTCAGATCCGACTCATTATTCTCGATCGATATTGTTAAACAAATCATAAAGCACTCGTTTGAAAAAAATAATTAATTTTTGTGCTCTCCATTACGAGCGACAAAAACAACTATTTTCTCTGTATCCTGAGCATTTCTGTTCAAATAAAAAATTCAATATATTTTCTGATGATAATTTCAAAATTATATTGATACCTTTTCTCGTTCTTATAGAAAACAACATAGTCTTATTTATTTGATTCCGGACACTTGTCCCAATTTTCTTATCTTTTCCGCTCTCTATTCTGAGAGCCACAAAATATTCTCAAACGCAATATCGTTTATTTCAACGATAAATTTCAAATTGTACTTAAACAATTTATTTCTTATTTTCTTGCTCCACTCAATATAATTGGAGTCATTCAATTTCTCAAAAATAATTTATTTCTTATTTTTTGACACGCAATTAATAGCGATCGAAACTTTATTTGTTTTTATATACTCTAATTCCGAGTATTACTAGAATTTTCTCTAGTACAATATAATTTATTTATTTATTTTTAATAATAACTTTAAAATTATTTAAAATAATTTATTTCTCATTATTCGACTACACCAATAAATTGATGTTTCACTTGCTCTTTATTCCGAGCAAGATTAAAATTTTCTTTTAATACAATACCATCTGTTTCAATGGCAAATTCTTGTTCTCGCACAATCCAATAACAAGCCATTTAATAAAATAGAATAACAAAACCAAGGCATGCGGGCAGGCAAGAACAGATAATCCATATTGATAAAAAAAATGCAAAAATAAATAAATTATATTCACACAATCCAAGCACAAACTATCACAACATAGAGAAGACACGAGAAAAAAAATTGGATAATACAACAAGGATTGAACACAAGCCTACAATCTGGAGATCAAAAAAAAAACACAGAGTACACAATAAAGCACAGACTGCAAGTCAAGCAACAACAAAAAAACTGGACACCGAAAATCCACAGAATGGGTGGCAAGAAGGTTGGTCACAAAAGACAAAAAAAAAAAATCCTAACGCATCCACTAACAACCAACATGATGGGGAAAAAGAAAAGATAAACCCATACATCCAGTCAAATTATCGAATCAGGGAAGGAATTTGTACAATGAATAAACAATATTAGAAGCAATAAATATAAGTGAACAAATTATTTCTTATGATAACAACTTTACAGTACCACTAAACCAAACCAGGTACATGAAAAAAACTATTCACAAAATTATATAGATAACAAACACACGTAGACAAGATAGGACATGGCTATCAAAAATTATAAAACTCACATAACAAGAGTATAAGAACAACCAACAAGATTACCATTAATTAAAACAATATAAAGTGACTTCCCAAGAAGACGAAAAGGATATATATTGAACAGGCAAAACATAGGGGCACAAACACCGAGATCACAGCAAGCGTGGAAAAAAAATTGTAGAATCAAAACAACCCCAAACTAAATCATGGGAAAACCAGTAAACAAACCGATGGTCCACCGAAAATAAAAAATCCTTCGCTCTGATACCAATGAAGTAAAAAGGATCTCTAAATAAACTATGATATGATTTTATAGATTTCTGTAAATAGAAAATTAATAGGGTGAATTGGGGTTCCGGTAGAGAATGGAACATGCTTCAAATCTCTCTCAATGAGTACCTCTTTCCTACGGAATATATCCACTATGTATAGGCTATTCTCTCACTACCTCCACCCCATATCGTAACTGCCTTAATAAATTTTCATCTATATAATTAATGTACAAATATGTAACTCTAAATATAATTTACATAACTCATGTAATTATTATATTCATTACATTTAATAAAAACATTATTCATGTATTCATTTCTAAATTAATTTGACAAATAAAGTCAAATACAACACTACTCTAGGTTAAAAATATCTAAAAACATATTTATTTAAACTTAACATAAAACTAATAGCTTAACACCTGATACAACTAATTGATATCAAATAATACATGTCAAACCGTAACATCATGACATAGACATGACATAGACTTCGTTAAATATTTAATTTAATCAAGTTTATCCCCTAGACGTCTAGGGACATGCTGGTAAAACAATCAATCTAAACACATTTATTAAACAAGTCAAAACATAAAAAATTTAACAAGTTTACTGATCATATAACAAATTAATACATACGTAATCAATTAATAGTTATACGCATGCTCGAGAACAATAAATAGAGTCAGTTAGCAAAATTTATAAATAAAATTATTAAAAGAAAGAAAAACTTATCTTTCGAATAACCCGATTTTGGATCTTCGAGGCGATCTCCGGTCACATCCTGCTGCATAGTAGTTGTTTTTAAGTAGTTGTTTTTAATTCCTCCTAGGATAATACCAAGGCCTTCATGTTATCCATGCCATCACCGTAAATCGTTTGTCGAAGCCCTATACTCGAACCTTTATCCTTTTTTTTAGTTCTAGCGCCAATTTGTTAACAGAGGATTTTGGTATGAACAAAATTCGGAGGATTTTGGTATTAACAAAATTTGGAGGTCTTGCTGAAATCAAGATTTGGGATGATGATTTTAGGGTTTTTGGTGGCTGAGATTATAAGGATGGGGCTGTTGGTAGAGATCTCAACTTCCTCCCCTACAATGTGCCTACGTACCCCGAATATATAGGGGAGATCAAGCCTTACGTAGTTCTTGGAGAGCAAGAAACCTTTACGGGCTAGGGTCCCAAAATCCGTAGAAGCAGGCCTATAGGATATGGCTAGAAGCCCAGTTAGGAGTGTCCTTTTCCCCCGATGAGGATAACCCACCAGATTATAGGGAAAGTACTTCTAATCAAGGAAACTAGATAAATGATCACCTCGAGCCCCCGATGAGGATAACCCATCAGAATACAGGATCGAGGATTGTAGATCATCGTCGGATAACCTCCGAGTGGCCTTCAAAATAGGTAAATAATAACCCGAGACTCCCTGAAGGGGATAACCCATCAGAATACGGAGTTGGGCCTTCAACATATAATTCAATGATTCCCCGATGAGGACAACTCAGAATACAGAATCGGGTCTTCAAATATAAATCTTATATTCAATTAATACGTATTTAATGTCTTCAAGATGTATTCCCGTAATTATAGTAAAAGTCACCAATTTTGGTATTATTAGTGCTAAAACAGCCCTTAATTGCCAAGTCATTCGGGCAAATAAATTACCAGGCCCGTTCTTCACTTAGTCAAATTTTGGGTATAACAGGCATAATTGAAGTTGATTGTTTTGTGTTGACGATACGTTACAATGTAGGGTTTGATAGCCTGGCCTGGTGAATCACAGTTCGGTGTGTGTTACGTACGCATGACAGCTAATTTTTCATCGTTGCCTGATCATATTACGGAGAAGATCTTACACATGTCATGCATAAAATCTACTGTAACATGCACTTCCGTCTACAAATCATGGTATGCTTTGATAAAATCTCCTCGATTCATAGAATGTCACCTCTCGAATCCAAATAATAATAAAACAGAGTATTTTCTTTGCTCATATATTCAAGAACCTTATCTTTCAGTACAATATATTTATAGGGGAACACTTCGAACGTATTATGATATAAAATTTCACCACGAGGGAAGGATAAGGATAATTGGTAGCGTTAATGGGATAATTTGCTTCAAATTAATTCCCAAGTATGATGTTCGTCCTAGGATTATATATATGTGGAATCCCTCTATTCGAAAGTTGAAAGCTCTCCCGAAACCTAAATCTACGAAAGCGATGCTGGTTATGGATTTTGGTTCGATAGAGATGCTAACGATTACAAGGTTGTTAAGATCAACTGTCGAAAGACATCTAATGTTGAGGTGTATAGTTTGAGTACTAATTCATGGAACTTAATCACTACTAGGGGTCCTTCTCTAGGGATGTATGATGGGGAGAACATAGTACATGTAAATGGTACTCTGTATTGGTTATGGGGACCTCATAATTGGACGATTATTTCTTTCAATATAAATAAGGGAAAGTTTAACGAAAAAATAATATGGCTTGAAGAGAAAGGTAAATCAAGGTTTGTTCTTACATCGGAAGCTCATAATCACTCTCTTATTGTCTTGCAATATGGATGTATTTCGTGGCATAATTATGTGATTCGTGATGTTCGGGTGTTTGACGAGGATTTGAATGAACTAAACACGATTGACTTTGAAGAAAGTGCAACAGGGGCTTGTCTAATAGGTGTTGGAAACAACAGCAGTGAACTTCTGTTTAAGAAGAAGCTGGGGTACCAGACAGCAAGTCCACTAATATTGGTATGTAATGTTGAGGACCTTAAATTTAAGGATTTCTGTCTATCAACTCGGCTTTCTATTAGTGAGATACGGCCTTTTGTTGAGACACTTTGTTCTACTTAAGGATGGAGACTCTGAAGGGACTGTGGATGATTACAAACTATAGTAGGTCTGCTATTATTTGGTGTTTTCATGCTATGGAAAATGTTATATGTGATGTTTTTTGATGTTGCACTAATGTTGTGTTTAGTTTGATTGAATTAAAATGAAACGAATGGAATGAAATAAAATGAAATCTGAACTTAAATATGTGTTGTGATGCATATTTTTCATTCTTTTCTCCATTCCATTCCTTACAACTTGTACTAGTGCTTAGACTCCCCAGTCCCCATGCTCATTTATTTCGCAATTTCTATTATATCAATTTGCACTTGTTTTCTTTTCGAGTCTTCCCTCGATCCATTGATTTTACACATTCCGTTTCATTTCATTCTTTCCAACCAAACACAAGCCTACAAGATCATTTTGGATCCGCCGGATAGAGTTTTAAGCTTGAGATGATGCAGAATCTGGAGCAAATTCAATTTCATATGCTTCAGATGATCCCTTGATAATCTAAAATTTATCACATCTCATTGGAATACGGAAATGGGCATAAATCATGATGCTGAAAATGTTGTCACAATATGTTTGATTTGATATTTTGTCGTAAATCTACATCTTACCCTCCCTATGACTATGTTTGTTTTGTTTTGTTAATTGCCATTATTTGTTTATCAGTTTATCGCAAAAAATTATTTGTTTATCAGTTTATCCCAAAAAATGGGCTTTAGCTAATTAAGTTGTTGATAAGTTAATGGTTAATGGCCAAAAATGCCATTTTTTTTAAAATTTTATTACACAAATATTAATTTTAAAATTTTTGGTCAAAAATACGAACCTATTACGCATTTCCAAAATGGGTAATGTTATTACGCATTTGACAAATGGGTATCATGTAAATTTTTTATTAAAAAAACGAAAAAAATTAAAAATAATGGTGATATGCATTTCCATAATGCGTAACACCCCTATTATGAAGGTGTTACGCATTCATTACGCATTTGACAAATGGGTATCATGTAATTTTTTTAAAAAAACGAAAAATAAATAAATAATGGTGATACGCATTTCCAGAATTCGTAACATCCCTATTATGAAGGCCAAAAAAAAAAAAGAATGCGTAACACAAGAATTTTTTTTAACATTTTATATGTATTACCCATTTGATAAATGCGTAATACAATTACCCATTTTTGAAATGCAACTGGTATTTTTGGCCAAAAAATTTAGAAGTGATATTCTCGTCAAAAAGTTAAAAAAAATGGTAAAAAATGTCATTATTTCTAAGATAATTGTGCAGTGAGAGAAGCATCAAGATCGGAGTGCCACCATATCGGCTCTAGCTTAGTTGCTGAAGAAGTGTGTTATGCAGTTAGAGCAGCATTTTGGAAAGAATTGATCTCGTGTGTATGTATATTTCTAGTATTATTGTTATTGAATGTACATTCTAGTTCGAGGGTAGTAGATCAATAAATTTTACACTTTAATCGAAAGTGAAATTTAATTAATTAAGATTTGCGTTCTATCTGTGCTACGCACCGACCGATAAATTGCAATAATACATAATATAAATATATTATTTTAATTTTTATTTAGAAAAATATATAATTTTATTGGAATGTTAATTAACGTAAGTATAAAATTATTTATCCATGAATTCATACCAATTGAATTAATATTATGAACCAATCATCAAAACAAATACAATCCAGGTTGAAAAGTTCAAAATCCCTCTTTATTGTTTTTTTAAATTTAGCTTTCATTTTATTTCTCTCTTTGTTAGAGAATATTTTTATGTATTATGTTAACAAATTTTTCACCCATATTCTGAGAATTCGGTATATTTATTAAATATCGAATCCTTAAAATATTTATTATGTTAATTTATTGAAAATATTTGTGTGGTCGTGGTTAATTTTTCGATTACATATTAAAAATGTGTAGAAACTTAATCCTTAGGACTCCAATAAATCATTGGACTGTCTATCAAAAAAAATTAATGAACTGATTTACTATAAAAAAAATGGGATAAATCTCAAAGTGCTCACTAAAGTGGAGCGCTAGTATCAAATCCTCACTCTAGTTATCGGCATCTCATGTATACCATTATAGTTGCAAGTAATGACATCAAGGTTGTATTCAAAAAATAAAAATAATTTTTTGTTGATTCTACACTTTTTTTTGAATGTTACCGCAACCAAATTAAAAATAATTTTTTGTTGATTCTATACTTTCTCATGGTTCCACACATGCTTCATCTGGCGTTGTTGTTACTATGTCATACATTCCTTACCAAACTTCCCTTTTGAAGTTCAAAACATTACCTCTTCCCTTATAAGGTTCATTAGGTCATCCTCATCATTCCTCCTGTATCTTCTCGGTACAGGGTATATCAAACATCATCAATCAATTTATAACAATTCTGTCTATGTACTTTTCGAGACTCCTTTCAACAAATTCTTACAGGTTATTGATACCTTGGTCGATTCAACTTATATCGTCTGATTTCACAATGTCTTCATTAGGAGTGATGCTATCCTTTGTGCATCCCCCAGGGTTCATCTTAATTTATGGATATTCTATCTCCGATTCTATTTTCAAGGAATAATTACATCCTAAAATTGGCAATCAATTCCTATATCATTAATAAGGGTTTTTTTTCAATCATTCTCATCTCAATAATTTATAGGTAGCTTAATGCTACCCTCTTCTTTCAAACGAATGCCAGTCTACATGACCTTTCAGAAGACAACATATGTCTATCTGCTCTTGCTTACAGAACTTGGTAATGGTATCGAGGATGTTCTGGAAGATATTGGTCGTGTTCAACGTGAATCTCTTATTATCTATTGCTCTTCTTGAGGGCACTAAGCTTCAGATATCATTTATGCATCACACTGCACCATCTCTGACAATCTTTATAACATTTATTGGTCACCATCCTCAGTCCCAATATATCCAGGGTATTTATAAAATCCATCATCATGTATCTCAATTCATTTTACATCAAAAGTTCTCGTGGTTGGCGCTTGGTTAGAAGCAACACCGCTTTGTCCTTTCATTGTTGGTCTAGTCACTTGATAATCCTTTGTGACTTGGTCTCAACTAGCCACACTAAAATATGTGAGTTTAGGGGTTGGTGAATAGCATTACTTGATAATTCTTCTTTGGTTTTTTTTTTTGAAACTTTACTCCATATAAGTCTCAATCGACTTCTCGGTACCGTCTCCGGTCACATTTCCTTAACTTTTATTCTTTCAACTACTCTTATTAATTCCACGTACCATAAAAACTTAACACTTTGGGCATAAAAACCTTTTCATTTAAGTCAATCCCGGAATTTCTCAGTCCGGCTTGTTTCTTAATTACATTTCCCTTTTTCCGCCCAATCTCAACTTCAAACTATTATCCCTATAATCAATCATAATAATCGGGGTCTGTCTACCAACCCATACGGCGGCTACCTTACCTAATCAACAAGGTTCGCTCTGGCCCTTACTCTCTTCAGTGACGTTTTCTGATAATCAGAAAGACAATTGGTCGAATTCCTTCCCAAAATTAGGGAAATTTTAGTCTATCTATCCACCCACTGGTAACACTAAGAAGATCCATTTTGATACCCGAAGAATATTTCTAGGAACATCCAAGCGGTTCGAACCATAGATAGTTAAAATAACGAAATGATTGACATAAAGTTGGTAATTTAACCATTGGAAAGAAACTAAATATGTATTCCATAGAAGGGAATTTAAAAGCTATAAACTGAAACATTCCACATCTCCCCTGTACATATTCGTCCTAGTAGTTGATGCCACCTAAACCTGTATGGGGTGCATCATAACATATCACACAGTCATTAGGTAACACACATGCTGGGTCGTCACCGATTTCATCTTTAGCTCCAGGGAGATTTTTTCACATTTCTCTTGTCCATTTTGACTTTTTAATCTTACAAATAAGTCGGGTTATGGGACTGCAATCTTTGTAAAGTTCTGAACAAATATTGGGTAATACCTTGTGAATCTTATGAAATTTCTCACTCTTGTTGGTGGGGTTGGCCTTTCTCGATTTGAAACTTTCTTTAACTCGGCAAGGTCAACCAACACTACTTACTATTGATTGTATGTCCTAATAACTGAACCTCATTTTTCCAGACTCATACTTCGAGAACTTGGCATACACTTATTCATTCAAGCTTAATCTAAAAACATTCTCAATTACATCTTAACCATTGATCGGCTTACTGATCCATTCATGATTCAGTGTTGGAATAACTTAAGGTAACTACCATGATCCATTCAAGGAAAAGAAAGAAGTAATATGCCTTTGAATCACATGCATTAGAGGTTCCTGGTACATCATTCCACTGAGTTGAGCTAAACTTATACTTAGTTCTTGATAATAGTCTCATAACTAGTTTCACATAGACTCACTGGTCTTCTCCTCCTATAGGTTCCGAGATCGTTGTCTCGCTTACTACTTCCTTATGTAACTTTATCCACTCAGGCCATCACTTTCCGCTATCTTTATTCTAAGCTGATCCATTCATAAAATGAACATCTCAATGAAGAAAACCACCTCATCAATTTCAATTTGGTTTCATGAATTATAACCTATGAAATCTGCCTTCTCATGGCGAATTACTATTGACAATATTCAAACTTAGCCCATTTATCAAATGATATGGCACTTGTTGCCTCTATCTTAACTATTCCTGGAGACTCTGATCCCCGTCCTCTATCGATGTCTTTGATAATCATGTACCACTCTAACTCTTTTCTCATTAATCTGAAGGTCTCTAAGGATCTTTATCTATCCCCATATAAGACCTCAAGTAATCCTTCCAATCATCTTACTTGCTGGTACTTCATCCGACAGTTCGGCTATGAATCCAATATGCCTCTTTATTTCTCTTTATAATATCTCAGTTCTCTATACTCACCTCTCCGAGCACTATACCTTAACTCTTAATATCTCTCTGGCTGCAACCCTCATTTCCTCAAGGGTAAACTCCCTATCCTTAACAGGATTCTCATCCTCTACTGGAACCTTCTTCGGGTCCTCAGTAGGGTACTCTCTCGAATCCATGATCCGATCGTTAGCATATAATCAAAGCATCACCGTGCTACTGCTCGAACGCCTCAAGGTCCGTCGTCTTACTAGTCGATACGAGAACGAGCTAAGTTACTAACATGATACTTAATAGTTCCCATAAGGGTTTTATATGTCAGCACTACATTAAGTAGTCCGACTATGAACTTGGCAAGAGTTCTTATTATCTTAATAAATTTATTGTTTTAACGTCGCGTCATCTCTGGGATTTATAACGATCTTTCCGATACCATTTCTGTAACAGCCCAGATCCGGGGTCAGGGATCTGGTCGTTACAGTCTCAATTCCCATCCACAAAACCAATATAAATGAAATTACAACTTTGTGACCCAAAACAACAACACAACACACTCGTTATAGTCCCAGAGATGAAATCAGAGTAACTACCAAATTTAATTAATCACAAGATTGAGTTCTTACAACCCAAAGAATTACAATATAACCTTTACATGCTCTTTGCCATCCATTTGTATATGTCATATAATAAATACCTTTGATATACAAATCTAACAACTAACCTACCATTAGTTTCTCCTCAGCAATGGCAGCTAGGACCTCAAGTAATATCCTCTGGTGACGGTCACCTGCTCGTACCAAGTGCACCTTGTACGGCCATCTGACTTAACTGTTGTTGTGATATAATAAATAAAACAAGGGTGAGCAATAGCCCACCAAAGATAATATGTAACAGAACAATAATATATCAAAGTTCAAAAGTATCTTTGAAACCATATGCCATGCATTAACGAACATAGTGCCAGTATAGTATAAAAGATGAAGTTACCAAGTAACTCAAATGTAATTGTTCCATGGAAATATATGCTATGTCAAAGATAAGCAAGATATTATCAAATTTTCATAATAGAGGAACTTGCAGGAAGAATATTGCAATTCCAGTTTAAACACTTTTCAACCCTGCCAACAATGATAATGTTGCAGAAGATTTCCAAATTTTGAAGATGAACTAATACTGGAGCATTGACGCGCCAGGAGTCATAACATTTACACGATGATCAGTCGCATGTTATGCTCCCCACCTATTGTTCTCTACATGTAGAAGAAAGCACCGACGGATTTACTTGTCTACCGTCCTCTGGAACCCCCTCGGCCAACGGTTGGGCAATTTGCTGGACCGGCGCCACTGGGTCACTTACGCATCTCCTAGTTCATTTAACATCCATAACTTTGAAACGTAAAGTTCGTCCCCCTTTCCCCAAGTATAATACTTGTTGATAAGACTCCACAAAGTAGTCGTATCTAGTTGGAAAGGAAAATTCACTAATATTTCCCAAGCTGCTGCTTGTTAATGGATACCAACTTGTTCCAACATTCTTACCCCTCGAATAATGAGTGGGTACACAAGATTCAAATGAATAATAGCAACCAAGTTGCAAGTGAAAAGAATAGTTTTTAAAATTTATGACCGGGTAGTCACAAGGTAAATAACATTCCTCAAGTAAGGTTCCCTTATAATAGAATCGAAGGAAGAATGGAGTTACTAAGAACCTTCCTTGATAATATAATAATAATAATAATAATAATAATAATAATAATAATAATAATAATAATAATAAGACTTTGAATTAATTTACATAATATTCGAAGGTCGAAGATACTATTTGAATGGAGTAAGTCGTTTTTGAATCGAGTTAGAAGAATTACATACATATTCCAAGGAATATTTATTAAGTCAAAAATATGGAAGGAATGATCTTAGTATAAATATTACTCGGAATCATCCTCGAATAAATATCCACAAATGATATTCATTAAATGACTAATGAATATTTAACATAATAATACTTATCTCGAATGAATATGCGAAATAATATTCACTGAATAAATAGTGAATGTCTAAGTTAATAATAATTAACAAATGAACATGACTCGAATGAGTATTCGAAATAATATTCACTGAATAAATAGTGAATATTCAAATTAATAATAATACTTATCAATTAAATAAAATCCAAACGAGTATTCGAAATAATATTCACTGAACAAATAGTGAATATTCAAAGTAATAATAATATTTATTGAAGAATTAATTATAAAATGGATAAATAATTGAGATAATATTCATTGAATAAATAATGAATATTCAACTTAATAATATTTATTGAGGAAATGCTTATCGAATGAATACTTGAAATAATATTCAATAATTGAATCGACCTTAAATGAATTTCAAATATAATATTTATTGACTCAAGGAAATATTTAAAATGATATTTATCGAACAACTTGAGTTCGAATCAATGTTCAAAATAATATTTATAAAATAAATAGAGTCTGAATGAATATTCGAAATAATATTCATTGAGTAAATAACTTGAATGGGGGTTCGAAATAATATTCGAATATTAAATCAACTTTAGATGAATATTAAAGTTAATATTCATCGAATAAATAAATATCGAATGAATATTCCAAATAATATTTATTAAATAATCTCAAAGGAATATTCAAATAATACTCACCAGATAATAAATGGAAAATATTTACTTAAATATTTTCCTCTGAAAATAATATCAACATATCAAGGAATACCGACTCCCGGTCTATAATCAAAGAATGAGATTCATATGCCCTTCTCTAAGGGTCTTAGCAATATCCGGCTTATAACTGATTATTCACTATCTAGCTTATAAGCCAACAATAATTCAGAGAACAAGTGTATCAATTTTAACTTGAAAGTAGGCATGCATGTTATGACATATGTAAACAGAAAACATATATATATATATATATATATATATATATATAT
Organism: Kitagawia praeruptora; assembly: GCA_037693485.1. Taxonomy (NCBI): domain Eukaryota; kingdom Viridiplantae; phylum Streptophyta; class Magnoliopsida; order Apiales; family Apiaceae; genus Kitagawia; species Kitagawia praeruptora. The sequence continues at coordinate 65,158,447 of CM075351.1, forward strand.
ATATATATATATATATATATATATATATATATATATATATATAAAATCACAACAACAGCCCTAAAAAAAAGGGGATTTGAAACTTGCCTGACAATCTTGTAGGGGTAGTGTGCCTCGTGTCAATCCGGTGATCTATAAATAGTCACAATAACCGAGGTAAATCACTTAACACTTTTTAAAAATGTTAAGTATAAACTTAACTTAAGTCGAAACACGTGGTCACGTTATCTCATTAAACACCCTTTAGTGCAACTCTATTTATTATCGCTATGACCCGACATTTTTCCGCTACTAAGTCACGTCATCATACTTACTCTTGGCATATACTTAAGTAGTGTAAGTACTAAGGTCGATCATTTACGAATTAAGATTGTGCCATAAGTTTTATCACCCGTTTTCTAAGTTATAACCAAAGTCATACTTTTAAGGGGTTCGTTCGAGTTTAAACTCGATTCGAACATTTTTATAAAATCGGAAAACAATCCGTTTGACATGAGATTTTCTCTCACACCTTCCTTATGATCTCTAATATTTAATTGTCAAGATTCGCCACTGAATTCGTAACACTAAAGCGGTCCAATTTCAGTTACGAACTTGTTTTACGGTTTCGAACCACTTTTACGATTTTAACCATAACTCCTAAACCGCAAGTCCGTTGGTTTCGATTCTTGCTCCAAAACAATCTATGAATCAAGATATACAAGTTCATGGCAGGTTCTCAACCTTGTAAGAAACTTACAGTTTCGGACATGCTCTGTTTTTAACACCTATGTAAATTTCGACATTACGACGGCTTAAAAACGAATAATCCAATTTTCAAACAACCCAAATAATCATTCAACCAACAACCAACACTCATGGACACTATTTATCATCTTCCTCACTGTCTCAACAGGTCTTGGAGCCACAAAACATATTTTAACATTTTTATAACACCCACATAACATACACGCTCTAAATCGTGCATACAAGCCATAAACACCATCAAATCTCATATAAAACTCAAAGGTGGGTTAAGGGTTGACCTTCTTGGAAGCTCTAGAAACATTATAAAGTGTTTATAAACACTTAACAAGCCTTAGATAGTCTTTATATAGCTTAATCCTTAAGAACAAAACAAGAAAACTAGTTAATCACTTCGGAGTTACTATTCATCAGTCAAAAGAAATGCAAAACCAAGGTCCTTACCTTGCTTTTCTGGATGAGGGTCCTACAGAAGAGTTGTAGAGAATCTAACCAGATTTCCAACAAGCTAAAGAACACCAAATTTCATTGAGTACTGAAGGAGATAGGCCCGTTAGAAAATCGGTCTAGAAACTGTCAAACATCAGGACAGTTTGTTTCTTCAACTTGGGGAGGTGATTTTCCTAGGGTATACTACTTGTATTGGTATGAAACTTTTAGCGAATATTGCCCATGGAGTGGAGAGGCTGTGGTAAAAATTTGGTGATTTTATCATGGATAGAAATGGAGATATGAATTTTTCTTTAAGTTGTGTTCTTGCTTGGCAGTTTTGAAGAAATGGAGAGAATGGAGTTTTGCTTTGTGTTTTTGGTGTGTAATGATATAATTCTTGTAATATCTAGCTATACTGGATGCATCTCTTGCCTTTTAGGTTGTCAACAATCTATTGGACCATGTGTCACCCATCTATTTTGCCACTTGTTGGCACCACAACATGCAACTCCATTTTTGGCAAAGTGCAAGTACACCACTCACTTGCTTGTTGACTTATATGTGAGTCACTTGTATCTTTATTTTTCCACCAATTTATTTCTCTTCTATCTTGGCTCCCTACTTGTCTTTTTGTCCGGTTATTACTCAATTTGATCGATCGCGCGTAGGAATATCTCAAGGATTTCTACTTAGGGTTTTACTTGAAACCTTTTTAATAATAATAATATTATTCTCCATCCTCCTTTATAATTCTTGAATTTAAATTCCCTAATTCTTTTTATAAATCCTTAAGTCTTTCAGTGTCCAGGGAAATCTTGGAGAAAATAAAAGTGCTAATTTTCTGAATCCGATATCATTTATATACACTTATCTCGCCCCTCGATCATGAATACGAACTTAGAAATCCGTTCTGAATACTCCTATATAGCGTCGTCTAATAATATTCTTATTTCCACCAAAAACACTATTCACATTTTATTTTTTCTTTATTCCTTATATTTGTAAAAATGTCCTTGCTCTCTTTCGGGCGTTCCTTAACCCTTTTCACGGAACCACTAGACTAATAACAGATATCGATCTGGATGACATGAGAATAACTCTCCTATTTGGATTTGCCATATCTTATTTTCATAGAAGATAGATTATTCTAATCTATGCTGTCAACCAATAGCATCCTTCATGGCATATAATCATTGAAATCTTTACCCAGTCACATTCATTCATTAGAACTGCTAATACCTTGTAGTCAGAATCACTGTTCATTCTTTCATTAATGTATAATAAAAAGTTTTATTTCTACCGAAAATACGGGTTCTTACAAAAGGATAGATCTGCTGTTGGTACCAAATGGGTTTTCAGAAACAAGACTGACAGTGATGGGGTTGTTACAAGAAACAAGGCCAGACTTGTGGCCAAAGGCTATTCACAGCGGGAAGGCATAGACTATGATGAAACATTTGCTCCAGTTGCAAGGTTGGAGGTAATAAGAATCTTTCTAGCATATGCTTCCCACAAGAAATTCAAGGTTTTTTAGATGGATGTGAAAAGTGTTTTTCTAAATGGAAAACTTGAAGAAGAAGTGTTTGTTGAACAACCACCAGAATTTGTAGATCCCAAGCATCCAGATTATGTCTACAGGCTTGACAAGGCTCTCTATGGACTTAAATAGGCACCAAGAGCATGGTATGAGACTTTGGCTCAATTTCTTTTGGAAAGTGGGTTCAACAGAGGTACAATTGATAAAACCTTGTTCTACTTCAAACTTGGTAGTGATATGTTATTAGTTCAAATCTATGTAGATGACATAATTTTTTGGTCTACTAATGATAAACTCTGTAAGAGGTTTGCCAAGATCATGCAGTCCAGATATCAGATGAGCATGATGGGAGAGCTTAGTTATTTTCTAGGCTTACAGGTGAAGCAAACAGATGATGGTATCTTTATCAATCAAGCAAAATATACCAGAATCTTCTCAAGAAATTTGGCATGCTTGACTGTTCATCTGCAACAACTCCCATGGCAACTGCAACTAAATTGGACAAAGATACAGGGTCACCAGTAGATATGACAAGCTACAGAGGAATGATTGGCTCTCTTCTCTATCTAACAGCAAGTAGACCTGATATCATGTATGCAACATGTCTGTGTGCAAGATTTCAGGCAGATCCAAGAGAACCACATCTAACAGTTGTGAAGAGGATTTTTAAGTATCTCCAGGGCACTATAACTTTAGGTTCGTGGTATCCAAGAGAATCATATTTCAACCTACTTGGCTACTCTGATGCAGACTTTGCAGGCTGTAAGATTGACAGAAAAAGCACCAGTGGAAGTTGTCAATTTATTGGTGATAGACTTGTTTCTTGGTACAGCAAGAAACAGAAATCAATATCCACATCTACAGCTGAAGCAGAGTATATTGCTGCTGGTAGCTGTTGTGCACAGATTCTATGGATGAAGAATCAACTGCTGGATTATGGATTGAGGTATAGCAAAATACCTATTTTCTATGAAAATCAAAGTGCTATTTCTATGACAGGTAATCCAATACATCACTCAATGACCAAGCACATCAGCATAAGGTATCACTTTATCAGAGAGCATGTAGAGGAAGGCAACATTGAGCTCCATTTTGTATCTACTGAACAGCAACTTGCAGATGTCTTCACCAAGCCTTTGAGTGAAGCTACATTTACAAGGCTGGTAAATGAACTAGGAATGGTCTCTGGTTTTGATTAGAGATATTTGTTACTTTCATAATTTCTTTTTAACAATATCTTGCTCATGTTTGTGTGAATTTAAGTCTGTGCTTAGTATCTCTTCATGTGTTTTTATGCTGTTAGCATACTCTGTTTGTCAAAATATGCTGCAATAATGATTAAACTCTGTCAGCATGCCTGTATGTCATACACTGTTAACATGTTTGATAAACTCTGTGAATTCTGAATTGATTATTGTCTGGATGAAAACACCAATGAAGAAATATGTATGAAGCATGATTCTCAGTAATTAAATCATGATTCTTTCTGAGTCTCTGTGATCTAATCAGAACCTGTGCAGTAAGTTAACACAGCATGATACTGTTTCATATTTATAGCATATCTTAGTTTATCTTGTCCTAAAACTCTGAGTCTATAAATACTATGTGCATTGCCTCTCATAAATAACTTCTAATATTGATGAACTCTAAACTCTGATTAGTGACACTCTGTTCCCAAGACATATACATGGTTCTTGATGATTCCTTGTTTGTACTTGTGAAAATTATAAAACTTGAGATGTGTCATTGTTTATTTTGGTGAGTACCAATTCATGTATGCACCCTGTGAGAATTTGAGCCAAATAAGTGATTGATACATTTTATATCAATCAAATTTTATTGTTGTGTGATGTTCATCAGTGAGTATGTTGCTCTAGAACTTGTTTTAAACCATTTTGAGACTGCATGATATGTGTGTGCATGAAAATGATAAAGGCACTAGGATTTACCACATTTCTCCAAACATTGTTCATAAATTTCACCCTTAGTGAACCCCTTTGAGCCTTATTAACTTCTTATTTTATACTCTGATGTATTAAGAGCAGTTATATTCTTTTGGAAATTGAAGAGCAGACGGGTGAGAGTTTCTCTACAAAGGAAAGTTTATTTGGTGGATATATATATACATAAAAAAAATGTATATATGCTGATCATCTTGTACAAATATGTACTAAAAGTGCAACTGAACACCTTGCTCTATTAAATTGTTCAGTTAGCAATTTATTCAATAATTTTCTTTCTTCTCACCTGTTTGAGTTTAACCAAATTACAACCTTGAATAAAGTGCTTTTGATTTGTGCATACATGTACTCAAAGTAGTGTAGATTTGGTGGACAATCAAGCATATGGTAGCATCTGCTTTTATTGATTGAACTTGAGTGTAAACACTTCACCTAAACACTTGTGTGCTTTGAGAGTTTGTGAGTTTATCAAATCCCTGGCATGTTACTCACTGAATGATGCTTTGCTATCTATCTCTTGATCTTTTTGTCTATAAAGACTGTGTGCTTACTTGGATAATCATGGACATCAAAGGGAATAGGAGTATTCAGATTTCTGTATTTAAGTTACTACAGAGTTTAGCTTTCATCATATAATCAGTGTTAATTATGAGAGTTTGTGCATTCAGTGTTTATTGATTTACTTTATGGATTTTATGAAATATTAGATGCTCTAAAAATTGATTTGGTAACCTCTGCTACACACACACACACACACATATATTCACAACTGTGCAATTTTTGAAAGGGTTTAAGTGATAAAGTTGGAAAATTGACAAACGCTGTTGGATGGTGTTTAGTACTCTAAGGTAAATTTTCATTGGGATAATTTTAAAGTTTTGGAGTCAATATAGTGTTTGACAACTGTTAATGAGTGTAAATGTGTTAAAGTGTCTTGGTAATAGGAAAGAGAATACAGCGGTGATAATTGATATTTTACTGCGCGTGATTAATTGATCCACTGCATGCATGACACGTGTCCCACTCACCCATTATTGTGTCCCACTCACACATTAATCTAGGAACGATTGAGTGTTTTAATGCACAAACGATTGGGTTTTGATTTTTAATTACAACTCTAATCACTTTTGTGCATAAAGATTCACTTTTACTCTCACTTACACAAAATTACATCTCACAGTTCTCTCATTTTTCACTTCGATATTTTCACAAACACCTTTCCTACATACCATTTTCACTATCATTTCCTGCTCTATTCTTGATCTAATGGCTTCTAAACCTTTTACTGCTGTTGGTCTTCGATTTGTTCCTAACAAATTTGCAGCTCCACTCGATAATGAACGTGTTCCAGAAGCATTTCATCTTATGCAGAACTTTCTTCGCGACTCAGAGATTGGGCAAGCTCTTATTGAACCCTCTACTATCTCTGCTTCTCAGATTGCCACTTTCTGGCAAAACTCAGTCTATGTTACTGGAGGAGAAAATGGGACTCCAACCATAATCTTCATTCATGATGAACAAGAGTTTGTGATTACTCCACAAACTATCAGAGAGACCATGGGCTTCGACACTCACACTTCATATGCTGTTGTTTCTGAAAATAATCTGCGGGAAATGCTAACAGAGATTGGGTACATGGAATCTCTTGCAAAGCTAGGCAGTGTCAAAAGGCCAAATCTCAGAAAAGAATGGAACTTCTTCTTTGACTACATCACAAGAACATTCCAGAAGAAGGTCACCAACTGGGATGCAATTCCCATGGACAGTCTGCAAATTGGGTATTCTCTACTTTATGACAGTAATTTTGATTTTGGTCGTTATGTCTTAATGAATTTAGGTGCTAAACTGTCAGAGCCTACTACAGTATACTTTGCTAGATTTTTTCAAATACTATTCACTGCTTGTGTATCTGGATTAGACATTGATGAAGCTGATGTGATTCAGCCTTTTGAAGTCAATAAGAGAATATTCTCTGATATGACTAACAAGGATGCTGGTAAAGAGAACCTACCTGGTTTTGTTCTGCCTCTTGCTTTGCAGAACTTTCTCAATCAACCCCAAGATCCACAACAACCACAACCTGAACCAATCATTGAACCAATAACATCTGAACCAACACCACACTCTGAACCACAGTCCCAATCTCAACCTTCATTACACATTCAACCACCAACTCAACTTCAGCCATCTAAGCCAAAGAAATCTAGAGCTATCAGGCCTCCAAGAAAGCAAAGAGCCAACAGGCTTGTAGAAGATGAGGCTCATATGCCTAAGAGAAGAAGGTTGCTAATAGATGAATCTGAGAGTGAAAATGAAGCTCAAGCTGAAGATCCAAAGGACATCTCTAAGGAGACTCCTGTTGTTGAGACAGAGGTTATCACTGAACCTGCTTTAGCAGAGAATGAACTTCAAGTTGATGAGCTAGTCATTGCTCCTTTGGAAGATTTTGATGAAAATTTCCAAACATTCTTTGTTGAAGTTGAAGATCTAATTCCAACAACCATGGCTGCTACAAACTCTGCCGACACTGGTGTTGCAGATCAACCTACTGTGGTGTTAGAAGAAACAGAAGTTGCATCTCACACTGAGTTATTTTCTGATGCACATCAAGGCTCAGAACATGGTGAGGAAATTGATCAGCCTTCAAAACTTGTCCTGGTAAACACTACTCAAGCACAGGTTACGCATCAAGAATAAACTGCTGTTAATGAAGAAGAACATGTGGCTCAAGCAGAACCTGCTACAGATCATAATGAAGAAGCTGCTTTAGTTGCAGATGAAGCTGAAGATGACTCTGACAATATTATTTCTACTGAAGGTAGTGCAGAAACTGACTCTCCATCTAATGTTGAAGTTCAGACTGATGGACTGAAATCAGGGGTGAAGACAGGCTTTGCAGGACCTTCTGTCTGGGATGTTGAAGATGAGTACTTGGAGAAACAAAGTGCAAAATGGTATAAGGCCGATTGCATTTTTCCTATTGGACGTGCAGCCAGATTTCTTAAGGAAAACTCTCAGAAGATTTCAAATCCTGATATCCTAACTTGTCTACAAGGAACAGTGATAAAGGTTAAGGCTTTAAATCACAGGTTTGATGAGAATCAGAAAGCACTTCTTGATCTCAGAACTGAAGTTGCTACTCATGAGGAGAAATCTCACAGAGACAATTCAAAGCTGTTTCAACAATTTTCTAAGGCACAGGAGACTTTCACTTAGATATTGAGTAAAGTTGAACAGAATCAGACTTTGCTAACTGAAAAGGTTGACTCTATTGCAAACTCTCTCGAGTTAATAACATCTATTCTGATTCCAGATGGTGATGATGTCAAAAAGGGGGAGAGAATTGCTAGAACTAAGTGCAAGCAGTCTCAAACTCTGTCAAAGAAGGATCATCTGGATGATGAAGGTACAAATCCAGAGAAGAGGTTAAGAAAGTCTGATGCTGCAAATCCAAGATTTGGAAGGTCTACAAGATCAAGCTCAGCAGCAAATACAAATCTTCAGAGTACTTCAAGACAAAAGGATTTGTCATTCTCTGACAATCTACAAACAGATGAAGAACTTGCTGCTAAGATTTTTCTTGAAGAAAATGCTGAGGGTGCCACACTTGAAGATGTTCATGCTGAAGAGATGCTCTTACAAGAAGAACATTTGAAGGCATTGAAGTCTGGGAAAGGAAAGAAGTCTGCTAAAGATTCAAGGCCTGTAGAGAAAGGAATTGTGATCAGAGAAAATGTAGTTGGCATTCAAGAAGAAGAAGAAGGAAAATTGATAAGAAAATCTTCTCTTGATGCTAAGTTAAAGCTGAAAGGGATAATGGGTGAAGAAGACAAAGACAAAAAGGTAGACACAACCTCTATTGCTATACAAGTTGTGAGTGAATCTCTACCAGTACAAAACAAACTCTTACCTGGGTTCTCTAAGCCTAAGATTCCAGTTCCAGCACAAACAGAAGGGATTGGTAGTTTCCAACATAGCAGAGCTTGTTCAGGAAAGCCTCCTGGCAAGAATACTTCTGGTTTGGGTTCAAAAAGAGATTTTAGAATCAGTAACAGTCCAAGAGATCCCTCATCACACATCTCTCCTAGTTCTGGTATGATTCAAGAGAATCTGGACAAACTGGAGTCAGTTCAACTGGTTCATCAGAAGAGTTTAGATATTCACTTCTTGTTGTACTTCATGGAAGATGGAACAGTATATAGGGTGAATGAAGATGCTATCAAGCTCAAACTGTTTAAAGAACTTCAGTATGTTCTGTATATATTCAGGGTCAGAAATCGACGAACAGCACTCATTGCTAATTCCATAAGAGAATATATGCAGAAAGCCAAAGTTCTTACTGGATCGAAGACTGTTGAAGAGTATGTGCCTAAGTACAGAGATTACCGAGGAAAACTGATTGAAATGCAGAAGAACAGTGCTAGATTGAAGACTGATCTTGGTGTAACAGTTCTGGATTTCAATTTAGAATCTAAAAAGGCATATTTCATCAAGCTGGTAAATGATATGAGGAAGAACAAAATCTACTCTCTAAGAGCTGCAATCTATCAGACTGGAGATAATGATCCTCAGTTGAGAGAAATCAAGCAAGTTATGCAGAGAGAGCTGGAGTATGCAGAAAGAAGGTTACTCATTGACTACCTTAGAACAACACCAGATCTTGAGGGGGTTAGGTAGAAAGAGTTTGTAAGTAATTCTGATTTTCTATAGATTTTGTTAAGTCAAGATTAAATTCTGCTTAAATGTTAAACACTGTGATTATATTAGATTGTTTTGACATCATCAATTAATGTGAACTTGTGCATTTTTACTAATGAACAAGTTGGGGGAGATTGTTAGATATAATTGATGTGATTTAATATCAGTGTTTAAGTGTTACATGGAAACAGAGTTTAACCTGTTAATGAAAGTAGTCGCAGCAGAGTTTGGGTATATGCTGACAGATGGAAGCGCAAACGCTGACAGATGGGAGCGCAAACACTGCTGACTGAAAGTGCAACAGAGTTTGTTAAACTCTGTCTAGCGGAAGCGTCTGCAGGTCAACAGAGATTGAAGATTAATTCAAGATAAACATGGAAGCAATATCTTTGAAGATTGGATAGCTGTCAAAGATATTGAGTTGACTTAGAAGACGTGTAACAATCGTAATTGATATCAATTGTATAGCTTAATTATAGGAGAATCAATTAACGATTGTATGTAGCTGTATATCTTATAAATACAGTTAGGTTAACCCTAGAAGGGTATCATCGTGTACGAATATCATTCATTGTAACCTAAGCAGCTCTCTGTGATATTTACATCACTGAGAGAGGAGTTAATACAAAAACAGTTTTTAAATTGTTATTTGCTTATACTTTATTGATTATTAGTGTGTATTCGGCCTAACAGGTTGCGTATCCACAAGCGAATGGCCAGGTGGAAATCACCAACAAGGCAATCTTGCAAGGATTGAAGAAAAGGCTATGCGAGGCTAACAGAAACTGGGTGGATGAACTACCTAATGTGCCGTGGAGTCTGCGAACAACTCCGAAAGCTGCTACAGGAGAAACACCGTTCAGAATGGCTTATGGAACTGAAGCAGTCCTGCCAATTGAGATAAGCTCTAAGTCTCTAAGGATCGAGAAGTTCGATCCCAAGTCATCAGAGGAGGGTCTAAAACTGAACATCGATCTTCTCAAGGAACTCAGCACTCCACGCAGGCCAACGTCTCCAAGTACCAGGAAAAGGTGGAAAAATTGTATAATTCAAAGGTCAAACCAAGGAGCTTCCAAGTCAACGACCTCATTTTGAGAGAAGCAGCGACCTCGATGCCCTCAAAACAAAGTAAAATGTCTCCACCATGGGAAGGGCCTCACAAGATCACGAAGGTCAATAGCTCAGGCTCCTACCGCCTCTCTCACCTCGATGGAACGCCAGTGACAAATGCCTGGAATGCCATTCATCTTAAAAAATTTTACCCGTGAGACTTCTATCGGCAATCATCCACTCTTCTAAGTTATTTAAATTAAGGTACGAAGTAGTTTCTGAATTTCTTTTGTAATCAAGTTGCTTTCGTGATCCATCCTGCTTACGAATGGATTACGATTTAAGTCGACACTTGTTTAAGTTTTATGAATGAAAACTACAGTTGGGGCAAAATCCTCAACCTATTATACTTTCAATCGTAGAATGCTCCATTACTTTCTACTTGATTAGAACTCATACGCATGCCTTAAATTTTCAATTTACAAACTGCTAAAATATCAAGAAGGAAAAGTGCTCCAAGAATATCTCCGATGATAAAATATTGGAAAAGGTAAAGTTCGCCAAATATCAGTTACTTCGTTCATTTCAAAACAGTTCAAAGAACTCGAACTCTTCTCGGACACATTCGAATTCACCATAAACAACAAATAAAGGTAAAAGTTCAACATCAAAATAGAAACAAAAGCATTAAAAAGGAATGCTCCAGGCTTGCTGAAAAGGTAATGCTCATCACCGAAATAAAAATACAAACGCGAACGGATCAAAATTTGCCACTCATAAAAACACGGGTATGCTACTCCAAGAAGATGAAAAGATAAACGCCTTGCCCATCTCTACCATCAGAATAACGAAAAGCTAATATATATCACTCCATAACACTTCGACTACTTCAAACAGCTCAAAGAGCTCAACGTCTCCATGGATACATTTGGACTTATCGTAAATGACAAGAAAAAGGTAAAGAAAAAAGATAATATCCAATCGAAACCGATAACTCCAAAATATGCCATCCACAAAGAGAAAGGTAATATGTGCCATAACCATATATTAGATCGGTAAATTTCATCTCCATAAAACATAATGATGAACAAGAGAAGGTACGTTGAGGTGTAACACTTCGATCACACCAGACAGTTCAAAGAACTCAACAATCTCCTTGAACATATCGGAGTTCGCTTTGAATAAACAAACAAAGGTAAAGTTCGCCAGCAAAATAAAAACAAAGAGCCATGAAATAAGTATCCCATGTTTAGCAATACCTCCAAACACGCCACGATCAAAAAAGAGAAGGCAAAAGTTACACCAACAAGAAAAAGAAAGGTAATGTACACCATGACATACTAACAGAATCTCCATTTTAAACGCAAGGCAAAAACAAAATACGAGAGACGCCAACACAACAACTATGATTACTACAAAGGTATAGTTGATATCATAAGAAATACTACTGAAGAAAGCATCAATGTTCGAGCATACTACCAAGAAATTCACCAGCAAAGTTTGAAAACATAAACACAGAAAATTAAAGTTACATAACACCATTAGGGGCATTACCCGGGTGGAAGGAAAAGCTTTCAAGGTGCATGAACCGCTTCAGAAGAATCCGTCTTTCCAACTCCATTCTTTTTCTCCAAGTCGGCAAGATAAGCATCAAAGCCATGACCTTTCATATCAAACCCAAATCGGGTGAGCCGGGTAACATTTTCTCCATATCCTTCTTCGAATGAAGACAAAGCCTCCGCCTGGCATTTAGACAACTGGGCACTCAGGCCATCAAGCTTCCCAACTAATTCCGCCTTCTCAACCACCCAAGCTTCTTCTCCCTTGACAAGGTTCTTCTCCGAAATCGCCACCGCCTCGTTTAGCTCCTGGATATCCACTTTTAAAGACTTCACCTGTTTGGTCAGACCATCGCATTCAGTAATCAACTAAGACTTTTCGGTCAACGCAACAAAGAGCTTGTCAGCAGAAACTTTGCTCTCTTTAGCCAAGTCCTCAGAGGACCTTTCTAATTCCTTGTTCACCTCCTTCAAGTATTTCACTTCCTCACGAAGAGTTTTCACTTCGGGAGGATCAACAACATCTTCAAGTCTCATCAACTTCTCCAACTCCAAGGACAGCTACGAAAGGAAAAGTAGTCAACAAAAAGTAACAATAAAGAAATATCTATAAAAAGTTAAGAGGTAGGAAGACACGAAGACTCCGCCAGCAGCAATATCAGAAGCCATAACTTTAGAATGATCCCGGGTAGAAAGCTCCACAACATCGTCAGAAGGCAAATCCATCTTACCAGAACTCGGACAGCTTAAGGGCTCTTTCAGCCTCTTAGACGCATGGCTCTTAGAGGAATGCCCATCTCGGTGCCTCTTCTTCTCTCGATCTTTAACAAGGGTAGTCTCAGAAGCACCAACACCGGTCACAGTAATACAAGGCACAAGGCTCCGTGAAACCACTTCGGGACCGCTCTCCACACCAACATTGGGTAACACAGTAGAAGCCTCTGCAGCCTTACTCTTAACCAGGCGAGCTAGAAATTCTTCAGTTGGCATGTTGGCAAATATTTCGACCACTTGAACTAATTTCGCTCCACACACTACAAAACAAAAGAAACAGAATAGTTAAAACCATGTTGTCAAAAGAAAAGAAGGAGCACAAAAGGGGAAAAGCTTACAACAATGATCATTCAAAAATCGAGTATCTAGAAATTCCTCAGGCTGGTATCTCACAACAAGCCATAAAAAACTCTCCTTGCAGAGGTCATAGACCCTAATCGGTTAGCATACTTCAATCGCCTCGGGGAGTGAACCTGCCAGGGTTCAATAACCTCTAACCCAGGGCCCTCATACCACGACCACATCTTATGCCATCCAGAGTTCGACACAGGTGCCTCAACCAACATTTTACAACCTTCTTTTTTATCAAGATAGAACTGAACTCCATTGCTCTTAAAACGGAAAATGGGAAAAAACAAATCAAGGCTAGGAAACTGACCCAACTCAGAGCATGTAACACCCCTAGATCCGGGGTCGGAGATCCAGGCTGTCACTATATCCTTAATTCCCATTTTAATAAACATTACTCTCAATCTTCCTTTTAGCATGTTGTGACCCCTCAGTCAAACATAACATTTACAGATTATAGGCTCAGAGACGAAATTAAAATGTTACTGAGTTATTACAACCATCTTGAAATAGATATTACAAACCCAAATTGTTATATTCTTAAAAGTTCAACTTAACGGGATTACCATCTAAGGCGGCATCTACAGCCACAATACGGTTTGGTTTTCAGAAGCTTACACAAGTCATGCTTGTAAATAAACCTAACCAACCTAAGCTGTAAACCTATCCAACTTAGTCTGCTCACCTGTGGTAATGCTACTGGGTGCGGCCTCGGCACATGCCTCGTAAATAGTCTCCTATACTGCTGACCATTTAGCACGCTTTTGCGGAAGGTCTGCCTTGTTCTTGCCATGCTTATCTATTGTTGTGTGGTAATATATATAAAAGAAAAACAAGAGTGAGCAATATAGCTCAGCCATATAATAATAGTTTTCAAAGTACTTTTGTTAACGTAAACCATATGACATATCATATACTGATATTGTATCATCATTAAACATTTTCATTCTTTATCAAGAAATATAAAGAAGAATTTCTGAGGGACTTTGAATAGTTCATCATTCTATCAACACTATCGGTAATTGAGCACCTAGGCTTTCATTACAGTGTTGCAGTACAATTCCAATTGGAAGAATGGGATTATGTTGGAGCCTCTTCCACGATATCTGGTGATCAGCCAATATATCGCGCCTCTGCTTCTCTACTAGTAGAAGGACGACGTTCCCTTATCAGGTTGCACCCTGACCGCATATGGGCCTTAATATTTGGACTACGCTCAAAGGCGATGTCCCCTCTTCCTCCAATCCCTTAGAGAATTCTATGCATCGTAGGAACAGAATTATAATTCAGTTTCCCCCAAGCACAAAGCTTGATGACTGGTTTGATAATCATTACGAACTTTACTTCCATGAGTAATTGAGAAAGTAACTCTGATGTGTGGGTTGACTTTAGTCAACAAATTTCGATTACTAAGAATCGCTTCATCAAACATAACTTGGGAGTTGGTCGGAGTTTTGAGTGTTTAGTCAAACCTGAGCCCCTCCTTACTAGGTAGGGTGCATTTCTTGTTGGTAGCGAAGGGAGAAAATAATTAATACTAGCTCCCAAAACCTTGGGTTCCCGAGTTTTGATAAGTTTGAGCGAGGTAGCGATACTTTTCGATGAGTGAAGCTATAGTCAGTGAAGAAATGGGAACCCGCTCTATTTTTAAATACTTTTTCGACGATCAGAAAATATTTAAAATAATTATTAAAGTTTTAAATAACTTTTGAAATAAATAATATGATTTGTAAATCATCCTGGAATATTTAATAAATATTCAAATAATATTTATTAAATAAATAATCATCTTAGAATATTTAATAAATATTTAAATAATATTTATTAAATAAATAAACCTTCAGACTATTCTCAATATGAAAATAATATTCAAATTATTAATAAATATTCAAATAATATTTATTAATATCATCAAAGGAATTTTAATCCGAAAATATCCAATTTATATTTATTGGAATATTTTAAAAATATACGTCATATAACCCTTCCGGTGACTTCCGGTTTTTATGTCCTTATCCGGACGAAATATCTCCGACTCCCTTATTAAGAAAAGGTATTATCATACTCTATTGGAAACTTGTAACACATCATCGTATGCATATATATACAAGAGTCTATACATACGTACATACTTGACAGGTTTATAAATCCCTGTAAACAACCATATATCATATGCTGATTCGCAAAAATACTAACAAACAGTTCATATCATTTATACCACAACAACAACAGTTTGAAAATACTTGAAATACAAGTTTCGAAAACTTGCCTGATAATGTCGGAATAGTCTGGGCTCTGTCTCTAGTGTGATGATCTATAATAATCAATACGGTTCGGTTAGTTCGTTAAACGATCCCGTCAAATCGACTATTCACGTAAAGACACAACTTTGTAACGATACATACTTATTACACGTTTGGCTTATTATAAGTCCATGATATCCGTTAACCACTTTTGGATAATTATTGGTCTCGTAACGACTTTCGTTAAAGGTCATTTTCAACGAAACTAAAGTTCGTTTTAATTCGTCCCCTAAAAGGGTTTTTCACTTGCGCAACTATGATTCGAAAAATTCTATAAAATTGAAAAATAAACTTTTTCATGAAATTCTTTTTCTAACTTCTTCTTAACTTTCCAGAGGATTTTTCATCCAAATTGCATAATTAAAAACATCTTTTTGCTAGCTCAATTGTTGCTCTAAATATAGCTTCTTTCTGCAGTGGTTTCTCGTGCGCATTCTTGACTTAAATATTTCTATAAATTTGAAAAATTCGTATTTTGACTCCAAATTTTTATGGGATCTTTACCAATGACCATATTACTCATCATAAAATTTTTATAAACACAGACCATTTTTAAAGGGTTCGTTTGGCTTTGTAAAGTCAGTCCATCTTAACGATTCGTCCGTTTTAACCGGTTTCACTAAAACGAGCATATCTCATAAACCGTAAATCGTAATCACATGATCTTGGTGTCAAAACAAGCTACAAAACAAGTCCTACTGGTTTATGGCCAAAACCTTTCCAAGAAAACACTTGTTGTATTCGGTATTAACTGCTCAAATGATCTAATGGAATTTCGACATTATAACGACTATAAACCGAACATTTCCAAATTCCATGAACTCCATCTAACCACTTAATTCAACCACACACCATCAAGATCATATGAACATAATAAAGGATCTATAAGACCAGTGGTAACATCCATTTATCACTATCCAAAACTTTACCCATACTTATAAAGCTTAAAACATCGCAATCCCCTTAAACATGTACATACTTGCATCAACCTTCCAAATCAACTTATAGCTCATAAAGTTTAAGGTGGGTGTGAGTGTTTTACCTTCCTTGGAGTCTTAACAACCTTAACCAAGCTTGACTTTCCTTAAAAACACCTTAGATAGCTTTAACAACCTTTAATCTTCAAGACCTAAACAATCAAGTTTAAAATTTTCGTAGTCAGCATCACCACTCTTGAAAGAACTGAAAAAACGAGGGTCTTACCTTCCCTATCTGAACGAGGCTCCTGAATAAGAGTTGTAGAGAATCTCAATACCTTTCCAGAAAGCTATAGAACACAAAATTTTATTAAGAAATGAGGGAGTTATGGAAGGTTGAAGTGGCTGCTCTGTTTTTGGCCGAAAATAGAGAAAATGGAGGGGGAGAGCTTTTGCTATCTTTTCTTATGTAATTGATAAAATGATATGTATAATTGATATATATCAATCATACTTCAGCACTTATCAATTACCCAAGGTAATCTCCAAAGTAATTTTGCAAAAGAAAGGTAATTGGCAATTTGTCCCAAAAATGGTATCCAATGCTTGGTTTAAATAATCATAAACTTGACTTATTTGATTAGCATCCAATGCTCCTTGCCTTGCATGGCTTGCATGACTATTACATGGTAAATTGCAGGTATTTTACTCACCTATTAATCAACTAATGCTTACCATTTAATTCCATATGCAAGTTTAGAGATTTTTTTGTAAAAGCGTTTTGTCGCGTAGAAATTTCTTTCATCGTTCTTGAACATTTGCCTTTGAAATTCTTCTAATAAATTACATAATTTCTTGCCTTGGTATTTAACTTAGCTTAAAGATTTTCTTAATCTCAATATCCCATATTTATACCAATATTTAATAAAAATGAAAATCTACGTAATCTGACGGTTTCTGCATTCCCTTTCTTCTTTGTACAACGATATATACTTTATTCATAAAAGTTTAAATACTTCTTCATTCATATAACATGATCTTAAAAACTTTACATAACCTCCACCAATCACCGTTTATGATCATTTTAGAAATATTACAAAAACCTGGGTTCTTACAACCTTCCCTCCTTAAAAGGATTCCGTCCCGGAATCATTTCTAGAACAGATGGGGGTACTTCTCTTGCATGGCGCTTTCTAATTCCCTGGTTGATTCCTCGACATT
The DNA here is from genome assembly GCA_037693485.1 of Kitagawia praeruptora. Classification (NCBI taxonomy): domain Eukaryota; kingdom Viridiplantae; phylum Streptophyta; class Magnoliopsida; order Apiales; family Apiaceae; genus Kitagawia; species Kitagawia praeruptora. Next base: position 65,175,991 of record CM075351.1, read on the forward strand.
GTGATTAGTCCACAAAACTCTTACCAGGCTGATGGTCTTGTTTCTGAGTACTTGCTCTTTCCGGTCTATGATTTCCACCGATCGCTCGACGTAGGACAAATTTGGCTGTAAATCTACTTGCTCATGTTCCACTATATGTTTGGCATTGCGATTGTACTTCCTCAGCATAGACACATGGAAAACGTTATGTACTTGCTCCAGACTTGGAGGTAAGGCTAATTCGTAAGCCACTTGTCCAATCCGCCTTAATATCTCGAAAGGTCCGATGTATCTCGGACTCAACTTCCATTTCTTCCCAAACCTCATCAGTCCTTTCCAGGGAGATACCTTTAGCAGCACCATATCTCCTAATTCATATTCTCTATCCTTCCGAGATAAGTCGGCATACTTACGTTGTCTATCTTGGGCTGCTGCCAGTCTTCCCCTGATTAGAACTATCACATCTCTTGTTTGTTGTACCAGTTCAGGTCCTAATATCTTCCTCTCACCAACTTCTTCCCAACATAAGGGAGAACGACATTTCCGGCCATAGAGGGCTTCATATGGGGGCATTCCGATACTCGAGTGATAACTGTTGTTATAAGCAAACTCAATCAATGGTAAGTGCTCTTCCCAACTTCCCTTGAAATCCATAACACACACTCTCAGCATGTCCTCTAAGGTCTGTATTGTTCTTTCACTTTGTCCGTCAGTCTGGGGGTGGTATGCAGTACTCATATTTAGCTTGGTTCCCACACAGTCTTGAAAGCTCCTCCAGAACCTGGAGTTAAACCTTGGGTCTCTATCGGACATAATGGTCACGGGAACTCCATGTCGTACCACAATTTCTCTTATATAGATGTCTACTAATTTATCGACAGTGTACCTCTCGTTGATTGGGAGAAAGTGGGCGGACTTAGTCAACCTATCGACGATTACCCATATCGCATCGTGGTTAGTCTTGGTCCTTGGGAGTCCTACTACAAAATCCATGGCTAGGTGCTCCCACTTCCATTCTGGAATCTCCAGGGGTTGCAGTAGTCCACTAGGTCGTTGGTGTTCTGCCTTTACCCGTTGGCAGGTCAAACATCTATTTACCCATTCTGTCACATCCTTCTTCATGTTGGGCCACTAATAGTATTCTTTCAAATCTCTATACATCTTCGTGGTACCTGGGTGCACAGAGTACCTTGAGTTATGTCCTTCATATAGGATTTCATCCTTTAGTTCCTGAACATTTGGGACCCACATTCTCGTTGCATATCTCATGATTCCTCCTGCATCTCTTTCGCACTTAATTTCCTCCCCGGTCAATATCTCTTCCTCCGAGTTCTTTTCCTCTTCCATCTTTTGCTCTTGGCACATTCGAATCTTTTCCAATAATTGAGGCTGGATTTGAATTCCCATTAACACTTCTTGGCTACTTCTCAATGTCTTAACTTCGATTTCTAGCTTCTCCATTTCTTTTATCAATTCTTCTGCTGAAGTCATCATCTTGAGCCTTTCCTTCCTGCTAAGGGCATCGGCCACCACATTGGCCTTTCCTGGATGATAACGAATCTCACAATCGTAATCCTTGATTAACTCTAGCCATCTTCTCTGTCTCATATTCAATTCTTTCTGGGTAAAGATGTACTTGAGGCTTTTATGATCTGTGTAAATTTCACACTTTTCTCCATATAGGTAATGCCTCCATATCTTTAATGCGAAGACTATTGCAGCTAGCTCTAAGTCATGGGTAGGGTATCTTACTTCATACTCCTTTAACTATCGGGAAGCATATGCAATCACCTTACCGTGCTGCATGAGCACGCAACCTAGTCCTTTATGCGATGCATCACTATAGATCACAAAGTCCCCCTTATCATCTGGCAGTGCTAGCACTGGGGCGGTCATTAATCTTTTCTTTAGCTCTTGAAAGCTCTCGTCACATTTCTCATTCCATACAAACTTTTCAGTCTTTCTGGTGAGTCGGGTCAATGGGGCTGCCAGTTTGGCAAAGTCTTGCACAAACCTCCTATAATACCCGGCTAGTCCCACGAAACTTCTTACTTCGGTCGGGGTGGTCGGTCTTTCCCATTTTGATTTTGCCTCTATTTTGGCAGGGTCAACAAGTACTCCTTCACTACTAACCACATGACCTAAGAATTGCACTTCTTTCAGCCAAAATTCGCATTTCGAAAATTTGGCATACAACTTTTCTTCCCTCAAGATTCCTAGGACTATCCTCAAGTGTTCTGCATGTTCTTCCTCTGTCTTAGAATAAATCCAGATATCGTCAATGAAAACTATGACGCACTTTTCTAGGTACTGCTTGAATACTCGGTTCATCAAGTCCATGAATGCCGCGGGGGCGTTAGTCAATCCAAAGGACATCACTAGAAACTCATAATGGCCGTACCTAGTGCGAAAAACAGTCTTGGGTATATCTTCCGGTTTGATCTTTAACTGATGGTACCCCGTTCTCAGGTCTATCTTCGAAAAGTGAGCTGCTCCCTTGAGTTGGTCAAAAAGGTCGTCAATCCTAGGCAAGGGGTACTTGTTCTTAATGGTTAACTTATTCAGCTCTCTGTAGTCTATACATAGCCTCATAATACCATCCTTTTTCTTTATAAACAACACTGGGTCAACCCACAGGGACATACTTGGTCTTATCATGCCCTTGTCCAACAGTTCGTGCAACTGAGTGGCTAGTTCTTTCATTTCAACGGGGGCCAATCAATAGGGGCTTTAGAAACTGGTGCGGTTCCTGGTGCTAATTCTATCGCAAACTCGATTTCCCTATCGGGTGGTAACCCAGGAAGGTCTTCTGGAAACACATCTTCAAATTCCTTGACAATTGGAATGTCCTTCAGTTCAGGGTTTCTTTGCTTCGTGTCTAATACATAAGCTAATTAGGACTCGCTGCCCTTTTCGTACTAACTTTTTGGCTTGAGCAACAGTCAAGAATTTTTGAGTCTGTCGTTATCCTTTGAATATGACCTCTTTCTTTCCTGACACCTTTATCCTAACTTTCTTGCAATCAATCTGGGCACCATTACTTGCCAACCAATCAATTCCTAAAATGACATCGAATTCGCCTAATTTAAACGGAATTAGGTCTGCCCGAAAGTGGTGACCTCATATTACTATATCGCAGTTAGGATATATCTGGCTTACAGGAACCACTTCGTGGTTAGCTATCTCTACCATTAGCCGTTCCTTTAACATTTCTGGTTTCAAGTTCAGTTTACATGCAAAATCTTGCGATATAAAAGATTTTGTAGCTCCAGAATCAATTAAAGTATTTGCACTCAAGGTGTTAAGGGAAAGGGAACCTGCGATGACATCCTCATCCCTTACTGCATCCTACACTATCATCTTGAAAGTCCTAGTGGTGGGTGGTCGATTGGATGCAGTACCGCTCATCCTTGATCCTGTTGGTTTCAGTTTAGGGCAGTCTTTCTTCTAGTGGTCCGTGTCTCCACACTGATAGCATTTCATGAGTGAGTTCCTCTGGGGGCAATTGTTGGAATAGTGTCCGGCCTATCCATACTTAAAACTTGTCGTCGTACCCTGGAGACATACCCCTGAATGTTTCTTTCCACAAGTCTTACAGTTAGGTAGGGGAGGGCGCGACTATCCTGATATGGGTGCCCTGGTTGGTCCACCTCCTTGGCAAACACTCTTGCTTTCTGCCCTGTTAAACCCTGTGCTTTTGGCTGGCTGAGACACCGTTCCCCTAACAAACATGCTGGAGAAATTCCCACTTGTAGCACCACCACTTCGACTTTCAAACTTCCTTTTCTTCATGATCTTGTCCTTCTGAGACTGCTCACTTCATGCCTCTACAATTGGCGCCTTCTGTACTTGAGTGGCGTAATCCGTAATTTCTAACACCACGATGCGGTTCTGAATCCACTGTTTCAATCCTTGTTGAAACCTCCTTGCCTTCTTAATTTCAGTGTTCACATACTCTGGCACGAACCTTGACAACTCCGTGAACCTAGCCTCATATTCGGCTACAGTCAGATTCTCCTGTTTAAGCTCTAGGAACTTGAGTTCCATCTAGGTCTCCATAAACCTCGCAAAGTACTTTTCCAAGAATAACTCTGTGAATCTATCCCATGTAACCACTCCAGCTGGTTCCATATTTTTCTTGGCCTCCCACCAATAGTTGGCCTCTCCCTTAAGCAGATATATTGCAAAGATGGTCTTCCTATCCGAGGGAAGTACTACATGATCAACATCATTACCAAAAGTAAAGCTACTACCACCTCCCTCTATACTAGAAGGCTGAACTGGTCATCCATCTATCCATCAGTCTGCATGAAAACGTATCGCTTGCCCAACTCGGCTCATAGCCCTAGAAAGGACTCTCTCAGCATCCCTCCTGCGGATCCTCCTGCTGTGGCAGGAACGTGGAAGTGCTCTGAGTCGGGTGTGAGCCCTCCTCACAATCTTTAGTACTGCCCGCCTCATCCGTCTGGGCTCTGGAGTCTCTCCCCTGGGAGTATAGTCTCTCTCGTCTCTCCTCAGCTAGCTGGAACCACAGCTCAGCTACTCGTGCCTCCGCTGCCACCAGATCGGTGGTCATCCGGGTCACCATCCAGTCGTACTCATTGGATCTAACAACCTGCATGGGAGGACTAATGGGCTCGCTCTCCAGGGAAACCTCAGTCTCAGTATCCTCTGGTCTAGGTTCCTCAGAGTCACCCTCTAAATCTGTGTCCCAATGATATCCACTAGGGGATGAATCCTCTATGAGGGAAGGGGAATGCATAGGGATATCAGTCCACACCACCTCCTCATCCTTAGGCTCCTCTCCGGGTGCGGGGTCAGCTAGAACATCGTCAAGGGGGTCCTCCTCTAGGCCCTCCTCTGGATCCTCCTCTGGATCGTCCTCTGGATCACTAACTGGCTCATTTGAGTCCAATGGGTCCTCTATGGGCATAGGGTTATCAGCTCTAGGATCCTCCTCCTGGACTATCTCTCTCTCTCCCTCCTGCTGAGGGTCAGTCTCTGTCTCAACATCAGGCTCATCTACATCTCTCAGAAGAGCATCATCATGTCGCTGCTCAGAACTCTCAGGTAGCTCTACGTCCATGGTTATCTACAAAAAGAGGAAAATGTTACTATCCTTGAGGTTCTGATAAGTAGTTCCCTTATTGGCTAAAGGTTGTTACGGCTATGTCTACTAGCCCGACCATATATGTTGCGGTAAGGGTTTGTGTCGTTAAACCTTCCTATCGTCTATAAGATTATAACCTAATTCTCTGATACCATTTCTGTAACACCCCTAGATCCGGGGTCGGAGATCCAGGCTGTCACTATATTCTTAATTCCCATTTTAATAAACATTACTCTCAATCTTCCTTTTAGCATGTTGTGACCCCTCAATCAAACATAACATTTACAGATTATAGGCTCAGAGACGAAATTAAAATGTTACTGAGTTATTACAACCATCTTGAAATAGATATTACAAACCTAAATTGTTATATTCTTAAAAGTTCAACCTAACGGGATTACCATCTAAGGCGGCATCTACAGCCACAATACGGTTTGGTTTTCAGAAGCTTACACAAGTCATGCTTGTAAATAAACCTAACCAACCTAAGCTGTAAACCTATCCAACTTAGTCTGCTCACCTGTGGTAATGCTACTGGGTGCGGCCTCGGCACATGCCTCGTAAATAGTCTCCTATACTGCTGACCGTTTAGCACGCTTTTGCGGAGGGTCTGCCTTGTTCTTGCCATGCTTATCTGTTGTTGTGTGGTAATATATATAAAAGAAAAGCAAGAGTGAGCAATATAGCTCAGCCATATAATAATAGTTTTCAAAGTACTTTTGTTAACATAAACCATATGACATATCATATACTGATATTGTATCATCATTAAACATTTTCATTCTTTATCAAGAAATATAACGAAGAATTTCTGAGGGACTTTGAATAGTTCATCATTCTGTCAACACTATCGGTAATTGAGCACCTAGGCTTTCATTACAGTGTTGCAGTACAATTCCAATTGGAAGAATGGGATTATGTTGGAGCCTCTTCCACGATATCTGGTGATCAGCCAATATACCGTGCCTCTGCTTCTCTACTAGTAGAAGGACGACGTTCCCTTATCAGGTTGCACCCTGACCGCATATGGGCCTTAATATTTAGACTACGCTCAAAGGCGATGTCCCCTCTTCCTCCAATCCCTTAGAGAATTCTATGCATCGTAGGAACAGAATTATAATTCAGTTTCCCCCAAGCACAAAGCTTGACGACTGGTTTGATAATCATTACGAACTTTACTTCCATGAGTAATTGAGAAAGTAACTCTGATGTGTGGGTTGACTTTAGTCAACAGATTTCGATTACTAAGAATCGCTTCATCAAACATAACTTGGGAGTTGGTCGGAGTTTTGAGTGTTTAGTCAAACCTGAGCCCCTCCTTACTAGGTAGGGTGCATTTCTTGTTGGTAGCGAAGGGAGAAAATAATTAATACTAGCTCCCAAAACCTTGGGTTCCCGAGTTTTGATAAGTTTGAGCGAGGTAGCGATACTTTTCGATGAGTGAAGCTATAGTCAGTGAAGAAATGGGAACCCGCTCTATTTTTAAATACTTTTTCGACGATCAGAAAATATTTAAAATAATTTTTAAAGTTTTAAATAACTTTTGAAATAAATAATATGATTTGTAAATCATCCTGGAATATTTAATAAATATTCAAATAATATTTATTAAATAAATAATCAGCTTAGAATGTTTAATAAATATTTAAATAATATTTATTAAATAAATAAACCTTCAGACTATTCTCAATATGAAAATAATATTAAAATTATTAATAAATATTCAAATAATATTTATTAATATCATCAAAGGAATTTTAATCCGAAAATATCCAATTTATATTTATTGGAATATTTTAAAAATATACGTCATATAACCCTTCCGGTGACTTCCGGTTTTTATGTCCTTATCCGGACGAAATATCTCCGACTCCCTTATTAAGAAAAGGTATTATCATACTCTATTGGAAACTTGTGACACATCATCGTATGCATATATATACAAGAGTCTATACATACGTACATACTTAACAGGTTTATAAATCCCTGTAAACAACCATATATCATATGCTGATTCGCAAAAATACTAACAAACAGTTCATATCATTTATACCACAACAACAACAGTTTGAAAATACTTGAAATACAAGTTTCGAAAACTTGCCTGATAATGTCGGAATAGTCTGGGCTCTGTCTCTAGTGTGATGATCTATAATAATCAATACGGTTCGGTTAGTTCGTTAAACGATCCCGTCAAATCGACTATTCACGTAAAGACACAACTTTGTAACGATACATCCTTATTACACGTTTGGCTTATTATAAGTTCATGATATCCGTTAACCACTTTTAGATAATTATTGGTCTCGTAACGACTTTCGTTAAAGGTCATTTTCAACGAAACTATAGTTCGTCTTAATTCGTCCCCTAAAAGGGTTTTTCACTTGCGCAACTACGATTCGAAAAATTCTGTAAAATTGAAAAATAAACTTTTTCATGAAATTCTTTTTCTAACTTCTTCTTAACTGTCCAGAGGATTTTTCATCCAAATTGCATAATTAAGAACATCTTTTTGCTAGCTCAATTGTTGCTATAAATATAGCTTCTTTCTGCAGTGTTTCCTCGTGCGTATTCTTGACTTAAACATTTCTATAAATTTGAAAAATTCGTATTTTGACTCCAAATTTTTATGGGATCTTTACCAATGACCAGATTACTCATCATAAAATTTTTATAAACACAGACCATTTTTAAAGGGTTCGTTTGGCTTTGTAAAGTCAGTCCATCTTAACGATTCGTCCGTTTTAACCGGTTTCACTAAAACGAGCATATCTCATAAACCGTAAATCGTAATCACATGATCTTGGTGTCAAAACAAGCTACAAAAGAAGTCCTACTGGTTTATGGCCAAAACCTTTCCAAGAAAACACTTGTTGTATTCGGTATTAACTGCTCAGACATTATAACGACTATAAACCGAACATTTCCAAATTCCATGAACTCCATCTAACCACTTAATTCAACCACACACCATCAAGATCATATGAACATAATTAAGGATCTATAAGACCAGTGGTAACATTCATTTATCACTATCCAAAACTTTACCCATACTTATAAAGCTTAAAACATCGCAATCCCCTTAAACATGTACATACTTGCATCAACCTTCCAAATCAACTTATAGCTCATAAAGTTTAAGGTGGGTGTGAGTGTTTTACCTTCCTTGGAGTCTTAACAACCTTAACCAAGCTTGACTTTCCTTAAAAACACCTTAGATAGCTTTAACAACCTTTAATCTTCAAGACCTAAACAATCAAGTTTAAAATTTTCGTAGTCAGCATCACCACTCTTGAAAGAACTGGAAAAACGAGGGTCTTACCTTCCCTATCTGAACGAGGCTCCTGAATAAGAGTTGTAGAGCATCTCAATACCTTTCCAGAAAGCTATAGAACACAAAATTTCATTGAGAAATGAGGGAGTTATGGCAGGTTGAAGTGGCTGCTCTGTTTTTGGTCGAAAATAGAGAAAATGGAGGGGGAGAGCTTTTGCTATCTTTTCTTATGTAATTGATAAAATGATATGTATAATTGATATATATCAATCATACTTCAGCACTTATCAATTACCCAAGGTAATCTCCAAAGTAATTTTGCAAAAAAAAGGTAATTGGCAATTTGTCCCAAAAATGGTATCCAATGCTTGGTTTAAATAATCATAAACTTGACTTATTTGATTAGCATCCAATGCTCCTTGCCTTGCATGGCTTGCATGGCTATTACATGGTAAATTGCAGGTATTTTACTCACCTATTAATCAACCAATGCTTACCATTTAATTCCATATGCAAGTTTAGAGATTTTCTTGTAAAAGCATTTTGTCGCGTAGAAATTTCCTTTCATCGTTCTTGAACATTTGCCTTTGAAATTCTTCTAATAATTTACATAATTTCTTGCCTTGGTATTTAACTTAGCTTAAAGATTTTCTTAACCTCAATATCCCATATTTATACCAATATTTAATAAAAATGAAAATCTACGTAATCTGACGGTTTCTGCATTCCCTTTCTTCTTTGTACAACGATACTTTATTCATAAAAGTTTAAATACTTCTTCATTCATATAACATGATCTTAAAAACTTTACATAACCTCCACCAATCACCGTTTATGATCATTTTAGAAATATTACAAAAACCTGGGTTCTTACAGAGCATCTCGCGATAACCCTATTGATTTGAAGTACTGCATTAGGTACTAATTGGCTTAAACCACAGCCAAGGACTTGGAGAACAAAACGGAAAAAGGGTTGCAAAGGCAGCCTAAGACCGTATTCAAAGTATATATCAGGGATGGCATGACAATTAGAGCGGGGCAGCCTCCACATTCGGTCACTATCATTGGGAGCAAAGGCATTATAGCCTCGAGGGAGAGAGATATACTGGGCTACTCTATCGAGATCAAGGGGATGTTCACAGTAGTGACTAGGTCTGTTAAATGACTTATTTGACTCAAACGAAGCCCCAGAACGAGGCCTAGCGATATCGTCAATAGAGGGGGTTTGAGAGATAGACCCTGCAGCAAAAGTGGTTTTACTAACAGAACTCGGGGAAAAAGATTCAATCTTTATAGGTGCCGAGTTTCGAAGACGATAACGAGTTTGCTTAGTTTGGTCAGGGGGCGTAATCTTAGGACTACCCGCACTCTCAATTGGATCTACGCTCTCAGTGGACGAACACGAAACGATAATAGCCCTCATACTTATGAAAAGAAATAGAAGAAATAGGACAAACAAACAATGGAAGAAAAAAGCAAAACAGAAGAGAAAGCAAGGAAATGAAAGAAAGAGTACCTCACGCACCGGAAAATGGCAAAAGGAGAGAGAAATACAGGAAAGAAAACAAAGACATAAAACAAGGAAAGCATTTATAGAAGAAAAAGGGGAAAGGTGAAAGGACTTATATCTACAAATGCGGGCACCGGTTCCAAAGATACATGGGGAAGTGGAGAGACAAGACTACTCAACAAATACATACACGAAACCATGTGTCAGAAGGGGTCAAATTATTCTCTCCTTTTTTCTTGTAAATTCTTCTTGTAAATTTTTCTTGTAAAAATCTTGTAAATAAGGAGATAAAAGAAACAAAAAGAAAAGATCTAAAGATACTTTTCATACTTAGGGGGACTGAATGTTGGGACACAAACCCACTAAGATAGTCTAGGCACACTAGAGGTCCAATTAGAGCACTATATTAATATTAGTAATTAACATTTTGTATTATTACATGTACTATATTATTACATGGTCAAGAATTGTGAAACTAATTTACAACCATGTCTTTAACACTATGCAATCATCTTCATTCTTGCACTTTCATTTCTTCACTTCATCAATCACAAAATTTCATTAAATTAACACCCAATTCACTCAAATTTAGCTCTAATAAAACAAGGATCCGAATTTTGTACCCGACCCGGAGAAAACGGGTCACCATTTCTGCTACTGTTAATGGGTATTCAGCTGTGCAGGGAAGCAATTCAGATGAAACCAATGTGGAATTTGGGGAAAAAGTTCGGAACTTTATCGAAAATTTTCGGGCTGTTTTGCCTGGAGGAAGGTGGTGGAAGTTTGATGATGATGTGCAGATTGAAATGATGGCTCAACCAGTGACTGTTTGGAAGGCGCTTTCGAGAATGTGGGAGCTTATCAGTGAAGATAGAGTGCTTGTTTTTGCTGCTTTTGCTGCCCTCAGTGTTACTGCTGTATGCTACCTAGCTCATACTTTGTGTGTTTATATGTGATTGTAGTAATATGAGTTTTTTTGTAGTTAGTTTTCGAAGAGTATTTGAGTAGTTATTGAGGTAAAGTTCGGAACTTTAATCGATTTGGTGGTTTTGGGATTTTAAGGTTGGTGGCTTGGTGCATTTTGATAAAGATGTTTGTTTTATTCCGTCCTTTCACTTTGTTATAGTTTTTTATTTTAAGGTGCATATAAAGTATAAGGTGCATATAAAGCATAGTTCCATAACTTATTTTTAAAATTTTCTTTTTTGAATAAAAATTAAAACATTAAAAGAAGAAAAAAAAATAAAATAATTTATGGAATTATACTTTATATGAGTCTTCTGACTGTTCTCGTAACCGGTGCTCGGGAAAAAATGTGTGTCAAACCCTTTGTCCCAAATGTAAAGAATTGAGGGACCGAGGGAGTATGTATATATGATTTGAACCAATATGAGGTACTGGTAGTAATGTGTAGTGGATCATTTGAGTACTACTTGGGATAAAGTTAGGAACTTTAAGCGGATAATTTGAGGACTACTTAGGATAAAGTTGGGAAATTTTAGCAATTATGGTGTTTCACCAGTTTATGTTTGGTGCATTTTTGTAAACATGTATGTATATAATATGATTTGAACTTATATGAGTTATTGGTGGTTAGTTTTAGAAGATCATTTTAGTAGTAATTACGATGAAGTTTGAAAATGTAAGCGATTTTGGGGTTTTAAGTAGTTTAAGATTGTTGCATTTTGATAATGATGGCTACTGTGTATGGATGCTTGGTTGTTTGCTGCCTATTTTGAAATTTATTCTTGTTGTGCAGCTTTCTGAGATCTCAATTCCACATTTCTTGACAGCCTCTATTTTTACTGCTCAAAGTGGTCAAGTTGCGGTTTTTCACTGGAATGTGTGCCTTCTAGTTTTGCTATGTGTCACTTCAGGAATATGCAGGTTCAATTCTACCTTATTGAATTCTTCAGAAAGAATGATCACGGCAGTCTATGTGCTCTAGGGGATATGTATGACAAAGTTTTTAAAATGAAGGCTTGTCTTATTGTTACTCCACCATGCATGTGCTTAACATCATATTTCAATTTTGATTATCTAATTCCATGTTCTACTTTTTTAATTTACAGTGGTCTGCGAGGTTGCTTTTTTGGCATAGCAAATATGATCCTTGTGAGTTTATACGTAGTTTGTCTTTTCATTTTCTTCTATCAAAATTGGTTCAGTAGCAAGGAAGCATAGAATTAAAGTTGCCATTATTAGAATGAGCGACTCAAATATCATTCCTTCATTTTTTTAACTAGATTATGTCTTATATTTTGATTTGTACAAGAAATAGTTTCTTATGCTAAGAGAACTTGTATATTTTTTCCATTGAAAAATAATTTAAACCAATGTGTTACACATGCTATGGAGTGCTCATTTTGGATGCCATATCTGAAATTTTTTTTTTTAATTTTTTTCACAATCTAAAATTTCGTTGCTGATCTGTCTTCGCTGCATCTGTGCCTAATGTGCTCTGTTCCAATACTTTTGTAGGTTAAGCGAATGAGGGAAAGATTGTATTCCACTCTTCTTCTTCAGGTTCTGGAGTATATATTTTAAAATCACTTATCTATTTTAAATTCTCCGTTTGGTTGAGAGGCATTTGGATGAGGTAGGAATGGAATGAAAAACTGTGATAAAAAATTAAAGGGTAGAGAAGGATGTAAGAAGGAAAAGTGATTTTTTTTTTTTTTTTAAATGAGGTTTCTGAAGAAAATAAGTAGGAAGGATAATGAAGATTCATCCTCATATTGGTAGGTTTGATCTCTTGTTTAGGTAGGAACGGGATGAAGGAAGGAAATAGGGAAATAAAAACTATATTATATGTTAAACCACCAAAGCATAAATTTTTCGCATTCTGTCCGACCAAATGAAGCATAAGTCTTTTTATTTTCTTAAAACACAGCTATATGTTTTCACTTTTCATTATTCTATTTCATTTTTTTTTTCAATTTTGTTTACCTCCATGTAGGACATATCATTCTTTGATGCAGAGACTGTTGGTGATTTGACTAGTAGGCTTGGGGCAGATTGTCAGAAAGTATCATGTGTCATTGGAAATGATCTGAATTTGATTTTTCGCAATGTTCTTCAGGTTCCTTCCCTGAGCAAAAAACTGATGGTTTCTGGCTTTCTCTATAAACTGGAACATTATTATAAATATCTTGTTTTCAGGCCACTGGTGCTTTAATCTACTTGTTGGTTTTGTCGTGGCCTCTTGGTATGATTACCTTGGCAATATGCTGTGCTCTGTTTGCCATTATGCTCTTCTACGGCAAGTAAGATATATGGTTCTAATATGAGATAAATTATAGGAACTTGTCTGTGCTCGTAAAACCGAGTTTTCTTTACAGATGAACTATATGTTATGTATCTGTTAATTTTTAATGACTTGAACATTGGAATAAGAAAGTGAATGATGTACTACAGAATCAATGACAAGATTTAATATGAAGCGAAAGTTGTAGTAAAGCCGAGGGACCATATAAACAAGAATTAATGTTAAAGCAAGACTGCTTCAGAACCCGATTCTTATGCTTGTTCCCACAATAATTATTTTTTCCCAAACTTCTGCATCAGAATGGTTGCAAACTTTCACTTGTTTTTCCTCATTTATGTAACTTCATGATTTTTGTTTTAGCCAAGTATAAATTCATGCAGATGCTTCTCTAAAAGAAAACAAACATCAATTCCTCTGTAATGAACTTCCATACGTAAAATGTGTCTTTTCCTTCATATTGATGTCTATGTTTGCTTATTACGATTTCTACGTGCTTTAATTAAGGTTCCAGAAGAAAGCAGCTAAGCTAACTCAAGAGTTCACTGCTTCTTCCAACGAAGTAAAACCGATAACTTTTTGTTAGTTTTGATGGATTGTCATTTCCGCTTAAGTCCTTATCATAATACTTCCTTCGCGCTTCATAGGTTGCCCAAGAGACACTCTCTCTGATGAGAACTGTTCGTGTTTATGGAACAGAGCTCCATGAAACTCAAAGGTAACTGTGCTTCTAGTTATAGTTTTGTACAAGCAGTACTTTTTAGTACCACTACTCGGATAAAAATGTCATGAGCTTCAAAGATAAACAAGCATTCGGGAAACATTTGGAACCGTGTACCTTGTATTTGACACACGTTATCTGCTCTACCTTTGTAAACAGGTATAATAAGTGGCTTGATAGATTAGCTGATATAAGTTTGCAACATGTATATACTATAATCACTTGAAACAGTTTTTTTAAATACTGACCGCTGTCATGCACATGCTTTACACGCCTGTGTCCTGCACATGCTCTACACATGATTGTATCACTTGAGTTAAATATATAAATATTTAAATGTATAGAAATTCTTTTCTTTTTGTAAATATTAACTGGGATTCCGAGTAGACTAGTCTGATATCATGTTAAGCAGGAATGTATACAGATATATTGTATTAAAACATTATATTAACAATATTTGAACAACATAATAACAGTCTGCTTGGAATTCTGTCAAATGTCAACATGTACATGAAGGTCTGCTTGGAATTCTGTCAAATGTCAACATGTACATGAAGAGAAGATTTTATACATATTAATATTAATCTTTTCAAACTCAGTTGATACTATGTGCAGAGCAAAGTAATACACCAGTATGCACTTACAAAATATGAACATTTTCAAAAGATAGTAAATCAAGTAAAATTTCAAACTACAGCGCACTAATTGCGACTTCAAGTAGGTTGTAGTTTTCTTAGCTATCACCAAAAACCTGGGTTAGACCCCCTCCCAAATCTGGGCATATTTGTCATTCCAATTGTTTTTTGTTAAGTATGAAGAAACCAAGAACATTTTGAGGACGAGGAACTTCATATTTGCATTTCATTTTCCTTAGGTAGTGAAATTAGACATCAGTGATGTATAAAAACTGTAAACAATCTTTATTCTAGCATTTGCGGAGTTTTCTTGTATTCTCAATACTCTATTATCTGGTGTATGCCTATCTACAAGCTTAGAAATCAGTAGGGTTTTGTTGGATTTACATCAATTTAGCATGACAATGTCCTAAGCTATTTCATCTTCTTTGTTTTAATAACGCTACATAACTATATTTTGAACCACAAAAGATGTTGATAAAATATGCTGTATCATGCAACAGATCACTTGATTTTTGCTTAGAAAACCTTGTTCCAATTGTAAATGTTCCATCTTAGCATATAGAAGGGATTCCTAATTTCCATAATGGCTTGTTTGGTAACTTGGAATTCATTTGAATTCCTGGAATTGACCAAATTTAGTGTTTGGTAAGATTAAAAAAATTTGGAATTGGAATTGATTTCCATACCAATTCAATATTAACTATTTTTTTGTAATTTGAAATTACAAGTGAAATGTAGTCATTTGAAATTCTTCTTCACCAAAATACATGAGCATCACTTTTTTTTGGAAATTTTTTAGAGAAATATTTTTTTTCGGAAAATTTTTCTCTGAGAAATTATTTTTCGGGAAAATTTTCACGAGAAATTTTTAGAAATTATTTTCCGGGAAATATTTTTAGAGAATTTTTTCTCGAGGAATTTTTTTTGGGGAAATTTTTTCCGAGAAAAATTTCTCGAGGAATTTTTTTCCGAGAAAATTTTCCCGAGAAATTTTTTTCCGGGAAAATTTTCTCGAGAAATTTTTTCCCGAGAATTTTTTTTACTGGAAATTTTTCCCGAGAAATTTTTTCCGGGAAATTTTTCTCGAGAAATTTTTTTCCGGAAAAATTTTCCGAGAAATTTTTCTCGACAAATTTTTTTCCGAAAAAATTTTCCCGAGAAATTTTTTCCCGGGAAAATTTTCTTGAGAAATTTTTTTCCGGGAAATTTTTCTCGAGAAATTTTCCCAGAAATTTTTCTCGAGAAATTTTTTTCCGGGAAAATTTTCCCGAGAAATTTTTTTCCGGGAAATTTTTCTCGAGAAATTTTCCCGAGAAATTTTTTTCCGGGAAATTTTTCCCGAAATTTTTCTCGAGAAATTTTCCCGAGAATTTTTTTCCCGAGAATTTTTTCTTGGGAAATTTTTTTCCGGGAAATTTTTCCCGAGAATTTTTTTTCCAGGAAAAATTTCTCGAGAAGAGAAATTTTTTAAATAAAAAATTTTCAAATTTTAGAATTTTTGAATTTGAAATTCTCATACTTACCAAACAAAGAATTTGGATTTGAAATCATGGATTTCAAATTTTGGAATTGAAATCATGGATTTCAAATCAAATTGTAGTTTCCAAACGCCACCTAACATCATAGTAACTGCATCATCATGCTTGAAAATAATAATAAGTATTGGTACATACCTAGAATGTTGTCTCCACACTTGGAGCTTAAACTTAGAGCTCAGATTACTTCAAAAACACTTTCAATGTCATGTAGTGACTTCCGCATCATACTTTAAAACTAAATTTACTTCATGGCGCATATTTTATTTAATAGGTTACGGCTGTGCTGATTGGAGGAATGTCTATTCTAGCTGGTAGTTTGACGGCTGAGCAACTTACAAAATTCATACTGTACAGTGAATGGTTGATTTATTCAACTTGGTGGGTGGGAGACAATGTGTCATCGCTGATGCAATCTGTTGGGGCTAGTGAAAAAGTGTTTCAGTTGATGGACCTTTCGCCAAGTGACCAGTTCACGCATCAAGGCAAGCAATTTTGAATGTGATCTATTTTGCTATGAACATATAAATCTTTTTAGGCTTTACAATACTATACACAACTCAATGACATTAGAATCACACTTTACATTGGATGCTTAAATTTGATTTGTTGTTCAGCTGTTCAACAATATTTTTCATGTTGACCTCTACATAAAATGAATGCTTGAATTTTGATAAATTTCAGGATTGAAGTTGGATTAACTCAGTGGTCACATTGAGTTTAAGGATATTTGTTTTTACTATTCTTCGAGAGAAACGGTATGTCTTATTATTTTGTCGAATGTATCTCTTTAGATCACCCTTCATAGGTTCATAGGGGTAAAAAAAAGAATGAGAATATTTTGACCATTCTTTCATTTTTACTCGATTCTCGTAAAATCTAGCTGAATGAATTGCAGTTTACCTCTGTCAGTATGTATGTCTTTCTATTTACATGTGTATATTTCTTCTTTTATTGATCTGCAAATATTGTGTTGTGGAAGATACTATTGAATCATTTGTGTTTACATGTCTGTTTATGAGTGATTTTCCTTGTATTTGTTTGATAAGTACCTTGAAGATTTCATATAGTATAATAGGAACAAAAATCATATGGTAGCCTAGAAAATTGTATACAAAATTTGCATAACAATACTTTCTTGTTATCTATGGTTCTTGTTATTCTGGAGCAGACCATAGGAGATGTCCTCCTCCAGGTTTTAATATTAGCTTCAAGTCTAAGTGCAAAAATGTAAACTGTTATCTTGACATTTGAACAGGTTTCTGTACTACAACATATAAATCTTGTGGTGCATCCTAATGAAGTTGTTGCAATTGTAAGTAGTAAGTACACATAAAATTATGCTGTATTTTCATTATCAAATGAGGAACCACCACACACATCACCGAACCTTGTTTTCGTACTGTTTAGGTTGGTCTAAGTGGAAGTGGGAAAAGCACTCTTGTGAATCTTTTGCTTCGACTATATGAGCCAACAAGTGGTCAGGTACCTTGTACTTGACATATTTTACTTTATCTGATGCATAGAAAGAACATGTGAATTTTAATATTGTGTTTATACAACCATGACAGCAATTTATGAGGATAAAATTTATACCAGATAATTTCCAAGTTTTTTTACTTCTTACTGGAGATAATTGAGTGCCATTAGTAGTAGACAAAGAAGGAAACTGGTCTTAGTAATATCTTCATGAAATGTTATGGATGTTCTATACCAATCGCCCTAAACTAGGATGGAGCACTTCATGCATCTTAAATTGTTATGTTTCTGAATGCCATTTCTCGCTTTTCTTTGAACAACTCTCTGATAGTTTTAGTAGCTGTGTACTGTTATATGGATGCTTAGGTGGTAAAACTTCTAATTAATATCAACCATCCTTTTCTAGTTCCCAATACGATCCTACTAGTAACTATTTTTACCCATGCAGATTTTGATTGATGGTTATCCACTTAAAGATTTGGACACAAAGTGGATGAGGGAGAGGATAGGATATGTTGGACAGGTTTTCCCTTGTCAACAAATAATCATTACGATTTTAGTTGAAATCAATGCTTTGTACTTATTGAGTTATTTTGGTAGGAGCCCCGACTTTTTCACATGGATATAAGTGCAAACATAAGATATGGTTGTACCAGAAATATAACACAAGAGGATGTGGAATCGGCTGCAAAGCAGGCTTATGCTCACGGTTTTATCTCAGCTTTGCCCAATGGGTATAAAACTATCGTCGATGATGATTTACTTAGTGGAGGACAGAAGCAACGAATTGCAATTGCACGGGCTATAATTAGGGATCCAAGCAAATTGATCCTTGATGAAGCAACTAGTGCTCTAGATGCAGAGAGTGAATACAATGTCAAGGTAGCTACTTATGTATTAGCAAACCAATATAACAATAAGCTTTGTCATTCCTACTCATTGCATATTCCCCCGTCTACAGGGTGTTATCCGTGCGGTCAGAAATGACTTGAAGAGGAAGAGAACTGTTGTAGTAATTGCACACAGGTGAGTCCTGATTTCTTATTCCTGCGAAGTTTACCAGTACAAGATTCTGAATCACTGTATTACTTTGCGCAGGCTTTCAACTATACAAGCTGCTGATAGAATAGTAGTAATGAATGGTGGTCGAATAGTTGAGGTATGTAAAGTGGTACCTCCTATACCATTTCATACAATAATCAGACAATACAACATTCTACATGTCCGGAAAATGTGAAATTTTCATTTGTGATCGGCAAGCCTAATGACATCCTCTTCCATCATAGGAGTGCTATCTACATATATCATAGTTAAATATCAACAAACCTTAATGGTAACACTTGCGTTCGTTTCCTTTCTTCTAACTCTGTTTCATATCCAGACGGGCAGTCACATGGAGCTACTCAAGAAAGATGGTATGTATTGCTGATGCTGTGGCATGATCTTGAAGCAAAATAATCGTAACAGCGAACAATACCTCCCATTTTATGCACATACCATTAGATGCAGTATGAAGCTGGACTGCTTGGCTAATTCCCTCTGGCTTCCTTTGCAAATCCAGATTATTTGTAAACATAGAGGAAGAAATGGAGAAAAGGCTCTTATAATTTTTTAAAAAAGAGCTATAGCCCCAATGCACGACAAAGCTTTTCTTGTATTATTTATTTTATCTATATCTTAATGAATATGGTCTGACAGGCCCCAAGATGTAAACGTGCTAGTGCATATTATTCCGGTGTACATCTTTACAAGCTGATTAATCGTATATACTTTTCTTCTGATACTTGCCAAAATAGCAACTATTTTTTTCATTCAATTCTTAATAGTGGTCAGCGAAAATTGCTACTAATTATTTTTTGAATAATGTACTAATTATTTTAATAATATTAAATTAAATATTTTACCTGTGTATTAAATTGAATAAAAGTACTTTTTTAAAAAACTAAGTTGCGCACCATCAAGTAAATCTCGTATATTTTATGCGGTTAATTTACTTTCCAATAATAAAATAGATTTTATTTATTGTAATAAGAGTTACTTCCTTGCATAAGATTTTCCAGAAGGAAACCTAATCACATTACTAAAATTCAGACTATAATAAATCTTGATAAGTAGGGGTGGGAATCGGATCCAATCTTTATTATCCAAAATTATTGGGTGAGGAGGGAATTGGACCCGTGCTGCTCTTTTGCTTTCCTAAATTTCTAATACCACACTCAAACCACTTAGCTAAGCTACTGATTGATTTCTTACAATGCTTAATAATTAATCATAACCTAGTATAAACATGCTTATATTTGTATTCTTAATAATTAACGATAACTATATTATTATATTATCTTGATAGAATGATAGGCATGCTTATATTTTTTTAATTATATATTAATATATAAATATATATATATTATAAATTAAAAATATATTAAAAATATATATTATATATAATTCATTTCAGATACGAATATTTTCGAATACGGATGCGCCTATATCCATATCCGCATCCTAAACTCCCGGATTAAGATACGGATAATATCCGATTGGCTCCGAATACGGATAATATCCGTTTTTTTGGGGATACGAACACAAATATTTCGAACGGATATCGGATTTTCCGATTTTTTTTCCGAGCCCTAGCCCAAAGCCATTGAAATTCAAGGTACATTATATATCTCACTGCGTGTCTCTTCTTTTCAGTATTTAATCAACTATTCTTCAGCTGCTTATGTTAATCACGAATCTTATGCTTAATTAATCTCTGTAGTTATTGTACTAATTACTATGTTATTATTGCTTTTCGACTCTCTGTGGCTCTCTATGCATGCCCTCATTGTATCCTTGATACCCCAGCTGTCTGCAATATGAATTTCAGTACTTCACCAGAATCCTATATATAGACTTTCTAGTACAGGTAAATAAATATTATGTGATCCACAAAGCTGATTCATAGTTGAATACGAAAGTGTGGTATTGCTATTATCTGTTTACTTCTAGCTTGAACAGAGTGACAAATTTTTCGAGATTAGTACACTAGTCTGGTGACATGACATACCCGGAGTTGACGAGGAAGAACAAATGCGTTATATGTGTATGTACAATGTAATGGAGATTATTCTCGAGAAGATTGGAAAAGATCTCTGTTAATCAACTCCTTCATTAGCTATAATAGTTGGTATAATATAGTTTTTATTGCAGATGATAGTTGATTTACTTGTTTAGATAACAATCATTGTGTGTCAAGTTTATATTTCTCTCATATTTTTCTTTATCCTAGCTACTTGTTTAAACAGATTATGTGATGTATATTATTGGTTGCTAATTTTCCTATTAAGTTCAGCCCAACTAGTTTCTTATTAGAGGTTTATTAGAGGTTGAATCCGTAAATAATGAGTTGAGTGGAATTGTGTTTAAACCGAGATTGCACTCTTACATGTGATTTAGTCGACTAACTTAAGTTTTATTTTTAACAAGTTCTAGAATATAGCAGGGTTCAATATAATATTGAGCTTTCGACATTGAGATTGACCAGTTACTTTCTTAATGAGTTCAGCTTAATATAAAGTACAGTTTTAGTTTACATATTGTTGTGAGGGAAAATTGGTACAACACTTCAATAAGAATTTAACAAGAATAATCCAGGAATAATCCAAGAATAACAATTTAAATAAACCGAAATACAAGCCAAAAACCCTAGTTTCATGAACCCTAATTCGAATGGAAGGATAATGATTTTATGGACTGAATTTGCAAGGTACTCCAGGCTATGATGATCGAATATGACCTATTCAATCCAATATTCACAGCTAGGAGCAAGTGTTAGAGGTGTGTATGTGTGTCTAACCCCTGCAAATGGCCTACATACCCTTATATTTATAAGGGATCAAGTCCAATGTAGTTCTTGATGATTGAGCCACGATATGATAAGCCTCATCCTCTCTAACCAACCTGCCATGATCCTTTATCACCATCCACCTGATTATCCAGTTTGTTAGCCTTCTGATAATTCCCGTTTTTCCTGTGATATATCGATACATACACGCATATATATATATTCCATATATAGATGATGTTAATCCTTGATAATTGTTACTGTTATGCCGTTCCTATTGTTTAGGAGATATCCTGAAGGATGATACGACGTGCATTATCCAATCTCCTATAATATAGGCGATTATGAGCCCGCTGGTTTATTTTCTGGAAACCTTTGGGGTTCATGCGCGTACCCCCAACCTGACCATCTGCTACCCAGGCGAACCCCTGCCTGGCCTTCACACGGTTTCACCCTTATCCGGGGTTCATATGCCTGCATCCCTGCATGAACATACCTCAAACTAGATGCCAGAATCCTATCCTCCAAAGGCATACTATATTACCATACTTACCCCTTAGCTCCATCTATCCATCCATATCCACCTGTTTCGAGTCCATAACCTTAGTGGGCCTAAAATCAAGTCCAAGGCGGATTTTGGGCACAACAACTACCCCCCGGTTCCTTGTAGCCATTTGAATGCAAAAGGAACCTAATGTCATCCATACCCCATCACCCTTCTACTCCAGGCGAACCCCTAAGCCTGCGCGAGCGTACTCATTGTAGGAAACAAGGGATTCAACCAGGAAGTATCCATGCTCGTGACCGTATCCCTTCGCCTGTACCCCGAGATTCAAGGTCCCCCAATTTGTGGGTGCAGCCGTTGGACCCCCTAAATTTATCACCCTTTGTATAATCGCATACTTACTTGGGGATTTAATAATTCGCTTGGGATAATTATTTCCTTTCAGATAATAACCCCTGAAGTAAACAAAGTCCTAGTTGGTCTTTAATTACCTGAATTTCGAATCCCATAGCAACTCTAATATTTCGGAATTTGAACTCCACATAACCACTCTACTTCTCCAATAAATCCAATGTATTTAGCCCTCCACCAGTCTACATTCATTCTTCTTCATTTTCCAAAACACTCTTAATACTTATTATATTTTTTAAATAAAAAGAAAACTCCATACACGGGATTGACCAGATGGAGACACGTGGCCTATCTGTTCGTATCCCCACGCCCTTATATGTACACCTCTTCACACCATTTTCCCATTTTCACTTTTTCTACAGCAAAAAACTCTTTCTTTCTTTTACTCCAAGCGGTTCGCCTTCTCAGACTTCCATCCCGGCGAAAGCTCTCATTTTCCGGCCATCCTCTTCGCTTCACAGGTATTCCTTCCTTTCCCTTCTCATATCGATCTCCATACTTTCCCATGCTTAATGATTTATAAACGTGTCATTGTGTACCCGTTGGTGTTTACATTTCATATTTATGCCCATTACGTATTTGATTTGCTTTGTTCATCTCTTCTTCTATGATTCGCCCACCATATGTAGATGCATGTTGAACCAAGTGAATATCCTTATCCTGTGTTGAGTCTTTTTTTTTTTTTTCTGTTCAAATTTTCATGTATGCATGCGTATGCCCATCAATTGTATTCTGGTTTAACTCTTCCCCTTGTTCGTTCCTCCTATTCTGTCCTTAATTGATGTTTTCATAGTGTCCTTGAACTTTATGGCAACCGACCCCTGCATATACCCTTCCTAATTTAAGCCTTTATCCAAGACTATTAGGAGTTGCTTCAGACCTTTCACCTTTTTTTTTAGGGGTTCTTCGTTTGTACCACTTCAGGGCTAGGTACAGTCACCCAGAACCTGTTTGGAGATAATGCCCCACTTGTTTCCTTTCCTCCTTTCTAAATAAAGCCTATTTTGTGGGCTTCCCTTATATGAACCCCAGGATGAATTCGGATGCCTACAGCCATTTCTCTTTGTTGACATGAGAAAAAACGATCCTGGATAAATTGGGGGTTCCCATCCTTGAACCCCTATAATACTCCTCCACTGTCTTTTTCTTAATATGACAATTGCTGTTCCTCAAAAAAAAAAAAAAAAATTGCTCCAGAGACTTGGAACTCACACTGCTTTTCTGTGTGCAGATGTCGAGTCAATCCATGTCTGATAAATCCCAGAATTCTGTCACCAAGGAGATTTCTCAGATGGCAGGAGCCTCCGAAGCCGACTCGTTCTCCTCACCCAATCCCATATCCAGATTTCCTCCCATGACCTCCACCGTGAGTGGCCGTACCCGCTCCAAAGTCAAAGTCCTTGACCCCACTGCTGCCCAAATCTCACTAAAATCCTATTCTTTAGACCCCTCTTCAATCGTACCTACCACCGTTAGCTCTGATTCCCAAAAATCTGAGGAAGAGATTGATTCATTAGGGCACCTATCCCTAATAGTTGAACCCTTCAATGACCAGCCTGAGGATAGCACAAGCCAAGACAAAGTTACCCCTATCCAGACTTCTGGTGCTGCTACCCCTCAGCTATCTTGTGCCAAAACACAGACTTCCATGACCGCCCAAAAATTGGGGAATCTCCTTGAAGCTTGCAACCCTGGGTGCTCATTGGTTGTACCTCAGCCAGAAGAAAGATGTCACGATTTCTCTAACTTTGAAACAGACCAAGTCATTCCATGTGCCGTGTTATCTGCTCAGTTTTTTAGATTAGGGTTGTCACTGCCCCTTCATCCTTTTATTCTTGATATCCTTGATACTTACAAGCTTGCTCCCTTGCAACTTACTCCGAACTCATATCGTATGGCTATATGCATGTACATCCTTTACGATTCCATGTTCCAAGTTGAATTGACTGCTCGTGAATTGGGTTTCTTTTACCAACTCAAAGAAACTGGAAAAACCTCTGGGTTCTTCTATCTTACCACCTGGAATATTCATCAAGGGAAATGTATAAAAGGCAACAAGAAAGGAATGTCAGGGTGGCACAAGCAATTCCTATATTGCTACGATTGCCCAGAGTACCGAAAAGAGTTTAACCCCTTCCCAGACATGCCCACTCAGACCATCCTAGTGGGAGAAGAGTTGGAAAGGGCCGAAAAGGTCTTGAGAAAAAGTGCAAGGCTAGGAGATGGTGCTAGCCTGCTGTCTAAGAAAAAATTACTTCATTTAGGTTTCTCCAAGAAAATCAGTTCCAAGTCTCCGGGGGACTCCCGTACCCCTGTTGAGGAAAGTCTTACTGATGGAACCCCACTTGAGCCAGGTCCACGCTTGTATTCTTAGTAGCATACACCCATCGTTCCCTTTATTTTTCATTATTTGATGCAGCATGCTTTCCATAATTTTTTTTTACATGATTTACTTGATTTCTGCATGAGTACCATCTTTACTTTTGTTTTGACTTTACTAACCCTTCACGTGGTAATGCAGATATGTCTTTTTCAGTGCCTTCCTTCATCACCAAGCGTTCATCACAAAAGAATGTTCCCAAATCACCTGTACCCCTGCCTTCTGCTGAGAGAACCCCTGTTCCATCTACAAAAATCAACCCAGCTTCCATGGAGAAGAATGTTTCCTTAAGGAAGAGGCCCACACAGTATACTCCTGAGGCATCTGGAGCATCTGGTTCCCGTGTGAGTAAACGTCTCAGGCATGAGATTGATCTGAGTCCCTCTGACACCATCTCTCCTGCCCCCCTTACTACTTTCATAGGTGCTATCCAGGAAAAATTCCCTGTGCGTTTTATCTCTGAGTGGGACAGCCTGAGTTTCGAGGAAGCTGCAAATAGGATGTCCTTGGTGAATGCTGAGAGCCTCTTCCTATCTCTGAAGTATGGCAACCAGATTCTTGGGGCTTCCAGGGCTATCGAGGAGCTTGATAGGGTACGTTCAGAGCTGAAAACCTTCCAAAATGATAAGAAGAAACTACTGGCCTCGAACAAAAAGCTTTATGAGAATGAGGGTGCCCTGATCCAGGAGAGGGATAAATTGCTGAGGGAAAAAGAGTCCATGGATGCCATTATCCTCAAGATGGATAAAGAGAGGGAAGATGCCCATGCCACTAGCAAAAAGGAGAAGGAGAAGCTTGAGTTGAAAGTCCGAACCCTCCAGGGTGCAGTTGCCAAGTACAAGGCTACCATGTCCAGGCAAGGTGACAAGGAATACAACTTGGGTTACAAGGCCGGGATTAAAGATTATATGACTTCCACATATGAGGCTTTTCCAACTTTGGAGTGGGGCATTCTGGGCCAGGACGCAGTTGAGGCCATAGAGTTAATCAAGGAGGAGCAGGCTGTTGCTGCCATGCAGGTGAACCCCCCTGAGGTGCGTATGGAGGAAGCCCCCCAGGAAGTGGCTGTAGAGGTTCCTACCGAGGCTATTGCAGGAGATACAGTTGAAGCTACAGAGATCCAGCCAGGGGAAGCTACAGATGGGGGTCCAACCGGGGAACCCCAGGTGGAAGCCCCCTCATCCAATCCTGAAATTCCAAAGGCCTCTCCAGTCACTGAGGATCTCTCCACTTTTCCACCCGAATCAGACCAGTAATGTTATCGTCATTCCCTTTTAATCAAACTTTAATGAATCCTTCTCTGGCATAAATTGCCTTAAACTTGATATTTTGAGGGTGCGGACTCCTCCGAAGGTCTCGCAAGATGTATTTTGTTTAACTCGGTTTTATCTCGGATCCTTGCTAAGGTTTTCAATGCTTTATTTGCTTTTGATTAGTATATGCTTGTCATGCAGTTACATTGCACGTGCACACACCTTTATTCAATCCCGTACCTAGCGATTTTTGCTTGATATGCCATGTTCTTTGCGACAACCATGTCCCGCATTGCCTTGTTGGGCGTTGATGCCGTGCTTCGTCTTAAGATAGTTAGGCACTCACTGTATTCGGGGTTCATCTGTTATACCCCCAGATGTTAATATCCCTTCCTTAAGATCAATAGGTATTCCACCTGCTACACTCCTGTCATGTTTTTTTTTTTTTTTTTTTTTTTTTTTTTTTTCAAGTCCGTAGGCCACACGAAATCCTTCAAGAGTTTGTCATTTCCAACCCAAGTCTTCAACCAGTAACCAGTCCTTTCTTAACTACAAATCCCCGGGCGATCGGTGTTCCACTGATCGTACCCCTAAATTAGATCATTTCCGTGTGATTTCCTCACCAGAGCATTTTCCCTAGCCATTCCGCTTTCCCAAAGATAAAGCCTCACTTACCCAGTTTCCCTGGGATCGTAGCGGGGTTATTTTTTCCTTGTGCACTTGGCTTCCATAGCCATGCCCAAATCCTTCAATGGAGATAGTTATCCACCATACTGATTACACGGTATTCTTGGGGTTCGAACGGTTGAACCTCCGTATGCGAGAACCTTGTGATCCTAGTTACCCTAGAACCTTCCAACTAGGGGATTCCATCCCTTTTCATGCATGAACCATACATGTCTCAATCTATGTGCACGTAATCCCCGTATGTTTTCATCCATGTATCCATATAACCCATATTTACATAACCCATGTAATCCATTAACATACATTCCATATGTTTTCCATCCATGTTCATATAATCCATATGCTTCCATCCATTATCTAATCTTGATTTTAAAATTTCGTCCATTTTTAAGTTAAACTATCCTTCCTTAAATCGATGTATACATATTACCCCCCGAGTTCTTTAATATAATTATACTTATAATGAAGAACTAGGTTCAACAATCGTATCCTTAATTTTCCCTTTTTTTTTTACGCAGATAAAACAGGTTACACATAGCATGCATTCATTCACATAAATCCACATATTTTTAAACATAAAACGGAAGATACCTAAGAAGAAATGAAAAAAAAAAGTCGATTTCAATTCCATTAAATCACATCATAGTTGGTGTTCAACAGGTAGGCGTACATTCACAACCCCCCAAGCACTTTATTAACATAAAAGAAAAATTTCTGACCGACTGATCCTAATATGATGGTAGCTACAACTAATAAGCCACTTTTATTGTCCTACACCTGAAAGAGGTCTACAAGAAACGTTACCTGGGTTCAACTACTGGTAATATTTCTTAAGATGTTCGGCGTTCCATGCCCTTGGGATTAGTTTCCCGTCCAAATCCTCCAAATGATAAGTTCCTTCCCATAAGACCGATTTGATCACATATGGGCCTTCCCAATTTGCCTCAAAGGCCCCATATCCTGGAGTCCTCATGTTAGGCATCATCTTCCTTAAAACCAGATCACCAACCTTTAAGGGTCGTGCTCGAACCCTGCCATCAAAGTACTTGCGAGTCCTTTGTTGATAAGCTGCAAGCTTCAGCTGAGAGGTTGTACGAACCTCTTCCACCAAATCCAAGTACAAACGATGATTAACTTCATTTTCCATGGGATTAAAGTTATCTCTCCTAAATGAACCGGCACCGATCTCCACGGGTATCATTGCTTCACACCCATAAGTTAGTGTGAATGGGGATTCACCAGTCGTAGTCCTAGGTGTTGTGTTGTAAGACCATAACACCATGGGAAGTTCCTCTGGCCAGCAACCTTTTTTATCCTCCAACTTTGCCTTTAAAGTATGTTTAATGATTTTATTGATGGCTTCAGTCTGACCATTGCTTTGGGGGTGGCAGACTGCAGAGAAGCCCTTGACAATTCCGAGATCTTCACACAAACCTCTCATTTCCTTGCTATCAAATTGCTTGCCATTGTCAGATATCAACTTATATGGGATCCCATATCGGCATATGATTGCTCGAAATACAAACTCCTTTAATTTGGCTGCAGTGATCGTAGCCAGGGGTTCAGCCTCTGCCCATTTTGTAAAATAATCCACGGCTACAACGGCGTACTTTACTCCTCCCTTCCCCTTGGGGAGTTCTCCAATCAGGTCAATTCCCCAAACAGCAAAAGGCCATGGGCTAGAGAGTGGCTTTAGTGGCACAGCAGGATTCCTATTTGAGTTGGCATACCTTTGGCATCGATCACATGCCTTTGAGAATTTGTGCGCATCCTGCTGTAAGGTTGGCCAGTAGTACCCCTGTCGAAGTATCTTATGGGCCAATGAGGTTCCTCCAGAATGGTTTCCACATATGCCTTCATGCACCTCCCTCATAATATATTCACATTCACTGCCTGCTATACATCGTAGAAGAGGTTTGTTGAATCCTCTCTTGTACAGCTTTCCATCATATAAGGCATAACGCGTAGCTTTATACTTCATTCTCCGGGCTTCATCTTTTTCAACTGGCAGAACCCCTTTTGTTATGTACTTCAAGATGGGAGTGATCCATGTGTCCTCTACTTGAACCTCGACATCCATACAATCGATCCTTGGAATGCTAGGTTGTTGCTGTATTTCTAACGGTATCACCCCTAGCATGGTTGCTTCCCTATTAGAACCCATTTTTGCCAAGGCATCTGCACTTGAGTTTTCCGTCCTTGGAATTTGCACCAGATTGATTTCTCCAAACTTGCTCATCAGTTCTTGAGCGTACCTCATGTATAAATCAGTGCGTGGACCCCTAGCTTGAAAGTTACTTCTGATGTGTCCCACTACCAACATGGAGTCACTGAACACAGTCATATTTGTCACTTTCATTTCAAGTGCCAGCTTCAGCCCCGCAATCAGGGCTTCATATTCAGCATCGTTGTTTGTAGCCTTGAATGTGAAATGAATTGAGCTCTGCAGCTTGTGGCCTTCGGGGCTTATTAGGACTATACCAGCACCTGCCCCATTTCCATTCACGGCTCCATCCACATAGAGGGTCCACCATGGTGCGCAATTTTCTGTCGGGGCTTCCTTCTCCAGAGGTTCCCTCACGGTTTCCTTGGTTTCCACCTCAAAGGATGGTGGGAATTCCAATAAGAAATCAGCAAGTGCCTGTCCTTTGATAGCTGTTCTTGGCTTAAATTCAACATCAAATTGGCCTAACTCCACAGCCCATTTCATCAACCTACCTGAGGCTTCAGGTTTGTGCAGGACCTGCCTCAGTGGGAATGAGGTTCGTACCTCTATCGTGTGCGCCTGAAAGTATGGCCTTAACTTTCTTGATGTCAGAATCAACGCGTAGGCTAACTTCTCCATGTTTGCATATCTAGTTTCAGCATCCAGAAGCCTCTTACTCACATAATACACAGGGTACTGGGTTTGATCTTCCTCACGAACCAAAACAGAGCTAATAGAGTGCTCAGAAACCGCCAAATACAAAATCAGGGTTTCACCCTCTTTTGGCTTTGCCAGCAATGGGGGGCTTCCTAATTGTTCCTTCAATTTGGTGAAGGCAGCTTCACATTCAGGCGTCCACTCAAAGCCTTTTCTCTTCTTGATAGCTGCAAAGAATTCTCGACATCTGTCCGAGGACTTGGAGATAAACCTGTTCAAGGCTGCCACCCGTCCGGTAAGGCTTTGAACTTCCTTCACACTTCGGGGGGATCTCATTTCGACTAGTGCTTTTATTTTGGCAGGATTGGCTTCGATTCCTCGATGATTCACAATAAAACCCAAGAATTTTCCAGATTCCACCCCAAACACACATTTTTGGGGGTTCAACTTCATCCTGAATTTCCTTAAGATGCCAAACATTTCAGTAAGGTGGGCAACATGGTCGCCTGCTACCTTGGATTTTACCAACATATCGTCCACGTATACTTCCATAGTTTTTCCAATCTGGTCTTTAAACATCTTGTTGACCAGCCTTTGGTAGGTTGCTCCAGCGTTCAACAGCCCGAAAGGCATCCCGATATAGCAGTAGAGTCCTCTATCTGTGATAAAAGAAGTATGTTCTTGGTCGGGTTCATACATCGGAATTTGATTATAACCTGAATACGCATCCATGAAACTTAGCAAAGCATGACCAGCCGTAGCATCGACTAGTTGATCAATACGCGGAAGCGGAAAGCTGTCCTTGGGACATGCTTTATTCAAGTCAGTGAAATCAACGCACGTACGCCATTTGCCATTGGGCTTCTTTACCAAGACCGGGTTTGCCAACCACATGGGGTAGAATGATTCCTTTACTAGCTTGGCCTTCAACAGTCTGTCTACCTCTTCTTTCAGGGCGACGGCCCTTTCCCCACTTATTGCTCTCCTTTTCTGCCTTACGGCCTTCATGTCTGGATCAATGTTCAAACGGTGACACATCACCCTCGAATCTATTCCCACCATGTCCTCATGGCTCCATGCAAATACGTCTAAGTTGTTTCTTAGAAATACCACCAGTGCTTCCTGGACTTCAGGTTTCAACTGTTTGCCAATCTTCAACTCCTTAGTAGGATCAGCTGCATCCACCAAGATAGATAGAGTGTCTTCAGCTGCCCCAGTCTTTTCCTTAGCTTCGGGCATTCGGGGGTCAAGGTCAATTTCCACTGGGTTCACCTGTTCTGTACCCTGGTGGGGTTCCACCACCTGACCATCGGCCTTCATTGATTCCTTCAGATCGTCTCCATTATCCACACTTTCAAAATCACTGTCATGCACTTCTTCCACTATACCCTCAATCAGTGGCTCTTCAGTTTTGGAATTTTGAAATTTCGGGGCTTCCAACATTAGTATCCCATTAGGGGTACCTACCCCCTGAAAAGGTGCAACATCCGTATAGGGCTCCTCGCCTGGGTGTTGTACAATCATAATAACATTACACATGTCTCTTTCTTGTCTTGCTTCCTTTCGACGCAAAGATTCATCTCCCCTCCCTGTGCCGGGGTCCAAGTAACGATAGCATTGTTCCGAGGTACCCCCATCCACCAACAACAGATGCTTGCACGCTTGTTCAGCTGTATGCAGGGCTTTACTGTAGCACTCCCTTGAATCTGATTGACATCCCTGAACACACCCAATTCCTCCGGGAGTTGGGAATTTCATTGACAGATGATAAATGGATGTCACTACCCGCATTTCCTTTAACATCGGCCTTCCGAGTATCCCATTATAGGAGATGTCTTCATTTACCACCATGAATTCCACCACTTGTGTAGCTGACCGGGGTTCCTCCCCCAAAGTGAGAGGGAGTTTCACTCGCCCCACAATTTGTACAGGGTTGCCGGTAAATCCGTACAATTCATTGTAAGAAGGAGCCATTTCTTTGTCAAGTAATCCCATTTTCTGGTAAGTGCTATATGCCAAAATGTTTACCGAGCTTCCGTTATCCACCAGCACTCGGTGTACGTTCAAGCCTCCGATCGCAGCTTTAATCACCAAAGCATCGTTATGGGGGTGGTGAACGTGCCTGGCATCCTCTTCTGTGAACGTTATGTCGACTGTCTCACCCTTAAAAAGTTTGGGTGGCCTTTCAGACAGGTTATACACATTCGTGAGGGGTACGCCCCTTGCTTCCCGGGCATAATTCTTCTGGGCATTCCTGCTGGTACCCCCGATATACGGTCCACCAATTATAGTGCGGATACTGTTGGCTCTTGTAAGGCGTTCAGGATTCACCTTTTCAGTTTCTTTGTGAATTCTGTCATTCTTGTCTCCTTTGGCTTCCGGAGCTACGAACTCCGTGAGATAACCCCTTCTTATAAGGTCTTCAATGTGGTCCTTCAAATGACGACATTCCGCCGTTTCATGTCCATTGGCATCGTGAAAAGCACAATACCGCCCTTCATTTTTATTCCCTGGAGGTCCATTTCTTACCGGCTTCCTAAACATTCCTGCCTTGTTTCCAACTTCATATACCTGTTCAATGGAAGCCGTGAGCGGGGTGTATTCGGTATACCTGCCCGAACCCTGAGAGTCCTTCCTAGTGGGATATTTGTAATTTACTGTCCTTCCTGTATTGGTTGCATTCACCGTTATAGGGGCTGTCTTGTCATCACGATGGGTGTTTCTGGTAGAGGAGCTTCCACCATAGGAGGTCCGTTTGTGGTACCCCCTATCTTTTGGGCTATATGACCTACGCCTCTTGCTCCCGCTCCATTCCCTTGAACTTCGACTTTTCTCAAGTTTAGCCAGTGACTCTTCAACCACCTTGTGAGTTTCTGCTTTGGCGTAGAAGTCTGCCAAAGTTTTGGGCTCCGCCCCTTGTAGCTCCTTCCAGAAATCAGTACCTGGGCGTACGCCCGCAATCAAGAAATTCTTGTAGGTTTCATCTGTGGTCTTCCTCACCTTAGGAACCTCTGCATTAAACCGCTTGAAATATTCAGTGAGGGTCTCATTCCTCTCCTGCTTGATGTTCGCCAAAGTGTTGGCTGGGGGTGCGAATGCAACCGAAGCCCGAAATTGGGTCACGAACATTTCACTCATTTGCCTCCAAGATTGGATAGAATTTGGACGTAGCCTCTTGAACCATTGATGAGCACTGTCTCTGAGCGTAGCAGCCAATAAGCGACACTTCGTTAGGTCTTTCACCTGATATACTTCCATTTCCGTATCGAATCGGCTGAGATATTCTACTGGATCAGTGGTTCCACTGAACTTTAGGTCTCCCACCCCCCTGTATTTTGGTGGGAGTGGCGAATCCCTCACTTTCTTAGTAAAGGGTGAAGCCACTGTCAAGCCTTCTAGCGACTGTTTTTCCATCTTCAGCT
This sequence comes from Kitagawia praeruptora, assembly GCA_037693485.1. Classification (NCBI taxonomy): domain Eukaryota; kingdom Viridiplantae; phylum Streptophyta; class Magnoliopsida; order Apiales; family Apiaceae; genus Kitagawia; species Kitagawia praeruptora. The sequence goes on from CM075351.1 coordinate 65,208,849, forward strand.
TCCTTAATGCCTCACGCAGATCCTTTACCTTGTAGTGCTCATTCTCCTCATCTGTGAACTGGTTGTCATCACCGCAAGAGTCCTCAGCTAAACCCAGGTCGTCATCACTGTAACTGGGGTTATGTCGGGAACTGCAGCTCCGCTCATCATTACCCCCTTTAGATTGTCTACCAGACCTGGAAACGGATTTATCCCTTCTGTAGCTATGAGATCCTTGTGACTTCGCCTCTGGGGCTTTCCTGTTCTGTCTTTCCTTCTTCCCATTAAGTTTGTGACGTAAATCTTTGACGTCCATCTTATTGCCCAATCTGTCGAAGACACTCAGGCTACGGGTGGGTGAACCCTGTGGTTGTCGTACCTCTTCTTCTCCTTCATTCCAGTTTGGGTCCATTTGGTCCGTCTCCACATCAGAAAATCCTTTCTGTGAGGCCTCTTTTTCCGACCCCTCCTCATCACTGTCGAAATCTAACCGAACTGGCGTAACCACCTTTTTCTTCACCTTTCGATCCTTGGAACCCTGCTCTTGCTTCCATTTCTTCAGCTTTTCAGATTTCTTTTTCAAAGAAGCAACTTTCTTCTCCATCTTCTTTAACTTTTCTCTAAGTTCCCTGTTCGTGACTTCACCATCATGTTCCCTGTCCTCATCGTTTCGTCCAACCTCCGGTGTACGATCATCACCAGATTTCCGTGACATCTCTTCCCTCAAGAGATAAAACTGCCCCTCCTTCTAGCGCCACAAATGTTGTGAGGGAAAATTGGTACAACACTTCAATAAGAATTTAACAAGAATAATCCAGGAATAATCCAAGAATAACAATTTAAATAAACCGAAATACAAGCCAAAAACCCTAGTTTCATGAACCCTAATTCGAATGGAAGGATAATGATTTTATGGACTGAATTTGCAAGGTACTCCAGGCTATGATGATCGAATATGACCTATTCAATCCAATATTCACAGCTAGGAGCAAGTGTTAGAGGTGTGTATGTGTGTCTAACCCCTGCAAATGGCCTACATACCCTTATATTTATAAGGGATCAAGTCCAATGTAGTTCTTGATGATTGAGCCACGATATGATAAGCCTCATCCTCTCTAACCAACCTGCCATGATCCTTTATCACCATCCACCTGATTATCCAGTTTGTTAGCCTTCTGATAATTCCCGTTTTTCCTGTGATATATCGATACATACACGCATATATATATATTCCATATATAGATGATGTTAATCCTTGATAATTGTTACTGTTATGCCGTTCCTATTGTTTAGGAGATATCCTGAAGGATGATACGACGTGCATTATCCAATCTCCTATAATATAGGCGATTATGAGCCCGCTGGTTTATTTTCTGGAAACCTTTGGGGTTCATGCGCGTACCCCCAACCTGACCATCTGCTACCCAGGCGAACCCCTGCCTGGCCTTCACACGGTTTCACCCTTATCCGGGGTTCATATGCCTGCATCCCTGCATGAACATACCTCAAACTAGATGCCAGAATCCTATCCTCCAAAGGCATACTATATTACCATACTTACCCCTTAGCTCCATCTATCCATCCATATCCACCTGTTTCGAGTCCATAACCTTAGTGGGCCTAAAATCAAGTCCAAGGCGGATTTTGGGCACAACACATATGTTGCTAAATTCTCACCATTCCACATGTAAAGAAATCTCTCGTGGAGATACCTATTACCAGCGATTTTGCTAAACATTGTATTGCACTGCTTAATCCTTATTGTGATGTAGTTAGGAGCTCGAATGAAGGCGCTGAAATTTTGTTTTTACGAGATCGGTTTCATTTTATCCAACAAATTGGGCCGAGTATTTAACTTCAGTTTAAACTGGCATATTTCTTTGTTGGAGTTTGAGTTTGTTTGCTTGCACACTCTTTCAAGGATTTATAAAGTTTTTGTGGGTTAGCCATTAGAGCACTCACATCCCATCCCCCATCCCCCATCCCCCATCCCCCATCCCCCTCCCTATCCCTATCCCTATTATTTAAGGGATTTTGTCATTTTTGATTTAATTTCCTACTCCCTATCCATATCCCTATTATTTAAGGGATTTTGTCATTTTTGATTTAATTTCCTACTCCATCCCATTCTCCAAAATAGGGTCTAATTTTAGGGGCAAAAAATGAGTCCCCAAATATGGGGTTCAACTATTTAAGCCCTCAAATCTTTCTCTTTCCTCTTTTAATCTATACTCTATATTAATGTGCAAAATCATGTTTTAATGGTACATGGTACACAATAGTACCAAAATACCAAAGTACAAAAGTACCAAATTTGGTTATCACTTAACTCGGGGTTCGATTCCTTCCAACCACATAATTATACAAGATTTATCTATTTAATTTAATTTTTTAATCTTTAATTTCACACCGTGTTCGATTCCCTATCAACACATTATTAAATAGCGTTTATTTGTTATATACTTTTATCATTCAATTCTTTACAATTTTATATTTAAATAAAACTTATTAATTATATTTTTTTATTTATCTATTTTAATTTTTTTAATTTCACCCGTATTCAATTCCCTATAATTACATAATTTAATAATATTTATTTATTATATATTTTTATCATTCAAGTTTTTTACAAATACATTTTAAAATAATGTTCATTAATTATATTTAATATAGATAATTTACACGTGTCCGTCCGGCCCGTGCTTCGCACGGGTTACCGGCCAGTATATTTAATTGTAGTTATAGTTAAAATTGTAAGTGAAAGAGAGAGAAAGAAGTAATATAAAAAAGAATATAGGGATATGGAAATGGAAAATGGGGAATGGGATGTAGAAAGTTTTTGATAATTTTTGGGATTTACTATTTTTATTTGGGAATTTACTATTTTTAGTAAGTTTTTGCGGTTGAGGATGGGAGATGGGATGTGAATGCTCTTAGAACACTCACATTGGAGTCTCTATCCCTAAATATTTAGGGAAAATGCCACTTTTTGATCAAAAATGTTGCTCCATCCAGAATCCCATTTTGAGGAACAAATTTAGGGATCAATTTTGAGTCCCCATTTATGCAGAAAACTATTTCCTCCCCCAAACTATCCCCAAATCTATCTCTCTCATACTTTATACTCCCTCTGTCCCAACGGTTTCTTGACATTGACTTTTTGCACGGAGACCAAAGAATATTGTTAAGATAAATGAAGTAGTGGGTGTAATAGTGATTTTATTATTAAAATAAGTAAAGTAGTGGGTGTAATAGTATAAAGTGTTGAAAAAGTGGAGTGAAGTAGTGGATGTAATAATGTATTTTATTGTTAAAAGTTACAATTTTTAGTAAAACCAAACCAAACCAAACATGCCCAGTATATCCCGCACAGAGCAGGGTCTGGGGAGGGTGAGATGTATGCAGACCATGCCCCTACCTTTTATGGTAAGGAGGCTATTTACGTGAAGACCCCCAGCTTAGTGCATAGCAGAAAAATGGTGTGTGATATTTGCAACGACTACATAATTTTTTGGAAAGGTCGGAGCCATACCTGAGCCCAAGCTTTTGATCACTTGGGACTTACCTTCGCGGGGGTTATCCACTCCATTCTCGACACATTCTGATCTTGGATGACTCCTCGCACAGATCCCCGGGGATTGACTGCTCCACTCTGCAATTGAAAACCAGAAAACCGAAGCCAATAAAAATTGAAAAATGAGCACGAAAGAGCCGAAAAAACTAAGATAACGCTAACCGAGATAGCCCAACTCTTAGGCTCTCAACAACAGAGCCGCTCCCTAAAAGAGAATCCACCACTCTGATCTGGCGCCTCCAAGCTCCTCTATCAGCGGTCATGGTCTCATTTAAGTTTAAGGCCTTCAGATCCAACCCAAGTTGCTCTTCCCACGACCTCCTCGGTCTACCTATCCTCCTCACCCCTGCAACCGAAATACTCTCGACCCTCCTCACTGGGGCTTCAGCCAGCCTCCTACGGATGTGACCGAACCATCTCAACCTCCCTTCCCTAATTTTCGCAGATAAAGGCGCCACCTCCAGCTCGCTCCTAAAAACTACATTCGGAATTCTGTCCAACATCGTGCGCCCACAAGACCACCATAACATCCTCATCTCAGCTGCTTCCAACTTGCTCTCTAGAGCCTTCTTCGCCGCCCAGCACTCAGAACCATACAACATCGCAGGACGAATTGCCGCTCTATAGAATTTCCCTTTCAACTTTAAAGGTACTTTCTTGTCGCACATCACCCCTGAAGCTGCCCTCCACCTTAACCACCCAGCCTTAATACGATGTATGACATCGTCTTCAATCTCACCTTCCTTCTGGATAATCGAACCCAAATACTTGAACTTATCCGTACGAGGGACGATCTCATCTTCAGTCCTAACCTCCACCCCTTCCTCTTTGTCCTCACCACTGAAGTTACACCAGAGGTATTCGGTTTTAGACCGGCTCAAACGCAAGCCTTGGGACTCCAAAGTAGATCTCCATAACTCCAACTTCTCGTTCACCTCCCCCCTCGATTTCACCACTAACACGATATCATTGGCGAAGAGCATGCACCAAGGGACGCCATCCTGGATCCCTCGTGACATGACATCAATGATAAGCGCGAAAAGGAGGGGACTAAGGGCCGACCCCTGGTGGAGCCCAATCTCAACGGGGAAAAAACGCGAGTCGCCCTCAGGGGTTCTGACGCAAGAACTAGCTTGGGAGTACATGTCTTGTATCGCCCTAACGTACGACGAAGACACTCTCCTTTCTGCAAGGCTCTTCCAGATAGCTTCACGGGGGATGCTATCATACGCCTTCTCAAGATTAATGAACACCATATGAAGGTCTTTACGACGATCCCTGAACTTCTCCATAAGGCGTCTAGCGAGATGAATAGCCTCGGTCGTCGATCTCCCAGGCATAAAACCAAATTGATTCTCTGAGATTTCGGTTTCTCTTCTAATCCGACATTCAACCACTCTCTCCCAAAGTTTCATAATATGACTGAGTAATTTAATACCCCGATAGTTACTGCAACTCTGGGCATCACCTTTGTTCTTGAAAAAAGGAACTACAAAACTACGTCTCCATTCAGCTGGCATCTTAGCACCCAAAAGGAGAGCATTGAACAGGTCTGTAAGCCAATGAACGCCAATCTCGCCAATACAGAGCCACACCTCTATTGGGATCTGATCCGGACCAACTGTCTTCCCTCTAGTCATCTTCTGAAGGGCACCCTTGACTTCCTCCTTGCTAATACACTCACAAGCACCGATAGACAACACCGGCGAACAGGGGACCTCTTGCTCCACACCGGCACCACTCCTCTTCGCCTCATTGAAAAGATTATGAAAATAAGAACTCCACCTCTCCTTAATGGCATCTCCATTCACTAACACTTGGCCTGCCTCATCCTTAACAAACTTAACAGAACCCAGGTCGCGCCGCCCTCTCTCCCTAGCTTTAGCTAGTTTAAAGATAGCGTTCGCTCCTTCCTTGGTATCTAGGCGCTTGTACAGTCCTTCATATGCTTCGTCTTTGGCTTTCGCCACAGCCTTCTTAGCCTCTCGTCTCGCCACCTTGTACGCTTCCTTCTTCTGATTCCTCTTCGCCCCTGCACCAATCGACACAAGCTCTTTAAAAAGCACAAGTTTAGCCTTCACTTTCATTTGAACCTCCTCATTCCACCCCCACCACCTTCTCGCCTACACGCCGGATAGCCTCCGCCATGTTGGTCCACCTAGAATCGGCATCTCCACCACGCGCAAAACAACCTTTGTTGATCAGAGACGCCCTGAATTCGGCCGCCTTCTCGCCCTTCAAATCTTTCCAAAGGATTCTTGGTCTAGCCACTCTCCTTCTGCGAATACTTCGTCCCCCCATGGATAGATCCATGGCCAACAGACGATGTTGAGACGCGCATGCCTCACTCCGGAACACCTTGCAATCCACGCAATCCCTAACATCACGGCTGCGCATAAGAAGGTAATCGATTTGAGTGTTGTGCCACCCACTACTAAAGGTAATGAGGTGCTCAGCCCTCTTCTGAAAAACAGAATTTACAATTACCAACTCCTGAGCTGTAGCAAACTCCAACAACGCGGACCCACCGACATTCCTGACCCCGAAGCCGAAACCCCCATGAGCGCTGTTATAGCCATCTGCCCTCTCGCCAATGTGCCCATTAAAATCGCCACCCACCACTATAAGTTGGTCGTCAGGAATACTTCCAACCAACTCATCTAAGCAGACCCAGAAAGCCTCCTTCTCCGAGTCGCCCAAACCGACTTGAGGGGCGTACGCACATACCACGTTCACCACCTTCTCCCCAACCACAACTCTGACGGACATGATCCTGTCGTTACACCTCTTCACTTCCACAACGTTCTCTATTAAATCCTTCGACAGAAGAATACCCACTCCGTTCCTCGAGTTGGCAAGAATTGGTAGGATTGGTAGGACGTCCCAAAAAGGAAATTGTAAAGAAATGGATGGGACAAAAGGAGTATAAATTTAATTGTATTTGTAGGTAGTGGGTTAATTTTGGTAGTTAAAATTGTAATGAAAGAAAGAGAAAGAAGTAATATAAAAAAGAATATAGAGATATGGGGATGGAAAATGGGGAATGAGATATAAAACATTTTTGATAATTTTGGGGATTTACTATTTTTGTTTGGGGATTTACTATTTTTAGTAAGTTTTTGGGGATGGGGATGGGTTCCCAATGTGAATGCTCTTTGTAAATAGACAAACTGAGTTTTTATTTTTTGAGAACCAACTCGAGCTTTTGCGAGTGTAGCCTAATACAGTGTTGTTAGAGGCAGACAAGGCATACATCTCTCGCCTAAATTTTCCAGTAGCGGCTTCAGTGAGGCGTGTGCCAGAGTTCATGAATGCATTGAGACGCACCGTTTATAAGCGAGTTGTAATACAGTAAAACCTCTATAAATTAATACACGATAAATTAATAATCTCTATAAAATTAATAATTTGTCCAGTCCCAACTTGGGATCAGTACAAAATTTGACCCCAATCGATAAAATAATAAGATAATAACTTTTTTGAAATCCCGGTATATATATATATATATTGGTCCCAACAAAACTGTAAATTAATAATTATTAAAAGATTTCAAATTCTAAGATTGTCTAATAAAATAAATATTATATTCACTTGTTTTTTGTTGAACTTCAAATCTATATTGAGTTCATCTTTAAATCTCCTCATTGCACTTAAGAGTTAGGGCATTGTATTCTTGTATTGCAACAAAAAGTTTGTTTTTGTTGAAATTCAAATCTATATTGAGTTCATCTTTAAATCGTTTCATTGCACTTAAGAGTTGGGGTAATGGGCATTATCTTCTCGTATTGCAACAAAAAGTTGTGAAGAGTTGTTGTCGTTTGCAATGCTTCTTTCCGAGTGACAGGTTCCAAAGCTATTGAATCATCCTCAAATTCAATTAGTTTGTGAATGCACATTCATGGAATGTGTCTTGGAACTTGTTTTTGTAATTTATTTTTCATCTCTATCTAACTAATATACACTATAACTAGTACATTGGACTTGGAAATTTAAAGATCATACATAAAATCTCTTTAAATTAATAAATTATTAATTTATCGATATAATAATATCTCTCTAAATTAATAAAATATACCGGTCCCAACATTATTAATTTATAGAGGTTTTAGTGTAGTTGATTTAACACCAAAAAGTTTACTTTTTTGGTTTTCTGTTTATAAGAAATGCGTGATCTCAGTCATTTCGTGTACATATCACTAATAAGAGCATCTCCACACTACAAGAAATCTGGCAATAGACGACACGTATCAGACAACACCCATGGAAAAAAGTGTTGCCCGAAATGATCAGACAACTGTTATTTTCCTTCTCGAGAAAGTATTGTGTAATCCGACATTCACACAATGGGCCAAAACAGTTGTGTGAAAAATCTTATCAGACAAGCATTTCTTGACCAGGGGTGTTGTGTAAATGCATAAGTATTTTTAAGATTAGACAAGCATTAGCAAATAAGTGTTGTGTGAATGCCTGCAACACAATATCCCGGAAAACCGTTGTTGTATTCAAACAAGTGTTTTTAGGTCTGTTGTCTAAGAAGCAGTCATACAATATGTTATCCATAGTGTTGTGTCACGGTGAACCAGCACACAACATTTTTTAGAAATAATATGTAAATGAAGCATAGACAATACTTCGTAAAAAGTATTGTTAGAATGAGACAAGTGGTTTCCAATGTGGTATTGTGTAATGATATTTAACACAAGTGCTTTACATAGTGTTGTATGAACTTAATCCAACACACAACAGGTTCTGGCCTATTGTGTGTTTCAACTCATACAAGTGTCTTCTGTTTAAAACTGTTGTCTAATGAACTGTACATGAAAAAAATAATATTTAAAAGATGACCAACCTACCAAATTGGCATCCAACAATACAAATATCAACTAATTAACCAAGTCAAGAATCATCACAACAAAACCAAATCCAGAATCATCACAAATCAAACTTATCAAATCAATACCATAACAAAGTTCTAGAAATTGAACATTAATACATATGTCAAATATTCAAAATGACATCATTCTAGTTGTATTCTACATTCACATACACATATTCTGCTCCGAGTCCCAACCTTAAGTCCAGACACAACCCAGAAGTTAAAGACGAAGATGAATAGTCATCTTCTAGTAGTGCAGGCAAGTTCAAGTTTAATGCAGAAGCTCCATTTGCACCAAATTGTTGATTTTTGGACACCACTTCAGGGCTTGAGGTATATGCTAGTAAATAAGCAGACCATTTGCAATCATCACTGCGAACATTCATTTTCCTGCAGACCACAAACAAAGCTCAGAAATTACGAATCGATCATAGAATTTGGGCTGCGGACATACAGTAACAATATTGAGAATCAGAAAAACTAGCAGCATAAAGACATATACATAATTGATAATACACCTGCCAATAACCAAAAAGAAAGGGAATAACATTTAACATAAATTCAAAGTCTTTCCTTCATCAAAACAGTTTTGTACCCTGCATGTGAAATTTGCATTTTACCAGCACTAAGCATACACATGAAGTTCTCAAAAAGACGAAAAGACGGGGACTTAATGATTACAATGCAATTCCTAGTTTTTCAGCTTCTACAATGATCTTATACCTTACTGGTAAAGTAAAAGAAAAGGCCTTCACAACGTAAAGCAAGTATCATTATAGGCTTCATCTAAATTACATAAATGAATGAATAACTCAACAAACAAACGGGCTACAAAGTCGAAATTGTGTGTCAATATTCACTTAAGTTAAAAGTTTGTGGATGAAGTGCGTTCATGGATGTCTTCAGCACAGTAGCTAGCCTCCCGGTTAAGCAGCCTGCAAATTTATGCAGTACTAGCTAGCCAAAGTGACAACAGATGGATATTAATGTGATATTAGAGAACTGGCTTTTACAGTACTGTCATATCTAATTTTACGTATAGTTGTAGAGTTTGCAGACGAAATTAGTCTTGCTCTCCTACATCTCAATTCCATCCCAGTCAATTGCTTTGTCTTCAAAACTGCTATCCAAATTAAGTCTGCTCTGACCCAACCTACTCATCATTGAAAAGCTTACAGAGGAATAATCCAAAACAGAGAGAATGATTATGAAAAAATCTCAAGCCATCAGATATATTACAAGTAAATATTTCCAAAAGATCAATTTGCACACAGTAAACAAGCTTCAGAAATTACCAATTTTGAACTTACTCATTTGTAAAGGCAAATATAGTGTCACAGCCGATAGTGGCTCAAGAAGATAGCCATGAAGCTTGTTTTGGTGAAGACGACAAGTGAGGTTCCAAGTGTGTTAGAACATTTTTAAACCCAGCCCTTGTGTATACATTGTAAGTTTATTTATTAGCAAAACTTATTTCTCTGAATTTAAAATGTGGCAATATAAGACCATTTCCAAAACCTTTAAAAGCTATAAACAAACTTTTACCTCGGATATAAGAAGACCCCGATATAAGAGCTAAGATGAATCCACTACAAGTAGCGATTATATCAAAAGCCAAACTATCTTCTTGTTACCTCCGCTGCTAGACCTGTCAAGCTATCTGTCCATGTAATATGTACATGCCAAACTGAGTATACTTTGCTTCTGACTAGTTGACCGTTCTTGCAAGATTGATGCTTCCATAATGCCATAGACCAAGCTCGTTGTTCTCTCAACTCCTACAAGAGATACACAACCTAATCGCACCCCCAATTTTGAAGCCCTAATCGAACTAAATCGAAATTTTGAAGCCATAATTTTGAATCTCCATTTTGTTCTTCAATTCGTCCTTCAGAGTGTGTACCGAGAGAGACAGAGATGGTGGAGAGAGTGTGGTGAGTGAGTGTTGTCGAGAGAGACAGAGATGGTGAGTGTGTCGAGAGAGATTAGGTGAGTGTTTTATTTAGGCGGAAAGATAAGTTTTCATTTGGGCGGAAATTATTTCAATGCTAAAAAAACAGGCGGTGCTTTCAATTTTTTGATTCAATTTTTTTTCAAGTTTTTAATTTAATTATTAAAATTATTATATTAACTTAAAAATAATGAAAAATAGAAAAATTAAATAGAAAATAGGTTAAAATAAACCTTTATATTTTTAAAATAAAGAGCATGAAATTAGGAACACATAAGTATTTTTAGGATCAAAAACAAATTAACTATGAAATTTGTAAGTATAGATATGCAATAAGAGGGTGCGTTCCACATTCACTAAATGATTTTTTTTAATGATTTTTTCGATGATCGAACCGTATGGATGTCAATAGATACTCATTCTAGTATTGGGAAAAAATTATTAAAAAATAAAAAGACTCGGTTGTGCCGCATCTTAACGGAAACGTTGTAATATTATAGATCCCGATAACGAGACGCGTCCATATTCACTGAATGCTTTTTTCAAATGATTTTTTCGATGATCGAATCGTACGGATGTTAAAAGATACTCATTCTAGTATTGGAAAAAAATTATCAAAAAATAAAAAGGCTCGATTGTGTCGCATCTTAACGGAAACGTTGTAATATTATAGATCCCGATAACGAGACGCGTTCCATATTCACTGAATGATTTTTTTAAATGATTTTTTCGACGATCGAACCGTACAGATGTTAATAGATACTGATTCTAGTATTGGAAAAAAATAATCAAAAAAAAAATGCTCGGTTGTGCCGCATCTTAACGGAAACGTTGTAATAGTATAGATCCTGATAACGAGACGCGTTCCATATTCACTGAATGATTTTTTTTAAATGATTTTTTCGACTATCGAACTGTACGGATGTTAATAGATACTGATTCTAGTATTGGGAAAAAATAATCAAAAAATAAAAAGGCTCGGTTGTGCCGCATCTTTACGAAAACGTTGTAATAGTATAGATCTCGGTAACGAGACACATTCCATATTCACTAAATGATTTTTTAAAATGATTTTTTCGACGATCGAGGATGTGAATAGATACTGATTCTAGTATTGGGAAAAAAAATCAAAACATAAAAAGGCTCAGTTTTGACGCATCTTAACGGAAACGGATGTAATAGTATAGATCCCAATAACGAGACGCATTCCATATTCACTGAATGATATTTTTAAAATTTTTTTTTCTACGATCGAACCGTTCGGATGTTAATAGATACTGATTCTAGTATTGGGAAAAAATAATCAAAAAATAAAAAGGCTTGGTTTTGCCGCATCTTAACGGAAACGGATGTTATAGGAAGTAGCACTTTTACTAATTAAGTTTTTATTAAAATATCGTACAACCCGACCTTTTTATTTTTCGATTATTTTTCTCAGCACTAAAATGAGTGTTTATTAACATCCGTACAGTTCGATCGTCGAATAAATCTTTCAAAAAAATTATTCAGTAAATCTGGACCGTGTCCCTTTAGAGGAAGCAACACTTTTACTACATTTTTGTTAAAATCTCGTACGACCTGACCTTTTTATTTTCCGATAATTTTTTCCCAACACTAAAATTAGTGTTAATTAACATCCATACGGTTCGATCATCGAAGAAATCATTCAAAAAAATTATTCAATGAATCTCGAACGTGTCCCGTTGAAGGAAGTAGCACTTTTACTACGTTTTTGCTAAAATATCGCACAACCCACCATTTTTATTTTCCGATTATTTTTTCCCAACAATAAAACAAGTGTTTATTAATATCCTTATGGTTCGATCATCGAAGAAATCATTCAAAAAAATTATTCAGTGAATCTCGAACGTGTCCCGTTGTAGGAAGTAGCACTTTTACTACGTTTTTGCTAAAATATCGCACAACCCACCCTTTTTATTTTTCGATTATTTTTTCCCAACAATAAAACGAGTGTTTATTAATATCCTTATGGTTCGATCGTCGAAGAAATCATTCAAAAAAATTATTCAGTAAATCTCGAACGTGTCCCGTTGTAGGAAGTAGCACTTTTACTACGTTTTTGCTAAAATATAACACAACCCACCCTTTTAATTTTTTGATTATTTTTTCCCAACACTAAAATGAGTGTTTATTAACATCCGTACGGTTCGATCATCGAATAAATCATTCTAAAAAATTATTTAGTGAATCTCGAACGTGTCCCGTTATAGGATATAGCACTTTTACAACGTTTTTGTTAAAATCTCGTACTACTCGACCTTTTTATTTTTTGATTATTTTTTCCCAACACTAAAATGAGTGTTTATTAACATCCGTATGGTTCGATTGTCGAAAAAATCATTCAAAAATAATATTTAGTGAATCTGGATCGTGTATCGTTATAGGAAGTAGTACTTTTACTACGTTTTTGGTAAAATCTCGTACAACCCGACCTTTTTATTTTTTGATTATTTTTTCCCAACATGAGTGTATATTAACATCCGTGCGGTTCGATCGTCGAAGATATTAACATGTTCAATTGCTACGATACTAATTAGAGGAAGTAGTACTTTTGACTGATTTACATTATAAACAAGTACAAGAATGATTTCTTTTTTTCTAATTTTTTGTACACATCACTCAAATCATTAGATATTAACATTTGTACGGTTGGATCTTCGATTTTTTTTTAAAAAAAAATAATTCATGTTCAATGGGTACGATATTAATTAGACGAAGTAGTACTTTTGGCGGATTTATATTATAAACACGTACAAGAATGATTTCTTTTTTCTATTTTTTACTTATTGCTAAAATCAGTATATAACATCATCCGTACGGGTGGAGCGCCAAAAAATATTTTTTAAAAAATATTATTCCAAAATTATACTAGTTTGACCAAGTAATACTTTGATAGTTGACCATTAAAATATCATACAAGAATTTATATTATTAACAAGTACAAGAATTAAATTTATATTAAATTATATAAATAAAAATAAAAATAAATTATTAAAAATAATAATTACATAAATATATTATTATAACATGTAATAAAATTTTATTTTTGGTGACACCCCTCCCACTATTTCGGTTCCCTCCTTGTATAATTTTCATTTCCCCTTCTTCGAAATTTCATTTCCCCCTCCTTGTATAATTTTCATTTCCCCCTCTTCCAAATTTCATTTCCCCCAAATTTCATTCCCCCCTCTTATTTCCCCCTCCCCCAAATTTCATTTCTCCCTCCGCGTTCTCATCCTCACAAAATCCACAAATTGAAAACACGAACACCTTATCTCTAATTGATTTACTCTCTGTGTTTATCTCTAATTATCTCTCTCTCAATCCTTCTCTCTCTCTCTCTCTCTCTCTCATTTTACAAATCTTGGCATCTAAGTGTTTATTCACTTAGGTAACGACTTCAAGCCGTCAGGCACCGTCACACACTTCTACTCTATTTTGTTAATCGCCAAAATGTCTCTCTTCACTCCTCTAAACCACTACGTCTCCTTCAATTTCTCACAACTTAATCGTTGTAAGGTTGGTTGTTTAATCAACCTTCCCCTTTATTTCTCATTTCTTGATTTGCGTTAATAAAATCTTGATTAATCTATTAATTTATCATTATTTTGTAGCTTTGTAATTCATTTGATGCTTCAAGAACTAATATTAATTATAAGGTGTTTGCTGTTGCAATGACTGAAAATGAAGCTGCTTCAAAATCTGTGCCTCCAGCTCCTATACTCTTGCCTCAAGGTCCCTGGAAACAGGTACTAATTAATTACTGCTAAAGTTTGAGACTTTCGGTGTTTATAGTGAATTAGTGATTATTATGTTCTTTCGAGACGAAATGTTCTTTCGGTGTTTATAGTGAATTAGTGATTACTGCCAGGGTGTTTAAAGCAGCAGGGATGCACGGTGGATTACGTGCCAAATGAGAGAAACCTGATCTTGCATTACTTGTTTGCGATGTTGATGCTACTGCTACAGGTTAGCTAATGTAGCAATGAGTTTTCGTTTTTTTTACGGGGTCTCAACATTCTATGAAATTTGATATTTGAATGCTACAAACAGAACTCGCCTTTTTGTGGAATGCTACAAGAGCTACAAGAGCTACAAGAGCTACTCACAGGGGTGAAAACAGGGTAATCTTGGGCAGATAACTGGGAGACATGGTGTGAAGCAGGGGAAGCAGCTGAGAACTTGAGACTTGTAGGGCTATTACCTTGCAAAAGCGCAGCATGAAGAGCTCTGAGCTCCACAGCTTTAGCTATTGCAGCTTGAATTTCATGCCTACTAACTTGACTGTTATTGCCTTGAAAGATTTCAGATGCTCTAGTAGTTGTAGCAGCAGCAGCCATTATAAGAAAATAATTAAATTTTTGTAAGTAAGTGTGTATATAAACAGCTGTGAATTATTGGGTAGGAGAAAAAAGACAAAGAATGTGAAATTATGGGAATATCTAAGGGGGTTGGATTTGGACCATTAGGTCTCAAGGAGAGTGAGATGATATGATATCTAGAGGGAAGGAATATGTGTTGTAGTTTTCACTCCACTGTGTGTAACTTTGTGCATTCTTGAAATTACCCTAAGTAGCGAAGATCACAAGGCTAAGGTATTTACTTCGTTTTCCGAGTGCAGAAAACTTACACACACCAGTTCACTTACTAAATATATAATGCACGCTTTAGATGCTGAAATTCTTAAGTGGTCAATGGGAAATGAAGGAAATATTCGCTCTTTAATCTCAACTCTACAATATGTAAGTTTGTGATCTTTGATTTCTATAATGGCCTCATAGGATTCATTGACATTAAGATCGTTTGTCATTGAAATTCATGCTGCAGTAGTTTGTTCGTCATTGTAACCACTTACCAGTACTCTGGCATATAATTGAATAGCATGTGATTCAAAATTGCGTATGAAATCTTTACCTTATCATTGATCTTTTAATACTAGTAGTCTCCAAATTTTTATGTGAGTGCCCTTTTCTCTCTGTAGCAAGCTTTCTCTGAGAGGTCAATGCAGCTGAATTTACCACACATGATGGTAATGCAAACATATATTGATTTACTTATGTTAATTCGGATAAATTGCAGGTATATATATGTGTATATTCTAAATCAGAGCTTAACTACTGACTGAACGTTTAAGAAGCTATATTCATTTCAGCGTAGCTTTATCCAATACATTGGTATTATATCTGATGCCATGATGGTGAAGTTAGGATAGGAAGTTATAACATTGGTGCTTATTTGTATACTGGTTTGGGCTTGTTATATGATTGTTGTGTTCTGGTATGCAGAATGTCTATTTTAGACAATGATGGTTATGCTACTGAGAACGATGATTCCTTAATGGAGCTTATGGTGGACACAGATCTGGATAAGGTTTCTACCAAAGGTGGAGGGGAAGATAATTTATCAAACAAGGTCGAAGTGGAGGCCAAAAAAGATGCATCAGTGCTTGACAACTTTGGATATTTTAACATTGTTGTAATTATATACTGTTATGTATATTTTTAGAACAATTTTTGTTTGTGATTCAGAATGGATTATAAGATTTTTTTTTATGTATATTTGTTGCATTGTCTAAGACTTATTTTGAGGTATTTAACAAAGAAACCATTGTCTAACTAAATCAAATACATGTTATGTTGTTGTCTAACAAAGAAACCATTGTCTAACAAAGAAATCATTGTCACACAACAAAATTGTTGTCTCTTTTAACAAATAACAACATGTTATACTATGTAAAACCATTGTTTGAAATAATTTCAAACAAGAGTTATATACTAAGAAAGTGTTATCCTTCCTAGTGTACAACAACATGCCATATGAGATAACGTGTTGTACAACTAACCATAAACCAAATGATTTTTGCTAAGAAACCATTGTCTGTAGTGACATACAACAACCACCCTGATCAAGTAAAGGATTGTATCTTTTGCACTTAAATAATAGGTTTTCTTTTAAAAACCATTGTCTTTACTGCTTAATAACAACAATATATTCGTTAAAAAGTGTTGCGTTATTGGAGCTTTGACAAGAGGTTTCCAAAGAAGTGTTGTTGTTTGTGGGTATCAGACAACACTTTTCAAGTGAATTTTACTTTTACACAACAGTTTGTGTGTGTTGTCTGAGGTGTGTATCAGACGGCTTCTCAATAGTCAACAGTTTTTGGTACATTCAGACAACACATTTTGCCTGTTGTCTAAAGCAAAAATCATTGTAGTGCCAACCCATTACACCAATTTGGTGTAACTTTTACATCAAATTGGTGTAAAAATCACACCAAATTTTAAATCTTCTCCAACCCATCTACACCAAACTTTGCACCAAAAGGAATCATTCTCATTTTAAAAGCATATTCTTCCTCTTTTTTAATATTTATATCACAATATACTTATATTAAATTACATGTAATATTAAAAAACTTTAAAAAAATTCTCTCATAAAAAAATACATAATAACTTAAATTTCAACTAATTATGAATTATTTGAATTTCCATACTCCTCCCATAATTAGTGATCGATTAAAGCATTTCTAAGTTCAAAATGTGCTTCTTTATTTTTGATTTGACGATATCTACCCATAAAGAAATAAAAAAGGTATAAGTGGTTTTGGGTAACAAAACAATGTAATTGGGTAACAAAACAATGTAAAATATTTTGGGTACAAAAGGAACAAAACAATGTAAAATATTTTGAGTACAAAAGGAATTGAGTACAAAAAGAATAAGTTGTTTTTGTGAAAGAATAAAATGGTAAGGTTGGAATTTAGAAAAACTCTAAAAGTTACACCAAATTTTGGTGTAGCACCAAATTTGGTGTAATTTTTGGTGTCACACCAAAATGGTGTAATTTTTAGTGCTGGATTGGAGAACACTTTTACACCAAAATGGTGTAAAAGTACATTTTTAGTGTATGGGTTGGAGATGGTCTAACATATGGGTATATGACTAAGATATAATCCTATGTCGACTGCATTACAGGAATGTTCTATTCTTCATGTAAAAGATTATGACTTCACACTTAAAATTGTGTACAGTTTTCCTTTTAAGTTGCATTTAAACAATGGAGTTCAATCCATTCTTTATATTTGTGTAACTGTGTGTACATAGGCTCCACGAAGTGTTACACCTCTTCGGTGCGTCCCTGGCCTCTAATAATGCTGGACTAGAAACCCTAAACAAATGGAATTGCTGTTCGAGCGCGGGTTCATTATCATTCAAATTTGAGCTGAGCCTAACTCATAGAGCTTAATCTGGTTCACGATCAGCTTAGTTTATTTACAACTCTAGACGTTACCATCATGCTTAATTATGAATCATGACTTTATGAGTTGTATATAAATCTGGAAAAAAATTTCCCCCCTACTTTAGCCTTTCATAAATCCGCCTGCTGAGAAAACTGTCTGTAACCCTTGAAGCAAATAAAACATTGTGGAAATGCTATGAGACTAGGAATAGGAGAGTGTTTACCTGAAGTAAAGGAGTAATTGGGCAAGCACATGAATATATTAGTAGCCAAATCTATTAGTGGGTGACATGTTAAAATGTGAGTTTTTTTTTAAATGGTATATAATATGAGAAAAATGAAGGGCGAAGGTTTTTGATCGACCTGTAGTTGCTCTATAAATCTGTACATCCTCCTAGGACCGTGGTTCATCTTGTCTATGATTTTGTTGTGCCCTTTTTCTCTTTTGTTGAAGAGCAAAGCTAGAAGATTTTTGAAGCTTGCTCCTTTCCTGTTCTGGTCTGTAATAGCTCTGCTAAATCTGCAATTTTTTCTGGAACTCTAGCACACAATAATGGTGAAGATTGGGCTGCAAAGGCCAGAGCATGGGCAGCTTCCCAGACTTCTTCGGACAATCAGTATCCCCAGTCCCAATATGCATCATTTGGTAGAATAGATGAAAATCAGTACCCAATGTCTAACCCACAGTATTCAGCTGCTGCTTCAAGCTATCAACAGTATATATCAAGCTTCTGTTGCACCACCTTACCAGTCATCAGAGTCATCCTTCAGCTCGGGATATGTTCCAGATGGTCATTTGCCTTTTAGTGGTAGAAATGGAAGCTTAGTAGGCGAACCAAATTCTGCCTTGCCTCATCAAGAAAGTTCTCCTTCGAGTTTATCGGTTCACCAGCAGGAGGTACCTTCTAGTTATTCTTTTGTCACAGGTAATAATTTATTTGACATCTTGATTTCGAGTGCGAATCTGGTTCACAGTGAAAGTATAGGATGCGGACTTGTTTATATGTTCGTTTTCTCCCTTGGATTGACTAATTATTAATGTAATATTTGTTTTTCAAGTTGTTGCTATCTTGAGCAGGTTGAGCTCCCCCCACCCCCAAAACACACACACACACACACACACACACACAATCCTTTGAATGATAAATAAGGAGAATATTACTTTCAACTTCCATGTTTTTGCTTAATACTGATTTCTTTAAACTTAAGAATGGCCCACTTCTCTGTTTAAAGAGTTCTTGACTTCTTGCAAAGTGAGTATTCCTAAAATTTTTGATAGAATAATAATAGTCTTGGCAGATCCTTGTAATCTTTAAAAAGTGAAATGAGCACAATTCTGAGGAACAATTAATGTAAATTTATTTCAAAAGCAAGAACGTTTGTGCCTAATGTAACCACCATTATATCATCAGTAAATATGAAACCATTAATGGGAAACAGTCACTACAAAAGGGAAAGAAGATGTGCTATATACGAGAAAACCAAGCCCTACATAGGTAATTGATCGTTATTTGCATAAAACTGAGGTTTTTAAACTAGTTTGTGGAGGAGAAAAGAAGATGTGACGGCTAAGAGTAGGGTTTCGAGAAAGGATTGTTTCTTTCCGTAACAATTCAAAAGAGGAAACTAGCTGCTTTCGACGTCATCACCAGCGGGTGACGCAGGCTCCACCGGTGACGCAGGCTCCACCGGTGATGCAGGCTTCACCGGTGATGCAGGCTCCACGGGCTCCTCAACACCAGCTGGTGACGCAGGCTCCACCAGCTCCTGCTCCGGTAGCCTATCTATAATCACTTGCATCATCCTTTTGGATTCTTCAAATTCCACTCGCAAGTCCACATCTCCAAATACCTTATTGAAATAATAGGCCATTACTGTACCTAGAGCGCAAGTAACAATAGCATTTAAACCCGTCTCACCATAGTCTGCAATGCCCTAATACACACCAAAGAAAGTCAGGTAGAGCTTCAAAGTCAGGGACTTGGCATAAAAAACAAACAAAAATTATCTAGCAACAAGAGTTACAAGTCAACTCGTCAAGAATGTCTTTCTAAATTCTACTTAAAGAGTAAAAGCAAGAATGTGTTTAAGGAATAACACATGCAGAACTTGTTGATACAAAAGCCCAAAACTAAATAAAACGGTCCAAGACTTCCAAGCCCAACCAAAAACTACCCTTGAAGTACAATGTATGCCTTCTTAGGCTGCCGAGGGTCTAGAAGAGTTCTAGTACTAATTTTAAGCTCCAATTAATCTATGAATTGAGCCGTTCAACTCAATGCATTTCTTTTTCCAAGTTTATACAACAATCACAATACTTTGAAAAATTATGCAAGATCTAATGGTTTAAAAAAATTATATTTTTTTAAGCCTATCATTGAGTAACTTAGCACTAAAAGCAACTAAAAGTTTAACACCCGTTTTAAACCTACCAAATTTTACTTTTAATATTGGCCTATGAATAATATGTACAACATATAATGCTTTTATGGTTATGGCTACCCTTTAGACCAGTTGACATTAGCCATAAAGCTAGTTAAGTTCATTTATCCTAAGAAGAGGTGTGCCACACTGTTGGCCTTGCCAAGAGGCTAACAACCATTAAACCTATCAGATCAGTTCCAGTGACACTAGAATCATAGCTTTTATTTTCACTGTTGATAAGGAGTTTAAATTTCTTTACATATATATTAAAAAAAAGTAGTAGTAAACTTAAAATAACAATAATAGAAGGAATTAGAGAAGGGAAAGCTAAAATACATGAGTGATAAAAATACATGAGGAGGGAGGGAGAGAGAGAGAGAGAGAGAGAGAGAGAGAGAGAGAGAGAGAGAGAGAGAGAGAGAGAGAGAGAGAGAGAGAACCTTTTTCTGGCTGGCTAGCAGTTCTTGGATAACCTTTTTCTGATCAGCTAAGTGCTCTTGGATAATCTCAGTGTTTTTCATAGTTTTTGACAACATCTCCTGTGTTTTTTTTTTAGCTAAAGCCTCCTTTTCAAACTCAACCTTAAGATTATGAAGGAGAGTCTTGTTCAACCTCTGATTAGAGGTTTTAACCTCGTTCACAAGAGATTCTGTCATAGATTGGATAAAAGATTTCCAAGTCTTGTTTCTCATTTTGTCTAGGGTTTTGGTTTTTGAAATGAATGTGGCTGCTGCTGCTCTTGCTCTAGATCTAGTAGGGTTTCACTAAATCTTACTTTTACCTACTACCCAACCAATATATACTAGCACATAGACCGTAGTAGCATTGCTGTCTGTATTGTACATTAAAATACTTTAGTAGCATTGCTGTCTGTATTGTACATTAAATTAATTTAATGTATTGTACATTAAATCTTACTCTTACCTACAACCCAACCAATATATAGGGCCGTTTGGCAAATTCTGAGATCAACTTATAAGTTACTTATTTCGGAAAAAATTTCGTGTTTACATACATTTTTTTAAACAAAAATGTAGTTTAATATTCGTTATCTTGCAAAAATAAGTTACTTATTTCAGAAAAAAGTATAAATTTCCTAAATTTTTCCAGAATAAGTAATTTATTTCTGAAAAATAAGATTTCCCAAACGGACCCATACTTTAGTAATAATAATGACGATTAAATGTCCGTATAATAGTAATAATAATTATTTTTACCAATTGTAAAAATGTCGATTCAAGAAAATTAATTGTAGTAAATAGTAATCATGGTATTAATCCATTTATTGAATAATTGTTTTGTAAATAAAACATCTAGCAAAACAACAAAATAATTATTGTATAGTAGTATATTAGCTTTGCAAAAAAAAGACAAAAATTACGTATATATAAACGAAAACAAAAGGCTCGGATAAAGCCCGGCCCGGCCCGAAGGCTTAAAATGGGTATCATATTTTAGCAAAAGCCCGGCGCGGCCCGATTTTTGAAAAAGTCCGGCCCGACCCGATCTTTAAAAAGCCCGGGCTTTTTAAAGCTCGGATAAAGCCCAGCCCGAAGGACTTTTTGTGCATCTCTAATCCAGTAATATAATAATATATTATTATTTATAATTTGTAATTATAAGTTGGATATTTATTTTTTGGAAAGAAGATATTATAGTTAGAAAAGTAAGAATAGGTAAAGGTAGAAAAGTTAATAGCCGAAAAAGATAATTGGATGGTTATTATTTAGAAGAAAATGAGATATTTTAGTTAGAAAATTTAGAAAAGATACTATCTTTTAGCTGAAAAAGATAATCAGTTAGTTATTAGTAATTATAAATATTAGTTATTTCATTAGATATTGGTAATCATTTAGTTATAAATAATTATAATATATTAGTTATTTCTTTAATTAGAACAATAATGTTTTTGGAAAGAATAGATTTTAGTTGGAAAAGTTATAAAAGATAAGAGCTAAAACACGTAATTGGTTAGTTGGAGTATTATTTTGGGAAAGTGTTAGGGACATGTGTGTATCATATTTCGAAAAAAGATTATACTTAGAAAAGTTAATACTGAAAAATTGGTTGGTTATTATTTAGAAGAAAATGAGATATTTTAATTAGAAAATTTGAAAAGATATTACCTTTTAACTGGAAAAAGTAATCAGTTAGTTATTTATAATATATTAGTTATTTCATTAGATATTACCTTTTAGCTGGAAAAGGTAGTCAGTTAGTTATAATATTTTAGTTATTTCATTAATTAGAACAATTATGTTTTTGAAAATAATAGATTTTAGTTAGAAAATCTATAAAAGGTAATGGCTAAAAAACGTAGTTGGTAGTATTATTTAGGGAAAGTGTTAGGGATAGGTGTGTATGATATTTCGAGAAAAGATTTTGTTCTGTTTAATGGTAATAAAGTAAAATAATTAAATAAGGTAAGTACCGTATCAAAATTTTTAATGTTTCGTCTTTTATAATATAGTATAGATTAGTAGGCAAAAGTCACTTTTATCTACCAATAATTAATTGTAAAATTTTGAGAACGTAAAATATACCTTCTTTATTATCGGAAAACATTTTCTTTAATAACAGTAGATAACATAATTTATTGCCAAAACATGAGAAGAAACCTTTTTCATTTAATTATTTGGCCCTCAACTTGTACATGCTGACATGTCAAAACAAATTCTACCACAAATTTACTCGATATTATGTCGGTATATCCATATTAATTGCCACACCCTACAATTTTGTTTATATATAAATATGTAATTATTTTTATTAGTACTATTTATTTTTAGTTTTCTTCTTCCTCTGTTTTGTGAATGTTTTTTACGTTCTTTGTCAACGAGTTGTCTACCTTTTCCTTCAAAACATGGAAAAAAGGATTTGTTTTTAAAGGTATTGCATGGTTTTTCATTTACTATATCGATAATTAGTACCAACTATTAAATAAAATTGTGTGTTCAAGTTTTCCATCATCATAAATTTAAAAATTTGTTCAGGATTAACATTAAAATTAAAGATTATTAAAATCAAAATTCTTTTATAGAATTATAATTTTATAATAAAAATCTTCCTATTAACGAATATTCACTTGTAAGGTTATAAGTCAAGATATATATTCAGTTACGTGTAACTATATAGTTCTTCAAATAATTTTAAAATTTACGTGTAAGTGTTTTAAGGGAAACTAAATGAATTAGCTCAAATCTTTATAAATTATGTAAAAATTTGAACATTATTAAACATTATTTATATCACTAAACAAATGTTAAAATATCGAAAATAAATTCCAAATATTTTTTTTGAAACAAATAAATCCCAAATTTATAGTTCTGAAGTTGCTTTTCCTGCATGGAAATCTGTGTACATGTGCCAACCACTAGAATAATAATTTTATTTTTTGAACACAATAGTTTACATTTATCATATTTTCACACGATTGTTGTTTGATTGTGTCGAGTTATTTAAGCACTTTGATGATGTGCTAATCAAGTTTGTCTATAGATCTGAGAATGAAGTAGCTCATAGGCTAGCAAGAAGTGCTCATTAATTTTATGTCAGGCGTCCAAGAGTGGTCCTATATGTCAGGCATCCAAGAGTGATCCTATACTACTCAGGACTTTATTTATGATGTATTGATCAATGATTCTTGTTAATGAAAGCACGAGTTTATCAAAAAAAACTAGACATTGATCATTTCTTGATGTAGGTATAGTTTTGTTTTTTCTTATAACACAAAACAATAGTTTAATGCCGTTAATAAATAAATTTGGTAACGTTAAGTGTTACAAAGAGCTTGGATCCTCTGTCCCCTTCATCATGTCCCCTTCTGTGTCCCTTTATAAAAAGAATGTCCCTCGCGGAGTCCTGTATTAAAAATTATTTTTATTTTTATTTTTTAATACCCGCCAAGCATTCTTTTTTGTTCGGGAACAAAGAAGGGGGTATGAAAAAGAGGACAGAGTATCCTCACCCATTACAAAGATTGTTGTGGGCCTTGTGGCCACTATAGCAAAGACGTGGATCTATCACATCTACCAACAACGTCCACGTGGGATGATAAAAGTCATGTTTGATGAGGATATCGTGTAATTTTGAGGCATAATAAAATGACACGAACAAGACAATTTGATAAATATATTTTCTTCAAAAAAAATAGTACAGTACTATACTTTATAAAAAATTTATTTTTTATTTAATTTAAAATTTTAAAAATTTATTCAAATATGTTGTAAAAATTGGACTTAATCGATACTCCCTCCGTCTCAAAATACTTTTCCTGTATTTTTGGACACGTTTGTCAACATACACTTTTAATCGTTAATATCTTTAATTTCGTATTAGTACTAAATATAAAAACTTCATTGTATTAAAGTACTCACAAATACGAATCAAACAAAATCACTCATGACTATATTTTGTCTTATAAATTATGCATAAATTAGTAGTCAACCGCTTGTAATGAACAGTGTAAAAAGTCAAAACAAGAAATGCAATATGAGACAGAGGGAGTATCATTCATGAATTAATTAAATATTAGCTATTAGTTAGAATCATTATCGTAAAAAGTGAAATCATAATTAATTGATAGAGGTACCGTGTAATAGTTAATTGGATAATCGGAATGGTTATTTGGATTGATTCGAATTAATGTTCCTAAAGTTGATATTACAAAAGTTAATTAAGATTATTATTTTAATTTCATACTGGTTTATACCCCGTGCAAAGCACGAGTTACTTTTAATTTTTTTTTAATTTACTTATAGTTTAGTATATATAATATTATAAACATTATTTTTAATATGTTGGGAGAATTCAAATTTTAGACCTTTGTATATAATTAATTTTAGTATTAAATCTAAATTAATGTGCTGTTGGGGGAAATCGAACCTTCGACCTTTCTATGTAACATAATTTAAGTATTAATTTTATATTAAAATGTTGTTGACGGGATTCGAACCTTAGACCTCCAACTTTTAGTATTGTTGTATCTAATGGTCATGATCTATTTGAGTTGAAGATCTAACGGTTGTGAATGAAGGATAACCAAAAATAGGGACTAACCAAACTACAAATTATACCCCATTTTGCTTATTATAATATATATATATATATATATATATATATATATATATATATATATATATAGTATAGATAGATGTGGATGTGTACAAATACACCATTGTGTTTTTTTTTTGCTAGGCTTAATTTAGTAATGGCTACAATAATAAAAATTAGATAGCATCTCCAACAATAGAAATCATTGGCTAAAATATCTACATAACATATCTGATATGGGCTGGAAATAAATGTCAAGAATACATTTAATAACACATTAAATGAACCTAGGATGGTCCAAGGTCAAAGCCCAATTGTGAGGCCCAGAACCCTAAATTTAATTATAATTTCTTGGCTATTAAATCAGCCAAATAAAAGACTCCGTTATTGAGTCCAAAAGGAAACCAAATCATCCTTGGAGTGGTCTACAAGGAATACAACTGTAAGTCTTATCCTCCTTCCACCTGGAAGGATCTAGAATTTGGCCTAAGTGGTATCTTACCCATCAAGATACCCAATTCTACCCTAATTCCAAGGTTCTCATCACCTATATAAGGACCTGATTCCACACAAACAGAACTACATTTTTTGGCTTGATTCTTGATAACTGCAAGATACGTAGGCATCTTGTGAGGGCTGAGTTAAGTCACGAAACACGAGATCAGCAATTAAAGCTCGAAGCTTCCACAAACCCTAGCATTAAATACGCAATAACTACACCCTAATTTTCGTTCCACAACATTTGGTGCCGTCTGTGGGAACTGAAAATCAACCATGGTAACCACCAGGAGAACACCTGCACTTTCTGAAACTAACACCAACACCACTGCACCCCCGATTAGGGAACAACTACCCCCAGGGATCCCAGATACAAGCTACTCAGACTCAAGGGATCGAATCGCAAGCTCATGGATCGTTACCTTTGGTGACGAATCCCACTACTAAAGGGACGAATCCCCTACAGATGGTAGTCTCCCCTCTTGGAGGTCAGTCCATTCCCCCCACCGCTCATATCTCTACCACCGTGATCCCATCAAGCACGAACCCTATGTATGGGTTGCCAAATTACCCCTTGTATCAACCTGGGCCAAGTGGCCATGCTCTTCAGATACGCGATCCGTATGTCCCACCTTACATAACGGGTTTGGGACCAAACCAAGGCCAACAATACCAAGTCTACTCTGGTCCATATTCTGATGATTCATCTTCGGAAGACGAGGATATAGCACCCAGGAGGCGTCGTCCAAGTAAGGAACCAGTTTGGCAGCATCGCCGAAGGAACCATGATAGGCCCCCCTTAACAGCTGCTGAAAAGATTAAAGCTCATGAGGCCAAGATCCAAAAACGGAAAGAGGATATAGAACGGGAACAACAAAGACAGAATCAGGTCGACCCCCACCAACGACCGGAGGAGAAATTCCATTTGTTGATTTGGAAGAAACCACAATACGTGACAACGCACTAGTTACTAGTTCTAGTCAAAATAATAGTGATCTACTAAGATCTCCAACCAAATTAATTTTTTATTTTTTAAAATTTGGTAATATTATTAAATTATATATATCTTGGCATCTGTACGGATCTCCAGCGTTCGTGAACAGCTCGAGATCGGCTCGAGCTCGAGATCGGCTCGAGTTGTTCGTGAACAGCTCGCGTGCGGCTCGAGCTCGGTCAAAGCTCGGCTCGGTTCGAGTTGACCAAAGCTCGGCTCGAGTTGACCAAAGCTCGGCTCGGTTCGTTTCGGGCAAAGCTCGGCTCGGTTCGATGAAAAGCTCGTTCGGCTCGGTTCGTTAACAGCCCTATTCAATTGGTACGATACTAGTTAGAGGAAGTAGTACTTTTCGCGGATTTATATTATAAACACGTACAAGAATGATTTCTTTTTTTATACTTTTTTGTACACTTCACTCAAATCATTAGATATTAACATTCGTACGGTTGGATTGTCGAAAAATATTTTTTTAAAAATATATCATGTTCAATCGGTACGATACTAGTTATAGGAAGTAGTACTTTTGGCGGATTTATATTATAAACACGTACAAGAATGTTTTCTTTTTTTCTAATTTTTTGTACACATCACTCAAATCGTTAGATATTAACATCCGTACGGTTGGATCGTCGAAAAATATTTTTTTAAAAATAGAAAATGTTCAATCAGTACGATACTAGTTAGAGGAAGTAGTACTTTTGGCAGATTTATATTATAAACACGTACAAGAATGATTTCTTTTTTCTAATTTTTTGTACACATCACTCAAATCATTAGATATTAACATTCGTATGGTTGGATCGTCGAAAAATATTTTTTTTTAAATAGATCATGTTCAATCGGTACGATACTGGTTAGAGGAAGTAGTACTTTTGGCGGATTTATATTATAAACACGTACAAGAATGATTTCTTTTTTTCTAATTTTTTGTACACATCACTCAAATCATTAGATATTAACATCCGTACGGTTGGATCGTCGAAAAATATTTTTTAAAAATAGATCATGTTCAATCGGTACGATACTAGTTAGAGGAAGTAGTAATTTTCGCCGATTTATATTATAAACACGTACAAGAATGATTTCTTTTTTTATAATTTTTTGTACACTTCACTCAAATCATTAGATATTAACATTCGAACGGTTGGATTGTCGAAAAATATTTTTTTAAAAATAGATCATGTTCGATCGGTACGATACTAGTTAGAGGAAGTAGTACTTTTCGCGGATTTATATTATTAACACGTACAAGAATGTTTTCTTTTTTTTTTTTCTAATTTTTTGCACACATCACTCAAATCGTTAGATATTAACATCCGTATGGTTGGATCGTCGAAAAATATTTTTTTTTTAAATAGATAATGTTCAATCAGTACGATACTAGTTAGAGGAAGTAGTACTTTTGGCAGATTTATATTATAAACACGTACAAGAATGATTTCCTTTTTCTAATTTTTTGTACACATCACTCAAATCATTAGATATTAACATTCGTATGGTTGGATCGTTGGATTTTTTTTTTAAATAAATCATGTTCAATCGGTACGATACTGGTTAGAGGAAGTAGTACTTTTGGCGGATTTATATTATAAACACGTACAAGAATGATTTCTTTTTTTCTAATTTTTTGTACACATCACTCAAATCATTAGATATTAACATTCGTACGGTTGGATCATCGATTTTTTTTAAAAAAAAATAGATCATGTTCAATCGGTACAATACTAGTTAGAGGAAGTAGTACTTTTGACAGATTTATATTATAAACACGTACAAGAATGATTTCTTTTTTTCTAATTTTTTTTACACATCATTCAAATCATTAGTTATTAACATTCTTACGGTTGGATCGTCGAAAAATATTTTTTTAAAATAGATCATGTTCAATCGGTACGATACTAGTTAGAGGAAGTAGTACTTTTGGCGGATTTATATTATAAACACGTACAAGAATGATTTCTTTTTCTAATTTTTTTTACACATCACTCAAATCGTTAGATATTAACATCCGTACGGTTGGATCGTCGAATTTATTTTTTTAAAAATAGATCTTGTTCAATCGGTACGATACTAGTTAGAGGAAGTAGTACTTTTGGCAGATTTATATTATAAACACGTACAAGAATGATTTCTTTTTTCTAATTTTTTGTACACATCACTCAAATAATTAGATATTAACATTCGTAGGGTTGGATCATCGAAAAATATTTTTTTTAAAAAAGATCATGCTCAATCGGTACGATACTAGTTAGAGGAAGTAGTACTTTTGGCGGATTTATATTATAAACACGTACAAGAATGTTTTCTTTTTTTCTAATTTTTTGTACACATCACTCAAATCATTAGATATTAACATTCGTATGGTTGGATGGTCGAATTTTTTTTTTTTTTTTAAAATAGATCATGTTCAATCGGTACAATACTAGTTAGAGGAATTAGTACTTTTGACGGATTTATAGTATAAACACGTACAAGAATGATTTCTTTTTTTTCTAATTTTTTGTACACTTCACTCAAATCGTTAGATATTAACATCCGTACGGTTGAATCGTCAAAAATATTGTTTTTTTAAAATAGATCATGTTCAATCGGTACGATATTGGTTAGAGGAAGTAGTACTTTTGGTAGATTTATATTATAAACACGTACAAGAATGATTTCTTTTTTTCTAATTTTTTGTACACATCACTCAAATCATTAGATATTAACATTCGTACGGTTGGATCGTCGAAAAATATTTTTTTTTAAAGTAGATCATGTTCAATCGTTACGATACTAGTTAGAGGAAGTAGTACTTTTGGCGGATTTATATTATAAACACGTACAAGAATGATTTCTTTTTTTCTAATTTTTTGTACACATCACTCAAATCATTAGATATTAACATTCGTACGGTTGGATCGTCGAAAAATATTTTTTTTAAAAATAGATCATGTTCAATCGGTACGATACTAGTTAGAGGAAGTAGTACTTTTGGCGGATTTATATTATAAACACGTACAAGAATGATTTCTTTTTTTCTAATTTTTTGTACACATCACTCAAATCATTAGATATTAGCATTCGTACGGTTGGATCGTCGAAAAATATTTTTTTAAAAATAGATCATGTTCAATCAGTACGATACTAGTTAGAGGAAGTAGTACTTTTGGCGGATTTATATTATAAACACGTACAAGAATGATTTCTTTTTTCTAATTTTTTGTACACATCACTCAAATTGTTAGATATTAACATCCGTACGGTTGGATCGTCGAAAAATATTTTTTTAAAAATAGATCATGTTCAATCGGTACAATACTAGTTAGAGGAAGTAGTACTTTTGACAGATTTATATTATAAACACGTACAAGAATGATTTCTTTTTTTCTAATTTTTTGTACACATCACTCAAATCATTAGATATTAACATTCTTACGTTTGGATTGTCGAAAAAAAATTGAAAAAAAATGTTATTCCAAAATTAAACTAGTTTGACCAAATAGTACAATGATAGTTGTCCATTAAAATATCATGCAAGAATGAATTTTTATTTCTAATTATTTGTACACATCACTCAAATCAGTATATAACATCATTAAAAGATTTTCGGTGAATTTTAGAATTTTCTGAAAAGATTTATTTATTTATTTTAAATGGAATTTATTTTCAAATTATTATAAAATTTAATGATTTGTAAAATACATATCAATTTGGAAAAATTATATTTAATTCTAATTTCTTTTACAAATTTTTTTTTACACAAGATGGTATACACATTTGTAATCTTTAGACATTAAATTATTAGTTTAATTTTTTTTAAAAAAATTCATGTATTAGTAATTAAATAGATTATCAAATTGTATTTGTTATTGGGCCAAGCCTATTAAATTAAAAAGAACCAGTAATACACACAAGATGGTATACACGGCTGTAGCATTCTTACCTACCCATCGTTTTATCACATCAGCCGCCCCCTTCTTTTCTCTCTCTCTCTTGTGTTCTTCATCTCTTTCCCAAACCAGTAATACACACAAGATGGTATACACATGATGCCGTTTACTTCAATTGTCACAGAGAGACTGCTGCCTCTCGCTCTCTCCTTCATGTCTTTTCCGATTACTCCGCTTCTGTCTCCGGTATCTCCTTAGATCCTTGGATTTATTTCAATCTCATGTATACTTGATAGATTTATTTACTTTAACAATGCCAAATCTTCTGATATTAAACCGGTTCCATCTGTGTAAGAAAGATGTTGTACTAATTTGTATATTCACACCGATGGAACTGGATATGCGCGTGTGTGTTCTGCTGTTAGGTGCTTACTAAAACCTTTATTATTTTGATGTTTTGATGTTTATGTGTATTTATGTTACTGAAACCTTTATGTTTGCTTAAGTCTTTTCAAGCTTATCAGAAAACATGGCATGTGTTAAATTTATGGAGAGATTGTTTTGTCTTTTAAGTGATTGATTTGTTCATGTGGTGTAGAGAGTAAAGGTAGAAGAGAATGAATTTCATACGAATGATTTTAATTGAAAATTACGATCTTTTTTAAATTGTTCTGTTTGTTTATATAGGCCAGACCAGTGTGTGTTTGCTTCTTCAGGCATTGATATGTCTTTAAATGTTTTAAAGGCATTGTTGATGTGAATTTCATGTGAATGATTTGTTCATGTGGTGTGTGTTCTGTTTGTTTATATAGGCCAGACCGATGTATGTTTTCGATAGTGCATAGTGATTAATGTGTGTTTTGTATTGATTGTAGTGAGAGAACATAAAGTTTCAGGAGATTGATGGAACTGGTTTTATATTAGAACACCTGGATCAAAAGTGTCTAGGTCCATTTGATATAAAACCAGTTCCATCATATGAGAACATAAAGTTTCAAGAAAGATGTGCTCCCTTTACTCATCTTGTCATTTGTGTTACTCGTCTTTCCAAAGGTATCATCTCTTTTCATGTGAATGATTTGTCTTTTAAGTGAATTTCATGTGAATGATTTTAAGTGAAAATTATGATATTTTTTAAATTGTTCTGTTTGTTTATATAGGCCAGACCGGTGTGTGTTTGCTTCTTCATGCATTGATATGTCTTTAAATGTTTTGTATGGTGTATGTTTTCGATAGTGCATAGTGATTAATGTGTGTTTTGTATTGATTGCAGTGACATTGTCCAAGACAAAGAAGAAAGGGAGAGAACAAAAAGTTTCAGGAGATTGACGGAACTGGTTTTATATGAGAACACCTGGATCAAAAGTGTCTAGGTCTTCTGATATAAAACCAGTCCCGTCAGTCAAGAAAGATGTGATGTTTTTCAGGAGACTCAAGATGTTATGCAAGAAAAATTTACAGTGCTAATTTGTATATTCAGACTGATGGGATTGGGTTTTATATTAGAACACTTGGCAAGAAAGATAAAACAAGTCTTCTTTCTTTCTTGCCAAGTCTTCTGATATTAAACTAGTTCCCTCTTTTTCTACTCACCCAAATGCTCCATTTACTCATCTTGTCATTTGTGTTACTTTCCTGTAGTAGCTTGTTGTACTAGGAGGCAGTGGTTTTGTTGGTTCAACTATATGCAAAAGAAATTGACACGGGGAGATAATTTTGTAGAAATTATATATTTTTACAAATTAGTTTCTTTCTGCTTTACTCAATGAAGTTGAAGTTTGCAATTGTTTCTACAGGATGTTACTCCATAAGTTCGATAGATTCAGAAGATTATTGGGATTGGACTTGATGCATCTGTTGACTGTGCTGGCTTCACTAAAACAATGTCAAGGGCATTGCCTGCCACTCGATCAGGAAGAAAGGTTTGCCTGGTGGGAATGGGTCATAGTGGTAGTGCCATTATATTAAAGTCATGTTTATATGGCTAGCTGTTATACAAAGTCGTACTAACTGCCTTGTTTACTCTTTTGTGACATTAGTCCTCCGGAATGACATCTACTTTGCTTCTTTTCCAATTACCATGCCTCTTGTCTCCATTCCATTTTATCTACACATCTGTAATTATAATGGAGCCTGTTTTCCTTGTAAATTGTAATTTGATCGGAGATACTAGAGTGTGCGGTAAAATGAAAATTGTGGTCAGCTTTTTGTGCAACATTGTAGAGTTTTTTTTCATTGATTCATTCGTCATATTCTTAAAATCATATATTACTAGCGACCTATTTCCTGAAAAATATTTGCTTAAACTAAAACTACAAAAATTGACACATGATGATGTTAAAAATTGACACAGGGAAAATTATTTAACGATGTTAACGATTTTGTACAACTTAACAATGTTAATGTGTAGATGTCGTTCAATTATTTTTTTCCCTACTGTAAATCAAACAATGGTTTCTTAACTAAAAAAACGCTTGTGTGAGAGCTAAAGAACTCAGAGTACAAAACCATTGTGTGTTTCATGCAATTCAGACAACAGTATTCACAAACCATTATCTGATTACATTTCATACAACGTTTATCAAAACACTTGTCTGATTTTAACAACATTTTTTCAAAGCATTGTCTGAAGTTTCGTCAGACAATGTTTTTAAAAACCGTTGTTAAAATCAGACAATAGTATTTAGTCACCATTGTGTGACTGCATTTGAAGCAATATCTGATAAAAACAGTTGTCTAAGTTTTACAACGGTTTTGATAACCATTGTAAGACAACCTGTTAGACAACACCACTTTCAAAAACCGTTGTAAAATATATGTCTATTTTGATCTTCTAGATGACAGTTTCTAAAACTGTTGTTAAGTTCATGATCAGACAATACAACGAAAAGCTTGGAAAAAAAACCGTTGTGTGAAATTTTCAGCCAACGCTTTTTCGTCGAAGTGTCGTCTGATGAGTGTCGTCTGATTCAAAAATTCTTGTAGTGTTCACGAAGCCACTAGATGAAGCAACCTTCAACATGGTGGTAAGTGAATTGGGAATGCTAAATCTGGTATATTAACTTACTAGTCTTTACATTTTCAAGGTTGTTATCGTAGCTTTCAATGTTACTGTCATGAGAAGTTATTGTCTTATGTGCTACTTGTTTGTTGACAGCATGTTTGCTATGACTATGCTAAATTCTAATCACATGCATGTTTTAACTTTTGTAATGAGTAATCATGTGACATTAACTTAAACCATACGCGTGCTAGTGATGATTAGTCGTGTCATTTGAAATGACCCCGGGTAGTTGTCAGTCTTTTAATTTTTAAAGTTTAATACTTTATTAAAAGAAGCGTGTAGGTAGCTCTAGAGTCACTTAATGTGTTATAAATAAGACCGAGGCCAAAACCCTTGTTACTTTATTACACACTTAAGGAACTCTAGAGACAAGTATGAGCAAGAGGAAGGCGTCTGAAATGCCAATTAACATCAAAAGACTCAGCTCAACCATCAACAAAGGCGAGGAGGCGCCAAGTCCAAAGAAGGAGATGGAGATCGCTGCTACTGATGAGCAGTTTGATCTCTAGCTTGATAAGCTTTACGCTTATCTAGAGAAACAAGGGATCTCCGATGAGAGGGAGATTGAGAAGATAGCTGAGAGACTGCTTCTAGAAGCTTTTCCAAACTTAAAATGATATGTAGTTCTCAAGAAATTTTGTATCTTGTTTTAAGTTTTTAATGGAAAAGACCGTATCATCTTCTTGCATATCTTTCATTATCATCTTCTCATCTTGGTTATTTGTTGTTGGATGCATGTGTTTTCTTGTGTGTATGGATGTATGTGGATGTGTGCTTGTTTAACGAATATGTGCTTGAATCGATTAAAATGCTAATTGGTAATTTCTTTTAAGCAATAGGCAAAGTCGATTAAAATTCATGACAAAAATTATTTCCGCACAAGTTGTTGTCAATAAGTGAAGATGTTGTCACGAAATGCCTTGACAACAAGTTCCTTATCAGCAAAGGAAAAAGTTTCTGTCATGAAATTTAAAGGAAATTGTTCAAAATGTTTAATGATGACAGCATGTTCTTGCGCCGATGTTAATGTCAAGCAAAGCTGTTGTCATCCTCTCAAATTACTAACGAATTTGTTACAGCGCACAGGTTACTGTTAAGGTTCGTGGACCGATTTAATTGGGATTTTACCTCCAAGATTTATAGCCACTAAAAAGTAACTACCCACAACACCACGTGACTAATAAATGGGCTAAGACATTGCTACTTTCCCTTTCTCAGTAAAACATTTGCTATTTTCATGTAAGCAACTATCAAACACACAAACATATAACTCTAAGCATAAACCATCTCTCTCTCTCTCAAAAGCAAAAATCTCTCTCCCAAATCTCAAAGCAAAAATGGCACCCAAACAATCCTCTTCTCAAACAAACTTTGCTGGTATTATCACTGTAAGAGATGCTGGTGAAGGTTTCAAAGGACTCTCGTCCTTCATCAACAAGTCCTATCTAGGTCATGCTATAATATCTACACCCTTATTGAACCTAGAGAGACTTGAAGATTTCTGGAAAACTTCCTATGTTCCAGGAAGAGAAGGTAAGAACACCATAAAATGCACAATCAAAGGAGTTACCTACATCCTCACAATAAAAGGCATCAACGAAGCTTTGGGAACTGGCCTGCAAGCTAAAGAATCATACAAGGAACATTAAAGTGATGAAACCCTAAAGACGTTTTTCTTGAAAATTGGGTATCCTGGTCCTGTTCTTGAAGAGGGTACATCAACTTGGTACTCGACTAGTGAAATGGACAGAAAGTATCTGAGGAAAGAATGGAGCAAGATTTTTGATGTCATGGTTAAAGTTTTCTCAACTAAAACCACTGGTTGGAATGGTATTCCCTCCAACATCAAGAAACTCACTCACTCTCTGGTACATAGATACAAAGTGGATGTTGGAAAGCTACTTATGAGTCAACTCAAGTCAGCTCTGAGCAAGAAGGTACATATTTATCCTCGCTTTCTCACAATGTGTTTAAATTCATTATAAGGTATTGATGATAATGCATCTCTTACAATGGAGTGCAATGTTTTGAAAAGAAATACACACACATCACTCAATTCACAAAATTTAAATGCACATATTCCACTCAGTTTCACCAAGCACATGGCTGATAAAGAGCATCATCTTGATTTTGCATTACCCTCTGGGTATGTCATCTTCTCCCTTGAGAATGAAGCTGAATTTGACCCAAATTCAGTTAACCCACATTCTACTTCATTCATACCAATCAGACCTTCTAGACAACCAAAGACCACAAAAACAACTTTGCAAGAATCCAAGAAAAGACACTTGGAAACTGGTGTTGGTAGTAGTTCTGAGAATGTTGAGGGAATAACTGCACTTGATGCAGCAAATAAGGATGTTAGTAAAAGTGAACCCACAGTGGTTCCTCTTGAGCCTAAGAAGAAGAGAGCTAAGAGGGGCAAGACCACTGTCAGCCACCCCACAGTCTCACAAAAGACTGTGGAGGATAAAAGGGAATCAAACACATCCCTAGGTGCTTCTTCTCAACAAGAAGTGTCTATTGAAACTTGCCTGTCTCCCAAGGCATCCTGTAAAGAGTCTGCACAACCTCATGTACACACTCATAAGGAGCCTACACTTGCAGAAATGCACATGGAGTTAGGGCACAGTGAAGGTCATGAAACTTCTACTCTTGATGTTCCACAAGCCCCTGTGGAACAACCAAAAATCCCTTCTACACCATCATCTTCCTTATTCTCTAATCAATCAATAGTTTCTTCTCAACAACCTAGAGAAGGGGACAGTCCCAACCCTTCAGGTTTTGATCATCCATCTCAAACCATGGATGAGCCCCCATCAAGTGGTCCACAAGAGCCCATTTCTCAAAGTGAAATGGACACCACTACCTCAAAAACTGAGCAAGATCAAGATGGAACTCAGCCAGAAAATGAAACATCCAACATCTTGATCGAACTCCTCCATGCAACTGACCCAAGGGAAGTTGCTGTCACAGCCTCAGCTGTTGTCAAAGACACCACAAAAGTTGCTGTCAACCATCCAGTGGACAGTAACATTTTGGGTAAAGATGCTGTCACATCTACATAGCCTGATCAAGACTCAGTCATTGTTGAAGATGCTTCTGATGATGATCAACTAACACTCTCTACTATGAAGGTACAATCTAAACTTTTTACTTCTTCAACTAAAATGCATGCAAGTACTGCTCATACCCATGCATATAGGATGAGTGAGGGAGTGAAAAGAAAAAGGGAGATAAAAGAAAAGAGAGGTGAGCATAAAAATGAGAGGCAGCTAAATGAGCTGGCAAAAGGAGATGGACTTGAGCACGTCCAGTGTGAAATTGAGGGCACCCCACACAAAAAGGAAATAGGCCTTGAGAGTCATTCTGTGAGGAGTGTGAGACACCCCATAGCCTCCTTGCCCCAGTATTTTCCTTTATCCTCAAAAAGGTTAAGGTCTGGTGGTCCTTCTAAACAAGCTGAATCAAGGTTGAAATCCCTTGAGGGCAGATTTGCATCCATGGAAGTTAAACTTGATGCTCTATCCACCATGGTAGCTACTGGTTTTGCTGAAATTCAATAAACTCTGCTGTCATTTTCTGCTACCCTTATTATTGTCAACTTAACTAAGGGGGAGAAAGTGGTAGATCAGAATGCAGCAAAGCTGGTAGAGAAGGAGAAACAAGGTGGAGTTACAAGCAAGGGGGAGTCAAGAAGTGAGGGGGAGCAGGGGGAGCAAGTGCAAATTGATGAAGATGTAAGTGAGGAGGAGCAAGTGGTAGAAGAAAGGAACTTTGGTGAAGAACTAAAGGAAGCAGGGGTTGGTGATTTGATTGAAGAAGAATTGAATGGTGAGGCACTACTGTTATCTAAAGAAGTCTTGGAGTAATTAAATAAGACTCAAAAGTCTTAAAGAATAGTATTGCATCCACTAAAAATCAATGAGCCAAATCCTGAAGGAACTGAAGCTCCATTCCAACAATTGCAGAGAGAATGGAGAGAAAAAGAAAAACAAAATGCTCTAGGTAAAGGCAAAGGCAAAATGCCTGAGTAAGTGAACTTGACTACTGGAATGGTCTGCATAGATGGAAGTGAATATAGCCTTGAAGATGCTGAATTGATGATGGTTGACCACATGGAGAACACTTTAAACAACAAAGATGAAGAATTCAGTAAGTTGGTGGATGAAACAATTAGTGAAGCAGGGGGAGCTTTTACAAAATTGGCATCAACACTGAAGAGCAAAGTTATAATTGTTTCTGTGAGAGTTAACTTGGAAAGAAGATGGGCTACTCAAATCTATCTGGAAACTGGACATACCATATTCATCACAATGCAACTTCTACAAAGTTTGCAGGCTAGAGTACTCCAAGTCCTTGGAACATTGGTAGTAAGGAATTCAATAACATTCAATGATAGTCTGTTAGCACAAATTAAAAGGATGGTTGAAGACAAACTCCCAGAGGTGATTCACAATCCTCATGGTGTGTGCTTCAGAAGGATCACAAAGACAGGAGCAAGAAGGCTGGATTTCCTACCATTGGATAAAGTTTCAAGGCTAAGCACTGAATCAATCATGATAGTGCTGAAGAAACTTCTCAAATTTAGTATCACCAATGATAAGGTTAAAGCTGTCAAAGATATTCACAAGCTTTTGGCTAAAAGAGATGAGGATATTAGCTCAATCATAAAGAAGCTAATCTCTGATGTCAATGCCAAAATAGGAGGAAGTTGTACCTATGATGATACTCTGGATGATGATGAGAATGGTATTGGAGGAAGTGGTGAATTTGGAGGAAGCAAAAGTCATGGAAAAGAAACCTCTGAGAAGCTTAGCTCAAAAACTCAGAAGGATGGGGCCCAAGTAGAGCAAGAAACTCCCAACACTGAAAAGAAAGATGTTGTCAATGATAAAGGGGAGTTAGAAATTCTTGAAGCCTTGGAGGCAAGTATCTTGAGATTTGTGGTTGAATGCTTCGATTAAGAAAAAGATATTGTCGAAAAGGCTAATGACACTCAAGTGAAAGATGCTGTCAAAGAGGACACTGTCAAGAGCCAAGACACTGAAGCTGTCAAAGACGCTGTCATGAAAGATGTTGTCAAGAGTTAGCCTGAAGATACTGTCAAGGTACGAAGGATTGTTAAGAACTTCATGTCTAACAGAAGTAAGACTAGAGCACAAGCCTGGCGTGCAATCAGAAGAAAAGGGAGACAGTTGCAGCATCAAAGAAAAAGAAGCATGGAGCAGCTTTGACAGAGAAGCCCATTAGTAAACGAAAAGTAAATAGCTTCGAGCTATTGAAAAACAAAGTCGATGGGTACATCACATCTATTTCTGTGGAAAAGGATCCAGTCAATGGGAATGTGTCTAAGTATGTTCTCAAGGACAAGGGCACTGAAGTCATAAGTGTGCAACCAGACTTTACCATGGAAATAGGATCACATGTGGTGGAAAAGGACATCTCACTAAAAACTGTAAAAGTGTGAAGAAGAATTGATTTCTTCGTCCTGGAAAGGTTGGTTACTCTCATGGATGATAATCAGGAGATTTCTGGTGATATCTTAGAGCACATTAAAGGCTACTATGCTAATAGATATGCAGAATTCTATGAGAAATATGGTGATTGGAGAGCACATGATGATGCAGATCTGAAAGTTAGTTCAGACGGTGAGCCAATGCCTGATGTGGACCTTACAGAAGCACATCGCCCCTTTACAAAGGCAGGCATGGCTAAGTATGAAGCTAAACAAGCCTTCCAGGCTACTAGAGCTAGACCATCTCAACCAACCAATCCTACCAAACAATCTGCTGAAGACAAAGAAGCTCAACTGAAGGAATGTTGCAAAAGAGTAAACAAACTGAACAGTAAGAATGCAGATTACAAATCTTGTATACTAGATGATCCTCTCAGAATCATTGATGGAAAAGAAGAAATCTTTGTTGATAGCTTTCACAAGATGAGGACCAGTGTACTTAAGGATCTCTACTGGAAAGTTGTTGGATCATTTCATAAGCTCGAAATGCTAGTTGCTTGGGAACTAGAGGAAATCTTTGATAAAAGAAGAGATGAAGATCCAAAACTGGACAAAAAAAGGAGAGTATCTCTAAATTCTTTTCCTGGAAGGAGATTCAAGATCATCCAAGTAGGGATGAGCATTCACCCCGGCCCGCTCGATCTCGGTTCGATCTCCGCACCGAAAGGGGCGGGGAATCGGGGATTTTTTCGGGTACGGGCCGGTGAGCGGGGATAATTTTAAAAAAAACTGGGGAGCGGGATGGTGCCGGGATTCTATCTCCCCGGCCCTATCCCCGACCCCCGCCCCCCGACCCGATTTTCTCCACCCAACCCGATTCTCAATACCCGACTCGATTTCATCACATTATAATATATATAAATTTGTATATATTAATATATACAAATTTCAAATTATTTATATTGCAAACAAAATAATATTTTAATCTTATATGTTTATATTTCTAGTAGTTAAATAACTTCACTTTCATGTTATTTATAATTGTTTATTTTTTAACTTAACATCTAATCTAGCTATAGTTGATAATTTCACTATATATCACAAGAAAAAATTATTTCAAACTTACTAGTTAGTGTTTAAAATTATTTAAAATATTTTTTTTGTTTAAAGTGAAATTCCCCCGATTCCCCACGGGGATCCACGTTACCCGTTTGGGCCGGGGACGGGGAATAAAAAGTAATCTCCGATGGGGATCGGGCTGGGGACGGGGATCGGGTTTGAATTCGGGGATGGGGGCGGGGATAGCACTCCCCGGCCCCGAAGTGCACCGATGCCCATCCCTACATCCAAGGAATTCTGAAGTTTAGAACCTTCACGTATGATTTTGAAACTTGGTTTGATCTTGAAGACGCTAACGTATTTACTTCTCGAGTAATCAAAGGGTACATTAAAGACATTGAAGATGATGCTAGATCTCCTGAAGAAAAAGCTTTAGTTGAAGACCTCAAGAAGACACACATTGAAGCTCTCAAAAGAGAGGGAAAAATCTGAACAACTGGAGACTGCCAAAAATCAAGTTAAGTTAATCTCTGATCTGCTTATTCAATAGGAGCAATTGATTTGCAGTTAGTTCATCAGTTTCATGTTCTAGATTTTCCAACATTTATCAGATATGGTATTTTAACTATTCTGATCTATGTTAGTTAAGTTGTCAGCATGATTACTTGTAAATTTGTTATTATTGTCCATAAAAACAAATTGGGGGAGATTGTTGGGATTTATGGGTGATAGCATATAGACAACTTAACTATATTCCCCTGTACTTAGTTTTTACTAAGTAGAACATACTGTCACAACCAGAGTATGTCTTTGTAATCAAATAATTGCTATCATGTAATAATTGTATGATTTGGGAGAAGTTCATACACTTGTTCAAGCCTCAAGGAATGCATTCTGAAGACAGCAAGAATAAAAGTTACTGTCACATCTCGAAAGTAAGATTACAAGAAGACACATGTTGCAAGTCACGACAAAGGCTACATTTGACAGCAACATTGGCAGAAGAATGGGACTGTAACATTTTCACACTTGGCAGCAAGTCTGGAGCTTCGACAGCAACATTGGCGGGAGCTCGTATTGTCAACCACTGAATATTCCTTTGACAGCAGACTTGGCGGTTAAGGTTACTGTCACACTGAATTATTTGATTTGGGTACTTTTCTCAGTCAAAGCCCGTGACAGGTTACATGTTCAAGAAACAAATTTGCTGCAACACTGTATCGTTGTAGCTGACCTGCAAAGACTACGATAGAAGCTCGAGAGATTCACAAGACAAGGCTGGTCAATTCAAAGAGTATGATATATCCTCATCTACTAGAATTGTATTAGCTAGAAATAAATAGAATCTAGGTTGCTTTACTTATAAGGTTTACCCTGTCTATATAGCAATTTAGGAAAGTCACATAGGTGTGCAAATTGTAATGAGCTGCCACTTGAAAATGACAGCAGCTCAACAACCCATGCGATAGAGATAATAGTGTATCTTAGTCTACTTAGATACATCTCTCAATTCTTTCAAAGAGAGCAATCCACGAGAAGCAACTTGTATCTCTCTCGAGGAAACGAAGCTGGAGAAAAGTTTTCTCTAGGTTGTAGCAACAACTTCACACAAGATAAATAAAACATTTATTTTGTGAGAAATCTTATTTCACTTGTGATTGCATCCATCTACTGATAACTTTTAATCTTTATTGTCGTTGTTGTTTTAAAGATTGAATTTTATCAGTATTGCATTCAACCCCCCCCTCTGCAATACTCCGGGACCAACAAAAAAATTATTTATTTTAAAAATATGTATTCTACAATTATTTATTTGTTTCATGTCATTGATATATTATTATTAAATTTATTTATTATACTATATTTAAATGTATTAAATTGGATTTTTTATAATAATTATACTTTTAAACTTTTAAATTTTTGTGAAATTTACAAACGAAAATACAAAATCATGCCAAATAATTCTTTTATTCCAGTTTCATATATATATATATATATATATATATATATATATATATATATATATATATATATATATATGAGTATAATTTGATAACGAATACCTTTATTACTCATATTTTTGTGGCTAAATGATTTGCCATAGTTAAATTTTATTACAAAATTTTACATATTATAGAATTTATTTGATTATTATGTAAAAAAATTATTTACGGCTAAAATTGCAACAAAAAAAAGTTGATTGGATATTTTAAAATTTTAACTATAGATCGAACTAATTTTTATAAATTTATTTCATTACAAAAGTAAGTGAAGTGGTTTTTATTGAAAATACAATTAATTAATAATAATAATAATAATCATATTTTCTCTAGTAAATCCACGATAGAAATATTAAATAAATATTGAAAGATATATTAAAAAATTTCTATATAGGTGAATATATTCATTTTTTTTAAAAACAAGGTGAATATATTCATAGAAGCTAATTAATACCTTATATATAATAAGTATAAGGGAGATCTTATCCAAAGTTTTGGTGTCGTACTACCAAAAGCATATGATCCGTTGGATTAAAAAATTGGATTAAAAGTCATCCGTTGGATTATAAATTATATCCTTATATTTTTATTTATAATTTTCACTTTGTTAATTTACTATAATACCCTTTCTTCATCGATCTGTTTTTTTCTTCATCATTAGAACTAAATTTAATTTAAAAATACTTTACAAGATGGATCTTATCCAAATTTTGATCTGCTCGTTGTACTACCAAAATTATATGATCCGTTTGATTGAAACTAGACATAAAAAAGAAATTATAATTTAAAAAGGATATAATTAGAAAAGGTTGTATTAGAAGTGAATTTTAAAAGAAAAATATAATCTAAAAAGGATAAAATTAAAAAAGGTTGTATTATAATTGAATTTTAAAAAGAAAATTATATTCTAAAAAGGATATAATTAAAAAAATTTGTATTAGAATTGAATTTTGTTTTTTATTTATTAGTATTAAAAAATTTCATATTTACTATTGGGTCTCTATCTTGAGATCTATAAATCAAATTTGAATGATTTTACAATCTTTGCGAACCTCATAAAATTATCTTTAATTTAGTGATTCTTTAATAATTATTATTCAAATAGAAACACTCAGAATATTAAGAGAAAATATAATTACGAATTTTTACATTCATCCTAATCTATGTAGAAGTTCTACATTGATAATGCTATCAATTGTAGAAAACCTATACTCCATCTATCCCATTTCTATTGTCCATTCATCAAAATTCACCTTTTATTCAATCATGTCAAATATATTTAAGTTAACAAATATTTGTATTATTTTTCGTAAAAGAAAACATAATTGACACATAATTTACCTTATTAGCTAAATATGGACAATAATTTTGGGACAAAGGAAATATGAAATAGTGGACAGTATAATTGGGACGGAGGGAGTATGATTTAAATCATTGACATATACATTTTTGTATTTCAATATAAATATACTTTTTATTTTATAACATATTAAAATATAAAACAATTTTTATGCTAAATCCAACGATTTTCATCTATTATTTTAAGATCTTTGTCGTACGGAGGAATAGACGATTATCAAAATTTTGGACAAAATCTATTTTATATAAATATATATACGGAGTACTTTTTAGTTTATAACATATTAAAATATAAAACATTTTTATGCTAGATCCAACGGTTTTCATTTATTTATTTTAAAATCTTTGTCATACGGAGGAATAGACTACTAATTATCAAAATTTCGGACAAAATCTCTCTTACACTTATTATTAAAATTGTATTTGATTGTGAGTAGAACTATTTTTAAATAATTATAAGGATATTTTGATAATCAAAACGAATTATAAGTAGAATTCATAAATCAAATAGAATTTTCAACTTAAAAAATGTTAAATTTCTTTTCTTTTTTTTCTGTGTAGATTTAATTATATTAAACCATCATTAATTTAAAGATTATTTTGTTAATTTCATGTGGGCTGTAAACGTCCAAATCAAAATTTAAAATTCAAGATAGAGTACAAATATTAAATCGAACATGTAAAATTTTATATATCAATTTTTAAATACCAATTTGATATGTAATTTAATAACTTATAAAATTTTATAAAAGTATTATAATTGTAGATATTAAAAAGGAGCTGTTCGTTGCACGGGTTATAAGTTAGTATTAAAAAACATGCATAGCTACACTATTTACTTGTGTATCGAAACCTGCATTAATTATGAGTTTTTAATATAATATCAAGTAGTATAAACCTTTAAAGTGTGAACTTTCTTTAATTCTCTTTATTGTTATATTTATATATTTTTGAGATCATAATAGTAATAATATATTATAATTTCTACATATATTTATTATAAGTAATAATTTGAGTCTTAAATTTTTGGTAGAGTAGTTTAAATATTGAATATAAATTAAAATTTATTTTAGATCTAGCTGCTTAATTTTATAAATTTACTACAAATTCTTTATTATTTTCATGACTAAAAACAAAGTACTCCCTCCGTCCTACCCAAACAAATTTGACTTTTTTGTGAAATAACCATATTTTGAATTAATTTTAAAAATTATTGACCTACATTTTTATAAATCTATAAAATGTAGACTATAATAGATAATCTATATTTACTTATCATATTTTTTTCATAAATTATATTTAACATATAATATATGTAATTTAAATTACAAAATTGGTCATTTTGACAAAAAATGTCAAACAAACATAATTGAATGAGATTGAGGGAGTACAACTTATTTCGTTTATTATAATATACTACTTATGTCACAAATATTAGTGTTCTTTGATTTTTTTTTATGATTAAATTGACAAAATTTTGATCATATATTAAGTATATAATATAAATA
The DNA here is from genome assembly GCA_037693485.1 of Kitagawia praeruptora. Classification (NCBI taxonomy): domain Eukaryota; kingdom Viridiplantae; phylum Streptophyta; class Magnoliopsida; order Apiales; family Apiaceae; genus Kitagawia; species Kitagawia praeruptora. The sequence continues at coordinate 65,253,777 of CM075351.1, forward strand.
AAACAATATGGTAAAAATTACATCATTAAAAAATATATTTAATCTACTTTAATATATATTTTGAAATTTTGTAAATTATGAAAAAAATGAGTTAGTCAATTTGTTCATTTTGAGCCCAAAAAATTCGGAGAGCATAAGAAAATTTAAATAGACAGTAAAGAGATTTCAACTTATGCATAACTCGGTTATAGCTATTAGAATTACCCATCATAATTTATCATTTTCTCTTTCTAAATGGAATAAACTTTGATTTGTACTCATACATGATTTATAATTTTAACAAAAAAAGATAAAAAAATTTAAATGCAAAAACACAAGAATATTGTCTCATGATTCTTTACCATCATGTCGTCTTGATACTCTTACTTCATAGTTCATATTTTCCAAAACTTGGTCAATATTAAATTCGAAAAAGTTAGGCATGGTCGGACCAAGTTTGAGACCTTCAATAATTCTATTTTCTTTAGAAAAATCGGATTCTATTGGATCGAACAAAACCTCGAACTTAGTCTAGTCCTTTGTAAAACTTAATATTTTGTAATAACTAAAATCATCCCAAAAATGTTTCAACAATGTACAAATGTATAGTATCAAACCGATAGTACCACTATAACAATAGATTTGTGATTAACACAAATTAGTAACGGTTTTTAAGCATATTAGGCCCCCACTTATTATAAAATGAATGATAATTTATGCACATCAATACTTTATATTAGAGCATTTTTACTGTGTGTTTCATCTTTATTATTTGAGGAAAGATAATTTTAGCTGCTAAAAGTTGATCCCCATATTTTGAATTTTACTATAGAATTCCATATGTACTCATTCTGGTCTGATCATTATTTTATCACTTTTCTTTTTCTATTTGCTACCTCCATCATTTCAAGAAATAAATAGAAAAAAAATTGGCATAGAAATGAGATATAAATTTTTTTAAGAAATAATTAAAATTTGAGCTTAATTTAAATAATTACTTCTTTTAATATAATTTTAGGGGTGAAAATACGACACCCAATGAAAATGCATACCAATACCTTCCATTAGAGCATTTCTATTGTGTGTCTCATCTTTATTAAATTATTTAAGGAAATTTGTAACATTTTATATGAAAAGGTCTTGCATCTCAATCCTAAAATGGGTATAATTCTATTTATAGCAACTAGAATTAGATACCCTCGATGTAAATCCTGGTATGCAGTACTCATTGCTGTTTGATCATCATTTTTTTACCTCGCTCTTTCTATTTGTTACTTGTCCACCATTTTAAGAAATTAATAAAAAAATAGAGATGAAAATAAAGAATGAAATATAAATTTTTTTAAAATGTAAATAATATTTGAAAATATTTTGAAGAATTATTGTTTTTAGTAATAATTTTAGGGATGGAAATGCGTTTACTAAATTTCATGGTATTTTATCCGGTATATAATAGGAGAGTAAAAAATGGATTAAGAAATTGTGAGAAATGATTTCATTGGTCACTGAGGTTTGATTCCCAACGTTGTAGGTTGTAAAATGCATACTTAATTTTGTAAAATACTAGTAAAAGTTAACTTTTAAAGTACATGGTAAATTAGTTGTGATTTCTGAGGTGACTTTGCATCTCTCTCTGAACCATTTGCATTAGACCTGTCAAAACAGGTGGGTAGGGCGTTTCGTGTCGTGTACTTTCGTGTTTCGTGTACCCTAAACCCAAACCCACCAGTTTAGGGTTCGAGTCATTTCGTGTTCGTGTACTTTCGTATTCGTGTACGTTTCGTGTCGTGTTTCGTGTTATTTTAATTAATAATAATAAGAATAAAAATAAATATATAAATATATTAAAATATTACAATTTTCGATTATATTTTTACAAATATATATTAAAAATGTATTTTTACATAGTATTTATAAATATTATTATAAATTTATGTATAATCACAAATATAAATGTTAAATGTCTAATAAAAATATTAAAATATCTAATATCTAATACCAACAAAACAAAACAGTTAATTATTTATTTTTATTTATTTATTTCGTGTACTTCGTGTCGTGTCGTGTACTTGAAGGGTAAACCCAAACCCGACACTGAATCTCGGTCGTGTACTTTCGTGTTCGTGTACTTTCGTGTCGTGTACTAAAAATGCAAATCCATGACACTAAATTTTCGTGTCGTTTCGTGTCGTTTTTTCGTGTCGTGTCGAAAATTGCCGGATCTAATTTGCATGTCACATGCAATTGACGAATGAGTCATATATATATATAGGAAAATATAACTCACGGTCACGGAGTCATTATTTTAAAAAGCTACACGATAATCCGTGTCATTTGTTAAACTTAATCATGACTGTTGTCCAATATTCCTATTTTCCTTGCGATAAATGTGTGTTACTGTTACATGACAGAATTTGAAAAACCTTTATAAATAACTAAATATGTAGCATATGTGGAATATATTATTGTGAAGTTTAAATGATTTTAATTTCAAAAATTCTATATTAAATATAATAGGAGTGAATTTAACTGTGAAAATAATTTTCTTTTGGATACTGTATATACAAAAAAAATTATCATTAGCTTAAATTACCAATGTGTATATGCATTGATAATAGAACGGATTGCACATTAAATGCTTGTAGCCCTACTACGATACTATTTATGAAGGCCAGTTCTATATTTAGGAATTTGTTTATTGATCTGTACAATATGACCTTGTCACTAAAATAGATACTCCCTCCGTCCCGACAGATTGTTTACGTTTGCTTTTTGCACGGAGACTAAGGATTATGATTAAAATAAGTGAAGTAGTGGGTGTAATAGTAATCTATTATTAAAATAAATGAAGTAGTGGGTGTAATAGTGATTTTATTGTTAAAATAAGTGAAGTAGTGGGTGTAATAATGTAAAGTATTGTTAAAATAAGTGAAGTAGTGGGTGTAATAGTGTTAAAACTTACTATTTTAGGAAACGTAAAGAATTGGTTGGGACATCCCAAAAAGGAAAGTGTAAACAATTGGTTGGGACAGAGGGAGTATGAATAAATGATTTAGTCGGATACTCCCTCCGGTCCATTATATAAGACATTTGACTTTTCTGCACGTAACTTTAGGTGCTTTGAATACATAGTTAAAATTATTATTTTTTAAAATTTCTTTTTCTAAATAAAAATTAAAATACTATATTTTCATTCAAAAAAAGAGAAATTAAAAAATATTTATTTTAGCTATGTAGTCAAAGCACCTAAAATTAGGTATTAGGTACAAAAAAGTCAAATGCCTTATATAATGGATCGGAGGGAGTACAATAAATGAACTTGTAAAATCATTTCTCCATGCATGCATTATTTATTAATCCTCCATGCATGCATGCATATGATGAAGGATTATCAAAAATAAACAAAGATATTACTCCGTAAATTAGTTTATTCGTAAATATTATGCAATGGTATTCTCTTCCGTTGTCACATATTAATGCATATATATTGTTTCATCATTAATCAGGGGTCACATATAATAAGTACATAACTGAATAAGCAACTGTTAAGATTATTTAGGAACTATTTTAAAATGAAATGTATGTATAAAATAGAGACCGAAAGTACTATTTAAAAAGTACTACTCGACGACTGATCCTCTCTATTTTCATTTCTAAATTGCTGACCCTCTACAGTCTATAAGATAGACCTCAGCTAACAATCCATAAAGGAAGAACCTAGTGCATGTACTCCTAAGTGGGAAAATGCAATTTCTTTGCACCTTTCTCTTTATTTGTGTATTAAGAAAGTTTTGGTATGATTCACTGTTCAATTTAATCTTTAGTATTGTTGCTTTTTTTATGGAATACATCAAATACAGTGCGAGTCATTTCAATGGTATATCCAACTTCTATATATTTCAAGAATATCTTTATGCAAAACGTGTCGATATATATACTTGTTGCTTTTGTATGGGAATTGCACGTTTAGTGACGATCAAATTATCTATTAACTATACTGTCAAGTAGTAAAGAAGTTTCACTGTACATTATCAAATAAAATGTTAGAGGATATGCAGCGGGCATTAAAACATTGATTCGGCTACTTTTTTTATGGATACAAAAAATATTCATATGCAGCGTCGCCAAATTAAAATCATCAATTATTGAAGTTCAGTTGATTCATTAACATGGACTTTGATTTTTAAAGGACTTGGTAACGGGCAGCAATTCTGTACGTAGGACCCATCTTTTTCCACCCGATCAACAGCTTTTTTCATATATTTAGCGTAGAAATCTAGTATGCACTACATCTTTGACTTAGTTTGCTCCACTACAATAGTACTACTATTTTCTGTAAAGGAGAATTTGGTATAGTGATTACATTGTAGAATGAAATTTACTCTTCTTACCAGAAGTGCAGGGTTGTCACATTATATCTTTTCAGTTTTTTTTGGATTTATGAAAGGGGTACTCTGAAATAGTTAATTCTCGTTTCAAAAAAATTGGACATTTTTGGTTTGTGCTTTGCGCTTGCAATTAATATATTTTTTTTCTTGTTATACGATCATATTTTTTTAAAATATATTTTTGCAATATGAATTGTGGGACCATTAAAAAGTAGAGATGAAATGATGAATTTAAATTTATGATATAATGTACCATGCAAATGCAACCGATGAATCTAGTATGCTAAATATACTATTCATTTGATAAATAGTAACCGATGAATTGATTGAATATTATGAATGCATAAAAAATAACCAAAATAGTTGAAATATGAGTAATAGTAATCAATTCCATTAATTGAATCATGAATTGATGAATCAAAGAGTTTCATTAGGGGATGTTTGGGAAACTTTTTTCCAGAATAAGTCAACTTATTTTAACACAAAATTAGAAGAGATTAATTCCTAAATTTTTTTCTAAAAAAGGTAACTTTTTTTTTTACAACTTATAGAATCACAAATATACATTAAATATTTATATAAAAAAATTATCAAAATATAAAATTTTTATCCAAAAATAAATTCAAAAAAATTTATTTTAAATCTGGCCAAAGGTCAATAATAACATTATTCTCCGCCATAACCTGAATTCTACAACCCAAAGCCAAATGGAAAAGGTAGCTCTGGTCTAACAACAGAGGTCCCATTCCAAATTTTTAAAAAGTACTACCTAAATTCGTGGGGTGTAGTTGCAGGACAAATGTAACAAGACTGGTTACCAAGAGATCTTGGTAGGGTCGACATACATTATTGTCATTTGTCAATGTCTTTGCAAATTATAATTGTTGAATACGGGCCAACTTCTACTCTTATAGAAAACATGTAGTCACTGCGCAGAACTGTATTCTCTGACTTTTACTCCCTCCGTCCCATTGAACTAATTTTCGACATGGATTTTAAGATGTATTTTAAGGATAGTTCTATAACTTATTTTTTATATTTTCTTTTTTTATAAAAATAAAACAATCCTATTTTTATACAAAAAAAAGAAAATATCAAAAATAAGTTATAGAACTATCCTTAAAATGTACCTTAAAATGCGTGTCAGATACACAGTTTTTTATGTAAATAAATGAATGGGACAGAGGTAGTAGTACTTACTTAGAACCTCAGCTTTTTATAATTCTTTATAAATTATTTTCGGATAAAAATTTCATATTTTGATAATTTTTCTTTTATACAAGTTTTAATGTATATGTGAGATTTTATAAATTTCAAAAAAAAAAAATTTAAAAAAAAGTTAGGAATATCTAACTTTGCCTTAAAATAAGTTTACTTATTTTGAGAAAAGTTCCCCCAAACAATCCATTAATATATAAACGAAACCTAAAAACATTTAAAATTTTAAAACTTGGGAGTATTAATTATTTTATGAGATTAACTTTCCTGAGATTACCTCAGGTAACTTTTCCTGAAATTAAAAAAATTTACATACAAATACACATGGAAATTATTGTAATTACATAAGATTATATGCATTTACAAAAATGCCATTACTATTTTATATAAAAAAAATAATAGTGCCTCATGTAAAGTTCCTGAGGTTACCTTAGAAACTTTATTCTCTTATCTTATTTATATAAAATTCATTCTTTCAATATTTTATGCAAGCTATCATACAAAATTTATAATTAACTTCTTCAAACAATACTCATTTAAAAAGCAAATAACATAATTTCTATATTTTAGGGCAAAATTTTAGACACTATAAGAAAAAAAAAACCAAAATCGACCAATCAAATCTTACCAAAAAAATTGGTCGAAAATGAGTGAGCATTTCCGACCATTTACGAAATTAGTAGAAATGGTGTCTGTGGGACCCAAGTTTTGTACACGTAAACATCAAATCCTACCAATTCTTGGTCGGAAAGCAAATCCTACCAACTTTGGTCGGTTTTGATCTACGTTTGGTCGATTTTGACTGCAAAATGGCCCCACATTCCTCACCTACTTTAAATTAATAAACAATTTCTAAAAGGTATAATCATTTCCTACAAGTTTGGTTGGAAACCAAAACCTACCAAAATTGGTAGGTTTTGACTATGATGGTACCCCACCATCCACGTAAGTAACCACGTAAATTTCCTACAAAATTTTCGTAAAAAAGTTCAATTTCACTGGAAAATCTTGGTAGGAAATGATGGCGAAATTCCTTTAAAAATAATATAACAAAAGATCTAAAAATTTTAAAATAACTATTTAATTACGTAATCAAAAAGATAAAAAAATAAAAATAAATTGTTACACAAATATAATACTCGTATGTTTTAAATATATCATATGTAATCTAATAATATAATCATATATATATATATATATATATATATTATATATATACACACACACACACACACACACATAAAAAATAGTTGAACTAATAAGTTCCCACATGTCTAAATTATATTATAAATATCCTAATAAAATAGAATAAAACATCCCAAAAATTATAAAATATTAAAATATATGTTGGGCTAAACCTTAAATATAATTTATAAAAAAAAATCGTTTAGCAAATAAAAGTGCTTTAAAAAAAATAATTTTAGTAAAAATCATTAAAGATTCTGTTTTTAGGTTTGACAACAAATATGTTTAAAATTTAAATTAAAAAAATGTGAGCACAAATCAACAAATAAAAAAAATACTTTGCAAAGAAAAAAAATTAAAATTAAAAAAGTAAACAAAAATTAATAAATGAACATATTTTAAATAAAAAAACGATCCAAACCCCACAAAATAAATTTATATAAATATCTAAATATAATACAAAATAAAATTCCCTAAGATTATGTTAGTCACAAAGGCATGCTTGAGTACATCTAATAACAAGCCTAATTGTTTGTAATGCTTTGCATTACTTACATGACCAGGGAACCTCTAGATGTAGAGTTTCTACTTGTTTAGTACTTGTAAGAGGCATCAAATTCTAGCTGTGTACTTGTAAGAGGCATCATAATCCGCAGTAATATCTTTGCACACACATAACACATATATTGCTACATAACTCAACCAGATTCAAGAACAAGAAAAGTTCAAGAATCCATTCACCCCCCCTCTGTATTCTTTAGTCGTATTCAATACTCAACAAGTGGTATCAGAGCAGGCTGTTTATTCAAAAACAGAAAACGATCATGAATACACCAAAGACACAGGAACGGTGAAGGTCCCTAAGTTCGACAAAGAGAACTACAACCTCTGGAAGATCAAAATGCAGTTGTTCATCAAAGCTGCTAATCCTCTATATCCTGAGATACTCAAGAATGGGCCCTTTGTTCCACAACATGAGGTCCAGAATAAGACTGTTGGACTGTAACCACTCCAAGATCCTATGTGGCTAAAGACCCATATAAATGGACAGAGACAGAAAAGGAGATGATTGCCCTTGACAGTCATCTCATGTTGCTGATCATAGATTCTATGGAGATGTCAATGTTTGCTAACATTGCATCTTGCAAAACAGTAAAGGAGATGTGGGATCACATTGAGGTATTATGTGAAGGAACAGAGGAGGTCAGAGAAAACAAGAAACAGATACTGGTCACACAGTATGAAGCATCTTTTCATGGCACAGTCCAAGGAAATCATTAATGACATGTTTGAGAGATTTCACAAGTTGGTGACTGAGCTACAAATGATTGGCAAGGTTTACAGCACTAAGGAGTTGAACATGAAGCATCTTTTATCTTCTCCAAACCACCTAGAGTAAAGGGTCATCTCTCTAAGAGAAAGAGGGTATGATGTGCTCTATGGGGTTTTAAAGACTCATGAGCGTGAGTTGCTTCAGAAGAGGGCTATCCAAGCCAATTAAGGCAGGATGATAAACACATCATGTGCCTTGATTGTCAGCAAATCTGTTCAAGATCTATAAGCATCTACAAGTAAGCTGAGGATAGAAGAGATAGTAGATGATGAAGAAAATGAAGGTGAAGTGATTGAACCTGTTGAGGAGAAGGAAGAAGAAGAGTTCTATACTCTTGAAGAGCTAGATGGTATGGAAAACACTTCATATGCTTTCATGGCCAGAAAATTTCAAAACATCAGATTCAAGAGGAACCAACCCTTCAAACCTAGACCTCAAAACCATTCATTCAACAAGAGCAAGGCACCTATGAAAGCAAACAAGAATAAATTCAAAACCAGCCATGTGGATAGGTCATCTGTAAGGTGTTATAGATGCAATGACCTAGGGCATTTTGCAAGTGAATACAAGAAGCCTAAAAAGAAGGATAAGGAGTTTCTAGAGCTTGAAGCTAAGTATTAGGCCCTTCTGAAAATGCAAACACAAGGCAAGGCCTACATAGCTGAAGGGAAGTGTTGGGATGACTCTGATAGTGATGGAGAAGAGCAAGAATTTTGCAACTATGCCTTGATGGCTGATTCCAAGGATGAACAATCTCCATCTGACTCTCAGGTACCATCTCTCACTACCATAGATATGTTAGTTTCTGAATATAAATGTATGGTTGAACAATTGTCTATTTAAATGTTTAATATCCATACTAGTATGACTGCTGCTAATAAAGAGATTACTAAACTATCTACTAGAAATGAACGGTTAAACAAGAAGAATGAGGAACTTGAGCTAACTGCTATGCAAGTAGATAACCTTAAGAAATAAGTTGAATATCTGTAGAATAAGGTTCTATGTGCTAGTCAGGTTGAGAAGGCTCTTAGGGATGAACTAGATGAAAATGAATTCAAATTGAAAACCTTTAAAAACTCATCTAATCTATTGCAGTCCTACCATGAGAAAAACTAAGCTAAACCCAAGGCTGCCATTGGACTTGACTATGGCACTCTTAAATAGATGAAAGGCTATGTTGTCGTTGATAATGACATAGTTGTTCAGGAGGAAGTGCCTCACATTTTGAGAAAGACTGAGTCTCAAATTTTTAAAGAACCAACATTTGAAATTGATGAGGATGCCTTACTCATTAAGCAAATGTTGAATGATGATGATGAGGCACAGTCTAGTGAACAACCAGCATCCTCTAAGAGTGAGAGTGTCAAGGCAAAAGCCAAGAAGCCTGTAGGAGGTAGACCTAGACCTGAAAAGTTTATGAAGTTTGTTTAAGCTGGGAAAAATGAATCTGAGAAGAAAGTGGCTAATAAGAAACAAAACAGGAATGGCAAGCTAGGGATAAACAAGAATAATAATTATGCTTATGTGCCAAATGCCCCTAGGAAAGTTTGTCGAAACTGTTTTAGCACTAATCACTTAACACATGCATGCAAGAAACCAACTGGTAGTGTAGCTAAGCCTTTCTATGATTGCTCTGTGCCTTTAAGATATAGAGATTCACCTTTCTGTGATAAACTTGATTGTATGCCATGCAATATGAATGTTATGACTAGTTGTTTTAATTTGAGAAGACAATTCATGGATGGTTGCATCAGTCACAACACTCACTCACACTACACAAGGCCAAAGTCTTCAAGTCCTCCTAGAGTTAGGAAGGTACCACTGTCACCAAAGTCTGAGAACTCAGTTTCCAAGACTTTTAACAGTGGCAAGAAGACTAGTCCTAAGAAAGTTGATAAGCATTTTGTTTTTGATAAATCAATTTCTAAGCCAAGTGGACCCAAACTTGTTTGGGTACCAAAGGAGAACTAATACCTTTGTGCTTGCAGGGGAAAGAAAATGAAAAAAAGGTCATGTGGATTTTGGACAGTGGATGCTCAAATCACATGACTGGTGATATGGCCCTGCTATCACAGTATGAGGAGAAGGCTGGCCCAATGGTTGCTTTTGGAGATGACAGCATTGGTAACACATTGGGATATGGCAAGTTAAAAGTTGGTAATGTCATCATTGAAGATGTAGCACTAGTCAAGGATCTCAAGCATAATCTGCTAAGTGTTGGTCAGTTTACTGATAGAGGATTCAAGTTAAATTTTGACAAAGATGAATGTTTGATCACCCACAAGAAGACTGGTGACTTTGCTCTATCTGGAGTAAGAAAAGGAAGCCTGTTTGTAGCCAATATTGACTCTGTAAACAAGGACAAAGTTTGTTGCTTCTACTCAAAAGCATCAAATGAGGATTGTTGGCTATGGCACAAGAAGTTACCACACCTGAACTTCAAGGCCATTAATTCTCTAGTCAAAAGAGAGTTAGTGAGAGGCATGCCCACACTTGAATTCTGTCAAGAAGGAGTGTGTGAGGCTTACCAAAAAGGAAAGATGAAAAGGTCAAGCCACAAGTCAAAGACAATGACATCAATCACAAAGCCCCTACAATTAATTCATATGGATTTGTTTGGGCCTGTCAATATTTTGTCACTCTCAAGAAAGAAGTATGCCCTAGTGATGGTTGATGACTTCACAAGGTATATATGGGTGGAATTTCTAGCATCAAAGGATGAGGCTCCACAAATAATCATTGAGCACATGCTTTGTGTTGAAAGACAATTCAGAATATGTTGGGAAGTTTGATGCAAAGGCATTTGAAGGAATTTTTCTTGGCTATTCTATGGAGAGAAATGCATACAAAGTTTATGTCATCAGTCAAAAGAAAGTTATGGAAAGCATATATGTGAGTTGTGACATTTGATGACAGCAAACTACCTAGATTAGAAAAAGACAATGATGAAGATAGAGATCCATTAAAGTTTGAAAATCTAGATGATTCTGATGAAGAGATTGAAACTGAAGTTGAAACTCTAGTTCAACAAACTCAAGTGAATGATGAAGCAAGAGAAGAATCTGATCCAATCAATAGTGAAGAGATTAGCTTTCAAGACACACCTGTGAGTAATGGCAACTTCACAGGGGGAGGAAATGAAGTTGATCATGACTTGGATGATGAAGCAACATCAAGGTTGAGAAATCAAACTGAGCACTCAAGGAAATGGGACATGTTAGGCCGAATACATAAATTATAATCAAGTACTGTATGAGAGATTAACAAGAACACACGTTTTTACACTTAAAAACTGTTTAGAATTAATAATTCCTCTCTCAGTGATGTAAATATCACAGAGAGCTGCTTAGGTTATAATGAATGAATATTTCAATGTTCGATGCCCTTTTAGGGTTAACCTAACTGTATTTATAAAACATACAGCTTTAGTACAATCGTAAATTGATACTCCTATAATTAAGCTATATAATTGATATCAATCACGATTGCTACACGTCTTCTAAGTCAACTCAATCTCTTTGATAGCTATCTAATCTTCAAAGATATTGCTTCCATGTTTATCTTCAATTAATCTTCAATCACTGTTAACTTGTAGATGCTTCTGTCAAACAGAGTTTAACAAACTCTGTTGCTTCCATTCGTCAGTGTTTGCGCTTCCACCCGTCAGCGTTTATCCAAACTCTGATTGCTTCCAGCTTAAACTCAGATGTATCACTGTATCACTTAAACACTGATTAATATTTACATCAATTATATATAACAAACTCCCACAACTTGTCCATTAGCAAAAATGCACAAGTTAATGATAATTGATGATGTCAAAACAAAATATACAAATGCAGTGTTTATTAAATGATTAGAGTTTAAACTACTTACTTAAACAAAATCAACAGAAAAACAAGAAATCATTACAGAGCATTATTTATAGAATCGCCTCAAGATCTGGTGTTGTTCTGAGATAATCTATCAGCAATCTTCTCTCAGCATTTTTCAAGTTCTCTCTGCATTATCTCCTTGATTTCTCTTAATTCAGGATCATTCTCATCAGTTTGACAGATAGCAGCTCTCAAATCATATATTTTGTTCCTTCTCATCTCATTACCCAGTCTGATGAATTTCACTTCCTCTGATTGAGAGTTGAAATCAAGAACAGTAACACCGAGATCAGTATTTAGCCTTGTAGTACCCTTCCTCATCTCAATAAGATTTCCATTCCAATCTCTGTACTTAGGAACATATTTGCTGTTGTATGTCATGCCTCTGGTTGCCAAATTTTGAAGCAATTTTCTCTTAAGCACATTTGCAACTGACTCTGTTCTTCGATTTCTCACTTTGAACAGATACAGAACATGTTCTAGTTCTTCCCAGTATTTCAGATCAAGATCAAATTCACCAATCTTGTATACTGTTCCATCAGACATAAAATACAGAAGAAAATCTCTTTCCAAACTCTTCTGATGGACCAACTGTACTGATTCCACTCTGTCTAAACTCTCTTGAGTAACACCACGACCTGGAATAGCCAGTGAAGAAGGATCTCTAGGACCAACATGTTGTCTTGAATCTCTGTGTGACCCTAGACCAGCTCTATTTCTTCCAATCTTTCCTATTAATCCTCTTCCATCAGAAAAATCCACAGAACCTCCAGTCTCTGGGGTTTGTTCAAAAACTGATGTTTTTCCAAAAAATTATTGTAATGAAGAAAAAGTTAAAGAATTCTGCACAACTTGTGTAGCAACAGAGGTTGTGTTTCCTTTCTTTTGTACAACTTGTGCAACAACAGAGGTTGTACTGATTTCATAGCATCTCTTTCTCCTTCTACAATGCCTTTAAGCTTTTGCTTTCTTTCTACATCTGTTGGTTTTCTAGACAATTGAGTCCTTTGTTCAGCACCAACTTTTTCTTTAATTTCAATGCCTTTAAGAACAGGCCTAGCAGCTTTTACATTTCTCTTCCCCTTACCAGACTTCAAAGCCTTTTGATGTTCTTCTTGTAGATTTCTTTCTTCATCTTGAATGTCTTCAATTATGACCACTTCTGCATTCTCTTCTAAGAACACTTTAGCAGCCAACTCTTCATCAGTTTGAGGATAATCAGTGAATAGCAAACTCTGGGTCTTTGATGTACCCTGAGTATCAGTATTTATAGCATCAGACTTTGCTTGAGAAGTATTGCCAGTTTGTAAACTCTTATCAGTTGCCCTTGACCTTAGACTCCTTTGACCTTTTGCTCCTCCATCTCCTACATCATCCCTCTGAGTCAGAGTTTGAGATTGCCTGCATTTAGTCTTAGCATATCTCTCCCCCTTTTTGACGTCATCAGGCATGAGAATAGATGTTATCAGCTCCAAGGAGGTAGCAATTGAATCAACTTTACCAGACAAAATGTTCTGATTGTCTTCAATTTTGGTCAGCCTATCAACCGTAGAGTCTTGAGTTTTGGAGAATTTGGTAATTTTTAGTTTGGTGTCAAACTCCAGAGTCATATCTTTTGCCTTAAGATCAGTTTTTAAATCAGTGATTGCCTTCTGACATTCATCAAGTCTGCCATCCAGTGTTTTGACTTGCACCACTGTGGCCTTCAGACAAGAAACAATGTCTGGATTTGAAATTGCTGTAGCAGTTTGTTTGACAAAAGTGGTTGCTCTCCCTCTTGGAAAGATACAATCCTCATTGTACCAATTTTCAGAAAACTTGGCAAGATACTCTTTTTCAACTTCATGTGACTTTGAAGTCTGAGTGAATGGTGCATGCTTCGCATCTGTTTGTACAGGGACACTTGGATAAGAATCAGAGTTTGAACTTTCTTCAGCTTCATCTCCAACATCAGCATCTGCAATTGAATCAGTATTAAGCACCGCAGCAGTCTCTGCAACACTATCCACAGTGTGTATAGCAGGCTCAACATTCTCTGCAACAACATTTACAGTTTCTGCAACAACTTCAGTATTCTCTGCCAATTCAGCAACTTTCTCTACAATAGCTTCAACAAGCTTAGCAGGGTGCTCTTCAGACTCAACAACCTTATCACCAGACTCTGCAAGAGCTTCAGTCACAATATCAGATATTATTGCTTTAATTGTTTGCTCAACTTCTTCACCTTTTTCAGAACCCTGGTGAACATCAGATAATATCTCTGTATGAGTAGCTACTGTTTCATCCAGTACTACAGTGGCTTGATCTGCTGCACCAGTATCTTCAGAAACAACAGGAATCCCAACATAATCAGAGAATGGCATGGCATTATCAGCAAAATCATCCAGAGTAAAGCCATCTTTGTTATCATCATCCATTTGCATATCGACATTTGGTTTCTCAGATTCTTTAGCAGCATCTATCTCAACAGGTATCTCAACAGCATGTATCTCTGAAGGGATAACCTCTGGAGCTTCAACAGCCATCCCTTCATCTGAATCAGAGATTACCAGCTTCCTCCTTTTATAGGTCTGTACCTCAACAACTACCTCTTCTTCATCAGAGATTGACTCTTCTTCATCAAGATCAATAGTAGAGGGTGATGGGGACCTTTTCGCCCTCTCCTTCTTTTCTCTTCTGGCCAGTGTGGCTCTAGCAGTGCTATGTCTTGAGTTAATAGCAGCATGCTTGGTTCTTCCTTTACATTTGGGCTTGGATTTGGATGGTTGTTGTTCAGGTTGAGGTTTGGTAGGAGGCTGAGGTTGTGATTGAGATGTTTGAGGTGATTCAGTGTTTAGAGGTTCAGTATTTAGAGGTTCATATTGAGTTGATGAAGGTTTGGGTTGAGTGGATGATGGTTTGGGTTGAGGTTTAGTTTTAATGGGTGCATGGTTTGAAATAGGATCAGTGTTTAAGGATTGAGTGGGTTGAGGTTCTTGTGGTTGGTTTATGAAGTTCTGTAAAGCAAGAGGAAAAACTAAGGCAGGTAATTGCTCTTTGGTGGCATCTTTGTTTGTCAAATCAGAGAAAATTCTCTTGTTGACTTTAAAGGACTGAATTGGGTCATCCTCAGAAATTTGAACATTGGGCACATAAGCAGTAAATAGCAATTCACAGAATCTAGCAAAATATACTGTTGTAGGTGCTGACAATCTACCACCTAAGTTCATTAACACATGTCTTCCAAAATCGAAATTAGTACCATAGAGAAGAGAATACCCGATTTGGAGACTATCAGTTGGAATTGCATCCCAGTTGGTGACCTTGTTCCCAAAAGCCCTGGTAATACAATCGAAAAAGAAACTCCATTTTTCCATAACTGTGGCCTTTTCACTGACCCAAGCTTTGCCAAAGACCCTGAGTACCCAATCTGCTGCAGCATCTCTCGCAGGTTTGTTTCAGAAAGCATACTATACGAAGTATGAGTGTCAAACCCCATTGTTTCTCTGATAGTATCTGGAGTGATAACATAGTCAGTGTCTTCATAAAAGAAAATAATAGATGGAGTCCCATTCTCTCCACCATTATCATAAACAGAGCATTGCCAGAAAGAAGCGATTTGTGATGCAGACAGTGTTTGAGGTTCAACCAGAGCCTGACCAATTTCTGAATCGCGTAAGAAATTCTGCATCAAATGAAATGCATTTGGAGCAGTTTCATTTTCCAATGGTGCTGCATAATTGTTAGAAGCAAACAACAAGCAAAGAGAAGTGAAAGATTTGGTTGCCATTAGTAAGATTTGAGAAGAAAATACGAAGATAATGATATGACAGAAAGGTGTTTGATGAAATGTTCAAATGAAAAGAATGATGTAACTGTGAGTGGTTGTGTAAAAAGTAACTATGAGTGGGTGAAAGTGTATGAGTGAATATGAAATGATAAATGAAACTCAATCGTTTTAGCATTAAAACACGCAACCAGTTACCATGTGTAGTGGGACACGATTTTTGAAACATGTGTGAGTGGGACACGTGTCACAAATCTAGCGGAACAGACGTGTATGCTTAGTAATTACAACCATAATTACCGCTACTTTCTCTCTCTTAAAACTAACAAAATTAAACACTTTTACACACCTCAACAGCTATCAAAAACTCTTTTTACCCCAAATTTGAAATCATCTGAAATAAAATATACCTTAGAGTATTTAGACAAAATCCATCAGCGTTTGTTAATTCTCCAACTTTATTACTGAAACCCTTTCAAAAACTACACAGAGGTGAATATGTGTGTGCGGATAACATAGTTTACTTATCCAATTTTTAGAGCATCTAATATTTCATAAAATCCATAATAATAAATCAGTAAATACTGGATGCACAAACTCTCATTGTAAACACTGAATATATGATGAATGCTAAACTCTGTAGTAACTTTAATACAGAAATCTGAATACACCTATTCCCTTTGATGTCCATGATTATCCAAGTAAGCACACAGTCTTCATAGACAAAAAGATCAAGAGATAGATATCAAAGCATCATTCAGTGAGTAACATGCCAGGGATTTGATAAACTCATAAACTCTCAAAGCACACAAGTGTTTAGGTGAAGTGTTTACACTCAAGTTCAATCAGTAAAAGCAGATGATTCCATATGCTTGGTTGTCCACCAAATCTACACTACTTTGAATACATGTATACACAAATCAAAAGGACTTTATTCAAGGTTATAATTTGGTTAATAAGAAACAGGTGAGAAGAAAGAAAATAAATGGCTAACTGAACAATTGAATAGAGCAAAGTTTTCAGTTGTACTGCAAGTACATATTTGTACATTATGATCAGTATATCATTTTTTTTTATGTATATATATCTACAAATGAAACTTTCCTTTGCAGAGAAACTCTCACCTGTGTGCTCTTCAATTTCAAAATGAATCTAACTGCTCTTAATACATCAGAGTTTAAAAGAAACAGTTAATAAGGCTCAAAGGGGTTCACTAAGGGTTTAATTTATGGATAGTGTTTAGAGAAATGTGGTAAATCCTAGTGCCTTTATCATTTTCATGCACACACATATCATGTAGTCTCAAAATGGTTCAAAACAAGTTCTAGAGCAACATACCCACTGATGAACATCACACATCAATAAAATTTGATTGATATAAAATGTATCAATCTCTATTTGGCTCAAGTTCTCACAGGGTGTAGGCATGCTTTAGTACTCACCAAAATAAACAATGACACATCTCAAGTTTTATAAAATTTTCATAAGTACAAACTAAGAATCATCAAGTACCATGAATGTCTTGGGAACAAAGTGTCACTTACAGAGTTTAGGAGTCATCAATATCAGAAATTATTCATGAGAGGCAATGCACACACCATTTACAGACTCAGAGTTTAGGATAAATAAACTAAGAGATGCTATAAATATGAACAGTATCATGCTTGTGTTAAATTTCTGCACAGCCTAAGATTAGATTACAGATAACTTAGAAAGATTCAAGATTAATAACTGAGAATCATGCTTCATACATTTTCTTCATAGGTGTTCATCTCAGACAATAACATTATTAGGATTAATCAGAGTTTATCCAGCATGTTAACAGTGTTTGACTGACAAAATATGCTATAAGAGTTTGATAGTCTACGAGCAGAGTTTAAAAACTTAGTTCACATAGCATTTAACACATCACAGAACATAAGTAATGCATTACATAAGTGAAATTTGAGTCTAACCAATATCTCTAGTCAAAACCAGAGACCATTCTAAGTTCATTTACCAGCCTTGTAAATATAGCTTCACTCAAAGGCTTGGTAAAGATGTCTGCAAGCTGTTGGTCTATAGACACAAAATTAAGCTCAATGTTTCCTTCCTCTACATGCTCTCTGATAAAATGATACCTTATGCTGATGTGCTTTGTCATTGAGTGTTGTACTGGATTACCTGTCATAGCAATAGCACTTTGATTATCACAGTAAATAGGAATCTTACTGTACCTTAATCCATAATCCAGCAACTGATTCTTCATCCATACCAGCAGCAATATACTCTGCCTCAGCTGTAGATGTAGAAATTGATTTCTGTTTCTTACTGTACCAAGAAACCAGTCTGTCACCCAGAAATTGACAACTTCCACTGGTGCTTTTTCTATCTATCTTACAGCCTACAAAGTCTGCATCAGAATAACCAAGTAGCTTGAAATCTGATTCTCTGGGATACCACAACCCTAAAGTAATGGTGCCCTTGAGATATTTGAAAATTCTTTTCACTGCTATGAGATGTGGTTCTCTGGGATCAGCTTGAAACCTTGCACATAGGAAGGTTGCATACATGATATCAGGTCTACTTGCTGTCAGATAAAGAAGAGACCCTATCATGCATCTGTAGTTTGTCATATCCATTGATGCTCCTATATCCTTATCCAACTGAGTTGCTGTTGCCATGGGAATTGATGCAGATGATCAATCAAGCATACCAAATTTCTTGAGAAGGTTTCTGGTATATTTTCCTTGATTTATAAAAATTCCATCATCTGTTTGCTTCACCTGTAGGCCTAGAAAATAATTAAGCTCTCCCATTATACTCATTTGATACCTGGACTGCATTAGCTTGGCAAACTTTGTACAGAGTTTATCATCAGTAGACCCAAAAATTATATCATCAACATATATTTGAACCAGAAGCAGGTCACTATCAGATTTAAAGTAAAACAGAGTTTTATCATTTGTACCTCTGTGAAACCCACTTTCTAGTAGAAATTGAGCAAGAGTTTCATACCATGCCCTTGGTGCTTGCTTAAGTCCATAAAGTGCTTTATCAAGCCTGTAGACATAATCTGGATATTTGGGGTCCACAAATCCTGGTGGTTATTCAACAAACACTTCTTCTTCAAGTTTCCCATTCAGAAAGGCACTTTTCACATCCATCTGAAATACCTTGAATTTATTGTGAGAAGCATAAGTAAGAAACATTATTATTGCCTCCAATCTTGCAACTGGAGCAAAAGTCTCATCATAATCTATTCCTTCCTATTGTGAATAACCTTTTGCCACAAGTCTGGCCTTGTTTCTTGTAACAACCCCCTCAATGTCAGTCTTATTTCTGAAAACCCACTTAGTACCAACAACAGACCTATTCTTGGGTCTTGGTACAAGTGTCTAAACTTCATTTCTCTCAAATTCATTTAACTCCTCCTGCATTGCTGTTATCTAATCAGCATCTTGAAGAGCTTCTTCAACCTTCTTTTGCTCAGTTTATGACAAGAATGCATGAAACAGACATTCATTTGTTGTTGCACTTCTTGTCCTTACTCTTGCATCTGGATCACCAATAATCAAATTAGGTGTGTGAGATTTGGTCCATTTCCTAGCTGAAGGCAAATGACTTCTCTCAGAGTTTGATCCTCCCCCTCGATTCATGTTCTCCTGATTTTCTTGATGTCTTTCTTCATTCTCTGAGGCTCCCCCCGAATGTGACTGCTCAGAGTTTGAACTGTCAGATTTTGGATTTTCAGAGTTTGATCCAGATTTTTCAGCTGAGTCAATATTAGAATTTGAGTCATCACTATGAAATGATTCTTCATGCTCCCCTTCAACTGGTTCTTCTCTAGTATTTGGCTGAAAAGTTTCTTCAGTATTTACCAGTAGAGGATCAGAGTTTAACTCAACAGAGTTTGTCGGTCAGCCTCATCAGAGTTTACTTCATTAGAGAATAATTCTTCATTTTCAAAGTGCAGTTGATCATGTTCATTTACATCTTCAAGTCCAGTTATTTTCTTGTCAACGAATGACACATGAATAGATTCCATGATCACTTTGGTTCTCAGATTATAAACTCTGAATGCCTTAGTTGATAGTGGATAGCCAACAAAAATTCCTTCATCAGCTTTTAAATCAAATTTTGTCAACTGTTCAGGATGAGTTTTCAACACAAAGCACTTGCATCCAAAAATATGAAAATATTTCAGATTTGGCTTCTTTTCCCTCACCATTTCATATGGTGTTTTTCCATGCTTGTTTATCAGAGTGGCATTCTGAGTAAAACAGGCAGTTTGAACAGCCTCTGCCCAGAAATAGGTTGGCAACTTTGCTTCATCAAGCATAGTTCTGGAAGCTTCTATCAAAGTTCTGTTCTTTCTTTCAACTACACCATTTTGCTGTGGTGTACCAGGTGCACAAAACTCTTGCTTAACTCCTCTGTCTTTGCAGAATTCTTCAATTGTTGCATTTCTGAATTCAGTTCCATTATCACTTCTGATTATCTTGACTTTGTGTTTTGATCCTTTGTCCAGTTGCTTTATATGCTCCATCAGAGTTAATGCAGTTTCATCCTTCTTTGTTAGAAAATACACCCATGTATATCTGATGTGTTCATCAACAATGACTAAAGCATATTTCTTTCTTCCAAGTGACATTACATTTACTGGACCAAAAAGATCAACATGTAGAAGATGATAAGGATCAACAATTGAAGATTCAGACTTGCTCTTGAAAGATGACTTCCTTTGTTTGGCCTTTTGACAGGAATCACACAGGCCATCAACAATCAATAATGATTTTGGGCGCCCTCTAACAAGATTATTTCTAATCAGCTCATTGATGTTATTCAGATTCAAATGAGAGAGTTTCTTGTGCCACTTCCAACTCTCTTCACTGGATATTCTTGTTGACAGACACACTGCTTTGCCATCAGAGTTTGTTGCCAACTTTATTTCATAGATGTTATTGTGCCTGTTTCCAACTAGAACAACTTTCCCTGTAGATTTACTTATGATTTCACAGTATTTAGACAGAAAATCTACATGATATCCTCTGTCACAGATTTGACTCACAGATAGCAGGTCATGCTTGAGTCCTGGAACCAGAGCTACATTTGAAATGATGACACTTCCAAGATTGATGTTGCCATATCCTAGAGTATGTCCTATGTTGCCATCTCCATAGGAAACTTTTGGGCCAGCCTTCTCCACATACTCTGATAGCAAGGCTTTATTTCCAGTCATGTGTCCTGAACATCCACTGTCCATGACTAGGGTACTTTCCCTGGTGCCCTGCAATCACAAACATTTACTGATGATTAGTTTTAAGGATCCAGACTTGCTTGGATCCTTTGGCTTTCTTAACTGTTAGCTTTTGCAGCGGAATTCACATTATCAGAGTTTAAGCTAACTTTATTAGAATTTGCATTTGCAAAATCAACTTTAACCCATTTCAAATTTGGCTTGGGTTCATAGTAATTATAATAAATAGCATGATAATCTCTGCAAGTATACATAGAATGCCAAGTACTTCCACAATGTTTGCATAATGTTTGTGGTCTAGTTCTAACATTAACTTTCTTTACTTTAGACTTTGAAGGTAAAGAATTAATGTTTTTGTTTTTCCTGCATAAACTAGCAAGATGATTAGTGCTACCACAGTTATGACATGTCTTTCTTGGAGCTAAGGTAGCAAGCATTGGATAATTACCCTGAGAAATGCCTACTTTACCATTTCTGTTCTTCCTAGACACTTTCTGTTTCTTAACAAATTTTAACTCCTTAAGCTTATGCTTGAGTTGTTTATCTGTCATTGAACCAATATTAACCTATTTAACACTATTTTTTACTGGTTCTTTCTTGACAGCTTGTTTACCACCTTCAAACCTGGGTTCAATTATTCTATTAACAAATGTTCCAAATTTCCTAGGTTGAAGTGGTGGTCTAATCTTGACTTTATTCTGAAACCTAAGTTCATCTTCCTCATAATAACCTAGACCTACAGTGTCAGATTGAAAAACCTCTTGAGTGTCTTTTCCAGAATGAGTCCAAGTTTTGATTATGTGATTTGCATTCTCCAATTCAGATTCTAGTTGCTTATACTTACCTAGCAACTTCTGTTCTAGAAAAACAGCATCATCTCTTTCTTTCTGAACTTGCTGCATATTTTCAATTTTTTCTTTAACAATTTTGTTTCTATCCTTAAGTTTAGAATTTTCAGATTTGATTCTCTCATTCTCTAAAGTCTAATCCCTATAACTGATATGCAAAGCCTTAAGATAAATTCTCAACTCAGTTATATTATCAGTGTTATAGGCATAGGTAGTAAGGGGTACCTTGTTTTCAGAGCTTTCAGAATCTGTCTCAATAGAAGCCATGAGAGCATAGTTGATTTCCTCATCTGAATCTGAAGTGTCTGCCCAATCTCTGCCTTTTTTGATAAGTGCCTTACCAGTTTTACCCTTCTTGCACTCAGGAGCATAGTGACCCATCTCCTCACATTTGTAGCATTGAATCTCAGACTTGTCTTTCTTTCCAGATTTGGTATCCTTTCTCTCAGACCTTCTGAAACTCTTTCTGTCTTCATTTGAATCCCTGGAAAACCTTTTTCCCTTCTTCAAGTTCTTGAAACCCATTTTCTTGAAAGTCTTCACCATTAAAACAGCCATTTTCCTCATTTCTTCTTCATCATCCTTAAAGTCAGATGAATCAGAAGTGTTTGAATCACCATCAGAGTTTGATGATTCACTTTCAGAATGAATGACTAAAGCCTTTCCTTTAGCTTTCTTCTTCAATGGTTTCTCTTCAACCTTAAGAGCAACAGACTTTAACTTCTTTCTTGATCTCCTGTTTCTCTGCTCCATTTCCAATTCATGAGTTTTGAGCAGTCCATAGATTTCATCAATCTCAGTATCAGCAAGATCATAGTTATCTCTTATAGTGGTTGTTTTCACATCCCACTTTTCAGGTAGAGAAAGAAGAAACTTGAGATTTGAGTCTTCTAGATCATACTCTTTGTTAACCAATGACAAATCATTGAGAAGTTTACAGAATCTGTCAAATGTTTTTGTCATGGTTTCTTCAGACTTTGCCTCAAAATGCTCATACTCCTGTGTGAGTATGTTCCTTCTATTCTTCTTGATAGCAGCAGTTCATTGACACCTAACCTCAAGTGCATCCCAGATTTCTTTTGCAGTAGTGCAGTTAATCACCTTATTAGACATAACATTGTCTAAAGCACTATGAAGTAGATGCCTAACCTTTGCATCCTTAGCAATAGATGACAAATCCTCAGGAGTCATGTCCTTCTTCTCCTTTGGAACTGTTTTTGCTTCTTGACCAGCAGTTGTAGCAGATAGCTTTGTAGGTTTATGAGGGCCTTCATAAATCCTGTCAAGATATTCTGTATCTGTAGCTTCCAGAAACATAGTCATCTTTACCTTCCAGATTGCATATTCTGATGGCCTCAGAATAGGAACTCGAATTGTTTCATACCTACTCACAGTAGTAGGAGCTTTCTCAGAACCTGATGGAGGAGGAATCTTTGCCATTGATTATTATTGTGTCTGGATCTTAAACTGTAATAAAGTAACAGATTGTCTCTGATACCACTTGTTAGGCCGAATACACAAATTATAATCAAGTACTGTATGAGAGATTAACAAGAACACACGTTTTTACACTTAAAAACTGTTTGGAATTAATAATTCCTCTCTCAGTGATGTAAATATCACAGAGAGCTACTTAGGTTACAATGAATGAATATTTCAATGTTCGATGCCCTTCTAGGGCTAACCTAATTGTATTTATAAAACATACAGTTTAGTACAATCGTAAATTAATAATCCTATAATTAAGCTATACAATTGATATCAATCACGATTGCTACACGTCTTCTAAGTCAACTCAATCTCTTTGATAGCTATCCAATCTTCAAATATATTGCTTCCATATTTATCTTCAATTAATCTTCAATCACTGTTAACTTGTAGACGCTTCTGTCAAACAGAGTTTAACAAACTCTGTTGCTTCCATTCGTCAGTGTTTGCGCTTCCATCCGTCAACGTTTATCCAAACTCTGACTGCTTCCAGCTTAAACTCTGATGTATCACTGTATCACTTAAACACTGATTAATATTTACATCAATTATATCTAACAGGACAGATCACACATTGCAGAAGAAATTATTGGAGATCCAAATGCAGGAGTGAGAACTAGGAGAGGAACTCAAAATGAGTGTCTCTATGGTTGCTTTCTATCTCAGATTGAGCCTAAGAAACTTGATGATGCACTGATGGATCCAGATTGGATTGTTGCTATGCAAGGGGAGCTGAATCAATTTGAAAGAAACAAAGAATGGGAACTTGTGCTTGCACCAAAGAACAGAACCATTGTTGGAACGAAATGGGTTCTGAAGAATAAGATGGATGAAGATGGTGTAATAGTAAGAAACAAAGCAACGTTGGTTGCAAAACGATACTCTCAATAGGAAGGCATTGATTATGATGAGACATTTGCCCCTGTTGCTAGATTGGAAGCCATCAGAATCTTCTTAGCATTTGCTGCTCATTCAAACTTTAAAGTTTATCAAATGTATGTCAAGAGTGCATTTCTGAATGGAGAGTTGGAAGAAGAAGTTTATGTGCAACAACCACCTGGCTTTGAGGATCCACATTTCCCAGAATTTGTCTACAGATTGCTTAAGGCATTATATGGACTTAAGCAGGCTCCAAGGGCATGGTATGACACTTTATCTCAATTTCTTCTTGAAAATCAATTCACCAGAGGGACATTGGACAAGACACTGTTTTACAAGAAGCATGGTGATGATATTATCCTAGTTCAGATCTATGAGGATGATATCATATTTGGCTCTACAAATGAGAAGCTGTGTGAGAAATTCTCTAAGCTCATGCAGAGCAGATATGAGATGAGTATGATGGGAGAGTTGACATTCTTTCTTGGGTTACAAGTTAGTTAAAGGAAGGATGGTATCTTTATCAGTCAAACCAAGTACATCATAGATTTATTGAAGAAGTTTGACTTAGAAGACTGCTCACCTTCAAAGACACCCATGACTACTGCCACTAAATTGGATGAAGATGCTAAAGGCAAGAAAGTAGATATCTCAGTCAATAGAGGCATGGTTGGTTCTTTATTCTATCTCACTGCAAGTAGACCAGACATCATGTTTGCTACATGCTTGTGTGCAAAGTTTCAATCAAATCCAAAAGAGTCACATTTGATTGCTATAAAGAGGATCTTTAGATATCTGAAGGGCACTCCAAACTTGGGTCTATGGTATCCTGAGGACACAGGGTTCAATCTGGTTGGTTATTCTGATTCTGATTATGCTGGATGCAGAGTGGATAGGAAAAGCACCTCAGGTAGCTGCCAGTTTCTTGGACAAAGGCTAGTCTCTTGGTACAGCAAGAAACAACAATCTGTGTCAACTTCCACAGCTGAGGCTGAATATATAGCTGCTGGAAGTTGCTGTGCTCAAGTGCTTTGGATTAGAAATCAACTTAGAGATTATGGACTTGTGTTGGAAAGAATTCCAATCATGTGTGACAACACAAGTGCAATCTCTATAGTTGCCAATCCTATCAATCATTCTAGGACAAAGCACATTGACATCAGATATCATTTCATTAGAGAACATGCAACTAATGGAACCATTGAGTTGCATAATGTCTCTACAGATAAACAACTAGCTGACATATTCACTAAGCCATTAGATGAAGCCACCTTTACAAGGTTGGTTAGTGAGATTGGAATGCTGAATTCTTCAGATTCTGGCTAAGTAAAAATATTAACTAGATCGTTGCAGCAGTAGTCACTTACTTTATCTAAATGCTCAATATTTTTGAAGTAAGTGTTGGCTGAAATATGATTCATAAATATTTCAAAATCTGTTGCATATCATATTTCATAAACTTGAAATTTCTATGAAATTTTGAGAAAATCATTATTTAATTTGTTAGAATATTCTTCATTGAATATGTCCGGTGAATTTTAAAAGATAGTGAAAATTGAATTTTTATGAGTGCAAAGAATATTTCGATAAGTCAGACTTCTCTAATGATTTACTGCTCGACATCTTTAACAAGTCTCCTTGAAGCACTCTCGAGTTCTCGAATAGAGTCTTTTAGAGATATCGAATGGAGGCATCCTTGACTTCTCGAATATGGTAATTAAGTTCTCTAATGATTGAGTTCTCAAATACTGTATTTGAGTTCTCGAATCATTTGAAAAGGCTGAATTCTCGCTGAATTTCAACCGATTTTGGATTTTTGTCTAAAATTTTAATTCACTCATAAAAACACATTTTTATTAAATTTAGATTTATTTCTAAGTTAGATAACTACCAGCTGTGAGTTACAACCTGCTTGAGTTATCGAATAAGCCTTTCTTGGCATATCGAATATTTATTTTCTACTTCTCGAATGCCTAACTTGTCGATATAAAACATACAGCTAATCGACACTTCAAGTACTTCATACTTATACAATTCCACATCTACTCGATTCATTTTATTCGATTTCTCAAGCATCTAAAGTTCCAAAACCCCTGAAAACCCTAACTTCAAAAGCTAAATTTCTTCTTCTTCTTCAATCTTCGTTCTCTTTCTCTCTTTGTGTATCAATGGCAAACACTCAATTCACCATACCCAAGCAAACAAACTTCATCGCAATAACCAACGATGTTGAAGCACCCAATGTGAACTTCAAGTGCTTTGTTCGATGGATGTCACAGTCATACATCAAGGATGCCCTCTCAGCCAATCCAACTCTGTATCTAGACCTACTGGAACAGTTTTGGAGGACTACAACTGTGGAAGTCGTAGCCCTAGAGAATGCAATAAGCTCATACATCGTCTACTGCAAGATTCAAGATAAGGAAATTACTATCACTACTACAAATATGAATCAAGCACTGGGGTTACAACAAGAAGTGTACGACCCACTAGCCACAAATGCTGAATTGGAGGACTTCTTTGATTTCATTAACTACTCAGATGAAATCAAACTTGGGCAGTTGAATAGAAAGTTCTCACTACGCCATAGATGGCCTATAGCAACCCCCAAACTGTGTTACCATAGACCCCATTTTGAAGTTACCATAGACCAAAATAGGGCTATGGTAACACTTCAGCTGTGTTAGGTTCACAGCAGTAACTACAGGTATCTAAGGTAACATCAAAACACAGCCTAAGGTAACATAGCAAATGTGGTTACCAAAAACCTCTATAGCAACATCTTAAACACTCTATAGTAACATAGTTTGTGTGTTACAACAGATAATACAATTTTGCACATGCAATTTTGCACAGGTGTCACATGTGGGTCCCATAGGTGGGGCCCACATGTGGGACCCACTTCTGGGTGGGGCCCACCTGCAAGGCCTATTGTAACACCTACTTTAACCTATTATAACACCTAATATTACCTACTGCAACACCTAATATTACCTATTGTAACACACAATTTACCTATTGTAACACCATAAATGTAACAAAATAAAAATGCACCAACATAATATTGAATTCCCATAAACAAACCAACAACAATTCAAATCCACCAGCAAATACATCAAATCGACCAACTACATCATTTTATCCATCTTTACAATTCAAAATCTACCAATATAAGAAACAAAAAAAAATCGACTTCCAAAACCACGATCTGCCAAGCCATCCATTTCATTGAACCCCTCCGACATTTCTTCTTGTTGTTGATAATACTCCGCTTTATTATCTTCTGGACCTGGAAGCAGCAACTGATGTGTTGAACCTTTTCTCTTTCTACTTTGTCCTCAACCTTCTTTTTTATGACAATTTCAGTGGGCTCGATCACTTCATCCACACCTTCTGGCTGTTTGGCAGTTGGAGCAAGAGCAGCCCTGGAATTGCTCATTTTTTTTAACTGCAAGGTTTTCAAGATGGAGAGCCTTAATTTAGACCTACTTGAGAAATGATTTAGGATTGAAACACACACATCAATATATCAAATTACTCGAAATAAAGAAATCAAGAAACGATTTGATGCAGAATATTAATACATATTCAATCTAGAACGCTGGGATTATTCTATACCCCACAACAGCAAGGCCATATTCTTACATGGAAAAATCTATTTGCATCATTTCAATAATTTACAATTAGCAAATTTTATAATTCAACGCTGGGAATATTTATTTGCTCTCTTTTTCTTTTGCCGCTCTCGGCCCTTT
This sequence comes from Kitagawia praeruptora, assembly GCA_037693485.1. NCBI lineage: Eukaryota > Viridiplantae > Streptophyta > Magnoliopsida > Apiales > Apiaceae > Kitagawia > Kitagawia praeruptora. Next base: position 65,281,733 of record CM075351.1, read on the forward strand.
TCTTATTTTTATTTAAAGCCCATTTCAATAATTCAACGTACTTTTTTGTCCAAAAAAATATTTTAATGTATATTAATTTATTGGTATTAAATTATAATTTTTAAATTTATTATTTTCATTATTTTGAAATAATTCACAGTGTATGCAAATTATCATTTTCTCTATTAAATTTTTTAATGAATTTAATCAAATTTAATAATTTTTGAATATTACTTTATTTTAAAACCTTTTTATTTGAAATTTATAAACAAGATTTAATATTTATGAAAAATCAATAATTTAATTATTTGATGGAATATTAAGTTTTAAAATGATTATTTCAATGATTTTTTTAAAATTAATTATTTTTAAAGTCAAATAATTATTAAATCATTAATTTTAAATTAAATAAAAAAATTGTTAATAAATACTCTATGGTAACACACCTCATGGTGTTAGCCTACTATAACACCTTTTATAACTAAAGTAACATACTTTTGTACCTATGGTAACACCATAATCAAAAGGTTGCGATAGGTCAAAATTTTCATAGCTATGGTAACACCCATAGTGGTAACACCCATGCCAAAAGGTTGCGATAGGCCATCTATGACGTAGTGTCTTAAGGAAGGAGTGGAGCTATGTATTTGCCACTCTACTTCAAGTCTTCACTGCTAGGAAGTCCAGCTTCGATAAGATTTGTGCTCCTGCACAACAGATAGGCTATGCTTTGGCCTATGCGAAAAAGATTGATGTAGGACAGATCATTCTACATGAGCTGTATGGGAGACTTGGTAAGAACTCAGCCAAGAGAGGTACTGAAATTTTCTTTCCTCGCTTTATTCAATCTGCACTTAATTTTGTAAATAAGAATTTGATTGAATTTCCTGGAATAGATAAGAGTAGAATAGGCTATCCTAGATCCATGACCAAACTCATTTTTGGCAATTTTGAGACTAGAAATGATGTGGATGTAATACTTAATATAACTCCCCATATGGAAGGTTTATTTAGAATTTACCCCCACAACATGCCAATATTTGAGTCCAAATCTCAGTTAGCACAGCCCAAGCAAGTAGAGAAAAATGCTAACACAAGGCTTGCTAACCAACTCTCTCAGCCAAACACTTTACCAAACAGTGAGACAACTGCATCATCCTCCAAAAAGGGTGATGTTAGTAAAAAGAAGAGAAAGGAGATAGCCTTTGAACCCTTAGAAATGTTAACAGAAGCAGCATTGAATGCTGAATTAGGCTCAGAAAGTGAGGCACCTGTGTTACCCTTAAAGAAGCCAAAGAAGAAGAAATCAAAAACCACCTCTTCAGTCACACAAATGGCTGAAGTTGTAAAATCAGGGGTAAACAGCTCACTAGATGTACCCTCTCAATAGGGTGCATCCATAGAATCAAGCAGTCTCCCCAATGCACAATCTTGTATGGAGTCTGCACAAAGGAGCAATAAGGAGGGCACAACACTGCGTGGAGAGCACATCACATTTGAAACTCCCTCTATTTCTCAAGGGGAGTTGCCAAAATCTACTCTAAAAGACACTTCTCTTCCAGAATTTACATCTCAAATTTCTTTGGAGCCTACAACTCAAGCAATTGAGGAGCAAGGCATTGATCACCAAGAATTCTCTCCTCTTGGTGAGCCAATGGATTCAAGTGACTTAGTGCATGACACTATGCTCACCACCCAGGAACCACATTTAGATGGTGAGGGAATGCAAGCTGGGGCATATCCTAATGAGACCATCACAAACACAGAGGATTCACTAGTTTTTACTAGAGACTCTGTGCATGTGTCAACTACTGTTGTAACTCATCCCACTCATGTGGAGACGACAGTAGTAGATTCAATCCATCCGGTTGCAGAAGTTGCATCTGTAACTGAGGAGTATAGCTTGCCTAGCTCTAGCTCTCACTTTATGTCTCAATGACTGAAGCCTGTACAACATGACAATGCTTCAGGATCAGGGTCTGTTCCACAACAATTGACGGTTGAAGCTCTTTAAAATTTAACTGTTGATCAGATCCCTGAGTTTACAAAGATTGCTCAAAACCTACTCACTGCAGACATGCCTGATCCAGACTATGAAGCCATTCTGTTGTGTCACAGAGATGATGTGGAGATGCAAAAGTAGAAGATAATTGATGAGGTTGAGAGAGATGGGAATGTAGATGCCTGGTTGCAAGGGAAATATGTTATTACTCTCAATGAAGCCCTCCAATATCTAAGAGAGGAATACATCACTTCACTGGGTTCAAATGCTAAATCTCTGACTCCTGGTGAAGTGTATGAAGCCATGAATGATTCTTACAAGGGATTCCTCAAGGTTGCACACTATCTTGGCAAGGGTGTTAAGATAGAAGTCAACAAGGTGTGTGATGAAACAGCCAAGGCAGTGGGTGAAATCAAGAGAGAATTTGCTGCCAAGTTTCCAACTCTAGAGCCTGTCCTCAAAACTATACAAGACTGCAAATCTACCTACATCAAAATGGACAATGGCTTGGCTTTGCTTCATGGAACTATCAGTAATCTAACAACTCAATTTCAAAATCTCTCTGGTCAGACAACTGATGCCACTGCCATGCTAGGACCATGATTGCAAATCAATATGGAGATAAACTGGTGACTGAGGTCCCTGTTCACAATATGACCAAGTTTGAGGTAGTAAGGCTCAAGGAATAATCATTGTCTAGTTTTAAAGCTACTGAGTTATTCACCAAGGTGGATGCTCTGGAGAAAGAAGCGAGCTCACTCAAACAGACAAATGCTCATCTTACAGACACAGTAGCAACTCTCACTGAGCAGTTGAACACTCAAGCCACCACCACAGCTGATGTTCTTCTGCATCAACAACTAATGTTGTCTGCTATGATGAAGCATATGGGACTTCCTTTACCTGATGAATCTGTCAATCCCACCTCTTCCAACCCAAAGGCCACTACTAAAGCCTCTATACCTGACAACAAGCCTAAGGGGGAGAAGAGGACCTTAAGGAGCTCAAAACCTAAGGGGGAGAATAAAGAGGAGAAGCCTAAGTAGAAGGGCATAATCATAAATGAGGGTGGTCAATCAAGAAGAACATCCAAATCTGAACTTCATGTGCCAGGAAAAGGGAAAGCCGAGATTGATGAACCTCCATCCTCTCTACCAGTGGTTACTCTACCAACTGTGCATGTCAGTACTCCAGGTGGCCAAAAGCAATCAATCACAACCACAGTGGTTGTAGGGAGTATGCCATCTGACAAGTTTCAAACCTCCAAGACTGAAAGTGCCCAGCCTGTAGAAGTGAAGTTGATTATTGAGGCCAAGCTACAAGAAATTGCTAACTCAAATGTCTATTGTGATGAAGCATTCTTGGAGTTTCTGAAAGCCCTAAAGGAACAGGCTGGTGACACTCTACTCTATCTGAGGAGTTTGAAGGATCAGATTGAATACTTCACTGTAATACCCAAGAAAGTCAACAACTCATGGTTCAAAGAGATACTGATGATTTCAAAGTTCAAGATATGGCATCTAACCTACAAAACACTACAAGCTTTAAAGTTCACAGAGGTAGATGCTCTAATCAAGTTAATTGAGAAGAGAGATGTCAATGAAAACAACAAGAGTCTATACAATGACTTAAGGAATGAACAACAGGCCAGGCTGCCTGAAGTGTGCACCAATCCAAGAACCATCCTTTATCAGTCTGGTACTAGAATTCAAGATGTCAAGCAGCTGGTCATTCCCAGTGACCTTACTCCTCAGAACCACAGACTCATCATTGATATTATTGATAAACTGCAAAAGAAGAATGGGATAAGAACTGCTGAGGAAATAGAGGCACTGCATATTCTCAGAACATTCATTCCAACTGGTGCAATTCCAGAAATGGCCAAAATCACGAGGAATAAGGATGATAAAGATGAAGACAAGAGTGATGGGAGGAGAAGTCATCACAGGAGTGATAAGGGTGATGAAGATAAGAAGAAGAAGAAGAAGAAGGATAACAAAGACAAGAAAAGTAATTATGACCAATGCAAAGTCTATAAGAGGAAAAGTGGAAAACAGCAAGCCTTAGGCATTACTAAAAGTAATCTCACCACAACACAAGACTCTAAGTCTAGGGTGAATACTGCTAGTAGTGACCTACCAAAATCTACACCCATGGCTTCTGCAACTGTTTTGCCACCTCAAGAAGAGAAGAAGAGTAAACTCAAGAAACCATGTGTATGTTTCCAAAATCAAACTACTAATGGTACATTACAATGGTCTACAAGCAAGCAAAGGTCACAAGTTTCTGACAGGCAACCATGTAAAGAAGATTAAATTCAAGCAAGCTGCAAGAAGGATGAAGTTATCTAATTCAAGGGCATTAACAATCATTCCAGGGTTAAACATTCCACCTCTAAATGAAAGCTATGATAAAGACCAACTACAGTTCCTATGGGCTCAAAGAATCTATCATGTTGCCATTGTTGATGAGTGTCTTGAAATCAAATATACTGATAGAAGATAGAAGATATTCAGGCAAGGGACATGTCAGCATTGGGGCAGGTTATATGATATAGAAAGGATTATTGCAATGTTGGATTCTTAAGATAGAGTGGAAAGGGTATGGAAGCTGGAGTTAATTGATTTTATCAAAATGAAGAGAGATCATCAGGCAGAACAGAAAAAGAAGGGTGAAGAGCTGCTAAAGAAAAGAGAGGAGGAGATTAATGCAATGGAAGCTAATGCTAATGAATTGAGGGCTATGGGTCTGTGTAGAGTCAAATTCAATCCCTACATCATTGAATACAAGAAATATGGAAGAACTGTAAAGATTAGAATGGACTACATCAGTTCCTACTCTGAGAAACAACTGAATGAAGTACTCAAGGATTTATCAGGCTCTCCTCTAATTGAAGAACTTACTGCAATAGAAGACATTATTCTTGCAATGGAAGAAAATGCAAAGAAGAAAGCTAAAAAAGCTGAGGAAAAGAGGAAAGATGAGAATCTGCAAGCCAAAGCTCAAGAGATGAATCCAAAAGGATATGGCTAGTAGTTCCTCATAAATTGTAAGAACAACTCTCTGTATTTTCCTTAATCAATCTACATACCTATACTTTTCAAGTCTTATCTTTATGTATGTTAGGCTTGTTATCAAACAAGAAATTATGACTAAGGGTCTTACTCACAATTTGGGGGAGATTGTTAGTCACAAAGGCGTGCCTGAGTACATCTAATAACAAGCCTAATTGTTTGTAATGCTTTGCATTACTTACACGACCTCTTAACTGAGAGAACCTCTAGATGTAGAGTTTCTACTTGTTTAGTACTTGTAAGAGGCATCAAATTCTAGTTGTGTAATTGTACTTAAAAGTCAGATAATAATGCTTGAAAGAAGATCCAAGCATCATGCCTCAAGCTTGCAGATAGAGACTATCAAATAATCACAGTTGGGATTTGAAGAAATGGAGAATTTGCCTAAGTACCAATTCGAGAAATATGTTTGGTATATTCGAGAAATCTAGCCTTCGAGAAGTCTAGGATTCTATATCTCAAAAGACACTATTTGATATCTCTGAATGCAATGTTCGATATCTCAGAGATTCGATATGTCTACTACTCTAATCGAGAACTCAGAAAGTCAACAAGTCAAAGCATCATTCGAGTTCTCTAGGAGTCAACAAGTCAAGGTTCATTCGATATCTCAAAGATTCAGAAATCTATTCGATATCTCAAGGATTCGATAAGTTAAATGTTCTATTCGACAACTCAATGATTCCTGAAGAAAAGAGTTATTCGAGAAGTGATTCGATATGTCAACTTTACAGTATTCGAGAACTAAGAGTTATCTAATCCTAGTTCTCGAATCAATCACTTAGCCACTTCTCGAATGCATTCTTGGAGACAAAATACTGGAGAAATTGTACAAGTCAGAAACCTGCAACAAGCCAAAGCACTTTATGGACCACAACCTGTAATGTACTTTGGAAAGCCTACAAAGAAGCTTGGAGAGATGTACAAGAGACAAAAAGCTAAAGAAGTGGATCTGAACAGAGCTTTACAAAGTCAAATCTGTAGCCGTTTGGATGCTTACTCAAAAAGGATAGACACACTAGAAAGTAAATTTGTTTAGCTACCTTATTTGCAGTAAGTAGGTTGTATTCATGTGTTATAAGGATACAGCATCACTTCTTAAGAAGTTATGTTTTTCACATACATTGTAAGAGTACATCTCTCTGAGAAAAACGTAGCTGAGAATACTACTATTTGTATTCACAGGTTGTAGCAAATATTTATCTAATAAAATATTAGATTAAAGTGATATCGTGTCTTGTGTTGTTCATAATCCGCACTAATATCTCTGCACACACGTAACACATATCTTGCTACATAACTCAACCAGATTCAAGAACAAGAAAAGTTCAAGAATCCAATCACCCCCTCTGTATTCTTTAGTCGTATTCAATACTCAACAGATTACTCTAAACAAAAACACATAAACACCACACATGGAAAAAGATCTAAAATAAAATGAAAAAAAATTAATATTCAATCAAAATTTTTTTAATAACACTCATATTTCTAAAAAAGTTAAAAAAATACATTTAAAAACTATAAAAAGACTATAAAAAAAGATCTAAAAATTTGGGAAATTCTCGATGGTGCCCTTCTGGAATTGGCTTTTCCAGATGGTGCTATTTCGTGTTTTGGACTTACGATTGGCACCCTTAAAGTAATTGATTACCCTAATTATGCCCTTCTGTTAATCAAAACGTTAAGAAACGTTAACAAATTTCAACATTTATTCCATAATAAAATTTTATGTCATATAAATCACAAATTAAAAAAAGTTAAATGTGGAATTATGTTATTTTATGGTCAGAAAATGACTGAACACATATTTTAGATTAACAGTATGTTAACTTATTACAGATTAATGTTTAATATTTTTCAATTTGTGGTACATTAATAATTACAAATTAGTATTTAATTTTTTTAACTAGTAATACATTAAAAACTTATAGATCATCATTTATTTTTATAGTTTTTTTGACGTTTCTTAAAGTTTTGATTAAAAGAATGACATAATTAGGGTAATCAGTTACTTTAGGGGTGCCGGTCGTAAGTCCAAAACACGAAATGGCACCATCTGGAAAAGCCAATTCCTGAAGGGTACCAACGAGAATTTCCCTAAAAATTTTAATATAACAATTAAAGTACTTAATCAAAAAGATAAAAAAATAAATAAATTGTTACACGAATATGGTACCTATATGTTTCAATCATATCATATGTAATATAATTAAATAAAAAAATCTAAAAAATTGTGAAATACCAAAAAATATGTTATGCTAAATTTGAAATATAAATTATAGAAAAATCATTAACAATAAGAAAACAAATGTATACTACAATTCACAGAATATATGTATTATTATCATTAAGATATTATAAACAAAAAATATATTATAAAATATTAATAAAGTTGCATCGCACACGTATAAACCTATATAGAGTTCCCTTCTAGAGAGAACAAATTATATGGAGAATTGGGGAGAAACATAATCTTAGCTATCCATTTAATCAAATGGTTCAAATTCATTAATGGCATTTTCGTAATTAAACTAAAAAATAAGGCTATTTTCTAAAATAGAAACACAATCAAGACAAGGGTCATAATTTCTAATTGTTGTACGGAAAAAAGCAATACGCCAATACACACAGCTATAGACACAACTTACACAGCTATACATACAACTTGCTCACCGAGAGAGAGAGAGAGAGAGAGAGAGAGAGAGAGAGAGATCGAACAGAAAACATCACGATTACGCCATTAAAGCTTCAGATCCGAGCTATTGATCAAATGAAGGTTCTTATTTTTCTTATAATCTTCGTTATTTTTCAATTATAAGCTTATTTTTCTTCAATTAGTTAATTTAGGGTTTTGAATTATAATTTTCAGGTTAATAGGTAATTGGTAATAATTTTTGTATTTTGATTCTACTATAGAATCTTGTTTATGTTGATATTCTTTGGTTTCATTTTTGTTTTGTGTGAATTTCTGATTCTACTACAGAAGGTTATTGGTTATTTGTCTACTTGTAGTTTTTGATTCTACCGTACAACACATGTTTGTATTTGTAGCTGTATATAGCTTGTATAGTAGAATCACATGAATATCAGGCTTTTAATCTCATGTATGTGTTGTGCCTAGATTTTGATTCTACTATTGAAGCATATTTATGTGTTTCTGATTTTTTGATTGTACTATAGAAGCTTTATCTACTTATACTAATATGCATTGTCCTTCTCTACTTATACAACTGTGTGGGTTATCAATTTAAAGTCATTTTTTCTTGTTTAAGTTTTGATTCTGTAGTAGAATGCTAATTTAATAGCTAATTGAAATTTATTCGCTAATAATTAGATAGTGTACTATTACAGAACAAAAATGTAGTCTAACTGTAATGGAACCAAAGTTTACTAGGTTTGTCTCTTCATCTGCTGCTAATAATTAGGTAGTGTACTTGTCGTTCAGTAATGGTGTTGGCTGTTGAAAGTCAGACTACATTAATGCTAATAATTGGGTATTATAATTTTATTTTACAATTAAAGTTCTATAACAGAACCAAATTTTAGTAGATTTGACTGATTAAGATTGTTCTATAGCTTCATGTATATTTGGTGGTATGAAAGTTGGTTCTACAGTAGAACAACTATTTGTAGATTTCAATGTCTGTGTACATTTGTATGTTCCGATCTGATGTTCCAATCTGGTCTATATGTTCCGATCTATATGTTCTGATATGATGTGTTATAATGTGGTTGCATAGTAGAACCGAGAAATTAATGTATACATATATTTAGAATATATGGTTCCATTTGATTCTACTGTAGAAACATATATATTTATAGTTGTCATTAAAATTTGTTAGGTTCACGTTCTAGCAACCGCTTGCTGGGAAAATTTTTATTCAAAGCAAGGGGTTCAAAGTCAAGGATGACCATTCCTGTTGATAAACAAGAATTAAGCACGCTTAATTTGGATGAAGAATTAAGCACACTTAATTTTGAAGAATAAAAAAGGTAATAAAACTATAAAATCAGTCTTTTTTATGTCTGTGTAACTGTTTTATATCTTATCATGTTCATCTCATATGTCTTTTTTATACCTAATATGTTCATCTCATCATGTTTATGTAGACTCTTATGGGAAAAAATACCGAGTGGAAAAAAATTAGGATGCATCTACTTTGACCCATTATGGTTTGCCAAGTATGGAAAAAAGAAGAGTTCAGGTAGCAGAGAAAAAGCAATGAAGTTGAAATCTGTTGGAAATATTTTCCAAAGCAGATATATCTTTATTCCAATTAGTGAAGCGTAAGTATTATTTAAAATTTTGGCATGTTATTCGTAGCATTCAGAGTCTTGATTAGTTCTAACAAAAATTATTGTTGTTTAATAATAGAAACCACTGGAATTTACTTGTTATCTGTAATATCAGTGAGAAAATGGGTTCTGAACTAAGGAGTCCTTGTATGCTTCTGTTGGACTCACTACATGGAATAGGACCAAATAAAAAGGAGCCCTTGCTAAGACAGTAAGTATGGAATACTTGGAATTATTTAATGTACTCTGTTAGCTATAATTTTCGATGTTAACTAATAAATTTTATTTGTTCAGGTTCGTTTTTGATTTATTCAAAAATTCAAAGAAGGAAGAATCTGATGAAATTCTTGGTATCCCTCTCTCCATACCAAAAATTCCTCAACAAAAAGATGGTACCAAGTGTGGATACTATGTCCTGTATTATTTGTATAAATTCCTGTTAGAGTGTCCTGCTCATTTCAACATAGCTGAACATTACCCAGGATTTGTAAGTTGATTACATTATTTTCTTTTTCATTTTAGAACTTCGTATTTGTTTGTTTTCTAATAAACTACACTCTTAACAGATGAACGAGGACTGGTTTGATGACGCTGAACTCAAGTCATTCTATGAAGGAATGTTTTCAAAACAAGAATCAATTCTGGTGGATGAAAGAAAAGTAACAGATATGTATTTGAAGTCCAATGATGGGAGTTTGGAAGACTCTGTGATTTTAATTGACAGACAAGTTCAAAAGCAGGAACATAGGAGATTCAAAATTAGATTCAGACCCATGGACAAAGGTGTGGAAGAATATATTCTCTATTAAAATGACGTGTTCATGTTCCCATTTTATATGTAATATATTCTCTGTTGTTGTGATGGATGTGTAGATAGAAATTTGGAAGAAGAGTTCATTGATATTCCTGATTCATTAAGCTCACAGAAACAAAACAAAGTGGACAATCCTATACTACAGAACGAGGACAAAGACTTGGAAAGAGAAGATGAAAAAGGTATCACAGATTTATGTTTATTGACCATCATTAAAAGCAACTGACAAAGATTAAATGAAGTCCTTGATGGTGAATTTTTAACTTTAGTACACCATAATGTAACTGCATACTAAAAAATCTCAATTTTCTAGATGGAGCGGGTGGAATTGACAAAGATTACAAAGTCAAGAATGACTTAATCCAAAGCCCAGCGGCTACTAAACCGGATCTAGCAAGTGATGCTCTTCGTGCATTGGTTTTATACACACCAAAGAGCTCACATGAAAAACAAGACTCACAAGTGTTGCCAACACCTACATGTAAGGATTCATTTTGAATGGCAGTTTGTTTATTGTTATTTCAGTTGAATTTTTCTACATTATTGTGTATCACATGATTTATTTTGTTAATAGGTGAAGAAAATATTAATCCAATTTCTGTTGAGAGTACTAGAATAAAACTTGTAACATCTGGAAGTGTAAGGAAATCGCCAAGGCTAATGACTGTGCGCGAAGAAAATGAAAAGGTTTTTGATTGTGATGAATCAAAGTTGGGTGAAGAACAGAGGAAATCACCGAGGCTAATGAGAATGCCCGAAGAACATGAAGAAGCCATTAGGGTTGAAGAACCAAAAATATTCGAAGATGAAGAAAGAGTTGAAGAACAAGAAAGTGATGATGAAACTGAATTGGAAAAAAGTCCTCCTGAAAAACGGCCAAGGAAAGTAAGGGCAACAAAGACTCCAAGAATAAATAAAAGAAAAGGTTCAGTGGATAATCAGTTCGATGACCCTGAGGTAATTGGAGTTTCTGATTTTCACGCTAAAGCTGATGACCCTGAGGTAATATATTGCTAAGGCTATTTTCCCTTTGTGACATAATATGTTAACTTTCATAATTGGTACCTAATTCAATTTTTTTTTCTTTCTTTGGATCCCATCATGATAAAAGAAAGGCAGCTAAAGCTGATGACATTGACGTAATTCCTGTTTCTGATGTGGGAAAGGGGATAAAGCCAATCGAGATGGAAGAAAAGGTAGATGCTGAAGTTGATGAGATACAGATGTTGAAATTTCTAAAGTGAAGAAAAGAAAAAAAACAAGACCAGGTATTAAAACTATGCAGTAATTATGATTAAATATTTTTATGCTTATGGTTCTACAGTAGAATAAAAAAAACTTGGATCTATAGTAGAATAAAGTATAACTGATATACAATGACATTTTTTTCACATCATTAACCAGGGTAAACCAACTCCAGTGGCAAAAAAGAGAGGAAAATCGTCTACTATCATTAATGATGATGATGATAACGATTTTGAAATTAATCTACCTAAGAAGGAAAGAGGGACAGCCTTGGCGAGAAAAAGAAAAGCTAGAGTCCAAGTATTTAAGATAGCTCATACATGCATTTCCATTGATATCAGAAAAAATGCAAACTAATAATTGTTTTTCCCCTTTTCTTTCTATCAAGGATGTCAGAAAAATGTCAAGAAGCCAAAGAAAGATGTGGTAAATGCAAACAATTCTGAGAACCCAAAGAAAGTAAATTGAGAGCTTATCCATCTACATTCACAGCCGTGGTTGAAGGGATGTCCGTTGCTCAAAAAGATTGGGTTAAAGAAGCAGAATTCGGTCACTTGTTGTCTTTCTCAATGGGGGGCAAATCATTCCCGCAGTTTCTGGCAGTGAGCTGTTTATGGTGGTATGACCATAATTTGGGATATATGGCTTTACATCCTGGCCGTAAACTGAAAGTGAAAGAAGAAGACGTAGTTGACGTCCTAGGTCTTCCAAGAGGACCACTCAAGGTTTCTTTCGAAGGTGAGAACGAAAGGATGGGGCAATGGAAAAAGCAGTTTGAGGGAAAGTCAGCAAGTAGGATTACCGAGAAGGACGTCCGTCAGAAAATTGAAGCATCGATGGTGGCGGACGACAACTTCAAGAAAAACTTCATGGTGCTGATGACGAACCTGTTCATTAAATCAAACAAAACATCCTTTGTGTGCCCAAAAGTTTTGAAGTTTTGCGGCAATTACGACGATGCGAAGAACTATAACTGGTGCAAACCAGTTATAGAAAATTTGAAATTAAGCCATGAGAGTTGGTGGATAAATCCAAATACTCAGTTCTACATCGGTTCCGTAGTATTCCTACTGGTGAGTAAAAATAATTTAGGTGTATGATTAATTAGTTAAAAGCACCTTTTAATTTGTAATGTGAGCTAATGCATTAGTGTCCTGTCTGTACTTTGTAGTATTTCTACCTTACACGGACAGAGAATCGTCTAGTAACCGTAGAAAAGACATATCCAGCTTTCCTTGGATGGCTTAACTCAAGGGTAAGGGATAGAAACAAAGTTGAAATGCTTGACCATACTTTTGGCAAAGGAGAAATCGTAAGTGTAATTTTCTGGTTCAAAAGATTATTTACTTAGAATAATTCTGATATCTGCATGTTAATCATTTTCAAAAACACAATAATGCAGATTGAGATCGAGAAGCCAACAAATGTTGAGCAGGATGATGAAGAACTTGTTAATCAGAAGGATAATGAAGAACCTGTTGAGCATGTATAATTTAATTATAGTTGTTTGAGGCCGTAGTTCATGATGTAGTATATTTTTGTGAGTTTTGGTTCCATTATATTACAGAACCAAAAATTACCTGTGTCATTTTCAATTAAAGAGGTTTAACTACAATATAAATTACTTCTACTATAGAATCGAAGGTTTTAGTTTATTTATAGGATAATTCTAGTTAGTTTTGATTGCGTTGTAGAATCAGATAATTCTAGGGGAATGAGTGAAACATAAAGTTGGTTCTATGTAAATGAATGATTAGAGAATTAAGGTATTGGTGTGTAGAATAAAATTACAATACAACTTGCTGACAAATTTCATGCAAAATTTGAAAAAAAGGAACTTGGAGATACTCACGTTGATGGTGATTTTGCTGAAGAGGAAGAGGGACGTGATACCCATTTTATCCAGCATGATGAAGGAACAGTTAGCAAAGTAAATTTAATTCTGTTCCTTTTCAAATTACTATTATTGTTTAATCTGTTTTATTTGTGGTTCTGTAATAGAACCAGTTTTGTGTAATGAAATCAGTTTTTAATGGTTATAACATTGATTCGGTAGTAGAATGCGAGTTTATAATTATTTTCATGTGGAACTACATCTGTTTAATTTGTGGTTCTGTAATAGAACCAATTTTGTGTTTATATTGTAAGGAATAAATTGTGTTTCTATATTAGTTCCAAAATTTCTGATGTATTTGTGGTTCTATATTGTGGCTCAGTGGCAACGTTTATGTCCTTAACAAAGCAAAACAATAATGCAGGTTGCGGAATTTGAGATTGAACAGAGAACAAAGAAAGACAACTTTGAAAACAAATACTGTCTACAAGAAGAAGATGCTGAAGTATAAAAATGAATTTTAATGATTGGATGGATAGTATTTAGGATTAACATGGTGAGTGACTATCATAAAACTTATCATGTAAAAAATAGTTGTTCGAAGATATTGATGGTAACTGGGATTATGCTGAGAAAGAAAATGTGCACGCCGGGGTATTTGCTGAGAATGTAAGTTGTCAGGTAAATATTTATAAAAATGTCTTTACATATTTGTCCCTCTAGTATGTTGTATCTGCTATGCTAATAACTCTAATACCCTGAATATTAGTACTTTCGGAACTTTTATAATTAATTTATAACACATTAATATCCTGAATATTAAATACATTGGTTCTCTAGACCTGTTTTTTTATAATGCTTTTGGAGAATCATAAATTAACATATTTAAATATGCTTCTATTATAGAATGATGAGGTGTAGCTAGGTTAATATTAAAGAGAATCACAATATTTTATCTGGTTCTATAGGCTTGTTTTCTATAATGCTTTTGTAGAACAATTTTTTTTTACATATTTAAGTATGGTTCTATTATGGAATCTTAACTTTTACCACATGCTTTAAATTATATAGAATTGCTATATTTAATTTATCATATTTAATCTGGTTATGTCATATCTTCTAGGAATTTGGATATGGTGACGATTTGAGAACTCCAAAAGAAACTATTAGAGGGGTACAGAAAACTTTGAATTTTTCGCAAGGAGATGAAGTGAACGATTGTATCATGTCTGTAACCAGAGACATACAAAATACACATGATACATCTGATAAAGTTAAAGGGAAGGTACAATCTACACATCACTAATTTCACATTATATGTAGTCTGCAAATATCATCTCTGTTCCCGTTCCTTTATTATATGGTCAGTGTTGGTCCACTAGGACCAACACTGTGCCTTTATTTTTTACTGTACTCTTCAATTCTCCATAGACTCACTAGTTCCACATTATTATTCCCACGTTATCAATAGTTTCACATTATCTATAGTCTTGGTATCTAAAAACTGTTTTTTTACTTTACTAGGAAATGTTATCAAGAGTCCAGAAAGACTTTAATGAACTCGAGAAGGTGAAGAAAATATGCTCTGATAATTTGGCAAAGGCGAGGGTACTTTTTCCAAATAATGAAGAGCTGAAACAATATGGACAGAAGCTTGCAAAGATGGATAAGTTGTCAAGCACCGAAGTAGAAAGGTAATGCTATTTATGTTGGTTGCAAATTTTATGTGTTTCTTTGCAAGGAATTTCTTAGCAAAGAATTTTTTTTCCCCCGCAAAACAGCGAATGGCCTTATTTCACCAAGAACGATTGGAAAACATTCGACATTTTAATGCTTCCTGAACATGATAGAGCTTATAATAAATTAGTCGATATAGACGACTTTTTAGGTGAATTATATATAGGAGGCCAAATTGTTCATGATGATCTTTTTAAAAGAAAATCTACCAGGCAAATAGAGTTCGGTGCAAACAAATTAAGGAGGGAGCAAAAGGTGGGAGAATTCCAGAAATCGCCATTCCTAGATCGAACAATCGACTTCAACCGACCAAGATGTACAAAAGAAGAGGAAGAAGTTTGGAATTGGATCAATGAAACACGTCAAGGAGATATGTAAGTATAATTTACACAAAATGAAAGAATTCTTATCTGTTCTTGTAGAATAACAATTTACCTTGTTTTTGCTTACTTGTTGATTGCTTATTTGTTCTTTATGTTGATTGTATGTATGATTATTCATTCACCAGGGATGATATTTTCTTCTGGAATGGTACTAGTTGTTTCAAGCACCACATTCAAAGCTTACAACTCGAGAAGAAAATAGTTTTTAATGTCGCAGATGTGTATACGGGCATTCTAAACGAGGATGAGAAATACAGATCATCCAACTCTCATCGCAGATTTTTTTGCAACACACTGACCACGGTAAAACATTTAAAGAGTTTATTAGGATATTTTAACTGGTGCTTTTTAATGGTTTCTGAGTTTGATACGAAATTGTGTTTTTATGCCCATGCATGATTTGGAAAGTACTAATAATTATTTTGTAAATTGATTTGGCAGATGGGGAATGTGGTTGGAGGCCAAAAAGACGACAATGATATGAACTTTATGAAATATCGTATAAATTTGGATTCAGTCCTTCACAAGCATAAAGTTAAAATCACTGATGTCGATGTGGTAAATTCTACAACAGTTATTGTGTAATTCTATTTTTTTGATTTATATGCCAGATTCTGACCTATAGACTAATATGCAGATCTTCTTCCCCATTCATTATTCAAATCATATCTATGTGGTTTGTTTCAACTTGAAGAATGTTGCAGCTGAGATAATAGACAATAGATATGGGGGAGATATATTTTCATTCTACAATAGAATCCCACAAAATTTTGTAAGTTTCTAACCTTACAAAAGTACCTTATACCTATTCCATTTCATCCTATCAACTAATACAGTTTTATAAAATGTTAGCAAGAGAATTTTTCAAAGTACATGGAAGAGCATAGCCTAAGGAAGAGCCAGCAAATAAGGAATGCTACCATGACACTTTTACAAATGAAATGGCAGACAAAGAACAAGAATTCAGAAGCTGGAGTGTTTGCAATGAACACATGGAGACGTACATGGGAAATGGCATAAAATCCAGGGATTGCAAATTTTCAGCTGAACTTGTAAGTAATTTTCTGCTTCTCCTATTATTTTTCGCCGATTTTCAGCTTGGTTTTGAGTTTAATCATACTTTTCTTTTCAACGTTTTGTTCGATTTCTGGATTACTCTTGTTCTAAATCATTGTTTTTTGAGTTTCTGTTCGTTCTCCGTTTTCTATGTTGTTCGTTCGATGTCCGAGTTCTTTTCGTTTGATGTTTAAGTTTACCAAGTTAACTGTGTTCGCTGGTTTAGTGGTTTAGTGGCTGAGTGTCTTGTATTTCTTGTTTGTGTCTGGTATTTAGGCATAATGTGTTTTTTTTCTTTTTGCTGGTTTCTCACTGAGTTTGCAGTAGAGTAGAGTTCTCGAGTTTGTAAATTGTTGAGTCGTTCGGTTGTATGAGTTTTGAGTTCGTTGATGTGTCACTGAGTTTTGCGAGTTGTGCTGAGTTGACTGGTGTTTGATTGGTGTTGAATGTTTAGTTGTGCTATTTTGATGATGGTCGAGTTGTAGTCGACTGAGATGTAGTTGTTGTATAGTCCAAGTTTAAATTGCTTAGTTGAAATTGCTGAATGGTTGGCTGTTTCTAGTGTTTTTAGTCCTCTTTATGTTGTTCGAATTGAATTGTTGTTTTTCAGTCCAAGTTGAGTTCACTCTTTATATTGAATTTTAACAAATGGGGAATTAATTTTTAAATATGGGTGCAGGACAACATGCAAAAAAGGCAGCTACAGAGAGCACGATAGATATATGCTGCAAAGATAATATACTCGCCGATCAATTATTTCAAGAACAAGATGTTCAAAGAGATCAAGTCTATGCATCAACAATGACAATTGGAAGTGATAATTGGATGAATTAGATGCTTTGATTATGTGTGCATCCTTGTTAACAGTAGTAAAATGAAAAGTTAAAAAAATCTGGATTAATTTTCTTCTTGTAGTATTGTAGTTAACAATTAATATCTTTATGATTATTGTGGGAAACAAATTTTGATGGTGTACTATCAGTCCAATGCAAACTATATATAATTGTCCTGTTATCGTAATGTGCATTCTGCAAATGGAATTTCACAATGCCATTACAGGACAGTTGTATGTGGAAGGTGCAACTTATAGCCTGCAGAATTCTACAATGGAATCAAGAATACTTGAGATTTGATTCCATTGTAGAACCAAAAATTATATTTACATTTGCATTGTATAAATGTAAAAATTAAATTATAAAACTAATCTGGTTCCGTAGTCCCCCTTTTATTTCTACATTGGAATGAAGAATACTTGATTGTGGATTCCATTGGAGAACCAAAATCTATGTTGAAAAACAATAGAGGGAAATTACTTTCTACCTGGTTCTACAATAGAATCAAAATTAACATTTTAATTCAACAGTCAAGCTTCAACTTGGCAAAGTATCTCAGAGTCACATTTGCCAAAACAAAATTTTAAAGAATAAATTTGAAAACTGCTAAAGAAAACAAAGTTGATGAAATTACGTAAGAGTAAAAAGACTACTAGTTGATAGATTCCAAAAAAAAAAGTAAAAAATGTAACATGATGTTTAAATTTTACTACAACTCAGAACAAACCAATTTAAGAATGAATGTTCTTAAATCATTCATTTTAAAAATTCATTTTAAATGAAAAAACCGATTTAAGAGTAAAATGCAAATGTTGAACCCCAAAAAGTTAACTTTTGAACCCCTAGGGGAGGTACAGATAAAATTTAAAAATTCATTTTATTTACTAAGTCCGGCGGCCTGGTTTTTAAAAAATCGGGGACCAGCCCCGATTTTTTAAAAACCAGGAAAAGTTAGGGTTTAAAGTCTAGAGTTTAGGGTTGTTTACTAAACCTTAAACCCTAATTCTGTATATGATTTATTCGTCATTCTGAATATTTCTAAAACCCAAAATGCAAATGTTGAACCCAAAAAGTTAAATTTTGAACCCCTAGGAGAGGTACAGATAAAATTTAAAAATTCATTTTACTAAATAAATCCGGCGGCCTGGTTTTTAAAAAATCGGGGACCAGCCCCGATTTTTTAAAACCAGGAAAAGATAGGGTTTAAGGTTTAGAGTTTAGGGTTGTTTATTCGTCATTCTGAATATTTCTAAAACCCAAAATGCAAATGTTGAACCCCAAAAAGTTAACTTTTGAAAATTTTAAACTTAAAATTTAAAAATTTTAAATTTAATAGTTCTAAAACGCAAATTAAACTCATTGAACCCCAAATTAAAACTTTTAAACCCCATAGAAAATACCAATAAAAACTTAAATAATAATTCAATAAAATGAAATATAAGTTTTTAATATTTGGTAATTTTATTCTATATTGGAATCAAGAATACTTGAGTACTGATTCCATTGTAGAACCAAGGATTAGGATGGGAAAAGAATAAGGAAAATGACCAAATTTTGAAACTGGTTCTACAATAGAATCATTAAGTTCAATATAAATCAAGTATAAAAACCGTACGAAAGTGTCACGACTCATATTTTGATTTGAACAGCTATTTAAGTTAAGTTTCATTTTCAGTTACAACTACAAACCGCCACATCTTTTCTTTCTCATAAAAAAACAAAAGAAACTACCCCAAATTTATACCCTGTACAATATGGGTTCATCATCCAAAGCATTGGAAAAATATTGAAGTTCATCATCAACAAGTAAGGAAATATGGTTTCTTGAAGGTCGTAGGATTGAGGCCCACCCTGTGGCTGATTTTGGAGTCCAAAATCCCATTCAACTAGTCCCGATTGAACAACTTTAATCATGGATAACACCAACATCTGCCGAAAGGGTTATGCATGCAAAATCTCGCTATTCTGCAAGGGATAAATTTTTTTCTGATTTGGAATCAAAAGGTATAACTCCATTAGACTACTATAAATGTTCGCTTTTTGATGCTATTTCGAATGAATCGGGCAATGATATTCACAACACTTATCACTGCTCTTCCTATAATTGTTCCACAATCGTCCATCCTCCATTACAATTCTTTGTAAATGCTGAAAAGGCTTGGAAACTTAGTTGCTTAGGCTATTTTGTTGATCATGCTTTAAACAAGAAGTCTAACCTTTAAATGGTACAACAGTTCATGTCATCAAGGTTTGAATCTTGGGGTTTTAATTTTATAAATTTTGATGAATCGGGCTTCTTTTATTTTAAATTTGACAATGAAGAAATAAAGGACAAGGTCATCTATCTAGGGCCTGTAAATGTAGAAGGGAAGATTTTTGTTTTTGGTCCTATAATTCAAAAATATCCTTCCATCAATTACACCCTTGATACTTGTACCCAGTGGGTGAACATTAAAAATATTCCAAGGCCATATTGGTCCGTGGAAGGGCTTACATATATTGCTGAGGCATTAGGTATAGTCATCGGCAATGATGGGCTTAGTACCTGGACTACCGCTGCCAGAAATGAGACAGGATATTCTGCCAAGATATGTCTCGAAATGAGTCATATGCACTCTAGGCCAAAACACATTCTTGTTGTAGTTCCTGGTATTGATGAAACCTTCACGCATGCAAGAATTACCATAGAATACATGCAAAATGGATCATGTTCACTATGTTGCAGCCCTGATCACAAACTTGAAAATAAATGTCCTCACAAACCAGGATTTGAGAGAGATTATAATCTCATGGACTGCTCTGCTGATCCTCTTGTTAATCTTTCTGAGGAAAGCTCTAGTATTGCCGTTAGCAATGCAGGTGATCCTAATTATGCAGGTGTGCCTCGTCGAGCCATTAGATCAGTTCGTTCACCAGATACGGCAAATGATATAAATGAAGGGCATGACAACAACATGGAGGTCGACTAGTGATCCTGAACATTTGATCGCTTATTATGTTCTATGTAATCTAGACTTGTTGGTTAAAATTCAACTTTTATTTTGTGATTGCTTGTAAATAAGTTTGTTGGACAAATTATGGTACTTGGTTGTAAATAACTTTAATTCCTGTACAAATTACTATTGTATATAAGTGGTTTGCATTTGTGTAATACTTTCATGGTGAATATCCACATGATTCTGCAATAGAATCAAAAATAATTATCCTTTGGTTCTACTATAGAATCAAAAGAAAGGAAAAAACTACAAATCGAAAGATTTCATTATCAATTACTGATAGATTATGTAATTTCATAAAGCATTAGAATTTTTTAAAAAAAAACAAAACAAAGAAAATCAAGTAATAAGAATGATTAAAACCATTCAAGCAAAATGGTGTCTTTTTACAATGTAGGAACAAAAAAGTTCATACAAAACAAAGAAAATTGACATGATTCAGATATTCAATTAGCGAATGAAACTCTAATACAGAGAATTAGTCACAAATGAACATTTTCAATCTTTTATTAATGTTTCAACAGAACAGAGTTTCAATGTTTATCTCCATGAGCTCCCTCAATGCAATTGTTTGTTTCAAATCCCCTCTTTTTCTGCACATGCTTCATGAAAACAATACAAACTTTAATTTTTTATTTCAACAGAAATTAAAAGCTCTCTGCACAAACAACTACATAGTTAACTTAAAAATTCAGTTTGATCCAGGTAGTATGGAAACAAAACAATGAGCAAGACTTACCCGTTTGTTATACTTCAGTAGTGGAATTGGGGATTCCATTTGTATGAACGTTCTGACTGTTGGAAGGTTGAGGTTGCATGGACTGATTTAATGTACTCTGAACACTCTGAGAGGGTGGATTTTGTTGAAGCTGTTGCCCCTTCTTCGGACATTTACGTGAATCATGATAACCTAATTTATTACAAGATTTGCACGTCTTCAATTTCCTCTTTTTACCATCGCGGCTTATCTCTCCTGGACGGATGATCCGTTTCCTGCTTCCTTTGTTATTGCTTTGGAGGGGTGGAAGTATAGTGCTTGAGCCAGAAGGTCTAACACCAAAAGTTTCTTCCAGAATATCATCTTTTGTTGTACCAAAATGTTGGAATTTACCTTCAACCCTGGTTTTCAAACTTTTCATCTCGTCCAACATGAATTTCAGTCCCTCAATATCATTAGAAACTTTGCCAAAACAGCCTTGGAACTCAGACAATATCTGCTTCGATGTATCCCTAATCATATGACTACTGCTGCTTTCTAATTCATTAGGAAACTTTAATGTGCAAAATTTCTCCAAGGCATTCTTCATCCAACGACTAGACAAGAATTGTTGTGGAATTCTTTCCACACCCCAAAGGCCTAAAATATAAAAGCAATGCCTACAAAGATAACCTACTCTCGTGAAAAGCTTACAAGAACATGCAACATCATTGTTGTAGAAAGAAAATTCAACCTCAAACAGCCTATCATCAACACTTTTATCTCGAACAACATATCTGTTAACCCCATCAACCACAGTTGGTTGGCTTGCCAAACTAATGTGGAAACAACTCGCCTTTATTTGTTTCTGAACCTTATAGAACATAGTACGAGTGTAAAGATAAGAAGCATGTTTTTCAATTTCCTTCTCGGTTATGGGTTGTGGAATACATGAATCTCCATTATCCAGTTTTTTGGTTTCATGGAGTTGCTTGTCAAGTGCACACTCATAACACATGTAGAATTCTGATAGTGTGTCTCCTTTCTGGACAAAATGATTAAAGTAGAAGTTACTGCTTTCTGACCTTGAAGTTGTTCTAAGTAAGGCTCCCATTGCCTTGTCCCTGAAGAAAGCAGGAATCCATGATTCCCTTATAGCATAGATCTCATTCAACTATACATGCTCGCTCAATCCAAACTCCTTCAACACCGCATCCCATCCTTCCTCAAATTCAGTTACCGTCAAATTTGATGACCATACGAATTTGTTTAAATTTTCCATGAGACCAGATTCAGCACAAAAAACAGGGCCAATCTACAGAAAATGTAAACAAGTAGAATTTAAAATCGAAAGGTTTTAAATTGTAAAATTTACCAAGGAATCCCTGAAGGATATAATTTACCAAGGAATTGAACAATTGTCAAGTTTTTAAATTTGCTTAACTGTCCAGTAAGTTTTGATTCTATAGCACAACTAAAAAATATGGCGCAAATGAAAATGACTTAAAAAAGTTTATGAAAGGAGGCTGATGCTACAATAGAAGCAATTATTAGATGTGTTTAAAATTTAATTGAAATAAGTAAATTATGGACAGGGAAAAATAATTTACAGAATTAAATTTTATTTACCTTCGCCGGGAACTTCTGGATCACATGCCACATACAATAGCGATGAATAGAATGTGGGAACGTTGCAGCAATAGATATTTTCATTGCAGGGCTCTGATCAGTGATTATACATTTCGGAGGACGATGAAAATTTTTTAAAAACATTTCACATGCCCATGTGAAATTTGTTTCGTTTTCATGGTCAAGCAGAGCATAAGCAAAAGTGATACTCTTCCAATGGTTGTCAACACCAATAAATTGGACGAAAACCATACCATACCTGCAAAAAAAAAACTCAACATAATTAGAACTACTGAATACATGTAATTCAACTGACTAGATATGGAAACTATTATTACAACCTAAAAATTATACCACAAATTGTTATACTAACACATGTATCATTCAAATCAAGATAACTGACTATATATTTCGGCAGAATCACATTTAATTTAACAACTTTTTTGTAAAACTTACTTGTTGGTACGGTAAGTTGCATCAAACGAAACCACATCCCCAAAAACTTCATAATATTTGCGACCTCGAACATCAGTCCAAAACAAACGAGTAAGATGACCATTTGAATCCATCTGGTACTCGTAAAAAAATCCTCCATCTGATGTCTCCTGTTTGGTTTTGAATTTTTCAAGTAACATATCTGCATCATGTTTCCCTATATACAGCTTAATATCTCTCATCCAGTTTTGGAAATCAACAACAGTTGGGCCAATATCAGAGTACAATCCAAAACAATTTTTATAAAGACCATGAGCTCTAAAAGCACCAATGTTTGTTCTTGAAGCATCCAGAAGAAAATGTCGCTGAAGTGCAGTCATAGATCGATTTGCACGGAGGAATTCTTTTCCTGATTCAGTTGCTAATGGATGGTTATGACCCTCAATAAAACAACTGATTATATAGTCGCCATCTGAACCCAAGTATTTTAGAATAACTTTTGCATCATATTCAGTTTTTTTAGTCACAGTCCTTCTCCTTCTAACTTGCACACAAGAAGCACTAGATGCATGCGATGATTCTGATTTAGCATCACAAAATTTTGACATTGAAGTCTCATGATGCCCGGCCTTCGAACAAACAATATACTTTAGCACAATTTTCTTGTTCTTGGTATGGTGGGTTGATTTTCGAACATTAAAGCCACCTTGCCTTTCGTATTCAGTATAGAAAACAAAGCATGATTCAATGTCATCAAATCGCTGACCAGAATAAGGTTTGAATTTGTTGTCTGTAACTTTAGGATTCCACAGTTTAGTCGTCCTGCTGAATGATTCATCAAAGCCTTCACTAGTACAAAATTGACTTTTTACGTCACACATTATACGTCGGTCATATAAAAAGGCGACGTATATGATGATATTATACGTCGGTTGAGAAAAAGGCGAAGTATATTTACATTTTAAAACCTTTTTTACGTCGGTTCTTAAGAAAAGCCGACGTATATGATGATATTATACGTCAGTTGAGAAAAAGGCGACGTATATAATGCTATTATATACGTCGGTTGAGGAAAATGCGACGTATATAATACTATCATATACGTCGGTTGAGAAAAAGGCGACGTATATAATGCTATTATATACATCGGTTGAGAAAAAGGCGACGTATAAAATTCTCTTTTACGTCGGATTAGGAAAAAATCGACGTATAAAGTTTCATTTTTACATCACACCTTATATGACCGACGTATAAAATTATTTTCCCCAGTTAAATTAATTTTCCCCAATTCACTAATCAAATACCACCGGCTCTATTCTTCCCCAATTCTCTCTCTCCATCTCCTCCTCTCTCCCTCGCTCCCTCTCCCTCTCCCTCTCCATCCCTCCGTCTCCCTCTCAATCTATGTGTTTGTAGATACATTTAATCTGTATTTTATGTACACACCCACATATGTAGCTTTTAAAAATACGACCTGTGTCTATATTACAGATAACGCCCAACTCCAACCCCTTCTTCAGATCTTCTCCACCCCACCCCACCACAATAACCACCGCCACATCTCCAACCACCTCATTCGTCTCCATCTCCGACCATAAACTCAATTAAAACCCTGATTTATAACCCTCCACCTCCTCCCCTCTTTCGATTTGTTGCAAATGAACAAGGGATTTGGTGTCGACCTTCACTCACTTCACATCACTCCAGCTAGAAAAGATCCATCTTTTACTTCAAGGAATGGAGCTTCTGTGAGTTTATTATTCTCCAGTTGCCGTTCACTATATGTTATGTGTAGTTTGTTATATTATCGTTAGTAAGACTCAGTAGATTAATTTAATTTTTTTATAGTATGAAATCTTAATTAATAAGCATTGGTACTACTTGCAACAGAGTCTTTAAACTTCTTATACAGTGAAACCAATCGAGAAATCTTACTTCAGTACACCGTTCTTTGATATACTGTGATTGCTAATACATCTATTTTCACATTATATTTTTTTCTCTTTGCATTTTGTTTGATTGTTAAAAGTTGTCTAATTTCGTATTATTTTCCTGCCGACACATACACTCTTGACACATAAGACCATATAAATAATCCAGCTTGTTTCCTCATGACTGCAGCTCTATGACCATATAAATAATGTGTGTCTCTCTTCACACATTATACGAAATATGGAGCAATTAAATTTGGGAAATATTACTTCTACACGTCCATCACATCATTTATAATTTTTAATATCTACAGAGACAGCAGGAGGAACAAATGCTACTGAACAATCGCTTGATGCAAGAGGTATCTGAACTTCAAAAGCGGTAGTGCTTAGTAAGGAAATCCTTTTAAGGTTGCAAGAGTCTGTAACAAATTGCAAAAATGTCTACAAGGATGCTTTGTCTATATTTTAGGTGAATATATGCATTATGAATTTATGATTGCCTCTCAGAATCTTAATCTTGCTGATACTAATTATTGAATTAGCATACTTTTGTGATTCAATTAGAATTTTGTAGCTGATGGTCTTGTATGTAATTTAATCAGAACTCAGTAGCTGATGAGAGCTCTCCAACTGCAAAACTACTTTCGAGCACATGTGAGATTGACTCTTACAAAGACTCTTACATGTGCTCCAACCTTCAAAGATGAATATACAAAGAATTCTCTTCATGGCTGCGTTAGTAAGGTAGCTATTTTGTCACTGTTATTAAGATGTCTTGTGCCACTTTCTATTTTATTAATTGTGTTATTCACTTTCTATTGATATTATAATTGTTTATCTTCCCTTTTTAAGTTATTTTGTGAAAGACTAGTTCAATTACTGAAATACTAATAGCAACCAATTTTTGAAACAAGTCTGTTTTATGTGTCACACATCTCACTTACAATATACACAAGTGTTATTTAGAGTTGTGCCCTTGCAGGTGACTAATCACTGGAGCATACTGTTACATTATTATCTTTACTGTGGCAATTCAAATGTGCATCAATTTTCAACTAATATAACAGTTTTATTTTTTTTTTTATTTTTATTTTTTTTTGCTAAATTGAGAAATATATAGAAAATAAAAGAATTTACAAAGAGCAACTATCTCGAAGCAATCTAAACGAAGATTGCAACAAGAAAGCTACTTTGACTCGGCATACCGAGCAAAATGAAAAACAAAACTGCAACTAGAAGCAAGAAGCAGCTAAAAGGCCCTTAAATCAACTAATGAGCAAGCCAAGCAATAATATCATTCCTATTACACAATTTCTGTTTAAACCATTCTAACGAAGCAATTCGTGCCTTGATGTCCTCTCGAATTCCCTTTAGTAACTTTAAAGGAGGGAAGCTGCCGCCATTGTGTATCCTGGCATTTCGCTCACGCCAGATAAAATAGGAAAAAATTTGTAAAGCAAGCAGGCCAGCGAATTGTGTAACGGAATCAGTGATTTCCAAGACAGAAACGAGAATATCTGTCCAGCATTGGGCATGAACAAAGGAGATGCCTAGCGGAGAAAGAAGCCCAGTTTTATTATCTTTTACCTGAAAAATCTTCATTGTATTGTATGTAAATAAATCATTGTATCTAGGAACTTTGAATGTCTAACGTACCTTTACTGATATTGAGATGAAATGCCAGAAAGCTGAGTCTTTTTAATATTCTCTTATATAACACTTGACCAGTGTTAGTGCCATGATTTAGCGAAATTGCTGACAGCTGTTCACTTTCACTTGGCAATATAATCGATTTAGTAAAACCCAGAACCTTTTGTGTATGGCTATTACTGTAGTTGTAGTTTAATATTTTTGCATAATTCTATACTGTTTCTGCTTTCTGGTTTTGCTTTTCTGCAATCTGCATTAAAACTGCTCTCCTTTTTTGCAATCTGCATTAAAAATGCTTTATTTTTCTGCAATCTGCATTAACTGCTCTATTTTCTGCAATCTGCGCAAAACTATTCTAATTTTCTGCAATGTGCGTTAAAATTGCTTTGTTTTTCTGCAATCTGCGTTACAAGTACTCTGTTTTCTACAATCTATTCTATTTTTCTGCATCAAGTATGATTCTAATTCCTGCATTGAATTTCAGTTATTTACTTATATTTTGCATTCTACATTATAATAATTTTTTTAATATTTGCATTAAAAAATAAATAAGACCTAATTTATGTTAGAAGCATGAATGTATCATTAGGAAATTCAGAAATTCCTATACATAATTCGATAGGAACCAAAAAGTGAGTACTGAAAATAGGAGAAGATCAATAGCAAAAAATTTTAAAGTTAAATACTTAGGTGCTTCCAAATGATTTATTCTTGCATTGAGTGAGATATGGATTTGTAATTCTGATCTATTCAATTGTTTAATTACTGACCAGGTGATTATAAAGATCCAAGCATATGGTTTCTTGACCATAATTATCATGAGGCAATGTTTTCTATGTTCAAGAGAATAAATGGTACTACATCCTCATGCTATTACTATGTCTATTATTGTAAAATACCAGGAAATTGAGGCAGATGAAGAAAATGCGAGGAAAGTGAGTTTGTACCTCTAGAGATGTGGTGCTTCCGAAATTCAACAAAGATCGGTGCTCACTTATGGTTTCGCCAATGTATGGTCAGACATTAACTGATGCACTTGATGCTCATGGAATTAATGTTCACTACATTGGAAAAGTTAGTTGAATTCTTTATTCTTAGTTTATTTTTAGACTTCAATTTGTACTTGTTTAGACAAGTAGACATGTTTAAGTACTTGAGTTTCTTAATACCCGTGAACCAAATTAATCAGCTTGTGACTGAGAATTTCTAAACATTGTAAATGTATTTTTTCATGTGTAAGTACTGACGATTATGTAATTAAATCATGATTGTGTGCATATTGAATTTGAAAGTTGGGAATTTTGGTTTGTTATTGATTCTTGGTTGTACAAAAGTTTGGTTAAAGAAGGTTTTTAATTGTTCAACAGCTTTTCAGATATAGAGAAACAAAAAAATTATTTTTTTCTTTTTATTTGACAATATACGTCGGTTGTTTAAATGAACCGACATAAAAGGATAAACAATATACGTCGGCTTTTTGGACATTATACGTCGCCCTTAAACAATATACGTCGGCTTTTTGGACATTATACGTCGCCCTTCTTGGACATTATACGTCGCCTTTTTTAACATTATACGTCGCCTTTTTAACCGACGTATATTAAACTTTATACGTCGCCTTTTTAACCGACGTAAAAGACTCGTGACTTTATACGTCGCCATTTAACCGACGTATAAGACTTATTTAACCGACGTAAAAAGCCAGTTTTGTACTAGTGCTTCTACAAACTCCTCAATTAGGCTAGTACCAGCTGATTCACAAACACCTTCAACAAGAGTACTGTTTTCCGAATTGAAAATGTTCACTGAGAGACAAAATGATTGGAAAAAATATTGAACATCAGAATACATTAGGTCTACGTATAAAACAACGAAACTTAAGACAAATAAAAATTACATTTTCTTAAATAGTATAACATACAAAATTAATTTTTTATGATGTGATAGAACATATAAAAACACATTGCTAAGAATTATTCATCCAAGCAGGGAAATATAGCCCTAACGAAAAAATTTGATGCTAATTCCTTGATATGCCTTTAGGTTCAATATTAATCGTAGCAGATACAAGCTACTATGACTACTCAAATTTGGTCAACTGTATGTGGTTCAATAATAGAACCAAATATAATTTTAAAACTACATAGGTTGAAATCACAAAAATTGACTATGTAACTATTTTGATGCTACTGTAGAGCCAAGACAAATACTGACATAATAAAGTAATTGTTGGATGTAGAGTCAAAGTAATTGTTGTTTGTAGAATCAAAGTGTTAATCAGAAGCAGTGAAAATCGTAAAGATTATAGAATACAATGGAATACTAAAGCCTATAAAATCGTAAATTTATTTGTGATTCTACTATAGAATTCTCTAAAAATCGAAAGATATGTATAAAACAATTATTGCTAATCATTCAATCCAGCTAAAAAGGAAGCATATGCGCACAAATATGAACTTTTACCATAAAAAGTCAAATGAAAATAAGATGAATAATACTAACTGATCATTGAAGAAACTTATAGGTTGTTTACATTAGATAAGAGAATCAGAAACTGTAAAATAAAATTAAAATTCAGAAGAACAACTAAATATGTAACAAACATAATTTTTGATTCTATTACAAAATCAAAACATAAGCTAGTAAATTTAGTTGTACGAAACTGAAGGATAAAGGTTCAATCACGATGAGAATTCAATATACAGTAGAAGCATAGTTTTGAGGATGTCAGTTGATTCTACTACAGAATCGAAGCATATATTAACAAATTATATGTACAAAACTAAAGGTTAAAGATTGAAACCTGATAAACACTCAAAATCAACAACAGAATCATAATTTGGAGCTTGATTTGATAAAGACGCCATCGATTCCGTTGAAAATCAAAGAAAGCGAGAGAAGGAGATCATACGAAGAGCGAATTGATGAAAACGATATAAAATCTATTATAATCGAAGAGTGTGAGAGAGATACAGGTCGCAGAGATATCTTCGGAGAAATTATCGGTGAACTTTAATCGGAGAGATTGCAGGAGAGGACAGTGTATAACAGAACTATACATACAACTAACGGCTACTACGTATTTTTTTTTAATGATTAAAGAGTAAAATAACCTGAGCCGTTCGATTAAAGTGTGATCCAAAGGCTGATATTAAAACAGTAATTTCTCTCATACTCTCCACCTAATGAGGTCCTCTCTAGAATAATGGCTCATCTATATATAATAGATATAATAGATAATTGATGCATCAACACATTCTGACCTCCAGCGTAGTAAATACATTTTGACTGTCTCAACAAAAACATGAATAATATAAATTGCAAATATTTTTAGTCTTATGTTTTATCTGCATTTTCTTCTTTCTTTTTGCATGCATAACACGCACACGCATGTTGTTTGTAATTTCATGCATATAGCAAGTACGATTTCTTAAGGTAGAATATTTTGTTCATAAATTTTGGAATTTCGAACTTTCAACCATGATTAATCAAAATTTTAATGCAGTAAAATGTTGTACAGAAACGGTTGTCAAAAAATAATTTTTGCATAACGAATAATTTTTTTCCCAATTAAGTATCAAATTATGCTGGAACGGGATGATCTCGAACTCGACTATTAATTGCATACACAGCATTTTTATATTGTAGAGCTTGCATAAATCTCGTACCACAATATAGAAATAAACCGGGATCGATTCTCATCAACTTGGCTAGCATCACTACAACAAATTTGACCTTTTACGACGGACAACTTACGACGGAATCATTTTCGCGCCGTACTTACGACGGAATTGCAAATCCGTCGTAAGTATCGCCGTACTTACGACGGAATTGCAAATCTGTCGTAAGTTAAGTTAACATACGACGTCGTAACCTTTCTTTTTGTTATTAAATTTAATTGGAAAATGAATTATTTTTTTTGTAAAAGAAACTTTGTCGTCTAGCTGTGAACTTACGACGAAATCCGTCGTAAGCAGTAAACTTACGACAGAATATATTCCGTCGTAAGTTATATTTTGTTATTAAATTTAATTGGAAAATGAATTATTTTTTTTGTAAAAGAAACTTTGTCGTCTAGCAATGAACTTACGACGAAATTCGTCGTAAGAGTGAACTTACGACAGAATCTATTCTGTCGCAAGTCGCAAGTTATTTTTTGTTATTAATTTTAATTGGAAAATGAATTAATTTTTTTGCAATTGTAGATGTCTCACGATACTAGTTGGGTCTTTAATTGGAAACTCTTTTGAAGATGTTATTGACCTCCAAATCATGAGTTTGAGTAACCAAACTGAATCTCACATGCTATGCTACCCAAAACCAACATCAGATTCATTGTTGGGTAAATTCTGCAAAAATATGTTCTTGATGTTCTTGAGCTGTTCTTGAGGATCAAAGCAGTTTTTAAGGTGTTATTGAACTCCAATTTTGATGTTATAGTAACCAAAATGAATCCCACATGATGCATAACACAAATCCATGTTCCGTTTTATTGTTGGATAACTTTTACAAATTTTGATTAATATTCGATTAATTGACCGATACAACCAAATTTTTTTAAATCATTTATTAGTCCAACCAAATTAATTTTTTATTTTTCTAAAATTTGGGAATATTTTTAAATTAGATATATTTTGACATTCGTACGGTTAGATCGTCTAGAAATATATTTTAAAAAATTGAAACAATAATCAGGGATAGAGCACTGGTTACGAGTACCAGTCAAAATAATAGTGATTTACTAAGATCTTCAACCAAGTTAATTTTATATTTTTTACCAATTTGGAAATATCATTAAATTAGATATATCTTCACATCTGTATGGTTGGATCGTCGAAAAATATATTTTAAAAAATAAAAACATTAATTTGGACAAAGCACTAGATACGAGTACTAATCAATATAGTAGTGATCTACTAAGAAATCCAACTAAATAAATTTTTTATTTTTTGAAAGTTTGGGAATATCATTAAATTAGATATTTCTTAACATCCGTACGGTTGGATCGTCGAAAAATATTTTTAAAAAAATAAAAATAATAATATGGGACATCACTAGTTACGAGTACTAGTCAACATAGTATTGATCTAGTAAGATCTCTAACCAAATTAATTCTTTATTTTTTGAAAATTTAGGAATATCATTAAATTAGATATTTCTTGACATTCGTACGATTGGATCGTCAAGAAATATATTTTAAAAAATAGAAACAATAATATGGGACAAATCAATAGTTACGAGTTCTAGACAACATAGTAGTGTTCTACTAAGATTTCCAACCAAATTAATTTTTTATTTTTTGAAAATTTGGGAATATCATTATTTTAGATATATATTACATCCGTACGGTTGGATCGTCGATAAATGTTTTTTAAAAAATAGAAACAATAATCTGTGACAAAGCACTTGTTACGAGTTTTAGACAATATAGTAGTGTTCTACTAAGATCTCCAACCAAATTAATTTTTTATTTTTTAAAAAAATTGGGAATATCATTATTTCAGATATATATTGACATCCGTACGGTTGGATCGTCGATACATGTTTTTAAAAAAATAGAAACAATAATCTGAGATAGAGCACTAGTTACAAGTACGGGTCAATATAGTATTGATCTACTAAAATCTCCAACCAAAATTTTTTTATTTTTTGAAAATTTGGCAATATCATTAAATTAGACATGTCTTGACATCCGTACGGTTGGATTGTCGAGAAATATATTTTAAAAAATAGAAACAATAATATGGGACAGAGTACTAGTTACGAGTACTAGTCAATATAGTATTGATCTACTAAGATCTTCAACCAAATTAATTTTTTATTTTTTAGAAATTTTGGAATATCATTATTTCAGATATATATTGACATCCGTATGGTTGGATCGTCGATAAATGTTTTTTAAAAGATTGAAACAATAATTTGGGACAAAACACTAGTTACAAGTTCTAGACAATGTGTAGTGTTCTACTAAGATCTTCAATCAAATTAATTTTTTATTTTTTGAAAATTTGGGAATGTCGTTAAATTAGATATATCTTGACATCTGTATGATTGGATCGTCGATAACTAGTTTTCAAAAAATAGAAACAATAAATGGGAAAAAAATATCCTTATTTAACTTCGACAATTTCAAATAAATACTTCCATATGCTAGAAAAACTTGAAACTTGGAGTGTATCATTTAAAAAAAAAAATTCTATCCATGATAAAATTTAAGAATTTTTTTGAGAATTTGATCCGGAGTCGAATTTAGAGCCGAAAAACTCATACGTTTAAAAATCAAACGGTTGACCAAACTTCTAAGAAATTTGACCAGATTTTGATAGAACAATTTTTTTAATATTTCCAAGTTCTGGTAAAAAAATTCATAATTTTTATAACATTTTTTATTTTTGAATATTTATTTTAATCTATATTAAGAGTGAAAAATTAAAATTCTGTTTGATGAAATGTGTCAATGTGGTATTGGTTGACAGCATAGCACAAGGATTGTGCTTCTTCAATCAATTTATAGCCATTGATTAAAACAAAGAAACACACATCCAATGGTCCTCGTTAAACCCAAATAATACACACAGCAGTACAGCACAAACCCATCTCTTATTCAAACAAAAAAAAAAACCTATCTCTCCCCTGTCTCTCAACTCTAACTCTCGCCTCTCTCCCTCAATCTCTCTATGTGGGTTCTCAATCCCTCAAATCTCTCTACATCTCTCTCAGTCGAATCTCTCTCAATCGAATCTCTCTCCCATCTCTATTTCTTGATTTAACCTCCTCTCCCCTCCTACTCTCCGTAATACACACACAATATATATATGGTTTGTTGGTCGGTGATGGGAGATTGAGATGTGGGGGAATAAGGATGTGGTGTTGCGAACGATGAGGCTGTAGTCCAAGGGGATGTCAGCTATAGACGGTGCAGCGGAGTTGAATACAGTGAAGGCGAAGAAGGAGGTGGATGGGTGTTGGTGTTTTGAAGGTAGTGACTGTTTGAGTGAAGGAAATGGGTGATGAAAGAGAGATGGGAAGGAGAATCGAGGCTGGTGTTGTGGGAGAGGGAAATGGTGCGAGCTGGGTGGTGTAGCGGAATGGTAGAGGCGCGGTGGAGATGCGGTTGATTGAGAGAGAACGGAGATGGGAAAGGGAATTGGTGGGGTTGCAGGTAAGTGATGTTGGCGGAGAGGAATTAAGGTGGGTTTGAAGAAGATGATGGGGGAGATAGTGAAGAACGGATGAGAGGAGGAAAAGGGTGGCGATTGTAGAATGAAAAGAGGATGACAGTGGTGAATGAAGGTGAAAGAGAGGCGGAGCAGAGGTGTTGCAGCGGTGGAGCAGGACGGAGATCTGGTGAGGCTGGGGAGATGTAGTGTGTGCAGGTTTTCAAACGAGAATTGTGGGATTGCTAAGGAGGAGAAGTTGGGTTTTTAATGGGTTTGGTTTTAGTGATCGGAGAGTGTTTTTTTGTATTTGATAAGTGGGTATGTGAACCGTGGTAACACGGAATCTGTTTCACAACCTCTTGACTATAAGTCTATAGTCAGAACAGACTATAGTTGCAAAGAATGTGGTAAATGACAAAAGATGTGTTTGGATTATTGTAATGTACATGGTTGAATAGATTAGGATGCTTGGGAGTTTTAATTATTTTCATACTTATAAGGATTATTATGTTGTACGATGTTATGCTTGGTGGTAATGAAAAAACAGGTTATGTTGATTTGATTATTTTTGGAATGCATATATTCAAAGAACTTACGACGAATGTTCTTCATGTAAATATTGTCATAAGTTGTAATATAGATTTTGTATTTGAACAATTTATTTTTAAATTTTATTGCAAAATTAAATTAAATGGAAAAAATTGTGATTGAATTTGAAATTTGTGACAAGAATATGGAATTTGTGACAAAAATTACAATTTGTGACAAAATTGAAAGCTTGTGACAAAATTGGGAACTTGTGACAAAACTTGGAACTTGTGACAAAATTAAGAACTTGTGACAAAATGCGGAACTTGTGACCAAATTAGGAACTTGTGACCGTATTTTCGAACTTTCAACTGGAGCAAAAACGACAGAACTTTTCCGTCGTAAATGCCTCATTTACGACGGATCTAGTGTAAATTTTCCGTCGTAAATGGTCTTTTTTGTTGTAGTGCATGACAGTAGCTAGCGTGCAGGTACAATAATAACCTCTTTGGGGCGCCGCTCAACAGTGCATGAGAAAGAAAAGACAAGATATAAAATTACGGACATTTGAGCAAGAACCGACGTTTGGTTCATACCCAGCAGACACTAACGACGAACAGTAACTTGAGCCAATCATAACCAGACAACGCATTCTTTAAAAACCCCCAAACTTGTAACTTTCTCAACCCCATAATACTATACACCTGTCTTTATTACTTTCCATCCACCCAAGACTGTAAGTATTATGTAATTTACTTTTTATAAAGTTTGATTTGATATGTTCAGATCTCTCTCTCTCTCCCAAAGATAGAAACAGACATAGGTTGGGTGATTATAAGTAGTAGGTGAACTACTGAACTGCTTAACTTTAGTGTTGTTCTATCTTTAAACCACTGTTTCAGTCTTTAGGCTGGCTTACAAGTTAGTACAAATGATGTGTGGACTAATTGATCTCAACACTGTCAATGAAGATGATGATCAAACCACGCCGTCTTCTTACAGATTTACACCTGTCTTTATTACCCCCATAATACAGACTGTAACCCTAGTTGTTCCCTTTTACAGTTTTACTACTGACCCAGTTGGGTCCCATCATTTGATTTAGTTGACGACCGTACCACACGATAAGATCTTTCATTATATACTGATACTCCCTCCGTCTCCGTAAACATTTTCCGTTTGACTAAAAATATGGGTTTTAAGAAAAAGTGGGTATTGAATATTATTTGTAAGAAGTAATGGATATTGAATATTGTTTTTAAGGAATAGTAGGTATTGAATATTGTTTTTTTTTTGTAGTGGGTGAAGTAGTGGTATTGAATATTATTTTTAAGGAGTGGTGGGTGAAATAGTAGGTATTGAATATTGTTTTTTTGGAGTAGTGGGTGTTGAATATTATTTGTAATGATTAGTGGGTGGAGTAGTGGGTATTGAATATTATTTTTAAGGAGTAGTGGGTGGAGCAGTGGGTATTGGATATTATTTTTTACTAGTTGATAACCCGTGCGAAGCACGGGCATAGATTGAACACGAGTCGAGATTAAAAAATTAATATTAATACACTATTTAATTATGTAGTTATAAAGAATCGAATCTGAGATAAAGTTAAAAAAAATTAAAGTAAATAAATCTTTATGATTATGTCAGGAATTGAACCCCTTATAGGAAATCGAACACGCGATGAAATTAAAGAAATTAAATAATAAATCTTTTATTGTATAATTATGTAGTTGGAAAGAATCGAAGACCGAGTTAAGAGTTAAGTGATAACCGTCAAACCCCTTAATCGAATCCCTTATAGGAAATCGAACATGGGGTGAAATTAAATTAAATAATAAATCTTGTATAATTATGTAGTTGGAAGGGATCGAATCCCGAGTTAAGTGATAACCAAATTTGGGTCAAACCCCTTAATCGAATCCCTTATAGGAAATCGAACATGGGGTGAAATTAAATTAAATAATAAATCTTGTATAATTATGTAGTTGGAAGGGATCGAACCCCGAGTTAAGTGATAACCAAATTTGGTACTTTGGTACTATTATGTACCATTAAAACATGATTTTGCACATTAATATAGAGTATAGATGGCTTAAAATAGAAATGAGAAGAGTATTTTGATAGTCCCGATTTAGTAAACAGGAAATGTTTTAAGAGACGGAGGGAGTATAATATAAAAATATAATAATAAAGACATTATTTTATAAATATAATAGAATATAATTAAAAAATATAGTTTTGTAGATTAATTAAGTTATTATATTAATTAGGGTTATGATACTTAAGTTTTAATATTAAGGTTTTTACTTAAATTATAATCTATTATTTGCATTAAATTTTGACTTAAAATATAATAACTTACATTTGTATTCAAATTTATATATATATATATATATATATATATATATATATATATATATATATATTTATATATATATATATAGTTGCATTCCAAAACAAACACCTTATAGAACAAACAATAAATAACAGCTTAGCTTAGATCTAATAGATCCAATGCCCTGGCGGGGCCACCAAATACAAAAAGTTGTTATATTTTTATCCTCGAACTAAAAAAAGTTATTGTTCATAATGACGTCATCATGAACAGTATTTTATTTTTGCTGGATGTATATAGGGTAAAAAATAACAAGTATCTAGGGTGTTCTTTATTGTTTGTTATATAAGGTTGTTTGTTATGGGTTGGACTCCATAACAAACACCTTATATAACAAACAATAAAGAACTCCTTAGATCTAATTGATCCAATGCCCCTGACGGGGCCACCCAATACAAAAAGTTCTATTTTTTTAGGCTCTATCCATCCAGCAAAATTTTTTTTTTTGAAAATTTACTGTTCATCGATGACGTCACTGATAACGTCATCATTTTGCTATGGAGTCCAACCCTATATATATATATATATATATATATATATATAGGGTCCTACTCCACTACAAACTAAAATTAACTACAAACTAAAAACTAAACACTAATCTAATATTTCAAGCTAATCTAATGACCAAACTAGGGGTACCCCAATACAAAAAATGCTTAAAATAATTGGCTCTATCCAACAAAAAAAATAAAAAAAAAATAAAAAAATAAAAAAAAAATCAATGTTCACGTGATGACGTGGCAGTGGATTTCACTGGTTAACGGTGTTTCGCACCTTCTTGTACGGCGCTTCGCGCCTTTATCATTCTAAAGTTGTAAGGAATGGCAATCAATGGTAAAGGCAATAGACGATTGACGGGTGTGTCGAGGGCCTTCGGCCCTCATGACTACCTAACTCATCCGTTTACTGTCTTAAATGCTTCGCATTTCCACGGCAGGGAATTTTTTTTTTTTTTTGAAATTTTTTTTTTTTTTTTGGATAGAGCCAATTATTTTAATCATCTTTCGTGAAGGTACCCTTGGCGGGAAACTTAGAATAGATGAAATATAATTAATTTAGTGTTAGTTTGTAGTTTGTATTTAAGGATTGGTTTGTATTTGAGCAAAAGCCTATATATATATATATGTCTTGATTCAATTAGTAACTTTTTTATTTGAGTAATTGGGTAACTCAAGCATAGCCCTCAGATTTAATGTAAACCAACAATGCAGATTAAACGGATGGTTACAGTCAGTTATGCTATCATCCTCTGTGTGATGTTCCACAATTTCTTTGATTAAAAAATAATTGTTCAAAAAAGAAAGCCACGTCCACTTCTCAGTTCATTGGAAATTATATTGTTAATAAAAAATCTTTTACAGAACATATGTTTTTAGAGAACACACAGTTTTGGTATAAATTTAACAACTAATACAGAACCTTTATATTTTTTTTGTATGTTCTGTATTTTTTTTGTTCTGTACTTTTTTATTTTACAATTTATAATTTATAATTTTTCAAAACATAAATAGTAAATACAGGACTTTTTTATTTTTTGTATGTTCTGTATTAATTTTAAAGTTTTGTCCTGTATTAATTTTGTATGTTTTGTATTAATTTTTTAAAAGTAAAATAAAATACAGAACCAAAAATAATATAGAACATATTAAAATCAAACAAATAAAAATAAAAATAAGAACATTAAATAGAAAATATTTTTTATTTTCTAAATATTTAACGTGGTTTTTTTACATTTATTTTAATTATAATTTTATATGTTATGTAATACTCCCTCCGTCTCTTAATAAGTTGCTTGTTTGAAATGTCTGAACTGTTCATAACATGAAACAAATTACTAATTTACGTCTAATCTATAAGACCAAATATAGTCATGAGTGATCTTGTTGGATTCGTATTTATGAATATTTTAATACAATGAAGTTTTTATATTTAATACTAATACGAAATTTAAGATATTAACGATCAAAAGTGTGCGTTGGCAAACGTGTCCAGTCAAAACAGGCAACTTATTTAGAGACGGAGGGAGTATTTATCCTATATTCTGTAATTTAAAATGTTCTTTCGTATGTATGTATGCTTTATAATTTAATATATTTTGTGTTATGCATATTTTATGTAGCATTTTCAAGTGTTCTGTAAATTTGTGTGTTCTGTATATAATATATATATTCTGTAGGTTTATATTATTTTGTTTGTACTGTACTTGATTTATATATTTTGTAATTGTGTTCATTTGTTATCTATTTTCTTTTTTATGTATTTTGTTAAGGTGTGTCCTTGTTAACAGTTGTTGGCGTATGTGTGCAGTTAGTTATGTAGAGTCCCACTCTAGGGAGAACCATCTTACGTGGAGAACCGTGGAGAATCACTTAAAATGCATTAAAATAGTCCTTTATATAAGGCCCCTGGCGGGGCCCCTTCACATAAAAGTCTTATAATTCTACCCTCTATCCATTCATCAAAAAAAAAAAATTAAAATAACTTTTAAAAAAATTTTAAAAAATGTTGTCACGTCATCATTTTTTGAAAATTTTTAAAAAAAATTTTTTTTTGTAATTTTTTTTTTATAAATAGATAGAGTACAGAATTATAAGACTTTTTTGTGAATATGCCCCTGCGGGGCCCTTATATATAAAGCAATTATAATGTATTTTAAGTGGTTCTCCACGGTTCTCCACGTAAGATGGTTCTCCATGGAACAATGGCCTAGTTATGTATTAATGTTAGTTAATCTTATCATCTAATTTTATTTTGAATCAATGGGTTGAGATCTTAGTTCCTAAGTTACTCAAAAATAGTAGTTACCCATAGAGAAGGATCCTATATATATATATATGGGTAAAGAGTTAATTTTTTTTTTGCTAAATAAAAAAAAAATTGTAGGAAACTTTTCTACAGTGTCGCCTTAAAATCACGATTTTGCTGAACATATAATATGCAAACTGATCGTTGAGAGATGGAGAAAAATACAGTGAAGTCATATTTCAAAAAAAAAAAATCACTAATTGATGGGAAAAATTAAATTAAAAATGGAGGAAATTAGGTGGGATTGTGTGTGAGGATGTATTCGATTTGTGTGTGGTGCCCCTAGCGGGGCCATTGGATTAGATTAATCTATGGCCCAGATTTAATTTAACGTGATACTGTAGAAAAGTTTCCTACAGTGTCAGGTAGAAACTCGTTTTCCTATATATATAGGAGTACTCATTTAGTTGGAGTACTTGGAGTACATATTAGTTATGCAGTCAAAATATTTTAAAATTTATAATTTTGCAACCTTGTTATATGAATATCATAATTTCATTGATAATCTTAAAAATATCGTATGTTTTGCAATATATTTATCTTGAAAATCCTTTATGTTCTGCAATCAGAACATATATGTTTTGCAACCCAAATGTGTTTTGTAGAATAATTCGTTTTGCAATATTTTGTTAGCAAAACATACAAATTTTCAAGATTTTCAATGAAACAGTGATATTCATGTAATAAGTTTTGCAAAATAATAAAGTTTGAAAAATTTTGAATGCAAAATGTATATGTACTCCAAGTACGTACTCCAATTAAACGAGTACTGCATAGAACTTTACTCTATATAATTATTAAAATATAAAATGATTCGTGTGACAGATTTCGAGTAACTATGGATCTTGTAATAAAGAAAATTTACCTGTATCACCCGTAGAAACAGAGTACATGGCCACCAATTGGCTATGTCATGTAGTTGAGTTAAGGTCAATTTCTTTAAGTTTCAGTTTTGCGATCATACTTCCACGGAACTCAAAAACATTGATTTCTCATAAGGTGTTGGTGGAGTCCTAAAAGTAACATCCACTGATCCCTGGTTGGCATCGGTTATGATTGAGACTAGGACGATATCTCACTACGCCATAGATGGCCTTCGGCAACACTTCAAAACTGTTGCCAAAGGCCCAAAAACTGTTGCCGTAGCCTAAAAAATCTCTACGGCAACACTTTTCGGGTGTTAGCTTTTTCGATGTTGGCGTAGGGTCAATAGCAACACTTTTACACCTACAGCAACATGATAAAATGTGTTGCCGTAGGATACACATTTGGTGTAAATGGCCACCAACACGTGGCAGGACCCATTGACACGTGGCTGGACCCACTGACACGTGGCTGGACCCACTGACACGTGGCAAGACCCATCGATAGGTGGGACCCACTGACAGGTGACAACACTTTATCATAGCTATTGCAACATTTATTAGTCTATTACAACATTTATCATACAATACTGCAACATTATATTAAAGCTACTACAACACCTTTTTAATGCAAAATAAAAATGTACATTTTATACATATGCCTTTCCAGTACATTAGTACTAAGAACCTGTTTTCAGTTCAACCCCAACATACCAACATAATTCAGTACATATATGATCAACAACATCACAAAATACCATAACTAGCTAGT
Organism: Kitagawia praeruptora; assembly: GCA_037693485.1. Lineage (NCBI taxonomy): Eukaryota > Viridiplantae > Streptophyta > Magnoliopsida > Apiales > Apiaceae > Kitagawia > Kitagawia praeruptora. Next base: position 65,322,850 of record CM075351.1, read on the forward strand.
ACCTAAATATCATAAACATCAAATACTAACTAAGATCATAACTTAAATATCTACCATCTTCATTGTCACTAGAAATGGTCTTGAACCATATTCACCTTTGTAACCACTTCAACTTGAACCTTCAATTTCATCAACTTTGCTTTGTCCTGCTTTTCTTGTCAACCTCTGTATATAAGTGTTTGTTGGAGTACAAAACCATACACTTCCAGGTACATGGCCACTCAACCACCATCGAAAAACATAACAAATGTGATACTTCTGTAAATTCCCAGCCACCTGCAAATAAAGATCAGCACAATAGATTAGAAAACAAGTGTCAAGCATAACAAAATTTTAGGGACTTCTTTTTTGAAGACACCAACATGACAACCAAACAAGTGTCAAGCATGATGAAACAGATTAGAAAAGGGATCATATCTGAAGTCTATTTACCAGAGAGAAAAAGAAAGGCTAACAAAATATGCGTCTCTAAGGAAGCATCATCGATGTTCATTGCACTTTGATCAATGTTGTTTATGTACTGGAAAACAAAGCATACACGTTTATTAAGTATTCTGAAATAAAAGAGATATGATACATTTACTATTCAGTAACATATTACAGCAAACATGTACGTCAGCATAAATTTTATGTTCTTATGGGGTGTACTGTGACATTAAGAAATCTGGGGCATATAATATAGAAACATCAGTACATGGTTGCAAAACATCAGGTATTGAAGAACACCGAATGCATTAATGACGACACAGACTCATTAGATTAGACAAGAAAACATTTTAAATAGGAGGGTGCAAAATTACATCTATAGTTCTATCATCAGTAAGATCCAACCTTTGAATGTCAAGCCTCAATGGCATGTAGCAATGACATGACCTTTTTCATTTTTCTCTAGTAACTGCTAAGCCTGCAAAAGACAGATGGAGTCAGAGACTGGTTAGAAGAGGTGGATAGATGCATCACTGATTCGGCACCAATTCCAAACAACTGATGAAACCAGATACAACATACCTTTGTCATACTGAAGTTTTACATGTTTTTATACTGAATATGGGAAGGCTTGGAGATATAATCAAGCACTTAGCCTATTATTAGAATAAGATACCAAGCCTACCTTTGTCAAACTAATTTTTTTTTGATGTTTGGGATATAGCAAGCAAATATAGAACAAAATTATAATTGAACTCTAAAAACCGCAAACATACCCTTGGATGAGAGAACACGTTTCTCGTGGTGTCCGCTGTTTAGTACCTCAACATTGAACTGTCCTGGGATGGTGTCTATTGTTGGTATCTTGTATGTCCATGTGCTATCCGCAACCACCAACCCATCTTCATTAGTAAGGTATTCTTTAGACATGAAGAATCCAATGCCTTGAACAAAAGCCCCTTCAATCTGTATGAGAGTAAACTCTTATTCAACTGTGATCACTTGCATTGGAGGAAAAAATACACCAGGAAACATTTGGGTATAAAGTTAATAACACAGTCAAGTCAACACTACTACAGAATAGGCTTTTAGCGTCGGTCAAAATAGGCTTTAGGCGTCGGTTATTGGGCGTAGTATATGAAAGCGACGCTATAGGTATAGGTCTAGAGCGTCGGTTAATTGGCGACGCATAAAATGTAATAATAGCGTCGGTTATTTAAACAACCGACGCTTAAAGTCTGTTATATGCGTCGGTCATTTAAACAACCGACGCTTAAAGTGTGTTACAGGCATCGGTCATTTAAACAACCGACGCTTAAAATCTAGTTATAGGCGTCGGTCATTTAAACAACCGACGCTTAAAGACTGTTATAGGCGTCGGTCGTTTAAACAACCGACGCTTAAAGTCTATTATAGGTGTCGGTCATTTAAGCAACCGACGCTTAAAGTCTGGTTATAGGCGTCGGTCATTTAAACAACCGACGCCTAAAGTCAATTTTTTTTTAAAAAAAAATTGCAATTATGTTATGAAACAATACAAAACAATTTCAGAACCAATTTAGCCACCAAATTATATATAAAATCAATTTATACATGATACATAATCAAGAATGAGATCTTATTAATAAACAATATATAAGAGTCAAATAAATTTAAATTAAAGAATTTATGCTAGCATACAAAAAAATACATTAATGTTGAAAATGCTAATCATTTTCATTGTCAGGTAAGATCCTTTGTAATTCTCGCTAACTGGGCCGCATGATTGCCCAAATCTTTCATGGGACACTGGTTCTTGACAAAACCTTGATTTGCTTGAGACCTCCATAATACGTCTGTATACAGCTCCTGGGCTGCCAAGCTCGCTACTGGCTGTGTAAACTAGGTACACAAAGATCACTAGAACCACATGCACTGAAATCATATGAAAAGTAAAGCTCTTGAGTTGTATACTGAGACCCTTCCATAGTATTTAATCCAATGGACAAGTTAGTTTAGTTAAAAATGTACAGAGATATTTGCTTAAGGATGCTAATTTATATGCAAACTTTTATAATTTCATTTTGGAAGGATAAAATTAGAGAGTAAAATGTACCTATCACAGAATGTATGTAGCAGCAGTCCCCCATCTGAAATCAAGTATAATTGATTCAATCTGCAGTTCCATATTAATAAGTTTTGGATATATTCAACTTGTTGTAGAGCTTCAACATAACGATCCTTCACAATTTCACACACAGTATGAGCATGAGGAGCCTTTCTCTTAATTTCTATGGCCATTACACCAAACAAAAGTACCTGCTTTTAAACTAACATTAGGACTTGTAACAGAACTCAGCTAGTCTCCACTGCGTTGATATGAGAAGATAATCTTATAAAGTCTCATGATAACAAAACATAGTTTTCTATTGATAACAAAACATATCTGCGTTGATATGTGGTGTCCAGATGATCTGCCGCTGCCCTCATCTACTACACTCTCATGATAGAATATGGTTCTATCAAATATAATAATATGAAGCAAACAATGAGTCATATTCAGATTTGAAATTATTTTAGGGGAGGAGAAAACAATCTGAATACATTCGATCATAATTAAAGTTTGGAAACCTGTCCCATATCTACAGCAGGGTTCATACTTTGCCCACAATCATAAATGATATCCGCTTGAAGGATACTGGTTTCTCCAGTTAGAATATTTATTTCCACCTGCAGTACAAATGGGTTCGGCCTTGTTAAAACCATAAAGAACTGCTATACAAGAGACATTCTTTGAACAATTGACAGTGTAGACGTCTTCTAAGAACTTTGAGAGCATTATATAAAAGTTGAGGATGAAACAATATTAAATTTTGAACCAATCGAAATATATTCCCAAATCAGTAATAGAAAGTATAATATTTAATAAGATAAGACAAGTGTGTTCAACAAATTTACCTCACTCATTGCTGCCCCATAATTCAAGCCTTGAAATGAAGAGAGAATGATGAAGCGCTCAATTGAAATCCAAATTGTCGCCCACAAATTGAAACCTTAACCAAATTTACTGGAAGCCCTCAATTCAAATAAAAAATAAAACCATAATTGTAGCCAAAATGTTGGTTCAAACCTAAATCGAAGTTTGAACCCCTAAATTGAAAGCTTGAAAGAGGGGGAGAGAGAAAGACGGAGAAAGAGACGGAGGGAGAGAAAGATAGGGAGAGAGATGCAGAGAGGGAGAGATAGAATGATAAAGAGAATGGTAGACAATAATTTGTTAAAATTTGGGGTAAGGGGGAGGCGGTAGATTTTGCAGCTCGAGCTTTTATCAAAATGTGTGTTGTCTTTATTTTTTTATATTTTTTATACAAGTTTTATAATTATTTCATTTTTGAAAACATTTTTTTTACAAATTTGTTCATTTTAAAATTATTCAAAAAAATCATCATTCATTTCTATTTAATTTAATATTTTCAATATAATAAATAAATTCATTTTCACACATCTTTTTACTTTTTATGTAAAGTGTTATTTATTGTAAATTATTTTTAATACATATAATTTCTTAAAAAACATAAAAATTTTAAATTACTAATTTAAAAATTATTGAAAAACACATCACTTTACAAAAAAATATCATTCATTCTGATTCAAATTCCAATAAAATAAATAAATTATATTTTAGGAATTATTATCACTTATATGTAAATAATTATTTTTTTAATTAACATAAAAATTTATTTCACATTTTTTTTATTGTTTTATGTAACATGTTATTTATATTGTGAATTATTTTTAATACATATATACAATTTCTTGATTAAAAATGTAAAAGTTTTAAATTTATCAATTTTAAAATGATTGAAAAATACATTACTATACAATTTCTTTATTTTTTAATTTTTTATGTAAAATGTTATCTATTGTGTGTCTGAATTATTTTTAATTTTAAAAAATTAAAAAATTAGTCATGCGGGACCCACTACCACATCAGCTGCCACGTCAGCAAGGGATGGGACCTACAACCACATCAGCTACCACGTCAACATGCCAAGTCAGCAGGGGTCTCACGTACCTACCACATCAGCAGGGTAGGGCCCACTGCCACTTCAACATGCCACATCAGCAAAGTCCTGTCAGTAGTGTGGCCCACTGCACGTCGGTGCACAATCAGCATTAAAATATAAAATAAAAAAAGAAAAATAAATGCATGATAGTGTAATACATTATAAAACATCTACGCCAACACTTTTCATGTCTACGCTAACACAAATACTCGGTGTTGTAATACGTAAGGATGAAAATAGCCACGACATCACTTTTTCAGACGGCAACACCTTGCAAAAGTGTTGTGTAAAGTCATCTATGACGTAGTGTCTGATCGTCTTCGAGCCCCAACTTTCGTCCTTGATTAATGAAAACATCATTTGCAAATGCTTTCACAGTTGTTCGTCTTTCTTAAATCCAAGAATTTTACCTTTGATTATGAAATACGAATGCCCTCGATTGTCCCTGTTAATCATTACTCTGATCCCGAAGACCAACGTAATAGGACCGAAATCTTATGATGTTATCCCATGCTAATATATATAGAGCGTAGTCTTGCTTTGAGCACTCTAATTTCTTTAAAGTAACAGCGCGGGAGGCACCATTTAAATTCGTCAATTTAATTATTTTGATTATTAAGATTGATGATTCGTAATTTTTGAAATATAATACATAAAATGTGTGATACATTTAACAAAATATTTTTAAAAATATTACAATAATATTACAAAAATACCTAATTTTTCATATATTAAAAATGTGTTACATTTTTTAAATATTATATATGAAGATTGATTCACATATGATCGTAACAATTTACTTAATAATTTCATATGATCGTAAAAATTTACTTACACTAAGGAATTCATATGATTTTTAATAAATAATTTTGAAAATATAACTTAGAAAGACAGAACAAAAAACTGTTTTGAAAAATCTATTTTTTAATTAGTAGAAATTTATAGATAAATGTTCAAATGATTACTTATATTATAATGAGAAATGAGCACCAATCTCATGCTTAAATGTATAGTGTGTGCATATGTACAATATCCTCACTCACTGATTCATTCATGTCATCTAATCGATCATCACTCTAACAATAATTTATGAACACTTTTATTAACTAATTTCAACCACATTGAGAAAGAGTACTTATGACTTAAACATAAGTGGAAGTGAAAATTTTAAGTTACCATATGTTTGGATAATTTTATATTCATAGATAAGTTATGAATTATTAAAAGTGTAAATTTAAAAATTAATTCGATAAATTATTTATTTGAATGAAGATACTAACTTTTATTAAAAAAAATTCTAAAAATAAACTATGTTAATTGAAAAATTAACTTCTACCAACTTTTGACTTTAAGCTATTTTTTTTTAACTTTAAGTTAAATTCTGACCTATTACAAAAACAAACTTTTATAAACTTAAAGTAAAAAATAATTTTAAGCCAAGCTTAAAAGTTGTAGCCAAACGGCCTAAGGCTATATATGTTTGGCCCTCCTTATTTAGAATTTATGAGTTACTTATTTCAGGAAAAAAAATCGTATTTACATACTTTTTTTAGATAAAGAATATGTATGATGAGTTTGATATTCATTTTCTTATAAAAATAAATTAATTATTTCAAAAAATATATATTTTTTAAATTTTTTTCAAAATAAATTACTCATTTCAAAAAAATAAGTAGGTCAAACGGGAGCTAATGACATGACTTGAGCTTTCACACAATCCAGTACATACAAACTGATCAGTGATCACCATCATAGTCTCCTCACAGTAACCTACAGAGGAGTTGTCCAGTTTAGAATATTTGCTGACCCACCTAGCTATGTTACCACTCACTTAATAACCTAGGCCACGTTGCTTTAACTCACAACATGGACTTGTAATTTCTACAAGTAAGTCTATTGGAGTCTATACTATTATATAAATTTCGGAACATTAAAAGTTTGGTTCAACGGTACCTATTGAATTTACCTAATTACCCTTACTCAATTACACATTTATTAACTAATCAATTTCCTTTTTCAGGTTACGCATATTATCTTTTCTATTTTCAAGAACTAAATAATTTACTTTTTCAAGTAAAATGCAATATCTTTTATATTTTATCTAACTAAAATTTCTCATTTATTAATCAATTTCCTTTTTAGTTTAAACATATAACCTTTTCTATTTTTCAATAACTAAATAATTTCCTTTTTCATTTAAAATAGAATATCTTTTACATTTTATCTAACTAAAATTTCTCTTTTTTAAAAACACTACGAGCAATTTTGTTTTAAAAAAAATAACCTAATTATATATAATTGTTATTAACTAATCAATTACTTTTTTCAATCAAAACACGTTACCTTTTCTCTTTTCTCTAACTAAAATCTCTCTTTTTCCAATTATATTATGGATGGTTACCTTTTTCAGCAAAACACATTACTTTTTTTCTTTCTTCTTACTAAAACCTCCATATTTCTAATTATATTACAGGCGTTTCTATTTAGTAAAAAAATAATAATAATATAATACTAATAATTAACCAATTACCATTTCAGCTAAAAAATAACGTAATTATATATAATTATCATTAACTACTCAATTACATTTTTCAGTCAAATCACGTTACCTTTTCTCTTTTCTTTAACTAAAATCTCTCTTTTTCCAATTATATCATGGACGGTTGCCTTTTTTAGAAAATACGTTACCTTTTTTATTTCTTCTTACTAAAACCTCCATTTTTCTAATTATATTACAGGCGTTTCTATTTAATACAAATAAAATAATAATATTATAATACTAATAATTAACCGATTACCTTTTCAGCTAAAATATATCATCTTTTCTATTTTTTCTAATTACATTCCATTTTTTTCTAGAAATATAACGGGTAGCGTTAATTTCTCATTTTCTAAAAACTATGAACAATTTTATTTCGTAAAATAACATAATTAAATTATAATTACTATAAACTAATCAATTATTTTTTCCACATAAATCATGTACGTTACCTTTCTATTTTCTCTAACTATTTTTTTTAATTATATCACGGACGGTTCTATTTAATAAAATAAACTAATAATATTATAATATTTTTAATTAACCGATTACCTTTTTCAGCTAAAACATATCATCTTTTCTATATTTTCTAACTAAAATCCCTTTTATAATAGAAATACCACGGACAATATTATTTTCTCATTTTCTAAAAACATTACGAGCAATTGTATTTAGTAAAATAACGCAATTCAATTATAATTACTATAAACTAATCAATTACCTTTTTCACCTAGAACATATAATCTTTTTAATTTTCACTAACTAAATTCTCTATTTTTCTAATCATACCACGGACATTCTATTTAATAAAATGAAGTAATAATTTTATAATTACTAATAATTAATTGATCATTCTTTTTAACTAAAATCTATCATCTTTTCTATATTTTCTAACGAAATCCCTCATTTTCTAGAAATATCACGAATAACATTTATATAATTATTATCAAATCATCTCATATAAAAAAGTAAGCTTCCAAAATTCATGTTTTAAAAAAATTATTTTTAATTAATTAATTTTTTTATATAATATAAAAAAAATCCGTGTATCGCACGGGTTTTAGGCTATTTATTATTATCACCACTACTTAAAAAGCTGGGAGAGCCAATTAAAAGCTGCCACGTGGCACCTTAACCATAGCCCTTAGGGCTATGGTTAGCATTTCCCTTATTTTTTTATTTCAAAAAAAAAGTAGTTTCATTATTTTAACTAATTTATTATAACCCGTGATTCTTTATCTAATATTCGTAATAATATTAAAAAATTAAAATTTATTTATTATTAGTTTACATATCAAATTGTTATTAAAAATTGATATATAAAGATTTTACATGTTTAATTTACTATGTATTTTATTTAGAATTCTTAAATTTTGATTTGGACGATTTTACGATCCGCGCAAAATGTAAAAAATATTCCTTAATTCAGTGATGGTTTAACAATTATTTTTCAATTAACTACCAAGAAACAAAATAAAAAAGATCTGATTCATGGTAATCCTAATTATTAAAATAAATAATAACATAATATACTTAATGGTAATTATCCGATTGGCTTTTTTCCATTTACTTTTAGTTAAAGATATTACATTTTATAAACACCTAAAAACATCAATTGTACCATATATTTAGATCTTTGATATTTTCTTTTTAATTAAAACACGTTATCTTTTTTATTTAAAGTCAATCTTACAATTATTAATATATACCCGAAAATATCATACCATATTTTTCAATTATTAATAAAATATATTAAAAATCTGTCTATTTTGTTTATAATAAGGAAATATTAGTATAATCCGTAAATATGAGTATATTAAATTATATTAAATTAAAATTAAAAAAATTATTAAAATTAATGACAATATAAAAACATAATTATAATATTAAATAAAATTTATAAGATAAGAAAGGAAACCCAAAAATAATCTTTAATTATGTTTTAATTTAAAACTTAGTCTTTCAATAAATAATATATACCCAAAAATATCTCATCATATCTTCTAATCACTAATAAAATATAATAGAAATCTGTATACAACGAATAATGACCGTTAGATTTTTAGTAAAAAATCAGAATCACTAGATCTAATGAGTATAAATATTATATTATTAAATTGATTTACTAAAATTTCAAGGTTCGAATTCCGTCGACGACATGTTTATTTTAAAATTTTATAATATAAGTTTTAAAGCATGCATATCATTAATTAAATTTATATTAAATTAGTTAAATTAAAATGAAAATAAATTATTAAAAATAATTATTGTATAAAAATATAATTGTAAAATAAAATAAAATTTATTATATAATAAAAGAAATCCGTGCATCGCACGGGTTATAAGCTAGTATATTTTAAAAGCGTTACTATCTTAATTATTAGTACTCGTTAATTTCTGTAAATCATGTTGAGAAATTCTCGTTGGTGCCCTTTTGGAATTGCCATTTTTAGATGGTGCCCTTTCATATTTTGGACTTACGATTGGTACCCTTAAAGTAACTGATTACCCTAATTATGCCCTTCTGTTAATCAAAACGTTAAAAAACGTTAACAAATTTCAACATTTATTCCATAATAAAATTTTATGTCATATAAATCACAAATTAAAAAAAGTTAAATGTGGAATTATGTTATTTTATGGTCAGAAAATGACTGAACACATATTTTAGATTAACGGTATGTTAACTTATTACAGATTAATGTTTAATATTTTAAATTGTGGTATATTAATAATTATAAATTAGTATTTAATTTTTTTAAACTAGCAATACATTAAAAACTTATAGATCATCATTTATTTTTATAGTTTTTTTAACATTTCTTAAAGTTTTGATTAACAGAATGACATAATTAGGGTAATCAGTTATTTTAGGGTACCAGTCGTAAGTCCAAAACACGAAATGACATCATCTTGAAAAGCCAATTCCAGAAAGGTAGCAATGAGAATTTCCCAATTATGTTTGACCCTCTTACTTTGAATATAAATCATACTTTAACTCGCTCACACTTTTCATTTTAAGGTTAGGCCAGCAAATATAAATTCCTTAATAAGTTGTATATATATTCATCTTTGTCTTTTATTCCTTGCAATGGTTGCATGTTTTGTGTGAAGTCTTCAAGAAATGAATGATTTAATACTACTCCAGATTCTATTGATTGTATAATTGCTTTTGAGGAAGAGAAAATGACCAAATACCTCAAAATGAGGTACCCATGATCCAAAATATTGATTTTCGAAAGGATTGGCCCTCACTATCCATGCCACACGTTACTGCGTGTAGCGTGTCCTCAACATACTGTAGCACCTCTCTGATCGTTCTCTCTCGTTCTTTCCGATCATATCTCCGGTCATATTTCTCGTTTTTTCCGCTCGTTCTCCACTCGCCTCTTTCCCCACCACCACCATCACCATCGTTTCTCCCTTCCTCCATCCTCTCTCTCGTCTGTATATCTCTCTCCCCGCATGTATCTCTCTCTCGGCCCCGCAGGGGTGTTTTCCGATTTAACGGAAATTAGGTTTGATTTTGGGGTTTTTAATCTGGCATAAGGAATGGATCGAGAAGGGTATAGGTTTTTAGATCATCGATCTACGATTCTAATGATATATATATCATAAACGGAAAGTTACAGAAATGATACGAACTGAGCTTGCCGGATTTATGTCGAAAATCGCCATACAATCGCCAGATTGGGGAGAGAGACGCGAGGTTCGGGAGATTGGGGAAGAATGGTGACACGCCAGTGAAAGTGGCGTGTCTGGTGATGCGCCGTTTTCAGAAGCGAGTCTCAGTGACACGCGAGTACAATGGCAATTGTTATACACTACTCACGCCTACACCAATAACGTATCTTGATGATGCTCCGCCACAAGTAGCGTAACCCAAGAAACGGCACTAGTAGTAGCGTGTTCCGTGGGTATTTAGGACCGTCCAGACTAGTCGTGGGTATTTTAGTTACACATATTTAATTTGTGGGTATTCTGGGTCTTCACCCTTTGAGGAAATTTAGTAATAAATGAAAATTTATTTAAAAAAAAAAATAGGAGATGGGGTGGATACCTAGTTAGTAGTAGTGAACTACTGATTTCGATCTAATCTTTAAAAATTAATTAATTTTATACTTGTGTTGGATCCTTTGTAAGAGCATCTTCAATGTAGAAGACCCCTTAGCTAAAATTATAAATATAATACCATAAATAAAATTTATAGAGATTTTGTAAAAAAATATTCACTCCAATGTACATTACCCTTAGCAAAAAAATTTAGATAATTTTATCTGGTTATCTATATTTGGCCAACCTCTAGAGACCTGTAAGAAAGATTTTATACAATCTATTACCTTATAACAATATAGTTTTATTTATAACAACATGAAATAATAATAACATACTATATTTACAATATAATCAACATTATAGCCAATATACCATTGGAGCACAACATCTTACAGATTCAGCAAATTTTACATAATCAATATTTTTCCGATTTAGCCAACCATTTTTAGATAATGCCGTTGGAGATGCTCTAAGTATGATTTTGGAGTTTTTAATCTTTAAATTTAATTTACAATTTTTATGAAAGAATTGTAAAATAATGTCACAAACTCCATTAAATTGATGATACTTATTTTATGAACATTAACATTTATTATTTAGTTTTTATTGTATTTTTTGCCTAAAATTTCATATTTTTCTAATTTTAAAATTATGAAATGTTTTTTAATATCTCTTTCACTTATTTATTAATTCTATTATACTCTACATAATTAATTTTGATTTTTATCTGAAAACTATAAAATTAATACTTATAAATCCTATTCAAATTATCTAATTAAATTATGTAATTTAGTAATATTTATAATTTTTCATTATTATTATTTAAAAATTTAATTATTATTAGCCGATGACAATCACGGTCATGATCAGACTTTCCTAAAAATTGACGGTTGCGGTGAGGCTATCCTAGACAGCCTTTCTTGTTCAGAATCAGAAAAATATTATCACGGCCCCGCACACAATCAAATCATGCAAGCTTTTACATTTGTCAATTGTCACAAGTTATTGTAAAAGAGAAGTCACTTTAGCAAGTTAAAAAAATAGAATATAATAGAATATAGAATATGGCGGTGCACTGGTGCTACAATATACAGTACATACCATTTGTTGGAGTCCCCCATTATCCAGTACTCTAGATGGTATACCACTACCCAATACTGACCTCTGACTACTCTCAAAGTATATGTTGTACTAATGTACTTGTACCTTTACAATTCACACACATGTACAAAACCAAAAATGAACAGTAAAAATGGAATTTTAAAAATCCAAAATCGTATTCAAATTAATAAATAATGGAGTAATAAAATGTAATTTTAAAAAAGATCAATTTAATTTAAAAAAAAAAATCAAACTCGAATGAAAATTATATAACAAAAAATAAATAAAATTACTTGAACTTTGAAACGACATCAACCTCCTATATGTACAAACTGATCACTCTCGTTCTCGTAGTCTTCACATAATAACCCACAGAGGAGTTGTCTAGTTTAGAATCTATAATGACCCACCTAACTCTGTGTACATAATAACCCTAGTCCACACCTAATTGTGTATATCTTAATTAGTTAATACTCGCTTGTTTCTCTAAATTATGTTCGATCATCTTACCTTGAATATTAATCATTAATCATACTTTAACTCGATCAAATTTTTCATTTTAGGATTAGGTCAGCATATATAAATCCCTTGATCAGATGTATATACCTCCATTTGGAAATGACTAATGAACCAAATGATAATTTACAAAGCTTCATCAATCTGCTAGAATTTACACATGTCCAAAACAAATGACACGCCTAAAAAATGTGTGAGTAGAAACGCAACCGACCACGTCGAGTCCGACGAAAAATTGAAATTCTTCTGGATCTCGGATTAGCCTAAACTCTTTTCCTTAAATTTGGTCGGGTTCGAAAATGTTTTTAGTTTACTAATTCCACAGATAGGACCGACGGTGACAGGGATAGATTGTTAGTTACCAACCGAATTTTAATAATTTTGATTTCAGGGATAGATTGTTAGTTACCAACCGAATTTTAATAATTTTGATTTTTTTGAATAATAATTTTTATTGTTTTTGAGTTTTCTAGATTTTGTTGAAAAATTTAAATTTTTTAATCGAGATTTTATTCAAATCATGTTGAGTTTTATTCATGACTTATCAAGATCTTTTCTAGAGTAATTAAAAGTAAAAATAATAATGTGATCATTCAACAAATTTGAACTTTTATTAAATAGACGGATTAATTGATCTCATTAAAATATGGGATCGCTAAGTATAGCACGCGGATTTAAGTAACGTAAACACTCCAAAAAAACTACTCCCTCCGTCCCACAATACAAGTCTCTTTTGAGAGAATTTTTTTTCCCATAATACATGTCCATTTTCAATTTTCAATGTAAATTTGTGATAATTTTCCTAAACTACCCTTTTTGAAAATTGTATAGCAATTAATGAGGAATGACCAAAAGTATAAAATAGCTCAAGTTTTTAAAAGTCAATGCATTTATAATGGGCATAAGAGGAAATATATCATCTAATTAATGTTTTCTTAAGATGCGTAATTTTTTCAAAAGAGATTTGTATTGTGGGACGGAGGGAGTATAAAAATTAAGAGTGAATGTGGGCTCGGGTAGGACTAAAAGAAAGGATAAAGGGTTAGGGTTGGCGGGACATTGGTAAAATCATATCCCTGCATTTAACATTTGTTTCTTTCCCAACCTTATGAGGTATGGCCTCACTCTCATACAGAACAAAGAAACATTAAAAGAAGAGAAAATAGATCGGGCATTGAGACCATCACCGATCAGGGTTGTAAAAATCGGTAATTCGGGCCGAGTATTCGGCCGAGTACTCGTTTTGGACCCCTAGCTAAACCGATCCGAGTAGTGACTAATCGGACCAAAAACCGATTTTTGCTATAACTCGGTCAAGACTCGGGTTGACTCCGAGTAATCGGGGTCAAACTCGGGTTTGACTAATTTTTTTTATTTTTCTTTGCTAAGTTTTAAAATATAATTTTTATTGCTCAACTTATAGACTATAGTTATAATGTATATTCGGCCCAATTAAAAGTCCTCTCTCTCTCAAAGATTCTATACATACAATTATATCACGTTTTAATATTATTAGTAATATTAATATTATTACATGGACACATGTACACTAAAATTAGAATAAATATTATTAGTAATATTAATATTATTATTTGTTAGCAGGGCTGTAATAATATTATTAATAATATTAATATTATTGTTAAGTTTTAAGTTTAACACATGTACACTAAAATTAGAATAAATACACATAAATTATGAGAAAAAAAAAAGTTAAAAAACAATATCCGATTAGTAGTCCGAGTACTCATTCTGAGTACTCGCCGAGTTTCCGATTACTCATTTTTCTGGATCAAAACCGAGTTGGTCCGATTTCCGATTTTTACAACCTTGTCACCGATACGAGTTACCAATTTTGCCAAATCATCAAAAAAAATTAATTTTTTAATTGTTCTTCAATTTGGCAACTTTGAATAAAAAAATGATCCAATGGTTGGCAACTCTAAAAGTTATATAAATGATCCTTATATGAATAATTAAATAATGTAAATTTGAAAGAAGACATGTAAAATAGGTATATTAGTATATTTCTTTTAAGCAAAAATATGCACTTTAATCATGTGAGGAAGTTGCCAACTTTTGGCAACAATTGTTGGCAACCTTAAGGCAACCTTGGCTCTCCAATAGGAAGGCAACCAAGATGGCTTGTCACATAGATGTTGGCAACCTTCTTGGCAACTCCTATTAATGGAGGTGCTCTGAGGCTCGTGTTCTAGAAAAAGATGAGTTTTTTCGGAATCTTTAAAAAGCATGTCAAACAAGTATTCTTATAATACAACCTTTATTAATTAAATCCTTTTTATATTATAATTTTCTTTTTAAAATTCACTTCTAATACAACCTTTTCTAATTATATCCTTTTTAGATTATAATTTCTTTTTTATGTGATCTAATCTTGAACGTTTAGTTTCAATCCAACGGATCATATACTTTTGATTGTACAGCGATCAGACCAAAAATTTGGATAAGATCTCTCTTATAAAGATATTTTTAAATTAAATTTAGTTCTAATGATGAAGAAAAAAACAAATCGATCAAATCGATGAAGAAAGGGTATTATAGTAAATTAACAAAGTAATTATAAATAAATATATAAGGATATAATTTATAATCCAACGGATGACTTTTAATCCAATTTTTTAATCCAACGGATCATATGCTTTTGGTTGTACGACGACCAAAAATTTGGATAAGATCTCCCTTATGCTTATTATATATAAGGTATTAATACAACGAGTGTCGACCTAAAAAGTGGTGAGATAAAATTAGTATAAAATGAACAATTTATCTCATTATCTATGTATATTTAATCTATAAAATAATGTACTCGTTAATTTTGATTGATAGTTATAGATGTATTTTTGTCGAGTTTTTTATTAAATAATCTTTATTTAAATTTTAAATATAAGGTCGTCGCGAAACGCGGCTTAATCGATTAGTGTTAAATTAGAAAAACTTTTAATAGAATATGATGGATTTAAATTTAGGAATGATCTCTAATTAATTCTAAAATAATTCATAATTTTTTAATTAGCTAAATATATTTTAACTATACTTGGGTATTATAATAAAATATATGAATGTTGGCTTTTCAAATCGAATTATATATAGTTGAAAAAATATACCAGATCTAAATTCTAGTAAAAAATTGTTACTCCATTTTACAATTTCAAAAAAGAAAATGTTACTCCATTTTATATAATTATTTGAATTTAACTGTTGTAAATATCCCGAATCAATATGTATTTGAATAAAATATACAGTAGTAGTCTAGTAGATCAAAATTTGCTTCTACACGGTTCAAAAAAGAAAGAGAGAGGAATGAAATTGGGTTGGGCCTGCGTGAAAATCCAAAATCTCTTTGTATTGAAGTTGGAAACCCTATAGTACTAAATAACATACATAGAGGCCACAGCCGCGTTCACTTGAAGGGTTTGGGAGAGATACATATACATATACATACAGACAGGGACGGTCCTGAGTTGGAAGATGCCCTATGCGATCTTAAAATTTTTTTGCCCCTGTAATAAAATAAGCCATCTCATTTCAGCAACTACCAACAAAAAAATGCTAATTCATGACTTAAAAATTATTCTTCTCGCATTTTTGCTAGCAAAATCATCAACCAAGCCTTCGAAATTAGAATTTGCAAGCATATCCCTCTCGATGGATAACATAACCAAACAATTCAATCGTTCTTATGACATCCTAGAACGGAGATACGACTTAATCAATTTTAACTTTGAAAACCTCCGTTCTGCAGAAGCTACTGTAACCGGAATAGTTAATAATATTTTGTAAGCAATTGTGGCAGTCAGATAGCAACCTTCCATGCTCTTCAAAAAGTTCAACATATCAATCACCTTTTTCACTTCAATAGGTAAGCATTCTTTTATAATTCTTAACTTAAGAAACATGACATTTCCATAAATATCAGAAACAAAATCATGCTTTAAAAATTCTTCAAGATTCATGCAAGAGGTCTTCAAACTACTCTTTAATTTTTTTTTAAAAAAAATTTGCCCCCTAAGTGTTGGATGCCCCATGCCATGGCTTGTATTGCTTGCCCTAAGGGCCAACCCTGCATACAGATCTAAAGAGAAGGAGAGAGCGAGAGCATAACAAATCAAAGCTAAACGATGTCATCGTCATGGAGAGCTGGTTTCAAGTTTATGCGCCGAACTGCAGGCGAATTTGTTGGAGTAATTACTTGTGTTTATTCATTTCTATATGTTTTGGCGTTTATTCGTTTTTTTTCTTTTTATGTTTTGGCGTTTGTTACAACATAAATTTATTAACTTAATTAGTACTAGTATTATGTTACCATGATGGTGTTAGATGGTTACTGTAAGATCAGGATCTCATGTATTGTTCCTGTTTTTAAGCTGTTATGTATGACAATCTATCTATCTTAATCAAGTAATTACCACTGTGTTTATTTTTTAAATAATGCCATGTACTTATCATCATGGTGGGATTTATGGCTATCAAATCTTCCCTAAATCCATATTATGCACTTGGGAGGAGAGTTTTTTTTTTTGGACAAAGCACTAAAAGATAACATTATATCTGCTCGCACAATTTCGAAAGTGCTTGAACAATTTGGTTGTGCAAGTGAGAAACTCAACAAAACAATTTGCTTGGGGATCTACTTTCGGCTCAAGTTCTAACCATTTCTTTTATGTTATATGATATGTTTTTCGAGTAACATTAAAATTGAGGTTAAGATTACTTCAAGTATTGATAGATTTACCTCGTGTGGTGATATGGGCTAAAAGTAAACCCTAAGGATACATTTAATGTGGCATTAATTAGACCTAGAATGGCCCAAACGTGGGGCCCACCAGTTGGGCCCAAACTCCAATTATAATATTAATTTCGTAATTAATATTTGGGGATAATTAACAGCTGGAAGATATAAGTCAGATAAGGACGTTATCCCTACGAAAAGTAGCCTCCAAGCTACACAATCATACAAGGAAACTGACTCCTACAAGGAAGGAGTCTAGAACCTTCCTCAAGGATGACTTGCCCACCAAGTCTCCTAACCCTACCCTAATACTGAGGCTTCTCAGCCTATATAAAGGGTCAGACCCCTCAATTCAGAACTACGTTTTATTGGCTTGATTCTCTTAATACAGAGATACGTAGGCATTCTGTGAGGACCGATTAAGTCTCGAACGCAGAAGCAGCCATTAAAGCACGAAGCTCACGAACCCTAGCATTAAATACACAAACCCTAGCCGCAATAATTTAAACCTAGTTTTTATTCCACAACATTTGGCGCCGTCTGTGGGAAAAAGACATCAACCATGGTTCAAACACGAAGAACTGCTCCAGGCACTACAGAGCCAATCGCTACCGAGGCTCTACCTCTTAGCTCTGCTCCGCCCCTTACTGAACAAGTACTTCCGACATCTGAGCAAGTACCTCCGGCATCCGGAACTATCGTTTCGTACCAAGTTTCTCAACCCCTAGGGACGACTACCCATGTTGAGAGTACGCTACCTCCGATCATCCACACAGTTCCAGGGACTAACCCCCCTCAGACGGGGATTTCTTCTCTGATTGTAGGTCCCAACAACCTTACACGAGGGGTTCAGATCCATACTACGGATATCCCCATAAGCACCAGTCCAATGTACGGGATGTCTAACTACGGAGCTGGACCAAGTGGTCATGCCCTGTACATTCGAGATCGAGATTATCGCGATTTTTCTGGTCCTTATACAGATGAATCATCTTCTGACGATGATTACGAGCGTGATGAAGCTCCAAGGAGGCGACGTGCAAGTAAAGAACCTATGGGGAGGACTCGAACTATCCATGATGGACTCCCTTCAACAACTGCTGAAAGGATTAAGGCTTATGAAGCCGAGATCTTAAAGTTAAAAGAAGATATGGCCAGGGAGCAAGCCAGATCAAATCAGACTTTGCCACCTCCTACGTCAGGACCAATTCCTTTCATAGATTTGGAGAGGCCTCCAAGGAGGCAAAGAAGGACTACCGTCCCACCTGAAATAACTACAAGGGTGGAAACCCCTAAGAGCAACCCCAAGGATCTGATGCCACTTGGGGACCCTGATGATCCCACACCTCCGTTCACTGAGGACGTGATGAATGCTCGTATTTCAAAGAAGTTTAAGATGCCAACAATCAAGGCTTATGATGGAATGGGTGATCCTGCCAACCACGTTAGAACGTTCTCAAACGCACTGCTGTTGCAGCCTGCAAGCGACGCTTTGAAGTGTAGGGCTTTCCCTCAAACTTTGTCAAGCATGGCTCAAAGATGGTATAGTCGGCTTCCTGCAAACTCGATTGGTTCCTTTAAGGAATTGAGTGCTGCTTTCATTAGTCAGTTTATCAGCGGAAGAACACATGAGAAAAGCTCTGCATCTCTTATGTATGTGGTACAAGGGAAGAACGAAAGTCTGAGAGACTATCTTAAGAGGTTCACCAAGGAGACTCTGAATATCACTGATCTGGACAATAAGGTTGCAATGGTAGCCTTGGAGCATGGTACCACCGACCTATACTTTAAGAGGTCATTGGCAAAGCATCCCCCGGAGAACATGGCTGATCTCCAACGTAGGGCTGATAAGTACATCAAGGCCGAGGATAGCACGAAGAAGGAAGTCACAGTAGGCAATGGTCAGGGGAACAATGATACAAAAAAGCGCAAGCAAGGGCAGGAGTATGATGCTAGGGACAAGTATCCCCGAACTAGCAAAGACTCTGACTCGCCACCAAAAAAGAGTTTGGGACCAAGGTTCTCCGATTATGCAAGGTTGAATGCCCCTAGAAGTCAAATCTTGTTGGAAATTGAGAAGGATAAGGACTTCCGATGGCCAAAGCCACTCAGGGGAGACCCCGCAAAGAGGAACAAGGATCAATACTGTAGATTCCACCGAGATGTAGGACATGACACGGATGATTGCAGACAGTTGAAGGACGAGATTGAATTCTTGATCCGTAAAGGAAAGTTGAACAATTTTACAAAGGGTGGAGATCAAGGAACCCAAAGAGGGGATTACAACAGGAGAAACAATGACAGAAGGGATAATGATCGTGATCGTAGCACGCAGCCCCGAGGGCCAGTTATCAACATGATTTGGGGAGGCCCGACAGCAGCCGGTACAACTCGGAACTCTCGAAAGGCATACGCAAGGGAGGTAATGCACATTGTGGGAGAGGCCCCGAAGCGTGCTAAAACCGAGATGGTAATTGGTTTCGATGATTCAGACTTGGAAGGGGTGAAGTTCCCCCATGATGACCCGTTGGTCATAACTCCTGTGATTGGAAATTCAGAAGTAAAACGAGTCTTGATAGACAATGGAGCTTCTGTGGATATTTTGTTTCATGATGCGTTTGTAAAGATGGGGTACAACGACTCTCAATTGACCCCTGCAAACATGCCTATATACGGATTTAATGGAGTGGAGTCCAACGTTGAAGGGACTATTCAGTTGCCCATGACTATTGGGCAGGAGCCTAAGGAGGCGACTCAGATGCTGAATTTCTTGGTGATTAAAGCAGCTTCAACATACAACGCAATCCTTGGAAGAACTGGATTACATGCGTTTAAGGCTGTGGCCTCTTCCTATCATATGAAGATTAAGTTTCCAACACGGAATGGTGTCGGAGAGCAAAAGGGTGATCAGAAAATGGCAAGAAGTTGCTATGTAGCCGCCTTGAGGGCCGATGGAGTCGGGGGGCAGGTCCTTCCAATTGAGGACATGGATGTCCGTGACGATGAAGAACATAGAGGGAAGCCAGCAGAGGATTTGATTCCTATACCCCTAGAGCCGAATGATCCTGAAAAAGTTACTTATGTTGGAGCATCTCTGGAAGAACCCTTGAAGGGCAAGTTGATAGAATTCTTACAAAAGAATAGCGACGTGTTCGCTTGGACAGCAGCTGATATGCCAGGGATTGACCCCCAACTCATAACTCATAAGTTGAATGTTGACCCCAAGAGGAAGACAATAAAGCAGAAGAAGAGAAACTTTGCTTCGGAGAGGCAAGAGGCCATTAAGCAAGAAGTGGATAAGCTTTTGGAGGCTGGTTTCATTGAAGAGATTCAGTTTCCCGAATGGTTAGCAAACCCTGTGATGGTCAAAAAAGCGAATGGGAAGTGGAGGATGTGTATAGACTTCACTGACCTGAATGATGCATGTCCAAAAGATTGTTTCCCCCTTCCAAGGATTGACATGCTGATAGATGCCACAGCTGGACATGAGATGTTAAGCTTCATGGATGGATTTAGCGGCTATAATCAGATTAAGATGCACAAAGATGACATCCCTAAGGTATCTTTTATAACTGACTTTGGTGTCTTCTGTTATCTTGTTATGGCATTTGGTCTAAAGAATGCAGGAGCTACTTACCAACGCCTGGTGAATAAGATATTTGCCCATCTGATTGGAAAAACCATGGAGGTGTATGTTGATGACATGTTAGTCAAGAGCCTACTCAAGGCTGATCATATTAAGCACCTCGAAGAGGCATTTGAAGTGCTGAGGCACCATAAGATGATGTTGAATCCCGCTAAGTGTGCCTTTGGCGTTGGATCTGGAAAGTTTTTAGGACTGATGGTTTCAAAGAGAGGCATTGAGGCCAATCCTGACAAGATCAAGGCGATTTTAGACATGGAACCACCACGTTCGATAAGAGATGTGCAGAAGTTGACAGGCCGAGTAGCAGCCTTAGGGAGGTTCATCTCTAAATCTGGTGATAAGTGCTTACCTTTCTTTCAAACATTAAAGAAGGTAAAGAATTTTGAATGGACACCTGAAAGCCAAGAGGCCTTTGAGCAATTGAAGAAGTACATGGCTGAAGCCCCGCTGTTGGCCAAGCCTAGCATCGGAGAGACTCTTTATCTATACCTGGCGGTATCTGAGCAAGCATTGAGTGCCGTCCTCATAAGGGAAGAGAACAAGGTTCAGAAACCTATATACTATGTGAGTAAGGTGTTGCATGGAGCTGAGTTAAACTATTCCACCATTGAGAAGTTTGCTTTAGCATTGGTAACGGCTTCAAGGAAACTACGACCTTATTTTCAGTCACACAAGATTGAAGTCCTGACGGACCAGCAGTTGAGAAGTATCTTGCACAGCCCTAAGGTCAGTGGAAGGTTAATAAAGTGGGCAATCGAACTCGGAGAATTTGACATTGCATATAAGCCTCGGACAGCCATCAAAGCTCAGGCATTAGCTGACTTCTTGGTTGAATGTACCATTGGCAATCAAGAAGTCGGGGGGCAGGAGATAGTAACCACCCCCGGAGTTGAGAGTAAGGATGAAGAACCTGTACCTGATCAGAAAGAGTATTGGGTGCTCTATTTTGATGGAGCATCAAAAACAAAATCTAGTGGTGCAGGTTTGGTTTTGCAAAGCCCCGATGGGTTCACGGTTGAATACGCTTTGAAGTTGGACTTTCCTACAACCAACAATGAAGCTGAATATGAAGCATTAATAGCTGGATTGGGATTGGCCAGAGTCATGAGGGTCAAGAACCTCAAAGTATGTGGAGATTCAAGACTGGTAGTCTCGCAAGTGAATGGTGAGTTTGAGGCCAAGGATGAAACTATGGCAAAATACCTCAGAGTCGTGAAAGCTGTTATGACTCAGTTTGAAGAGTGCTACCTGGAGCACATTCCTAGGGAAGAGAACGTTAAGGCCGATGCCCTCTCTAAGTTCGCTTCTTCTGAGATAGAGAATTATGCAGGCAGTGTTTACTTCCAGGTCTTGAAGGCCCCGACCATCAACTCTAAGTTGGTAGCACCTATCGATGTTGGAAGCTGTTGGATAGATCCTATTAAAGCTCATCTAGAAACCGGATGGCTCCCTAGTGATGCCTTGGAGGCACGAAAATTGTCAGTGAGAGCATTGAGATATACCTTAATTGAAGGCATCTTATACAAGAGATCGTTTGTCATCCCGTACTTGAAGTGCCTAAGGCCCCAAGAGGCAAGAGAAGCATTGGAAGAAGTTCATGAAGGGATCTGTGGGCAGCACTTGGGGGGCAGAGCCTTAGCTCACAAGATTACCCGCCTGGGATTCTATTGGCCGGAGATGTTAGCAGATGCCCAGGATTATGTCAAGAAGTGTGATAGATGTCAGAAACATGCTCCTATTGTAAGGCAGCCGCCTGAAAGGTTAACCTCAATCAGCTCTCCCATTCCGTTTGCTATGTGGGGAATGGACATTCTTGGTCCTTTCCCCATGGCTTCAGCACAAAGGAAGTTTCTGATTGTCGCCATTGATTACTTCACTAAGTGGATTGAGGCTAAGCCTTTAGCCAAGATAACCACCAAGCAAGTTTCCCAGTTCTTTTGGGAGAACGTAATATGTAGGTATGGAATTCCCCGAATCCTTGTGACAGATAATGGGACACAATTCAACAATGAAGAGTTCAGAAAGTACTGTGAGGAAAATGCTATCGAGCTTCGTTTTACTTCGGTAGCTCACCCGCAAGCTAATGGGCAGGCTGAGGTAGCCAATCGGATTATTCTTGATGGACTTAAGAAGAGGGTTGAACGATCGAGAAATACTTGGGTGGATGAACTACTGCCTATACTTTGGGCATATCGTACTACTTGCAAAGTAACAACTGGGGAAACCCCTTTCCTACTGGCTTATGGAGCCGAGGCAGTCGTACCACTAGAAGTCATGCATGCATCACCTAGAATTGAAGCATTCGAGCCAGAGACTAATGAAGAAGGCATGAGGCTCGCCTTAGATTTGATTGATGAAGTCAGGGATGAGGCAAATGCCAGAAATGCGGAGCATCAAAAGAAAGCATCTTTCTACTACAACCACAGGGTTAAGGAGAGGTTCTTTCAGCAAGGTGACTTGGTTCTTAGGAAGATCGAGGCTTCTGGAGTTGGTCAGAAAGGAAAGTTAGCCCCAAACTGGGAAGGGCCGTATCGAGTCAAGAAGACACTAGGACGAGGATCTTACAAACTGGAAACCTTGGACGGGGTTGAGGTGCCCCGGACTTGGCATGCATTGAACCTCAAGGTTTACTATGTTTAAGCTCTCCTGAAAAGGACCTAGCTTTTTGCCTATGTAATAGAAGTAGAAATAAGGTTGATGAAACCTCTCCTACTTTTTTAAACTTGAGATATTGAAAGTAGAGTATCTATGTAAGGGCTGTGCCCGTTTCTTCATATTAATAAGACTATCCTACATTTTCGCATAAGATATGAACCCTACTCATTGATATTTATGCACAAAATGTTAGACTACCCATGCGAATATAAATAAATTGAGAAGCATTAAAGACAATGGATTACGAGTCTGAAAGTTATGCCCGAAGGCAGAATACATAACCAACTAGTTCAAAATAAGTTAATGAAAATACAAAGTCATGCCCGAAGGCAGAATGCATAAATAGAAAGATAAAGATGTCAGCTACTAAGCATCTCCAGTATGCTCCTCCTCTCCAGCTGCACCAGGGTGAGCAAAGGAATCTGGCTCTAGGATCCTCTCATCATCCTCTGGCTCCTCCTCCCGTGTGTCCTGCACTGCCAAGGCCATAGGAGCATGAGGGCTAGGGAAGTCTGAAACACTGAGGGTGCCAGGAAATCTCCTAGTAACCTCAGCAAGAGCTTCATCCCATCCCTGAGTAAACTGATAAGGGAATAAAGAGTCGTCATGCTTCTCCATGAAGCCCACATACTCCTGGGAGGCAAGGTATTCGTCAATCAGGTCATCCTTGTCCTTCCTGAGAGAGACATTTTCAGCCTGAGACTCTAAAAGCTCTTTCTCCCTCCTCGCTAAGGTGGCCTTGACAGAGCCCAGTTCATCCTGGGAGTCATCAAACTTGGCCTTGTAAGTCTCGTAGTTGGAACGCCAAGTTTTAGCTTGGAAGACGACCCCCTGGAAGTTGGCATTAGCCTGCAAAAGACAAAGTTAAAACCACGGTTCAGGTGACAAAACAAGTACGTAAAAGAATGGATAGTAAGGAGCTTACAGCTGCAAAGGCCTGAGCTCCAGCACTCTCAGCTCCTTCAAGAGTGGAGCCAGACACATAGTCCTTGAAGTCACCAGGGGTGATGGAGTGATAGGACCAATCCATAGCATGCTTACAGTCTCCAACAATGGAGTCTTTCTTCCTGATACCCCAGTTGGGGCGCCAAGCACTCCTGGAGGAGCCATCTACCTCCTCAACATCAGCCACATGGGGCCTCAAGTAGGCATCCGAGGCTGTTGGGGCTCGAGGATCTTTCCCTGAACGAGCCCTTTTTAGCCTAGCAGTGTCCCCATCCTCTGGCTCGTTGGTTTTGTTGATAAAGGCTGCAGCTGCAATCACAAAACAAAAAAAACAAATAATGGGTATGAGACAATCATATTCAAATAAAGGAATGCAAAAAGAAAGGAAATTACCCTTGTTGCCCACTCGGGAAAGTCCCAAAGTTTTAAGTTGGAACTCATTCAGGAGATCCCAAGCCATAGTAGCATAATTATCTTTGATGAGCTCCTGGTAGGCAAGGGTCTCTTCCTCATTCAGATCAATGTCATTGGCACTTCCATCTACTACCTTACCAAAGGTACTACGAAAAACATTGCCCCAATCTCCACCTTCCCAAATCAAGTACATAAACTCCTTCTTCCACTTTGGGTTGGAGTCAGGAATAGATTGGGGGTGAAAGATTGGAGGAGTAGAAGAACGGTGACTAATGTAAACCCAACCCGGGGTAGATTCAGCAGAATTTTTAAATTGAAATATTTTTCTAAAAAGGGCTACAGAAAGAGGGAATTTGTTTTTAAGGCAAAGGACCAGAAAACAGTTAATCACCCTCCAAGAATTGGGAGGAAGCTGACAAGGGTTAACTCCTACATCTGCTAAAAGCCTAGGGATAAATTCATGAAAAGGGAATCGAACCCCTGCAACAATGGCACCCCTATAAATACAAAGTGCATTGGGGCGCCAATGGCAAGATCGATCCCCAGGTTCAGCTGGGATAAGCCTATAGGGATATTCTATTTTATACATCCTATTATAGTCAGTGATTTTTTCTATGTCATGGAAAATGTTGCTATGATTATAAGAATCAAGGTGTGACAGGGATGGGAAATCTTCTTTACGATTTAAAATCATATCCTGTAAACTCATGGAGGAAGAACGAATTGTGATACCTCTTTTTGAGGCCACTTGCAGTTTCTGGAAACGTTGAGTAGCACGATCTTCAGCCATTTCTTCAAATCTTCAAAGAAAAATTATGATGATCAACGAAAATCTGCAAGAAACGAAGAAATTTTTAGAACAATCTTCAAATCTTCAAAGGAATTGAAGGAAAAACCCAGAAAAAAGGCAATCTTCAAACTAAAAAACTAGAAATTCTGGAAAATACCTCAAGTGTTCTTCAAATCTTCAACAGCAACTGGAAAGTTTATGGAAAAATTCCAGAAATCCTTGAGCAATCTTCAAATCTTCAAAGATTTTAAGAGAAATCACCAGAAAACTTGAAAGAATGAGGATCAAACTCAGATTCTTCAAAGGAAATTTCTTAAAGAACTTTGAGACTCTAGAGAGAACTTTTAGAAGAGAAAATTTTTAGAAACTTTTGTGATGAAATGGAAATGAAAGTCTTGGCCTTTATATAGGCAGAAATAGGGCATTTCAACCGGTTAGGGAGAATATCAACCGGCTATAACCTATTGGAAACTTTTATGGGCTGTCAACACAAAGTGGACTTTAAAAGGCCCAACAACACTAGGCTTGTTAAGGCCCAAATTTAGTAAAAACAATTAAAGGCCTGTCATGGCCCAACCCATATTAATAAACCTAACTAAGGTTTTAACTTAAGGTCATATTGACCAAAAGTTGAAGCCCAAGTCAGAGTCCATAAAGAGCCCACGAGGAGAGGCCCAAAATTAAGGCCCAAGAGCAAAACTAGCGTCCCAAACAAAAATTGTCTGAGGTCGTGACCAACGACCTCATTTGACAATACTATTCCGAGCTCGATCAAACGACCTGGAAAGTCAAGAAGAAACCCATTTTGAGGTCGAAAATAAACTGGTACTAGCTCGTAAGTTTGAGGTCGAAAAAGAATAGAAAGTCACCAAAAATCTATACGACTTGAAACCCATTTTGAGGTCGAAATTCTCTGGAATTGAGATCGAAATTCTGAGCTCGAAAATAAACTTGAAAATTTGGAAAATCCTAACGATCTAGGACTAAGTTTGAGATCGTTTAAAACGTCATTCGAGCTCATAAATATGAGGTCGTTATAACATGGGTTGAAGTCGTAGGTTTGAGGTCGAATTTATACTGGGAATTCAAGAAATACCACACGACCTGGGACCCCTTTTAAGGTCGTTTTTTCTTTTATTGAGATCGTTAATTTGAGGTCGAATCTGAACTGAGAAGCATGGGAGTCCTACCGACCTGGACTTATTCGAGGTCGAAACTACATTGTGTTGAGGTCGTAGGCTCCTGGTCGAAATTCAACAGAAAAACGAGCTCGAAGCCCACGACCTGGGACACTTTGAGCTCGAATTCTGAGCTCGAAAATGAGTTGAAAAAAGACAGAATTAAATTCTAAAAATTCCAGAAAAGTAGAAAAAATAATTTTTAAATTATTTTATGCATGAAGCACAATTTAATATTTTTGATTGATATGTCAAAAATAAAGAAAAATACCCGTGGGTACCAGAAAAATCCTAAAAAATTTTAGGAGAAATATGAAAAATATGAGGAATTTTATTCCTTAAAGTAAATAAGCAAATTTCAACAACAAAAGTTGTTCAAAAAATTGCTTAACCTCGAATAAGGCAAATCGTCGTAAATGTGTAGGTCGCTCCACACTTTACATTCAAGACGATACACGTGAAACACTAGTGTACATAAACCTTTTAAACTTCAACGAAAACCTGATCAGTTTTCCTAGAAGTTGGGGGGCAAATGATATGGGCTAAAAGTAAACCCTAAGGATACATTTAATGTGGCATTAATTAGACCTAGAATGGCCCAAACGTGGGGCCCACCAGTTGGGCCCAAACTCCAATTATAATATTAATTTCGTAATTAATATTTGGGGATAATTAACAGCTGGAAGATATAAGTCAGATAAGGACGTTATCCCTACGAAAAGTAGCCTCCAAGCTACACAATCATACAAGGAAACTGACTCCTACAAGGAAGGAGTCTAGAACCTTCCTCAAGGATGACTTGCCCACCAAGTCTCCTAACCCTACCCTAATACTGAGGCTTCTCAGCCTATATAAAGGGTCAGACCCCTCAATTCAGAACTACGTTTTATTGGCTTGATTCTCTTAATACAGAGATACGTAGGCATTCTGTGAGGACCGATTAAGTCTCGAACGCAGAAGCAGCCATTAAAGCACGAAGCTCACGAACCCTAGCATTAAATACACAAACCCTAGCCGCAATAATTTAAACCTAGTTTTTATTCCACAACATGTGGGTTGCTGTGGATTGGGTAGTTAATAAATTTCTCTTTTTGAGCTTTCTTTTGACTAATTTTTTTCCCCAGCTCTTTTAGCATTGATGCTCTTATGATCAATTGGCCCTCTTTGTTTTTCCAGATTGCAGTCTCTCTTCATGTGATTAGGATTAGAATGTGGACTTTATTAGTTTTATATTGAGATCATCAGTGTTTCAAAAAAAAAATATTGAGATCATCGATCAGGAAATAAACATTCTTTCTGTGTTGGCTTTTGTTGTTATGCAGAACTCTGATTTTTATTTTTGTAATCTGTTTATAAACCTTTTAGCAAAATGAGTTATGAAAATAAAGGTTTGTCTATTCAACAATGTTTTGCTGTAAATTATTGAGCATGTCATGAGTATATGTGAAGTGTTTAGATATAAGCACAAACTTGAACACTTGTAATTTATGATACAAAAGCACAATTACCTAACCATGATTTCCAATCCAATCACAAATTAACAATCTAACTATTGAACAATACCATTTAATGGAATGAGCTTAAAAAATAATGTGTTGATTTTAAAAACTTAAGGGATTCTTCATCTGAATCCTAAATCCTTAGCTTCCTTGCTATTTGCCTATTTGTCCAGCTCTAGGCTGCACTGGCCTTTTATTAGAATCACTTTGTTCTCCTTCTACGTTCTACCCAGTTTATAACCTTGTGTGTGAGTGATATATTAACGAGAGCAATCGAGAGAATTACATTTCTATTTCTATTACATCTTGTTAGTTACCAAGACCCTTTAAGCAACTAATTAAGGTCATATAAATAATATTTTGTTCCGGTTTATTTTATGAGACATTTGATTTTTTTCCCGGGGTATTTTCATGAAATATGAATATATAATTTAAATTAGTAATTTTTTCAAATTTTTTTATGAATTCAATTTAACATGTAAATTTTCATCAAGAAAAAAATTTTAAAAAAAATTAGCTTTACTACATAGCCAAATCTCTTGAAAATTTGTGGAAAAAAATTGAAAATACGTGAAAAAAGTTCTAATAATAAAAATAGATGTAATACAGTAATAGTCAAAAAAAGAAAAGGTGCATGGAAATAAACAAACCGCAAATTTTAATTTGATGCACGCACTCGTAACTTGTAAGTACCGCGTAGCATAATTTTGGGTGATACAATTCCACCTCCGTAGACTGTGTATGGGTTAAATGTGCAGTGGTGCATGATGTGGTAGGATATTGTCTGGTGTATTGAAGTACATCATGCAAAGGCATTTCTCCCACTGCCTAGAGATTTTGTATGATATTCTGACAGGCACAAGGAAATTCACAGATGACACGTACATATCTTTGGTTTTACTAATATGTAACCTTCTATAACTCCAAATCCAGAACCGCAAGGATAGTTACAAGATCATATAGCGAGCACATGGAGACTCAGGGAGAGATTCGTGGAAGATGCCTGTCAAATACAAGGCACACCAGACTAGCTTGTATCTCTTCTGACCAAACACAGGAAATGGAAAAGGACTCTTCTTGATTTTCATCCAACCCGCAGACTATTTACTTACTACAAAAAAAAAAAAAAAAAAAAGAAATTCACAATGAAAAGAATGTAATTTAGATGCGCCGGACAGTACTGACTCATGTCACCCGAAAGAAGTAACATACACCATGGGTCAACACACATATAGCTGTGAATAGGATGGTGGACTGAAAAAGTTGTTGTATGGAGTAGTAGATTAGCAGTACATAATTCATAATTGTGTTGACAGATCGATATTCTGAGAAGTATGAGTGTAGAATACCCGGTTCATTCATCTCCTCTAGTTCCACCTCATCCAGTGTGTAAAATAATTCTCAACTACATCATCAAAGTTCAGACTTTAGAATATCATCAACAATGACAGTTTCTTCGGTGTAATCGCTTTGAAGCTGATATATTATCCTTCTTCACTACCTGAAATTTGAGCTTTTTACTTTAACTCATTTTCGTGAATAATAAAAAAACACCTTCCCTGTTGTGAAAGAGAACCACAACAAAGAGTCCTATCATGTATAGGCTCTTTCCATTCTGTTGCTACTTGCTAGGATGAGGTCTCAGATATACAACCTTGAATTTTTTTTATAATCTTCTGGCCATAATATCATTTGTCCAAGTTTTGATTTATATAGAGCTCCACCCTCCAACGTTATCCAGAGACACTAAAACTGTGTTTATTATTTGTCCAAGAGAGAAACATGAGACAAATAAGTTTTCGTTAGTAATTTTTTAGGTAAACATGAGCAAATTGATCCACTATTTTGAGAATGTATAATTTAAAGTCGGGTACAATTTGTTGTCACATGGGGCTCACCACGATTTTATAACATGATCGGGGAAAATAACTTATATACGGAAAACTCGAGTGATGGAGCAAACTATCATCCCATTATATTTATGAATATGAATAAAATTTTTTATATTTATTCCATGAACCCTTGTTACTCTCTCTGGTACACAGAGTTACCATCAGTAAAAACATTTAACTGCCTTTAAAACATAACTTACTAGGCCAAGTTGGTTTCACTCGCCAATTTATAAAATTCCTCCTAATTAATACTAGATCGATGATAACCCGTGATTTAATTAAATATTTATAAACTTATATTACAAAAAATCTAAAAAGAATTTATGTTATTTGCATAAAAAATTTATATGATTAACAAAATATAAACTTATATTGTTTAATAGAAGTGCATGGAAGCACGTTTCAATTGTTTTAATTGAAAAATATTTAGGACAATTGATCGTATTTTTTTTTATTTAATAGAAAAATTACTAATACAATGTAATAATTATAATAATAATAATAAGATTTCAATTTTATTATATATTTTTTTAAAAAAATAACATATAATCGCAGGATAGAATGTTTTAGAGTAGTGTTTAGAAACATGTTCTAGTTGTTCTCCTTGAAAACTCTTTTGGAGAATTGATCGTATTATTTTTTTATTCTAGATTATGATAAAAAAAAAATTTATTATAATTATAATAGGATTTCAATTTTATTATTTTCTTTAAAAAATAACATAGAATTGTAAGGGAATATGATTCTACGGATGAAACTATTTTTTTTATTTAAAGTTATAATAAAAGAATTATAAATACAATAGGATTTCTGTTATATTAAAAAACAACATAAAATTCTAGTAAAAATAGGATTATAGGGATGAAACCAAAATACGGTGCGAACCAAAAGTGGTACCATTAAAGGAGTGTTCCTTGAAAAATCTTTTGAAGAATCGATCGTATTAATTTTTGATTTTAAATTATGATAAAAAAATTGTATTATAATTATATTAGGATTTCAATTTTATAATTTTCTTTAAAAAATAACATAGAATTATAAGGGAATATGATTCTAGGGATGAAACTATTTTTTTTATTTAAAGTTGTAATTAAAGAATTATAATTATAATAGAATTTCTATTTTATTAAAAAATATCATAGAATTATTATATTAAAAATAGGATTATAGGGGTGAAAACAAAATAAGGGTGAAACCAAAATAGGGTGGAACTTAAAAGGGTATTTCGCTTATTAATTAATATACTAGATGATAACCCGTGCGAAGCACGGGCTCGGGGATTTATATTAATTAATTATTAATTTTTTATTTAATTAAATATTATAAAATTATAAAAAGAACTATGTTATTTGTATAAAAAATGATATGGGCCAAAAGTAAGCCCTAAAGACACATTTAATGTGACATTAATTAAACCTAGAATGGTTCAAACGTGGGGCCCACCAGATGGGCCCAAACCCTAATTATAATATTAATTTCGTAATTAATATTAAGGATAGTAAAACAGCTCATCAAATAAGAGTCAAACAAGAATATGATTCTTGCCTGACTTAGCCTCCAAGATACATATCTCAACATGGAAACTGATTCATACATGGAAGAAGACTAGAACCTTCTTCTAGTCGGTGACTTGCCCACCAAGTCACCTAACCCTACTACGATTTTAGGGCTTCTCAGCCTATATAAAGGGTCTGACCCCTCATTCTCAGAACGACGTTTGTGGCTTGATTCTCAATACGAGATACGTAGGCACTCTGTGAGGACCGATCAGTCTCGAACACGGAAACAGCCATTAAAGCAAGAAGCTCCCGAACCCTAGTATTAATTGCAAATTCGTGACCTAGATTTTAATCCACAACATTTGGCGCCGTCTGTGGGACACAAACATCAACCATGGTTAACACACGAAGGACACCATCAACTATAGATCCAATCGCAACCGAGGCTCTACCTCTTAGCTCTGCTCCGCCTCTTACCGAACAAGTACCTCCAACATCCGGAACTATCGTTCCGTATCAAGTTTCTCAACCCCTAGGGACGACTTCCCATGTTGAGAGTACGCTACCTCCGATCGTCCACACAAATCCAGGGACTAACCCCCTCCAGGTGGGGATTTCTTCCTTGATTGTAGATCCCAACCACCCTCCACAAGGGGTTCAGATCCACACTACGGATCTCCCCATAAGCACCAATCCGATGTACGGGCTGCCTAACTACCCTCCTACCCAAGGAGCTGGATCAAGTGGTCATGCCCTGTATATCCGAGATCGAGATTATCACGATTTTTCTGGTCCTTATACGGATGAGTCATCTTCTGACGATGATTACGAACGTGATGAAGCTCCAAGGAGGCGACGTGCAAGTATAGAACCTCGAGGAAGAACTCAAACTACTCATGATGGACTCCCTTCAACAACTGCTGAGAGGATTAAGGCTTATGAAGACGAGATCTTAAGATTAAAGGAAGATATGGCAAGAGAACAAGCCAGATCAAATCAGGTTTTACCCCCTCCAACATCAGGACCGATTCCCTTTATAGACTTGGAGAGGCCTTCAAGAAGGCAAAGAAGGGCTACCGCCCCAACTGGAAGAACAACAAGGGTGGAAATCCCCAAGAGCAACCCTAAGGATCTGATGCCACTTGGGGATCCTGATGATCCCACACCCCCATTTACTGAGGAGGTGATGAATGCTCGTATCTCAAAGAAGTTTAAGATGCCGACAATTAAATCTTATGATGGAATGGGTGATCCCGCAAACCATGTTAGAACATTCTCAAACGCTCTGCTGTTGCAGCCTGCAAGTGACGCTTTGAAGTGTAGGGCATTCCCTCAAACTCTATCAGGAATGGCTCAAAGATGGTATAGTCGGCTGCCTGCAAACTCAATTGGTTCCTTTAAGGAGTTGAGTGCTGCTTTCGTTAGTCAGTTTATCAGTGGAAGAGCGCATGAGAAAAGTTCTGCATCTCTTATGTATGTGGTACAAGGGAAGAACGAAAGTCTCAGAGACTATCTTAAGAGGTTCACCAAGGAGACTCTGAACATCACTGATCTGGACAATAAGGTTGCAATGGTAGCCTTGGAGCATGGCACCACCGACCTATACTTTAAGAGGTCATTGGCAAAGCATCCTCCCGAGAATATGGCTGAGCTCCAGCGGAGGGCTGATAAGTATATCAAGGCCGAGGATAGCACGAAGAAGGAGGTCACAATAGCCAATGGTCGGGGTAACAATGATACAAAAAAGTGCAAGCAAGAGCAGGAGTATGATGCTAAGGACAAGTATCCCCGAACTAGCAAAGACTCTGATTCTCCGCCAAAAAAGAGCCTGGGACCAAGGTTCTCTGACTATGCAAGGTTAAATGCTCCTAGAAGTCAAATCTTGTTGGAGATTGAGAAAGATAAGGACTTCCGATGGCCGAAGCCACTCAGGGGAGACCCCGCAAAGAGAAACAAGGACCAATATTGTCGGTTCCACCGAGATGTGGGGCATGATACAGACGATTGTAGGCAGTTAAAGGATGAGATCGAAATCTTGATCCGCAAAGGAAAGCTTAGTAACTTCACGAAAGGTGAAGATCGTGGAACCCAAAGAAGGGACTACGATATGAGAAATAATGATAGAAGGGATAATGATCGTGATCGTAACACACAGCCCCGAGGGCCAGTTATTAACATGATCTGGGGAGGCCCGACAGCAGCTGGTACGACTCGAAACTCTCGAAAGGCATACGCCAGGGAGGTAATGCACATTGTGGGAGAGGCCCCGAAGCGTGCTAGAACTGAAATCGTAATTGGTTTTGATTATTCTGATCTTGAAGGGGTGAAATTCCCCCATGATGACCCGTTAGTTATAACCCCTGTGATTGGGAACTCGGAAGTAAAGCGAGTCTTGATAGACAATGGAACCTCTATTGACATTCTGTTTCATGATGCTTTTGTGAAATGGGATATACCGATTCTCAGCTGACCCCGACTAACATGCCCATCTACGGATTCAATGGAGTTGAATCCAAGGTTGAGGGTACTATCCAGTTGCCCATGACAATCGGGCAGGAACCTAAAGAAGCTACTCAAATGTTGAATTTTCTGGTAATTAAGGCGGCTTCAACTTATAACGCAATCCTGGGAAGGACTGGACTTCATGCGTTCAAGGCTGTTGCCTCAACGTATCACATGAAGATTAAGTTTCCAACCCGCAATGGGTTCGGAGAACAAAAAGGTGACCAGAAGATGGCAAGAAGTTGTTATGTGTCCGCCCTAAGAGCTGATAGAGTCGGGGGGCAGGTACTCCCGATTGAAGACATGGATGTCCGTGGTGATGATGAACACCGAGGGAAGCCAGCAGAGGATTTAATCCCCGTCCCTTTGGAGCTGGGCGACCCAGAGAAGGTTACATATATAGGAGCATCTTTGAAGGAACCCCTGAAGGGCGAGTTGACAGCATTCTTGCAAAAGAATAGCGATGTGTTTGCTTGGACAGCAGCGGATATGCCAGGAATTTACCCCCAACTTATAACTCATAGGTTGAACGTCGATCCTGAATGGAAGAAGATAAAGCAGAAAAAGAGAAATTTTGCTCCTGAAAGGCAAGAGGCCATTAAGCAAGAAGTTGACAAGCTTTTGGAAGTTGGATTTATTGAGGAAATTCAGTTCCCTGAATGGTTGGCTAATCCCGTCATGGTCAAGAAAGCAAATGGAAAGTGGAGAATGTGTATCGACTTCACAGATTTAAATGATGCATGCCCAAAGGATTGTTTCCCTCTACCAAGGATTGACACCCTAATAGATGCCACAGCTGGACACGAGATGTTGAGTTTCATGGATGGTTTCAGTGGTTACAATCAAATTAAGATGCACAAGGATGACATCCCAAAGGTATCTTTCATTACTGATTTTGGTGTTTTCTGTTATCTTGTTATGGCTTTTGGTCTCAAGAATGCAGGAGCTACTTATCAACAATTGGTGAATAAGATATTCGCTCATCTAATTGGAAAAACCATGGAGGTCTATGTTGATGACATGTTAGTCAAGAGCCTACTCAAGGCTGACCATATTGAGCACCTCAGAGAGGCATTCGAAGTGCTGAGGCACCACAAGATGATGTTGAATCCATCCAAGTGTGCTTTTGGTGTTGGATCAGGAAAATTTTTAGGATTGATGGTCTCGAAGAGAGGCATAGAGGCCAACCCTGATAAGATCAAAGCAATCTTGGACATGGAACCACCACGCTCTATACGAGATGTACAGAAGCTAACTGGCCGAGTTGCGGCTCTAGGGAGATTCATCTCCAAGTCCGGTGACAAGTGTCTGCCTTTCTTCCAAACATTGAAGAAGGTGAAAAATTTTGAGTGGACCACGGAGAGCCAAGAGGCCTTTGAGCAGCTGAAGAAATACATGGCTGAAGCCCCGTTGTTGGCTAAACCGAGTCCTGGGGAGACTCTTTGAAAGGCAGAGTGTATTAACTTGTAACACTATAACTAATGTAACTCAATTAAACGAAAAGATACTTAACCAGAAGACAATCAAGAACAAGAAGTCACAAGGAATCAACACTAAATGAAGACAAGGTAATTGATACAATTGAACATGTTAACTATGATCAAGCCAAGAAGAAATCATTGAGAGAAGTTCAAGTCAAAGTTGTTCAGGCCTCAGTGATTTGAGTATTCGAGATTCAAGATCATAACTATCAGTATCAACAAGACCAATTGATTTCAAGTGAACAAGAAGGAAAGCAAATATTGGAAAGCCAAGTTACTAAGTGAATATGGTAATTTATTCAAGAAGCAGAAACACTATCAAGACTAGTCACTTATGAACCAGACCAGTGCATCAAGTGTCAGGACATTGATAGCAAGTTTATGACAGTAATAAAGATCCATGTTCAAGAGCTTGTAGAAGAACAAAGAAGATATGAAGATATCACAAGCTCAAGATGTGCATTGAAGTTTCAAGTTGAAGACCAGAATATTTTCTAAGTAAGAAATGTTCTAGATGGCTAAGTCGAAATTCTCAAGTAGAAGTTCTACTTAGGATTTCGAGATGGCTAAGTAGAAATTCTCAAGTAGAAGTTCTACTTAGAGTGCAGCTTCAACATGACACATGGCATCTTCTGATTGGCAAATTTCCAAGCTTTCAAGATAAGACAAGATTTATGTGGACATCATTGGGCCACGTACATCTTAGTCTTTGAAGACTACAGGTCATAGATTACATGTAGTATAAATAGAAGCACTTGTGTAATGTTTTAGTTAGTGAGCATATTGAGAAAAACACAAGAAAAAGAGAGAGAGTATTCACAGAGCTTAGAATCATTCACTTCTCTCTCAACTTCTGTTATACTTTGTAATGAATGTTGTAGCAACCTTTTCAAGTTATATATAAAAGAAATATATTCCTTGAATCTGTGTGTTCATTTATTGCATCGTATTTATTGCTACTCATAATCGAAAAGTTGTATTCACCCCCCCTCTACAACACATTTGGACCTAACAATTGGTATCAGAGCGGATGTTTAACATACAAAACATAGATCCTTGTGTTTGGTAGAAGAATCGTGAGTTTTTCATTTTCTAGATCTACTTTTCATTTTTTCGAAAAGTGAGCTTTAATTCATTTCCAGTGAAAACTCATCCGGGAAAAATTATTTAAATACTCCAGGTGTGATTATTTGGCTTGGGAGTATTTTAATTAATTTTTGTGAATTAATCTGGGTTCATTAATATTTGGTGTTCTTGAGTGTTCATCATCTGTTCTTATCAAAGAATATAACCCAGCAACTTTTCAATTTCCTTTTCAAAGAAATTATAGTCAAAAAGGTGTTTTTGGTACTTTTGATTTGATTATTATTTCTTAGCCGAAAGCAAAAGAAAGTGTACTCAGTGCTTTGCAGGTGGGTTAGTCACTTTCGGCGTGTAAAGTAATCAAAAGTCAAAAAGGGTGTTTTAGTGGTGATATTGTTTATTCAATATTTAAGTAATCTGCAGAAGAAAATTATTCTAAGGACAAAAGTTCTACATAGAATTTCTACTTGAGATTTTCTACATAGAATTTCGACTTGGACAATTTCTACTTGGTGAATTTCGACTTGGACAATTTCTACTTAAGAGAAATTTCGACTTGAGCAAAAAATTTCTACTTAGAGAAATTTCGACTTGGCAGAAGTTCTACATAGATATTCTACATAGCCTAGTCTTGGGTACTTAGAATTTTTTAGTGACAAGATTTGAAATGGCTCCTAAAAATTCTTTCAAGATCCCAATGTTCAACCGAGATCACTATGAAGAATGGGTTTTCAGAATGAGACTCTACTTAGAGACAATTAACCCTGAGTATCTGGAAGTCCTTGATAAGGGTAAATTCGTTCCAATGAGAGCTATTCCTGAGCGTACGGAAGGAGAGGAGGTTATACCTGCTCGGTCTGAGCCCAAAAAGGCTGCGGACTTTACGGATGCCGACAAGGAGCAAATAGCTTATGACACTTCTGTAAGACAAACCTTGATGGAATCTCTCGATCATGAAATGTTCAACATAGTCAAGGGCTTGAATACAGCAAAGAAGATTTGGGACAAAATAGAAGTTGTCATGGAAGGATCTGCAGAGGTCAGAAGCAACAAGACACTTATACTCAAGATGGAGTATGACACCTTTAGAATACGAAAGGGAGAAAGCATAACAGATGTCTACCTACGATTCAGTCAGTTGGTATTGGATTTGAATCTGAGAGGTGTTACTCTCCCCATGGTTGAAACCAATACAAGATATTTGAGGAACCAGCCAAAGAGCATTGAACATAGAGTCTACGCAATCAGAGAAACCAGAGATTTGCATACAACTTCTCTGGAAGAATATTATGGAATTCTGAAGACCTATGAGCTGGAAACTCTTCAAGATCAAGCATGGGACAATGATTCAAAGGGAAAAGAAACTGCATCAGGATTAGTTGCTGATGAGGAAGAGTCTAAGAAGGCAATGGTTGCAGCAAAGCCTAAATCATCACCTGCACCACATCAAGTTGATAATGATGACGAGTGCGCATCCAACAGTGATGATGACTACTTCACCCAAGAAGAGCTGGACAACATGGATGATAGTGTCGTGGCATACATGGCAAGGAAGTTCAGCAACATGAGATTCAGAAAGAGCAACCGACCACAGAGAAATTCTTCATCTTATTATCGGGCTGCTAAGGGTGGTGGTAGTTCGTCAGGCTACCAAGGTAAAGGCAAGAGTACCAGCTACAAATCTCCTTTGGATTTCAAAATGAAGTTCAAATGCTATAACTGTGGAGAACCTGGACACTTTGCCTCGGACTGCAAAAAGGCTAAACAGACTTATCCAAAAGAGACATTTGAAGCCCTCAAAAGCAAGTATGAATCGCTGATGAAAGAAAAACATGGTAAAAGAGCTTTAGTAGTAACAGAAGGAAGAGCTTGGGATGATTCAGATGAGGAAGAGGTTACTCATGTAGCAAACTTTGCGCTCATGGCTGAGACATCAGAGGAACCAGAGGTACCAGTTCTAACCCTTAAAGTAGAAATGTCTATTGATGATTATAAGGAACAGAACGGGGCTCTTAGCGAAGAGATCTACATGTTGTGCAAAAGCCTAGACACTTCTCAAAAGGAACAGAAAACACTTGTCGCCAAAAGCAGAATGCTTGAGGCAAAAGTGGAAGAGTTAGAGGCTGCTTGCACTGTAGATACTTCTCTAAGAGATTTTATTAAATCTTTGGAACACAAGCTCGTCCTTAAGGCAGAAATAGAATCATGTTTAAGGAACAAACTAGCTGAGTTAGAAACTAAATGTGAAGCTTACAAACTAGCTGCTAGTAAAGTGTATGTGGATAATGATGTGTTTAAGAAGATAACTGGAGTAGGTGTAGGACTTGATTATTCTAATCTTTCTAAGAAAGATGGGAAGAGACCTATAGACACTAGTTCCAGTGACCTTAAAAATGATATTCCTAGCATTTTTAAACCTTCTGTCAAACCCATCTACAAACACCTTGTTCCTAGAATAGAAGAAGAAGAGACTGAATTGATAGCTAGATATGAGATTGAGATGGAAGATCGTCAGAACGCACAACCTATAACTCCTATTAAACAAGTTAAAATCAATTTCCCTAGTGATGAATCTAGACTAGGAATAGGAGCTAAGGCTGTTAAACAACAAGGGAAGAAAGGCATAAAAGAGGTTAAGGCTGAACGAATAAAGAAAGCATGTTATCACTGCAAATCTACTGAACATCTTTCTTATGCATGCACTGCTACACATGCCATGCCTACCACACACACTATGAATAATCTGCATCAGAATCATGCACAGTGTGGTCAACCTAATTGTATGCCATGCACTTTTAATGTCATGCAAACTTTTGTGAATTTAATGAATGCATCTAGCCAGTCATGCTCAAATACTGCTGCTAGTTCAAACAACAAAAAGAAGTTTGGGAGAGCCAAGACTGTCAGTCCTCCTAAAGTTAGGAGTGACAAACCTTCTCCTAGGACTGATAAATATGTCAAGTCTGAGAAAGGAAAGGAGGAAGTCGAAAGCTCTAGTTATGTTAAGAAAAGTGCATCTCCCGTTGTTAAATCTGTTGATTCTAAATCTTATCGAAAAGCCGGGCCCAATCAAAGTTGGGTTCCGAAGAAAGTCTAATCAATCTGTTATTGCAGGGCATTAAGCAAAAGAGAAATAAAGTTATATGGGTGCTAGATAGTGGAGCATCGAGGCATATGACTGGAGACAAGTCCCTGCTTACAGAGTTGGTTATGAAAGCTGGCCCTTATGTTACCTTTGGAGATGACAGCAGAGGTGTGACAAAGGGATATGGCAAACTGAAAACTGGCAATG
The DNA here is from genome assembly GCA_037693485.1 of Kitagawia praeruptora. NCBI lineage: Eukaryota > Viridiplantae > Streptophyta > Magnoliopsida > Apiales > Apiaceae > Kitagawia > Kitagawia praeruptora. The sequence continues at coordinate 65,363,157 of CM075351.1, forward strand.
TCATCATTGAAGATATTTCCTATGTTGAGGGATTAAAGCATAATTTGTTGAGTATCAGTCAATTCTGTGACAAAGGTTACGAAATTGTATTCAACAAGAAAGGTGTATCAATCACTCACATCAAGGAAGGTTCACTGGCTTTGAGAGGAGTTCGAAAGGCAGATCTTTTTGTTGCAGACATGGATTCAGCAAATCAGAATGAAGTTACCTGTTTCTACAGCAAAGCTTCGGATGATGAAAGCTGGTTATGGCACAAAAAGTTATCTCACTTAAACTTCAAAACGATGAATGCTCTCGCGAGGCGAGAATTGGTGAGAGATCTACCTCAAATGGAGTTCGCTCCGAAAGGACTCTGTGAAGCCTGTGAAATGGGAAAGTCGAAGCGAGCCTCGCATAAAAGCAAAGAAATTTCTAGTATCACTGAGCCTCTGCAACTTCTTCATATGGATTTGTTCGGCCCAGTGAATGTCCTATCTTTGTCTAGGAAAAGATATGCATTGGTAATTGTGGATGACTTCTCCAAGTATACATGGGTATTGTTCGCAATGACGAAAGACGAAGTACCTTTCCTAATCATTGATCACATCACTCAAATTGAGAATGTTTCAACACTTACTGTGAAGACGATTAGATCAGACAATGGCACTGAATTCAAAAACGCAGTGCTAAATGACTTCTGTGTATCTAAAGGAATACGTCGTCAGTACTCAGCCCCGAGAACTCCACAACAGAATGGAGTAGTTGAAAGGAAGAATAGAACATTGGTTGAAGCAGCAAGAACTTTGTTGTATGATTCGAAACTTCCTCTGTATTTCTGGGCAGAAGCAGTGAGTACCGTGTGTTACACTCAAAATCGATCCTTGATCATAAAAGATAAAGAAAAGACACCATGTGAGCTAATGAACGGCAGAAGACCAACAATCAAATATTTTCATGTATTCGGAGCAAAATGCTATGTACTTATAGATGATGAAAATCTAGGCAAGTTTGCAGCAAAAGCTCGTGAAGGAATCTTTGTTGGTTACTCCACAGATGTGGTAGCAGCTTATAGGGTGTTCTTAGTGAATGATCGAAAAGTGACTGAAAGCTACAACGTCAGATTCGACGATACCAAACTCTCATCAATTTCAAGAGATTCTAGTGAACCTGAGTCCCTAAAATTTCAGAATCTGGACTTAGAAGATCTTGAAGATGAACCTGAGTTGGTTGTCCCATTAAATGTTCCAAGTGTACGTGAAGAACCTGAGTCTAGTGAACAAGCTAATTCTACAAGATCAGGAAAGACTTCTTCAGTACGAACCGGCAACAACTCAGGGGGAGTAAATAGCAGCTCAAGGACTACTGTTCAAGGCTCGAATCGAGTTGACTCTAGTTCTGTAGGAGCTGGCACTAACTCAGGGGGAGTTAGTGAAAGTATTCAAAGTAGTCAGCACCACAATTCAGAAAGTCATGCTGAATCATCAAGACAATTTCCAAGAGAACGAGTATGGAATAGAGACCATCCGTTTGAATTGATTATTGGTGATCCAGATGCTGGTGTGTCTACTAGAAGAAATACAAGAGCTGACCTGGCTAATATTTGCTTATTTTCTGGGTTCTTATCCAAGCTTGAACCTAAAGAAATAGAAGAAGCTCTTGGTGATGCTGATTGGGTGATTGCAATGCAAGAGGAACTCAATCAGTTTGAAAGGCAGAAAGTTTGGAAGCTGGTACCCCGACCAAAGAACAAATCAGTAATTGGAGCAAGGTGGGTATTCAGAAATAAAATGGATGAAAACGGACTTGTAACACGAAACAAGGCTCGTTTGGTTGCAAAAGGTTATTCTCAGCGAGAAGGAATTGATTATGATGAGACCTATGCACCAGTTGCAAGACTTGAGGCAGTCAGGATGTTTTTGGCATTTGCAGCACATAAGAACTTCAAGGTTTTCCAGATGGATGTGAAAAGTGCCTTCCTGAACGGAGAGTTAGAAGAAGAAGTGTATCTGGAACAGCCGCCTGGCTTCATTGATCCAGAACTTGTAGATTTTGTGTATCTTCTCTTCAAATCTGTCTATGGCCTCAGGCAATCCCCAAGATGTTGGTATGAAACCCTATCTGTATTCTTAATTGAAAGTGGTTTTACTAGGGGAGTAATTGACAAAACATTGTTCTATAAGAATGTGAAAAATGATCTAATACTTGTTCAAGTCTATGTGGACGATATTATCTTCGGGTCATCGAATGAGCGCTTGTGCGAGAAATTTGCTAAGCTAATGCAAGACAAATATGAGACGAGCATGATGGGAGAGCTGTCCTTCTTCCTTGGGTTACAGATCAGTCAGAGAAAAGATGGTATCTTTATCTGTCAATCCAAGTACGTCAGAGATTTACTCAAGAAGTATAATCTAGAAGATGCATCAGCAGCCAAGACTCCCATGGCAACAGCCACGAAGCTTGATGAAGACAAAACAGGTAAACCAGTTGACATCACAAGCTATCGAGGTATGATTGGCTCACTTCTCTATTTAACTGCAAGTAGACCCGATATAATGTTCGCGACTTGTTTATGTGCAAGGTTCCAAGCGGATCCTAGAGAATCACATCTCATAGCCGTCAAAAGAATTTTTAGGTATCTCAAGGGCACACCAAATCTAGGAATTTGGTACCCAAGAGATACAGGTTTTAATCTAATTGGCTATACGGATTCAGATTATGCAGGTTGCAGGATTGATAGGAAAAGCACATCTGGTGCTTGTCAATTTCTTGGCAGAAGATTGGTGTCCTGGCAAAGTAAAAAGCAACATACAGTATCTACTTCTACTGCTGAAGCTGAGTACATTGCTGCTGGAAGCTGTGTAGCTCAAATACTGTGGATGAGGAACCAATTGAAGGATTATGGCATGGAGCACAAGAAAATTCCAATTATGTGTGACAACACAAGTGCCATTGCCATAACCAACAATCCTGTAGATCACTCAAGAACCAAGCACATCGACATCAGGTATCACTTCATAAGAGAACATGTCGAGGAGGGGACTGTGGAGCTACATTTTGTGCCCACAATGCAACAAATTGCAGATATATTCACCAAACCTCTTGATGAAGTAACATTCAATAGGTTAGTTGGTGAATTGGGAATGCTTAACACAAGTTAGTAAAGCCTTCTCTCTGTAAAATCCATGGTTATGTTGGTATATGCAGGCTATTTAATCATTATGTGTTTAGACTTTAAAATGCCTAATTAATGATTATTATAGGATGCATATAGTGTGATTTTGCATGAATTCAGTGTGTTTAAAGTGTTTTTTTATAGCACAAATCTGTGAATTTATGCTTATTAGATTGCATGATCATAGGGGGAGTTAAATTCATAATATTCTAAATATTGCATGATTTTTAGATGAATTTACCTGTGTTTTTCATGTAATTAGAGGCCTTAGAATTGTCAAGGAATGTTTTAATTATGTCATATATTAAAATCCTTGAATTGATATTTATATTAATTTGACAAAATTAATTGTTGAGTTTTTCAAAGAAAAATTGTCAAATTATTCTAAGTATCTTCAAAATTTCGAGTTAGTCACTATCTCGAAACTCATCTTGAAATTCTAGTTGAATTTCGATTTGAGCTTTCTGAGGGAAGTTTTGAAAATTCTAAGTCTGGGAAGAATTTCGAGTTAGACTCTATCTCGAAATTCAACTCGAAATTCGACTTAAAGTTCGACTTAGAGTTACCAGTGTGCCTATTTTTTATTATCTTCAAAATATTCGAGATAATTTCTATCTCGAACTTTATCTCGAAGGTTGAGATCAGGTTACATTTTTGGAGATATTTTTGGAGAACTGAGAATAACTTCGAGTTAGTCAATAACTTCGAGTTAGACTCTATCTCGAAACTCAACTCGAATTTCGACTTGATGTTCGAGATAGAGTTCTCAGTGTCTAAGGGGATTTATTTCGAGTTAACTCCTAACTCGAAGTCTATCTCGAATTTCTACTTGAATTTCGAGATAGGTTTCCCTAGTAATGTTGGTGATGTGTGCTGTACATGATCTTTGATAGATTAATGGTTCAAGTGGTTCAAGTTTTTCGAGTTAACTGCTAACTCGAACTTTATCTCGAACTTCGAGATAGATTTTATTGCTGATTTTTGCTAAGTGCTAAAAGTTCGAGTTGACACCTATCTCGAACTTTATCTCGAATTTCGACTTGAGGTTCGAGATAGAGTGTTCCCTGTATGTACTTGGTGTTTTTCACATTTTTTATCAGGGGCATTTCTGTCATTGCACATTCATGTCTATATATACATCTTTAACTCGACATTTTCTTTCACTTTTACCTAAATAGAGTTTTACAGCCGCACATATACATACAGGCGATTTCATAGATTCAAGCCATTGTTAGTGATTTTTGTGACAAATCTCATACGGACAACGAATTGATGCCCATTTTTTTTACTGATATCTTCTGTGTGTCATCATTAATCACTGTTTTGTGTGTTTGTGTAACGATTCATTTCTCTTGAAGATATATACACACGTATATACACACACAATTTCTCAAATCTGTTCAAAAACGATTTTACACACGCACACTTCACTGTTAAAGCAGATTTAACCACTGGTTTGAGATTTGCCTTACATTAACTGTTTGTTGGAGCCCGTAGTTTGATTTCTCAAAAAGGAACTTTTGTGTTCTTGATAAATTAAAAGGGTTATAACAGTTAATTGTTTAATTAATTGTTTAATTAATTGTTTTTCGAAAATTAAAATTAAAATTCACATTTTTCTAAAAGAAAAACTCTTAATTAAAATGGCTCACCAATTTTCACTTGCCAAAAACAATTTTTATAATATTTCTACGGAAATTGGTGATCAACTCCCGCGCTTTAAGTCTTGGATACGATTTCTCAATTTGTATTCCAAAGCTAGCGATGCTTTTACTGCTAAACCTACACTAGTGCATGATGCTTTACAGCAATTATGGACTAGTGCGGTTTCTTTTGGGAGCAAATCAACCCCCTTTGGTTTCAGGTTTACCTTAGCGGGTCAGGAATATGTGGTGACTGAACAAATTGTCAACAAGGTTCTTGGATTCCCTGTTAAAGATGCTTATGATCCAGAACCTACAGCTGCAGATCGCCTCAAATTCTTTGAAGAAATAGGGTGTTATCCTCCGACTGGCCGGATCACTGGAAACATCCAAAAACAATTTCTTCATGTGGAATGGAATTACTTTTTCGAGGCCATAACAAGATGTTTTCGGGCACGAGAAAGCGATTACCATCAAATTTCCATTCCCATGCAAAACCTCGGAATTGCCCTAGCAAGAGAGCTGGATATCAATTATGGACGAATAGTTCTCTCTGAGATAGTGGCTGTGATGGGATCTCCTGCAAGCAGAGACCTCAACACCACAGATGTTGTCTGCTGGTTTCCTCGGTTCTTACAGATGCTGATTAATCATTTAGTACCGAAGGATGCTCTTGCTGTTAGACGGAGTTTTGCCAGTGGTCCATCATCTGCACCGCTAGGGATGGGCACTAAGTCACTTTCAACAGTTGAAAATCAGGATAAACATCATGGAAAACCGATGTCTATTCCTGATACCTTACAAAAGTGGCTTACATATGATGAGGGGGTTACCACTTTGATGGAATTCTCGCAAGCTTCATCACATGCTCAGAATCGGTCTGCTCATGCTGAGGCATTTGAAGCGATTCCTGATGAACAAAGCGGAGACGAACAAGGTAATGAATCAGGTAATCTCTCTCGACACTCTACTCATTCCTCTTCCTATGTTTCTGATTCCCAGACCCAAGAGACTGCTAGCCCGCAGGATCTATCCCAGGGTGAGAGCTATATTTCTAATTCTATATCATCCCAGTCACCGGAATCCAAACAGCCAGCACATATAGATGTAGGACATGATGATGAGAGTGAACCCGAAGAGCAGCAACTTATTCGCAAGAAAGCCAAAATTTCCCATGCTGCTACTTCTAAATCTCAGTCAAACCCTAGAGTGTCACACGCAACCACTCCACCTCACGAGAGTGGTTCACCCCTTGAACAATCTGCACATAGGGATTTTGATTTTGATGATGATTTTGTACCTCTTAAAGATACTGTTGCTTCAAGAGGACATGAAGCTTTAAAAACTTCAGCCGTACCTTCACCGGTACGTACTGATGCTACAAAGAGGATCGGTTCTGATGTTGTACAAGAACACTTTGTAGCCTCTCAGCCTGAGATTCCAACTCAGGAACAAACAGTATTTGATCCCATAACTGCAAATTATATTTCTTATCAAGTTTCTGCAGGTACTTCTTCATATTTTGGATCAATTATTGAAGACATACACGAGCGTAAGACAGGGAGTGTGTGTGAGAGGTTAGGGAGAGAGGGACCTTCATTTTTAAGGCCCGAAACCGAGCGCCAAATACCAACAGAACGAGAATTAGAGCGAGGTCACCTAAACCAAACACCGTCCCTTAATGCTGAAAATCTTGAATCTCGGTTGTCTTCTATGGAAAATCAAATGAAGCAGTTTGGGCAGTCAATGGGGCAGTTAGGGATGAATGTTGGAGATAATCAAAGGGCACTTGACGACTACGCAGCACGAATGGCACTTCAAGCTTCAGCTTTTACTGATTTGAAAAATCAGGTAAATGACATGGGCCATGCTGCTGGTGTCTTGGGAAACACCCTAAATGACAGGATGGGAGCAATGGAGCTTACAATGGATACTCTGGCTGTGGAGATAAGCAGAGTTATGTACGCAATCAGAAGTTTTGTGCCCCCGGAATGTTTCGCGCCGCAACAACCTCCCCCCGATGCTGGTACAGGTGGTGCTAGTGGAGCAGGAGCCTATGGTTCCGGGTTTGAAGATTTTGATACAGCTGGTGGATCTGGAGACCAGGGTGGAGTTCAGGATAACTCACCTAAGGGGGAGAGTTTAAAGGAGACGAGACAGCAGGGAGTTCAAATCGAAGAAATTCAAGAACATGCTGATCTTGTAAAAGAAATGGAAGTTGAGCCGTCCATTGATGAAGAGGCTCTAAGAAGGAAAAAGGGTAAGGCAATAGCGATTGAGCCAGATGAGCCATTCGTTGATCTGAGTCATCAAGAAAAAGTACAGGAGGTACTTGACTCAGATTCCGATATGGAAGACGCACCGTTGAAACATGCTATAAAGAGATCATTGAAGGATCAAGGTGGAGGTGCTGGAATGTCTTTCGGATTGCCTGAAGAAATTACTGTCGATGAGGAAATCCTTGAAGCTCAACAGTTAGCCTTGGATCAAGCTGAGTTCTTTAAAATGAAGCAAATGCAAGGTCGTGCTGCGTTTCAGGAAAAGAAAGCGGAGCTACAAGGAAAGCAGTACGATTATGAGCTTGCAAGGCTAGCTGATCCTCAAATCGATCTGGACAATAGAAGGATAGGGAAGAAGTGGGATGACGCAAGAAAGATTTTGATGGGACCATGCACAAAAGGAGAGCATAACAAGGAAGCAGATGATCTGTTCTACCAACTAAATTTGCAGAATCCAATGGCGGCTGACTACATAAATGCTTTAAAGAGATTAATTTCTAAAGTCAGGGTTGGATACAATTCAACGCAAAAGGAGTGGCAGGTTGTTTTGTCTTTCACAGAAGGAGTCCCGATGTCTTTCATGTATGTGGATGATCAATTCATGACGAGAAGATCTGCATCAGAGTTGTTCTTGCTAGCAACAAAAATTCAATACTCTCATTCTGAGAATCTAAGCATTCTGTATAGGGATCAGTTAATGCGGCTAGCAGAGGACAAGGGTCCAGAATTCTCAGCATATCCAAATGTTGTCCGGATGGTGGTTGACAGTAAATTGAAGAGGGTGAGCCTGGAGGAAAAGGAATTAATGGAACTTTCAGTGGAATCTCTTAAGGCCGTCTGTAGGCAAATGATGGGTAAGGGATTCGCTTCTGTGCTTAAAGATAAATCAGTGAAGACCATTGAAAGTGTCATACTAAAGAAGAGCAATGAGGTGTGGAAGTGTGATGTCATTGCTCCGAACCCTCTTGATAATGTGAAGATTGAACCAGAGCTGATAGAGAGGAATTGGAATATTCTTCAAGCAATGAAGAATGTTGATGAAGCTCTGAATCTTCCTACTGGAGAACTGGAACAAGGAGAGATAAGGGAGGCAGTTGGTGTTCCAGGAAGAGACAGCGTATACTGGATACATTCTTTTGCTGATAATGCAGCTGATGCCTTAGTATTCATAGATGCAGACCAGAAACAAACACTCTTGCATATGAGTAGAGACTGGCTGAAGCAGACTCAAGATGCTGCATTTCTAGAGAAAGTGTTATATGTGTTCAAATGGGAAGATGTGGAAGTTAAGTATGTGACAGAAAAGCAGAGACTCGTGAGTTACCTATCTGATGTAGTAGTGGAAATGAAGCGATTGGAGCGAGATGCGGCTAGTGTCCACAATACTAACCGTGTCATAGGCTATCCCAAAATGATCTACTGTCAGTTTAAATCTGATAAAACTCATAGGAAACCTCGGCTTATAATGAAGAAATTTGAGGACATTCCAGAGATCAGAACTACTCAGGAGGTGGACAAACTCAGAAGGCTTTTTAAACATCCTTACCCAGAACCCAGGAACCCTCTAGAGATGGAAGCAGTAAGTTTGTTGAATACTAGGTGGACGCAACTTCATAATCCAGTATATAAGAAACAAAAGCAGCAGGAGGAGAAGCGCAGAAGGCAAAAAGAAGAAAAGGACCAAGCTGCTGAAGCTAGGAAGAGGAAACGGAATTAGGGTTAAAGGTCAGAGTGGTGTGAACTTGAAGTTGGAAAAACTTCATGTCTTTCGGTTGCTTTAACTCACTTGAGGAAAATTCATCTTAGAATGAATCCAATAAGGTGATATAAGTTTGACTAAAAGATATGAAATAATCCAGGTGATAGGAATCATTCAAATGATCTTTAATTCGAGGTTCGAATTCTGTTTCTAGTTTAAGTTCTTTGTATTGTTTTCATGTACTTGTAATTGTATATTTTTCAAGACTGTAATGTTAATTATCTTTTCTCGTCTCATTGTTTAGTTGAGTTATCCTTCATTAATTTGAATGTCATTGTTAGACAATCAAATTGGGGGAGATTGAAAGGCAGAGTGTATTAACTTGTAACACTATAACTAATGTAACTCAATTAAACGAAAAGATACTTAACCAGAAGACAATCAAGAACAAGAAGTCACAAGGAATCAACACTAAATGAAGACAAGGTAATTGATATAATTGAACATGTTAACTATGATCAAGCCAAGAAGAAATCATTGAGAGAAGTTCAAGTCAAAGTTGTTCAGGCCTCAGTGATTTGAGTATTCGAGATTCAAGATCATAACTATCAGTATCAACAAGACCAATTGATTTCAAGTGAACAAGAAGGAAAGCAAATATTGGAAAGCCAAGTTACTAAGTGAATATGGTAATTTATTCAAGAAGCAGAAACACTATCAAGACTAGTCACTTATGAACCAGACCAGTGCATCAAGTGTCAGGACATTGATAGCAAGTTTATGACAGTAATAAAGATCCATGTTCAAGAGCTTGTAGAAGAACAAAGAAGATATGAAGATATCACAAGCTCAAGATGTGCATTGAAGTTTCAAGTTGAAGACCAGAATATTTTCTAAGTAAGAAATGTTCTAGATGGCTAAGTCGAAATTCTCAAGTAGAAGTTCTACTTAGGATTTCGAGATGGCTAAGTAGAAATTCTCAAGTAGAAGTTCTACTTAGAGTGCAGCTTCAACATGACACATGGCATCTTCTGATTGGCAAATTTCCAAGCTTTCAAGATAAGACAAGATTTATGTGGACATCATTGGGCCACGTACATCTTAGTCTTTGAAGACTACAGGTCATAGATTACATGTAGTATAAATAGAAGCACTTGTGTAATGTTTTAGTTAGTGAGCATATTGAGAAAAACACAAGAAAAAGAGAGAGAGTATTCACAGAGCTTAGAATCATTCACTTCTCTCTCAACTTCTGTTATACTTTGTAATGAATGTTGTAGCAACCTTTTCAAGTTATATATAAAAGAAATATATTCCTTGAATCTGTGTGTTCATTTATTGCATCGTATTTATTGCTACTCATAATCGAAAAGTTGTATTCACCCCCCCTCTACAACACATTTGGACCTAACACTCTTTATCTGTACCTCGCGGTATCTGAACAAGCATTGAGTGCTGTTCTTGTTCGAGAAGAGAAGAAGGTTCAGAAACCCATATACTATGTAAGCAAGGTGTTGCATGGGGCGGAGTTGAATTACTCTCCCATTGAGAAGTTTGCCTTGGCATTAGTTACTGCCTCAAGGAAATTGCGACCATATTTCCAGGCCCATAAGATCGAAGTCTTGACCGACCAGCAGTTGAGAAGCATCTTGCACAGCCCAAAAGCAAGTGGAAGATTGATCAAATGGGCAATTGAGCTCGGAGAATTTGACATAACGTACAGGCCTCGGACAGCCATCAAGGCTCAGGCATTGGCTGACTTCGTGGTTGAATGTACCATTAACAACCAAGAAGTCGGGGGGTAAGAGATAATACCCAACCAAGGAAGTGAGAATAAAGATGAAGAACTTGTACCTGATCTGAAGGAGTACTGGGTGCTCTATTTTGATGGAGCATCAAAAACAAAATCCAGTGGTGCAGGTTTAGTTTTGCAAAGCCCCGATGGGTTCACAGTTGAATATGCTTTGAAGTTGGACTTTCCGACAACCAACAATGAAGCTGAGTATGAAGCCTTGATAGCCGGTTTAGGCTTGGCCAGAATCATGAGAGTCAAAAATCTCAAAGTTTGTGGAGATTCAAGATTGGTAGTCTCGCAAGTGAATGGAGAGTTTGAGGCCAAGGATGAAACTATGGCAAAATACCTCAGAGTCATGAAAGCTGTTATGACTCAGTTTGAGGAGTGTTATGTGGAGCACATTCGTAGGGAAGAGAACTTTAAAGCCGATGCCCTCTCTAAGTTCGCTTCTTCTGAGATAGAGAATTATGCAGGAAGTGTTTACTTCCAGGTCTTGAAGGCCCCGACCGTCAATTCTAAATTGGTAGCACCAATCGATGTCAGAAGCTGTTGGATAGATCCTATTAAAGCTCATCTAGAAACTGGATGGCTCCCTGACAATGCTTTGGAAGCACGAAAATTGTCAGTGAGAGCATTGAGATATGCCTTGATTGAAGGCATCTTATACAAGAGATCGTTTGTCATTCCCTACTTGAAGTGCTTAAGGCCCCAAGAGGCAAGGGAAGCATTGGAAGAAGTTCATGAAGGGATATGTGGGCAGCACCTGGGGGGCAGGTCCTTGGCTCACAAAATAACTCGTCTGGGATTCTTTTGGCCAGAGATGCTGGCCGATGCACAGAATTATGTCAAGAGGTGCGATAGATGCCAAAAGCACGCTCCGATTGTAAGGCAGCCTCCTGAGATGTTAACGTCAATCAGCTCCCCCGTCCCTTTTGCAATGTGGGGGATGGACATCCTTGGTCCTTTCCCTATGGCTTCAGCAGAGAGGAAGTTTTTGATAGTCGCCATTGACTACTTCACCAAGTGGATTGAGGCTAAGCCTTTAGCAAAGATAACCACCAAACAAGTTTCCCAGTTCTTTTGGGAGAACATAATCTGTAGATATGGCATCCCGCGAATCCTTGTGATAGATAATGGGACACAGTTCAACAATGAGGAGTTTAGAAAGTAATGTGAAGAGAATGCTATTGAGCTTCGTTTTACTTCAGTAGCACACCCGCAAGCAAATGGACAGGCTGAGGTCGCCAATCGGATCATCCTTGATGGACTAAAGAAAAGGGTCGAACGCTCGAGGAACATTTGGGTGGATGAGTTGCTGCCTATACTCTGGGCTTATCGCACTACTTGTAAGGTGACTACCGGAGCAACCCCGTTTCTGCTAGCTTATGGAGCTGAGGCAGTTGTTCCGCTGGAAATCATGCATGCATTACCTCGGATTGAGGCATATGAACCTGAGACTAATGAAGAAGGCATGAGGCTCGCTCTAGATCTGATTGATGAAGTCAGGGACGAGGCAAACGCCAGAAATGCGGAGCATCAAAAGAAAGCGTCCTTCTATTACAACCACAGGGTTAAGGAGAGGTTCTTTCAGCAAGGTGACTTGGTTCTCAGGAAGATCGAGGCTTCTGGAGTTGGCCAGAAGGGAAAACTAGCCCCAAACTGGGAAGGGCCGTATCGAGTTAGGAAGACATTGGGACGAGGATCATATAAGTTGGAGACCTTGGACGGGGTTGAGGTGCCCCGTACTTGGCATGCCTTGAACCTCAAGATTTATTATATTTAAGCTGCCTCTGCAACAATGTAGTCTTTTATTTATCTAGTATGAGAAGTAGAAATAAGGTTCGATGAAACCATTCCAGGGATTAATTCCCCGAGTAGGACAATAATAAGCTATGTAAGGGTTGAACCCATTTGAGTTATTAATGCAAAGTTTGTTTTCCATTTTCTATGTTTTGTTTAAGTACCTAGCACCTGCTGAGTGCAAATCTAGAAAGATCAAGTACCGAAAAATAAATGAACATATGAATGGAAAAAACGAGTGCATAAATAAATACCCCGAAGGGCCGACAGTTAAGTTACATCACTTAGCCAAATAAAAGTTTTGATCCCGAAGGACCTTGATTGAAAGCTAAAAATACAAAGCCACATGCGGCCAATCTAGGCCATGTATGGCCACCGAGCAATCCCAGACTCCCAGTTACTCATCAGAATCCTCCTCCTCACCACTCTCTTCTTCACTGCTATCTTCCTCACCGCTCTCTTCCGCCGAGCTTTCCTCGTCAGGGCCCTTATCCGGTTCGGCTACCACCATTGGTTGAGGCACAACCTCTTCCTCCTCGGAAGATGAGCTATCCTTGATCTGAGCCACTCTTCCTTTCTGCACGGTCATAGGCCGTTTCCCCCGAGGGTTCGAGGAAACTGAATCGTCCCTCTTGGCTCGGACACCTCTCGAACCAGAACCAGAACGGCGGCGGCTTCCCCTAGAGCCTGAACCCGAAGCCTGAGCTACTGGGTTGGCTTCTGAGCCCGAAGCAACTTGATTATAAGGACTTGGAAAGTCCCTCGGGTTAACTACAGTAGGGTGCCTCTTGCTCACAGCATTGATGGCTCAATCCCAACCAACAGACATAATACCCGGGCGAACTTCATCGTCATGCTCATCTATGAGACGGAAGAAATCCTCTAACTCTTGGTAAGCTTTCACCACCAGCTTGTAGTCTGCCGCCCTTTTGTTATACATGGAGTCATACTGTCTCTGGAGAGAATGAGCATCAGCTTCAGCCCGGATGGCCCTAGACTCCAAGTCTTGACGTTTCTCATCAAAAGTTGCTTTCTCCTTCTTCAAGGCCACATTTTCCTCCCGATATGCACGGCCTATGCGAGTGCTGGCCTGGAACTGGGCATTGGCCTGGAACAAAGAATCAATGAGACATTTATAATCATAAGTTATGTGAAAATACTACATCTAAGATGAAAAGTTGGGAACCTGGTACAGGGCTTGAGCTCCTAGTTTCTCCGCCTCATCAAATTTGTCCACAGCAGTCACTGTCAAAAGATCGGGGGGAGTGATGCAGAATTTGGACCAATCCAAGGCCGACTCTGGGCATCCTAAGATAGAATCTTGCTCACATATGCCCCAACCAGGGACGAAAGGGGTCTTGACTCTCCCGTCAGCGTCTCGGGATCTCTTTGAAGAACACCCCGACAGGAACTGCGGGATCTTTAGCTCAGGTTGGATGCCAGCCTGAGCCTCGGCTCTCTTGGTCATCCTTCTAGTAACTTTCGGCTGGTTCTCGGGCCGGCTGTCTATCTCCTCCGCAACTGAAATGGCAACAGAAAAAAATATCGGAATGAGAACAAACAGAGTTCATAATGTGCAAATAAAAAATTACCCTCAGCAGAAAGTAAACTAAGGCCAGCTTCTACAAGTCTCTTCTCGGTTAAGAAAACTTTGTAGTGAGTACGGCCGTTGTCATCAAGTAGTCTATCACGATCAAGAAGCTCTTTCACGTCAAGATCACATATAAAGTGTGTCGCGTCATGCACTTCCCCAAACTTAGACACAAAGAATTGGCCCCAGTCGCCACCACTCCATACCAGAGTCACGAACTCTCTGTCCCAGGAGTGATGGGAATCTGGGAATGAAAATGCATTCACGATATGTGGAACACTAGTTCGGTGCTGAATAGATACCCATCCCTTTTGAAGCTCAGATGAGTTCTTGATGGCGAATATACTCCGGAACATTGTGGTAGTCGGTTCGATATCTAGATCCCGACACCTCAGCATAAAGATGATGATAGCCCGCCATGCATTAGGATACAATTGGCAAGGATGAACCTGAAACTCTGCTAGAAGCCTTATGATGAACTGGTCGACAGGGAATCGCAGGCCCGCTTCAAGGGCGCCTTTGTAGACACATAGCCTCTCTGGGTGCCAATTACAGGTTCTATCAGCTAAGCCAGGAAGGCGGACCTTGATCACGTCCGGAAAGCCATATAGCTCCTTGATCTTGTTAACATCCTCCTTGTTAAACTTACACGGGCTATGATATGCAGCTAATTCAGAGTTGTTGGGGAATGCATCCCTCATGGTACTCAACAAGTCATACAAAGAATCAAATCTACGATCAATATACAAAGGGGGATTTAGTCTAAGATTACCTCGCAATGTCTTGGCCAAGGTTCTCTTGGCCATCGCCTCCGACATGGAGACTGACGAAGCCGAAGCACGGTTGCCATCTGCCATCTTGAAGCTCGAACTTGAAGCTAGAACTTGAAGCTTTAAAGCTTGAGAGCTTTAGAGAAAATTTTAGAAGTAAGAAGAAGTGAAGTGAATGAAATGAAGGCTCCCCCCATTCTTTTATAGAAGATGGGTGACCTCCTATATCAGGTTGAAACACAACTCAGTTCGTGTTTGCAGGTCATCTATCGTTTATGCATGAAAGAAAATGGAACTCATCTGCTATATCTGGCAAAAGTTATATCAGTTCGTATGATTCCGGGAAAGAAAAGAAGTATCTACACAGAGAAATAATAATTAGTTCTGCTCGGACACTCATCTAAGCTTAAGAAGCTGATTACGTTTAAGGAAGATAAAACACAATCATTTAGTCTTTGTTAATAAAGAGACTGATTATGCCCTGAAAGAGAGTATACAACATACGAATGTCAAGGACGTGATTCAAGAACAAGATTCCAAGCATTGCGAAAAGCTCTGAGAGGCACGACAAAGTAGCCAAGGGGCACCTGGTAGGCAACCAGGATCACCTGCAGCCGACCAGGTGTCAGGGGAAGGGTCTGGCCGACCAGGATCTCCTGGAAACCGACCAGGATCTCCTGGCAGCAGACCAGGATCTCCCGCAGCCGACCAGGTGCTAGGGGAAGGGTCTGGCCGACCAGGATCTCCTGGCAGCCGACCAGGATCTCCTGGCAGCAGACCAGGATCTCCTGCAACCGACCAGGTGCCACATAGGAGCTTCATCCAACCTCCTGACACCTCCCGTCAGTTGGTTGAATCATTTGATGGCTCTGTTGAAGGTTTTTCACTTTTCGAAACAAACATCGACCTCCAACTAAGCGTCGTTCAAGCATCGATTAGCACCGTATAGTGCCGTCTTATGCCATTCAACGTCGTTCAACGTAGATTGAAATGTCGCTCAAGCACTCCCGGGCAACCTGGCAGGCAACCAGGATCACCTGTAGCCGACCAGGTGCCACAGAGGGGGTCAGGCCGACCAGGATCTCCTGGCAGCCGACCAGGATCTCCCGGCACCCATCTTGACATCTCCCGTCAGTTCGTAGGATCGTTTGATGGCTTTGTTGAAGTTTCCTTACATTTCGGGATAAACATCGACCTTCGACTTAGCGCCGCATAGAGTCTACTAGCACCATGAAGTGCCGTTTTATGCCATTTAACGTCGTTTAACAAACATTGAAACGTTGTTTAAACATCGTGTGGCATCATTAAAAGATAACATGGGTCTCCCATCGAGGAGCACCTTCAGCTATCGAGGAGCACTTGTCAGCCACCAAGGCGCACCTGTCAGCCACCAAGGATCTCCTGGCAGCAGACCAGGATCTCCTGGCAGCAGACCAGGATCTCCTGGCAGCAGATCAGGATCTCCCGCAGCCGACTAGGTGCCACAGAAGGGGGTCTGGCCGACCAGGATCTCCTGGCAGCCGACCAGGATCTCCTGGTAGCCGACCAGGATCTCCTGGTAGCCGACCAGGATCTCCTGCAGCCGACCAGGATCACCTGGCAGCTGACCAGGACCCTTGTCGGCTGACTGGCTGCCAGGAAAAGGCTGCGATTGTCCCGAGTCTTCTCCTATAAGCACAGATTAGTGCCGATTAGCGCAGATTAGTGCCGGTTAAGCACAGATTAGTGCCGATTAGCGAAGATTAGTGCCGTTTAGTGCTGTTTAAGCACTGATTAGTGCCTGTTAGCACAAATTAGTGTCGTTTAAGCGCTGTTTAGCACCGATTAGTGCCCTTAGTGCCATTCCATGCTATTTAACATTGTTTAACACTGTTTAAACGTTGTTTATGGATGATTAAGCACTGTCTAGTGCCATTTAACACCGCTTAGTGTCGTTCAACATCGTCGTAAACGCGTCGGTCGCTCCACGCTTTACATTAAGATGATATTGTTGAAAATACTCACGTAAGAGCAATAAACCCTGACCCTAGTCTCGAGTAAGGCCGTTATAACTTCAAGGAAAACCTGATCAATTTTCCTAGAAGTTGGGGGGCAAATGATATGGGCCAAAAGTAAGCCCTAAAGACACATTTAATGTGACATCACGTTGCTTTCTACCACAACGTTTCAAACGTTTCAAACGTGGGGCCCACCAGATGGGCCCAAACCCTAATTATAATATTAATTTCGTAATTAATATTAAGGATAGTAAAACAGCTCAACAAATAAGAGTCAAACAAGAATATGATTCTTGCCTGACTTAGCCTCCAAGATACATATCTCAACATGGAAACTGATTCATACATGGAAGAAGACTAGAACCTTCTTCTAGTCGGTGACTTGCCCACCAAGTCACCTAACCCTACTACGATTTTAGGGCTTCTCAGCCTATATAAAGGGTCTGACCCCTCATTCTCAGAATGACGTTTGTGGCTTGATTCTCAATACGAGATACGTAGGCACTCTGTGAGGACCGATCAGTCTCGAACACGGAAACAGCCATTAAAGCAAGAAGCTCCCGAACCCTAGTATTAATTGCAAATTCGTGACCTAGATTTTAATCCACAACAAAAAATTTATGTGATTAACAAATTATAAACTTAGATTGTTTAATAGAAATGCATGGAAACACGTTACAGTTGTTTTAGTTAAAAAAATTTTAAGATAATTGATCGTAATCTTTTTTTATTCTAAGTTATAATAAAAAATTGTTAATACAATATAAGAATTATAATAATAATAGGATTTCAATTTTATTATGTTTTTTAAAAAAATAACATATAATCGCAGGAAATATTGTTCTAAGTAGTGTATAGTGTATACAAACATGTTCTAGTTGTTTTACTTGAAAAATCTTTCGGAGAATTGATCGTATTATTTTTTTTATTCTAAATTATGATAAAAAAAATTGTATTATAATTATAATAGGATTTCAATTTTATTATTTTCTTTAAAACTAATATAGAATTATAACGGAAATATGATTGTAGGGGTGAAACTACTTTTTTTATTTAAAGTTGTAATAAAAGAATTATAATTATAATAAAATTTCTATTTTATTAATAAAAACATAGAAATAGAATTATAATAGAAATAGGATTGTAGGGGTGAAACCAAAATATAGTGGAACTAAAAAATGGTACCGTTAAAAGGGTGTTTCGCTTATTAATAAAGGTTATAGATATATAAATGTTATACAAGCCTAGACATGGAAAAAGATACTATTGTAGTCTAATGTTGGCAATACCACATATTTGATAATACAACTTTAATAATACCTGGAACAACATTAATTGTTCTCACGTTATACTGATACGGTCCTTGCAACCTTCCTATACTCCATCTAGCATTGCGCGGCCCTTCCCAGAATTAATGGATGTCCTCACGCCTATTTGATGAGCTAAATTCAAGCAAAGAAAAAGAGAACGCGAATAATAGCATTAAAACATATAGATGAATAGCAAAAATTGTGTGGATTCCAGTTATCAATCTCCAATAACTAAGCCTTATATCCTATGGAAAAAACTGAATGAGTTTCCATTTAGATAATGAAAAGAACCAAAATCACCATTTGGTAAAGTTGAGCAATGGGAAATAAATAATTAGCCTATTTGATGCTTGACCATGAACTAATTGCTCCAATTCCATGTTCTACCCTGGCCGACGGGCATTATTTCTCTCCTTGATAATATCGAGGAAATAAGGCAGTGTGCTAAGCCAAGTGTGCTGAGCTGTGCTGAGTTGTGCTGAACTGTCGATTCTAGATGTCATTAGCTGTCATTAGTCTAGTAATTGTACAAGTATATGGCTCTTATATAAAGCCTCTCTTGGATTCATTTTAGAAGCTAAGCTTGTAGTCACAATGTAGTCTATTATAGACACACCGTTATATGTATATAATTTGTTACGTTCTTCAATCTCTGTATATACATTATATAAATTCTTTATGGTATCAGAGCCGTGATCCGAAGCATTCTTGAAGAGAGATCGATCGTTCTCGTAGGAAGAACACGAAGTGATACAACTGAAAGATTACTGAAATTGAAGCTTTGTCAATGGCGATGTTAGTTTGTTGACGAGTTGAAGCTTGATTTCTGTAAATTGAAGTGTGTATGCTGTGTTCTAGAGAATGTTATAAACTATTTCTTCTTCAAGTTTGTGATCACCTTGTTGAAGTTTGTTTATGCAGTGTATACAGATTTGATCTTGTTTACGTCGATTCTGAGCGACAATTAATCAAATAGTTCATTTGCGAACGCGTTTTCATTGTATCTTGTTTTTTAAGAGTTTTCTCACCAATTCTGAGTCTTCTAAGCGTCAACAATGGCGGCAACATAATGATATACAAAATTAGAGCTGAGAGACCTAGAAATTCTTGTAATCTCAGTTGAAATGGAAAAGCTAGGGTTTCGGCACATAAGGTGTTTGATCTTTTGTGTAAAAGAATGATTAATTGATCTTTGAGGAAGAGTGGAAGAGTGTTATGCACAGGAGGTGTTTGCACAATTGTCTGTGAGTCTTGTATTGAATTGAGATGGAAGTTCTTATCTGATGGTCACAAAATGTTCCATTGTTCAAGGAATTGTTTTAATTGTATTGGCTGAATCAGTGAGAGAGATGGGGTTATTTTCTGGAATTCTGATGGGAATGATCACTGGAATCGCATTGATGGCCGGGTGGAGTTGTATGATGAAGTATCGAAGCGATAAACGGATTGCTAAGACAGTTGACATTAAGCTCCTTGGATCCCTCAACAAAAATGATTTAAAGAAAATTTGTGGAGACAAATTTCCTGAGTGGATATCATTTCCTGTTTATGAGCAGGTAAAATGGCTGAACAAACAACTGAGCAACCTGGAAGAGGAGAAGAGAATTCTAGAAGAGAGAAAGAAACTAGAAGAAGAAGAAGAGTTTCCTGTAGGAGACTATGCAGGAGATTATACTACAATTGCAGGCCTTGGTGGTGATCAGTGGAACCAAATTACTGATGCCCAGTGAGGTGGTGATGTTCAACCTGCCATTCCAGCAGTTCCTGCTGGTGCTACTTGGACAGACGCAGGGCCAGTTGCTGGTGATGGTGGTTGCATCTAGTGTATTTTTAGGCAGTGACAATGGATGCTTACAGCTGGTCACTGTTGGAGATTTGTTTTACAGCAGGGTCTGATGTTTGGTGAATTGTTGTTAAAGGTGCACATAACATAAGGTGACACCTAGATGATCAGCAAGGATCAGTGAGAGTTTCATTTTTATTTGCAGTTGAGCTTGCATAGTGTCAAGTTGGTTGAATGAGGATAAGGATGATAGCTTGTCTTGCTTTGACAAGTCGTAATCATTCTTTAAATTCTGAGCCTGAAGCCCGAGCCAGAGCCAAGATGTCCGAGCCAGAAGCCAGTGCTAGAAATAGTCCTCGAATGGCAGGGAATTGGAGTCCCCTGTCAGGACATTGACGTGCTCCTACAAGTCCTTGAATGGCAGGGAATTGGAGTCCCCTGTCAGGACATTGATGTGCTCCTATTGTCCTTTAATGGCAAGCGAGGCCAGGATCCTTGAATGGCTTGTAAAGCCATGGTCCTTGAATGGCAATCAAAGCCAGGATACCTTGAATGGCTCGCAAAGCCAGGACTGGAATGGTTTCTGATTTTTTCTGCATTTAGTAAATTCTGATTCCGTGGTTCTTTGCTAGCATTTGTGGTAAAGTTCAAGCTAAGAGCTTCACCTTGTTCCCACTCTTAGCTTGAGGGGGAGTATTGAGGAAATAAGGCAGTGTGCTAAGCCAAGTGTGCTGAGCTGTGCTGAGCTGTCGATTCTAGCTGTCATTAGCTGTCATTAGTCTAGTAATTGTACAAGTATATGGCTCTTATATAAAGCCTCTCTTGGATTCATTTTAGAAGCTAAGCTTGTAGTCACAATGTAGTCTATTATAGACACACCGTTATATGTATATAATTTGTTACGTTCTTCAATCTCTGTATATACATTATATAAATTCTTTAGATAATCTTCGCCGTTCCAAATTCTTCAATCATGGCAACTGGTGGAATCCCCTTCTTCTCGTCGGCCCCTCCCCATATTTGACTATCATGTGCAGTGTGCATAAACGTCAACATTTTCGTGCATCTAAATTAGACAGTGAAGAATTTAGTTCTCTGAGTATCTCTGGATACAAATATTTATGTGCAGAGTCCTAAGTTTAGAATGACCAGAGACACACAATTTAGCTTACAAAATAAGTATTGAGCATCAAATTTAAAATTTATTTCACCTTTGATAATCAAATACACCGTGAGAGACATCTTTAACTATCATGTGCAAACATAAGACCAGAACATTTTGTGCATCTACACGACCTTGAATAAACCTCTATCAGTATCTTTGAATTACTTGTGCATAGTTCTATATTTTAATTTATAGTGACAAGAAGGAATGTGCATATAGATTTCTAAATTTATCTCACCTTTTAGAGTGAAATACACCAAGGCATACAACTTGTCATTCACGGAATTCACACTACCCACATTTCGGGAAGAAAGACAGGAGATAACACTGAAGATATCAACAGACTGAATGTACAACCCCATAGACAGGAGATAACACTGAAGATATCAACAGACTGAATGTACAACCCCATAGCTAAGCCTCACCACAAATAAAAGTGTAAATTGGACAAATTTCTCCAACATTATGAGATAACCCTCTTTGGATCTCTGACTTGGAAAGTAGTGCTTCACACAATATACGAAATAAGAAAAATTGAAATTTTGATGCAGAACTAACTATAAGTTGTAACTAAGTATGAGTGCAAGAGCTAAAAAAAGAACTCTAAAAAGGAATCGAGTGTACAACCTTCAAAAATTCTAAAAATAAGAAAGAAATTATAAATATTTTTACATCCCTCATCTACTTTTGAAAACCGAAGTATTAACAATGATCAGTTCTTAAATATATATTTTTATTAATAAAATTTAGGGAATTTGACAAAAATACCAACTTTTTAAATGATTTTTGCAAAAATACCATCTTTCTAATTAAATTGCAATTATACCATCTTTTAAAAAAGAAAAAAGATTTATTGCAAAAATACCATCTTTCCAATTCCCCTCCACCCTTTCTCCCTCCTTCCTCTCTCTTCCCTCCCTCCTGCTTTCATTTCAGCGCCTGTTACTTTTTTTTCTTTTTTTTTTCTTTTTTTTTTTAAGGCGGGATGCTATTTGGGTTTCATGTCCCCCGCCAGGGGCAATATGCAACTACATTCAACCATATTCAACTGAATGCAACCACATTCAACTTTCTAAGATTTTGGTGGATTTGGGTTGCAATGCCCCGCCAGGGGCAATATTCAACCAAATGCAACCACATTCAACTTTTTTAAAGGTGGGTGATTTTGGTGGATTTGGGTTGCAAGGCCCCGCCAGGGGCAATATTCAACCAAATGCAACCACATTCAACTTTTTTAAAGGTGGGTGATTTTGGTGGATTTAGGTTGCAAGGCCCCGCCAGGGGCAATATTCAACCAAATGCAACCACATTAAAATTTAGTTGAATATGCCCCTGCGGGGCCTTGGAACCCAAAAGCAGTCCACCTTAATTTTGGTGGTTTTGGGTTGCAAGGCCCAGCAGGAGCATATTCAACTGAATTCAGTTACTGATTTCAAGTTCCATTTGTCAGTTGTCATTTTCGACCTTTTTTTTAACTCTAATATATATATATATATATATATATTAGAGTTCAAAAAAGAGGTCGAAAATGACAACTGACAAATGAAACTTGAAATCAGAAATTTAGTTGCATTTAGTTGAATGTGGTTGCATTAAGTTGAATATGCCCCTGCGGGGCCATGCAACCCAAAATCATCCCACATTTAAAAAAAAATGGTTTTGAAGTCTGTTGCAGTTGATGTGGTTGAATGTGGTTGAATGTGGTTGCATTCAGTTGCTGATTTCAAGTTCCATTTTTCAGTTGTCATTTTCGACCTCTTTTTTGAACTCTAATATATATATATATATATATATTAGAGTTCAAAAAAGAGGTCGAAAATGACAATTGAACAATGGAACTTGAAATCAGAAATTTAGTTGCATTTAGTTGAATGTGGTTGCATTAAGTTGAATATTTCCCCTGCGGGGCCATCCAACCCAAAATAGCACCCTTCTTAAAAAAAAAAAAAAAATACACAAGTCGGCTGACTTCCTGGACAGGAGGAGAGAGAAAGTGAGGGAGGAGGGGGACCTAGTATTTTTGCAATTTTGAAACTTAGGTTGGTAATATTGCAAATAGCTATTCTTAAAGATAGTAAATTTGCAAAAATTTACTTTTTTCCTATTTATTTATGAAAAAAACCCTTATTTGTATTCAAATTTGTTAAATGACCTCTTAATTTTCTAATACTAATTTTTGAAACATATTTTATACCAAAATATAGTACCCTTTACACAATTTTAGTTATAATATTTATAAAATTAAGACATAGATTCCCCCCCGCGCAAATTATGTGCTTTTTATAATATTTAGCTCTGTTCTAAAAATCGGTGATTAATCACGATTAATCACCGATTAATCCCTGTTCCATGGGTTACCGAATTGATTAATAATCCGATTATTCGATTAATCATTCCGATTAATCCCCAAATAACCGATTAATCCCCGATTAATCCCTGGACAGTGCATCTACCGATTAAGTCCGATTCCCGCTTTTTACAACACTGATATTTAAAGACAAATAAAGGTGAAAGAAAATAAATGTAAATGATTATAAAAAGAATAATTAATAATTTAAGTTAATAAAACATGATGTAAGCAATTATCACATCTTGTTATTGATGATGTCAGCAATTCTTCTTTGGTGATGGTAGCAACTAGGGGTGTACAGACGATCCGTTCAACCGCATAAACCGCTAGCAACCGAATCGTATTTTACGGATAATTACGAAATATGGATTGGTTGCGGATGTAATTTTTAATAATCGCTCATTTGCGGTTTGGTTGCGGTTTTATATATTCAAAAATCGCAAAATCCGAACCGCAACCGCAAATTGCAATATATAAATTATATTTTAAAAATATATATTTTATATTATATAAATTAATAATTTAAATACATATATGTTTATTTTTTTATTTTTTTTTTATGAAAGGGGTAATTCAATTCATAAAAGCCATACGGCATCTACAAGAATGATCGAAACGATCAAACATAAAACACGATGACACGCCTGTCTTCATAAAATGAGACAAATAAGCAGTGTGAAAAAAAGTGATATTTCTATGGATACTTGCTCTACATATATGTTAATAATTTAAATACATATATGGTTATTTATTGTGTGGTTCAATATTTTGTTCCCTTGTTATGTATTTAAGTATTACGAGACTTTCTGTATATTTACTTTTGCCTCAAAAATGATGATCAGGATCTATTATGTGTAATGTTTGTTATATTTTGAATCTAATATTCTCAAGTTATTGTTTATTTTTATTTGGTGATTGAACCGCAATCCAAATCGCAACAATCGTATTTTCACGATTGAAATTGATGTGATTAATCGCAACCGCAAATGCGATTGTGATCGAAGTTTTTATAAAATCGTTATATGCGGTTTGCACTACAAGGATAATTGAATCAGACAAGGCTTTTTGCCCGTTGTCTGATGTCCTAGAAAACCGTTGTCTATTGAGCTGCCGTCTGTTACGCAGCTCAGACAACGGACGCGTCCGTTGTCTGATTCCCTACAGACAACGGTTTTGGTCTTAGAAAACGTTGTCTGAAATGCTTGAACAACAACGGCTGTTGTAGAAACCATTGTCTGACAAATAAATCAACAATTGTTTATTAACTAGAAAATGTTGTTATTTTAATTTTCAGACAAGGCTTTATTTTCCAAAAGAGTGTTGTGTGATCTAAATATTTACGACGGTTTTAGTAGAACAACCCCATTGTCTTAATAGTTTAAGACAATGGTTTCCTTTCTACAAACTGTTGTAGGTACTTGACTTGCACAATTGTTTTCTTTAAATACCTATTGTCTGAGAGCTGTTAGGCAACAGTTTTTGTTTCTAAAACACTTGTTTCTGATTTTGATAGACAACGGTATTGGACAAAAAACTGTTGTCTGAAGTGTTTACGACAATGGTTTAGCATAAAATACTTTGAATTATTTTTAAAACAACAACGGTTTTTATTAGTATATTGCTTGTAAAAAATCTCTATGGACAATGGTTTGAAATCAAGTATCTGTTGTCTGATGTCTTTACCACAATGGTTTCATATGCTTGTATTGAATTAATGTATTTGGACAACGGTTTTTTTTAACAAGAAGTTGTTACCTAGCTTAATAGACAATGGTTTCATAGAAAATTCAACACATTGCCTAGTACAATGCTTGACAACAGTTTTCATTATAGTCCAATTACCTAAAATAACAAGAGACAATGGTTTTATATAACAAAATTAAAAAACCAAACTGGCAATATAAAGAAGCCAAACTAAAACCAAAACAGCCATTCCATTCCATCGTATTCAATAAACCATTACAACCAACACATCCAACCAAGTAAAATTCACGAACTAATTAAGTTAAATAGACTCAAACATATGTGAAGCTTTACTTGGTACATTGCTTAATATCCCAAAGAAGACAAAAGATAAGGAAGCTGTCCGTCTTGACATGGCTGAAATGGGAATCAGAACAGAGCTAAGGCCAAAAAAACCGGGGAAAAAGGAGAAGTTACCATTAGCGTCTTGGAACTTAACTCATGTTGAAAAAAAAGTTGTTTGCTCCTCCTTTCTTGGAATGAAGCTGCCTGATGGTTTTTGTTCTAACATTAGGAGGCTTGTATCAATGGAAACTCTCCGACTTACTGGAATGAAATCTCACGATTGTCATATGATTTTGCATCACTTGCTCCCGATTGCAATTCGGTCCTCACTGGAAAAAAAGGTAAGGAACACTGTCATTCGGTTTTGTCTCTTTTTCAAAGCAATATGCAGTAAAGTTATAGAGGTCGATAAGTTGGAGAAAATGCAATCACAATTAGTAGAAACTTTGTGTCACCTAGAAAAATACTTCCCTCCTTCGTTGTTTGATGTAATGTTTCATCTATCGGTTCATATTGTAAGAGAAGTGGAGCTTTGCGGACCAATTTTTCTTAGGTGGATGTACCCGTTTGAGAGATATATGAAGACATTCAAGGGATATATAAGAAATCGGGCTCGTGCGGAAGGCTGCATTGCAGAGGCATATATCGCAGAGGAGGCAGTTGAGTGTTTGGTTGATCATGAAGAAAGGACTATTGGGGTGCCCAAAAATGGTGGGCATATGCAAGACACCACTTCGAGGCCATTATCTGGTGCAACCATCATCACCCCGAGCAACACTGATTTGCACGCAGCACACTTATGCGTCCTACAAAATACTACTGCAGTTATGCCATTTTTTGAGTAAGTCAAGAATTGTTTATTCATTATGTCTTTCATTTTCTGCACCTTTTTGACATTAATAATTTTCTGCAGCGAACACATGTCATTCTTGATGTCCAAATTTCCGGAACATGAAAATGATGCAATATGGCTAAAAAACAAGCAAAATGACACATTCCCAAATTGGTTCAAAGAGAAGGTATTATGTGCATTTTTGTTAAAAATTAATGCATTTTTCTGATAAAAATAGCTGACATGAATCAACAATTTTTTGGCAGATTGATTTGGATTTAAATGCTGGAGAAGAGGTACCGGTGGAGCTAAGATGGATTGCAGATGGGCCTAACAAGGATGTCCCCACATTCAGTGGCTACAAAGTGAACGGGGTTACGTTCAGTACTAAAGATCGGGATGACACGCGTCAAGTTCAATGTAGCGGCGTCTGTGTACAAGCCGATACAATGATTGTGGAGGGTAAGGATAAAAATATTGAGCATGCTTCACAACTATTTTATGGAGTTATAACAAGTATATGGGAGCTGGATTATGAAAACTTTAGGATCCCTATTTTTCGGTGCAAATGGGTAGATTTGAACAGAGGGACTAAGGTAGATGACTTGGGGTATGTATTGGTTAATTTGAATAGGTTGGGGTTTTTAAACGAACCATTTGTGTTAGCTAAACATGTCAAGCAAGTATGTTACATAGACGATCCCCTTGAGAAATTATGGTCTGTGGTGTTAAAATTACCCGAGAAGAACTACTATGAAGTTAATGATGAAGAAGATGAGGGATCCGTAGAGGTACAACTTGAGAATGAGTGTTTTGTGCCTAATTTACCGGATGTTGATTTCCTTGAGGAGGATGACTATAGTTACATGCGAGATGTTGATGAACAAATTTTACTTTCTTGATGTAATTTTATTTATGTACTTTGAATGGTTGGCTGCTATATGGTTGTTTGGTTTTGCCTTTGAAATTTCAAACTACAGAATGTTCTTGTGAATTAGTGTTAATGTATGCAGTATTGATTGGTTTTGCATTTGAAACTTTGGCAGGGGGTTTACTTCTTTATATTATTTTTTAAAAATTTTTTGACTATCAGACAACGGTTTATGTAAGCTAAACAATTGTGTGACAGCAACATATTTAACAGCCAAAAACCATTGTCTCTAAGATTTCAATTGGACAACGGTATGCAGAAACTGTTGTGTGAATTAAGTATAGTCCACATACAAGTAAAACACTTGTCTGATTCTAACAACGGTTTACAAAACCATTGTCTGAAGTTTCTTCAGACAATGGTTTTGTAAACCGTTGTTAGAATCAGACAAGTGTTTATTCAAACTGTTGTGTGACATCCATTTAAGTAACAACAATACAAAAACACTTGTCTGTTTTTAACAACGGTTTATGAAACACTTGTCTGCCCTTTCTTCAGACAACGGTTTTATAATTCCGTTGTGTAAAGCCTCTGTTTTACTCCTTCGAATAGACAATGGTTTTAGAAACCGTTGTGGAAGTTCTTTCAGACAACAGACAGATTTTGCAAAACAAAAAACCGTTGTGTGAAACTTTCAAACAATGCTTTTACTGCCGACCGTTGTCTGATAAGTGTTGTCTGTTTCAGTTTTTCTTGTAGTGTTGGTTCGACTTTTAGTTCAAAACTGATCCGATTCGAACCGCTTACACCCCCATTAGCAACTACAAAGAGAGCATAACAGATACGAACCGATGATGTCATACGTAAACGTGGAAGTTCAAAAATTGTACCGTCTATCCAGATATAGATATCTGCATAATTTGTGGAAAATTTCAAGAATCTCATTGTTCTATATTAGTATCTCATTAAATCCAACAAATATGTAAGCTTTATAAATTTTTATTAACATACAATCTTCTATTCGGTTTTTTTCATTTTTAGTGAATACAACAAGATTTTAATGAATTTTTAAAATTTCAATGGCCTATCCGTTTTCTTTCATACACACCTATAAATATGAGAAGTATTGAGTTCCTATCAGCACAAAAAAAACCCAGAAATATAGAGATAAAGTGTGACCCAAAGATTGTGTTTCCAAAAACCAGCTCTTCTGATGAACATTGAATCACCACTAGGCAGTGGTAAGCAATTTGATCTTGGAGTTTGTGGCTTGTATTCTGCCCTGCTCGGTTTACGATTCTTGCGTTTTTTTTTTGTTTTTTTTGTTAAGTATACATTATTACATACTAACCTTGTGTTCTTTTCTTATTGTTCGAGTCGAGTCGAGTTGAGCTTGATAAAAGAAAATTAAACAAGCTCAATTCTAACACAGTGACTCGCGTTCCTGTGCTTGGAAAATCAAGAGTTGTATTGAACTGTTGTAGTCATGGATGGCCTCCAGTTTAGTTTTGTGTTCTCAAAGCTATCTTGTGCGGGGCTGATATTATATATATACAAAAATCTATTAAATATCGAATAAATTTCAAAAAAACATTATCTGATATTTAATTTTGTGTAAGAATTTATATATATTTCAATTTTTTAAATATTAAAAAGTATTAAATATTTTCTACGGACATAGTGCCCTTACTAGAAACGTACATACGGAGTAGTATTTTAGTTTCATATTTCAGTACTTTTTTAATTTTTCATTCAAGTCAATTTACGGTTATAATTTGATGGATACCAATGCAACTTTATGTATTAAGTCAAGTGACCAAATATAAAAAATAACAATTTTTTCGTCTTTTGCCAACTAAAAATTAACATTTTTTTTATCGGCATACGTTATTTATTTATTTACTTACATGCACGCTAGATTTTTGTTACTCTCCATATATAAACAGTATTCACATACTCTATTACAGTAATCACAGCTATTTGTCTTCCTATTTTTTCTCACTACTGAATGGAAAATTGCTTAAACAATAGCAGCTTATTAGATTATTACTAGTATACGTCTATAACACGTACGCCTATAAATATGATAAATTCATTATCACGTACAGCACCATTAGTTGTTGGCATCATCTTTTTTATTACATGGAAGAAATCGATAGCATTACTAGACTCCCTCTTCTCTCCCCGAGAGCAGATTTCGACGGTGATCAAACACCGCGATTTCTACTCGGGCGATCTTCTGTTTATTCCTTTGCTTCATATGCTTCTTTGTTTGTTCCGGATGCAGATGACATCGCTCCCATTAAAGGATGTCGAGATTTTTTTAGAGAATTTATGGCCGAATCACGAAAGCTATGGTACCTTGCTGGTCCTGCTATTTTTACTAGTATTTGTCAATACTCGCTTGGCGCTGTCACGCAAACTTTTGCTGGTCATCTTGGGAGTCTTGAGCTTGCTGCCTTCTCCGTCGAAAACTCCATCATTGCTAACTTCTGTTTTGGCATTTTGGTAATTTTTTTATTTTTTTTGGTTTTGTCATGTACGATTATTTTGTGGTTTACTGATGAATGTTTCCTCTGTTTATTTTGATAAGTTTTTTGGCACGAATTTGATCTTAAATAGAAGTAAATAAATATTTCATCCGTTCTCCAAGGTTGTTTTGTTTTGATCCTCAAGTGTTTTTTTGATTTATGACATGTATTCACAATCTTAATTAATATACACGCTTGTCAATTGTCTCTTTTTTGCACGTACGATTAAGCTTTATCTGAATAAAAGATAAATTCAATAAATCTATTTGTAAAATAAAAATTAATGATTGGAAGCTATAAGAAATTTATACTTGTATTTACTTGTTTTTTGCATTGATTTGAATGCAGTTAGGGATGGGAAGTGCATTAGAGACATTATGCGGACAAGCTTTTGGAGCAGGACAGATTGATATGCTGGGAGTATACATGCAAAGGTCATGGATTATATTGAATTGCACTGGTGTAATGCTAATGCTTTTATACTACGGTTGTCAAAGTAATACGGGAGCCGAAATGCCGTAATAAGTGGGTATATCGGGCCATCAATCTGGGTATGAGTATTTTGAGTCGGGCAACCTCAAATAGAGGCATTTTGGTAATTCTTTCTTGAATATATGATGAGATATTTTTTGGTGATATTAGTGATCGCAAGATTAATTTTAAATCAAAAAGTAACATGTTTTAATTACAAAAATTACTACTAAAAATAATTACGAAAAGATATGGTGTGACATTTTGGATATATATTAATTATTGTAATATTTGTTTTAAATTAAATGGTAAAGTGTTTTATTTAAAAAGTAAAATTTTTAGAAAAAATGGGTAATTGAGTTGTTATTGGTTTTAAATTAAATGGTAAAATATTTTAATTAGAAGTAAAATCTTTAGAAAAAATAGGTAATTGAGTTGTTGGAACGGAAAAAAGAGTCTAAGTAGAAGCTCAATGTGGATGAAGGAATTTCAATCGGAATATAATTACGTTAACATTAGTAATTAGTTTTTTGAGTTGTTTTTGTAATTTAAAATTAGTGTTTAAAAATTGATATATATATATATATATATATATATATATATATATATAAGATTTTACATGTTCGATTTAATATTTGTACTCTATCTTGAATTTTAAAATTTGAATTGGACGTTTACAGCCCACATGAAATTAACAAAATAATCTTTAAATTAATGATGGTTTAATATAATTAAATTTACACAGAAACAAAAAAGAGAAAAAATTGACGATTTTTTAAGTTGAAAATTCTATTTGATTTATGAATTATACTTATAATTTGTTTTGATTATCAAAATTTCCTTATAATTATTTAAAGATAGTTCTACCCACAATCAAATACAATTTTAATGATAAGTGTAAGAAAGATTTTGTCCGAAATTTTGATAATCGGTAGTCTATTCCTCCGTATGACAAAGATTTTAAAATAAATAGATGAAAACCGTTGGATCTAGCATAAAAAATGTTTTATATTTTAATATGTTATAAACTAAAAAGTACTCCGTATATATACTTGTATAAGATATATTTTGTCCAAAATTTTGATAATAGTCTATTCCTCCGTACGACAAAGATCTTAAAATAAATAGATGAAAATCGTTGGATTTAATATAAAAAATGTTTTATATTTTAATATGTTATAAAATAAAAAAGTATATTTATATTAAAAAACGAAAATGTATATGTCATTTATTTAAATCATATACAATTAGGTTTCCTACAATTGATAGCATTATCAATGTAGAACTTCTACATAGATTAGGATTAATGTAAAAATTCGTAATTATATTTTCTATTGATATTCTGAGTGTTTCTATTTGAATAATAATTATTAAAGCATCATTAAATTAAAGATAATTTTATGAGGTTCGCATAGATTGTAAAATCATTCAAATCTGATTTCTAGATCTCAAGATAGAGGCCAAATAGTAAATATGAATTTTTTTAATACTAATAAATAAAAAATAAAATTAAATTCTAATACAACTTTTTTTAATTATATCCTTTTTAGAATATAATTTTATTTTTAAAATTCAATTATAATACAACCTTTTTTAATTATTTTCTTTTAAATTATAATTTTCTTTTAAATTTCACTTTTAATACAAACTTTTCTAATTATATCCTTTTTAGATTATAATTTCTTTTTTATGTGATCTAATCTTGATCGTCTAGTTTCAATCTAACGGATCATATAATTTTGGTAGTACAGCGACCAGACCAAAAATTTGGATAAGATCCCTCTTATAAAGATATTTTTAAATTAAATTTAGTTCTAATGATGAAGAAGAAAAACAAATCGATGAATAAAGGGTATTATAGTAAATTAACAAAGTGAAAATTATAAATAAATATATAAGGATATAATTTATAATCCAACGGATGACTTTTAATCCAATTTTTTAATCCAACGGATCATATGCTTTTGGTAGTACAATGACGACGACCAAAAATTTGGATAGGATCTCCCTTATGCTCTTTTTTAATTACTAGCTTATAACCCGTGCGTTCCCGTGCAACGCATGACTCCTTTTTAATATCTACAATTATATTACTTTTATGAAATTTTATAAGTTATTAATTTACATATCAAATTGGTGTTTAAAAATTGATATATATAAAATTTTACATATTCGATTTAATATTTGTACTCTATCTTGAATTTTAAAATTTGATTTGGACGTTTACAGCCCACATGAAATTAACAAAATAATTTTTAAATTAATGATGGTTTAATATATTTAAATCTACACATAAACAAAAAAGAAAAGAAATTGACGATTTTTTAAGTTGAAAATTCTATTTGATTTATGAATTCTACTTATAATTCGTTTTGATTATCAAAATATCCTTATGATTATTTAAAGATAGTTCTACTCACAATAAAATGCAATTTTAATAATAAGTGTAAGAGAGATTTTGTCCGAAATTTTGATAATCGGTAGTCTATTCCTCCGTATGACAAATATCTTAAAATAAATAGATGAAAACCGTTGAATCTAGCATAAAAAATGTTTTATATTTTAATATGTTATAAACTAAAAAGTACTCAGTATATATATTTATATAAGATAGATTTTGTCCAAAATTTTGATAATCGTCTATTCCTCCGGACGACAAAGATCTTAAAATAAATAGATGAAAATCGTTGGATTTAGCATAAAAAATGTTTTATATTTTAATATGTTATAAAATAAAAAGTATATTTATATTGAAATACGAAAATGTATATGTCAATGATTTAAATCATATACAATTAGGTTTACTACAATTGATAGCATTATTAATGTAGAACTTCTACATAGATTAGGATTAATGTAAAAATTCATAATTATATTTTCTCTTGATATTCTGAGTGTTTCTATTTGAATAATAATTATTAAAGCATCACTAAAGTAAAGATAATTTTATGAGGTTCGCATGGATTGTAAAATCATTCAAATCTGATTTCCAGATCTCAAGATAGAGGCTAAATCGTAAATATGAAATTTTTTAATACTAATAAATAAAAAATAAAATTCAATTCTAATACAACTTTTTTTTTAATTATATCCTTTTTAGAATATAATTTTCTTTTTAAAATTCAATTATAATACAACATTTTTTAATTATATCCTTTTCAGATTATAATTTTCTTTTAAAATTCACTTCTAATACAACCTTTTCTAATTATATCCTTTTTAGATTATAATTTCTTTTTTATATGATCTAATCTTGATCGTCTAGTTTCGATCCAACGGATCGTATAATTTTTGTAGTACAGCGACCAGACCAAAAATTTGGATAACATCCCTCTTATAAAGATATTTTTAGATGAAATTTAGTTCTAATGATGAAAAAAAAACTAATCGATGAAAAAAAGGGTATTATAGTAAATTAACAAAGTAAAAATTATAAATAAATATATAAGGATATAATTTATAATCCAACGGATGACTTTTAATCCAACGGATCATATGTTTTTGGTAGTACAATGACGACGACCAAAAATTTGGATAAGATCTCCCTTATGCTTATTGTATATAAAGTATTAATATTCTTTTTAGATTATAATTTTCTTTTAAAATTCACTTCTAATACAAACTTTTCTAATTATATCCTTTTTAGATTATAATTTCTTTTTTATGTGATCTAATCTTGATCGTCTAGTTTTAATCTAACGGATCATATAATTTTGGTAGTACAGCAACCAGACAAAAAATTTGGATAAGATCCCTCTTATAAAGATATTTTTAAATTAATTTTAGTTCTAATGATGAAGAAGTAAAACAAATCAATGAATAAAGGGTATTATAGTAAATTAACAAAGTGAAAATTATAAATAAATATATAAGGATATAATTTATAATCCAACGGATGACTTTTAATCCAATCATATAATTTTTTTTTAATTTTTGGACTCAATTACATTATTTATAATCCAACTTTTTTATGTATCAAGTATTTGAAATGGCAAAAAAGAATTATAGAGTATGCTCAATCGATTAAGATATTTTTTATAATTTTATCTATCCAATATTCTACAAATAATATGAACCAATATTTCATTTACTCAGAAAAAAAGAAGATACAAAAAGATAGGTGATTTATCTTATAAAATTATTAAACAAAACTCAAAAACAACTATAACATAATTGATCAGTTGGAGAAGTAATTCAAATCCGAAAACAAACATAACCTTCATTATATTTTACATAATCATTAAAAGAATAGAATTTTTGTAATTTTTTTTGGAGATAAAGGATAAAATCGTAACTTTACATCTATTAAGATGACAATCTTTACCTTTCAAATTTAATATATAATAATAGATGTCATGATATAATCTTCACTTTATCTATTATTCTCATAATTATCAAAATTATATTTTCATATATAACAAGAGTAAGAGAGATAATAAAGGTGTACTACCATAGGTCAAGGTTCGATTCTTACCAGCTACATAATAAATAATAAAACTACTAAAACTATAACAAAACATTCCATATAAATATTTGTTATATTTACATTAATCTTTAGTACTAACAGTAACCCGATGCCAACCTTTAGTAGGATATAATTGAATGTAAATTCAATTAACAAAATAAATATACTATAACAATACCCTCAAGAATAATAAGATAACAAGATCGATTCTCAATAACTAAATTATTATTTAATATCTTTTCAGTATTGTAACATAGTATTAAGTTTGCATAAAAAAAGTTTTGCATCTAAACCATGCACAAGAATAATAAGATAACAAGATCGATTCTCAATAACTAAATTATTATTTAATATCTTTTCAGTATTGTAACATAGTATTAAGTTTGCATAAAAAAAGTTTTGCATCTAAACCATGCACGGCGAATTAGAGTATAGTTTGGTTTTCTCCTTTGTGATGGAATCATATTTTTTTTTGAAAGTAAAAACCGTTAGTGCTGTAAGAATTGTATTTATCAGCTTCGCTTTTATATAATTAAAATAAAAAAATGTTGAATTTAAAATGTAACCAATATTACATTAAAATTTTATACATAATAAAGGTAAAAAGATTTTTGACAAATGTATATTAAAGCGTTGATTTAATTCTATGAATTTATATCCTTATTATATCCTTATACATAACAAGTGTAAGGGGATCTTATCCATTAAATTTTGGTTTGGTCATTGTGGTTTGGTTACTGTACCGTTAAAATAATCTCAATCGTCGAATCTAATATTTTTAAAAATAGACGATCAAGATTATATCATATTAAAAAGGAAATTATAATCTAAAAAGGATATCACTCTACTACCAAAATAATCTCAACCGTCGAATCTAATATTTTTAAAAATATACGATCAAGATTATATCATATTAAAAAAAAATTATGACCTAAAAAGGATATCATTAAAAAAGGTGGTATTGCAATTGATTTTTTTTTTTTAAAATATAATATGAAAAGGATTATAACTAAAAAAATCGCCACAAAAAATTAAAGTATACGTAGATTATTATACTCAATCAAATACTCAGATAAAGAAAAAATCATCACAAAGAATGTGCTAATATAGAAATATAACTACAAATAATGAAACTGAAAGAACCATTTCAGAGATTTTCAAACAGCCCAAACACTATCCAGGAGCTCTGCAAAAGGTGTTCAGCTATGAATTAACAGTGTCAATATTATCTTTTAGTGTAAAAATATAATATGAAAAGGATTATAACTAAAAAAACGTCACAAAAAATTAAAGTATACGTAGATGATCAAATTATTAGTTTACATATCAATTTTTTGTTATGAAAGTGATATATATATATATATATATATAATTTTATACGTTCAATTTAGTATGTATTGTATCTTGAATTCTTAAAACTTGAATTTGATGATTTTACAGCCTACGTGAAATTAACAAAATAATCTTTAAATTAATGATGATTTAACAATTTTCTCCAATTAAAACTACCAAGAAACAAAAGAGAGATGAAATTGACGATTTTTTATATTGAAAATTCTATTCTATTTAGGAAATCTATTTAATTATTATTTTTATTATCAAAATAACCTTTTTATTATTTTAATATAGTTGTACTAACAATCAATTACTTAAAATAGCAAATTTAATTAAATTATTAAATTAATAAATTTTAAAAGAATCGTGCATCGCACGGGCTATAAGCTAGTGATAGTAATAATGACATGAAAATATATCATAAAATAGTCATAAAAAATATTTAAGTGATTTTCGAAGTTAAGATTGTTATTATAATTAATCATATTATTCATTTAAATTTGTGTATATTAATTTATAAATTAAATATTAGAATAATGTAGGAAAACATGCATTTATATTTGTGTTAGTTTATTATCATAATTTTATAATTAAACTAATTTTCATAATCTACTATATATGGATGTTTAACAAAATTTGTTTATATTTGTATATATTTTTAATATTTATAAGAAATAAATAGAGAATTAATACGTTTAGACGTTTTCGAATTTTAATTATGAAATGACATTATTCATTAAGTATTCGGATTTTTTATTCATTCAAATTATTCAAATATTTTAATCATTCGAATTATTTGTAGGGAATTTGACAAAAATACCAACTCTTTAAATGATTATTGCAAAAATACCATCTTTCTAATTAAATTGCAATTATACCATCTTTTAAAAAAGAAAAAAGATTTATTGCAAAAATACCATCTTTCCAATTCCCCTCCACCCTTCCTCCCTCCTTCCTCTCTCTTCCCTCCCTCCTGCTTTCATTTCAGCGCCTGTTACTTTTTTTTTTTTTTTTTTTTTTAAGGCGGGATGCTATTTGGGTTTCATGTCCCCCGCCAGGGGCAATATGCAACTACATTCAACCATATTCAACTGAATGCAACCACATTCAACTTTCTAAGATTTTGGTGGATTTGGGTTGCAAGGCCCCGCCAGGGGCAATATTCAACCAAATGCAACCACATTCAACTTTTTTAAAGGTGGGTGATTTTGGTGGATTTGGGTTGCAAGACCCCGCCAGGGGCAATATTCAACCAAATGCAACCACATTCAACTTTTTTAAAGGTGGGTGATTTTGGTGGATTTGGGTTGCAAGGCCCCGCCAGGGGCAATATTCAACCAAATGCAACCACATTAAAATTTAGTTGAATATGCCCCTGCGGGGCCTTGGAACCCAAAAGCAGTCCACCTTAATTTTGGTGGTTTTGGGTTGCAAGGCCCAGCAGGAGCATATTCAACTGAATTCAGTTACTGATTTCAAGTTCCATTTGTCAGTTGTCATTTTCGACCTTTTTTTTGAACTCTAATATATATATATATATATTAGAGTTCAAAAAAGAGGTCGAAAATGACAACTGACAAATGAAACTTGAAATCAGAAATTTAGTTGCATTTAGTTGAATGTGGT
Source organism: Kitagawia praeruptora (assembly GCA_037693485.1). Lineage (NCBI taxonomy): Eukaryota > Viridiplantae > Streptophyta > Magnoliopsida > Apiales > Apiaceae > Kitagawia > Kitagawia praeruptora. The sequence continues at coordinate 65,400,649 of CM075351.1, forward strand.
TGCATTAAGTTGAATATGCCCCTGCGGGGCCATGCAACCCAAAATCATCCCACATTTAAAAAAAAAATGGTTTTGAAGTCTGTTGCAGTTGATGTGGTTGAATGTGGTTGAATGTGGTTGCATTCAGTTGCTGATTTCAAGTTCCATTTTTCAGTTGTCATTTTCGACCTCTTTTTTGAACTCTAATATATATATATATATATATATATATATTAGAGTTCAAAAAAGAGGTCGAAAATGACAATTGAACAATGGAACTTGAAATCAGAAATTTAGTTGCATTTAGTTGAATGTGGTTGCATTAAGTTGAATATTTCCCCTGCGGGGCCATCCAACCCAAAATAGCACCCTTCTTTAAAAAAAAATAAAAAAAAATAAGTACACAAGTCGGCTGACTTCCTGGACAGGAGGAGAGAGAAAGTGAGGGAGGAGGGGGACCTAGTATTTTTGCAATTTTGAAACTTAGGTTGGTAATATTGCAAATAGCTATTCTTAAAGATAGTAAATTTGCAAAAATTTACTTTTTCCTATTTATTTATGAAAAAAACCCTAAAATTTAAGAATATGTTTTAATACTTTCTAGAAATTTAAAAATCTATTTTAGGATAAGGAAAATATTTTTGATATTTTGCATGTATATTTTACCAAAAAATTAATGGTTGAACTTTTTTTTTAAAAGATATGATTAGAGTTGAAGTGTGAGGAAATATTTATTTTTCAAACCTAGTTTTTTTTATGAGTCTCAACTTGTGAGTCTCAACTTGTGTCTCTCCTATTAGCCTGACTCCAAGTGACCATTTTTATATGAATATAAACTATACCATCTATGAAAACAGCTGCAAATTACATAAAGTTGTCCTGCATTACGATAAAGATATGTACCTGGCCCCGTTGCCATCACCCAAAACTCTCAGCTCTAACAATGCATAAAATAGCAACATGTGTCAGCTGTATACATGGCTCAAGTATAACCACTGAGAGTTTTTTATACTATCACTGAACCATAATTTTAGACAAATAAAGAGGTGAAGAGTTACTATCTTTATGCAAAGCATGTCATAACAGGAAATCTAGTTTGAGTTTGTGAAATGAAAGCTGGCCTTTTAGTGCCAACTTTCCATAAAATTTCATACAATCAGTGCATCAGCCATTGTGTAAATTATTTTACAAGATTATAATCTGGACTTCTTGAATAATTATGCCATTATTTCCAGTAGCAAGAATTGAACTGCCCCCATATTTTTTGAAAATGATCTGTAGCAGAATAAAGGTCCTCCACCCCCGGAGGAGGTGTGCTTAGCTCTGTTACTAAAGACTATGTTCTTCTAGCATTAGACAGGATTTAATTAAATGAAAAAAATAACAATATACTCGCAAGCCTTAATTTTTTTACCTACTAATTAATGCAGTACTGTACTGATGATTTCTAGTGCTTCACAAAATTCATTCCACGTTGGCATTCAGTGAGCTCACTTCAAGCATCCATGCAGCTGGATTAATTTTTTATTTAATTCATGGGGAGACCAAGAATTGCCCTGCAATTGATTGTACAAATATCATGCAATGCATACCCTCAATCTACATTTTGGACAAGCAGATTCCTCTTTATGTTAAAAATAAAGGTACGTCAAAGTATTCAATAATTTCCCAAAATTGCGGCAAAATTGTCTTGAGTATACCATTTGTCCTCCTCTTTACATTAGTAGCAGCTGATGCACAATATCACTTAAGCCTGAGTGCCTCGAAGATATATTTATATAATATATATCATTAGAATACATCCTTAGCAACAATTAATTAGGGTCATACTTTGGGTCAACCTATCTTATGCCGTTGATGGGTAATACAAGGGAAACATGTAGAGAAGATTTAAACATGGTACAAAGAGATGTAGCATTCACCTAGAAATGAACTTCATACCTTTGACTCATCTCCAATAGCCATATTGAGGTTATTTGATAATTTTATTTTTGTTAATATCTATTTTCAATATCTTACAGTAGTATCTTATATACCAATCGCTTTTGACCTACCATCTACACTTTAAGCATTTTATAGGGTTGTGAAGGGCATGTTTGGATTTTTGATGCCCTGATAACAAGAGGTCCAAGCCCACCACTTAAAATATGGGCATCTATTAGAAAATGCTTTACTTCAAACTAAGGAACCTTAAAGGTTCCTAGAATAATTAAATTGCAATGCCTGACGACTTATATTATTCTATGATTGTTTCTCGAGTTACGAAGCAATGGATCCAAATCTATTAACTACTCCCTCCGTCCATTTCATTTCTTTACATTTTCTATTTTGGGTCGTCCATTCCATTTCTTTACATTACTAAAAATAGTAACTTTTAACAATAAAATACATTATTACATCAACTACCTAACTCCACCTTTTCAACCCTTTACACTATTACACCCACTACTTCACTTATTTTAACAATAAAATTACTATTACACCCACTACTACATTTATTTTAACAATATTACATCCACTATATTGGTCTCCGTGCAAAAACCAAATGTAAAGAAATCAAATAAACAGAGGGAGTATCCAGCACCATTTAATAAACCGGAGGCTTAAGAGCGAGCACATGTAGTAGCATACCTCAAACATATATATCACAATTTCCCATTCCAAATAAGTTGAAGGTAAACAAATGTAGCTCAAACAATTTTTAAAAGATAGATAAATTATTATGCCGAGAAAATAATATAAAAAAGGAATTTATAATTAGTTAAACAACATATATATAAGAACGTTCAGAATATATACAGAATATAAAATAAATACAAATTAATATAGAATACCTGAAACATCATGCTAAATAGTTAAATAAAATTCTGTATTGTCATCTCTATTGGCCCGCCAAAGTCTGAGTTACAATGTAATACAACCGGGGATTGTTGTGACTTGGGGTGTTGGGTTCCAAGTCCTTGTGCGTTTGCTTGTAATTAGAATTTGGTAACTACGAATTAAGAGGCAGCTAATGAAAGTAATATGAACACATTATGTGATCCAAAATCCTGCCTCTGTTACTTTATTACGGAAAGTTTGGCACCACTAATGTCCGCAGAAGATGTCTCTAGCTCTAGCTACAAATGCTGCTTAAAGTTTTGAGTGCTATTACTAAAATTACATTTATAGTAATATGTACACCTATACAAAATAAACCTCTGCAGACCCTCAGAATATTTCATTAGCTTTCTTTTAATCCATATTCTAACATTCAAAGAACTAGAGTGGAGCAAGCGTGTAGCTTGAATTGTAACAAAAATTTCAATTGCAAAGTTGTTTTTCTATTCTGGTTGGCAGATCTTTCTTTTAACTAACAATAAAGCTAAACTAATATACGCATAAACAAATATCTTTTCTCCTGATGACAACACCAACTTACCCTTTTGGATGACGGTGCCAATTTTTATCCTGCACAACTTAAATTAAAGTAAAAACAAAAATTGAAGGGAATGAACAAATTATCTCCTACAATGTTCTAGCACCACACTTTTAAATTACCAAACTGATCATAATATCTATAAATTACAATTTACAACTCACAAGAAATTTCACAAAAAAGAAGCAATCATGCGGAGTCGTGCATTTATAAAACCGGCAAGATTTCCACATATGATTGTATGTAAAATTAAGAGTTAAAATGCAAAATTATGCTATGCATCGATAATTAAAATCATTACACGCCATCCAAAAGCAAAATGTACAAAAACTAAACATGAATGCAATAGAATATGGACATTATCATACCGTGGCAAGTCGTGTGAGGTTAAATGCCCTTAGTGCATGTTTTGCTCAAACACTCATCCCTGCACCTAGATTGAATGAGGACCGTTTTTCTAAATGATATCCAGCAATACCAAATCATCTGTTAGAAGATATAGTGTACTCAAAATCACCCATAGCCAATGTGCAACTTACTCGCTGGGCGGATTTATGTATGGACTTAGGGGGACACGTGTCCCCGGAAAAATAAAAAATTAGTGAATTTTAATTAAAAATTTATGATACAAATTTGTATATTTTGTAAAGTGCCCCCACTATAAAAAGTTAAATGTCCTTATAATGTAAGTAACTACTAGATGATAACCCGTGCGAAGCACGGGCTAGGAGATTCATGTTAAATAATTACTAATTTTTATTTAATTAAATATTTATAAAATTATATTACAAAAAATCTGAAAAGAATTAATGTTATTTGCATAAAAAACTTTATGTGATTAACAAAATATAAACTTATATTGTTTAATAGAAGTGCATGGAAGCACGTTTCAATTGTTTTCATTGAAAAATATTTAGGACAATTGATCGTAATTTTTTTTATTTAACAGAAAAATTACTAATACAATGTAAGAATTATAATAATAATAATAAGATTTCAATTTTATTATATTTTTTTTAAAAAAAAAACATATAATCGCAGGAAAGAATGTTCTAGAGTAGTGTTTAAAAATATGTTCTAGTTGTTCTCCTTGAAAACTCTTTTGGAGAATTGATCGTATTATTTTTTTATTCTAGATTATGATAAAAAAAAATTGTATTATAATTATTATAGAATTTCAATTTTATTATTTTCTTTAAAAATTAACATAGAATTGTAAGGGATTATGATTCTACGGATGAAACTATTTTTTTTATTTAAAGTTATAATAAAAGAATTATAATTACAATATGATTTCTGTTGTATTAAAAAACAACATAAAATTATAGTAAAAATAGGATTATAGGGGTGAAACAAAAATACGGTGCGAATCAAAAGTGGTACCGTTAAAAGGGTGTTCCTTGAAAAATCTTTTGGAGAATCGATCTTATTATTTTGATTCTAAATTATGATTAAAAAATTGTATTATAATTATAATAGGATTTCAATTTTTGTAATAAAAAAATTGTATTATAATTTTATTAGGATTTCAATTTTATTATTTTCTTTAAAAATAAGATAGAATTGTAAGGGAATATGATTCTAGGGATAAAACTATTTTTTTTATTTAAAGTTGTAATATAAGAATTATAATCACATTAGAATTTCTATTTATTAAAAAATAACATAGAATTATAGTAAAAATAGGATTATAGGGATGAAACCAAAATACGGTGCGAACCAAAAGTGGTACCATTAAAGGAGTGTTCCTTGAAAAATCTTTTGAAGAATCGATCGTATTAATTTTTGATTTTAAATTATGATAAAAAAATTGAATTATAATTATAATAGGATTTCAATTTTATAATTTTCTTTAAAAAATAACATAGAATTATAAGGGAATATGATTCTAGGGATGAAACTATTTTTTTTATTTAAAGTTGTAGTTAAAGAATTATAATTATAATAGAATTTCTATTTTATTAAAAAATGAATTATTATAGTAAAAATATGATTATAGGGGTGAAAACAAAATAAGGGTGAAACCAAAATAGGGTGGAACCAAAAGTGGTAGCGTTAAAAGGGTATTTCGCTTATTAATAAAGGTTATAGATATCATTATTTGAGTTGTTTATCATTTTGTTTAGAATAATATGATCATAAATTGAAGATTAAATTGTTGAAGTACCAAATTTTTAGAATTTAAATATTAAAAATGTATAAAATAGATACAAAATATATCTATACTATTATATAAAAGCCGAAACATTAAAAGTTTGGTTCAACGGTACCTATTGAATTTACCTAATTACCCTTATTCAATTACAGATCTACTAACTAATCAATTTCCTTTTTCAGGTTACACATATTATCTTTTCTATTTTCAAGAACTAAATAATTTTCTTTTCCAAGTAAAATACAATATTTTTTATATTTTATCTAACAAAAATTTCTCATATATTAATCAATTTCCTTTTTCAGTTTAAACATATAACCTTTCTATTTTTCAATAAATAAATAATTTCCTTTTTCATTTCAAATAAAATATCTTTTACAATTTATCTAACTAAAATTAAAACAAAATTACTATTAATTACAAAATATTATTTACTAAAACACAAAATTATTTTAAAATAAAATATTATTTTATATAAAAGCCGAAACATTAAAAGTTTGGTTCAACGGTACCTATTGAATTTACCTAATTACCCTTACTCAATTACAGATCTACTAACTAATCAATTTCCTTTTTCAGCTTACACATATTATCTTTTCGGTTTTCAAGAACTAATTAATTTCCTTTTCCAGGTAAAATACAATATTTTTTATATTTTATCTAACTAAAATTTCTCATATATTAATAAATTTCTTTTTTCAGTTTAAACATATAACCTTTTCTATTTTTCAATAACTAAATAATTTTCTTTTTCATTTAAAATAAAATATCTTTTACATTTTATCTAATTAAAATTAAAACAAATTACTATTAATTACAAAATAATATTTACTAAAACACAATATTATTTTAAAATAAAATATTATTTTATTTTATATTTATAATAATCAATATTATTTACGGGTTTAATAAAATAACATAATTATATATAATTATTATTAACTAATCAATTTTCAGTCAAAACACATTACCTTTTCTCTTTTCTCTCACTAAAATATCTATTTTTCCAATTATATCATGGATGGTTACCTTTTTCAGCAAAACACGTTACCTTTTTTCTTTCTTCTTACTAAAACCTCCATTTTTCTAATTATATTATAGACGTTTCTATTTAATAAAAAATAATATTATAATACTAACAATTAACCAATTACCTTTTCAGCTAAAAATAACATAATTATATATAATTATTATTAACTAAGCAATTACCTTTTTCAATCAAAATACGTTACCTTTTCTCTTTTCTCTAACTAAAATCTCTCTTTTCCCAATTGTATCATGGACGGTTACCTTTTTTCAGCAAAACACGTTACCTTTTTTCTTTCTTCTTACTAAAACCTCCATTTTTCTAATTATATTCCAGGCGTTTCTATTTAATACAAATAAAATAATAATATTATAATACTAATAATTAACTGATTACCTTTTCAGCTAAAATATATCATCTTTTCTATTTTTTCTAATTGTATAACTTTTTTTTCTAGAAATATAACGGGTAGCGTTAATTTCTCATTTTCTAAAAACTATGAACAATTTTATTTCGTAAAATAACATAATTAAATTATACTGTAATTACTATAAACTAATCAATTACCTTTTCACTTAAATCATGCACGTTACTTTTCTATTTTCTATTTTCTATTTTCTTTAACTAAAATCTCTTTTTTTCCAGTTATATCACGGACGGTTCTATTTAATAAAATAAACTATCAATATTATAATATATACTATTATATAAAAACCAAAACAGTAAAAGTTTTGGTACCTATTTTTTTGCACCAGTTTTTTGGTACTTCGTAAATTTACTTATTTATCCTTCATTATAAACAAAAATAAGTACAGCTAAAATAAATAATAACATAATATAATTAATGGTAATTATTCGATTGCCTTTATCATATTTACTTTCAGTTGAATATATTACCTTTTATAAACACCTTAAAATATATACCCACCATAATTTTCAAGAAAAATATAACACCTAAATTAAATAATAACATAATATAATTAATGATAATGAGCTAATTAACATAATAAAAGTAATGGTAATTAGTCGATTGCCGTTTTCACATTAACATAATAAAATTACTCGATTGTCTTTTTCACATTTACTTTTAGTCGAAGATATTTCCTTTTATAAATACCTAAAAACATCAATCAATCATTAATATTTTCTTTCGAATTAAAACACGTTACCATTTTAATTTAAAACAAATCTTATAATCATTATTATATACCCGAAAATATCAAACCATAATTTTCAAGAAAAGTATAACACCTAAAATAAATAATAACATAATATAATTAATGGTAATTAGTCGATTGTCTTTTTCACATTAACATAATAAAATTAAAGGTAATTAATCGATTGCTTTTTTCACATATAATTTTAGTTGAAGATATTACATTTTATAAATACCTTACCTTTTTTCGAATTAAAACATGTTACCTTTTTAATTTAAAACAAATCTTATAATCATTAATATATACCGAAAAATATAACATCATAACTTTCAAGAAAAATATAGCCCGAAAATATCGCACCATATATTTCAATTATTAATAAAATACATTAAAAATCATATACGTTGTTTATAATAAGGAAACATTAGTATAATCCGTAAACATGAGTATATTAAATTATATCAAATTAAAAAAAATATTAAAAATAATGATTATATAAAAATATAATTTTAATCATAAATAAAATTTATAACATATTATAAGAAACCCGTGCATTGCACGGGTTATAAGGTAGTTATAATATTAAAGTTGAAACATTGAAAATTATATCAGTTTGGTTTAGGTACAGTTATATTAATTAATAAATAAAAAAATAATACAATTAATGTTAAGCAGTCGATTGCCTTTCTAATTAAAATACGAATTTATACTACTATATTAAAGTCGAAAGATTGAAAGTTTGTAAATTTGGTTATCCTAATTATTAAAATAAATAATAAAATCATGTTTTTCGATCATTAATATTTTATTTCGAATTAAAACACGTTACCTTTTTAATTTAAAACAAATCTTACAATTATTAATATATACCCAAAAATATCACACCATAATTTATATAATTAATGATAATTAGTCGATTGCCTTTTTCACATTTACTTTTAGTTGAAGATATTAAATTTTATAAATATCTAAAAAGATCAATTGTATCATATATTTCAATCATTAATATTTCCTTTCTAATTAAAACACGTAACCTTTTTAATTTACAACAAATCTTACAATATATACCCAAAAATATTACACCATATTTTTCACCATATTAAATAAAATTTATAACATAATATAAGAAACTCGTGCATTGCACGGGTTATAAGCTAGTACTAAAAATGACCGAAAACTTTGAAGTTGTGACAACCAACACTAGGACTAACTCATTTAAGCACATAGTGCCCCCAGAAAAAAACATCACTGGATCCACCAATGCGCTTATACTACAGTATATTTGGGTGCACTAACTTTTTGATCAACAAGTATTCCTATGCCTTGATAATCTTCTTCTTTAATTACGGTGACTCCAGGGCGTCCTCTCTTTCTCGAAGGGCCTTCCTTGTTTTTTATATACACACACACATCACACACCTCAGACAATTAAGTTTAAATTCAGGAAACATGGTTTAAAATTTGTTTACCCTGATCGCCAATAGCCATTTTTGGGATCCACATGGTGTTCATCGATCTTGAGAAGGCGTATGATAGCATCCCCCGTGAAGCTATTTGGAAGAGCCTTGAGGAGAAGACAGTGTCGTCGGCGTACGTCAGGGCGATTCAAGACATGTACTCTCAAGCTAGTTCCTGCGTCCGGACCCCAGTTGGTGACGCACGTTACTTCCCTGTTGAGATTGGGCTACACCAGGGGTCGGCCCTTAGTCCTCTTCTTTTCGCCCTTATCCTGGATGTCATGTCGCGAGGGATTCAAGATGTCGTCCCTTAGTGCATGCTCTTCGCCAATGATATCGTGCTAGTGGCGGAATCGAGGGGGGAGGTGAACGAGAAGTTGGAGTTATGGAGATCCACTTTGGAGCCCAAAGGCTTGCGTGTGAGCAGGTTTAAAACCGAATATCTCTGGTGTAACTTCAGTGGTGAGGCCAACGAGGAAGGGATGGAGATCAGGATTGAAGATCAGATCGTCCCCCGTACGGATAAGTTCAAGTATTTGGGTTCGATCATCCAGAAGGAAGGTGAGATTGAAGATGATGTCACACATCGTATCAAGGCGGGGTGGCTAAGGTGGAGGGCAGCGTCAGGGGTGATGTGCGATAAGAAAGTCCCGTTAAAGTAGAAAGGGAAGTTCTATAGAGCGGCAATCCGTCCTGCGATGTTATATGGTTCGGAGTGTTGGGCGGCGAAGAAGGCCCTCGAGAACAAGTTGGAAGCAGCTGAAATGAGGATGTTGCAGTGGTCCTGTGGCCGCACGATGTTAGAAAGAATCCCGAATGTGGTTTTCAGGAGCGAGTTGGAAGTGGCGCCTCTTTCTGCGAAAGTTAGGGAAGGGAGGTTGAGATGGTTCGGCCACGTTCGTAGGAGGCTGCCGGAAGCCCCAGTGAGGAGGGTCGAGAGTCTTTCGGTTGTTGGGGTGAGGAGGAGAGGCAGACCGAGGAGGACGTGGGAAGAGCAGCTTAGGATGGATTTGAAGGCCTTAAACTTGAATGAGACCTTGACCGCTGATAGGAGTTCTTGGAGGTGCCAGATTAGAGTGGTGGATTCTCTTCTAGGGAGCGGTTCTGTTGTTGAGAGCCTCAGAGTTGGGTTTTCTCGGTTAACGTTATCTTAGAAGTTTGGCTTTTCGTTTCATATTGTCCTCTGTTTTCTGGTTTTGCAGGTGCAAGGAGCTTGGCCAGAGGTCATCCTAGATCAGGAGAGGAGTTCTCATTGCTCGCTTAGGTAAGTCCCATGAGGTCCAAGCCATGGGCCCAGGTTTGGTTGAATACTTTCCTCATCCTTATCATCCTTGCGCATAATTCACACTGTTTTGTTGTGCACTAAGCCGGGGGTCTTCACGGAAACAGCCTCCCTACTGTAAAAAGTAGGGATATGGTCTGCGTACATCTTACCCTCCCCAGATCCTGCTTTGAGCGGGATATACTGGGTATGTTTGGTTTGGTTTGCTTCTATACGATAAGAAATTTGGTAAAGAGACCACAACCGTACAACACAGTTTAAATTTCATATTTTGAGAGGTACTTACAATTCAAAAAGCAGGAAGCTAGTATGCAAATAAATAAATGTACATACACTTCCTATATTTGCATCACACAAACTCTCTTGCCTTACAATTGTTGATTGAAATATAGCAAGAGAAATGAATACATACATACATTTTGATGAGGGAATGAGTTTGGATGTAGAATTTGTGTGTGAGCTTTCGCATGCAACAATCTCTGCACACAGTGATGATGGGGAATATAATTTATTCTGCTCGGAGGATCATTAACATCAATTAATTGAATTTCAATATACTTGAATAGATTGAAATATAAGACTCAAACAATCATACACTCAAGAGTCAAGACAGTTCCATAATATTTTCAAGAATGATCATAGTGAACCATTGAAATTGACATATTGTTACCTGTTGGAAGCTGTTTACAGCACTTGGCGATTCAGGGCAGCTATTAAAAAAAGAGGCAACAGATATTGTGCAGAAGAGGATCCAAAAGGTCTTATTGGATATCTACATATATTTATATGAAAGGGATTACGTGGAATTAAATGTTTTAGCAAAGTGGTATTTGCAGTATTAGAATTTAAAAAGTCTAAGTCTCAGACTCTCAGTGACACAGCATTTCATGGGAATATGAGTTATATATTTGCTGCACTTGTCAGTCTAAAAAATTTCAAATTATATTTCTATCTTGAGATTGTGCAAGCTTCTTCTATACATTTTCCAGAATTGGTAAACCCGAAGATCATGGTCCACTACTTGTACAACAAGATTCAATAGATTAATATTCTGGTTCTCTCACCAGAACTCAGCTGATTCACTTCAATTACTCCATCTTTTAATTCACATATCAAGTATCTGAGTTGGACAACAGAAATATAAAATTACTGGATGACAATATTATCAGGAATTGCTCATGCTAAGAATTTTATCTGCGGTTTTATTTATGCAGCTAATTAATTCACTTCCCTTTCTTTCAAATCACATTTCAGGTTTCTAAGCTGGACAGTGTAAATAAAAATCACAATGTGCCTCTTATATTAGGAATTGCCCAGGCTAAGACTTGTAGCAGCAGTTTACAGTTATGCTACCGCAACTTGGCAGTACCAAAACCTTCATTCTACTTTGAAGGCCATAAAGGTAACTATGTATCTCATTCTGGTATGCGAATATGGTTGCAAATCCTTTCTTTCGTTCTATGAGAGAAAGTATAAATAATATATGATTCTATAACTTTTAGCCTTGGTAAATTTCTTAGCACACATTGTACACCTTTAGCAAATTTATTTATTTTATTGGTAAGTTATTCCTCCAGAACATTCATATTCAATCTGGTTTGTACTATGTCAGTATTGGTACAACTACAAGTTTGTAAATTTAGAAACTTTGTTAGCTTTATATATAGGAAGCTGCCTTTAAGTTTACAATGAGCTGTAATATTGTGCCCGTTTGTCAAATTTGCCAATCGACTTATAAGTTACTTATTTCGGAAAAAATTTCGTATTAACATACTTTTTTTTAGAGAAAAATGTGTATCGGGAGTTTAATATTCATTATCTTGCAAAAATAAGTTATTTATTTCAGAAAAAAGTACATATTTTCTAACTTTTTTCCAGAATAATTAACTTATTTCTGAAAAATAAGATTTCCCAAACGGGCCCATTATTATATCAAACCCTAACCGGCTCAGCAACTGGCTCTCTCACTTGTTAGTCCTTTTATTCATTTAACACTAAATGTGAACCGTCTCAAGCTCGTGTTAAATGCACTCATTCTGAAGCTAAGGTTCATGTGGGTTGAACCTCTATGCATAACATAGAATGTAAGAAGGCTAAACGAAATTAAGTTTGCTCTTAGGCAACTATTTTTCTTGATGACAACAAGCATCAATTAATATATCATAAGTAACAACACTGGGCACTATATCACTTTTCAATATGCTATCATAAAGCTTCCACATAAAATCAAATCAACCCATCTTAACACACCCATCTAAAAGCGCACTACAAGCTTGCACCGAAGGCAATTTTCCTAGTCTTCCAAAAACTCACATAGCATCATATATCAACCAACCCATCTCAAACAATGCAGTAATCAACAAAGCAAACACATTAAAATTTCATTTCTTAAGTTTTGTCAAATATATAACATATAGAGAGTTTACAGAAGAAGCAAAGATTGTATATATTTATATATATTACAACAACGTAAAGATCCTATATATAGGAGAAACATTGCACCAAAGTCTTACAATGGTGCCTAACTATGACTTATGCTAATACTAAAGTCTATGACGGTGCAGTTATATTTGACAGAGGTGCAGTCATGTTTGACACTCCCCCTCAAGTTGATGCATATATATCACTCATGCCCAACTTGCCAATAAGTGGATGAAGCATCTTCTGATTTAAACCTTTGGTAAATATGTTAGCTATCTGGTCCTCCGATCTTACAAAGTGAATATCAATGATATCATTATTGATCTTCTCTTTTATGAAGTGTCGATCAATTTCGATATGTTTGGTCCGATCATGTTGAACTGGATTATGTGCAATGGCAATAGCGGCTTTGTTATCACAATGCAGCTTCATTGGAGTTGCAGATGCAAGTCCCAATTCTTCTAGGAACAATCTTATCCACAATAATTCACGTACACCTTTAGCCATAGCTCTATATTCTGCCTCAGCACTAGATAGGGCAACCACAGGTTGTTTCTTGCTTCGCCAAGTAACCAAATTGCCACCAACAAATGTACAATATCCTGAAGTTGATCGTCTATCGTCTTGACATCCGGCCCAATCTGCATCTGTATAGCTTTCAACCCCGAGATGATTGTTTTTAGTAAACATTACTCCTTTTCCAGGAGCAGCCTTAAGATACCTTAATATCATATAAACTGCATCCAAATGTGGTTGACGAGGATCATGCATATACCTGCTAACAATTCCCACTGCATATGATATGTCTGGCCTTGTATGTGCAAGGTAGATTAGTCGACCAACTAACCTTTGATATTGAGATTTCTCGACAATTTCACCAGCATCTCCACAAAGTTTATGATTTGCTTCTATTGGAGAATCTGCAGGTCTACATCCCAACATCCCTGTTTCATTCAGAAGATCCAGTGTATACTTCCGTTGTGAGAGGAAGATACCACCTGGACTTCTAGAGACCTCAATACCAAGGAAATACCGTAATTTTCCTAAGTCCTTCATCTCGAATTCAGAGGCAAGCTTGCGTTTAACATTAGCAATCTCACATGTGTCGTTGCCGGTGATCACAATATCATCGACATAAACAATCAACACTGTGATTTTTTCATCTCGTCTTTTTACGAACATGGTGTTATCTGAGTTGCTCTGTTTGTAGTCAAATTTAATCATTGCTCCCTGAAATTTGCCAAACCAGTCCCTTGGAGACTGTTTTAACCCATAAATAGTCTTCTTTAGCTTGCATATTTTCCCAATGGTCGCAGCTGTAGAAAAACCTGGTGGAATATCCATGTAAACCTCTTCTTTCAGGTCTCCATGTAAGAATGCATTTTTTACATCCAATTGCTGAAGTTCCCATCCAAGATTTGCTGCACATGATATCAAGACTCGAATAGAGGCCATCTTTGCCACTGGAGCAAAAGTTTCTTGATAATCAATCCCGTAAGTTTGAGTATACCCTTTTGCTACAAGTCTTGCTTTGTACCTATCAATCAGCCCATTAGGTTTCTGTTTCACAGTGAACACCCATCTGCATCCTACTACCTTTCTTTCAGCAGGAAGATGAGTTAACTCCCAAGTGCCATTATGTTTCAAGGCATTCATTTCCTCTATCATAGCATCTTTCCATTTAGGATCACATAAAGCATCCAGCCAAGTATGTGGAACAGAAACACTAGACAAGGATGCCACAAAAGCAAGTGAAGATGGAGATAGTGCATTATATGATATAAAGTTTGAGATAGGATGGTTAGTGCAAGCACGTACACCCTTTCTTATAGCAATAGGAAGATCTAAAGTAGGATCAAGAGTGTTACCGTTATCAGGCTCAATTATAGGAGCTGTAGGATCTGCCTCGAGGTCAGAGGTCTCTGGATGTGGTAAAGTGGTGATATCTTCATTGTTCCGCCTAGAATATGTAATCAAATCTGGCCTATCAAACCTATTTAGATCATCTAACTCACTACCCAAACGTGGAGGGATGGATGATGTGTTTGGACTAGTGTTTGGCACATTGATGAATGGAAGGAATTGAGACTCCTCTGTCGCTTTACTATCAAGACTGTGTCGGTTAATCTCCCCCTGAAGCAAGGAGGAGGATCCGGGAGAGAAGTAAGAAATAGACTCCCAGAAAGTAACATCGTGACTGACATATGTGCGATGTGAGGGAGGATGATAGCACTTATACCCCTTTTGAGTTGGTGTATAACCAATGAAAACACAGCGGAGAGCACGAGAATCGAGTTTATCCCGAGAGGGGGAATGATTATGAACAAAGCATACACTCCCAAATAACCGAAGAGGCAATGGATGGGACGAAGGTGCAGGAATAAAGGACAACGGTGTTCTGAATTGTAGTACTTTTGAAGGGAGACGGTTGATCAGATATGCAGCAGTCATGACTGCCTCACCCCAAAGATATTTAGGGACATGCATAGTTAATATGAGGGACCGTGCTACCTGTTGTAAGTGACCAATTTTCCTTTCAGCAATTCCATTTTGCTGAGAGGTTTTAACACATGTAGTTTGATGAATAATACCCCATGTGTCCAAATAAGATGTAAACATTCCGGCATACTCGGTACCATTATCACTTCGCAGAATTTTAACAGAGGCATTGAATTGTGTTTGAATCATGTGGTGAAAGGATTTAAAACATCCGAATACTTCACTTTTGTGTTTAAGAAGGTATACAAAAGTAAGTCGAGAATGACAATCAACAAAGACAACAAACCACCTATATCCATCATGTGTAGGATGACTAAATGGACCCCAAACATCAGTATGAATAGTAGAAAAAAGAGTAGGACTTCTATTATTTCTAGATGGATACGGTGACCTTTTATGTTTGGCTAATTCACCTGGTTCACAAAAAATTCTTCCGTTTTACATTTTGATGCTAAATTCGGAAAGAGATGCGACAGAACACCAAATGAAGGATGACCTAACCGTCTATGCCATTGATACAAGGACTCTAAACTGGGATTAGATTTAGATGAAACCTGATAACTTGCCGATGGCGAAAAAGAATTCCCTTCCATAATATAGAGGCCATCTACCACTTTACCACTGCCAAGGACCTTGCCTGTCGCCAGATCCTGAAACACACAGTGAGAAGGGAAAAAAGTTACTGAACAATTAAGATTTTCAGTAATTTGATGAACCGATAATAAATTCACTGATAAGGAAGGAACATGTAAGATAGATGATAGTGGTAGTGAAGGGAGACAGTTGGAAGTGCCCCATCCGTGAACGGGCACATGAGTTCCATTGGCAACACGAACACTCTCTGTTTTATTGATGTAGTGATATGACTGCAGTAAACTGGAATTGCCAGTCATATGTTCTGACGCTCCCGAGTCAATAATCCATGAACTAGGTGAACTGTGAGAGACAGAATGACAAGAAATACTCGAATGAAAAGTATTTGTTGGTACAAATGAGGCTGCAGTCTTCAACTTTATATCAGAAACCAACTGTCGAAAAAACTTGAGCTCCGAAATAGTTAGGCCGGAGTGAGTTCCAGAAAAATCCTCTTTCATCATGCTAAATAAATCCAGAATAAAATACCCGAAAGATAATTATCCAACAATTATAGTCAAGTCTTAACTTGAACTAAATCAATATCAATTTAGCAAATTTATGCTAAATTTGAAAGCACTAGTATAACTGAACAGTACCGTATGTATGAACAGTGCTTCGTATGAACGGTACTTCATATGAATAGTCTCGTATGAACAGTACTTCGTATGAACAGTTCCGTATTTGTGAATAGTACCGTACGTATATGTGAACAGGGAACCGTACAGTATCTCTGAACAGTACCGTACGTATATGTGAACAGTAAACAGTACCGTATCGGTGAACAGTACTATTTATCGTCTTCAACCTTGAGATTCTTTCGGCAGTCCGTACGGCTTCGTCTGACGTCGGTTTTGTATTCCGAATATACCTCCGAACTCGTCTCGACGTGAGGAATCTAATGATATCCTCAAAACTGAGTTTCGACCACCTTTGTAAAACTCGAAATTTTCACTGGGTTTGTAGTTTTCTTGAAAACTTAGAGCCCCAATAATAATTCTGATGAGCACTTTCTTCCTTTGTTATAACCCGCTCTGATACCATGTCAAATATATAACATATAGAGAGTTTACAGAAGAAGCAAAGATTGTATATATTTATATATATTACAACAACGTAAAGATCCTATATATAGGAGAAACATTGCACCAAAGTCTTACAATGGTGCCTAACTATGACTTATGCTAATACTAAAGTCTATGACGGTGCAGTTATATTTGACAGAGGTGCAGTCATGTTTGACAAGTTTCAACTCACACTGCATCGAAAATAGCTGAACAGGCACGTTTAGAGCTCCGAGTCTCGAGGAGCAGTTGTAAGAGGCATTTCATCAAACAAATTGCCTGCAAGTGCATTTCACCATATAAACCCATAGATGAATTGCAACGGAATGTAGCCTACTTATCTATCTACAAAGCTTCAACCAGCAGATTTGTTTACCAAACCACTATCTGTAGCTCGAACCTTAGTATTGCTATCCAAATTAGGAGCATTGAACATATTCACTCCTCCAAATTTGAGGGGGATATTGAGGAGAAGGATAGTCAACAGCAACAGTCAAAGGGCGTTATTGTAAATATCTGAATATGGTAGGGTTAATTCTGTAATTGTACATAAGCAAATAGGCGCCAAAGTCTGTTACAAAAGTTAGTTAGACTGAAGTTGTATATATTCATTTTCTCTCTCTTTTTTGTAAATTGATTCAGAATGAAATGTAAATTCTCTACTTTCTCCATCTTCAATCTTCTACTATTCTAGATGTACAACAGCAAAAAGCAAACAATCCAATATCTTAAACAACACATAGTTCTATGTACATAATGACCTTGTAAACAGAAAGGTTCCGTACTTATCAGTTGATAAAGCACACTTTACCACCGCACAGCAGGCCAGGACCACCAATCCTGTGTACAGGATGGTTCACTGCAGAAACTATATATCCACTGCAGACAGCGTCACTTGCTTTGATATAGCCGCACGGCCCGCACTTGACATTCACAAATTTTGTAATTTTTTTCATGTGCTCTGTGGGCGTTATATCGATCCCACGTGTGAAGTTGAGGCTTCTCCTGGCTGTGATTAGACTTGAGCTCTCTGAACTTCATGAGTGTGAAGTTAGTACTTAAATTAAGAAAAACCCGAGCAAATATAAAGTTGACAATATTGAATTATAAAGAAGCTACACTGTATGGAAAAACTATAAAATAATCCTAATCCTATAAATTCCTTTGTACTGGAGGCATCAGAAAATCAGATCACTAAGGTTATTGTATAATATGAATCCTGATTTAATTAACTATTTTATCAGAGATTTATAAGAAGTACTAGAGAGATATTAACCAAGATTAGATAATACAACTTGGCACGATTGTCAGCATATTGAACTTAAAATAGGAACAAAGTAGATAATCAGCCTTTCTATTTTGTTTGCTTCCCTAAATTACAACATAAAACCTTAAGGCAGAATGCCATTTTTCTAGAGAGCACCTTTTCTTGTACACTGATGTATGGCCTCTTGCCGTTCCAGATAGGACAACCTGCGTAAATGATGATAAGATTTGGAAGTTAAAGAACATATTACCACAGATTTCAAAAATTATACTAAGTCGTTTAACAGAAAGTCTTAACAAAGAAACCAAAACTGTAAGCTGCTATAAGAATTTTTTTTAATAATTTTTTTAAGTAATATAAAGTATAGAAGATTGTAAAGCAAATGAATTCAGTCCGCAATGAGATGGTAAATTTTCAAATGAAGCAACTTTCTGCTCCTTTGGTCTTGTAATTTCTTAATTTTGAACAAGGACATCTGGAGGCAACAGTATACGTGAAAATGTTAAGTTTTAAAAGGCCACCGCATTGTTATCTGTTGTAGGCCAAGATAGTCTGTGATTTGCCTTCCATGGTCGGATTAACTACTCTGTGACATTCATATAGGTTATTAACATCATTTTGGATGGTTTATATGTTAAACCTGGACCCAATTAAGCATATCCGGAATCCAGAGCACAGGTTATTACGGGTTGTGGCATAACATATCAAATTAAAGAGCATTTCAATACATGAACTTATTCTATCATTTTGATTGCTTGTTCCGCTTGCAACATAAGTTTACCCTGTGATGCCTCTGATAATTTAGAGGTGAAAAAGATAATCATATCAGGAGCAAGCTTTCAAAGAATCATGATATAATATTCTTTTAAAAGATGAAAGGAAAATCAAATATCTAAGTTCGTGGCTTCCTGATTTAATTTTACAAACTTTTATTCGTGTAACTTAAGCTGCCAAACATCACTGGAGAGTCAATTTAGGTTACCTAGCTGTTAACGAATGTTCACACAGAACATAACATCAATCTCATGTATAAACAAGATTAGCATGATTGTTAGCCAAGTACTTTCAAATGAAAACACTCTCATAGTAGAAGGAAATATGAGCCAACTGCCATGTACTAAGTTCTACGAAGGTGTATAATCTTGCTAAAAGTTCATATGTAAGTGAGAGTAAGCAACTATTTGTGCTTGTTCCATATCTAGTATTGAATTGTAAAAATAATCTAGCGCTAATGGGTGACCATATAGGCCTTTATACCTTATCTGGAATTGTTAATGTTATCCGGTCATGCCGTCATTGCACCCTCCTATGTTCCAACCCAATCATCAAAATGGCGGACAATGGGTCAGTTGGCCTGTAATCCATTACCACCATTTACAAACCAAGTTGGCAAGTTTCATCAGCCTGCACAAATCAGAAAATGAAGCATCAGAGAAGTTAAAGTATTTGCAGAAGAAGTTATGAAATCCTAATATTGGATCTCATAACTTCTACTAAGATTCTGCACTTTTCGGGAACCAACATTAGTAAGGATGTCCTCTTAAGTGCAATTTTGGCAAAATTTATTTGGTTGGACATTTTTGTGATGATTTCATATAATTAAAATTAAATTGAAGTAAGACGATTGCAGCAACCCGCACCACAGGTTACTTTGGAGAGAATGCATAATCTAGATTCTAGATAGATATGACACGCCTAAAGTAAACATGAACACTATCTATTATTTTAATACAGTAAACATGTTACTTGTCTAATATCGATAATTTTTTCAACCGCAACAAAGTTACAGAAAATTGCAGAGACGAATCCTATGCTACTCCATATGAAATAATAGGGAATTGGTCCATTTGAGTTTGCATCATCAATAAGCTTTCTTGAGGGGGTCAATCTACTACAAGATGTGTAAATAGGAATACCATTTACCATGACTCTGAAAATGTGAATATCAAACGCCACAAAAATCCACCAGAGCTTGGAATTCAAAATTTAGGACAATCTGAGCAGTGGGAAGGAAGACAGACGAGGTTAAAGAGATGACCCAATGCACCAGAGCTGAAAATCGAAGATGTAAGACCATCTGAGCACTGGGAAGAAAGACATAAGAGGTTGGAAAGACTATTGAATGATAAAAAGATTGAAAGTTCAGATGATGGTCCTAAACTTTGTCCTGATCCACATTCCATGAGCCTTCCATTATACGTAGCTGCAAATAATGGTGATGTTGAAGAATATATTGACGCTTTACCACTTTAATTTTATCCATAAATTACTACCAGATGACTCCACTTTTATAATACACTCCTTCATGTGGCAATTTACAACCCTTTTTTGTGTTAGTTAGGTCTGCAATTGTGTTTGGTATCACCCCTCTACATGTAGTTGTAGTGTAAAAGGAATTGATCATTGATAATCCTCTAAAACAGTAGTGTTGCATGTTAATTAGCAATCTTTAAAACAACCATGATTACAATCTGAAGCATACTAATGTGCAATACCTATTCTTGTTATACCAATTAAAATTTCTGTGTGTTCTTCATTTGGATGAGAGTTAAAAAATGAAACATAAGACACGTGGATTACACTTGCCCCGCAAATTGACAAGTAATCGATTTTCTCACACTAGCTATTAAGAGCAAGCATCTGGAACTGAAGAGTAACCAGTTTTCTCGAATTAAGTCTTTAGAGTTAGCATAAAGGGATGCCAAGATATATGTATGGGTTTTTTCCAAATGATCTAGGAGTAAATATAAGTCAGAACTTATCAAAAACATTTATAAACACAAAATCCAACCCCACTCTCACCTATATATAACCCCCAACTTCAATGTTCTTGCTCAATGTAGTCAAATCAAATTTAGGTCGTCTAGGTATACAAATAAATTAGACAAATGAAATGATCCAATAACAACTATAAAATTATGTGCATGTGACACGGTACATCTGTGTTGTGCTAGGTAATAAGAAAATATCATATCCAGATATTCTAAAATCAAATGAGCACCTTCTTCTTTCTAGCAAATTAAGAGTTGATATCTGGCTTTGCGCATTCACTCAGTCACCAATTGCCACCACCTTCATTCATATAAAAAAAACACATTCAATAATTTAACATACAACCAAATGTCTAAATCCCTAATTTGTGGACAATAAAACCCTCATGAACATGTTAATTACATTGACGTGGGACTTGTAGAATCAATGACAAAAGTAAATCAACAACTAAAAAAAGAAGCCAGGGAGGGAGGGAGGGAGGAATACGTAGATTGATTTTCATTTTTCAATTTCTTTTCACTTTTAAACAAGATTGTACAAGTGGGAAAAGGCAGTGACGGAGGGAAGGGTTCCGGGGGTCCCTGCCCCTCCTAGATTTCCAATATGAACAATAGTAGTACTAGTTCTGTAGGTAATGCTTTGTAGTTCAGCTTGTAATCGGGTTGTCTTTTTTGTTTTCGAACTTGTAACTTTTATTTTTTGTAGTTTTACTCCTAAAAATTTCAGCTTTTAATTTTATTATTTTATGTAGTTTTTCTATTAAAAATTTCAACTTTTATACTTTCAACACATTATAAATTTATTTTACAATTAAAATTTTAAATTATTATTCATTTTTAAAATTATAATATAATACCGAACCCCCTAAAAATCATAGGGAGGCGTGAGAAGTTGCTTTCGATGTCATTTTAATGTGGGATATGACAGCTTTCAGGAACATTAAAAGAAACCAAGAATTTGATTGGTACTCCCATGAGTCATGGATTGATTTTTAGATGAAATCCAGTAAAGAAGAAAAAGGTAAAAGGAAGGGGGCGGGGGGAGCCTATAGGTCGAAGAAAGAGGAAAGAGTACGAAAAATATATCTTTGCGATTGTATGGCAAAAATTTGAGAATGTATGGAATAATTTGGATTCTAGAATTGCTACCAGTAATTTCTGTTCTAAAAAAATGGTGATTAATTGGATTAATCGTCGATTAATCGATGTTCGGTGTCTATTCAAATCGGGATTAATCGTTGATTAATCATTTTTCGGGATTAATTTCGATTTCCGTTTTTTACAACACTGCTAGTAATTTTTAACAAATGTAAATGAGAATTTTTTATCAAATTTTCTTCTAATTTTTAACACTTGCAAATAAAATTTTTTATAAATGAGATTTTTTATGGAAAATTATTGCTAGCTTTTTTTTTTTTTGCTAATTAAGTATTATATTAAAAACAGGGATAAACCGTTGCTCTAAGCCAAGGCAAAGAGAGAAGCATCAACAAGAAAACTGTTGTGGAATAAAAACTAGGTTTAAATTATTGCGGCTAGGGTTTGTGAGCTTCGTGCTTTAATGGCTGCTTCTGCGTTCGAGACTTAAACGGTCCTCACAGAATGCCTACGTATCTCTGTCTTAAGAGAATCAAGCCAATAAAACGTAGTTCTGAGAATGAGGGGTCAGACCCTTTATATAGGCTGAGAAGCCCTAAAATCGTAGTAGGGTTAGGTGACTTGGTGGACAAGTCACCGCCTAGAAGAAGGTTCTAGACTCCTTCCTTGTAGGAGTCAATTTCCATGTTGGAATACGTATCTTGGAGGCTAAGTCAAGCAGGATTAATATCCTCTTTTGACTCTTATTTGCTGAGCTGTTTTACTACCCTTAATATTAATTACGAAATTAATATTATAAATAGGGATTGGGCCTATCTGGTGGGCCCCACATTTGGACCATACGGGGTCTAATTAATGCCACATTAAATGTGTCTTTAGGGCTTACTTTTAGCCCATATCATTTGCCCCCCAACTTCTAGGAAAACTGATCAGGTTCTCCTTGAAGTTATAAAGGCCTTAACTGAGACTTGGGTTAGGGTTCATTGCTCGTACGCGAGTATTTTCAACAACATCATCTTGGTGTAAACCGTGGAGCGACCGACGCAATTTACGACGATGTTGAACGACACTAAGCGGTGTTAAATGGCACTAGACAGCGCTACTCAGCCCTAAACAATGTTTAAACAGTGTTAAACAATGTCGAATGGCATAAAACGGCACTAACGGCACTAATCGGCGCTAAACGGTGCTATACCGGCACTAAACGGTGCTAGCGGGGGTCCGGGGGCGGCAGCCCCCGGGCGGGGTCCAAGGGGCGGCAGCCCCTGGCGGGGTCCAAGGGGCAGAGCCCCTGGCTGGGGTCAGCTTGGAAATTTTTTATTTCTGAAGACTAGTACTATTCAGAAATTATCGTTTCGGCTCGAAATTTTGCAAACCCGAGCTCAAATTCGAGCTCAAACTGCCTCAAGGTCGTAGCCATTTTTCTTAACTTACTAAGTCAGAAAAACAAAAACAAGAAAAAAAAAACGAAATTTTTCAAACCCGAATCGATCATCGCTATGGGTCAGCCGGGTAAAACCCGTACCGACCATCAGTACGGGTCGGCTGGAGCATCTCAATAGAAGCCGGTCGGCCGGGCTTCCGGTCGGCTGATTTTTTTTTTTTTTTTTTCGAAACGAAGGCGAAAAACCCGTACCGGTGATCAATCCCGGTCGGCTGAAGGGTTCCCCGGAGGCCGGTCGGCCGGGCTTCCGGTCGGCTGGAAAATTTTCCCTTTTTTTTTTTTTTTTTTTTTTTCCGAAACGAAGGCGAAAAACCCGTACCGGTGATCAATCCCGGTCGGCTGAAGGGTTCCCCGGAGGCCGGTCGGCCGGGCTTCCGGTCGGCTGGAAAATTTTCCTTTTTTTTTTTTTTTTTTTTTTCGAAACGAAGGCGAAAAACCCGTACCGGTGATCAATCCCGGTCGGCTGAAGGGTTCCCCGGAGGCCGGTCGGCCGGGCTTCCGGTCGGCTGGAAAATTTTCCTTTCGTCTCCCAAAAATGGAACCGGCTTGGTCACTATCAGTGATTTTATTTTCGCATACCGATATCGATCATCGATATGGAATCGTATTGGCCATTCATGGCTCAAGTTACTTATTTTCGCATACCGATATCGATCATCGATATGGAATCATATTGGCCATTCATGGCTCTATTTGTGGTTCTTGATTCACACCAATAATCCGGTGCTTAGTATTAATCTTCTCATTAAACTTTTCTTAAGCATACTTAGCTTTCCTAGCTCATCTGACTGTTCTGGTAAAATATTTTGCCGGCTATTCACTTAAATTCTTCGTTTCTCTCCCAAAATATCATAAGTTTTAACGACCTTTTCCGTCCTTAACAGATAGCTTTAGCTCCATTTTCGTATTTTAACGATACTTGACCTGTAAACACGAACCGAGCTGTGTTTGAACCTGAGATTACAGGTCACCTTTTTCCTTATAAAAGGAGGGGTGCATCCTTCATTTTTCCTCACTTCTTCACTTCTCAAATTTTCTTAAGTTCTAAAGCTTCTCGAGTTCTCTAGTTTTCAAGCTCCCCGTTTCAAGATTCAAGGTTCAAGATGGCTGACCAACAAGCTGCTGCCCCCCAACTCTCCATGGAGGAGGCCTTCAGAAAAAGGAGCATGGCGCGAACAATGAAAGGTAAGCTAAAACTCATGCCTCCTAAATATATTGAGCGGCGGTTTGTGTCTACTCTAGATTTGCTAAACACTATGGGAGAGTCGTTCCCAAACAGCTCCAGCTTAGTTGCTTTTAACAGCCCTTCCAAATTGAGAAAGAAGGATGTTGAGAAGATTAGGAACATTTATGGCTTGCCAAGCGCCATCAAAGTATGCCTTCCAAATCCAGGAGACAGAACATGCAACTGGCATCCCGAAAGGATTTGCGTCATGAAAGGAGCATTGGAGGCGGGATTTAGGTTCCCCGTCCATCCATTTATCATCAGGTTTTTAGCAGAACTTCAAATCCATCCGTGCCAACTATATCCTAATTCTTAGAGGTTTTTAATCATCTTCTTGTTAAGATGCCACGAGTTGGACATTCCTTGGAGTACCACCATGTTCCGAAGCATATTCGCAACCAAGAACTCTCCTGAGACTAAGCCGGGGTGGATCGGCTTTCAGCTTAGACACAAGCTTCCACATATAGTAAATTCTTTCTCCTTCCCTGACTCCCACCATTTCTGGGAGAGGGAGTTTGTTGTTCTGGAGTGGGAAGGTGGCGACTGGGGCCACTTCTTCGTTAAGAAGTTCGGAATTGTAGAGGATAGTTCGCACTTCGTGTGTGATCTTGACCTCAAAGAGTTGGCAGATCGAGATCGGCTACTTGCCGATAATGGTTGCACCCACTATAAAACCATCTTGACAGAAAAGAAGCTCATTGAAGCTGGCTTAAGCTTCCTTTCTTTAGAGGGTAATTTTTCTTTCATTCTACCATTATGAACTATGTTAGTTCTTATTCCAATGTTTTTCCTTCATCTTTCAGCTGCTGAGGAGATAGACAGCCGACCTGAGAATCAACCTCAAGTTACTAGAAGGATGATAAAGAAAGCGACAGAGCAACTGAATCCTCCTGACCGAAGGGTTCCATCTTTCCTTGAGGGATGTTCGCAAGGGGGAAAAAGGTCCCGTAATGCTGGTGAGAGTGTGAGAGTCCCTTTTGCCCCAGATTGGGGTATCTGCGAGCAAGACTCCATCTTAGGGAGTACCAATTTAGCTGTGTCCTGGTCCCGGCTATCCATCACCGCCCCTGATATCCTCACGGCCATGGCAGGAGACAAGATTGATGAAGCTGAGCAGCTTGGTGCTCAAGGTCTTTACCAGGTATACAATCTTACGTTCCAACCCCTTGTTTGCACCTTTTTTTTTTAAAGATGTCTTACTAATTTTTGTATCACAGGCCAATGTTTATCTTCAGTCTGCTGTTCGTCAAGGCCGAGCCTACAGGGACAATAATGAGGAACTGAAAAGCGAGCAAGAGAAGTTCAAGGAACAACTCCAAGATTTAAACTCCAGAGTTGTCCGTTCTGAGGCCAACTGCTTGTCTTACCAAAAGCAACTTCGCTCTCTTGGCAGGAAAAAACTTTCCGATGCACATAAGATAATTGACTCATACCACAAGTCGGAGGACTTTGTGAATTTTATGGACAAGCACGATGACGAGCTGCGGCCTTTTAACATGGAAGTTGGGTGGAACAAAGCTATCGGTGCTGTGAGCAATAGATACCCTTCGGTGGTGAATCCTGCAGACTTCCCCTGCCCTAACTGGGCCGCTGCCAGCGGAATTCAAGATGTGGAGCATGCATCAGGCTCTCGGGGTAGTCGCCGTCCTTCTGGTACGAGGAAGGCAGCAAATATTGTTAGCTCCGGTTCGACCTCCTCCCGTTCTGCAGGGAAGAAAGCCATGTCAGAGAGAGAAGCGGCTGCAAGGCGAGCTTTTCCCGGTAAGCAACTCCGTGCTAGAGTCGATTCATCAACCGAGAGTTCTGAAGAAGAAGGTGACATGGCAAAGAAAGGGGCGGCGCAGCCGATGGAGGCAGAGGCCGAAGAAGCCGAGGAAGATGAGGAGAGCTCCGGGGAAGAAGGCTCTGAGGAAGATGGGGAAGAAGATGATGCTGAAGAAGAAGAGGGCGAGGAGGTGGTGGAGGAATCCTCCGAGGAGTGAGTGGCCTTGCACGGCCTTGTTGGCCGCTTGTGGCTTTATGTTATTCTACTTTCAATCAAGGTCCTTCGGGACTTAACTTTTATTTGGTAATGTAATTTAACTTTGACCTTAGCCCCACGAGGGTGTTTATTTATGCACTTGTTTCATTTCCACTTGTGTTATCCTTATTTTCGTTACTTGCACTCATCAGGTGCTTGGCACATAAATAAAAATTACATAATCACAAATGAAAAACAAACTTGCATTAATAACTTGAAGCGGGTTCAACCCTTACATAAATACTCTATCTCCTACTGGGAGCAACATGCTCTGCAATGGTTTCATGGAACCTTATTTCTATTTCTCCTAATAGATGGATAAAAGCCAAGTCCTTACTAGGAAGGCTTACACATAATAAATCTTGAGGTTCACTGCATGCCAAGTTCGGGGCACTTCATTCCCATCTAATGTCTCCAACTTGTATGATCCTCGTCCTAGCATCTTTCTGACTCGGTACGGTCCTTCCCAATTGGGGGCTAATTTCCCTTTCTGGCCAACTCCAGAAGCCTCGATCTTCCTGAGAACCAAGTCACCTTGCTGAAAGAACCTCTCCTTAACCCTGTGGTTGTAAAAGAAAGACGCTTTCTTTTGATGCTCCGCATTTCTAGCGTTTGCCTCGTCCCTGACTTCATCAATAAGATCTAGAGCGAGCCTCATGCCTTCTTCATTAGTCTCAGGTTCATATGCTTCAACTCGAGGTGACGCCTGCATAATTTCCAACGGCACAACTGCCTCAGCCCCATAGGCTAGCAGAAACGGGGTTGCTCCGGTAGTCACCTTACAAGTAGTGCGATAAGCCCAGAGTATAGGCAGCAACTCATCCACCCAAGTGTTCCTCGAGCGTTCGACCCTTTTCTTTAATCCATCCAAGATGATTCGGTTGGCCACCTCGGCCTGCCCATTCGCTTGCGGATGTGCCACTGAGGTAAAACGAAGTTCAATAGCATTTTCCTCACAATACTTCTTGAATTCCTCATTGTTAAACTGTGTCCCATTATCTGTCACAAGAATTCGCGGGATTCCATACCTACAAATTATGTTCTCCCAAAAGAACTGGGAAAGTTGCTTGGTGGTTATCTTGGCTAAAGGCATAGCCTCAATCCATTTAGTGAAGTAATCAATGGCGACAATCAAAAACTTCCTTTGTGCTGAAGCCATAGGGAAAGGACCAAGAATGTCCATCCCCCACATTGCAAATGGGATGGGAGAGCTGATCGAGGTTAATCTCTCAGGCGGCTGCCTTACAATAGGAGCGTGTTTTTGACATCTGTCACACTTCTTGACATAATCCTGGGCATCTGCCAACATCTCTGGCCAATAGAATCCCAGGCGGGTAATCTTATGAGCTAGGGCTCTGCCCCCCAAGTGCTGCCCACAGATCCCTTCATGAACTTCTTCCAATGCTTCTCTTGCCTCTTGGGGCCTTAGGCACTTCAAATACGGGATGACAAACGATCTCTTGTATAAGATGCCTTCAATCAAGGCATATCTCAATGCTCTCACTGATAATTTTCGTGCCTCCAAGGCATTGTTAGGGAGCCATCCGGTTTCTAGATGAGCTTTAATAGGATCTATCCAACAGCTTCCAACATCGATTGGTGCTACTAACTTAGAGTTGATGGTCGGGGCCTTCAAGACCTGGAAGTAAACACTACCTGCATAATTTTCTATCTCAGAAGAAGCGAACTTAGAGAGGGCATCGGCCTTAACGTTCTCTTCCCGAGGAATGTGTTCCAGATAGCACTCCTCAAACTGAGTCATAACAGCTTTCACGACTCTGAGGTATTTTGTCATAGTCTCATCCTTGGCCTCAAACTCACCATTTACTTGCGAGACTACCAGTCTTGAATCTCCACACACTTTGAGGTTTTTAACCCTCATGACTCTGGCCAATCCCAATCCAGCTATTAATGCTTCATACTCAGCTTCATTGTTGGTTGTTGGAAAGTCCAACTTCAAAGCATATTCAACTGTGAACCCATCGGGGCTTTGCAAAACCAAACCTGTACCACTAGATTTTGTTTTTGATGCTCCATCAAAATAGAGCACCCAATACTCTTTCTGGTTAGGTATAAGTTCTTCATCTTTATCTTCGTTCCCAGGGGTGGTTATCATCTCCTGCCCCCCGACTTCTTGGTTATCAATAGTGCATTCAACCACGAAGTCAGCCAATGCCTGAGCCTTAATGGCTGTCCGAGGCTTATATTTGATATCAAACTCTCCAAGTTCTATGGCCCATTTGATCAATCTTCCACTTGCTTTCGGACTGTGCAATATGCTTCTCAACTGTTGGTCTGTCAAGACTTCGATTTTATGAGCCTGGAAGTATGGTCTCAATTTCCTTGAGGCAGTAACCAATGCCAATGCAAACTTCTCAATGGGAGAGTAATTCAACTCTGCCCCATGTAGCACCTTACTCACATAGTAGATGGGTTTCTGAACCTTCTTTTCTTCTTTGACAAGAACAGCACTCAATGCTTGTTCAGATACCGCCAGGTATAGGTAAAGAATCTCTCCATGACTAGGTTTGGCCAACAACGGGGCTTCAGCCATGTACTTCTTCAACTGTTCAAAGGCCTCTTGGCTCTCTGTGGTCCACTCAAAATTTTTCACTTTCTTTAATGCCTGAAAGAAAGGCAAGCATTTGTCACCAGACTTGGAGATGAATCTCCCTAAGGCCGCCACTCGGCCAGTTAATTTCTGTACATCCCGTACTGAGCGGGGTGATTCCATATCCAGAATAGCCTTTATCTTGTCCGGGTTGGCCTCTATGCCTCTCTTTGAAACCATTAGCCCCAAAAATTTTCCCGAACCAACACCAAAAGCACACTTGGCTGGATTTAGCATCATTTTATGGTGCCTTAGCACTTCAAACGCCTCCCTGAGGTGTCTTATGTGATCTGCTTTGAGTAGGCTCTTGACTAACATGTCATCAACATAGACCTCCATGGTCTTTCCAATTAAATGGGCAAATATCTTATTCACCAATCGTTGGTAAGTAGCCCCTGCATTTTTTAACCCAAAAGCCATAACAAGATAGCAGAAAACACCAAAATCAGTTATGAAAGATACCTTAGGAATATCGTCCTTGTGCATCTTAATCTGATTGTATCCGCTGAAACCATCCATGAAGCTCAACATTTCATGCCCAGCGGTGGCATCTATCAACATATCAATTCTAGGCAGAGGAAAACAATCTTTTGGGCACGCATCATTCAGATCAGTGAAGTCTATACACATCCTCCATTTTCCATTTGCCTTTTTGACCATCACAGGGTTAGCTAACCACTCGGGGAATTGAATTTCTTCAACAAATCCAGCTTCCAACAATTTATCAACTTCTTGTTTAATGGCCTTTTGCCTTTCAGGAGCAAAATTCCTCTTTTTCTGCTTTATTTTCTTCCGTTCAGGATCAACGTTCAACCTATGAGTTATAATTTGGGGGTCAATCCCTGGCATGTCCGCTGCTGTCCAAGCAAACACATCGCTGTTCTCTTGCAAGAATGCTGTCAATTCGCCCTTTAGGGGTTCCTTCAGAGATGCTCCTATATATGTAACCTTTTCCGGGTCGCTCGTTTCTAGAGGTATGGGAATCAAATCCTCTGCTGGCTTTCCTCTATGCTCTTCATCATCGCGGACATCCATGTCTTCAATTGGAAGGACCTGCCCCCCAACTCCATCGGCCCTCAGTGCGGCTACATAGCAACTTCTTGCCATCTTCTGATCTCCCTTCTGTTCTCCGACACCATTCCGTGTCGGAAACTTAATCTTCATATGATATGAAGAGGCCACAGCCTTGAACGCATGAAGTCCAGTCCTTCCAAGGATTGCATTGTATGTTGAGGCTGCCTTAATCACCAAGAAGTTCAGCATCTGAGTGGCCTCCTTAGGCTCCTGCCCAATAGTCACGGGTAACTGAATAGTCCCTTCAACGTTGGACTCCACTCCATTAAATCCGTAGATGGGCATGTTTGTAGAGGTCAACTGAGAGTCGTTGTATCCCATCTTTACAAATGCATCGTGAAATAAAATATCCACAGAAGCTCCATTGTCTATCAAGACTCGTTTTACTTCTGAATTTCCAATCACAGGAGTTATGACCAGCGGGTCATCATGGGGGAACTTCACCCCTTCCAAGTCTGAATCATCGAAACCAATTACCATCTCAGTTTTAGCACGCTTCGGGGCCTCTCCCACAATATGCATCACCTCTCTTGCGTATGCCTTTCGAGAGTTTCGAGTTGAACCGGCCGCTGTCGGGCCTCCCCAGATCATGTTGATAACTGGCCCTCGTGGCTGCGTGCTACGATCACGATCATTATCCCTTCTGTCATTGTTTCTCCTGTTATAATCCCCTCTTTGAGTTCCATGATCTCCACCCTTTGTGAAATTGTTCAGCTTTCCTTTACGGATCAAGAATTCAATCTCGTCCTTCAACTGTCTGCAATCATCCGTTTCATGTCCTACATCTCGGTGGAACCTACAGTATTGATCCTTGTTCCTCTTTGCGGGATCTCCCCTGAGTGGCTTCGGCCATCGGAAGTCCTTATCCTTCTCAATTTCCAACAAGATTTGACTTCTAGGGGCATTCAACCTTGCATAGTCAGAGAACCTTGGTCCCAAGCTCTTTTTTTGTGGCGAATCAGAGTCTTTGCTGGTTCGGGGATACTTGTCCCTAGCATCATACTCCTGCCCTTGTTTGCGCTTTTTCGTATCATTGTTCCCCTGACCATTGCCTAATGTGACATCCTTCTTCGTACTATCCTCGGCCTTGATGTACTTATCAGCTCTTCGCTGGAGATCAGCCATATTCTCCGGAGGATGCTTTGCCAATGATCTCTTAAAGTATAGGTCGGTGGTACCATGCTCCAAGGCTACCATTGCAACCTTATTGTCCAGATCAGTGATATTCAGAGTTTCCTTGGTGAACCTTTTAAGATAGTCTCTCAGACTTTCGTTCTTCCCTTGTACCACATACATAAGAGATGCAGAACTTTTCTCATGCGTTCTTCCGCTGATAAACTGACTAATGAAAGCAGCACTCAACTCCTTAAAGGAACCAATCGAGTTTGCAGGAAGCCGACTATACCATCTTTGAGCCATGCCTGACAAAGTTTGAGGGAAAGCCCTACACTTCAAAGCGTCGCTTGCAGGCTGCAACAGCAGTGCGTTTGAGAACGTTCTAACGTGGTTTGCAGGATCACCCATTCCATCATAAACCTTGATAGTTGGCATCTTAAACTTCTTCGAGATACGAGCATTCATCACGTCCTCAGTAAACGGAGGTGTGGGATCATCAGGGTCCCCAAGTGGCATCAGATCCTTGGGGTTGCTCTTAGGGGTTTCCACCCTTGTAGTTCTTCCAGTTGGGACGGTAGCCCTTCTTTGCCTCCTTGGAGGCCTCTCCAGATCTATAAAGGGAATCGGTCCTGACGTGGGAATCGGTCCTGATGTGGGAGGTGGCAAAGTCTGATTTAATCTGGCTTGCTCTCTGGCCATATCTTCTTTTAATTTTAGGATCTCGGCTTCATAAGCCTTAATCCTCTCAGCAACTGTTGAAGGGAGTCCGTCATGGATAGTTCGAGTTCTCCCCATAGGCTCTTTACTTGCACGTCGCCTCCTCGGAGCTTCATCACGCTCGTAATCATCGCCAGAAGATGATTCATCTGAATAAGGACCAGAAAAATCGCGATAATCTCGATCTCGAATATACAGGGCATGTCCACTCGGTCCAGCCCCGTAATTGGCCATCCCATAAATTGGATTGGTGCTTATGGGGAGATCCGTAGTGTGGATCTGAACCCCTCGTGTAAGGTTGTTGGGGTCTACAATCAGGGATCCTTGAAGGGGGTTGGTCCCTGGAACTGTGTGGACGATCGGAGGTAGCGTACTCTCAACATGGGTAGTCGTCCCTAAGGGTTGAGAAACTTGATACGGAACGATAATCCCGGACGTCGGAGGTACTTGCTCAGATGTCGGAGGTACTTGTTCAGTAAGGGGCGGAGCAGAGCTAAGAGGTAGAGCCTCAGTAGCAATTGGCTCTGTAGTGCTTGGTACAGTTCTTCGTGTTTGAACCATGATTGATGTCCTCTTCCCACAGACGGCGCCAAATGTTGTGGAATAAAAACTAGGTTTAAATTATTGCGGCTAGGGTTTGTGAGCTTCGTGCTTTAATGGCTGCTTCTGCGTTCGAGACTTAAACGGTCCTCACAGAATGCCTACGTATCTCTGTCTTAAGAGAATCAAGCCAATAAAACGTAGTTCTGAGAATGAGGGGTCAGACCCTTTATATAGGCTGAGAAGCCCTAAAATCGTAGTAGGGTTAGGTGACTTGGTGGACAAGTCACCGCCTAGAAGAAGGTTCTAGACTCCTTCCTTGTAGGAGTCAATTTCCATGTTGGAATACGTATCTTGGAGGCTAAGTCAAGCAGGATTAATATCCTCTTTTGACTCTTATTTGCTGAGCTGTTTTACTACCCTTAATATTAATTACGAAATTAATATTATAAATAGGGATTGGGCCTATCTGGTGGGCCCCACATTTGGACCATACTGGGTCTAATAAATGCCACATTAAATGTGTCTTTAGGGCTTACTTTTAGCCCATATCAAAAACCTAACTAGAGTGACAAAACCTCAGGGATCAAATATGCATCCACCTATACAAATCTAAATTTGCATGCTTAAGAAACCATTTCGAACCAAGGAGCCTAGCCTTAAGATCCGTCATAATACGTCGAATCAAGTTGTTTGGTCCCATAGCACCCAAGTCATGAAGCCGAGCATTTCTTTCTCTCCATAAATGATAAGAAAAGATCTGCGCCATAAGGAGCGCAACATTTCTAAGAGTATGATCAGATATGTCTCCCAGACAATTCAAGACTTCAAGCCAAGTTGAACCATGTAGCCCAACCTTGAGAAGGCCTGACAGTTTGGTGAGGATGAAGCTACTGTATGGGCACATTACGAAGAGGTGGGAATCATTTTCAATGCCCCCTACACAAAAGGTGCAAAGCTGGGAAACATCAAGACCGAAAGTAGATAACCTATGCATCGTTGGAAGGCGAGAATGACGTAGAATCCACTCATTATGAGCATATCGCAGAACTCTTAGTCTATGCCAAACGAACTTACTCCAGTCAACCACATTAGAAGGAACTCGGAGAGCATCCCAGATGTGCCAGGTCTTAATTTTATGCAGAGAGAAACCATTCCAAAGGATAGAATCAGCAGAACTAAGATCGAACGGCGGATAATCGAACTGCTGAAACCAGCTAGCCAAACCCGGATTTATGTGATGGATCCTATTCGTAGGTCGAGGTAAGATCCAAGCTCCAGTATGGATCAACGTATGCACCAGGTCATCTGAGGAAGCATTAGCCTGGGCAATAATAGGATCATGATTATTAGCCGCTAAACACGTAGAATTCCACCAAGGGTCGAACCAAAGAGATGTGCCCCTTCCATCCCCTAACTTGAATGAGATAAACTGCCGAGCCAAAGGTCGTAATTTAAGAACGTTACGGAGAATTCAAGAACAGTCATTTGGCATGGACATATCCCAAAAATGATGATTTTTCAGCACAGTTTGAGTGACCCAAACAGGCCACAAAGCCTTACTTTTACGAACAATTCTGCAAAGGTGGTTTATAATCTGTGCTTGGTTCCACAGCAAAGAATTTTTAAGACCCAAACCGCCCTCTTCCTTAGGCAAGCAAATTGTATCCCAGCTGATTTTGGCTCCGCCCTTAGTAGTAGCATTGCCTTTCCATAAGAAACGAGTGAAAATTGATTTAAGGCTGCTGTGAACTGAGGTAGGAAGCAAGAAGTGGTTCGTCCAGAAAGACTGAACAGCACTGAGAACCGACCGAATGAGCTGAACTCGACCAGCAAGAGACAGGAGCAAAGAATTCCAACAAGATATCCTAGAAATAATCCTGTCAAGAAGGGGAAGGCAGTCATTGTGATTCAACCTCGAAGAGATTAAAGGGACACCTAAAAATCTAACGGGAAGAGCACCATGAGGAAGGCCATAGGAGGAATCAAACCATCTCACAAAATCCTCTTCACAGTTTCCGAAGAAAAATGTGCTCTAGGCAAAGCTTGGATTCAACCCACTAACAGCAGAAAACCTGGAAATGCACTGCATGAGGTGATTGACAGAGTCCTTGTCACCTTTAGAGAAGAGCAGCACATCATCAGCGTAGAGAAGGTGCGTAAGCTTCAGGTCTTTACACTTCCAATGGAATTGGAAGTTAGGAGGAGTCTTAGCCAACATTGAGGATAAAATATTCATAGCGATTGCAAAGATATAGGGAGAGATTGGGTCTCCCTGTCGAATCCCCTTTTTTCCTTCGAAAAACCCACACAACGATCCATTCACCTTAACAGAAAAAGTAGTGGTCGAGATACACAAATGAATCCATTTTATGAATTTAGGAGGAAAATTC
Organism: Kitagawia praeruptora; assembly: GCA_037693485.1. Lineage (NCBI taxonomy): Eukaryota > Viridiplantae > Streptophyta > Magnoliopsida > Apiales > Apiaceae > Kitagawia > Kitagawia praeruptora. Next base: position 65,436,017 of record CM075351.1, read on the forward strand.
AACTTTTGCAACGCACCCAGAATGAAATTCCAATTAATAGAATAGAACGCCTTGTGAAGGTCAAGCTTCAAAGCACATTTAGGCACACCACTATCTCTATGATCTTTAAATGAGATTAATTTTTCTATCGAATATGAGAGCTGAACCCAGAGGATGTAGAATTAAAAAATTTGGCTGAATGTTGGAATAAGTTGAATTCTCGAATTGCTTCTAATTTTTAACACCTATAACTCTATAAGCGGATTTTTTTATCAAATTTTTTGTTAATTCTTAACATTTTGTAAATGAAAATTTTATATCGAATATAACAGCTGTTATGTGTAACAAGCTTAAGTTTACAATATTTTCTAATTATTTTAGACTTGTCTCGAATATCTACGATATCTTTCTTTTTATGATTACTTTTTATGATTACTAGACGATAACTCGTGCGAAACATGGAGGGAATTTATTTAACCCGTGGGAGGCACAAGTCATCTTCTAGAAATTGATGTAAACTTGTTTATTTTTACGATATATACATGGATATGATTGTATAGTTTTTGTTAAAACATGTTTGTTATAATGTTCCAATTTTGTTTTGCAGAAAATTTGATTTATTTATTCATATGAGCACTCAAAATAAGATATTTCGTGTCATATGAATGTGTTGGATATAGTATAACACATTTACACCAATTTATACAAATTTATGTCACAAGTAGAAAACATCTAGTAGTTTGTTATTATAATAAATTTGGGTAAGAGAACATAAAATTTAAATAATAAGGAGGGGTTTTCTGTTTAATTCTCCTTAGTGTTTTTCATCACTATAAATCAATTTTTGGAGTGATATTTTTTAATATTTTATCCTCATTTTTTTTGTCATTCTTTCATAAAGAATCTAGTCAATAAATAAGAGGGAGAAATAAAGTTTTTTGATGTCTTTCTCTTTCAAGGTATATTTAAGAATACAATCATAAAATAAATGAGTCATACAAGAATGACATATTTATTCATATATCAGTTATAATTTTGACAACTCAAGAAACCTATTATTTACCCACGTAATGTTTCACAATAAAGATGTTGTCTAATCAATATATAAAAAACAAATTGCATAACTTAAAATTTTATCTTTTTTGGCAAATAATTTTAACTACCTCATAGTATATAATGTGATTGATTGTGTCATAATATTTTGTGTGAGTGCATGATATGCAATGTCCTGTTCTCTAAGATATTTGTTCACTTGACTATATATTTTAATCCTTTTTACAGTTTATTTTGAATTTTTAATATTCTTTCCAACCAAAATTTCTCTATGCGTATTATATGACTTTTAATCGATGTACATATGATATGACCTGGTTCCTATATTTTGTATTATTATATATTATATGATCTTTTTTTAAAGAAGTTTATCTTTCTCAACTTATCTACAAGATTCATTTTTTTTAACTTTTGTAATATATGTCATTTTTAAGGATCTCATTTTTAATTATATATTGTTATGTAAAAATATAAAATATATTCTAGTTAATATTATATGTAAGAAATGTTTAATTAATTGAAAATAAACCAATTTACATCACGTGATATTATTATCAAAATTTTAAATTAGTGTTATATATAATCACGTACCATGTTTTATAAACTAAAATACAATATTTTAAAAGTAATGTGAATCACCATTATCTTTTGCCCAAAAATTAAAGTTGTAGTAAAAATAGAATAAATAAGAGGCCGAATTTATCTAAAAAAATTTAACTAAAGCAAATAATTTTAACTACCTCATAGTATATAATGTGATTGATTGATCATAATATTTTGTGTGTGTGTATGCTGTGCAATGTCCTGTTCTCTAAGATATTTTTTATTTTTAACATGACTGTATATTTTAATCCTTTTTATAGTTTATTTTTAATTTTTATTATTCTTTCCAACCAAAATTTCTCTATGTACGTGTATTATACGACTTTAAATCGATGTACATATGATATGAACTGATTCCTAGATTTTGTATTATTATATATTATATGATCTTTTTTTAAGGAAGTTTATCTTTTTCAACTTTTCTATAAGATTCATTTTTTTTAACTTCTGTAATATATGTCATTTTTAAGGATCTCATTTTTAATTATATATTATAATGTAAAAATATAAATATATTCTAGTTAATATTATATGTAAGAAATGTTTAATTAATTGATAATAAACCAATTCACATCACGTGATATTGTTATCAAAATTTTAAATTAATTGTATATATAATCACGTACCATGTTTTGTAAACTAAATTGCAGTATTTTAAAAGTAATGTGAATCACCATTATCTTTTGCTCAAAAATTAAAGTTGTAGTAAAAATAGAATAAATAAGAGGCCGAATTTATTTAAAAAATTTAACTAAAAACCAAAAATATATGTAGTGGAATGATCGGAAGGATGAATTGTTTGAACGAGGTTAAAGATTAAATTCACTACAAAAATAAACTAACTCATTTAAAATAGAGAGTGGAATAAAAATTTGAAATTAGTGTATATAAGTACGTACCATATTGAAAAGTAAAATTTCAAATTTTGAAACTAATATTTATCATTATTATTTTTACTCATAAGTTAAAATAATAGTGAAAACAGGATAATAGAGAGGTCGAATTTATGTAAAAAGAGTTTTAACTTCATACTCAAAAACATAATGTAGCATAATGGTTTGGAGGAAGAAATATATGGAGGAGGTTGTGGGTTCAATTCCACAAACACAAAATAATTTATTTTTTCTCTTCAAATAAGGAATGACAAATCAATGTAATTTTGTAATATATAAGGGCAAACTCGTAATTTCACATGGGGTTTATTTGCTCAAAATGTCCATAAAATATCCCCTTGTTCTCCTATTATATATAGAAGAAGATAGAAGAAGATTTAAGGGTGAAATCAAAATGATAATAAAATAAAATTTGGTATCAAAATCTATAATTAATTGGTTTTTTGGTACAAAATTAATTTGATTTCATCCTTAATTTGGTTGTATATTCCTATTTTTCCTAGAATTCTATATTATTTTTTAAAAATATTGTTAGAATTCTATCATAATTATAATTCTTTTGTTATAATTATACTAAATTGACTTTATCGGAATCATGTATTTATGTTTTCTAAATCATTAGTAAAAGTTATTTCATTTATTTATTATTTATTGAAGGTCTTATTAGTAAATATTATTTTATTTATATATTTTTTTGTTATTTATTAAAGATTATTTTGAGATAATCAAAAAAACATAACATAATGGTTCTTATAGAGCAAACTTGGTTGGGTTATAAAATACCATCAAGATGGAATTTCACTTAATAATGTCATTTAATTCATTATTTATACTTATTAATAAAAATTATTTATTTATTTATTAAAGGTCTTATTCGTAAAGATTATTTCATTTTATTTATTATTTATTAAAGATTATTTTGAGATAATAAAGAAAAAAAATAATATAATGGTTCTTATAAGTAGAGTTATAAAATACCATCAAAATGAGATTTCACTTAATAGTGTTATTTAATTTATTACTTATTTTTAAAAAAAATTAATAATATCAAGAAAACATAAATACATGATTGTGATAAAGTCAACTTAGTATAATTATAACAAAAGAATTACAATTATAATACGATTCTAACAATTTTATTAAAAAATAATATGGTACAGATGCGAATATGTACCCGTATATAACATCTTCTTAAAAGAGATTCGCTTCTGTCTTCCTCCTCCTCCGGCGGTGGCTTCTCCATCGACCGGAGGCCCGATTTCCTTGTTTTTTGCTTATCTTTACTTAGTTTTTTCCTATTTTCTTCAATAATTAGTTCTCCTTGTGAGGTTTGTTTGTTTCCTTCCTATTTCTTAAATCTGAATCCTCGGAGTTTCCAGATTTTTCTTCTCTGGTTTGTGGTGGATCCTTGGTTTTCTTTCCCGATTCTTAGTGGATCATCGATCTCGAGAGGGGTCTGGTTTCTCTTGTTTTTGAGGTTCCGTTTTCTGGATCTAAGGCTTGTTTTAGTTTTGTATTTTTTATTGTGGTAATTTCAATTTAATTTTGTAAGTTCAGTTTTTGTTTTCTCTCCTTGGTGAGAGTTTTGGTGTTCTCTCCGTTTGGGAGAATGGGTTTTTCGATTTAGTGATAAGAGTTATTATGGGAATGCATTTATGGTCGATAAGCTCAAACGGTTACTGGCGAAGCGGATGTATATATCAACTTCAAAAAATCGCTTATGAATATATATATATATATATATGGTCTTGTTCAAATAGAAACTAACTTAGAATAAAAACTAGAAAGTAAACCTAAATTAAATATTACATGCTAATCTAATGACCAAACTAGGGGTACCCCAATACAAAAAACGTATAAATTCTTGGCTCTATTCAACAAAAAAAAATATTGTTCACGTGATGACGTGGCAGTGACGTTAGCACGTGAACAGCAATTTTTTTTTTTTGCTGAATAGAGCCAAGAATTTTATATGTTTTTTGTGAAGGTGCCCCTAGCGGGGCCCTTAAAATAAATGAAATATAATTTATTTAGTGTAGGGTTCTAGTTTCTATTATAAGGTTGGTTTCTATTTGAACGCTAGCCTATATATATATATATATATATATATATATATAGAGTCCTACTCCACTACAAACTAAACACTAATCCAACATTTCATGCTAATATAATGATCAAACTAGGGGTACCCCAATACTAAAAATGCTTAAAATACTTGGCTCTATCCAACCAAAAAAAAAATTCCCTGTTCACGTGATGACTTGGCAGTGGATTTCACTGGTTAACGGTGCTTCGCACCTTCTTGTACGGCGCTTCGCGCCTTTATCATTCTAAAGTTGTAAGGAATGACAATCAATGGTAAAGGCAATAGACGATTGACGAGTGTCGAGAGCCTTCGGCCCTCATGACTACCTAACTCATCCGTTTACTATCTTAAATGTTTCGCATTTCCACGGCAATGATTTTTTTTTGTTGGATAGAGCCAATTATTTTAAGCATTTTTTGTGAAGGTACCCTTGGCGGGAACCTTAGAATAGATGAAATATAATTAATTTAGTGTTAGTTTATAGTTTGTACGAAATTTGGTTCCATCCCTATAATCCATTTTTCCTAGTATTTTTTTTATATATATATATGGTTAAGTTCTATGGAGACCAACATTTTTAGTGGAGACCGGAGACCAATATCAATCAAAACATTGCAAAATCTTATTTATTGAACATCATGTTCTATGAAAATCACTATACCATCTATTTCATTGAAAATCTTGAAGATCATATATATTTTACATGAAAATTTAATTAAAAACCTTGAAAATCATGTATGTTCTGCAAACAAAATATTGCAGAACGTATTGTTCTCCAAAACATGTTCTGCTTGCAAATCATGTATGATTTTTAAGATTTTGAATGATATAATAATGTTAATTGAACATTCTTTACAAATATATATGTTTTGCAATGTTTTAAGTGCATAATGTATATGGTCTCCACGGTCTCCATTCAAATGGTGGTCTCCATATAACTTAACTCTATATATATATATATATATATATATATATATATATATATATATATATATATATATATATAAAATACTAGGAAAAATGGATTATAGGGATGGAACCAAATTTCGTACCGAAGTTCCAATTAAAAGGGATTCGCTTATCTATATATTATTATAAATTGCTCGATAACCATTTCTTAGATTTGTTATCCATATTTAAGTTCGGATAAAATTTTTACTTAAATTTGATCAATGACCATCTATATTTTAGGTTTGGGTACCATTTTAGCTTTATGTAGGATCCATATTGATATTTGACCCATATCAATTTCTGGAAAATTTGCATATCAATTTTCAATGTCATTAATGTATTGAAACAAGATCTTTCCCCCGGATGAACCATATAGCCAAGATGCCGATAATTGCTTTGGCATTTGCAGATCGATTTCGATTTATCTTCTGTTGACAATGAAGCAGAGTAGCTTACCTGACAAAGCATCAAACCCTTTCCCGACTTTCTATGCTTGTGTGGATGAAGACGAAAAGAAAGAGAATAGCAGACAGTGCACAGTTGCCTTCAATCAGCATACTCCAAGGTGAAAAACAAATAATCATTCCCAACCTCCATTGTTATAGCTTTGAAGCCTATAGCTCTGGTACCGGTACCAGACCGGTTTTCTGAGCGGGATATTTTGAGTAGAATGTCACGCGAAAGTAGAGATTGTTGTGTATCCTTGCTCTCACGTTCGAGTGTTTGCTCGTCGTTTAGTTCGATAAGTGAGATTTCTGCTCATTGTAATCACCTCCTGGATTCTCCACACCTGGAAATAATAAGCAATCAAATATATATTATGAAGTCTGTCTGGTGAATATATATTTTGGTATATTAAAGCAACATTTCAATTTTAGAATAGGAATCCAACATATATAGAGTTTGATAATTAACATGACATTCCAAACGTAACAGTACAATTCTATATTTCAATTTTCATCAATCTTAATTATCTTCACTGCTAACTACTCCATGCATTTTAAAATAAAAGTTGTTCCAAAATAAAAGTTACTTATTATTTTTAAATTCTTCTTCCAACCAAATAATAATAATAATAATAATAATAAAAGCCCATCTTGTCACAAAATTACATACGTATTTGCTACAAAACTGTCACGCCAATACGTTGTACTACTTTGCATCACTTTATCTTTCATAAACTTCTCTCCTCACTGCTAAACTCACCGGTCAAGTACACCGGTAATTTCACTGTTTTGCCTCTCAATATTAATTTCATGTTTGTGTATGGCTATACTAATTCTGTTGTGATGGTTTAAAAGAAGAGTATAATGCAAAATAGGCTAATTAAGACAAACTGAGAGTCAAAACGAACATCTTGCTCAACGTTTTATTCAGAACTCACCAATTCCGTGATTATGGGGCTTGGTTATATCGGCAAAAAACAATCCTTCTAAGTGCAAATCTCTGCTCCTTCATTACCTCCAAGAGCAGCGAGCGAGTACCCTGTAATTAGAAAAAAAAAACAGAATCCAAAGCATAACAAAATAATAGTACTTACAAAAAACGTACACCAGAGAGAGAAATTATTTTAACAGTCTTGTGCATACCAAATGTTAGTTAAAAGTCAAGAACACATAAAAAAGGTCTTAATTACAACTTGGTACTTAATTAAGTGATTGTGACGGTTTTTGGTTTTGAGCTTATTATGAATTGATTTTTAGTGGAGTAGAACCCTAAATATGTATACATCCAATTCAAGGCCATAATAGTACTACAGATTTTTTTTCTTTAAACATTATTTAAAACCTTGAACAATTACGAAAGTTAAATCAAATTGTTATTTATCTGGCTCTCCTGAATGATGGTACCAGGGAGCATGTTATATATCTAAAGGAGTTTATTAAGTATAAATGTACAAAAGGAAATTTAAGCTACAAATATAGCCGGCATCGTAATATTTCGTTGAATTGCAAATTAGGGAGAGATTTAATGATCTAATCGACTACTTGGTGGTGGTGGTGTTGTAGTTTTACGACAACAGCTGGAAATTCGAGGTGATGGTATAAAGATCTGGGTTTGTTGCAACAGTTATCGCATCTACTAACAGGGAGAGACAGAAGAAGAGGTGGTCCTAGCACCGAGACAGAAGAGGTTATCGTCCTAGCTCCGAGACCACCATTGTGCAGCTTTGCTCTTCTTTGTTATATATCTATCTCGATCATTATCAACTTTTATGGCGTGTTAATACTTCATTTAACAACTATCTTGATTATGTGGAAGTTTAAATAATTATAGTAGTGTCTAGTAGTTGTCCAATGTGTGATCATGCCCTTATAACTCTGCTCTCTTTTGCTACTTAATCATCTTCTCTGTACAAAAATAATTATTGTGAGTTCTTGGATCTGGATGGTTAAATGTTACATATTTTTGTTTGATCAAAGTGACAAACCTTCCTAGCCCTACGATATACGCTGGCAGGCATCCTTCACTTGTAAGAGCTCGCACCTTTGATTCTCAATTTTCCTTTTTCCTATGTACAATCATGTCAGATTCGACCATATCCATGTACCAATACAAACTGATGTAAGATGTCACGACTACACAAACTAGTATAAGTCTGTATCCTTCCTCTTAGAATTTTTAAAATACAAACAGCCCCACAATCAAATGGTTCTTTCAAATTAACCTGCTAGTTCCTTGTAAAGAAACACAGGAAGAACAACCATGATCCTTTGATATGGGACTAAGGTAGATTAAATAGGCTCTGTAAAGATTCATTCAAAAGAAATAAGCAAATATTCTCTCCATTCAAAAACACAGACTTAACCATCTTCTTTTCCGATGAGAGTCGGCCGCCATTAATTCCGCCCTCCTCTTCTTCTTAGCTTCCTTCTCCCCCCTCTTTCTCCAATCAAGCCATCATCCACCTTCACAAATCCATCTCTTCCTTCCATAAATCGAAAATTTTTCCAAAAATTTTCAAAAACCCATTCGAGTTTCTTAGATCTTCTTCGATTTAGAGCTCGAAATATCAAATAAACACATTTCTCAAACTCAAAATCTCCTGCTTAACATCATTCCAAAGTTTGGTGCTAATCCGGAATATTTGACTTTTTGATTTGTATCGCCTTGGGCGAAGTATTGCTTTATGCATTTGTCTCGCTTTATGCGTGTGTCCCGCTTTATGCGTGGTTTTGATTGTCTTTATGTTTATTTGTAATGTTTTTCGGTGTTGGATCTGGTTAAAATGATTTTGTTGATGTTTTCTTGGAACTGGAAAGCACGTATTGAAGCTGGTGCGGTGGAAATTATTGAAAAAGCTCACCTTGCACAATTAAAGATTGTTCTTCTTTTGGGTATCTCTACTTTCGGCATGTCTATAGCTGGTATCCGGCATGTAGATAGCTGGGATGGTTTTTTCTCAACCTCAGTCTGTATGGGGGATTACGAACAGTGGGCTATCAATGGTTTTTATTTGTTCAGGTCAATTGTGATACTGCTGCTTTCAGGAATGGTGGTGCAATATGGATCACTTGGGATGTCTACGATTTCATTTTTAGCTTCAAGAATTTTTAAATTCAGTTCAAGAATTTTAAATAAAATTCAGTGTGTTAAACGATCAGGAAACAATTCAACTAATTGTTATTAGTTTGTTATTTGTTTTCCAATCTGGTTGTATTGGCAATTGGGGATTTGTCCCGGTTGTATTCAATTTTTAATGAATCTTATTTCTTTCTGGCAAAAAAAAAAAAAAATAGGCTCTATAATGGCCTCTGCTAAGATTTTTAACCTGGTATTTGCTAAATTGGAAGTCTTGATAGGTTGATCTTTTTCTCATTAGAAATCAAACAAACAGGTGTAGAATGCCAAGATTGCTAACTTTAATGTTTCTCAATCAGCAAGGTTCAATCTGTTCATGGTCTTAGAAAAGCAATTCGAAACCAAGAAATGAAAAGGGCAAGAAACATGATATCCCTCTCAACTCTAAGAGAAGTTGCACAAGTAATGCAATACAAGCAGAGCCGGCTCGAGGGGGAGTTGCCCTAGGCTTGTGCCTAGGGCCTCCAAAATTATAGGGGCCACATTTTCCTCCCACAATATTTATATTATTTAATGTTTATAGAATTTTAGTAAAATATTGTTACATTCTTTTATTTTTCATTCAATATCAATATTGTTTAAAATTTTATATAGTATAAACTTGAGATCCAAAAAAGTTCGGTTACTTTTGTTATTTTATTCCAAATATTAAATATCTTATGTCTTATTTCTTTTTGATTGCTCCAATTTTTTTTTATTAGATTAATCTTTTTTTAGAGAAAATAATTATTTTTGCAAAAACAATTAAAAAATCAAATTAAAAAAATCTCTAAAATTTTGTAGTTGGATTTCACTTACGAGCTCTGAATCGATTATTCGATCGAGAAAAAGTCCCATGAAGAGTTTTTGTTAGTCTAGCTCCCAGCCGACATGGTTAACCCGCTATATATTACCGCATTAGCAATTCAAACGATCAATCTAACATTCAAAATATTCGGAACTAAAATTTATATCTGATTATTAAACCAATCCAAACTAGGGCCTCCAAATTACTGGAGACGGCCCTGAATACAAGTAATTATACTGAAAACAGTTTGCGAGTCTGGAACTCGTGATGCTACTCTATCCTTCAATTTGAGCTCCATTATAGCCAACTTATCCACTGAGGTTATAACGTTAACGTCATATCCTGATTCCAAAGCCCAAAGCTTGTTACTTTAATAAGGATGTCATAACTCATAACTTAAGCAACTAAAAATGATCAGTGTAGTAATCACACTTGTTTATGATTCTATAAATTATCTTTTGTTATAGGGACCAAGCCTCACGGTTTAAGAAAAAGGAGAATTTAGAAATTCCTGTCTAACATTTTTGTAAAAAGGAAGGCAAAACAGAGACAACTAAATTCATCCCATGCATCATCCCATGCAGAACTCTAGCTGCAGTCGAGAAGAGAAATTATAGACACATTAACCTTTGACAAACATAGGCTAACATCATTCAAGTTCACTGGATTAGGTTGCTGTTTTGATTCTTTTGAATACTTCGCATTTACGGTCACTGGATGCAGAATCAAAACCCAGCGAGACAACCATTTGCCATGCATAGTTTAGGATTATGGACTTGTACGTGGTGCCTTATATAAAGTCCTAAGATCTACTTATAATCTATTAAGAGTCATCACAAGAAACATTCCATGTCTGAAACATATAATAACCAGTGTGAAAGATCAGAGCAGAACAAATGAATTTCCTATCAACTGTAACAGATGAGAGAGTCTTAAACTTACAGCAGCCGCAAACTTTGTCTAGCTGTCACCAGTTGTAAAGCTCCAGCTTCCCTATTTGTTTCTCCATATTTGATTCTTTATTTGTGGAGTTGACTTTCTTTTTTTGTTGACCTGTAGTATTATTTACATCATCCTAACTTCACGAGGAACAAATATCCTTGCATGCTTATTGTGACGCGTGACACACGAGGTTGTGGGTTAACTTCATGAGGAACAAACATCCTTGCATGCTTAAGTTCTTAATATACTACCAATGTATAATCCAGGGTTGCGATATTACTGCATATATGAGGTCAATCAATATAAGTTGCAGTAATGTGAGCTAGTGCCGTTTTTACTCTGCATTACTTGGAACTAGGCTGCATTTTACTTATGTTTTCAGGTTGTTTTTGTAGCTCTGGCAACTAATTTATCCTTCCATTAGGAATAAAGATCCTTGCATGCTTACCCCAACATGAGGTTTTGGGTTAAGGGCTTGACAATTTTACCTACTCTTTCGTTTTCAAGGCTCTTGGTTATATGTGTTAAAACTGGAAGAAAAGTTGCTTACTAAGTACCTGGAAATCGATTTCTATGGTAGCAATATATGCCAGCTTTGTAGATACCAAGACTGTGAGGATTAATTGTGTTTGAAAGAGTGCCTTAGATAAATTGAGATTGTAGGGAGGACCTGAGTATATTTATAGTAGAACAACCCTTAAATGTCAATGCTCAACGCAACAGCTTGAACAACCAGCGAGACTTCAACATCAGGTGGAATATATGCATACTGAAATGCGAACTACTGGAGTCCAGCCGAGCTAACAAACAGATTAAAATAATTACTTAAAAATTCTTGGTCATGACTGTTAGTTAAACCTGGCAGGAAAGTTACTTACTGGGTACTTGGAAATCGATTTCAAATGATCAATGGTACTACGGTAGCAATATATGCCAGTTTTGTAGATACAAGACTGTGAGGATTTTGATCGAAAGAGTGCCTCAGAGAACTTGAGATTTAAGGGAAGACCAGTAGAACAACCCTTAAATTTCAATGCTGGACGGCAAAAGCTTGAATAACCTGTGAGACTTCGATACCGGGTGGGATATATGCATACTGAAATGCGAACTACTGGAGTGCAGCAGAGCTAAATTACTTATGCCTTGTAGAGATGGCCGTTCTATATGAGAAAAACTAGAATCTGAACTGAAAGGAACAATGATAGCATTATTTCGACGAAATTTTACTTTAAAGATTTTTGTGAACCGGAAAGTGTAATAGTACGAAATGCTATTTCTGCTAATGTTCAAGTGGGACAACATCCTAACGTATGTAATTATATGTATTCTTCCCCTTCATTAATTTTGGGCGTGGCTTGCTCTGTTGTGCTTTAGAATATGCAGATGACAGGGAGGAACACTGTAAACCCTAGTTTTGTAATTTATAATATTATCGTTAAATTGTTTTATCTAGAGACAAAAAGATTGGTCGGTGATCATAGTATACCATAAAGTATTTTTGGTATTTGGGCATATATATCCAGGTAGGAAATAGTGATAAGGATAGCAGGGTAGCACTATCACATGCAATACTTCTAGTGTATAATGTTAAGAGAGGAAGTAGTTATAAGCACAAGAGGCAAATTTAGCAGGGTGATACATGGCTGTCATTCACGATAAGTCGTTTATAAAATCATATATCATACTGACATTCTCCAGCTAAATGTAAAATTGGGGCGATATGTAAGTTGGATGCTGTATGAAATTGCAAACTTAAAGACAATTACTTATTGTACCATATCACAAGAAGATATTATAGAAAAAACATCGTTCTCAAAGTGGTTAAGCAACTTGTTGTTTCTCATCCTTTGCCAAGACATGAGTATTGTTGCTACGAAGGCACTCCATGATCATTGATGTAGCCATGCCAAGTCTTAAGATGTGTCGAGACTCTTTTACGCCATGCGTTCCATATGTCTAAAATAGGAAACCATTATTAGATTGCAATATTTTAAAGAGCAGGCTCGATATAACATGATATACAAACACACATGAATAACATAATTCACACTATCCAAAGATCAATAAAAAGCCTTTGAGACCATACAATAGTAGTAGTCTTATGCGGCGTTTTTGTCTTGTATAAAAAAAACCTCCCATCCCCCAATTGCTCTAATCGAAACACTAAAACCAGATACAATTATCACAATCGAGCACATTTCAGCTAAATCTAATTTCGGTGTTTAGATAAGTGAAATTGGGGGTCGGTTATTCATATACAAAACAAACTAAACAAGGTAAAGCATAGAACTACTAAGAGGTCGAATACTGTCCTAAATTTCACCAAATTTCATCCATTCTAATAAAACCTAACATAAACCTGTTGTTTCTCATCCTCTGCCAAGACAAGAGTATTGATCCTACGAAGGCACTCCTCGCGATCAGTTCCAATCCATAGCTATTCTCATAGATCTACAATTATTATACACCAACAACAAATTAATACTAGTCGATTAGATCTTCGAAAACAATTTATATATGTCTATCTTTATATATAAATAAAACACACAGATCTCATTACATCCTTCGCATTCTTCATCTGTTTGTTAATACTTGGCTTATGTTTATTCCAACACGTTATCCAGAATCCTGTCATCTCCTGTGTCTATCTATTTCAATATCTTATAGTAGTATCTTATATAGCAATCGCTTTTGACCTACCATCTACACTTTAAGCATTTTATAGGGTTGTGAAGGGCATGTTTGGATTTTTGATGCCCTGATAACAAGAGGTCCAAGCCCACCACTCAAAATATGGGCATCTATTAGAAAATGCTTTACTTCAAACTAAGGAACCTTAAAGGTTCCTAGAATTAAATTGCAATGCCTGACTACTTATATTCTTCTATGATTGTTCCTCGAGTTACGAAGCAATGGATCCAAATCTATTAACTCTCTAGCACCATTTAATAAACCGGAGGCTTAAGATCGAGCAAATGTAGTAGCATACCTCAAACATATATATCACAATTTCCCATTCCAAATAAGTTGAAGGTAAACAAATGTAGCTCAAACAATTTTTAAAAGATAGATAAATTAATATGCCGAGAAAGTAATATAAAAAGGGAATTTATAATTAGTCAAACAACATATAAGAATGTTTATAATATAAAATAATTACAAATTAATAGAGAATACCTTAAACATCATGCTAAATAGTTAAATAAAATTCTGTATTGCATCTCTATTGGCCCGCCAAAGTCTGAGTTACAATGTAACACGACTGGGGATTGTTGTGACTTGGGGTGTTGGGTTCCAAGGCCTTGTGCGTTTGCTTGTAATTAGAATTTGGTAACTGCGAATTAAGAGGCAGCTAACCATACATGGATCAAAGTAATATGAACACATTATGTGATCCAAAATCCTGCCTCTCTTACTTTATTAAGGAAAGTTTGGCACCATTAATGTCCGCAGAAGATGTCTCTAGCTATAGCTACAAATGCTGCTTATAGTTTGAGTGCTACTACTAAAATTACATTTATAGTATATGTACACCTATACAAAATAAACCTCTGCAGACCCTCAAAATATATCATTAGCTTTCTTTTAATCCATATTCTAACATTCAAAGAACTAAAGTGGAGCAAGCGTGTAGCTTGTAACAAAATTTTCAATTCCAAGTTGTTTTTCTATTCTGGTTCGCAGATCTTCTTTTTACTAACAGTAAAGTTAAACTAACATACGTATAAACAAATATTTTTTCTCCTGATGACAACACCAACTTACCCTTTTGGATGACAATGCCAATTTTTATCCTGAACAACTTAAATTATAGTAAAAAAAAAAATGAAGGGAATGAACAAATTATCTCCTACTATGTTCTAGCACCACACTTTTAAATTACCAAACTGATCATAATATCTATAAATTACAATTTACAACTCACAAGAAATTTCACAAAAAAAGAAGCAATCATGTGGAGTCGTGCATTTATAAAACCGGCAAGATTTCCACATATGATTGTATGTTAAAGAGTTAAAATGCAAAATTATGCTATGCATCGATAATTAAAATCATTACAAGCCATCCAAAAGCAAAATGTACAAAAAGGTAAAATAATTAAAGCTGAACAAGTTAAAAACTAAACATGAATGCAATAGAATATGGACATTATAACTTAGCAAAAAAAAAAAGAATATGGACATTATCATACCGTGTCAAGTGGCGTGAGGTTAAAGGCCCTTAGTGCATGTTTTGCTCGAACACTCATTCCTGCACCAAGATTGAATGAGGACCGTTTTTCTCAAAGAATTTCACACGAACGGGATATCCAGCAATACCAAATCATCTGTTAGAAGATATAGTATACTCAAAAGCACCCATAGCCAATGTGCAACTTACTCGCTTATACACGGACGGATTTATGTATGGACTTAGGGGGACACGTCCGGAAAAATAACAAATTAGCGAATTTTAATTAAAAATTTATGATATAAATTTGTATATTTTGTAAAGTGCCCCCACTATAAAAAGTTAAATGTCCTTATAATGTTAGTAACTATATCATTATTTGAGCTGTTTATCATTTTTTTTAGAGTAATATGATCATAAATTGCAGATTAAATTGTTGAAGTACCAAATTTTTAGAATATAAATATAAAAAGTGTATAAAATATATACAAAATATATACTAAAAATGACCGAAAATTTTGATGTTGTGACAACCAACACTAGGACTAACTCATTTAAGCACATAGTGCCCCCAGAAAAAAACATCACTGGATCCAATGCGCTTATACTACAGTATATTTGGGTGCACTAACTTTTTGATCAGCAAGTATGCCTCTGCCTTGATAATCTTCTTCTTTAATTACGGTGACTCCAGGGTGTCCTCTCTTTCTCGAAGGGCCTTCCTTGTTTTTTATATACACACACACATCACACACCTCAGACAATTAAGTTTCAATTCAGGAAACATGGTTTAAAATTTGTTTACCCTGATCGCCAACAGCCATTTTTGGGATGCCACAGTGGATGCCATATAGAGTTGCTAAAAGAGATTATTGACAATGATTAGACATATTTGGCCCAGCAGCTGTCCTTTATATTTAGATATGCAGAGCAACAAAATTTGTTTAACAATGTCCACAGGAACATTTAATTATATGTGATAGAAATAATGTACAAGGAATTAATACATACATATTGAAATATCATGACCACAGCTACGATGGGAAGCATGCCGCTTGGAAGATGATTCTGCACAAGGTTAACGTACACTACAGCATTGTTAGGTCGCTTACTTTTTGACCGGCAAGCATTAAACCATCTGTCATGATAATCTTCGCCATTTCAAAACTTCTTCAGTTACGGAAACTCTAGGTCGTCCTTTCTTTCTTGACAGGCCCTCCCCATCTTTTAGTACTATGCCTGTACATAAACATGAGAACATTTGACACAACTAATATTCAATTTAGGAGATGCTATACGATAAGAAATTTGGTAATGAGACCACAACCGTACAACACAGTTTAAATTTCATATTTTGAGAGGTACTTACAATTCAAAAAGCAGGAAGCTAGTATGCAAATAAATAAATGTACATACACTTCCTATATTTGCATCACACAAACTCTCTTGCCTTACAGTTGTTGATAGAAATATAGCAAGAGAAATGAATACATACATACATTTTGATGAGGGAATGAGTTTGGATGTAGAATTTGTGTGTCAGCTTTCGCATGCAACAATCTTTGCACACAGTGACGATGGGGAATATAATTTATTCTGCTCGGAGGATCATTAACATCAATTAATTGAATTTCAACATACTTGAATAGATTGAAATATAAGGCTCAAACAATCATACACTCAAGAGTCAAGACAGTTCCATATTGTTTCAAGAATGATCATAGTCAACCATTGAAATTGACATATAGTTACCTGTTGGAAGCTATTTACAGCACTTGGCGATTCAGGGCAGCTATTAAAAAAAAGGCAACTGATATTGTGCAGAAGAGGATACAAAAGGTCTTATTGGATATCTACATATATTTATATGAAAGGGATTACGTGGAATTAAATGTTTTAGCAAAGTAGTATTTGCAGTATTAAAATTTAAAAAGTCCAAGTCTCAGACTCTCAGTGACACAGCATTTCATGGGAATATGAGTTATATAATTGCTGCACTTGTCAGTCTAAAAAATTCACATTATATTTCTATCTTGAGATTGTGCAAGTTTTTTCTATACATTTTCCAGAATTGGTAAACCCGAAGATCATGGTCTACTACTTGTACAACAAGATTTATTAGATTAATATTCTGGTCTCACCAGAACTCAGCTGATTCACTTCAATTATCTTTTAATTCACATATCAAGTATCTAAGTTGGACAACAGAAATATAAAATTACTGGATGACAATATTATCAGGAATTGCTCATGCTAAGAATTTTATCTGCGGTTTTATTTCTGCAGATGATTAATTCACTTCCCTTTCTTTCAAATCACATTTCAGGTTTCTAAGTTGGACAGTGTAAATATATAATCACAATGTGCCTCTTATATTAGGAATTGCCCAGGCTAAGACTTGTAGCAGCAGTTTACAGTTATGCTACCGCAACTTGGCAGTACCAAAACCTTCATTCTACTTTGAAGGCCATAAAGGTA
Organism: Kitagawia praeruptora; assembly: GCA_037693485.1. NCBI lineage: Eukaryota > Viridiplantae > Streptophyta > Magnoliopsida > Apiales > Apiaceae > Kitagawia > Kitagawia praeruptora. Next base: position 65,453,541 of record CM075351.1, read on the forward strand.
ACTATGTATCTCATTCTGGTATGCGAATATGGTTGCAAATCCTTTCTTTCGTTCTATGAGAGAAAGTATAAATAATATATGATTCTATAACTTTTAGCCTTGGTAAATTAATTTTCTTAGCACACATTGTACACCTTTAGCAAATTTATTTATTTTATTGGTGAGTTATTCCTCCAGAACATTCATATTCAATCTGGTTTGTACTATGTTAGTATTGGTACAAGTTTGTAAATTTAGAAAGCTTTGTTAGCTTTATATATAGGAAGCTGCCTTTAAGTTTACAATGAGCTGTAATATTAAACCCTTACCGGCTCAGCAACTGGCTCTCTCACTTGTTAGTCCTTTTATTCATTTATCACTAAATGTGAACCGTCTGAAGCTCGTGTTAAATGCACTCATTCTGAAGCTAAGGTTCATGGGGGTTGAACCTCTATGCATAACATAGAATGTAAGAAGGCTAAACGAAATTAAGTTTGCTCTTAGGCAAATATTTTTCAATATTTTTCTTGACGACAACACGCATCAATTAATATATCATAAGTAACAACACTGGGCACTATATCACTTTTCAATATGCTATCATAAAGCTTCCACATAAAATTAAATCAACCCATCTTAACACACCCATCTAAAAGCGCACTACAAGCTTGCACCAAAGGCAATTTTCCTAATCTTCCAAAAACTCACATAGCATCATTAACCAAACCCATCTCAAACAATGCAATAATCAACAACGCAAACACATTAAAATTTCATTTCTTAAGTTTCAACTCACATTGCATCGAAATTAGCTGAACAGGCACGTTTAGAGCTCCGAGTCTTGAGGAGCAGTTGTAAGAGGCATTTCATCAAACAACTTGCCTGCAAGGACATTTTACCGTATAAACCCATAGATGAATTGTACCGGAATGTAGCCGAAGATTGTTTTTGAAACCAAATCATTTTGGGGCTGAGTTAAAAAGATGAAGGGCTCCCTTGGTGGTCCTTTTGTAAATGGCTATAACGTTAGTAAGATTCGATGGGTTTGTATGTGATGATGAAGATGTATGGGTGTCCAAAATTGATGATTTATGGTTGATTTGGAGACGAGTTTGTGATTTAAAGTTGATTTAGTGGTTGTTGCAATTCTTCCACAACTCTTCTCTTTAGTTTTGGTGGATGTGTGCGTACGAGAGAGAGACAGAGATTCTGTCTGTCTGATATTTATGTCTGTGCTAATGGTCATTACTTGCCAAAATAAGAGAGTGAATGTCAATCTCGGTTTTTTATTTCATTTGTGGTTAATGTGCCCGGTTCTGTCAATTTTCATAGTGGAATCTGACGTTTTTAAATAAGAGAAAAAGGACCCTGAGATATATCTCAGGGAACTTTTCCTAAGATAGATGTAAAATATTCTTTAATTCTTGCTGGACCCTGCAGGGCTAATTAAAATCTATGAATTTACTAAAATACCTACCTCATTTTTATATATAAAAATTAGCTATCTCAGAGAACTTACCTGAGATATATCTTTGGCTCCCTACTCTCTTTAAATAATGTGTATCTTTTGCATACATTTAATTTCATGGTTAAAATGGAATTAAGCTTAAGATCGAAAGAAAAAAAAAGGGGTTGAGTTGGCATAGTGGTAAGTGCCCAATCTGTGAACCGTGAGGTCACGGGTTCGATTCCTGCCGGGGGTCAAAAACCGGAAACAATCTTCCTACCTTTGTGTAGGAGCATGATTGCGTACATCCTACCCCCCTCAGACCCTGCTTGTGCGGGATATACTGAGTACGTTGTGCTGTTATATATACTCCCTCTGTCCCATCCATTTCTTTACAATTTCCAATTCTTTACATTACTCAAAATAGTAACTTTTAACAATAAAATACATTATTACATCCACTACTTCACTTCAATTTTTCAACACTTTATACTATTACACCCACTACTTCACTTATTTTAACAATAAAATTACTATTACACCCACTACTTCATTTATTTTAACAATATTACATCCAATATCCTTGGTCTCCGTGCCCAGCCCCATGTAATGAAACACCGGGACAGAGGGAGTAGTATTCTAATGTGATCAAGGCGAATAGTACATTTGGAGTATTATTCATGGGAGTACCAAGGCAAATAAAGAGCTTGTGTCGATTGGTGCAGGGGCGGAGAGGAATCAGAAGATGGAAGCGTACAAGTTGGCGAGACGAGAGGCAAAGAAGGCTGTGGCGAAAGCAAAAGATGAAGCCTATGAGGGATTGTACAAGCGCCTAGATACCAAGGAAGGAGCGAATGCTATCTTTAAACTAGCTAAAGCTAGGGAGAGAGGGCGGCGTGACCTGGGTTCTGTTAAGTTTGTTAAGGATGAGGCAGGCCAAGTGTTAGTGAATGAAGATGCCATTAAGGAGAGGTGGAGTTCATATTTTCATAATCTTTTCAATGAGGCGAGGAGGAGTGGTGCCGGTGTGGAGCAAGAGGTCCCCTTTTCGCAGGTGCTTTTTATAGGTTCTTGTGAGCGTATCAGCAAGGAGGAAGTCAAGGGTGCCCTTCAAAAGATGGCTAGAGGGAAGGCGGTTGGTCCGGATCAGATCCCAATAGAAGTGTGGCTTTGTCTTGGTGATATTGGCGTTCATTGGCTTACAGATCTGTTCAATGCTCTCCTTTTGGGTGCTAAGATGCCAGGTGAATGGAGGCGTAGTTTTGTGGTTCCTTTTTTCAAGAACAGAGGATATGCCCAGAGTTGCAGTAACTATCGGGTTATTAAATTACTCAGTCATACTATGAAACTTTGGGAGAGAGTGGTTGAATGTCGGATTAGAAGAGAAGTCGGAATCTCAGAGAATCAATTTAGTTTTATGCCTGGGAGATCGACGACCGAGTCTATTCATCTCGTTAGACGCCTTATGGAGAAGTTCAGGGATCGTCGTAAAGACCTTCATATGGTGTTCATTGATCTTGAGAAGGCGTATGATAGCATCCCCCGTGAAGCTATCTGGAAGAGCCTTGCAGAAAGGAGAGTGTCTTCGTCGTACGTTAGGGCGATTCAAGACATGTACTCCCAAGCTAGCTCTTGCGTCAGAACTCCTGTGGGTGACTCGCTTTTTTTCCCTGTTGAGATTGGGCTCCACCAGGGGTCGGCCCTTAGTCCCCTCCTTTTCGCCTTTATCATTGATGTCATGTCACGAGGGATTCAGGATGGCGTCCCTTGGTGCATGCTCTTCGACGATGATATCGTGTTGGTGGCGGAGTCGAGGGGGGAGGTGAACGAGAAGTTGGAGTTATGGAGATCTCCTTTGGAGTCCCAAGGCTTGCGTTTGATCCGGTCTAAAACCGATTACCTCTGGTGTAACTTCAGTGGTGAGGATAAAGAGGAAGGGATGGAGGTTAGGATTGAAGAGGAGATCGTCCCTCGTACGGATAAGTTCAAGTATTTGGGTTCGATCATCCAGAAGGAATGTGAGATTAAAGACGATGTCTCACATCGTATTAAGGCTGGGTGGTTAAGGTGGAGGGCAGCGTCAAGGGTGATGTGCAACAAGAAAGTACCTTTAAAGTTGAAAGGGAAATTCTATAGAGCGGCAATTCGTCCTGCGATGTTGTATGGTTCTGAGTGTTGGGCGGCGAAGAAGGCCCTCGAGAGCAAGTTGGAAGCAGCTGAGATGAGGATGTTGCGGTGGTCTTGTGGGTGCACGATGTTGGACAGAATTTCGAATATAGTTTTTAGGAGCGAGTTGGAGGTGGCGCCTTTTTCTGCAAAAATTAAGGAAGGGAGGTTGAGATGGTTCGGTCACATTCGTAGGAGGCTAGCTGAAGCCCCAGTGAGGAGGGTCGAAAGTATTTCGGTTGCAGGGGTGAGGAGGAGAGGTAGACCGAGGAGGTCGTGGGAAGAGCAGCTTGGGTTGGATCTGAAGGCCTTAAACTTAAATGAGACCATGGCCGCGGAAAGAGGTGCTTGGAGGCGCCAGATCAGAGTGGTGGATTCTCTATTAGGGAGCGGCTCTGTTGTTGAGAGCCTAAGAGTTGGGTTATCTCGGTTAGTGTTATCTTAGTTTTTTCGGCTCTTTCGTGCTCATTCTTCATTTTTCATTGGCTTCTGTTTTCTGGTTGTTCAATTGCAGGGAGATTACCGCGGTGACATCGTGGATCTAAGTGTCTTGCAGAGTGGAGTAGTCAATCCCCGGGGATCTGTGCGAGGAGTCATCCTAGATCAGAGTATGTCGAAAATGAAGTGGATACCCCCCGCGTAGGTAAGTCTCATGTGATCAAAACCATGGCCCAGGTATGGCTTCGACCTTTCCAAAAATTTATGAAGTCGTTGTAAATATCACACACAATTTTTTCTGTTGTGCACTAAGCTGGGGGTCTTCACGGAAACAGCCTCCTTACCGTAATAGGTAGGGGCATGGTCTGCGTACATCTCACCCTTCCCAGACCCTGCTCTGTGCGGGATATATTGGGTATGTTTGGTTTGGTTTGGTTTATTCATGGGAGTACCAAAACATCCGATTTATTGTATACTCCCTCCGTCCCAGCCAATAGTTAACATTGGGGGACGGGGGATCGGCACGTATTTTAATATGGATTTTAAGGATAGTTGCATAATTTATTTTTGAAATTTTCTTTTTTTGTATAAAAATAGAACAATCCTATTTTTATACAAAAAAAGAAAATTTCAAAAATAAGTTGTGGAACTATACTTTATAAGAGCCTTGAAATGCGTGCCACGCAAGTGAAAAATTTATGTTAAGAAATGGATGGGACGGAGGGAGTAAAATTTAAAAATTATTTGAGTAATCCTATAAGATCTGATGTGTTTAATAATATCAAAGTACTGAATATGATTTTACAAGATGAGCTAACAAAAAAATCATAAATGTGTTAAAATTACATAAATTCGAGTCCGACAACTAATTATCAATATATGCTTGAATTGGCTATAAAATTTTGTAGAATTTCTCATTATTATCCTACAAATCTTCTTTTTAAATTGAAGTTGATTAAATCTTGTCTACATCTTCAATGTCTCTGAATAAGTTAAATGGAATACTCACTAGGAGCCTGTTTGGCTACCCTAACTTAAAGCCAAAAGCTCCTTTAAGGAGTTTTTGGTGTGTTTGTGTAACGTGGTTTTAAGCCGGCTTTAAGTTAAAAAACTGCTTTAAGTCAGAAGTTACATTTAGGTACTTTTGACTTATGACTTATGACTTATGGAGTTTTTTTTTTTTTTTTTTCAAAATTCTTGTAAAGCTTAAATATCATGAATTTAAAATTTTTTTAAGTCAAATATCACTTTAAGTCAAAATTATTAAATTCCCATTTAACTTTAAGTAAAATTACCCAAACACATTCATTCAACTTAAAGTAAACAACTTTACTTTCTCCTTTAAGTTAAAAACACCTCCATTAAGTCAAAAGTAACTTATTTTAAGCAATCCCAAACACCCTCTAGATCTTATCTCCATTATTCAATGTCTCTACATAACTTAAATGTAATAACTCTTTATGCATTGAAGTAATATGGCAGAAGCGAATTATAGAAAATATTGTATTTTAAAAATCTCAAAGGAGATTCCAGTTGAAAAATATATTAAAGTTGTTTGTTTATTATTTATTCATTGTTGTATTATAATCGGATGATTGTCAATAATAACGTTTTTTTTGTAATAGGTTGACAATAATACCATTTTTGAGAACTGTGGCCATATATACCAACGAGATATCCATTTTTGAAATGGGTATCAGTTATTACGCAATTGGTAAGTGAATATTAAGCTATAATACGCATTTAATTTAAGAAGGAATAATGCTCAATTACGCATTCTAGGAAGAGGTAAAAACACAAATATGTTGTATTTCTTATGTCTAAGCTCTAAAATTCACGCCCTATCTCTTTCCTCTCTTTCTTCTTCACATCTATACATACAACATTTATACATACAATCAACTGTAACATATATATACATAAATCTCATTAATCACAACCCCACCTTCTTCACGAACTAAATCAAGTCAGAGTTTTGAATTTTTTATTTTTATTCACAAATAAGAGTATTAGATTAGGTGATTAGAGCATCTTCAACCCTCTAAAATCCTTAGGTAAAATTCGATAAATAATACCATACATAAAAATTATAGAGAATATGTAAAAAAATTGTCCACTCCAACCACACATTCCTCTTTTGATACAAAGCAAAGATATTCGAAGAATCTAGACTAATAGGTAAAGAAAATAAGAAGCTTTCATTAGATAGAATATTAAGATCTACATTGGAAATGGAGAAACTGAAAAAGATAATACAATGCCAATGATGGCAGAATGATAAGAGACTACTTATAGAAACAAACAAGCTAACAACCACTGACATGTCTAACAAACATAGACAGCTGGCTCCTTAATTTGTCATTTTGCCTTAGAGTATTTCTCTGTTTTGTCCTTACTATCTGAGAGGCTTTGAGTTGATTTTGCTGCTGAGTCATCGAGCTTAATTGTCTCTTGATCATTTGAATTATATAACGTAACATCCCCCCTCAAGTTAGGTGTATGAAATAAGTTGAAAACACCTAACTTGGAGAGAAGGTACTGAAGCTGGTAAGAAGGCAGGCCTTTAGTAAATAAATCAGCTGGTTGAGATGTGGAGGGAAGATATGCTGTGGTAATGAGGCCCTGCTGTAATTTTTCCCGAACAATGTGGCAGTCTATAGCTATATGCTTTGTGCGCTCGTGAAATACTGGATTCGAGGCTATGTACAGAGCAGATTGATTATCACAAAATAGCTTGGCTGGAGATTGCAAGTTCACAGAGAGTTCATATAGAAGAGTAGTGAGCCAAGTAAGCTCACAAGTTGTATCTGCCATGGCTCTATATTCGGCTTCAGCTGATGATCGAGACACAGTGGCTTGCTTCTTACTTTTCCATGAAATAAGGGAAGAGCCTAGAAGGACACAATAGCCTGTTACAGACTTTCTTGTAATTTGGCAGCTTGCCCAATCAGCATCACAAAAGGCTGAGAGTTGGAGAGAACTGGTAGATGAAAGTAGGATACCCTGGCCACAAGTGTGTTTAAGATACTTCATTAGTTTGATAGCAGCATGAAGATGAGCAGGCTTGGGATGAGCCATGAACTGAGCCAGAATATGAACTGAATAAGTAATGTCAGGCCTGGAAATTGTTAGGTATATTAACCTACCAACCAGCCTCCTATACATAGCAATATCTGCAATGTCATCCCCTTCTGAATACCCAGACAAACCATGATTCTGCTCAATTGGAGTTACAGAAGAATGACATGAGGACAGCCCAACATCTTGCAACATATCTAGGGTGTATTTCCTTTGGTTCAGATAAATGCCTTTTTCTGACCTGGCAATTTCTACTCCAAGAAAATATTTGATAGCTCCCATATCTTTTATTTTGAACTGAGAACTCAGAAATTGCTTCACATCTCGAATAATGTCATTGTTGTTTCCAGCAAGCATCATATCATCAACATAAACGAGCAAAATAGTAATAGATGACTCAGTAGTGTATACAAATAAACTGTGATCACTGTGAGTTTGTTTGAAGCCAAACTTCAACAGGGCAGAAGAAAGCTTTATAAACCATTTCCTAGGCGATTGCTTAAGGCCATAAATGGTCTTAATGAGTCTGCAAGCAAGTTGAGTATTAGGAAACTGAGATAAAACAGCAGTTGGAGGTATATAACCTGGAGGCAAAGCCATATACACTTCCTCAGTCATATCCTCGTGAAGAAAAGCATTGGACACATCAAGTTGATCAACAGTCCAATTATAAATAGATGCCAGAGCAAGTACAGTCCTAAAGGTGGTCATTTTAGCCACTGGAGCAAAAGTTTCGAAGTAATCAACACCCTCAGTTTGGGTGTATCCCTTAGCCACCAACCTGGCTTTATACTTGTCAACAGTCCCATCTGGTAGATACTTAACTTTGTAGATCCATCTGCATCCCACAAGTTTCTTATCAGGAGGTAAAGGAGTTAATTCCCAAGTTTGATTGGCCTCTAATGCTGCTAATTCAGCAGACATTGCAGTACACCATTCAGGGTGAATAACTGCCTGATTGTAGGAGTATGGTTCTGGCACTGTGGTGATATTGGCTAAGAAATGTTGATAGGTAGGGGACACTTGATCATACACAAGAGTGTTGGCTACATGAAAATTTGAAGGCAGACCAGTATAGTCTTTATACTTCACTGGGACATTTCTGGTTCTTACAGGTCTGGGAGAAATATGGGATGAAGTAGTCTCCTCATGAATAGGAGAAGATGGCTCAATGTGATCTATGTTGTCTGAATCAGAAATATCAAAGTCATCATGACTAGATTGGCAAGAATTATGTTGAAAAACTAAAGGATCAACATCATAAGTGGATGAGATATTAGTGAAAAGTTGCTCTGATGTAGCACTTGGTATGTCAGAAAAAGGAAAAATAGTTTCCACAAATTTAACATCCCTTGATATGAAAACTTTTCTGGTAGCTAAATCAAGGATCCTGTAACCTTTAGTGTGAAAAGGGTATCCCAGAAAGGCCCCCTTAACAACTCTAGAAGCAAATTTATCTCTAGTATGAGGAGCAACAGAAGTATAGCAAAGAGATCCAAATACTTTAAGGTGGCTGTAGTTGGGTTGTTTGTGAAAAAGAATTTCTATAGGTGATTTGCCATTAAGAAGGGGTGAAGGAGTTCGATTAATGAGGTAAGTTGCTGTTAGCAAGCAATCACCCCAGAAGTGTATAGGCATAGAAGCATGAAATCTAAGGGCTCTAGCAACATTGAGAAGGTGTCTGTGCTTTCTCTCAACCTTCCCATTCTGTTGAGGGGTGTAAACACAAGACTTTTGATGGATAAGACCCAGAGATTTAAAAAATGCAGTGAAATCATTACTTAGGAATTCAGTGCCATTATCAGTTCTAAGAGTTTTGACTGTGACAGAGAATTGAGTTTGCACATATTTGATAAAGTCTTGTAATATTTTAGCAACTTGAGATTTATCACTAAGCAAGAAAACCCAAGTGGTTCTGGATTTATCATCAAGAACAGTTAAAAAATGATTACAATTACCATGAGTCTTAGATTGATAGGGACCCCACAAATCAGCATGAATTAAATCAAAGATATAAGAACTTTCAGAATTGCTCGTAGGAAAAGAAAGTCTTGATTGCTTAGCCATATGGCATATTTCACAATCTTTAAGTTTATCACAATGACACTTAAAAAGAAGTAATTTAAGAATTGCTGGAGGGACATGCCCCATCCTAGCATGCCACAAATCAACACTTTGAGAAGTGCTAACAGAATTAACAAAAACATCACTAGTACTATCCCAAGAAGACACAGCTGAATTGTGAAGCAAATACAATCCATTAGAAGCTCTACCAATCTCTACTCCCTTCCTCCAAGTAGGGTCCTGGAGAAGACAATTGGTGGCAGAGAAAAGAACAGAAGTGTGAGGATTAGTGAGCAATTTAGAAATGGAGAGAAGATTGTAAGAAAAGGTGGGGACACATAGAACTCCATATAGAGTGAGACCCTGATTTAAAACAACATTTCCTACATGTGTGACTGAAACAGATGTACCATTAGGAAGATGAAGATTAGCATGACAAGTTTGAGGATTATCTAACACAGATAAATGAGGGGTAATATGGTCAGTGGCTCTTGAATCAAGAATCCACTGATCATGCTTTATAGTGCAAGAAAGAGTATAATTAGAAGCTTCAGGTCGAGTGATACCTGCAAAATGCACTGTATTGGCAGTAGGGAAGTGGGATCCTCCAGTATTGGTGTCTGTTACTTGAGTATTCCTCATACCAGTTTGAAGGAGTTGCAATAAATTCTTATACTGCCCTTCAGACAATCCACAACTGTCTTGTATGTTGTATTCACCACTGCTCCCACCAGTTTGATCAGTGTCCACCTTTGCAGAAGCGCCTTGAGTGCTCATAGTAACATTATTAGCTCGAGCAACTCTAAGCTTTAGCTTGGGCTTACCATAGAGTTTGTGCCAAGGTGGGTAACCATGCAAAAAGAAGCACTTGTCCTTGGTATGCCCAGTCAAATGACAATAATCACATGAGAGAGACATGTCACCAGTGCTCTTCCTAGTTTGAGAAAATCTCTGAGAAATACCAGGAGTAGTAATACCAGTGCCAGGAGTAGTAACACCAGTTTTGACTACATTCATGGCAAGATTGTTAGGTTGAAGGGTAGATGATTGGTGAATATCCCTTTGGTTTTCCTCTTGAAGTAGCAAAGAATAGCACTGACTGAGGGAGGGAACAGGTTTCATAAGTAAGATCTGGCCTCTAATGGCAGTGAAGTGATCACTTAAACCCATAAGAAATTGAGTGATCTGAATAGTTTGCTCATATGTATCAGATCGCCCATTGATATCACAAGTACATGAAGTGCATGTGCATCTAGGTGTACTAACTAGACTCTGTAACTCATCACTAAGGGTTTTAAACTTAGTGTAATAAGAGGCAACAGTCATGGTTCCCTGGTGAAGCTGAGACAGATCTTTACGGAGAGAAAACAACCTAGGCATATTACTTTGAGCATATCGTGTTTCAAGGTCTTGCCAAATAACAGATGCAGAGTTCATATACACTACACTATTACGAATATCTGAGGAAACAGAGTTGAGTAACCAAGAGATTACCATGTGGTTGCAGCGAGTCCAATGAACCAAAAGATCTGAATTAGCAGCTGGTTGTTTGTAGGAACCATCAACAAAGCCCAGTTTGAGCTTAGATGACAAGGCAATAGTCATAGATCGACTCCATTGAGAGTAGTTATGTTCATTAAGAACAACAGTAGTAAGGGTCATACCCGGGTTATCAGAAGGGTGTAGAAAATAAGGATGGTTGAGATCAAACGTAGATGTTGCATTGGTGTTAGTTGTAACAGCACCAGCAGTTACAGATGAGTAAGAAGGCTGAGTAGCCATAAGGATAAACCAGATCTAAGGCAAAGAAAAAAAAGATTCAAACTTTATGATGACATCGACAAGCGGAAGACAAAGAAAGAAAAGATAGGCTCTGATACCATGATACAAAGCAAAGATATTCGAAGAATTTAGACTAATAGGTAAAGAAAATAAGAAGCTTTCATTAGATAGAATATTAAGATCTACATTGGAAATGGAGAAACTGAAAAAGATAATACAATGCCAATGATGGCAGAATGATAAGAGACTACTTATAGAAACAAACAAGCTAACAACCACTGACATGGCTAAAAAACATAGACAGCTGGCTCCTTAATTTGTCATTTTGCCTTAGAGTATTTCTCTGTTTTGTCCTTACTATCTGAGAGGCTTTGAGTTGATTTTGCTGCTGAGTCATCGAGCTTAATTGTCTCTTGATCATTTGAATTATATAACGTAACATCTTTCTAAAAATTTAGCCAACCCTATGATGTTTGCTATATTTGTCGAATCTCTAGAAACCTGTAAGAAAATTACACATCATCTATTACCATAACAAAATAATATATCCTATTTATAACAACTTGAAATACTAATAACATACTATTTTTAAAAAATAGCCAACCACTATAGCCAATACCATCGGAGCACAACGTCTTACAGGTTCAGTAAATTTTACATAATCAATATTTTTATATCATTTTAGCCAACCAATTTAGCTAATACCGGTGGAAATGCTCTTACATTGCAGACCACATATATTTATGTTGAATATGGTGGTGGAGAAAAACAATGTCAATTTAAAATTAGGCACAACATAAATTAGACTTTATATGTAATATCCTTTTTAGTTACCCTTATTAGATTGATGGTAATGGCCTAACTTTTGAAAAAAGTTAATTCGGTAACTTAAGGCTATTTCTTCAATATTTTTGCCTTTCTTCCTTTTAAACTAGCAATACTTAATTAAGTGGATTTTTGATAAGGCCTTGAAATTTTAATTATATTATACATTTTGTTTTTCATTGCATTGTTCGTCTACATGGTTCATATGAAACATTTTCTTTCTCTCTTCGACTAGTTAGGTTTGGTTGTATTTTGTTAGATTGAAAGATCGATTTTGGTGCTCGAACTAATTAAGACACACACATGTATACTAAATATATTCCCTCCGTTTCATAATAGTAGTCTTTTTTAAGAAATTTATTTTCCCCATAATACATGTTCATTTCCAATTTTCAACGTAAATTGTGATCATTTTCCTAAACTATCTGTTTTGAAAATTGTATAGAAATAAATAAGAAATGACCAAGAGTAAAAAATAGCTCATTCTTAAAAGTCATGAATTTATAATGGACATAAGAGAAAATGTATTATTTAATTAATGTTTTCTTAAGATGCTTAATTTTTTCAAAAAAAAACTTGTATTATGGGACGGAGGGAGTACTAAATTTATGTCATGATTGAATCAAATATGCTATAAATCACTTTTTTTTAGAATTGTGTTATCTTTTGATATCTAAAAAAAAGGGAGCCCATTTTCAAAATTCGTCTAGAACACCAAATTGTTAGGCCCGGTCCTGAGGGTAATTAAATATAGGGTAGCCCTTAGGGCTATAAATGAACTTTAAATGTCAATTTTACACTTAATACATCAATTTTGTACGAATTTCAATATAATTATTTAGCAATTTGGAATGTTTTTATTAGTGGAAATTAATGTGAATACAGGAGGGTCCACTATTATTACTTGAGAAATTAAATTGATGTTATAAAAGAGTGTCGAGAAACCAAAAATTAATTAAATAACTAAAATCAATGTTGACAATATGAGAATATTTAATGCTTAAGCATAACCCTTAGGGATGTGGTTAGCATTTTCCTTCATATTAAAGGCATAAATGTTTTTATATATTCAATTCCACCAGTAATGGTCATTGATATTTGATTAGGTTCTCTTTTGTATTGTACAATATAACGTACCACTATCAATGATATACGAACATGGTATATTTTACAAAATATGTATTCTAAGATGATGTCTAATATGTATTCTAAGAGCATCTTCAATGGAATAAAACTCTTAGTTAAAATTTTAAATAACTTAAAAAAATTGAAAATTATACATGACATGTTAAAAATTCATCATTCCAATGGGACATTCCCATTGTCTAAAATTTCAGTCAATCCTTTATATTTTTTCAATATTGGCCATATTTGTTGAATCTCTAGATATCTGTAGCAAATGCCATGTCATTTCCCGCCCGTTTTCTTCCCATAATTTGACAAAAAAAATTAATAATAATAATAATCATACATTTTTTTTGAAATATAACCAACCATTATAGCCGATCCCCATTGGAGCAAAACACTCTACAGATTTAGTAAATTATATCCAACTATTTTTTTTTTGAAATTTAACCAATCGACTTAGCCAATATCATTGGAGATGCTCTAAAATGTCTAATACGTAAATTAAATTATCAAAAAAGCGAAAGTACGTAATTCACTCCTAAGAATTAAATGAATATTAAAATGCAAAGAAAAGCGTTAGACGTCAAAATTAATTCCAAACCATGATAAATATAGAACCAGGTAGCAAACTAGAGTTTAATTACACAATTGTGCAAATAGATTACAAAGTTTAAGCAAAAGACAGTTCATTAATTATTCGTAAAGCATTCATATCTATTCCATCATGACTTCAAAGATTTCTTCCCAAAAAAAAAACACTCCATTGTCCATGCATGTACTTATCTCTCTTTGCTCCTATTAATTTAGACTTGTACCTATACCTGCAATCTATATATATATATATATATATATATATATAAATATATATATATATATATATATATATATATATATATATATATATATATATATATATATATGCGTTCAGGTCCACAACCACCGTGGGTTGGACCAGCCACCAGGATAGCCGCAACATTTCAATGCGGCAGAAGGTCCGCAACCTTTCAATGCGGCAGAAGGGTCCGCAACCTTTCAATGCGGCAGGACGGTCCGCATCCCTTCAATGCGGCAGTATTCTTGTGAAAGTTAAATTAAAAATAGAAAAATAAGATAAAATTCGAATTTAAATTCATAAAATTTCAAATATTAATACTCATTAATTATACGATTAATTTTACATTAGATTCACTAATTTTCTATTTTTTGAGATTTTTACATTAGATTAACTAATTTAGGAGTACGGGTCAAATCGATAGTTGACCACGACTTTTACCTTCCAAATTAATTTATTATTTTTTGAAATATTGGGAATATCACTAAATTAGACATATATTGATTTACGTGCGGTTGTATCGTCGATAAGTATTTTTTAAAAAATAGAAACAACAATCCGGGACAAAGCACTAGTTAGGTATACTGGTCAAATCGATAGTTCACTACCACTTTTACCACCCAAATAAACTTATTATTTTTTCAAAACTTGGGAATATCACTAAGTCAATATATGTCTAATCTAAGTCAATCGATAGTTATTGTTGTTTCTATTTTTTAAAAAATACTTATCGCCGATCCAACCACACGTAAGTCAATATATGTCTAATCTAGTGATATTCCCAAGTTTTGAAAAAATAATAAGTTTATTTGGGTGGTAAAAGTGGTAGTGAACTATCGATTTGACCAGTATACCTAACTAGTGCTTTGTCCCGGATTGTTGTTTCTATTTTTTAAAAAATACTTATCGACGATACAGCCGCACGTAAATCAATATATGTCTAATTTAGTGATATTCCCAATATTTCAAAAAATAATAAATTAATTTGGAAGGTAAATGTTACCATCCTGATTTATTTTTCAACAGTTATCATTATTTTTTTATTAAACAAAAAAAATAAAAAATCTTAAATTGCTGCCGCAATGTCTCATTGCGGTAAATTTTCCTGCCGCAATGTTTGGTTGTGGCTCAGAAAAATTTTAAGTCATTAAATATGGTTGGTGGCTGGTAATAAATGAACCATCCGCTGCAATATTTCATTGCGGCAGTTGGCAATTAAGGCTTCCTGCCGCAATGAAACATTGCGGTAGGCGTGAAATCTGTTTCCTTTAAGGTTACAGAATTTGTATTTTTTTCCAATTTCCTTTTTTCCAAACAGCAGAAAACTCAACCAAGTGCTCAAAAATTTCAAGGGTTTGGAGCTCAAAAATTCATCCAAAATTAAGGTTAGTGCTCTATTCAATGGCTTCATTTTTATTTAGCTCTTCTAGTTCATCTAGTGAACGTAATGGTGATGATTATGTTACGCCGCCCGTTAAAAAAAATCATGTTTCTCGTAAATTATTCGTTGATGATGTAGATATTGATAATTATTATAGTAGTGTTCATAAACGTAGAGTGAAATACAATGTTCATAAAAATAAAATGAATGTTGATGATGTTGGTGGGGAAAAAAATGATGGTGGAAAGGATAAAAACAAGATAATTATTATTGATGGTGATGATGAAAAAGATGAGAAATTTGGGATGAGAAAAAATGATGATGAAGGAGATGAGGATATTAGGATGGAAAAAATTGATGATGAGGAGGATGTTAGGATGGGAAAAAATGTTGATGATGAGGATGTTAGGATGAGAAAAAATGATGATGATGAGGATATTGGAAACCAAAATTTTGATTTTACATTTGCGGATGTTAATAAGGTTGTGCCTTGTGTTGGAATGATTTTCGATACATTAGATGAGGCGGAAAGTTTTTATAGAAATTATGGTCGAAATGTCGGATTCGAGATAATAATTAGGAATACTCATAAACATCAACGGAGTCATGATCCATCATCCCGTTTGTTTATTTGTAAGAAGGGTGGAAGAGTAGCACCGGAATCGGATTATCTTGATAAAGGAAAACGACGCATTAGGGATGTAGATCCACGAACGAATTGTCGTGCTCGAATGTACGTATGTCACCTAGTTAATGTAAACAAATGGAAGGTAACTTTGGTTGATTTGAAACATAATCATTCCATGGTAACACCGGATAAGCGACAATTTTTTCAAACAGCACGCAACATCGATCCGATCACCCGATCATTGATTGAGTTGTTTAACAAATCGGGGATCGAGACGAGTAAAGTGATGAAATATCTTGGTGAGACATGTGGAGGCATTGAAAATTTAGGGTTTTCTAATCAAGATGTACTTAATGTCATACGGGATATTCGGCACCGAGTGTTTGATTCCGGTGATGCGGAGTGTGGCTTGGTCTTGTTACGAAAGTTACAACAAGAGAATGCGTTCGGTCATTTCTTCTATCGAGTGGATGTGGATAACGAGAATCGTGTTAAAGGTTTGGTGTGGGTTGATCCTCGATGCATGAACGCTTACAAGAATTTTGGTGATGTGGTGACGTTCGACTCAACTTATCGAACGAATAGGTATTGTATGCCTTTCATACCTATTACGGGGGTGAACCACCATTACCAAAATATTTTGTTTGGATTTGCACTCATGAGAGATGAGACCGAGACTTCTTATCAATGGGTTTTAAAAACTTGGTTGGAAGCCGTTGACAACAAACCTCCCACTACAATAATTACCGATCAAGACATTGCTTTGGGAAATGCTATTGCCACGGTTATGCCCGAAACAAATCACTTTTATTGTACATGGCATATAAGTAGTAAATTTCCCGAGAAGTTATCTAATTTGTACACCAAATATCCGGAATTCAAAACAGATTTTAATGCATGTGTGTACAAGTCATTGTCTCCCACGGAATTTGAAGGTAGATGGGAGGAATTGGTCGAGAAGTACAAACTTGAGGATCATGTTTGGTTAAATGAAATGTATCGCATTAGACATCAATGGATTGGTGCTTACACAAAGTCGCATTTTGCCGCCGGTATGACCACTACCTCTAGAAGCGAATCAATGAATGCATTTTTTGATGAATATGTGCAAGCATCTACCGGTTTGAAAGAATTCATTGAGAATTCCCAAAAGGCTTTGGAGACACAATATCTTAGGGAGGTTAAAAGTGACTACGAGAGCGAAGAAAGGGAAAGGAGACTAGTATTGCAATCATCCTTGGAAATTCATGCATCCGAAATTTACACGAAAGAGATGTTTAGGCGTTTTCAAAAGGAGCTTCTAAAAAGTACATCTTATGTCGTGACGAAAACTAAAGGTGGATGTCATTTATTTAAAATGTTCGTGGCTGAGAAGTCTACCGTGCCGGAGGATCGTAGAAGAAGCTATCGGTTGACGGCCCATATTGATGGACAGATTGAATGTGTTTGTATGCAATTTGAACATTCCGGGATGATTTGTAAACACATGATCCGTTACCTAGACATGAAACAAAAAATACGTATACCGAATGATTACATCATGTCTAGGTGGATAAAAAATGGCAACAAAATTGCCGGACCTCTACCTTATACCCCTCCCGTTCTTGGTAATGTTGGTGAATCACAAGCATCAAGGTATAGTGCATTGTGCAAATCATTTCAAAATTTAGGCGCTGTTGGTAGTTGTTCCGTCCCACGTTTCAACTACGTGATGAACTTGATTGAGCGAGAGAGGTGTCAC
This sequence comes from Kitagawia praeruptora, assembly GCA_037693485.1. Classification (NCBI taxonomy): domain Eukaryota; kingdom Viridiplantae; phylum Streptophyta; class Magnoliopsida; order Apiales; family Apiaceae; genus Kitagawia; species Kitagawia praeruptora. The sequence continues at coordinate 65,471,030 of CM075351.1, forward strand.
GTGGAAATTGCTTTTCCACAAGAAGATAAGATCGAACAAATGAACGAGTCGTTTCCTCAAGAAGATTGGGATCATGATCCGATATTCGATCCTCCAATGTCACAAACTAAGGGACGAAAGAAAGCGGCAAGATATAAAAGTGGTATTGAAACGTCAACTTCAACAATCAAGCAACGAAAGTGCGGAAAATGTGGGTTGGTAGGAGCAAACCATGATAGAAGAAATTGTCCTGACAATTAGTTTCAATTGTATTCTGTAATATTTGAAACAATTTTTATTAATTATAATCTTAATTTTCTATGTAAGGTATTAATATGCAATCCATGCATTTGTACTAGTTTAAATTAGAATTTTTTCCAATTTTTCGAATATTAGGAAAAACACATAAATTAGTAAACACTTTACGAAATCTTTAATTTATCTCGAATTTAATATTTAACAATAGAAATAAATTGGAATTTTATCAATTTCCAAATTTTAATATCAAGAAAAAAAAATAATGTGTCTATCCGCAAGGAGGCGTTGCGGTAGGGATGTGCCTATCCGCAACGCCTCATTGCGGATGTCAATAATTTTTTATTATTATTTATGTCCTGATTATAAAAATTAGAAAAATGATAAAATTACAATTTATTTCAATTGTTAAATGTAAAATTCGAGAAAAATGAAAAAAAATATTTTTTTCCCAAATTTTATTTTAAAACTTGACAAAATTTGCATTTAAAAATCGAAAAAAGGCATAAATTATATTTCATTCCTGATAATTAATTTAAAATTCGAGAAAAATGGGAAAAAAAATTCCGAGGTTTTTAACTAAAATTCGAAAGAAATGATTAATTTAAAACAAAATTTGATGTTTTTTTTTCGAATTTTGAAGCAATAATTATAAATAAATAATTTAAAATATTATTACTTAAAAAAATATTGAAATACAAAATTAATAAATATTGAAATATGAGCGGAATTCATTTCGCATTCAAAATATTTTTTTAATTTTGTATTTCAATATTTTTTTAAGTAATAATATTTTAAATTATTTATTTATAATTATTGCTTTAAAATTCGAAAAAAACATCAATTTTTTTAAATTAATCCTTTCTTTCGAATTTTACTTTGAAAACCTGGAATTTTTTTTCCCCACTTTTCTCTAATTTTAAATTAATTATTAGGAATAAAATATAATTTATGCCTTTTTTCGATTTTTAAATGCAAATTTTGTCAAGTTTTAAAATAAAATTTGGGGAAAAAAATATTTTTTTTCATTTTTCTCGAATTTTACATTTAACAATTGAAATAAATTGTAATTTTATCATTTTTCCAATTATTAATATAAGGAAATAAATAATAAAAAAAAAAATTATTGCCATCCGCAAGGCCTCATTGCGGCAGTGAAGAAACTGACGCCAGGCTGATGTCATGCTGTTGTATTACTGCCGCAATGACTCTTTGCGGCAGGGAACACCAACCAGTTTTACACAGTCTTCCATATGTTCAACTTACATTCCCAAAAATTCAAATGTTATTTTCAAGATACATTAAATTTTATTTTGAATTTTAATGTTGAAAAAATTTTAATTTGAAATATTTTCTCTATAAATACTCACACCCTCAATCTAAAATTTCATATTCTAATCTTCTTCTCATTTTTCTCTCTAGAAACCTAAAATTTTTCTTATCATGGATTCAAAAAATGAGAAGAATGCTAGTTTAAAAACAAAATTGGTAGAAGCCAAGAGAGAAATCATGCTTCTTGAAGATAAAGTTGTAGATTTGGAGGTAAAAGTCGAAGAACTCGAAGAAGCCTTGAAAGAGAGAAACATGGAGATTTCCTATTTGAGGAAATTGTACGGGCATGGAGATGAACATCCGTAGACGAAAGAAGAAGGAGGGCTCAAAGAAATTGTTTTAAATAAAAATTGTATTTTGATGTTTTCCCCCATCCAAAAATATTATTAATGAATTAAAATTTTCTTTTCATGTTTATTCTAAATATTTTATATTATCTCCAATTCAATTAAAATATTATATATTTTCAACATTTATTCGATTAAATAAATATTTTTGGGTGAATTCAAATGAAAAAGATTTTTTTTGTAAATTTTGGAATAGAATTTTATTTTATCAATTTTTTTATTATTTATTTCCTAATATTTAAAATTGAAAAAATGATAAAATTACAATTCATTTCAATTGTTAAATGTAAAATTCGAGAAAAATGAAAAATATTTTTTTTCCCCAAATTTTATTTTAAAACTTGACAAAATTTGCATTTAAAAATCGAAAAAAGGCATAAATTATATTTCATTCCTGATAATTAATTTAAAATTCGAGAAAAATGGGAAAAAAAATTCCGAGGTTTTTAACTAAAATTAAAAAGAAAGGATTAATTTAAAACAAAATTTGATGTTTTTTTTCGAATTTTGAAGCAATAATTATAAATAAATAATTTAAAATATTATTACTTAAAAAAATATTGAAATTTGAGCGGAATTCATTTCGCATTCATATATGAACGGTTGCTAAAATTAGCAGATGTGGCATTCCTGGCCGAGCGGGTTGTTGCGAATCGAAACTCCGAGGTTAAGCGTGCTTGGGCTAGAGCAAATCTGGGATGGGTGACCCCCTGGGAAGTTCCTTTTTCCAATTTTTTTTTTAAGTTTGCTCAAAAAAATTATTATCTAATTTTTCTGAATCTATTAAATTAATTTTTCCTGGGACATTTGGATTAAAATATAAATTTAAAACAAATTTATCTAATTTTTTTTATACAAAATTAAAAAAAATAAATTAGAAAAAGGGAACTTCCCAGGGGTCACCCATCCCAGAATTGCTCTAGCCCAAGCACGCTTAACCTCGGAGTTTCGATTCGCAACAACCCGCTCGGCCAGGAATGCCACATCTGTTCATTTTAGCAACCGTTCATATATGAATGCGAAATGAATTCCGCTCATATTTCAATATTTTTTTAAGTAATAATATTTTAAATTATTTATTTATAATTATTTCTTTAAAATTCGAAAAAAACATCAATTTTTTTTAAATTAATCCTTTCTTTCGAATTTTACTTTGAAAAACTGGAATTTTTTATTTCCCACTTTTCTCTAATTTTAAATTAATTATTAGGAATAAAATATAATTTATGCCTTTTTTCGATTTTTAAATGCAAATTTTGTCAAGTTTCAAAATAAAATTTCGGAAAAAAAAATATTTTTTTTCATTTTTCTCGAATTTTACATTTAACAATTGAAATAAATTGTAATTTTATCATTTTTCCAATTTTTAAAATAAGGAAATAAATAATAATAAAAAATTACTGCCATCCGCAACGCCTCATTGCGGCAGGGAGGAGTCCAGTAGCTTTTTAAAATGGAGCATCCGTTGATAAAATGGAGCATCCGTTGATCAAATGGAGCATCCGCAACGCCTCATTGCGGCAGGGAGGAGTCCAGTAGCTTTTTAAAATGGAGCATCCGTTGATAAAATGGAGCATCCGTTGATAGACTCCTGCTCCATCCGTTGATAGAATGGAGCATCCGTTGATAGACTCCTGGACTCCTCCCTGCCGCAATGAGGCCTTGCGGATATTAAGGATGAACATGCAAGAAATGTGAAATTTAAGGCATAAAATGCAAGAATAAGATAAATTTAAGCATAAATTGCAAGGACTAGAGAGATAAATGAAGTCAAGAAGTACCTAGGATGCACGGTGTCTCTATTCGATGAAGGAAACAACACACCCCCAATGATGTATAAAAGATAAGCCCGGGTGTACACAAGGTCATCATGCTCGATAAACTCGGGAGAAGGCTTCTCCGGTTTCTTTTTATACATTTCCCTCAACCTATGAAGCTTCACCCCACCTAAATTGCAAAGAAATAAAAATTTAAGGTATAATATGCAAGAATTAAACAAATAAAGGATTAAAATGCAAGAAATTAGAATTCTTGGGCTAAAATGCAATAACTAGATAATTATCTTCCAAAATTGCAAAGAAATGATAATTTAATGTATAACATGCAAGAATTAAACAAATTAAGGACTAAAATGCAAGAAATTAGAATTTATGGGTTAAAATGCAATAAGTAGATAATTATCTTCCTAAATTGCAAAGAAATGATAATTTAATGTATAACATGCAAGAATTAAACAAATTAAGGACTAAAATGCAAGAAATTAGAATTTATGGACTAAAATGCAATAACTAGATAATTATCTTCCTAAATTGCAAAGAAATGAAAATTTAATGTATAACATGCAAGAATTAAACAAATTAAGGACTAAAATGCAAGAAATTAGAATTTATGGACTAAAATGTAATAACTAGATAATTATCTTCCAAAATTGCAAAGAAATGATAATTTAATGTATAACATGCAAGAATTAAACAAATTAAGGACTAAAATACAAGAAATTAGAATTTATGGACTAAAATGCAATAACTAGATAATTATCTTCCTAAATTGCAAAGAAATGAAAATTTAATGTATAACATGCAAGAATTAAACATGTTAAGGACTAAAATGCAAGAAATTAGAATTTATGGACTAAAATTCAAACCTTTTTTATACATAGCTTTGCGTTCGGCCTCAGTCAACCTCAAATCATGCCACCGTCTTAGCCAATATGGAAGCGGTGCGGAAAGCTCCGTATGAGTAACAGCACGACCACGAACAGGCAATCCCAATATCATGTAAACATCCTCTAGAGTGATGGTGATCTCACCAAATGGGAAATGAAAGGTGTTGGTCTCTGGCCTAAACCTCTCCACCAACGCCGTGATCAATCGGATGTCGTTCTGGGGAATCGAGCGTGGATTAGTAAACGCTCGGAAACCCCAGTCTGACAGCAAACTAACCTGGGTGTCATCAAATACCCAATCGTCGAGGTTGGCTGTCAACTGGTAGACATCCAACTTCTCCCGCTCACCCCCCTGCCATATGTGACTGCTAATATGATCATCCTGCATGGTCAAGAGGGACCTATCGAGAGGCCCGCACTGCATATCCATAGCATCTGCAATGTGCAAGATCAAAGAAATAAGGCACATTTCATAAACATGTACCAAAATTGGCTAAAATTATCATTCCATTAAGACATATTTAAAACAAGAATAAATTAACACCGAATATAATTTATCAAATAAAATGCAGTACTAATATGTTAATTAATCAAAATTCGAATTAATAAATCATATTAATTCATAAATTCGAATTTTAAACTCAAAAATTCAAATTAATAATTCAGAAAAATTTGAATTAAAATTTCCACAACTCATAAAAAAAAATTATAATTATAATTTCATAATTATAAACCCTAATAATTCGAATTAATTCATAGTTTTAATAAAAATTCGAATAATAATTCGAAACCTAATTCTAAATTGGGCATTTCGAGCTAATTCAACCTAATTAAAGATGAGAAACCCTAATTTCAACTCAATTGAGGGTAAAAGCCCTAATTTCAAACTAATGCAAACCAAAAATGGGTAAAATTCGAACTATGAACCCTAATAATTCGATTTAATTCATGATTTTAACTAAAATGAAGCAAATAAACACCACCCACAGTTAAAAACGAATCAAACCATGTACATATAATCGTCAGTAGCAATGTATATAGTAGTGCGTGTGTGTATGTATAACTACGTGCGTGTGTGTAAGTGTCAATTAGAAGATACCTTGAGGAGGAAGATCGCCTGACATTCTCAACTGTGTGTGTAAATCGCCCGGAATCGCCTGAAATCGCCTGAGAGTCGCCTGGAAATCGAGCTCTGTGGTTAATTAGGTTCAGTTCGGGTCGTGGCAGCCGCAATGGGTGGTTGTATAAGTCTCCTATCCGCATTGTATCATTGCGGTAATGATTTAAGGGTAAAAAAGTAATTCCATATTTTTATGTATCCGCATTGTATCATTGCGGCAGTGATATAAGGGTAAACAAGTAATTTTAGATTTTCATTTATCCGCTATGTCTCCTTGCGGCATCAAATTGGAGGGTGAAAACGTAATTTCATATATTTACTTGTTTCAATATTTCAAATTAACAGCTTTTATTAATTTATTATTTTTATTACTTTTAATAAATATAAAACTATAATAATTTATTTAAAATTTTATGTAATAATTCAAATTTTATAAACATTTTTATATTTTATAATGTATTAATTTACCAATTTTTTTAATTTTAATAAATAATAATAATCCCCGCGGTATAAAAACGTAAAATAATATTTAAGGACCTGAGAGCGACTCCTACCGCAAACGTTCAATGCGGCCCATTCCTGCCGCAAGTTTTCATTGCGGCACCCCTAATTTTTTTTTAAGTTTTCCTGCCGCAAGGGTTCATTGCGGCAGTGTACGAGTTGGTGGTTGTGGGCCTTTTTTCAACCAACGGGGGCTGTGGAAGGGCACCCTATATATATATATATATATATATATATATATATATATATATATATATATATATATATATATATATATATATATATATATATATAGCGTTCAGGTCCACAACCACCGTGGGTTGGACCAGCCACCAGGATAGCCGCAACATTTCAATGCGGCAGAAGGGTCCGCAACCTTTCAATGCGGTAGGACGGTCCGCAACCCTTCAATGCGGCAATTCTTGTGAAAGTTAAATTAAAAATAGAAAAATAAGATAAAATTCGAATTTAAATTCATAAAATTTCAAATATTAATACTCATTAATTATGTGATTAATTTTACATTAGATTCACTAATTTTCTATTTTTTGAGATTTTTACATTAGATTAACTAATTTAGGAGTACGGGTCAAATCGATAGTTGACCACGACTTTTACCTTCCAAATTAATTTATTATTTTTTGAAATATTGGGAATATCACTAAATTAGACATATATTGACTTACGTGCGGTTGTATCGTCGATAAGTATTTTTTAAAAAATAGAAACAACAATCCGGGACAAAGCACTAGTTAGATATACTGGTCAAATCGATAGTTCACTACCACTTTTACCACCCAAATAAACTTATTATTTTTTCAAAACTTGGGAATATCACTAAATTAGACATATATTGACTTACGTGTGGTTGGATCGTCGATCAGTATTTTTTAAAAAATAGAAACAACTATCCCGGGACAGTACTGTTGAAAAAATTTTAATTTGAAATATTTTCTCTATAAATACTCACACCCTCAACCTAAAATTTCATATTCTAATCTTCTTCTCATTTTTCTCTCTAGAAACCTAAAATTTTTCTTATCATGGATTCAAAAAATGAGAAGAATGCTAGTTTAAAAACAAAATTGGTAGAAGCCAAGAGAGAAATCAAGCTTCTTGAAGATAAAGTTGTAGATTTGGAGCTAAAAGTCGAAGAACTCGAAGAAGCCTTGAAAGAGGCTAACATGGAGATTGCCTATTTGAGGAAATTGTACGGGCATGGAGATGAATATCCGTAGACGGAAGAAGAAGGAGGGCTCGAAGAAATTGTTTTAAATAAAAATTGTATTTTGATGTTTTCCCCCATCCAAAAATATTATTAATGAATTAAAATTTTCTTTTCATGTTTATTCTAAATATTTTGTATTATCTCCAATTCAATTAAAATATTATATATTTTCAACATTTATTCGATTAAATAAATATTTTTGGGTGAATTCAAATGAAAAAGAATTTTTTTGTAAATTTTGGAATAAAAATTTATTTTATCAATTTTTTTAAATTTTAAAATAAATTTTGGGGAAAAAATAATTCTTTCATTTTTCTCGAATTTTACATTTAAAATTTTAAATAAATTGTAATTTTATCATTTTTCCAATTTTTAATTGAAATATTATGAATCAAATTATTTTTAAAAACTGGGTTAAAATCCGCAAGGCCTCAACGCGGCAAGAAGCTGCTGCCGCAATGAGACCTTGCGGATATCATTAATTTTTTATTATTTATTTCCTGATATTTAAAATTGGAAAAATGATAAAATTACAATTCATTTCAATTGTTAAATGTAAAATTCGAGAAAAATGAAAAATATTTGTTTTCCCCAAATTTTATTTTAAAACTTGACAAAATTTGCATTTAAAAATCGAAAAAAGGCATAAATTATATTTCATTCCTGATAATTAATTTAAAATTCGAGAAAAATGGGGAAAAAAATTCCGAGGTTTTTAACTAAAATTCGAAAGAAAGGATTAATTTAAAACAAAATTTGATGTTTTTTTTTTCGAATTTTGAAGCAATAATTATAAATAAATAATTTAAAATATTATTACTTAAAAAAATATTGAAATATGAGCGGAATTCATTTCGCATTCATATATGAACGGTTGCTAAAATTAGCAGATGTGGCATTCCTGGCCGAGCGGGTTGTTGCGAATCGAAACTCCGAGGTTAAGCGTGCTTGGGCTAGAGCGAATCTGGGATGGGTGACCCCCTGGGAAGTTCCTTTTTCACAATTTTTTTTTTAAAGTTTGCTCAAAAAAATTATTATCTAATTTTTCTGAATCTATTAAATTATTTTTTCCTGGGACATTTGGATTAAAATATAAGTTTAAAACAAATTTATCTAATTTTTTTTATACAAAATTAAAAAAAAAAATTAGAAAAAGGGAAATTCCCAGGGGGTAACCCATCCCAGAATTGCTCTAGCCCAAGCACGCTTAACCTCGGAGTTTCGATTACTAACAACCCACTCGGCCAGGAATGCCACATCTGTTCATTTTAGCAACCGTTCATATATGAATGCGAAATGAATTCCGCTCATATTTCAATATTTTTTTAAGTAATAATATTTTAAATTATTTATTTATAATTATTGCTTTAAAATTCGAAAAAAACATCAATTTTTTTTAAATTAATCCTTTCTTTCGAATTTTAGTTTGAAAAACTGGAATTTTTTTTCCCACTTTTCTCTAATTTTAAATTAATTATTAGGAATAAAATATAATTTATGCCTTTTTTCGATTTTTAAATGCAAATTTTGTCAAGTTTTAAAATAAAATTTTTAAAACAATATTTTTTTTCATTTTTCTCGAATTTTACATTTAACAATTGAAATAAATTGTAATTTTATCATTTTTCCAATTTTTAATATAAGGAAATAAATAATAAAAAAAATTATTGCCATCCGCAAGGAGTCATTGCGGCTATGTTTTGTTTTTTTTTTTAAAAGTCAGCTTGTTTTTTCTTTTACCCAGTAAAAACAGACAGCAAAAAAAACTGCAATAAGGAATCTGTTTTTACTGCTTCCCATCTACATTTTATAAAACCCGTTTTAACCACATAAACGCGAAATACCATATCAACACAATTCCAACCAATATAAATACAACAATACAACTACCTATTTTCAAAGCAAAATTAACAAAATAATAATACAATCAAATAAACAAGATCAAATTTAACTAAAGTCCCAGCTGCCTTTGTTGTAACCCGTCAATAGTCATTTTCCGTGCTTCCCCTTTAAAAAGCTCCCAAGCTATGCGATACCGGAAAGTCAAAACATCATATACTGGGTGCCACATTACATCTTTCAATGATATGCCGCCAAGTATAGCATCCATATACTTGCAAACGTACACGCCACAATCAGAGCCGCCTTATTGCTTCGGTCGATCCTTAATGAACTTCACATCCATGAAACTGTCTTCAGCAAATCTCAAAGGTTCCAAGAAATGAAGCATGCACGGCAATAATTTTTCCTACAAATTTACCACAAAAAATTAAAAACATATTCAAGAAAGAAGACATATTTAAAAAACATTGCATAAGATTACCATGACATAAATCTCCTTGGCGTACACCTTTCGTAAGTCACAATAAGATCCATGGTCCCGGAGAGGATCAATTAAAAGCAATTTCATTCGTTCAAGGTCCACAACAAACAAAAACCAATGACCACCTGTGCATACGGGGAACATAGCAACATCACACAAGTGTATTGGTGGCCCAAAGTGCTGGTCTTGATAGATAATATAGAAATTTTCTTGATCTTTCAACCTCTCCGGAGTTTTACAATTTGGATGCATCTGCAAAAAAGAGAAAATAAGTTATGAAATGCAAGAATTCTTGCAATTTCTATTATTCTATATTTCTTGCATTCTATAACCTTATTTCAATAATTTTGCATTTTAGACCTTTATTTCTCTATTTCTCGCATTTTATAACCTTATTTCTATAATTTCGCATTTTAGACCTTTATTTCTCTATTTCGCATTTTAGACCTTTATTTCTCTATTTCTTGCATTTTAGACCTTTATTTCTATAATTTTGCATTTTAGACCTTTATTTCTCTATTTCTTGCATTTTATAACCTTATTTCTATAATTTTGCATTTTAGACCTTTATTTCTCTATTTCTCGCATTTTATAACCTTATTTCTATAATTTCGCATTTTAGACCTTTATTTCTCTATTTCTTGCATTTTGGACCTTTATTTCTCTATTTCTTGCATTTTAGACCTTTATTTCTATAATTTTGCATTTTAGACCTTTATTTTTATAATTTTGCATTTTATAATTCTATAATAATGCAATAAGTTATGAAATGCAACAATTAACTAATTAACCAAATAATAAGTTATGAAATGGAATAATTAACCAAATTAAGGACTAAAATGCAAGAAATTTGAATTGATTTACCTCCAAGTCGGTGCAATGCCCAGTTGCAATGGTCGTGAAATAACTCATGCCAAGGAAGAACCTCTTGGATTTACGGCCTAGCACTTTATGCTGAACATATGTACTCTCCCTAAGCTTCAGCAGGTCAATATATGCATCCAGAACCGACGACTCTATTTCATGATCGCGTTTTAGGCATTGGACATTTTCCCAAGCAAGCTCCGCAACCATCCCACCAACACTCTTAATAAAATTATGCTTTTCACCCCACCAATGCTTAAACAGCCAGTTGATTTTCCGATTTTTCAGTGGCCTCTTCATATCACCTGATACATAAGCAGGCCGCCTCTGCATATCCTTGTATTTATCCTCTTCAGTGTCCAACTGCAAATACATGTCAATACCCCTAATCATGATGGATATTCATGGCATATGGAAAAAATATCAAGCCAAAACGAATGTATGATTCAAGATACATACCCCAAGCATTTCTCTTAAGTTATCAGGAATAACACCACTGATACTACCAAACTTCACAAGTCCACCCGCCACTGGGGTAAACTCTGAACCAGGAGTAGTGGTTTCATCCTGCCATTCGATGAAGATACAAAAATCATATAAACATTTCAAATACAATACGTCACAAAGTTGAGTCAAAGTTAAAGATTATTACATCAAGGTTGACACCATGAGGGATGGGGCGGTCTGATAAAGGTGTTACCATGTGTGTAGAAGGAGAAGGAGCAACTGTAGTCTGAACCTGTATCGGCTGTGAAGGAGGAGGGCTAACCTGCAACCACAATGTGATAAAAACATGAATAACATATTCATGCTGTTGGTATATAAGAAAGGAAATCACAAATAGGAGAGATTAGTACCTCAATATGAGCATCAGGGGGGACAGACTGTGAAGGAGGAGGGCTAGATCCCAGGGTCGGCTGTGTAACAGGAGGAGCAGCTGCTGTAGTCTCAACTGTAGTCTCAAGCTGTATAAGCTGTGAAGGAGGAGGGCTAACCTGCAACCGCAATGTGATAAAAACATGAATAACATATTCATGCTGTTGGTATATAAGAAAGGAAATCACAAATAGGAGAGATTAGTACCTCAATATGAGCATCAGGGGGGACAGACTGTGAAGGAGGAGGGCTAGATCCCAGGGTCGGCTGTGTAACAGGAGGAGCAGCTGCTGTAGTCTCAACTATAGTCTCAAGCTGTATAAGCTGTGAAGGAGGAGGGCTAACCTGCAACCGCAATGTGATAAAAACGTGAATAACATATTCATGCTGTTGGTATATAAGAAAGGAAATCACAAATAGGAGAGATTAGTACCTCAATATGAGCATCAGGGGGGACAGACTGTGAAGGAGGAGGGCTAGATCCCAGGGTCGGCTGTGTAGCAGGAGGAGCAGCAGCTGCTGTAGTCTCAACTGTAGTCTCAATCTGCAACCGCAATGTGATAACCCTTATTTCTCTATTTCTTGCATTTTATAACCTTATATCTATAATTTTGCATTTTAGACCCTTATTTCTCTATTTCTTGCATTTTATAACCTTATTTCTATAATTTTGCATTTTAGACCCTTATTTCTCTATTTCTTGCATTTTCTAACCTTATTTCTATAATTTTGCATTTTAGACCCTAATTTCTCTATTTCTTGCATTTTATAACCTTATTTCTATAATTTTGCATTTTAGACCCTTATTTCTCTATTTCTTGCATTTTATAACCTTATTTCTATAATTTTGCATTTTAGACCCTTATTTCTCTATTTCTTGCATTTTATAACCTTATTTCTATAATTTTGCATTTTAGACCCTTATTTCTCTATTTCTTGCATTTTATAACTTTACTTCTCTATTTCTTGCATTTTAGACCTTTACTTCTCTATTTCTTGCATTTTAGACCTTTATTTCTCTATTTCTTGCATTTTAGACCTTTATTTCTCTATTTCTTGCATTTTAGACCCTTATTTCTCTATTTCTTGCATTTTATAACCTTATTTCTATAATTTTGCATTTTAGACCCTTATTTCTCTATTTCTTGCATTTTATAACCTTACTTCAATAAATTTGCATTTTAGACCTTTATTTTTCTATTTCTTGCATTTTATAACTTTACTTCTCTATTTCTTGCATTTTAGACCTTTACTTCTCTATTTCTTGCATTTTAGACCTTTATTTCTCTATTTCTTGCATTTTAGACCTTTATTTCTCTATTTCTTGCATTTTAGACCCTTATTTCTCTATTTCTTGCATTTTATAACCTTATTTCTATAATTTTGCATTTTAGACCCTTGTTTCTCTATTTCTTGCATTTTATAACCTTATTTCTATAATTTTGCATTTTAGACCTTTATTTTTCTATTTCTTGCATTTTATAACTTTACTTCTCTATTTCTTGCATTTTAGACCTTTACTTCTCTATTTCTTGCATTTTAGACCTTTATTTCTCTATTTCTTGCATTTTAGACCTTTATTTCTATATTTCTTGCATTTTAGACCCTTATTTCTCTATTTCTTGCATTTTATAACCTTATTTCTATAATTTTGCATTTTAGACCCTTATTTCTCTATTTCTTGCATTTTATAACCTTATTTCTATAATTTTGCATTTTAGACCTTTATTTTTCTATTTCTTTCATTTTATAACTTTACTTCTCTATTTCTTGCATTTTAGACCTTTACTTCTCTATTTCTTGCCTTTTAGAACTTTACTTCTCTATTTCTTGCATTTTAGACCCTTATTTCTCTATTTCTTGCATTTTAGACCCTTATTTCTATAATTTTGCATTTAGACCTTTATAGTATTTTTATAGAAGTACAAACCTCAGTATTTCGACGTATGATCTAGTCCTTGGGCCATGCAACATGAGATCCAACAGCTTGCTTAACCGTCTCCATCTCACCAGGTACTGGAACTGGAATCAAGGCTTCTAGTTGGATCCCACTATCCACTGACACTCTCAGACATCAAGTAGGCATTGGCTTGCCATGTATTTTCCTACTCATTTCTCCTCCATCCGGGTAAGCCATGCCATAGGCAACCTTGTTGCCATCCACTGCCAACTCACATGGTATTGGAGCCTACAAATATGATAACAAAAGTCAAATAGGAGAGATTAGTACCTCAATGGTATATAAGAAGAAAATCACAAATAGGAGAGATTAGTACCTCAATCTGAGCATGATGGGGGACAGATGCCGGGGTAGGCCCTGTCACAGCAGGAATAGTGCTAACCTGCAACCACAATGAGATAAAAACACGAACATATAAAAAGTTGGTATATAAGAAGGAAATTACAGTAAGGAGAGATTAATATGAGCATGAGGGGGATAGATACCGGCGTAGACTGTGAAGGAGGAGGGCTAGATACTGGGGTCGTCTGTGTAACAGGAGGAGCAGCTGCTGGAGCCTCAACCTACAAGATACACCGATCATGCATTTTATACCCTTATTAATTTCTATAATTCTTGCATTAAACCAAGCGTTAAGGATTGATACCTCAACTTGGACTATAGGCGAGATAGATACCAGGGTAGGCTGTGTAGCAAGAGCATCTGTAGTCTCAACCTGCAATTATATGTCAACGAACCGATCACATAGTTATATATATAATTCCTCCTAAGTGACTCGAATTAAACCTAGCATTAAGGATTACTACCTGACGAGGACGTTTATAAGAGACATGAGGTGTGGCATCGTGCGTAAGTGAAGCATGAGAATCAACAGTCTCAACCTACAATAAAATATACAACAATCATACATATATTCAATCCACTATATTCAAAGATAACAAGTATCAAAAGAATACTACCTCACGCAAACGTTTCTGAGAAACGGCTAGTGGAGGCTGCTGTGAAGATGAAGGACCGCTGGGGTCAATATCCATATCATGTGCACGAGAGGGTCTATCAAAACTAGGTCTGATAAATCCAACACCCCTCCAAAAACTCAGTGATGATATCAAAGAACCACTCGGGGGGATCACGCTCGTAAATGGCATGTAATGTCCTCATTCCACAATCCAGCTACATTGAAGTATTTAGATGCAGGAATTAGATAAATAAAGGTCTAAAGTGCAAAAGTATATAAATAAAGGTCTAAAATGCAGAAATATACAAATAAATGTCTGAAATGCAAGAATTAGAAAAATAACGGTATATAATGCATACCGCATCAGCCATGTCCTGCTGGGGATACCAGTCACGAGGCACAATCTTAGAACGATGCTCAGCCACAAATGGAGCAATCCTTAGCTTACTGACGCGCCTGTACCAATACATGTACTCCTCTATAGACACGTAATTGCCCTCCTCGACAATAGGTATCATGCCATCATTAAAAGCATGCCACTCCTCAACGTAATCTGCCAAGGTCACTGTATGATTGTCCCGTACCCAACGAGATGCTCTCTCCGTCCGCAGTGAAGTCATGGCAACCGGGGCCTGTGGGATATGCTGTAGAATACCAAACTGTCTCAATACTCTATCTGGCATGACATATTCAACGATATCAAAAGAAATGAGAGGGACACGACCGAGAGCCATATAGTGAGCATCCATCAAATCGATATTATAATCCACATCAACATCCTGAATGTCATAAAATCTCTGATAAGGCTGCCATGTCAGCCAACCAAGCTGAAAGCTGTCAAAGTCCCCCCGATAAAGACCTGTATGGTGGTGGGGGTTAACCCTCCTCCCATCTACCGGCTCAGCCCAAGCCAATGCCCTCGGCCAAACAAAATCCATACGAGGTGCTATCAGAGGTGCCCCAGGCAACAACCTCTCGTAAGACCAAAGCTGCAAAAGCATGGTGCACCCACAAATAGCTTTGGCACCCTTCTGAGCAGCCTTGGCCAAACCCCTGAACAAATAGCTCAAAACCGCAGCTCCCCAGGCATACTCCTTAATCTCATGCGCATTCTGGATTAACTGTAAATACCTGAAAAATTCAGGAAATGCAAATTAAGGTAAGAATTCAATAATTGGAGAAATTAAGGATGAACATGCAAGAAATGTGAAATTTAAGGCATAAAATGCAAGAATAAGATAAATTTAAGCATAAATTGCAAGGACTAGAGAGATAAATGAAGTCAAGAAGTACCTAGGATGCACGGTGTCTCTATTCGATGAAGGAAACAACACACCCCCAATGATGTAAAAAAGATAAGCCCGGGTGTACACAAGGTCATCATGCTCGATAAACTCGGGAGAAGGCTTCTCCGGTTTCTTTTTATACATTTCCCTCAACCTATGAAGCTTCACCCCACCTAAATTGCAAAGAAATAAAAATTTAAGGTATAATATGCAAGAATTAAACAAATAAAGGATTAAAATGCAAGAAATTAGAATTCTTGGGCTAAAATGCAATAACTAGATAATTATCTTCCTAAATTGCAAAGAAATGAAAATTTAATGTATAACATGCAAGAATTAAACAAATTAAGGACTAAAATGCAAGAAATTAGAATTTATGGGTTAAAATGCAATAAGTAGACAATTATCTTCCTAAATTGCAAAGAAATGATAATTTAATGTATAACATGCAAGAATTATACAAATTAAGGACTAAAATGCAAGAAATTAGAATTTATGGACTAAAATGCAATAACTAGATAATTATCTTCCTAAATTGCAAAGAAATGAAAATTTAATGTATAACATGCAAGAATTAAACAAATTAAGGACTAAAATGCAAGAAATTAGAATTTATGGGTTAAAATGCAATAAGTAGATAATTATCTTCCTAAATTGCAAAGAAATGATAATTTAATGTATAACATGCAAGAATTAAAAAAATTAAGGACTAAAATGCAAGAAATTAGAATTTATGGACTAAAATGCAATAACTAGATAATTATCTTCCTAAATTGCAAAGAAATGAAAATTTAATGTATAAAATGCAAGAATTAAACATGTTAAGGACTAAAATGCAAGAAATTAGAATTTATGGACTAAAATTCAAACCTTTTTTATACATAGCTCTGCGTTCGGTCTCAGTCAACCTCAAATCATGCCACCGTCTTAGCCAATATGGAAGCGGTGCGGAAAGCTCCGAATGAGTAACAGCACGACCACAAACAGGCAATCCCAATATCATGTAAACATCCTCTAGAGTGATGGTGATCTCACCAAATGGGAAATGAAAGGTGTTAGTTACAGAGGCATGCCTGTACTCATCTAATAACAAGCCTAATTGTTTGTAATGCTTTGCATTACTTACATGACCTCTTAACTGAGGGAACCTCTAGTTGTAGAGTTTCTGTTTGTATTGTACTTGTAATAGGCATCAAATCCTAGTTGTGTAACTGTACAAATAGAGTCTAGAATAATGCTTGAAAGAAGTTCCATGGTTCATGCCTCAAGCAAGGAGTTAAAGACTGCCAAATAATCACAGTTGGGATTTGAAGAAATGAAGAATTTGCCTAAGTACCAATTCGAGAAGTATATTTGTCTATTCGAGAAGTCCAGCATTCGAGAAGTCAGAGATTCGATATCTCAAGACACTATTCGATATCTCTGAATACACTGTTCGATATCTCATTCGATATCTCAGGGATTCGATATGTCTACTACTCTATTCGAGAACTCAAGAAGTCAACAAGTCAAGATGGTATTCGAGTTCTCAAAGAGTCAACAAGTCAAAGTTCCATTCGATATCTCAAGGACTCAGAAAGCTATTCGACAACTCGAGGATTCGATAAGTCAAATGTTCTATTCGACAACTCAAGGAATCCTGATGGAAAAGAGCTATTCGAGAAGTGGTTCGATATGTCTTTATAACAGTATTCGAGAACTCAGAGTTATCGATCAAGTCAATTCTAGTTCTCGAATCACTTACTTAGTCACTTCTCGAATACATTCTTGGAGACAAAATACTGAAGAAATTGTACAAGTCAGAAACCTGCAACAAGCCAATGCACTTTATGGACCACAATCTGTAACGTGCTCTGGAAAGCCTACAAGGAAGCTTGGAGAGATATAGAAGAGACAAGGAGCTAAAGAAGTGGATCTAAACAGGCTTTGCAAAGTCAAATCTGTAACCGTTTGGATGCTTACTCAAAAAGGATAGACAGACTAGAAAGTAATTTGTTTAGCTACCTTATTTGTAGTAAGCAGGCTGTATCCATGTTCTATAAGGACACAGCCTCACTTCATAACTTAGTAACTTTGTGAGTCAAGTTTTTCAGACACTGTAAGCTATATCTCTCTGAGAAAAACGAAGCTGAGAATACTACCATTTGTATTCACAGATTGTAGCAACCTTTATCTAATATACATTAGATTAAAGTGATATTGTGTCTTGTGTTGTTTATTTATCCGCACCTTAATTTCTGCACACACAGGCACTTATCTGCTACACAGACTCAACCCAAGAAAAGTTCAAGAATCCATTCACCCCCCCCCCTCTGTATTCTTTTACCGTGTTCAATACTCAACAAGTGGTATCAGAGCGGGCTGTTTATTCAAAAACAGAGAAACGATCATGAGTTCGAATACACCAAAGACTACAGGAACGGTGAAGGTCCCTAAGTTTGATAAAGAAAACTTCAACCTCTGGAAGATAAAGATGATGTTGTTCATCAAAGCCTCTCATCCCTTGTATCCTGAGATTCTCAAGAATGGTCCTTTTGTTCCACAACAAGAGATACCAGAGAAGACTGTTGGAACCATAACAATCCCTAGAGCTTATGAGGCCAAGGATCCATCAAAGTGGACAGAGTCAGAAAGGGAGAAGGTTGCTCTTGACAGCCACCTCATGTTGCTCATCATTGATTCCATGGATATGTCAATGTTTGCAAACATTGCATCATGCACGTCTGCTAAAGAGATGTGGGATCACATTGAGGTGTTGTGTGAAGGGACTGATGAGGTTAAAGAAAACAGGAAACAGATACTGGTCACACAGTATGAAGCTTTCATGGCACAGCCCAAGGAAAGCATCACTGAGATGTTTGAAAGGTTTCACAAGCTAGTTACTGAGTTGCAGATGAATGGAAAGGTTTACAGCACCAAGGAGTTAAATATGAAATTTCTGTTGTCTTCACCAAATCATCTGGAGCAAAGAGTCATTTCCCTTAGAGAGAGAGATTTGAACAAAGTCACCTATGATGTACTCTATGGAGTCCTAAAGACTCATGAACTTGAGTTGCTTCAGAAGAGGGCTATCCAAGCCAACCAAGGTAGGATGATAAACACATCATGTGCCTTGATTGTCAACAAATCCATTCTGGACCTAGAAGCATCTACAAGCCAACTAAGGATAGAGGAGGTGGCAGATGATGAAGAAACTGAAGCTGGGGTGAGTGAACCTGTTGAGGAAAAGGAGGAAGAAGAAGAGGAGTTTTACACTCTGGAAGAACTTGATGGGATGGAAAATACTTCATATGCTTTCATGGCCAGAAAATTTCCAAACATCAGATTTAAAAGAAATCAACCCTTCAAACCCAAAACTCAAAACCATTCAGCCAACAAGAACAAGGCACCTGTGAAACCAAACAGAAATAAGTTCAAAACCGGTTATGTGGATAGGTCATCTGTAAGGTGTTATAGATGCAATGACCTAGGGCATTTTGCCAGTGAATGCAAGAAGCCTAAAAAGAAGGATAGAGATTATCTTGAGCTAGAAGCTAAGTATGAGGCCCTTCTGAAAAAGCAGACACATGGTAAGGCCTACATAGCTGAAGGGAAGTGTTGGGATGATTCTGAGAGTGATGAAGAGGAACAAGAATTCTGCAACTATGCCTTGATGGCCAACTCCAAGGATGACTCATCTTCATCTGATTCTCAGGTACCATCTCTCACTACTATAGACATGTCTGTTTCTGAATACAAATCCATGATTGAACAATTATCTGTTGAAATGTTTAATATTCATACTAGTATGACTGCTGCTAATGAGGAGATTGCTAAACTGTCTACTAGAAATGAAGTATTAACCAAAAAGAATGAGGAACTTGAGCTAACTGCTATGCAAGTAGAAAACCTTAAGAAAGAAGTTGAATATTTGGAGAATAAGGTTCTATGTGCTAGTCAAGTAGAGAAGGCTCTTAGGGATGAATTAGCTGAGAATGAATTCAAACTTAAAACTTTCAAGAAATCATCTGGTTTAGTGCAATCCTACTGTGAGAAAATTGAAGCTAAACCTAAAGCAGCTATTGGACTTGACTATGACTCTCTCAAACAAAGGAAAGGCTATGCTGTCATTGAAGAGGACACAGCTGTTCATGAGAAAGTGCCTCACATTTTGAGAAAAACTGAAAATCCAATTTTTAAGGAATCAACATTTGAAATTGATGAGGATGCCTTACTCATCAAGCAAATGTTGAATGATGAGGATGAGGCACAGTCTAGTGAACAGCAAGCATCCTCTAAGGGTGAGAATGTCAAGTCAAAGACCAAGAAGCCAGTAGTTGATAGGCCAAGACCTAAGAAGTTTGTTAAGTTTGTATCAGCTGGGAAGAGTGAATCAGAAAAGGAAGTGACTAAAAAGAAACAGAACAGAAATGGCAAGTTAGGGATTAACAAGGATAACAACTATGCTTATATGCCTAATGCCCCTAGAAAAACTTGTCAGAACTGTCTCAGTACCAATCATCTAACTCATGCATGCAAGAAACCTGTTGGTAGTGTGTCTAAACCTTTCTATGATTGTTCTGTGCCTCTAAGACATAGAGATGCACCCTTCTGTGATAAATTTGACTGTATGCCATGCAATATGAATGTTATGACTAGTTGTTTTAATTTAAGAAGACAGTTCATTGATGGTTGTATCAGTCACAATTCTCACACACACTACACAAGGTCAAAGTCTTCAAGTCCTCCTAAAGCTAGGAAGGTACCTCTGTCACCTAAGTCTGAAACCTCAGGTTCTAAGACTTCCAACAGTGACAAGAAGACTGACACGAAGAAAGTTAACAAGCATGTTGTTTATGATAAAACTGTCTCTAAGTCACATGGACCCAAACTTGTTTGGGTACCAAAGGAAAAGTAATACCTTTGTGTTTGCAGGGCAAAGAAAGTGAGAAGAAGGTCATGTGGATTTTGGACAGTGGATGCTCAAATCATATGACTGGTGATATGGCCCTGCTATCACAGTATGAGGAAAAGGCTGGCCCAATGGTTGCTTTTGGAGATGACAGCATGGGTAACACATTGGGATATGGCAAGCTGAAAGTTGGAAATGTCATCATTGAAGATGTAGCACTAGTCAAGGGGCTCAAGCATAATCTGTTAAGTGTTGGTCAGTTTACTGATAGAGGATTCAAAGTGAATTTTGACAAAGATGAATGTTTGATCACCCACAAGAAGACTGGTGATTTTGCTCTATCTGGAGTAAGGAAGGGAAGCCTGTTTGTAGCCAATATGGACTCTGCAAACAAGGACAAAATTTGTTGCTTTTACTCAAAAGCATCAAATGAAGATTGTTGGCTGTGGCACAAGAAACTATCACACCTGAACTTTAAGGCCATTAATTCTCTAGTCAAAAGAGAGTTAGTGAGAGGCATGCCCACACTTGAATTCTGCCAAGAAGGAGTGTGTGAGGCTTGTCAAAAAGGAAAAATGAAGAGATCAAGCCACAAGCCAAAGACAGTGACATCTGTAACCAAGCCACTACAACTCATCCATATGGATTTGTTTGGGCCTGTCAACATAATGTCACTTGGAAGAAAGAAGTATGCCCTGGTAATGGTTGATGATTTTTCAAGGTATACATGGGTAGAATTTCTGGCATCAAAAGATGAGGCTCCACAAGTAATCATTGAGCATATAAAGAAAGTTGACAAGGAAGCAAAGGCAAACAATGCAAGTGTGATTGCATTGAGGAGTGATAATGGAACAGAGTTCAGAAATGCCACACTTGAAGCATTCTGCAAAGAGAATGGCATTTCTCAGCAATTCTCAGCCCCAAGGACTCCACAACAAAATGGAGTTGTTGAGAGAAAGAATAGAACTCTAATTGAGGCTGCTAGAACAATGTTACTTGATGCTAAAATGCCCACATGTTTTTGGGCTGAGGCTGTGAGCACTGCATGCTATATTCAGAACAGAACCCTCATCAACAAAAACACTGGAAAGACTCCTTACAACTTGATGACTGGAAGGAAGCCTACACTGAAGTATATTCATACTTTTGGAAGCAAATGCTTTGTACTTAAGGACAATTCTGAATATGTTGGAAAGTTTGATGCAAAAGCATTTGAAGGAATCTTTCTTGGCTATTCTATGGAAAGAATTGCATACAAGGTTTATGTCATCAGTCAAAAGAAAGTTATGGAAAGCACAGATGTAACATTTGATGACAGTAAACTACCTGGACTAGAAGAAGCCAATGATGAAGACAAAGATCCATTGAAGTTTGATAATCTAGATGATTCTGATGAAGAAACTGAAACTAGAGTTGAAACTCAAGTTCAACAAACTCAAGTGAATAATGATACAAGAGAAGAATTTGTGCCAATCAATAGTGAAGAAACAAGCATCCAAGACACACCTGTGAGTAATGGCAACTTCACAGGGGGAGGAAATGAGGATGATCATGATGAGGATGATGAAGCAACATCAAGGGTGAGAAATCAGGCTGAACACTCAAGGAAATGGGATAGATCACACACTGCAGAGCAAATCATTGGAGATCCTAATGCAGGAGTAAGGACTAGGAGAGCAACTCAAAATGAGTGCCTCTATGGATGTTTTCTATCACAAGTTGAGCCTAAGAAACTTGATGATGCATTGTTGGATCCAGATTGGATTATTGCCATGCAAGAGGAGCTGAATCAATTTGAAAGGAACAAAGTATGGGAACTTGTGCCTGCACCAAAGAATAGAACCATTGTTGGAACAAAATGGGTTCTGAAGAATAAGATGGATGAAGATGGTGTAATAATAAGAAACAAAGCAAGGCTGGTTGCAAAAGGATACTCTCAACAGGAAGGCATTGATTATGATGAGACATTTGCCCCTGTTGCTAGATTGGAAGCCATTAGAATATTCTTGGCATTTGCTGCTCATTCAAACTTTAAAGTTTATCAAATGGATGTCAAGAGTGCATTTCTAAATGGAGAGTTGGAAGAAGAGGTTTATGTGCAACAACCACCTGGCTTTGAGGATCCACATTTCCCAGAATTTGTCTACAGATTGCTTAAGGCACTGTATGGACTTAAGCAAGCTCCAAGAGCATGGTATGATACTCTATCACAATTTCTTCTTGAAAATCAATTCACTCGAGGCACATTGGACAAGACACTGTTTTACAAGAAGCATGGTGATGATATGATCCTAGTTCAAATCTATGTGGATGATATCATTTTTGGTTCTACAAATGAGAAACTGTGCGAGAAATTCTCTAAACTCATGCAGAGCAGATATGAGATGAGTATGATGGGAGAGTTGACATTCTTTCTAGGGTTGCAAGTCAGTCAAAGGAAGGATGGTATCTTTATCAGTCAAACCAAGTACATCAAGGATTTATTGAAGAAGTTTGACTTGGAAGATTGTTCACCTGCCAAGACACCCATGGCCACTGCCACTAAATTGGATGAAGATGCTAAAGGCAAGAGAGTAGATATCTCAGTCTACAGAGGCATGGTTGGTTCTCTACTCTACCTCACTGCAAGTAGGCCAGACATCATGTTTGCTACATGCTTGTGTGCAAGGTTTCAATCAAATCCAAAGGAATCACATTTGATTGCAATAAAAAGGATCTTTAGATATCTGAAGGGCACTCCTAACTTGGGATTATGGTACCCTAAGGACACAGGGTTCAATCTGGTTGGCTACTCTGATGCTGATTATGCTGGATGCAGAGTGGATAGGAAAAGCACCTCAGGAAGCTGCCAGTTCCTTGGACAAAGGTTAGTTTCTTGGTATAGCAAGAAACAACAATCTGTGTCAACTTCTACAGCTGAGGCTGAATACATAGCTGCTGGAAGTTGCTGTGCTCAAGTGCTTTGGATTAGAAATCAACTTAGAGATTATGGACTTGTGTTGGAAAGAATTCCAATCATGTGTGACAACACAAGTGCAATCTCTATAGTTGCCAATCCTGTCAATCATTCTAGAACAAAGCACATTGACATCAGATATCATTTCATAAGAGAACATGCAACTAATGGAACCATTGAGTTGCATTATGTCTCTACAGATAAACAACTAGCTGATATATTCACTAAGCCATTAGATGAAGCCACCTTCACAAGGTTGGTAAGTGAGATTGGAATGCTGAATTCTTCAGATTCTGGCTAAGTGAATACATCATCTAGATTGTTGCAGCAGTAAACACTTACTTTATCTAAATCCTCAATATTTTTGAAGTAAGTGTTGGCTGAAATATGATTTATAAATATTTCAAATCTGTTGCATATGTTGAAAATCATATTTTTATTAACTTAAAATTTCTATGAAATTTTGAGAAAATCACTATTTGATTTGCTAGAATATTTTTCAATGAATATGTCTGGTAGATTTTAAAAAGATAGTGAAAATCAAATTTTTATGAGTGATGGGTATAGTTCGATAAGTCAGACTTCTCGAATGATTCACTATTCGACATCTCTAATAAGTCTCATTAGAGTACTCTTGAGTTCTCGAATAGAGTCTTTCTGAGATATCGAATAGAGGAATGATTGACTTCTCGAATATAGTAACTGAGTTCTCGAATGACTGAGTTCTCGAACACTATATTTGAGTTCTCGAATCATTTGAAAAGGCTGAATTCTCGCTGAATTTTAATCGATTTTGGACTTTTTGTCTAAAAGTTTAATTCACTCATAAAAACACATATTATTTAATTTAGAATTATTTCTAAGTTAGATAACTGCCAGCTGTGAGTTTCTATCTGCTTGAGTTATCGATTAAGCCATTCTTGACTTCTCGAATAGTTGTTTTCTACTTCTCGAATGCCTGACTTGTCGATACAAAACTGCTAATCGACAATTCAAGCACTTCATACTTATACAATCTCACATCTATTCGATTCATTTCATTCGATTTCTCAAGCATCTACACTCTCTAAACCCCTGAAACCCTAGCTACGAAAAGCCAAATTTCTTCTTCAACCTTCAATTTCTTTTCTCTCTTCTACACAAATGGCAACAGTAAAGTTCAACACCAACTTCATCGCTCTCACTAGTGATGTTGAAGCACCCAATGCAAATTTCAAGTGCTTTGTGAAATGGATGGCTGAGTCATATATCAAGGATGCACTCTCAGCCAACCCAACTCTATATCTAGATATTCTGGAACAATTCTGGAGTACTGCTATTGTGGAGGTTGTAGCCCTGGAAAACGCAATCACTTCATATGTCATTTACTGCAAGGTTCAAGATAAGGAAATCACTATCACTACTGCAGACATGAACCAAGCACTAGGCCTACAACAAGAGTCATTTGACAGAATGGCCACTAACGCAGAGTTGGAGGAATTCTTTGAGTTCATAAACTACTCAGATGGGATTAATCTTGGAAAGCTAAACAGAAAGAATCTGAGAAAGGAGTGGAGTTATGTGTTTGCAACTCTTCTCCAAGTCTTCACTGCCAGGAAATCAAGCTTTGACCAAATCAGTGCACCTGTGCAGCAAATTGGATATGCTTTGGCCTATGGAAAGAAGATAGATGTTGGCCAAATCATACTTCAAGAATTATATGGGAGACTTGGTAAGAACACAACCAAGAGAGGTACTGATATTTTCTTCCCTCGCTTTATTCAATCTGTACTTAATTATAAAAATGCTTCATTGATTGAATTGCCTGGGATTGATAAAAATAAAATAGGCTATCCTAAGTCCATGACCAAACTCATTTTTGGTAACTTGGAAACTAGGAATGATGTGGATGTAAGACTGAACATAACTCCCCATATGGAGAGTTTGTTTAAGACTTACCCCCACAACATGCCAACATTTGATGCAAAATCTAAGTTAGCACAGCCCAAGCAAGTAGAACAAAGTGCTAACCCAGGGCCTGCTAACCAACCCTCTCAACCAAACACTCTACCACATACTGAGCCAACTGCATCATCCTCTCAAAAGGGTGATGTTAGTAAAAAAAAGAGAAAGGAAGTAATGTCTGCACCATTGAATATCTTGTCTGAAGCAGCATTAGCTGTTGAATTAGGTCTAGGAAGTGAGGAACCTGAGTTACCCTTACACAGGACAAAGAAGAAGAAAACTAAGACCACCTCTTCAGTCACACAAATGGCTGAAGTTGTAAAATCAGGGACACACAGCTCACTAGGTGTATCCTCTCAACAGGGTGCACCTATAGAATCAAGCATCCTCCCCAATGCACCTTCTTGTATAGAGTCAGCACATGGGAGTGATAAGGCTGGCACAACACTGAGTGGAGAGCACATCACTTTTGAAACTCCCTCTATCTCTCAGGGGGAGTTGCCAAAATCTACTCTAAAACACACTTCTCTTCCAGAATCTATCTCTGAAATTTCTTTGGAACCTGCAACTCAGGCAACTGAGATGCAAGGTATTGATCATCAAGAATTCTTTTCTCTTGATGAGCCAATAATTTCAAGTGACTTAGTGCATGACACTTTGTTCACCACTCAGAACCCACATTTAGATGGTGAGGGAATGCATGCTGAGGCATATCCTAATGACACCATCACAAACACAGAGGTTCCCCTAGTTTTTACTAGAGACTCTGTGCCTGTGTCAACTGCTGGTGTAATTCATCCCACTTCTGTGGTGACACCAGTAGTAGAGTCAATCCATCCGGTTACAGAAGTTGCATCTGTAACTGAGGAGACTAGCTTGCCTAGCTCTAGCTCTGACTTCATGTCAACATGGCTGAAGCCTGTGCAACATGACAGTGCTTCAGGATCAGGGTCTGTTCCACAACAATTGACGGTTGAAGCACTTCAAAGCTTAATTGTGGATCAGATTCCTGAGTTCACAAAGATTGCTCAGCACCTTCTCACTGCAGACATGCCAAATCCAGACTATGAGGCTATTCTGTTATGCCATAGGGATGATGTGGAAGTGCAGAAGTCAAAGATCATTGATGATGCTGAGAGAGATGGCAACATAGATGCCTGGTTGCAAGGAAAATATGATATTACTCTCGATGAAGCACTTCAGTATCTCAGGGAGGAATACATCACTTCACTGGGCTCCAATGCAAAATCCATGTCACCTGGTGAAGTGTATGAAGCTGTAAATGACTCCTACAAGGGTTTCCTCAAGGCTGCACACTATCTTGGCAAGGGAGTCAAAACTGAAGTCAACAGGGTGTGTGATAAGACAGCCACTTCAGTAGCAGAAGTCAAGAGGGCCTTTGATGCTAAATTTCCTCAACTGGACAGTGTGTTCAAGGACATCAAACACTGCAACTCTACCTGCACTCAGATGGACAATGGGCTGGCTGTGCTAAAAGATGCTGTCACAGGTCTGGGGCATAAATTTCAGAATCTATCTGACCAGACTACAGATGCCAATGCCATGCTGAGGATAATGTTCAAGAATCTCTATGGAGATAGGCTAGTGACTGATGTTCCTGTGCATGAATTGTCTAAATATGAAGTGAAGAGACTGCAGGATCAATCTTTATCTGGTTTTAAGGCCAATGAGCTATTCACTAAGGTCAACTCTCTTGAGCAGGAGGTAGCCACTCTCACCAAGACCAATGCTCATCTCACAGACAAGGTTGCATTGCTAAATGATCAGTTGGACACTCAAGCATCCACCACAGCTGATGTTCTTCTGCATCAACAAACCATGTTAGCTGCAATGATGAAGCATATGGGTCTCTCTCTACCTGATGAATCTTCAATCCCAAAGGACATTTCTACAGCCTCTGTGCCTGACAACAAGCCTAAGGGGGAGAAGAAGGCTAGGAACTCAAATTCAAAGGGGGAGACAAAGGGAGAGAAAGGCATAGTAATCAAAGAGGGTGGTCAACAAAGGGCTTCTAAGTCTCTAGCAAATGTGCCTGGCAAGGGAAAAGCCAAAGTAGATGAGCCTCCATCTATCTTGCCAGTTGTCACCTTACCAACTGTGCACATCACTACTCCTGGAGGACAAAAGCAATCCATAACTACCACAGTGGTTGCAGGGAGTATGCCATCTGACAAACCTCAAATCTCTATATCTGAGAGTGCCAAGCCTGTAGAAGTCAAAGTTGTTACTGAGGCCAAGCTACAAGAAGTTGCTAACTCCAATGTTTATCATGATAAAGCCTTCTTGGAGTTTCTGAAAGCCATAAGGGAACAGGTTGGTGACACTCAGTTTTATCTGAGGGAGGTGAAGAAGCAGATAGACTACATCACTGTCATCCCCAAGAAAGTCAACAATATATGGGTCAAGGAGATAGTGATGGTTTCCAAACTAAAGATATGGCATCTAACATACCAGACTCTACAAGACCTAAAGCACTCAGAGATAGATGCCATACTTGAGCTCATTGAGAAAAAGAATGAGAACAGCAAGAGTCTGTTTGATGATTTGAGGAATGGTCAACCTACAAGGCTACCAGAAGTGATCAAGAAGCCATGGACAATTATTTATCAGTCTGGTACCAGAATTGAAGATATCAAGCAATTGGTCATTCCTCATGATCTCACCTCCAGAAATCACAGACTGATCATTGCTATCATTGATCAATTACAGAAGAAGGTTGGAGCCAGAAATGCTGAAGAAATTGAGGCACTGCATATCCTCAGAACCTATATTGCAACTGGTGAAATTCCAGAGATGGCTCAACCTAGGAGAAATAAGGATGATGATTCTGAAGACAAAGGTGATGGGAGGAGAAGACATCACAGGAGAGATAAGGGTGATGAAGATAAGAAGAAAAAGGGGGACAAGGATGGAAAGGATGATGATGACCAGGGTAAAACATATGTGAGAAAGAGTGGAAGACAGCAAGCCTTAGGCAATGCTAGCAGTAATCTCACCACAACACAAGACTCTAAGTCTAGGGTGAATACTGTTAGTAGTGACCTAGCAAAATCTACATCTATGGCTTCTGCAACTGTCTTACCATCTCAAGAAAAGAAGAAGATTCAAGTCAAGAAACCATGTGTATGTTTCAGAAAGCAATCTGCTAATGGAATACTACTATGGTCTACCAACCAAGGTCAAAGATTTCTGCCAAGCAACCATGTCAAAAGGATAAAGTTTAAACATACTGCAAGGAGAGTGAAGCTATCCAAATCTAGAGCCCTAACAATCATTCCAGGATTAAAGCTCCAGCCACTTGATGAAGACTTTGATGAAGAGCAACTGCTATTTCTAAGAGCTCAAAAGATATGCTATGCTGCAATTGTGGATGATCACCTTGTAATCAAGTACACTGATGGGAAAGAAATGAAATTCAAACAAGGGGGTTGTCAACATTGGGGTAAATTGTATGAGATAGAAAGAATCATTGCATTGCTGGATTCTAAGGACAAGGTGGAGAAAGTATGGAAGCTGGAATTGATTGACTTTGTGAGAATGAAGAAAGACTATGCTGAGAAGATAAGGAAGGGCTGCTATGAGAAATGGTTAGAAAGGGAAAAAGAAATTGATAGACTGGAGATTGAAGCAGAAAAGCTAAGGGCAAAGGGATTGTGTAGAGTTCAGTTTGATCCCTATGTGGTGAAGTATAGGAGGAGAAATGGAGATAATGTCAATATAAGAATGAACCTACTCAGTCACTATCCTGCCAACATTCTGAAGCCAGTGCTTGAAGATTTCAAAAACTCTATTATGATTGAAGAATTGGATGCTATGACAGAAATCATGAGAGCAGTAGATGAGATTGCAAGAAAGGAGAAAGAAAGGAAACAGAAAGCATATGATGATCTACAAGCCAAAGCAATGGAGATGCAATCAAAAGAAAATGGCTAGTACCTCATCATACTGTAAGAGTATTTATCTTGTAATTTCATTTATGTGTTCAATCAAAATACATACCTGTACTTTTAAAGTTTTATCTTTATGTATGTTAGGCTTGTTATCAGACATGAAATTGTGACTAAGGGTCTCACTCACAATTTGGGGGAGATTGTTAGTTACAGAGGCATGCCTGTACTCATCTAATAACAAGCCTAATTGTTTGTAATGCTTTGCATTACTTACATGACCTCTTAACTGAGGGAACCTCTAGTTGTAGAGTTTCTGTTTGTATTGTACTTGTAATAGGCATCAAATCCTAGTTGTGTAACTGTACAAATAGAGTCTAGAATAATGCTTGAAAGAAGTTCCATGGTTCATGCCTCAAGCAAGGAGTTAAAGACTGCCAAATAATCACAGTTGGGATTTGAAGAAATGAAGAATTTGCCTAAGTACCAATTCGAGAAGTATATTTGTCTATTCGAGAAGTCCAGCATTCGAGAAGTCAGAGATTCGATATCTCAAGACACTATTCGATATCTCTGAATACACTGTTCGATATCTCATTCGATATCTCAGGGATTCGATATGTCTACTACTCTATTCGAGAACTCAAGAAGTCAACAAGTCAAGATGGTATTCGAGTTCTCAAAGAGTCAACAAGTCAAAGTTCCATTCGATATCTCAAGGACTCAGAAAGCTATTCGACAACTCGAGGATTCGATAAGTCAAATGTTCTATTCGACAACTCAAGGAATCCTGATGGAAAAGAGCTATTCGAGAAGTGGTTCGATATGTCTTTATAACAGTATTCGAGAACTCAGAGTTATCGATCAAGTCAATTCTAGTTCTCGAATCACTTACTTAGTCACTTCTCGAATACATTCTTGGAGACAAAATACTGAAGAAATTGTACAAGTCAGAAACCTGCAACAAGCCAATGCACTTTATGGACCACAATCTGTAACGTGCTCTGGAAAGCCTACAAGGAAGCTTGGAGAGATATAGAAGAGACAAGGAGCTAAAGAAGTGGATCTAAACAGGCTTTGCAAAGTCAAATCTGTAACCGTTTGGATGCTTACTCAAAAAGGATAGACAGACTAGAAAGTAATTTGTTTAGCTACCTTATTTGTAGTAAGCAGGCTGTATCCATGTTCTATAAGGACACAGCCTCACTTCATAACTTAGTAACTTTGTGAGTCAAGTTTTTCAGACACTGTAAGCTATATCTCTCTGAGAAAAACGAAGCTGAGAATACTACCATTTGTATTCACAGATTGTAGCAACCTTTATCTAATATACATTAGATTAAAGTGATATTGTGTCTTGTGTTGTTTATTTATCCGCACCTTAATTTCTGCACACACAGGCACTTATCTGCTACACAGACTCAACCCAAGAAAAGTTCAAGAATCCATTCACCCCCCCCCCTCTGTATTCTTTTACCGTGTTCAATACTCAACAAAAGGTGTTGGTCTCTGGCCTAAACCTCTCCACCAACGCCGTGATCAATCGGATGTCGTTCTGGGGAATCGAGCGTGGGTTAGTAAACGCTCGGAAACCCCAGTCTGACAGCAAACTAACCTGGGTGTCATCAAATACCCAATCGTCGAGGTTGGCTGTCAACTGGTAGACATCCAACTTCTCCCGCTCACCCCCCTGCCATATGTGACTGCTAATATGATCATCCTGCATGGTCAAGAGGGACCTATCGAGAGGCCCGCACTGCATATCCATAGCATCTGCAATGTGCAAGATCAAAGAAATAAGGCACATTTCATAAACATGTACCAAAATTGGCTAAAATTATCATTCCATTAAGACATATTTAAAACAAGAATAAATTAACACCGAATATAATTTATCAAATAAAATGCAGTACTAATATGTTAATTAATCAAAATTCGAATTAATAAATCATATTAATTCATAAATTCGAATTTTAAACTCAAAAATTCAAATTAATAATTCAGAAAAATTCGAATTAAAATTTCCACAACTCATAAAAAAATTATAAGTATAATTTCATAATTATAAACCCTAATAATTCGAATTAATTCATAGTTTTAATAAAAATTCGAATAATAATTCGAAACCTAATTCTAAATTGGGCATTTCGAGCTAATTCAACCTAATTAAAGATGAGAAACCCTAATTTCAACTCAATTGAGGGTAAAAGCCCTAATTTCAAACTAATGCAAACCAAAAATGGGTAAAATTCGAACTATGAACCCTAATAATTCGATTTAATTCATGATTTTAACTAAAATGAAGCAAATAAACACCACCCACAGTTAAAAACGAATCAAACCATGTACATATAATCGTCAGTAGCAATGTATATAGTAGTGCGTGTGTGTATGTATAACTACGTGCGTGTGTGTATAAGTGTCAATTAGAAGATACCTTGAGGAGGAAGATGGCCTGACATTTCGCAGCTCTGTGTGTAAATCGCCCGGAATCGCCTGAAATCGCCTGAAATCGCCTGAGCTCTGTGTTTAATTAGAGTTAATCGGGTCGCGGCAGCCGCAATGGGTGGTTGTATAAGTCTCCTATCCGCATTGTATCATTGCGGTAATGATTTAAGGGTAAAAAAGTAATTCCATATTTTTATGTATCCGCAATGTATCATTGCGGCAGTGATATAAAGGTAAACAAGTAATTTCAGATTTTCATTTATCCGCTATGTATCATTGCGGCATCAAATTGGAGGGTGAAAACGTAATTTCATATATTTACTTGTTTCAATATTTCAAATTAACAGCTTTTATTAATTTATTATTTTTATTACTTTTAATAAATATAAAACTATAATAATTTATTTAAAATTTTATGTAATAATTCAAATTTTATAAACATTTTTATATTTTATAATGTATTAATTTACAAATTTTTTTAATTTTAATAAATAATAAAAATAAAGGTATAAAAACGTAAAATAATATTTAAGGACCTGAGAGCGACTCCTGCCGCAAACGTTCATTGCGGCCCATTCCTACCGCAAGTTTTCATTGCGGCACCCCTAAATTTTTTTTAAGTTTTCCTGCCGCAAGTGTTCATTGCGGCAGTGTACGAGTTGGTGGTTGTGGGCCTTTTTTCAACCAACGGTGGCTGTGGAAGGGCACCCATATATATATATATATATATATATTATAAATTAGTGGACTGTACCTTAGGTTCGATATCCATATTTAGGTTTGGATTAAATTTTTTAACTCTATCTAGATCCATGGACTATCCATATTTTTGGTTTGGTATCCAGTTTTGGTTTGTATAATATCCATATGACTATTTGACCCATTTTTTATTCTGAAAAGTTTGTATATCAAATTTAAATATCATTAATGCAATATAAATTATCTATGGTAAGTTTATTAATATAGATTTGAATTAATCTTTAAATTTTGGTAACTTAATTAATGCAAATGATATCATATCATATATAATAAATATAATAAAATATTATTAATTTAAATAATCTCATAACATATATAACAAATATAATAAAATATATATTTTAAAGTAATTTTGAAATAAATTTATTTCAATATATAAAGAAATGCACTAATTGTATAAATTTAATTTTTTTCATAACTAGATTATTTATTTTTAAATATTAAATTATTTAATTTATTATAATTATTAATTAATTTTTAAAATACCCGTGTCCGTAGCACGAGCTATAACCTAGTTTAATAAACAAAACACAATCAAGGGACATACATCAATATATATATATATATATATATATATATATATATATATATATATATATATATATATATATATATCGGGAGCTTAGGTGGCGCTCAAAGATCGTTTCAATCTATTTATCTAATTTTCTAGAATTTTAGAATTAGAAACACTAATAAATATAAAAATATCATTTAACATATTAGAGGTAGAATATGTGTTCGAATTTATAGGTAAGACATATGATTAGAAATTCTATTGCAAGTAGAATAAGTATTTATAATGCATATCATTAAAAGTTCTATTGGAAGTAGGAAAGGAGTTCGAATTTATAGAGAATAAAAGTTCAAATGTATTAAAAAAAACCTATAAATAAAAGTTCTATTAGAAGTAGAAAAATATCATTTAAAATATTAGAAGTATAATAGATGTTCGAATTTATAGAGGAGAAGAGTTCGAATTTATAGGGAAGACATATGATTAGAAGTTCTATTGGAAGTAAAATAAATATGTATAACGCATATGATTAAAAGTTCTATTGGAAGTAGAATATGAGTTCGAATTTATAGAGAATAAGAGTTCGAATTTACAGAAATAATGCATATCATTAAAAGTTTTATTGGAAGTAGGATAGGAGTTCGAATTTATAGAGAAAAAGAGTTCGAATTTATTCAAAAAACCTATAAATAAAAGTTCTATTAGAAGTAGAAAAATATCATTTAACAAATTAGAAGTATAATAGATGTTCGAATTTATAGAGGAGAAGAGTTCGAATTTATAGGGAAGACATATGATTAGAAGTTCTATTGGAAGTAAAATAAATATTTATAACGAATATGATTAAAAGTCTAATATTGGAAGTAGAATAGGAATTCGAATTTATAGAGAATAAGAGTTCGAATTTATAGAAAAAAATATATAAATAAAAATCATATTAGAAGTAGAATATGTGTTTTTAACATAATAGAAATAGAATAGGTATTCGAAATTTATAGAGAAGAGTTCGAATTTATAAGAAAGACATATGATTAGAAGTTCTATTGGAAGTAGAATAAGTATTTATAATGCATATGATTAAATGTTCTATTGGAAGTAGAATAAGAATTCATTTATAGAGAATAAGAGTTTGAATTTATTGAAAAAACATATAAATAAAAGTTCTATTAGAAGTAGAATAGGTGTTTGAATATATAGAGCAGACATATAATTAAATATTTTATAGAAAATACAATCTTCTAAAATTATACTTTTTTTATATAAGTTAATTATATTATTATTAGGAAAATTTATTCATAAATCCAATGCCGTTGTCATAAAAAAGTCATCGTTTAAAAAAATAATAATTAGTGTATTAACTTAATAAAAAAACATTGTCATGTAGAATCCTAAATAAATACATGAATATATATAATTGATATGGGCTAAAAATAAGCCCTAAAGACACATTTAATGTGGCATTAATTAGACCTAGAATGGTCCAAACGTGGGACCCGCCAGATGGGCCCAAACCCTATTTATAATATTAATTTCGTAATTAATATTAATGGTAATAACCAGCTCAGCAATAAGAGTCAAACAAGGATATTACTCTAGCCTGACTTAGCCTCCAAGATACATATTTCAACATGGAAACTGGTTCCTACATACAAGGATCTGGAACCTTCTTCTAGTCGGTGACTTGCCCACCAAGTCACCTAACCCTACTACGATTCTAGGGCTTCTCAGCCTATATAAGGGGTCTGACCCCTCAATCCTAGAACTACGTTTTTGGCTTGATCTTTGATACACATCAAAGTACGTAGGCATCTTGTGAAGGCAGATTCAGCCACGAGCACGAGAGCAGCCATTAAAGCACGAAGCTCCCGAACCCTAGCCGTCATAATCATAACCTAGTTTTTATTCCACAACATTTGGCGCCGTCTGTGGGAAGAAGACATCAACCATGGTTCAAACACGAAGAACCGCACCAAGCACTACAAAGCCGATCACAACCGAGGCTCTACCTCTTAGCTCTGCTCCGCCTATCACTGAACAATTACCTCCAACATCCGGGACTATCGTTCCATATCAAGTTTCTCAACCCCAAGGGACGACTTCCCATGTTGAGAGCACGCTACCTCCGATCGTCCACACAAATCCAGGGACTAACCCCCTCCAGGTGGGGGTTTCTTCCTTGATTGTAGATCCCAACAACCCTCCACAAGGGGTTCAGATCCACACTACGGATCTTCCCATAAGCACCAATCCGATGTATGGGCTGCCTAACTACCCTCCTACCCAGGGTGCTGGATCAAGTGGTCATGCCCTGTATATCCGAGATCGAGATTATCGAGATTTTTCTGGTCCTTATACGGATGATTCATCCTCTGACGATGATTATGATCGTGATGAAGCTCCAAGGAGGCGACGTGCAAGTAAAGAACCTCGAAGAAGAACTCGAACTACTCACGATGGACTCCCTTCGACAACTGCTGAGAGGATTAAGGCTTATGAGGCCGAGATCTTAAAATTGAAGGAAGATGGCAAGGGAACAAGCGAGGTTGAACAAGAATGGACCTCCTCCAACTTCAGGAGGGATCCCTTTTGTTGATTTGGAAAGACCTCCGAGGAGGCAAAGAAGGGTTGATACCCAATCTGATAAAACGGCCAGGGTAGAAACTCCCAGGAGTAAACCCAAAGATTTGATGCCACTAGGAGATCCGAATGACCCTACACCCCCGTTTACTGAGGAGGTAATG
Source organism: Kitagawia praeruptora (assembly GCA_037693485.1). Taxonomy (NCBI): domain Eukaryota; kingdom Viridiplantae; phylum Streptophyta; class Magnoliopsida; order Apiales; family Apiaceae; genus Kitagawia; species Kitagawia praeruptora. Next base: position 65,506,885 of record CM075351.1, read on the forward strand.
AATGCTCGTATCTCCAAGAAGTTCAAGATTCCAACTATTAAGGCTTATGACGGAACAGGTGATCCCGCAAATCACGTCAGGACGTTTTCAAACGCACTGTTGTTGCAACCAGCAAGTGACGCCTTGAAGTGTAGGGCGTTCCCTCAAATCCTGTCGGGTATGGCTCAAAGATGGTACAGCCGCTTACCTGCAAACTCGATTGGCTCTTTTAAGGAGTTAAGCGCTGCCTTTGTGAGTCAATTTATCAGCGGAAGGATTCATGAGAAAAGTTCTGCATCTCTCATGTATGTGGTACAAGGGAAGAATGAGAATCTAAGAGATTATCTTAAGAGGTTCACCAAGGAGACTCTGAATATCACTGATTTAGAGAACAAGGTGGCCATGGTAGCCCTGGAGCATGGCACCACTGATCTGTACTTTAAAAGGTCATTGGCAAAGCACCCTCATGAGAATATGGCTGAACTCCAACGAAGGGCTGATAAATATATCAAGGCCGAGGACAGTACCAAGAAGGATGTAGTGATACACATTGGCAAGGGTAATAATGATACGAAGAAACGAAAGCAAGAACAGGAGTACGACGCTAGGGACAAGTATCCCCGGACTAGCAAGGACTCCGACTCATCACCGAAGAAGAATTTTGGACCGAGATTTTCTGATTATGCAAGGTTGAATGCTCCAAGGAGTCAAATTTTGTTAGAAATCGAGAAGGATAATGACTTTCGATGGCCGAAGCCACTAAGGGGTGATCCCGCAAAAAGAGACAAAGATCGATACTGCAGGTTCCACCAAGATGTGGGGCATGATATAGATGATTGTAGGTAGTTAAAAGATGAGATTGAGTTCTTGATTCGGAAAGGAAAACTGAATAATTTCACAAAGGGTGGAGATCGTGGAACCCAAAGAGGAGACTACAACAAGAGAGACAATGATAGAAGGGATAATGATCGTGATCGTAACCCACAGCCTCGAGGGCCAGTTATTAACATGATTTGGGGAGGCCCGACAGCGGCCGGTACAACTCGAAATTATCGTAAGGCTTATGCCAGAGAGGTGATGCACATTGTGGGAGAGGCCCCGAAACGTGCTAAAACTGAGACAGTGATTGGTTTTGATGATTCTGATCTTGAAGGGGTAAAATTTCCCCACGACGACCCGTTGGTCATAACCCCTGTGATTGGGAACTCGGAAGTAAAGCGGGTCTTGATTGACAATGGAGCTTCAGTTGACATTATATTTCACGATGCATTCGTAAAGATGAGGTATAATGACTCTCAGCTAACCCCAACAAACATGCCAATCTACGGATTTAATGGAGTCGAGTCTAAAGTTGAGGGGACCATTCAGTTGCCCATGACAATCGGGGAAGAACCTAAAGAATCTACTCAGATGTTGAATTTTCTAGTAATCAAGGCATCCTCCACTTATAACGCAATTCTGGGTAGAACTGGACTTCATGCATTCAAGGTTGTTGCCTCTGCTTACCACATGAAGGTCAAGTTTCCAACCCGGAATGGTGTCGGAGAACAGAAGGGCGACCAGAAGATGGCTAGGAGTTGTTATGTATCTGCATTAAGAGCTGATGGAGTCGGGGGGCAGGTACTCCCGATTGAAGACATGGATGTCCGTGATGATGATGAACATCGAGGGAAGCCATCAGAGGATTTAACTCCCATCCCTTTAGAGCTGGGCGACCCTGAGAAAGTTACGTATATAGGAACATCTCTGAAGGAACCCCTGAAGGGCGAATTGACAATGTTCTTGCAAGAGAATAGTGATGTATTTGCTTGGACAACAGCGGACATTCCAGGGATTGACCCCCAACTGATAACTCATAAATTGAATGTTGATCCCAAACAGAAGACCATAAAGCAGAAAAAGAGGAACTTTGCTCCTGAGAGGCAGGAGGCCATTAAGCAGGAAGTTGACAAGCTTTTGGAAGCTGGATTTATTGAAGAGATTCAGTTCCCTGAATGGCTGGCTAACCCTGTCATGGTCAAGAAAGCGAATGGAAAGTGGAGAATGTGTATCGACTTCACAGATTTAAATGATGCATGCCCAAAGGATTGTTTCCCTCTACCAAGGATTGACACCCTAATAGATGCCACAGCTGGACACGAGATGTTGAGTTTCATGGATGGTTTCAGTGGTTACAATCAAATTAAGATGCACAAGGATGACATCCCAAAGGTATCTTTCATTACTGATTTTGGTGTTTTCTGTTATCTTGTTATGGCTTTTGGTCTCAAGAATGCAGGAGCTACTTATCAACGATTGGTGAATAAGATATTCGCTCATCTAATTGGAAAAACCATGGAGGTCTATGTCGATGACATGTTAGTCAAGAGCCTACTCAAGGCTGACCATATTAAGCACCTCAGAGAGGCATTCGAAGTGCTGATGCACCACAAGATGATGTTAAATCCAGCCAAGTGTGCTTTTGGTGTTGGATCAGGAAAATTTTTGGGATTGATGGTTTCGAAGAGAGGCATAGAGGCCAACCCTGACAAGATCAAAACAATTTTGGACATGGAATTACCTCGCTCTGTACGAGATGTACAAAAGCTAACTGGCCAAGTTGCGGCTCTAGGGAGATTTATCTCCAGATCTGGTGATAAGTGCTTGCCTTTCTTTCAGGCATTAAAGAAAGTGAAAAATTTTAAGTGGACCACAGAGAGCCAAGAGGCCTTTGAGCAGTTGAAGAGATACATGGCTGAAGCCCTGTTGTTGGCCAAACCTAGCCCTGGGGAGATTCTTTACTTATACTTGGCGGTATCCGAACAAGCATTGAGTGCTGTTCTTATTAAAGAAGAGAAGAAAGTTCAGAAACCCATCTACTACGTGAGTAAGGTGTTACATGGGGAGAGTTGAATTACTCTCCCATTGAGAAGTTTGCTTTGGCATTGATTACTGCCTCAAGGAAATTGAGACCGTACTTCCAGGCCCACAAAATCGAAGTCTTGACAGACCAACAATTGAGAAGCATATTGCACAGCCCGAAAGCAAGTGGAAGACTGATCAAATGGGCCATAGAGCTTGGAGAGTTTGATATCAAGTATAAGCCTCGGACAGCCATCAAGTCTCAGGCATTGGCTGACTTCGTGGTTGAATGCACCATTGACAACCAAGAAGTCGGGGGGGCAGGAGATGATAACCTCCCCTGAGAACGAAGATAAAGATGAAGAACTGATAGCTGACCAGAAAGAGTATTGGGTGCTCTATTTTGATGGAGCATCAAAAACAAAATCTAGTGGTGCAGGTTTGGTTTTGTAAAGCCCCGATGGTTTCACAGTTGAATATGCTTTGAAGTTGGACTTTCCGACAACCAACAATGAAGCTGAGTATGAAGCCTTGATAGCTGGTTTAGGCTTGGCCAGAATTATAAGGGTCAAGAACCTCAAAGTCTGTGGGGATTCAAGATTGGTGGTCTCGCAAGTGAACGGTGAGTTTGAGGCCAAGGATGAAACTATGGCAAAATATTTACGAGTTGTGAAAGCTGTCATGACTCAATTTGACGAGTGCTATATAGAGCACATCCCAAGAGAAGAGAACGTTAAGGCCGATGCCCTCTCTAAGTTCGCTTCTTCTGAGATAGAGAATTATGCAGGAAGTGTTTACTTCCAGGTCTTGAAGGCCCCGACCATCAACTCTAAGTTGGTAGCACCGATCGACGTTGGAAGTTGTTGGATAGATCCTATTAAAGCTCATTTGGAAACCGGATGGCTCCCTGACAATGCCTTGGAGGCACAAAAATTGTCAGTGAGGGCATTGAGATATGCCCTGATCGAAGGCATCCTGTACAAGAGATCGTTTGTCATCCCGTACTTGAAATGTTTAAGGCCCCATGAGGCAAGAGAGGCCTTGGAGGAAGTTCATGAAGGGATATGTGGACAACACTTGGGGGGCAGAGCCCTAGCTCACAAGATCACTCGACTAGGATTCTATTGGCCAGAGATGTTGGCCGATGCACAGAATTACATCAAGAAATGTGACAGATGTCAGAAGCACGCTCCAATTGTAAGGCAGCCGCCTGAGATGTTAACGCTAGTCAGCTCTCCCATTCCGTTTGCAATGTGGGGGATGGACATTCTTGGTCCTTTCCCTATGGCTTCAGCACAAAGGAAGTTTCTGATTGTCGCCATTGACTACTTCACTAAGTGGATTGAGGCTAAGCCTTTAGCCAAGATAACCACCAAGCAAGTTTCCCAGTTCTTTTGGGAGAACATAATTTGTAGGTATGGAATCCCGCGAATCCTTGTGACGGATAATGGGACACAGTTTAACAAAGAGGAGTTCAAGAAGTATTGTGAGGAAAACACTCAAGGAACACTTGGGTAGATGAGTTGCTGCCTATACTCTGGGCTTATCGCACTACTTGTAAGGTGACCACCGGAGCAACCCCGTTTTTGCTAGCTTATGGAGCTGAGGCAGTTGTACCACTAGAAATCATGCATACATCACCTCGAGTTGAGTCATTTGAACCAGAGACCAATGAAGAGGGCATGAGACTCGCCCTAGACCTGATTGATGAAGTCAGGGACGAGGCAAATGCTAGAAATGTGGAGCATCAAAAGAAAGCATCCTTTTATTACAACCACAGGGTTAAGGAAAGGTTCTTCCAGCAAGGTGACTTAGTTCTGAGGAAGATCGAGGCTTCTGGAGTTGGCCAAAAGGGAAAACTAGCCCCCAACTGGGAAGGACCGTATCGAGTCAAGAAGACATTGGGACGAGGAGCATATAAGTTGGAGACCTTGGACGGGGTTAAGGTGCCCCGTACCTGGCATGCCTTGAACCTCAAAGTTTATTATGTTTAAGTAGTCCTAAATAAGACTTAGCTTTTATCTATCTATTAAGAGGAGTAGAAATAAGGTTCGATGAAACCATTCCAGGGTCTAGTACCCCGAGTAGGACCATAGTATCCTTGTAAGGGTTGAACCCTCTTTCGATTTATTAATGCAAATCTGTTTTTTATTCTATGTTTTGTTTATGTACCAAGCACCTGTTGAGTGTAAGTCTAGAAAGACCAAGTACTGAAAGTAAATGAGCATATAAATAAGGGAAACAAACGCATAAATAGAAACGCCCCGAAGGGCCCTGTTCAGGTTAAATTACAACAAGCAAATAAGAGTTAAGTCCCGAAGGACATTGATTGAAAGCTGATAAAATAAAGCCACATACGGCTAGATAGGGCCGTGCAAGGCCATAGGGGGAACCCATCCTACTTAGCTGGAGATTCTTCCTCGCCGCTCTCATCGCCCGACTCCTCCTCATCTGAATCCTCTTCCTCGCCTGAATCTTCATCCGAAGTCTCTTCCTCGGCACCGCCTTGATTAACAACCACCATAGGCTGAGCGGTAGTCTCCACATCTTCGGTTTCCTCTTCCCCGGAAGATGAGGTCGAACTATCTTCATATCGGATCATCCTCTTGCCTGGGATTGGTTGTCGAACTACTCTAACTTTTCTGGCAGACGGCGGGTTTTTTCCACGAGACCCCGAAGAGCTTGAGTTTTGACTAGCAGCTGAGGGATATCTTTTGAATCCCAAAGATCTACGGCTGCCTTTAGAACCCGAACCTGATGCTTGGGGAACAATCTTGGTTCCCGATCCAGAGGCGAGGTTTGTACAGTTCTCACCGCCCGTAGTCCAGAAAGGGCAAGGAAAGTCAGAAGGGATGACTACTGAGGGATGTTTGTTACTCACGGCATTGATTGCCTTGTCCCAACCAACAGACATGTTGTAAGGGCGCACCTCATCGTCATGTTCATCTATGAATCTCAGAAATTCTTCAGAATTATGATAGGCTTTGATCACCTTGTTGGCATCATCCATCCTCTTTCGAGCTAAAGAAGCAAGTTGCTTTCGGGAGGATAGAGCATTCGCTTCGGCGTGGGCAACCTGAGAATGTAGATCATCAATCTCTTCCTTGAACCTTTCTGAATCAGTTTTCAAGGATATATTCTCATCCCTGAAAGCCAAGCCATGGGTGGAAACCGCCTGAAAATAGGCATTAGCCTGCGAATGAAAAATTGACAAGGCATGAGAGATTTGTAAAAGCTAAATCACACCGAACTTACTAAAAGGAGTGTCATAGCTGATATAAGGCTTGAGCGCCCAGAAGCTGATTTTCATTCATCTTTTCCCCGGCATGTAAAGTCACTCTATCAGGAGGAGTAATCGAAAGCTTGGACCAGTCTAGAGCTAGGTCAAGACTCCCACAAACCGAATCTTGCTCACATATACCCCATGAAGGTATAAAAGGGGTCCTGATAACCCCATCAGCATTTCGGGATCTTTTCCCGCCTTGGGAGCAGCTTTCCAAGAAATGAGGGACTCTAGGCTTAGTGGGATTCAATAGCTCCCCAGCCTTTTTCTTCATCCTTTGAGTCACAGTCGGTTGATTCTGAGGACGGCTGTCAATCTCCTCAGCAGCTGAAATGCAATGAGAAAAACATCGGGATAAGAACAAACAGAGGTCATAACATGGTTAAGTAAGAAAATTACCCTCAATGGAAAGAAAGCTAAGGCCAGTCTCAACAAGATTCTTTTCATTCAGAAAAGTTTTATAATGGGTACAACCATCATCAGCTAGGAGCTTATCTCGGTCTAGTAACTCCGAATCTGTAAGTTCACACACGAAATGTGAACTATCTTCCACATGTCCAAATCTTCTCACAAAGTAGTTGCCCCAGTCACCACCTTCCCACTCAAGGATTACAAACTCCCTTTCCCAGAAATGTTGGGAATCTGGAAAAGAAAAGGGATTCACTATATGCGGGAGTTTGGCTCGATGTTGAAGGCTGATCCATCCTTTTTTGCAGTCAGTAGAGTTTCTGGCCCCAAAAATACTCCGAAACATTGTAGTAGACAGTGGGATGTTCAGCTGACGGCACCTTATTATAAAAATAATGATGTACCTCCAGGCATTGGGATACAATTGACAAGGGTGAATTTGATACTCCGCCAACAATCTGATGATAAAATCATCAACCGGAAATCTGAATCCAGCATCTAGGGCACCCCAGGGAACGCAAATTCTCTCAGGATGTCAGTTACAAGTTCTGTCAGTTAGACTGGGAAGTCGAACTTTAATAGCATCTGGGAAGTAGTATGTTCTCCTGATCTCTTCGACATCTTTCTCCTTTAACTTGCATGGACTATAAAATGAATCTAAGTTTGCACTATTTGGGAACGCATCCCTCATGATGTTTAGCAGATCTAGTAAAGATTCAAATTTATGCTCAACGTATGAAGGGGGTTTTATTTTTTCTTTACCTTTTGCTGTCCTCATCTTGCTCCTCTTGGCGAATGCTTCCATCATGGAGACTGGAGGGGCAACTGGTCGGCTGTTCTCTGACATCTTGCTCTTGAAACTTGAACTTGAAGCTGCAAACTTGATCTAGAATCTTGATCCCCGATTGGGACTAAAAATTAGCAGAGCTTAAGAACTTGAAAACTTTGAAATGAAGAAGTGATTGAAATGAAGGCTACCACTCTTCTTTTATAGAAGAAGCATGACCTGTTGTATCAGGTCAAGGTTCAGCTTGATTCGCGTTTACAGGTCATCTATCGTTTAAAGATGAAAAAAGGAGAGAAACTACTCGTTTTATACGGAAAGGATCGTTATAATTCACACGAACTGAGGAGAAACAACCGATATAATTGCTAAAGCTGCAAAACAAACGACTTTTGAAAGGCTAATTACGCTTAAGGAGTCAATTAAGGAGATCAACCATAAGTGTAAGGTTAGCAATGCTAATTAAGGTGTAATATCATTAGAAGTCACGAGTGACCAAAACGATGACTTGAGATCAAGATCAAGAATCTTGATCCTTAAGATGACAAATAACTTGAGATCAAGATCAAGAATCTTGATCTTTAAGATGATAAATAACTTGAGATCATCAAGATCAAGAATCTTGATCCTTAAGAGGACGAATGACTTGAGATCAAGATCACGGAGGGGTTTTAGGTTCGGGCTTCCCAGCCAACCACGAGGTGGCCGACCACGACACCCGGAGGGCCAAAGCCGACCACCGCGTAGCCGACCATGGCGTTTTGGGGCCGACCACGAAGCGGCCGACCACCACGCCCGAGGGAGCAACAGCCGACCACGAGACGGCCAACCACCGCACCCGGGGGTGTGCCAGCCAACCACGAACAAGAAGACCACCAAGTGGCCGACCTCCGTGGAACGAAGCTCTCCGGCCGATCACCGTGTGGCCGACCACGGTGAATTGAGCCCCTCCGGCCGATCATAGGCTAGCCGACCACGAGCTACCCGTTGATCCGGCCGATCACGGGTAGTTTGTGGTCCTAGAACCCGACTTTTTCAGCAGTTCTCGGATACTTTTCAGCCCCAGAACTCAACTTTTTCAGTAAATTTCGGATGATTTTCAATACTGGAATTAAGCACAGATTAGTGCCTGTTAGCACAGGTTAGTGCCGATTAGCCCCGTGTAGTGCTATTTAAGCACCGATTAGTGCCTGTTAGCACAGATTAGTGCCGATTAGCACCGTGTAGTGCTGTTTAAGCACCGTTTAGCATCGATTAGTGCTATTAGTGCCGTTTTATGCCATTTAGCACCGTTTAACACTGTTTAAACGTTGTGTAAGGCTGATTAGCGCTGTGTAGTGCCGTTTAACACTGATTAGTGTCGTTCAACATCGTCGTAAATGCGTCGGTCGCTCCACGCTTTACATTAAGATGATATTGTTGAAAATACTCGCTCAAGAGTAATAAACCCTGACCCGAGTCTCGGAAAAGGCCGTTAGGAAAACCTGATCAGTTTTCCTAGAATTTGGGGGGCAAATGATATGGGCTAAAAATAAGCCCTAAAGACACATTTAATGTGACATTAATTAGACCTAGAATGGTCCAAACGTGGGGCCCGCCAGATGGGCCCAAACCCTATTTATAATATTAATTTCGTAATTAATATTAAGGGTAATAACCAGCTCAGCAATAAGAGTCAAACAAGGATATTACTCTAGCCTGACTTAGCCTCCAAGATACATATTTCAACATGGAAACTGGTTCCTACATACAAGGATTTGGAACCTTCTTCTAGTCGGTGACTTGCCCACCAAGTCACCTAACCCTACTACGATTCTAGGGCTTCTCAGCCTATATAAAGGGTCTGACCCCTCAATCCTAGAACTACGTTTTTGGCTTGATTTTTGATACACATCAAAGTACGTAGACATCTTGTGAAGGCAAATTCAGCCACGAGCATGAGAACAGCCATTAAAGCACGAAGCTCCCGAACCCTAGCCGTCATAATCATAACCTAGTTTTTATTCCGCAACAATAATATAAAAAGAAAATAAGAGGTGATTTCATTTTCTAAAACTCCATAATTTTTAGAAAGTCTAGAATAAGTATAAATTGAAATTCGCTCTCTTTTTTAGGTTTTGATTTTAAGGAGTAAGTTGTTATGTAAGATAAGTATCATCAATAATATGTACTAAAGTTGAAATTTCGATCTCAAATAAAAACAGTTCGAAATGTGTTTAACGGGAAGATGACTCACTATAAAAGATTGTATTAGCTATTAAAATATCATATTGGTGTTATAAATTTTATTTTACTTTTAGGATTTGATTTTATGGATAAACATTAGCATACATGTGATATATGTAAAACTTATATTTTTGATTTTAACGAGAGAGCAAATCAATTGTAACAATCGTGTTTAAAGAGAAAACGGTTCATTATAGAAGGCCGTAAAAGAAATGTTTGAATATATAAGGAATACATATAATAAAATTTTTTATTTGAAATAGAATACGAGTACGGTGGAGACATCTTATACAACTTTTTAAAACTATACATTTTTTTTTCGTAGAAATCCTTTATTTAATTTTTTTATACAACATAGTTATACTTGCATTTAAAAAAATATATCCACAAATTTAATAATATTCCCATAACGAAAAGCATTCATTTTTTTTTTGATATGTTAACATAACAGAAAGACATTCCCATGCGGAAGCTGTAAGTTTAAAGAATATAAAAATTGAGATTTACTCTCTTTATATAATGAAGTTAGAATTAGATTCCAAATAAGAGCGGTTCGAAAAATATTTAACGGGATGACGGCTCACTAGAAAAGATTATATTAGCTATTAGAATTTGATACTGATGACATAATTTTTTTTTTATTTTTACGGTTCGATTTTATGAATAAAAATTATTATATAAGTCTTTATAATATATGTTAAAGTTGGAATTTCGATTTTAAAGATAGAGCGGCTCAATCAAAATAATCATGTTTAACAAGAAATTGATTCATTATAGAAGATTATTTAGTTATTAAAATTTAATATTAATATTATAATATAACTTAAATTTACTGATTTTTTTAAAAAATATTGTAATACCGCCGTGAAGCACGGCTTTACTGACTAGTATATAAAAATGCTTTTCAATTGACATGATAATTAATTACAATTTCAAAGTACAAAATCTTTGACACCAAATCGAAATTTACCATATCCCACAAATTAAATTACGGTACTTTTGATGAACTAGCATTCCATGTTTCGATCCACATGATACATATTTTTACTTACCTAGTTCAAAAATAAATGCTATAAAATTAAACCAACACTACATTCTTCTCCTTTGGCGCGTATGGATCAATGTGGTTATGTGCATTAAACATATACACAATACACCATCAGTTTACTGCTCTCCACCCACGGTGAATGCAATGCTTCTACTACTGATCGATTAATTATACAGTCTAGCCCTACAAACAGTAAAGAATGCCATATAGAGTCTATCCAGTACTAATATATGATGAGTACCAGAAAACATTTCAATGATCTAGAGTATATACCTTACACTAGTAAGCAAGAGGAAAATAATAACATTAGGCAACAATAAGTTTATTTGCAATATTGGCAAACCAAGCAATAAGCTATATGCGGCAAATGACTTTTTGGGGGGGGGACCTAAAACTATCAGGTAGTTCACAATCACAAAGGAAGTAGAGTCAACAAAATTATAAAATGTAAAGAGTAATATAAGATGAATGCAAATCAAGAAGATAGTACAGCCTTTTCTCCAAGTAGATATTTTATTCATTTCAAAGAAACATGATAGGTCCATCATACATTATATCCTAATAATGAGAGAGAGAGAGAATGACAAAAGGAATATTCCAATTCCTAACAACCACACCAATCATTAGCCAGCTATTACCTATACTAGGTAAAGATAAAATAGTAAGCCAAAAACAGTAAATTCAGAAAAGACAAAATGAAGCATCCATCCATTCCATTCCTTATTACTCCCCTTCAAGCTGAGCTTGCTGTCCTATAGAAGCTCCAAGCTTGCGTAAAAGATGATGATGTTGCTTCACGGAGAGTTGCTTAGTCAGGATATCTGCCAGTTGTGAATGAGAGGGAACATGATGTGTGACAATAGTCCCTGCGGCAATCTTGTCTCTGATGAAGTGGCAATCAACCTCAATGTGTTTAGTTCTTTCGTGAAGAACTGGATTAGCTGCTATAGCAATCGCAGCTTTGTTGTCACATTGCAGAATTGTAGGTGGTAGATTGTCTATTCCCATATCTTTAAGCAATGCTGTGATCCATGTGATTTCACAGGAAGTAAGTGCCATGGCTCTGTATTCAGCCTCTGCACTGGATCTAGCAACCACTGTCTGTTTCTTTGATTTCCAGGATATAGGAGAATTACCAAACAGAATACAGAAACCAGTTGTTGATCTTCTAGTAACTGGGCAACTAGCCCAATCACTGTCACAGTAGGCTTGAACTTGCACTACAGAGAAAGAGGCCAGCAGAATCCCTTGACTTGGACAACCAGCTAGATATCTCAACACCCTTGTAGCAGCCTGCATATGACTTGTTGTTGGTGCTTGCATATATTGACTTAGCACATGAACAGAGAAGGTGATGTCTAGTCTAGTCACAGTAAGATAAATCAATTTTCCCAGCAACCTTTGAAAAGGGTGAGGATTGTGCAGTAGTTCACCAGTAGTAGGCTCTAGTTTATCATGTACATCCATAGGTACTTTGAGTGGTTTGACATTCTGCAATCCATACTCAGTGAGCAAATCTACAGTATATTTTTTCTGAGATAGGAAAAAGCCAGCACTAGATCTGTCTACCTCCAGTCCTAGAAAATAGTTCACAGCACCCAAATCCTTCATGTGAAATGAAGCATCCATAAATTGTTTTAAGGAATCAATGTCTGTTGTAGAATTTCCAGCAATCAACAAATCATCAACATATACCAAAACTAAAGTAATAGAAGACTCAAAGGTGATTGTGAACAAACTGTAATCAGTTTTAGATTGAGTATAGCCCAGTTCAAGCAACTTATGAGACAACTTGGTGAACCACTGTCTAGGAGCTTGCTTAAGCCCATATAGTGATTTCAGTAACTTACATACAAAAGAGACTGCAGTAGAATCCAAAACATCACCTTGTTGCTTGACCAGCCTTGAACCAAGTCCCTTGTATCCAGGTGGAGGTTTCATATAGACTGATTCATGGAGGTCACCATGCAAGAAGGCATTGGTGACATCCATCTGAATAACTATCCAGTCTTGAACAGCTGCCACTGCAAGTAATGTTCTCACAGTAGTCAACTTTGCAACTGGTGCAAAAGTATCCAAATAGTCAATCCCATAGACTTGTTTGCATCCCAGTATGACCAATCTTGCTTTGTACCTTTCAACTGATCCATCAGGCTTGAATTTAGTTTTGAAAACCCATTTGCAAGCAATTGTCTTCTTATTTGGTGGCAAAGTTGTTATTTCCCAGGTATTATTATCTTCCAAGGCACTCAATTCCAGATTCATTGCATCCACCCAGTGTTGATGTTGAATTGCAGATTTGTAAGAAATTGGATTGTTCCAGCAAGAGATGCTAAGAAGCACTTGAACTCTGGGTTAACTGGTTGATCTGTCACTGTAAGCACATTAGCAACACTTGGTTTTTGCAGATTGTGTACATAAGCATCCAACCAAACTGGTTGTTTGATTATTCTGGTGGATTTTCTCTGAGGTATTATTGGTGGAGGTGAAGGAGAATGGTTATCATTTGGAGATGATGGTGGTGTTTGAGGATCAGAGTTCTCATTAACAAACATATCTTCAGAATCAATCACTACAGTTCGATTGACAGAGGGAAGAGTTGTAGGTAGAGGATGAACATAAGAATTTTTAGTGGCTGAGTTTAGTGGGAATATTTTTTCATGAAACACAGTATCCCTAGAGACAAATATCTGTTTAGTTGAGATATCAAGAAGCTTGTATCCTTTCTGTCCCGGAGGGTAACCCAGAAAAACACATGGAACTGCTCTTGCAGTGAATTTATCTATGTGGTATACAGGATTAGAAGCCAATACCAAACAGCCAAACACCTTCAGACCATCATAATCAACTGGTTGATCATACAAAACCTCATAAGGAGACTTATTTTCCAACATTGGTGTGGGAAATCTGTTGATCAGATACACTGCTGTCATGACAAAATCACCCCAGTATGTCACAGGAAGACCAGACTGAAATTTCAGGGCTCTAGCAACCTCCAGAATATGCCTGTATTTCCTTTCTGCTCTTGCATTTTGTTGGGGTCTGTTTACACAAGACTTTTGATGAACTATCCCATGAGATGAATAAAACTGAGTACAAGAAACATCTGAGAATTCAGGAGCATTATCTGACCTTATGCAGGCAATTTTCTTCTTAAACTGAGTTTCAGCATACTTGTAAAAGGCTTTAAAACAATCAAGAAAATCAGACTTGTTTTGCATTAAGTAAAGCCAGGTATTTCTGGACTTATCATCTACAATAGTCAGAAAATACCTAAACTTACCTCTTGTAGGTATTTTATAAGGTCCCCATGTATCCAGGTGAATCAAGGCAAACAATTCACTGGCATGAGAAACACTAACAGAAAAAGGCAATTTTGGAAACTTTGCCATTGGGCAGGTTAAACATACCTTGTCAGGAGCAAATGAAGCAATTTGAGATTGTAAATATGGTATCATTTTCAATTTTGATACAGCTGCATGCCCAAGCCTCAAATGCCAAGTAGTACAATCCACAGTAGCAGCAACATTACAAACAGACATAGAAGAATTAACAGTATCTTGCAGATAATAGAGTCCATCCTTGACATTAGCTACAGCTTGCAAAGTTTTAGAGTCTGAGTTCACAATGTTGCAAGACTGTGGAGTGAACTGAATATCACAATTATTGTCCTTAGCAAGTTTGTGAATAGACAGCAAATTATGCTTGAATTGAGGTACCAACAAAACATTATACAGAAGTAATCCATTCAGCAACTTTACATCTCCAACATGAGTGATTTGAGACACGGCTCCAGTTGGAAGCTTGATGGTATGATTCCCACCTGCAAGCCTGACATTACAGAGCAAATCTACAGAACCAGTAATATGATCACTTGCCCCAGAATCAACAATCCATGTATGACCATTATTTGAAGCCAAGTTACAAGTGACCATTCCAGAGAAGGCCATATCAAACTCATCAGCTGGTTCATCATTTTTCAAGGCTTGTAGAGAATTTACAGGCAACAGCTTGAGAATTTGCTCCAATTATTGAGAACTGAACACTACATCTTGGTCCTTAGACTCAGTGGAGCATTGAGAAACATCATTTGCCATTCTTTGTGGAAAATTCTTGTTTGCAGGCTTCTTAGGTGACGACTGAGCAGAGTTACCCTTTTGCACAGATTTCTTATGTTTCAGATGCCATGGTGGATACCCTATCACTGTCCAACACCTTTCAGCTGTATGAAATTTTCCACCACACGCAGTACATATGACTACCTTAGTGTCTGGTTGCTTTTTAATCATCATAGCAGAAAACTCTGCATCTGTCTGTAGCACATCTCTCTGTGATTCTTCTTGTTGAATCACAGCACATGCCATCTCAACAGTAGGTAAAGGATCTCTCAAGAGTAATTGGCTCCTTAAAGGACCATACACATCATCTAAGCCATTAAGAAAGACAAAGAGTTTGGATTCCTCTCTTTGAGTTTCTATAGCTTTTAATAGATCAGTAATTTCTGTAGTAACAGTTGTGACAGTAGGCAAGATATTCATTGACTCAATCTCCTCCCATAGGCTACTGAGTTTAGTATAATAATCATTTACTGTCATTTTATTTTGAGCAAACTGAAACAGGTCTTTGTTGAGTCTATATTTCCGAGATCCATTACTGAGTTGAAACCTACGCTCTAATTGCTTCCATACTTCACTAGCAGAACTAATAAACAAAATTGATTGTTTAATAGCATCAGATACATTAGCATGAAGCCAAGAAATTACCAGATCATTGCAGGTATCCCACTGTAGAGCTTGAGTATCATCAATAGTACTTCTGGTCACGGTCCCTTTAACAAAGCCCAATTTGCGTTTTGATGAAAGTTGAAGTTCTATAGATCTCTTCCAACTCCTGTAATCACCATCACCTTCAAGTTTTGTAACACTTACAGACAAAGGACCGTCTGAAGGATGAAGAAATAATAGGTTTTGCATATCTGCAAAAGTAAAATGACCTCCTCCTTGTGCAGCCATTACTTTGAATGTAAGCTAATAAACCTTTTAAAAAAGGTGTTTAGATCTGGTGTATATAAAAGGAAATGAAGAACAAGGATAAGCTTGTACTGATTCTCTTCTAAAGAAAAAAACACTCACACTCTGATACCATAAAGAGTAATATAAGATGAATGCAAATCAAGAAGATAGTACAGCCTTTTCTCCAAGTAGATATTTTATTCATTTCAAAGAAACATGATAGGTCCATCATACATTATATCCTAATGATGAGAGAGAGAGAGAGAATGACAAAAGGAATATTCCAATTCCTAACAACCACACCAATCATTAGCCAGCTATTACCTATACTAGGTAAAGATAAAATAGTAAGCCAAAAACGGTAAATTCAGAAAAGACAAAATGAAGCATCCATCCATTCCATTCCTTATTAAAATGCTTGTAGCATGTGTTAATTTATAATTTCTAGAAATTTGAGTAAAAAGAAACATCATCCCAATCTCAAAATGTAATCACCCCATTGCATGTTAATGAAGAAATGGATAAGAGATGACAAATAGGAATTTTTCAATACTAGAAAGCTATCAGCCAAAAGTAAATGCTATAAAATTAAACAAAAACAACAATCTTCACCTCTGGTGCGTATTGATCGATGTGGTTATGTAAATTAAAATTATCTTTAATTTATTGATGATTTAACAATTATTATCGATATATATAAATTTTTTTTTGCTTTTGTAGCCTTTCTTGTTTGTTAATTCAAGTGAAGAAACTAACTCTTCATGCAATGAGAAAATGGTCTTTTATAGAGGCACGCCTTGGACGAATGTATTGAGCAATCCAAGTTTTGGAATTTTGTTTACAAGCTGTACAAACGTTGACATTTTGTAAATAATTTGATGCACTTGGAGAAAGAAGAAGAATTTTATCATCGTCTGAAAGAGAGTTCAACTTCAAGCAAAGAGTGAATTAATAGTTGCCTTGGTCACAAATTTTCAATTTTGAAGCAAGGGGAACAACTCATGATGACAGTAATTATACAAGAACAAATAATAATAATAATAATAATAATAATAATAATAATAATAATAATAATAATAATAATAATAATAATAATAATAATAATAATAATAATAATAATAATAATAATAATAATAATAATAATAATAATAATAATAATAATAATAATAATAATAATAATAATAATAATAATAATAATAATAATAATAATAATAATAATAATAATAATAATAATAATAATAATAATAATAATAATAATAATAATAATAATAATAATAATAATAATAATAATAATAATAATAATAATAATAATAATAATAATAATAATAATAATAATAATAATAATAATAATAATAATAATAATAATAATAATAATAATAATAATAATAATAATAATAATAATAATAATAATAATAATAATAATAATAATAATAATAATAATAATAATAATAATAATAATAATAATAATAATAATAATAATAATAATAATAATAATAATAATAATAATAATAATAATAATAATAATAATAATAATAATAATAATAATAATAATAATAATAATAATAATAATAATAATAATAATAATAATAATAATAATAATAATAATAATAATAATAATAATAATAATAATAATAATAATAATAATAATAATAATAATAACAACAACAACAACAACAACAACAACAACAATAATAACAACAACAACAACAACAACAACAACAACAACAATCCAAGATCATGATGTAGCAAAAGGGAAGTGAGTAGTAACATTAACACGATAGACCATGTATTATTGATACTAGAGGTAGGCTTGTAATTATTAATTTTAAATATTTGGTATCTTCTTATTCTTTACAAGCTATTCATTAGCTGCCAGTAGATAATGTAAAACTATGCCTACACTTACTTGCTAGTGAATAGAAATTTGTAGGAGTAAGCAATGCAAATCTAAAGGAACAAGCAATCCTTTGTTATCGTACCCAGTAGTACTCAGTACTCATCACTATTCATTATGTAATAGCATGAGTAATAGTTATGTGTAGATAATTAAATAATTGGTGACAAAAATTTCTTGATTTAACCTATCACCCACATACCATAATTTTCATTCATTTCTTTTTGATCATCCCAAACAAAAAATTTCACTAATCTTATATGTCATCCCTATATGTTTCCGATTTATACCATGTACGGTAAATGGAATAAAAGACGAAGACATTCTACAAATGAAAGCAGCCATGACCATGCACAAATATACATGTGCAACCCAAGAGGGAATGCATTGAAAGACACCGAATAGATCATCACCAAACCATTTAATCCAAAACACATTACATAAATATAACATCCAAGCCCACAACCGAATGCATACCGGACCCAACAACCCACCACAGGTCAGTCCAAAAATGCTAGCAAATTGGTATACATTAGCTATTGACTTGTATCTATAAAGGGCCCAAACACTCTTAATCTAATCGATGTGGGATGTTACAAACACCCCCTCTTATTGGGTCAACGTCCTCGTCGAGCCCACACACAAACTTACTAAACCCGGGCAGTGTCTCTGCACTTCCGGCCGGGCAGAGCTCTGATACCATTTATAACATCCAAGCCCACAACCGAATGCATACCGGACCCAACAACCCACCACAGGTCAGTCCAAAAGTGCTAGCAAATTGATATACATTAGCTATTGACTTGTATCTATAAAAGGCCCAAACACTCTTAATCTAATCGATGTGGGATGTTACAATAAATCAACTCCAGGTTCAATTACCATCAAAGCATCCCAAACACATAACTGCAATTTGTGCATATATATAACACATAATAATCAAGTACTAGCTAGAAAAAGACAGTTAAATCTTAATTACACAAATTTATCATCAAAAGTTCGTTTTGCAATCAACCCTTCACTTCATAACTTCATGAGCATGTTATATATACCTGCAAATGGGAACACAATCCAGATCATAAGAACGTATAAAAAAAAATTCTTATTAATTAGTATCTGTAAGTTTCGAAACTCGTGACTTCCGTAGATTATGCTAAAATGCATCCTCCCTTGCAAGGACAATAATCTTTTTCCAACATTTGGGAACTCATAATCAAGTTTGCCTTTGTGCTACTTTGCAATAAAAATATGTTTCAAAACTTCAACTTATCCTCTAAGGCAGTGTTAACTGTAATATCATGCTTTGGGTATTTGTTTATACATATCATTGAACTTAATCGTGATCATGTTCAACATAATACGGACTAGTTAAAAAGTAAATGCTATAAATTAAACCAACACTACATTCTTCACCTTTGGTGCGTATTGATCGATGTGGTTATGTTCATTAAACATATACACAATTAATACACCTTCTGTTTACTACTCTCCACGGTGAATGCAATGCTTCTACTACTGATGATCATCCAGACCATCGTGATTAATTAATTAGATCATCATTGTAATTAAGGTACTAATTTTGATTAACATACATTTCACCAAAGTAACTCAAAGCTGCGACAAAGCTAACCCCATCTATAGTGATACCACCAATCTTCAGTCTCGGGTTCTAAAAGAACAACAACAAAAATAAACAAACAACAATAAGAAGAAAATAAACTGTTAGGTATAATTCATGAGTTGTGATGTTAAGAATAGAATTTACACATTATACTTCTTGTAATCCTGATCTTATAAAGAATTTAGCACTATATATAGGATTTATGTGTAAGACAGTTATCTGTACAGTTTAGTCAGGAATGAACAGTGTATCGGAGACTACATGTCAGGAACAAAGAGCAAATCCTGATGACGGTCTAATATTGATGATGATCAGATACTGATGCAAGACGAAATCCTGATATCAGTCGTGTTACCGATGATGTCGTTATGGATGCTACAGAAACTGGCAAGTGCTATAAAACAGGATCGTTGTTTGAAGAACAAGCAAGAAGATATTATGAAAGAAAGAGTTTTCTATTGATGGAAACTATCGACTAGAAGGCAGAACATTGTCATGTATAGATTATATCTTTCTGTTATTAGTTGATAGGTAGCATTATAAATACTCCCTCTATGTCATTGTAAAAAAGAGCGACGAAGTTGTGAGTTCGTGTGCGTAGCTCTGTATAAGGTTTATATTCGAGAATTCGAAACAAACAGAGAGAGAGATTTGTATTGTCAGCAGCTGCTAAAGGTATTTGTACACCTTTGGTAGAGTTTGTATTTGATCTTATTAATACAAACACAGTTTGATTCATTCGTTTATTCTTGTTCAGTATAATCAAGCAAAAATCAGACACGATTATATAACTTGTATTCAACCCCCCCTTCTACAAGTTATTTGAGTTAACAATTGGTATCAGAGCGGGTTGATTTCGAATAATCATAAAGATCTGCAATCATGTCTGGTTACAAGGATGGGAATACTAAGATTCCTATGCTCAAGAGAAACGAATATACTCTATGGGAAGTAAAGATGTTGCATCATCTGGAAGCAACAGATCCTGATTATCTTGACAAAATCAGAGATGGACCTTTTGTTCCAACAAAGGTCGTTGGACAAGCAACTGTTGATGGTGTGGTTGTTCCAGAACATATAGCAGAGAAGCCAAAATCTGAATGGTCAGATAAGGACAAGGAGAACGTTCTTAAAGATGCTAAAGTGAGAAACATATTATTCAACAATCTTGATTCTGTTCTCACTAACTATGTTCTCTCTTGTAAAACTGCTAAGGATATATGGGACAATCTTAAGGTTCACTGTGAAGGAACTAAGCCTGTCAGGAAGAATATGAGGACATTACTTATACAACAGTATGAGTACTTTGAATCCAAGTCTGGTGAGTCACTTACTGATACCTTTGATAGGTTTACAAAACTCATAAATGAGATGGCCATGCATGGTAAATATTATGACTTGGAGGATATGAATACAAAGTTCATGAAAGCTTTGCCTGATTTCTACAATGAGAAGATATCTGCGATTGAGGAAGCTAATGATCTGGATGAGATTTCATTAGAGGCAGTATATGGAAAATTGAGAGCTTATGAACTTGACAAGCAGCAGAAGAAGAGCAGGAGTGAAGGAAAAATAAAGACTATTGCACTTACTGCTCAATCTGAAGTAAAGAAGCTTCCTGAAGAACAGCATGAAGAGATTGCTCTAAAGAATTCAAGGAAGAAGAAAAGCAAAGAAAGTTCTGAGTCAGAGACTACTGATATGGACTCTGACAACAATGATTCCGAATCTGAGATGCAGGAACTCTTTGCTATGTTTGCTAAAGCCTTCAAGAAAGGAAGATTCAAAAGGAGAAGATTTAGCAAAGGACCTTTTCAAAAGAAGGAGGAGAAGAAGAGTGACAAAGGCAAAAGTACAATTGTCAAACTTGATAAGGCCAAGATCAAGTGCTTTAACTGCAGCGAGCTTGGACACTTTTCTAGTGAGTGTAAGAAGCCTAGGAATTCAGGAAAGGGTAATGCACTTATGGTCACACAGAAGGATTGGGCTGATTCCAGTGATTCTGAAGATGAATTGGATTATGACAACATTGCATTGATGGCAAATGGTTCAGACAAACCTGGATCTCCAAAGAAAACTTCTCTATCCTCTGTTAAGGTATCACTTCACTTTCTTGATTCATTTGATAGCTTAAATTCTGATGAAATTAGATCTATCCATGCTGAGTTTAAGAATCTTATGACTAATTTTAGAATTCTTACTTGTGAAAGAGATGAACTTAAGGTTGAGAATGATAAATTAGTTGATAGAAATAATTTTCTTGAATCTGAGTTAATTCAAATGTAAGAATACAAGTTGAGTTCTGATAAAGCTAAGCATGATTATAGTGTTATTCTTGAGGCTTATGACTATGTTAGAAAAGAACTAGAAGAAGAGAGAGATGTGATTAAGACCATTAACAATTCCAGTAAAAAGACTATAGAAATCTTTGAAAGTGGAATTCGTGGTTAGGTTAATGGTTTAGGTTTTGATAAGGCTAGACAAGAAGAAAAAGTAGCTATTGTCAATGATGATAGTAAAATAGAAGCTAACACATCTAAATCTAAAGGTAAGGAAATTGTTTCTGAACCTAATCATGTTAAATTTGTTGATTCAAAAGGTACTCCTGTTGTACACAAAAGGATTAACAATAGTAATTCAGATGAGAAAGTGTTAGAGAAACCTAAGAATGTAAACATAGGGTTTCTGTCTAAGTCTTAGTTGAAACAGAGATTAGATGGTCTTTCAGAGTCTAGCAAGATCAAGAGAAATAGGAATGGAAAAGAAGGTATTAACAAAGAGAATAATTACAAGAATGTACCTGATGCACCTAGGAAAAAATGCTATAAGTGTGGAAATCATAATCATTTGGCCCTAGACTGCAATCAAAAACCTTCTTGGAAAACTGAGTCCAGATTCCCCAAGACTCAGAAAATTCAATACCAACCACAAAAAGCTTGTTATCATTGTGGTAGTTTACTTCATTCCATTTACATGTGTAGAGAATATCATGAACTGTATTATGACTATTATTCCTTGAAATCTGAAACTCCTAGTCACTAACAGTTTGTGAAATTAGAGTCTAAAGTTGACTCTACAACATGTAAAGTAAAAGCAAAATTCTCAAAGCCTGTCGTTTCTAAATCTAGTAAGAAAGGATCCAATCAAAGTTGGGTCCTAAAAAATTCTAACTAGTTACTTTTTGTTTGCAGGGCACAGGAAAGAAGCATTCAATTATCTTGGACAGTGGATGCTCTGGACATATGACTGGAAAGAAGTCCCTGCTTACAAAGTTTGAGAGGAAAGCTGACCCAGTAATATCCTTTGGAGATGGCAACAAAGGAGAAACTCTGGGATATGGCTCAATTGTTTTGGGGAATGTCATCATAGAAAATGTAGCACTGGTTGAAGGCTTGAAACATACTCTTTTAAGCATAAGTCAACTGGGTGATAAATGTTACAAATCAATCTTTGACAGAGAAGGATGCAAAATCTTGAATATGCAGAATGGAGACATTGTTCTAACTAGTCAAAGACATGGTAACATATATGAAGCCAGTTTAAGTGATACATCTAAAGGAATTGTTAGATGTCTCTACAGCAAAGCAACAAGTGATGAAAGCTGGAATTGGCACAAGAAGCTCTCACATCTTAATTTCAAGAAGCTTAATCAACTTGTTAAGCACAATCTGGTGAGAGGCCTACCTCAGGCAAATTTTGTGCAAGATGGACTTTGTGATGCATGTCAGCTTGGAAAGCAAAGAAGAACCACTTTCAAGAGCAAGACTGAAAATTCAATTACTGAACCATTTCACATGCTACATCTTGATTTGTTTGGTCCAGTAAACATTATGTCTATCAGCAAGAAAAGATATGCTCTAGTGATAGTGGATGATTTCACAAGGTTTACATGGGTGTTCTTTCTACACAAGAAGGATGAAGCTCCTCAGCAAATCATTGAACTTGTAAAGAATATTCAGAATAACTCTGAGTACAAAGTTAAAGTACTTAGGAGTGACAATGGTACTGAATTCAAGAATTCTACAATGGAGGAGTATTGTGCAGACAATGGAATCACTCAACAGTTTTCTGCACCTGGTACACCTCAACAGAATGGTGTAGTGGAAAGAAAGAACAGGACTCTCATAGAGGCAGCAAGAACCATGCTTGCAGATGCAAAACTTCCAACCTACTTTTGGGCAGAAGCTATTAACACTGCATGTTTCACTAAAAATTGTACCTTGGTAAATGGTCATGGAAAAACTCCCTATGAGATGATCAAAGGAAAGAAACCAAGTGTGAAATACTTTCACATTTTTGGATGCAAATGCTATGTCCTAAAAGTTCATCCAGAACAACTTGGAAAATTTGAAGCCAAATCGGATGAAGCAATCTTTCTAGGATATTCAGCATCAAAGGCCTTCAAAGTTTATAATCTCAGAACTCACATTGTTATGGAATCAATTCATGTTGCATTTGATGATAAGAAATTTGGAATTCTGCAAACTGATGAAAGCCATGACAAATTGGAATTTGAAAATCTGAAAAATTCTGAGATACTCTCTAGTGATGATGAAGGTTCTCCAGAAGGAATTTCTATTGCTTCTCAAAGGAATGCTACTGTTGAGGGGGAGCAAATAAATCAAAGTGAACACAGTGATCATCAGAAGCAGACTAGCCTTTCAGAGTCTACTCCATCAGGAATTGACGTTTCAGAGTCTACTCCATCAGGAATTGACGTTTCAGAGTCTACTCCATCAGGAACTGATCTTTCAGAGTCTAATGAGGAAAGATCAGTAACTAGCAGCAATATGGAATCTACTGATTCTATTGATCAAAGGAGAGTTTTTGAAGGTAGAGAGAATTCTTCTACAAGAGATACCACTAACTTAGGGGGAGAGACTAGCAGAGTCAATCTACCACCTGTTAGAAAATGGACAAAGGATCATACTAAAGATTTGATTATTGGTGATCCAAATAGTGGTGTTCGAACTAGAAGATCAATTCAAAATGAATGCTTGTATAGTTGCTTTCTCTCAAAGAATGAACCTAAGAAGGTTGAAGAAGCCTTACAGGATCCTGATTGGGTAATTGCAATGCAGGAGGAGTTAAATGAGTTTGAGAGAAACAAAGTCTGGAAACTGGTACCAAGACCTAAAGATAGATCTATTGTTGGTGCAAGATGGGTTTTCAGAAATAAGCTAGATGAATCTGGTATGATTGTAAGAAACAAAGCTAGACTGGTGGCCAAGGGTTATTCTCAGGAAGAAGGCATTGATTATGATGAGACCTTTGCACCTGTAGCAAGATTAGAAGCAATCAGAATGTTTCTTGCATGGCAAACTTGATGAGGAAGTGTATGTGGAACAGCCACCTGGATTTGTTGATCCAAAGTTTCCAAATCATGTCTACAAACTTGACAAGGCACTCTATGGACTAAAGCAAGCACCAAGAGCATGGTATGAGACTTTGTCTAAATTTCTTCTTGAAAATGGCTTCACAAGAGGTACAATTGACAAAACTCTTTTCTTTAGAAAGATAAAAGGTGAATTGCTTTTAGTTCAAGTTTA
Organism: Kitagawia praeruptora; assembly: GCA_037693485.1. NCBI lineage: Eukaryota > Viridiplantae > Streptophyta > Magnoliopsida > Apiales > Apiaceae > Kitagawia > Kitagawia praeruptora. The sequence continues at coordinate 65,531,530 of CM075351.1, forward strand.
TGTTGATGATATTATTTTTGGTTCTACTAATGAAAAGTTGTGTGCTAAGTTTAGCAAGCTTATGCAGTCTAAGTATCAGATGAGCATGATGGGTGAATTAAATTATTTCTTAGGCTTACAGGTCAAACAGACTGAGACTGGTATTTTCATTAACCAGTCAAAGTATATCAAAGATCTTTTAAGAAGATTTGACTTTCAAGACTGTGCAGTTGCAAAAACACCCATGGCAACAGCCACTAAACTAGACTCTGATCCTAAGGGAAAGAGTGTGGATTATACTAGTTATAGAGGCATGATAGGCTCATTGTTATATCTAACTGCAAGTAGGCCGGATATAATGTTTTCTACTTGTTTGTGTGCTAGATTCCAAAGTGATCCTAAGGAATCTCATTTAATTGCTGTGAAGAGAATTTTTAGATATCTCAAAGGAACTCCAAATCTTGGTTTGTGGTATCCTAGAGAATCTGATTTCTTTCTAATTGGCTATTCAGACTCTGATTATGCAGGGTGTAAAATAGACAGGAAAAGCACTACAGGTACATGTCAATTTTTGGGAAACAGATTGATTTCTTGGGCAAGCAAGAAGCAACAATCTGTCTCAACCTCAACTGCAGAAGCTGAGTATATAGCAGCAGGCAGTTGTTGTGCACAGCTCCTTTGGATAAGAAATTAGTTGATGGATTATGGTATGACACTAAGTAATATTCCTATGTTTTGTGATAATACTAGTGCTATTAAAATTGCAGAAAATCCAGTTCAACATTCAAGGACTAAGCACATTGATGTCAGGTATCATTTTATTAGAGAACATATTGAGAATGGTACTGTGGAACTTCATTTTGTTCCTATTGACAAACAGCTTGCAGATATTCTAACTAAACCACTTGATGAGACTACATTCAGTAGATTAGTAAGTGAGTTAGGAATGTTAAATTTTTAGATCTTTAACATCTGCAATAGTAGCAAAGTATGTTGTTTTTAGCTTATAGACTTGATATTTTTGTCAGGATCTATATTTGATTGTTAAATACTTTAGCTATAACACATTGCCTTGATAAATTTCAGTATGATAGACTTGTTAATAATCATCAGGATTAGATTTGTTATCAGGATGCTGACGTCATCAGTATTATGTAAGTATCAGGATTGTGAAAATTGTTTCAAATCCTGACGTTTACTTTGTGTAGTAATCTAATTCTATGATGTGTTAAGTCTATGCCAGCATGTTTTAATGTTTGCATACTGATAATTTATACATCATTCAATATTCAAAAGACAAGTAGATAATAAGAAATTGTATTTTCATTAATTGAAAGTTTTACATACATGGAAATGAAATACAACATCTTTTTGTCTAATTTCTACTGATAATTCTATACTTGTCTATTGATATGAATTCTGAGGTAGAGGACAAGGAGCATCTCAAGAAATTCATCAGGGGATTGAATAGCCTCGTCTACTCTTGGATTCCTTGTCTGGGTGACTTGAATGAGAGCAGCTAACTTAAATGAATAGCATCTCCATCAAGATCAACCTCAGACTCTCGGCCAAATTCTTCATCCTCAAGTTTTGAGGAGGTTAGGGGAAGATTGTATCCAACAGATGGATGTTCTAGGAGAAACCTCTGGATATTATCAGAAACCAATCCATTCATGATTAGTTCGATGAGAAGAGTCGTCTTTTCAAAGAAATGATCAAGAACAGGATGTTCATCGACTATGAAAAATCTAAAGAATGGGTTTGAAGGGAATTTTGGTTTGAGAAGCATTGTTGAGAAGAAAAGAAATTGAAAGGTTTATGGAGAAAGGCATAAGGCGTCTGTTTCTTTTAAAGAAAGACGTGAGAAGCTGAACAGTCACTTGGAAGTTTTAATGAAGTCAGATGCTAATTATTGCATATGACTGTATTTCTTGTTTTCAAGAAATGTTGAACATATCTAACCAATTGATTTTTGTTCAGATTAATTGTTTATTTCTTTTTCAGATAAAAGAAAAATGCCACGTGGAAACTGCATATTAAGTCTCTGGAATCAGGATGATATTGATCAGGATTTCATGTGTGACCATCAGGATTTGAGAATTATTATCACATTGTATTTTGTGATTATTTTGATGAGAGGTCAACAGGAAAAGGAAGCTGATCAGTATTGATTATTTATACCCTGATTTATTTCATGAAAATCAATTTTGGATTTTATTTTCCAAAAATCGTGGGTAACCGCACTTTTCAGGGACTGACACCTGTCAATCTACGTGTCAATGTGGGATAGTGGTCTGAAAGATTTGTGAAATATATTTGTTTTGAAACTCTAATCGTGTAATTGCTTTCTCTAATTTTACATTCTCTAAAGCAAAAACCACTCTTGAGTTTTCAAAATCACTAATCCATTTTCATCCAACAAGGAAGGAGTGTCATCTGATTTTCATCCAATCATGGACTTTCTGGCGTATGGACCATTAAGTTATGCATTGACAGCATCTCCACAGATCAATCAAGTAGCTGTTTCACAAGCTTGGGAGAATGCTGAGGTAATTGATTCTACTCAGAGTCAATCAGGTAAGATTGTTCTACATTTAGGACAAGATTCTTTTGACATTACTGAATCTGTTGTTAATTCAGTACTTCGCTTACCTGTTACTGATAGTTATGCAAATGAACCATCTGATGATAATGTAAGAACTATGTTATCTGAATTAGGTTATAGTGGACCTCTAGACAACATGAGCCAGTTGAATAGGTCTTTTCTTAGAAAGGAATTGTCTTTTTTACATTGATCAAATAGCTAAATGTTTTACTGGTAAATGTAGTTCTTTTCAGCAAATTACTTCTGTTACATCACATATTGCTTATAGTTTGCTTTATGACAGAGTAATTAACATTGGTCACATTATCTTAAATCAGATGAGTATTAAACTTGGGTTAAGAGATCAAAACAGGAAAATGGTTTATTATCATAGATTTATGCAAATGTTTATTAACCATTTTATTCCTGATGTTGAAGCTAGATTTGGTAGGGAACATTGTGTTTCTTCTTATGAACAGCAAAAGAGAATTTTCTCTGACATTATAAAGAAGGACAATGAAAAGAATCTAGATGAAATACCTGCAATTCATTATCCACATCATGTTCAGGTAATTCTTAAAACTCATCTTCCTACTCTTTACAATTCTTCTTTCTTTTGTGGTGAAATGGCTCAGGAATCTCATTTGGAGGAGAACCCACCTGTGTCTACCCAAGTAGCCCAAAACATTATAGTCTCTGAAACAATTCAAGAACCAAATTTTGATCCATAACCTATTGTTTCAAAGAAACCAATCTCTGGTGTTTCTCAAAAGATATCAGTTGTAAGGAAGAGAAGATTTGTTGTGTCAAGTAGTAGTAGTTCTAGTGAAGATGATGATGATTTAACTCTTGCTGAGAGAGCAGAATTGAAGGCTGCAATTCAACTTTCTCTGTTAGCACATAGAGATGAAAAACCTAGTCACAGCCAGGCTGCAGTCTCCCAAAAGGCTGTAGTTCTTAAAAAGGGAAAACAGTTACTGGATAATGTCTCTCAAAAGACTGTGTCTATTGAACAAAGATCTCATCCCAAGATCACTTCTGTGTCTACACCTCTTGAGTCTTCTCAGGATAAATCTTTTGCTCACTATACCAGGAGAACAAGGAGAAAGATTCAATTGTCACCTATACACACAGAGTCTAGTCCAACTAACATTATGCAGGTTTCTACACATCAAGCTACATCTATGTCAGTATTTGACAAGAGAGATCTGGATATTGATTCTTCATGGGAAGCTACATTGTCATACAGAATGGCTATGGGACTTATCTCTCTAAAAGTGAAACTTTCCAGGCCAGTTCTAAATTTTCTAAGTGAAAGTGTTCCTAGACTTTCATTTCCTGAAGAATATGGACTTCTACATCAAAGACTTGACTTAATGAAGATGTATTTCTATGTATTTGTCAGAAGACAATTAGTCAAGAAATTTGGACTCTCGAAGCATGTTGCACTTCAATCACTTCATGCATATTTATTTGACAAGGATGTCATTATTGAAGATGCTTTAGCTCAAAGTGAACAACTGGAGGAAGTAGATAGAGGGAAGCAGTCAACAGAAGATACTATTGCACCAGTGGTGAATAGTAGGAAAGATCAGATCACAGTCACTGCAACACAAGAACCATTTAATCAGAGGAAGGATGACTCAGGAGTTGTGATAGCTGATGTTGAAAGGACTTCTGTGATGACTGAGAATGCAAGTGAGATACCCTATGATATGGGAGGAATGACTTTGGTTGATTTTTCTGAAGATCAAACAAACTTTGTTCAGTCAGAGTCTATCCACCTTGAGGGTGAGTCTCAGCAAGCAACACTTAAAGACGGTGATGTACTAACTATGGTGTCTAATGAAATATTACTGAAGACATCAGAGTCTAGTAAAAAACCTGAAAGTGGTATACTGGAGCCTGTAGTCTCTGGAAGGAAAGAAGATGATTGTATGGGTTCAGAGACTATAGCAGCTCACTCCTTGGAGAAAACCTCAAGCCCCTTGCCATATGAGGAACCCTCTCTCCATGTGAGTTCAGGTATAAAAACTCCTTCTAAACTCTATTTTTCTGTAGATCATGAGAGCACTTATCAAAATTTGAGTGATACACTTGAAAAGATGGACTTAGATCCACAATCAGAGCGGCTAGCTCCTGACCATGCAAAAGGTGAGGTAGAAAGAGTGTTGACTTTAGTAAGTCAAAGTGAGAATGAGGGTATGGATGATCAACTCCATAGTGAGGAAGAGAAAATTAGGAAACCATCGTTTGATTTCTGGGATCAGGTTTTTCCTGAATCTTGGTCTGAAAATTTGGATATGGATGCTTGTACTTATTCATTCATCAAAATGTATCAGAAGAATGACCTAGCACATCACAATGCAAAGCCAGAAGTTAAAGCTCAGAAGCAAAAGGAGAGGCTTGCAGGAATCATTAACAGAAGAGGTGCCAGGATAAAGCAATCTCTTGATACGTATGTACCAGATGAAGTTCCTAATGATCCTAGTGTTCCTTTGTATGTACTTCCAATATCAGCTAGAATTGAGACATCTACAGTCTCTGATCACTCTAAAGAGGAGTCAGGATTTGAAGATGTTAGTACACAGAATACTGGTGAAGGAGATGATGATCATGTTTCAGCTACAGATCAGAAAGATTAAGATGTTGATACTTCTAATCAGGTTTTATTACTTGAATATTAACAACACAAGCAACTTCTTCTACAAGACTTGAAGATACAGTTCTTTCTGATTCTGATTCTGAAGATACAAGAAGCACTTCCAACATTGAAGTTCATTCTGATGTTTTGAAAGATATTCAGAATTCTCAAATTGCTATGCAAACAAGACTTCAATCACTTGAAGATAACCAAGTCACAATTATGGAAAATCAAGCAGTTCTGATGAATATCATTTGTTCTGTTTCTGAATCTCTTGGAATTAATGTTGCTGATGTCAAAAAGGGGGAGATAAAGATAATTCAAAGACAACAACAACAGACCGGGGGAGATAAAGAGCAGACAAAGGGAAGTAAACAGAAGAACTAGGAGTGACAGTGGTGAATCTTAGCTAGGAAGTGGTAAAGGAAGAGCAGCATTAATAGTTAAAATTCTTTCTTTTAAGTACTAGATAAATGTCTACATCTGGGAAGGAGGTACTTAACTTCATAATTCTACATTCATAAATTCTATTCTGGTTGTATTGTTATATGTTTTGACATCCACAACTCATATTTATGCTTCAGATTTTAAAGCATAAATAGGGGGAGATTGTTAGGAATAATTCATGAGTTGTGATGTTAAGAATAGAATTTACACATTATACTTCTTGTAATCCTATAAAGGATTTAGCACTATATATAGGATTTATGTGTAAGACAGTTATCTGTATAGTTTAGTCAGGAATGAACAGTGTATCGGAGACTACATGTCAGGAACAAAAAGCAAATCCTGATGACGGTCTAATACTGATGATGATCAGATACTGATGCAAGACGAAATCCTGATATCAGTCGTGTTACTGATGATGTCTTTATGGATGCTACAGAAACTGGCAAGTGCTATAAAACAAGATCGTTGTTTGAAGAACAAGCAAGAAGATATTATGAAGGAAAGAGTTTTCTATTGATGGAAACTATCGACTAGAAGGCAGAACATTGTCATGTATAGATTATATCTTTCTGTTATTAGTTGATAGGTAGCATTATAAATACTCTCTCTACGTCATTGTAAAAAAGAGCGACGAAGTTGTGAGTTCGTGTGCGTAGCTCTGTATAAGGTTTGTATTCGAGAATTCGAAACAAACAGAGAGAGAGATTTGTATTGTCAGCAGCTGCTAAAGGTATTTGTACACCTTTGGTAGAGTTTGTATTTGATCTTATTAATACAAACACAGTTTGATTCATTCATTTATTCTTGTTCAATATAATCAAGCAAAAATCAGACACGATTATATAACTTGTATTCAACCCCCCCCCCCTTCTACAAGTTATTTGAGTTAACATAAACAACAACAATAAGAAGAAAAGAAAAAGAAGTTTAAGATAAGTTAAATACTGATACCGGGGGAGGATATTTGCAATAATCACCACCACCACATTTTACAAAAGCACATATCTGAGGGGGCGCAACTTGAGATGGGCGCACATATACTTACAAAAAAACTTTCGGCTGATGTTGCATACTTGCTTCCTCATCTTAATTAGATCTTCGGTTTCGGCGCTGTGGAATGTAGCTGTGGACTGTGGTGGTGTATGTATATCTAGTATAGTTGCTTTTACTTTACTACATGCAAAAGAGTATTAGTTTATTTACTCATCCAACACACATACGGCTTTTTTGTTTCCAAAATAACAGCTTTGGGGTCAAAAAATGTTTTTTCTTTTATCTCATTGGTTGGGTTATTATATTCTCTTTTGAGGCCCCGTTTTTTTATCATATAAATAACTTATGATCTAAAAACACATATTTATTTATCATTGGTTTATCGAATATTGACGGAATGTAGCCGCTGTGGACTGGGTGTATGTATATCTAGGGTGGGTTGAATAATATCTTACCTTCTTGGTTTGATTTCCAATTCTTTGGAAATTACATGTTTTCAATTCTTTCAAGTAGCTCCTTCATTTCCTTCCGGCTTAATGGCCTTTTAGCCCTCAAAGTTTCCACTGATATACCCATCAGCCCTCAATATTTCAAAACGTTCATTTTAACCCTCGAAGTATCCATAAAGGTCATAATAACCCTTAAACCGGTACAAAAAATAAAAAATAAAAAAAACGGTATAACTCGGATGGGCAAAAGAGACATTTCACAAACCGATACCGAGGGTTAAAAGGTATACTTTAGATACTTTTGGGGGTTAAAAGGTATACTTTAGATACTTTAGGGGCGAAAAGGTATACTTCAGAAAATGAATTTGTGATTTATAAATTTTGTGTTATTATAACTTTTTTCCTTTAACTTCAATTTAATGTACCATCAGACCAAATCATATAAACCTCTTTACATCAATTATATGTGAATCTTTTTTGTTTATATATCTATACTATTATATAAATTCTGAAACTTTGAAAGTTTTGGTACCTGTTTTTTGATACGTCGTGAATTTACTTATTTACCCTTCATTATAAAGAAAAATAAATAAACCTAAAATAAATAATAACAAAAAATAATTAATGGTAATTAGTCAAGATATTACCTTTTATAAACACCTAAAAACATCAATCGTATCATATATTTCTATCGTTAATATTTCCTTTCGAATTAAAACACGTTATAATTTATGGCAATTAGTCGATTAACATAATAAAATTAATGGTAATTAGTCGATTGCCATTTTCACATTAATATAATAAAATAATGGTAATTATTCGATTGCCTTTTCACATTTATTTTTGGTTGAACATATTACCTTTTATAAACACCTAAAAACATCAATCGTATCATATCTTTCGATCATTAAAAGTAACTTTCGAATTAAAACACGTTACTTTTTTAATTTAAAACAAATATTACAATCATTAACATATAACCGAAAATATCCGACGGATACGGATTCGGATTTCAAATTTCGGATTCGGATATTGGCATATCCGTATCCGAAATATCCGTTTGATAGCCCTAGTTTCCAGCTTCATATCTGGAGATAATTGCTTACCTCAAACTGGAGTGCCTTACTCAAGTGGCTTAAAATGGAGAACTTACTAGTAGCTACTTAGCTTGCTCTCTCTGTTCTTTATTCTTTAAGAAAATATTGAATACGAAAAATAAGCATACAGAAACACCAAGTTCATATTGAAACTTTTACTACTATAGAATCCTTCAGTACTTCCAGCATGAAATTTCTGATCATAGTGACCATTTTTACTTAAACATTCTTAGAGACTTGCACCAGATATAGTTATCGAAATACACTTCACCTAAAGATAAAACCAAAATTTTTAAACAATTTGTTCTCAAGCAAGTGAGCAGGCACTGGCATTGGATCTCTTCTGTAGGAATTGTCAGTGCAGCATAATTCCCATGTGAATCTTGTGACCAAATAATGAATTGCCACTAGGATTTCAATCCTTACAAACTCATAACCTGGACATACACGAGCTCCTCCTCCAAATGGAATATAGTAGTATGGAGGAATAGATGCCTGGTTCTTAAATCTTGAAGGCTCAAATTTTGTTGGTTCCTTGAATATATTACTGTCCATATGAGTCATGTTCGTAGCCCAGAATATCTGGCAATCAATGAATTGTAAGGTCAGTAAACTTAGTTCAATTGATATTTTTCTGTTCACAGGTGCTGCATATTATGTGAGATGTGTATAGTTTGATGTACAGATGAATGACCAGGTTATAAAAGGTGTTGTCTCTTACTTTCCATCCTTTGGGAATGAGATAACCCCCATATTCGATATCCTTTAGTGCCTTTCTAAAGCCTCCGAATAAAGAAGGAATCATTCTTAGTAGTTCAAGAGCAACTCTCCATGTGTACTTCATCTTGGCAAGGTCAAAGGCAATACCTATCGGGATATAAAATAGATGTTAGATACGGTAATTATGTTGAATGCGGTGGCAGAACCAGGACTAAAAAGTTCATCACTAATTTTCTATGGTCAACAAGGACTTAAAAATTTATTTAGACTAATAATTAAAGACCAATATCCAGGAACTTGAAAAAAAAACTAGTGATATTCAAAGGCCAACCAGAGGCAGAGCCTAGGCTAAACTCCCATGGTTCAACCACTGTTTAAATGTAAAACAACAAACCGTCACCTGGTCTTTGCCTTCCCAGTACATTTGAAAAGAGTACACTCACGCAAAATCATCCTTACTGATGCAGTCTGCTGGTTACCGATGATATTGGTATCAGTAGCAAAAATAAACTTGTTAGCAGCCTGTCCATGTATAAACACAGTTGGGGAGCCAAATAGACTTAACTTTGATACCGGGCCATATTTTTCAACTCTTTGTTGAACCCATTTGTCAGCTGTGTTCGACCTCATTTTCCTCATTTTCTGAAGTATACCTTTTCGTCCCCAAAGTATCTAAAGTATACCTTTTAACCCCTAAAGTATCTAAAGTATACCTTTTAACCCTCGGTATCGGTTTGTGAAATGTCTCTTTTGCCCATCCGAGTTATACCGTTTTTTAATTTTTTATTTTTTGTACCGGTTTAAGGGTTATTAGGACCTTTATGGATACTTCGAGGGTTAAAAGGAACGTTTTGAAATATTGAGGATTGATGGGTATAACAGTGGAAACTTTGAGGGCTAAAATGTCATTAAGCCTTTCCTTCCTGGTTTGCTGAAGTTCAATTCTCAGATCTGGTTCATTCATATTAACATACATTTCTCCAAAATAATCTAAGGTTACAGCGAAGCTAACCCCGCCTACAACCATACCACAAATCTACATCATCCAGAACAAGGACATTAATTAAACCACAAATATATACAACAACAATAAGAAGTAAAAAAAATATGAGTTTAAGAAAATGATATCGGGGGAGTATTTGCAATAATCACGAGCACCAATAGCATTCTCACTAATTTTTTCAATAACTTTCAAAGAACAATCCCCATTTTTTGCAACATCACATATCCGATGAGAAACAAGAGGCGGCACATTACAAGCTTCAGATGGGGGTACATATGTGCACAAAAACTTTCTGTATATAAGATCTGATGTGTTTAATAATATCAAAGTACTGAATATGATTTTGCAAGATGAACTAACAAAAGTCATAAATGTGTTAAAATTACATAAATTCTAGTCCGACAACTAATTATCAATATGCTTGAATTGACTATAAAATTTTGTAGAATTTCTCATTATTATCCTACAAATCGTTCTTTTTAAATTGAAGTTGATTAAATCTTGTCTACATCTTCAATGTCTCTAAATAATTTAAATGGAATACTCATTACATCTTATCTCCATTCTTCAATGTCTCTACATAAGTTAAATGTAATAACTCTTTATGCATTGAAGTAATATGACAGAAGCAAATTATAGAAAATATTGTATTTTAAAAATCTCAAAGGAGATTCCAGTTGAAAAATATATTAAAGTTGTTTGTTTATTATTTATTCATTGTTGTCTTATAATCGGATGATGATCAATTATAACGTTTTTTTTTGTAATAGGTTGCCAATAATACCATTTTTGAGAACTGTGGCCATATATACTGTTAGGTCGAATACACATATTATAATCAAGTACTGTATGAGAGAATTACAAGAACACACGTTTTTATACTTAAAAACTGTGTGGAATTAATAATTCCTCTCTCAGTGATGTAAAATATCACAGAGAGCTTCTTAGGTTACAATGAATGAATATTTCAATGTTCGATACCCTTCTAGGGTTAACCTAACTGTATTTATAAAACATACAGCTACTGTACAATCGTAAATTGATTCTCCTAAAATTAAGCTATACAATTGATATCAATCACGATTGCTACATGTCTCCTAAGTCAACTCAATCTCTTTGATAGCTGTTTAATCTTCAAAGATATTGCTTCCAATCAATCTTCAATCACTCTTCAATCACTGTTGACTCGTAGACACTTCTGTCAGACAGAGTTTAACAAACTCTGTTGCTTCCATCGATCAGCGTTTGCGCTTCCACTCGTTAGCGGTTACTCAAACTCTGACTGTTTCCAGCTTAAAATCTGATGTATCACTGTATCACTTAAACACTGATTAATATTTACATCAATTATATCTAACAATCTCCCCCAACTTGTTCATTAGCAAAAATGCACAAGTTAATGATAATTGATGATGTCAAAACAAAATGGACAAATGCAGTGTTTAATAAATGATCAGAGTTTAAACTACTTACTTACATAAAATCAACAGAAAAATAAGAAATTCTTACAGAGCATCATCTACAAAATTTCCTCAAGATCTGGTGTTGTTCTGAGATAATCTATCAACAATCTTCTCTCAGCATTTTCAAGTTCTCTCTACATCATCTCCTTGATTTCTCTTAACTCAGAATCATTTTCATCAGTTTGATAGATAGCAGCTCTTAGATCATAGATTTTGTTCCTCCTCATCTCATTACCCAGTCTGATGAACTTCACTTCCTCTGATTGTGAGTTGAAATCAAGAACTACAACACCCAGATCAGTCTTTAACTTTGTTGTTCCCTTCTTCATCTCAATTAGATTTCCATTCCAATCTCTGTATTTAGGAACATAGTTGCTATTGTATGTCATGCCTCTAGTTGCCAAATTTTGAAGCATTTTTCTTTTAAGCACATTTGCAACTGACTCAGTTCTTCTATTTCTTACCTTGAAAAGATACAGAACATGTTCTAGTTCTTCCAAGTATTTCAGATCAAGATCAAATTCACCGATCTTGTATACTGTTCCATCAGACATAAAATATAAGAGAAAATCCTTTTCCAATCTCTTCTAATAAACCAACTGTACTGATTCCAGTCTGTCTAAACTCTCTTGAGTAACACCACGACCTGGAATAGTCAGTGAGGAAGGATTTCTAGGACCAACATTCTACCTTGAATTTCTTCTTGAACCCAGACCAGCTCTATTTTTTCCAATCTTTCAAGCTAAACCTCTTTCATCTGAAAAATCCATAGGACCTCTAGTCTCTGGGGTTGGTTCAAACACTGATGTCTTCCCAAAAACTGATTTTAATACAGAAGAAGATAGAGAGTTCTACACAACTCTTTTAACAACACAACTCTTTTAACAACAGAAGTTGTGTTTGATTTCTTTGACATGCTTTCCTCTTCAGCAATGCCTTTAAGCTTTTGCTTAGCTTCTACTTCTATTGGCTTTTTGAATACTTGCATCCTTTGATCATCTACAACATTTTCTTTGATTTCAATGCCTTTAAGAATAGGCCTAGAAGCTTTCACATTTTTCTTACCCTTACCAGACTTCAAAGCTTTCTGATGTTCAGCTTGTAAACTCTTCTCTTCAGCTTGAATGTCTGCAATTTTGACCCTTTCTGCATTCTCTTCTAAAAACACTTTGGCAGCTAACTCTTCATCAGTCTGTGGATTAGCATAGAATAGTAGACCCTGGGTCTTAGATATACCCTGAGTATCAGTATTTACTCCACCAGACTTTGACTTAGAAGTTTTGTCAGATAGTAAACTCTTCTCAGTTGCCCTTGACCTCAGATTTCTTTGATCTTTTGCCCCTCCATCTCCTCCATCATCCTTCTGAGTCAGAGTTTGAGATTGCCTGCATTTAGTCTTAGCATACCTCTCCCCCTTTTTGACATCATCAAGCATGAGAATCGAGGTAATCAGCTCCAAGGAAGTAGCAATAGCATCAACTTTATCAGACAAATTGTTCTGATTTTCTTCAATTTTGGTTAGTCTGTCAGACATAGAGTCTTGAGCTTTTGAGAATTTGGTAATCTTGAGTTTGGTGTCAAACTCCAGAGTCATATCCTTAGCCTTAAGATCAACCTTTAGATCAGTAATTGACTTTTGACAATCATCAAGTCTGCCATCCAGTGTTTTTAATTGCACCACTGTGGCCTTCAGACAAGAAAGAATATCTGGATTTGAAATTTCTGTAGCAGTTTGTTTCACAAAATCTGCTGCTCTCCCTCTAGGAAAAATACAATCTTCCTTATACCAATTTACAGAAAACTTAGCAAGATACTCTGCTTCAATTTCATGTCTTTTGGAAGGCAGAGTGAAAGGTGCATGCTTTCCATCAGTTTGTACAGGTGCACTTTCAAAAGAATCAGAGTTTGTACTTTCTTCACCTTCAGCTTCAACACTATCATATTCAACATTCTCTGCGACTTGAACATTGTCAACAAAAGTTTGCTCAGTTTCTGTAACATCCTCAGCTGTATTCTCTGCAACAATCTCTGCAGCTTCTTTCTATTCAACAATTTCAGCATTCTCTGCAAGTTCAGCAACTACCTTTGCAACTGGTTGCTTTTCAGTCTCAACAGTCTTATCAACATTCTCTGCAATAGGAACAACTGTAGGCAGAATATCAGAGTTTAAATCCTTTGTTACCTTTTCAACTTCTTCACCATGATCAGAACCCTGGTGAGCATCAGAGAATACATCAGTATGAGAAGCTATTGTTTCTTCAAGAAGTACAGTAGGCTGATCAACTGCACCAGTTTCTTCAGAATGAACAGGAAGAGAAGAAGTAGGATGAGTCACAGGATCAGAGAATGCCATGGCAGTCTCAGCAATATCATCCATTATAGGAAAACCATCTATGTTGTCCTCATCCATTGGCATATGTACTGGTGAGTTCACAATCTCTTCTTCAGTGTTTAACTCAACAGCAGGTATGTCTGTAGCAGGGACCTCTGGAGCTTCAAAATGCATCTCTTCATCAAAATCAGAGACTATGAGCTTCCTTCTCTTGTAAGTCTGCAACTCAACAGGTGCCTCATCTTCAGAAGAAGAAGACTCTTCATCAACAATAGATGGTGATGGTGATCTGTTTGCTCTTTCCTTTTTCTCTTTTCTGGCCAATGTAGCCCTAGCAAGTCTGTGTCTGGAGTTATGAGCTACATGCTTAGTTCTCCCCTTACGTTTGGGTTTGGACTTGGATGGTTGAGGTTGAGTAGGAAGCTGAGATTTTGGTGGTTGTTGGTCAGAATGTAGTGGTTCAGAGTTTAGCGGATCAGAGTTTACTTGTTCAGAGTTTATTGGTTCAGAGTGAGATTGTGGTTGAGTGTCAGAGTTTAGTGTTTAAGTGTTTAGTGGCTCAGTGTTTGGTTGTTCAGTGCTTAGTGGTTCAGGGTTTATGGGAGGTTGTTTAGTTTGTTGAGGTTCTTGAGGTTCCTGTGGTTGATTTATGAAGTTCTGTAATGCAAGAGGGTAAACTAGAGCAGGCACCTCCCTGTTGTCATCCTTATTTTTCAAATCAGAGAATACTCTCTTATTGACCTTAAAAGGCTGAATCTCATCAGCTTCAGCAATTGCAACATTTGGCACACAAGCAGAAAATAGTAGTTGACAAAATCTAGCAAAATATACAGTTCTAGACATTGACAATCTACCGCCTATATTCATTAACACATGTCTTCCAAAATCGAAATTAGAACCATAAAGAAGAGAATACCCGATTTGGAGACTATCAGTAGGAATTGCATCCCAGTTGGTGACCTTGTTTCCAAAAGCCCTCGTAATACAGTCGAAGAAGAAACTCCATTCTTTTCGTAACTGAGGCCTTTTCACTGATCCAATCTTGTCCAAAGGACCTAAGTACCCAATCTGCTACAGCATCTCTCGCAGGTTCGTTTTAGATACAATAGCATATGAAGTATGAATTTCAAAGTCCATGGTTTCTCTGACTGTATCTGGAGTGATAACATAGTCTTTCGTCATATGTGAAAATAATAGACGGAGTCCCATTCTCTCCACCATCATCATAAATAGAGTGTTGCCAGAATGAAGCAATTTGAGATGCAGACAGTGTTTGAGGTTCGACAAGAGCATAACCAACTTCTGAATCTCGCAAGAAATTTTGCATCAAATGAAAAGCTTCTGGAGCGTTTTCATTTATCAACGGAGCTGCATAATTATTAGTGACAAACAAAAGACCAAGTGTGTTGAAAGGTTTGGTTGCCATTAGAACAGTTTGAGAAGAAATACGAAAGAAAATGATATGAGTGAAAGGTGTTTGATGAAATTTTCAAGTGAAAATGATATGAAACCGTGAATGAAAGTGTAAAAAGTGAATATGAGTGGGTGAAAGTGAATATAAAGTAAAGAGTGAATCTCAAACGTTTTCGCCTTAAAACACGCAACCAGTTACCATGATTAGTAAAATACGATCATTGAAAAATGTGTGAGTGGGACACGTGTCAAATGATTAGCAGAACAAACGTGTATACTCAGTAATTACAACTACAATTACTGCTACTTTTTCTCAGTAATTACTTGCACAAATAAACACTTTTACACTAACCAACAGCTGTCAAAAACTCTTTTTACCCCAAATTGAAATCATTTGAAAATAAAATATACCTTAGAGTATTTTGACAAAAATTCATCAGCGTTTATCACTTCTCCAACTTTATTACTGAAACCCTTTCAAATACTGTACAGATGTGAATTTGTGTGTGTGGATAGAAGAGTTTACTAATCCAATTTTTAGAGCATCTAATTTTTCATCAAATCCATAACAATAAATCAGTAAATACTGGATGCACAAACTCTGATCGTAAACACTGACTATATGATGAATGCTAAACTCTGTAGTAACTTAAATACAGAAATCTGAATACACCTATTCCCTTTGATGTCCATGATAATCCAAGTAATCTGATTTACTTTATTATACTCTTTTCTCATTAATCTGAAAGTCTTTAAGGATTCTTATCTAACCCCATATCAGATCTCAAGTAATTCCTCAAATCGATCTTACTTGCTGGTACTTCATCTGGCAGTCCAGCTATGAATCCAATATGGCTCTTTAATTCTCTTATTAACATGTCAGTTCTTTACGCTCACTTCTCTGAGCACTATTCCTTAACTCTTACAGCCTCTCTAGCCGCAATCCTCATTTCCTTAAGGGTAAACTCCTTATCCTTAACAGAATCCTCCTCCTCTGCTGGAACCTCTTCCGGGTCCTCAGTAGGGTACTCTATCGAATCCACCATCCGATCATCAGCGTGTAATCAAGCATCATCGCGCTGCTGCTCGTACGCCTCAAGGTCTGTCGCCTTACGAGTCGGTACTAGAATGAGCTAAGTTACTATCATGATACTTAATCGTTCCCATAAGGGTTTTATATGTCAGCACTTAAGTAGTCCGACTATGAACTTGGCAAGAGTTCTTCTTATATTAGTGGATTTATTGTTTTAACGTCGCATCATCTCTTGGGTTTTATAACGTAACTCTCTGATACCATTTCTGTAACACCCCCAGATCCGGGGTCAGGAATCTGGTCGTTATGTTCTCAATATCCATCCACAAAGCCAACATAATTTAACTTACAACCTTGTGACCCAAAACAACAACACAACACACCCGTTATAGTCCCAGAGATGAAATCAGAGTAAAGAACAAATTTTATTAATCACAAGTTGAGTTCTTACAATCCAAAGGAATTACAATATAATTTATACTCTTTGCCATCCATTTACATAAATACATCTGATAAACCAAAAGCTAACAGTCTAGCCTACTGGTAGCTCCTACCTCAGCAATGCCGTCCATGACATCAGTAGGCAACCCTAACTGCTGTACCTGCTTACACCGAATACTCCCTGTGCTGGCCGAAAGATCTATCTGTTGTTATGATATAATAATAATAATGCAAGGGTGAGCAATAGCCCACCAATATAATATGAAACTGAACAATAATATATATATATATATATATATATATATATATGTATGTATGATAGTTTAAAAGTATTTCTGAAACCATATGCCATGCATTAATGAACATAGTGCCAGTATGATATATAAGATGAAGTTACAAGGTAACTCAACATATGTAATCCGTGGAAATATGTGCCGAGTCAAAGAAAAGCAAGATATTATCATATTTCACAAGAAGGAAATTGCAGGAAAAATATGCAATTCCAGTTTCAAACACTTTTCAACCCTGCCAACAGTAATAATGTTGCAGAAAATTTCCACTTTGGATGACGAACTAATACTGGAGCATTGACGCGCCAGGAGACATAACATTCACGATGATCAGTCGTAGGTTATGCTCCCCACCTCTTGTTCTCTACATGTAAGAGGAAGCACCGATGGATTTACTTGTCTACCGCCCTCTGGAACCCCCTCGGACAACGGTTGGGCCATTTGCTGGACCGGCGCCACTGGGTCACTTACGCATCTCCTAGTTCATTTAACATCCATAACTTTGAAATGTAAAGTTCATCCCCCTTTCCCCAAGTTAAATACTTGTTGATAAGACTCCACAAAGTAGTCCTATCTAATTGGAAAGGACAATTCACCAATATTTCCCGAGTTGATGCTCGTTAATGGATATGGACTTGTTTCATCAATCTTACTCCTCGAGTGTTGAGGAAGTAATCAAAAGGACTCATTTTGAGGTATAAGAATCCAGAAGCGAGGGAAAAGAATAGTTTAGCAAGTATATGACCGGGCAGTCAAAGAAATAACAAGTCTCAAGTAAGGTCCCCTTATATTTTGGAATTTCTGAGCGAGTGTTTAAGTCTTCCTATAAGATAGACTTAAACGGAAAATAGGGTTTTGAGAACCTTTCCTTGATAAAATAATCATAATAAATCTCAGAAATATTTTACATAATATTTGAAGGTCAAAGATAATATTTGAAGGGAATCAAATAGTTTAAAGGTATCAAATAAATATTCAAAGAATATTTAATAAGTCATAAATATTTAAAGAATATTCTTATTATAAAATATTGCTCATAAATAATCCTTGAATGAATATATAAAATATTCACTAATTGAAAGAATCCTTGAATAAATATTCCAAAAATAAATAAATAAATCTTAAATGAATATTCAATATAATATTCATTAAATAATTAAATCCTCGAATGAACATTCAAAATAACATTCATTAAATAATTAAATCCTCGAATGAATATTTGACAATACTTATTAAGTAATTAAGTCTTTGAAGAAATATTCCAATTAATATTCGTTAAATCAATCAGACTTGAAATGAATGTATAAAATAATATTCGATAGGTAATTTAAACTTCAAATGATTATTTAAAATAATATTCATTAAATAAATTAAACACGAATGAATATTCAAATAATATTCAACAAATTAAACTCGAATGAATATTCAATTGATATTCATTAAATAAATTAAACTCGAATGAATATTCAAATAACATTCATTAAATAAATTAAACTCGAATGAATATTCAAATAATATTCATTAAATAAAACTCGAATGAATATTCAAATGATATTCATTAAATAAATTAAACTCGAATGAATATTCAAATAATATTCATTAGATAAATTAAACTCTAATGAATATTCAAATAATATTCATTAAATAAATTAAACTCGAATGAATATTCAAATAATATTCATTAAATAACTTAATGAAAGAAATATTCATCTAATATTTTCCTCAGAAAATGATCACAATATATTTACAGAAATACCGACTCCCGATCTATATTTGAGAAATCCGGCTCATATGCCTTTCACTAAGGCTTTAGCAATATCCGACTTATACTGATATATCGTCTATCTAGTTATAAGCCAACAGTAAATCAGGGAACAAGTACCACAATATAACTTTAAAATAGGCATGCATGCAATGTCATATGTATGACAACATTGAATCATATATATATACATTACAACAACAGGTTCAAAGGTTTGAACACTTGCCTGGTACTCCCGCTTATGCCAGTGGCATGACTCGGGGTGGTCCGGTGATCTATAAATAACCAAAATTATCACAGGTTAATCACCTACCACTTTGAAATGCCAAGTAAATACTTTACTTAAGCTAAAGCACGTTTTCGAATTATCTCGTTATGCACCCGCTAGCGTAACTCTTATCAATCACCGATACGATCCGACACTTGTTCGTTATTAAGGCATGTCATTGCACTTTTAGTAGGCACTTAAGTCATATAAGTCCTAAGGTCGGTCGTTTACGAACCAAGATCATACCTCGAGTTTTATCGCCTGTTTTCTAAGTGATTTTCCAAGTTATACTTAAACAATCCCCTAAGTGGTTCATTCGCATTTCACTTTGATTCGAACATTTTTATAAAATCGGAAAATGATCCAATTGACATGAGGTTTCTTCTCACACCTTCCTTATGATCCTTAATATTTAATTACTAAGATTTGTAAATGGATTACTCCTGTTAAGGGGATTAAATTTTAGTTACGAACTCGCACTTACGTTTCCGGACCGCTTTTAGTAATTTTATCATATCTACTAAACCGTAAGTCTGTTTATTTCGATTCTTTTTCCAGAGTGATATACGACTCGAGATCTACAAGGGTACGTTTCATTCTTAACCAGTTTCTACCATTAGACTTACTGTGATGCACGGTTTTCAAATATCAAACGAAAATTGGGCATTATAACGGCTATGTTTACACGCTTTTCCAAATTCTTATCCATCAAATCATCCTCCAACAACAACCAATTCAAGACCTAAAGTTTCTCATATATTCTAATTCATGACATCTCAAGAACAACTCAAATCTAACAAGTATGAAACAACAATAGCAACCATTTATGTATACATGGATCTAAACATACTAACACTTCTCCATCATATATCCATCCAAAAAGATCCATAAACTCAAAGTAGTAATAAGGGTTCTTGAGCTTTATACCTTCCTTGGAGAGTAAATAACACTTGGTAAGCCTTGAATGATCCTTAAGTAGCCTTTGTATAACTTAAATCAACCAAAGAAAACAAGAACTCAAAGTTAGTTTCTAAGATCTACTATTCATGACCACTTTCATGATTTTATATCTCATGAATGGTGTGGAATTTGAAGCTCAAACTTAGAGGATATCTTAATTAGGGATTATAGAACTTACCTTAATTTTCTTGAGATTTAAACATGGATGGAAGTTGGATTTCACTCCTTGAAAAAGAGGGCAGGCCGAGAGCACCTTTGGTGTGTTCTTGGTGGTTGGTTTTGTTTTGCTAATTGTTTTGCTAAGTATAATGACTTGATACATGTAATGCCTATCTAATTTGGATGCATCTTCTCTTTTGTGCTGTTAGCAATCTATTGGACCAAGTGTCATCAATCTACTTGACCACTTGTTGCCATTACATTAAGCATTCCCTTTTTAGCCAAAGTGCAAAAACACCACTCCTTTGTTTAGTTGACTTATGTGTAAGTCACTTGTATCTTTCTTTTTCCACCCACTTGCACATGCTTGTATCTTGATCCTCTGCTTGCTCTTTTGTCCGTTTATCACTCCATTTCAGTGATCGTCCGGAGGAATATCTCAAAAATTTCTTGTTAAGGTTTTACCGGAAACCTTCTTAATATTTATACTAATATCTTTAATCCTCATATATAATCCTTGAATTAAAATCCCTTAAATCTCTTAAATAAATCCTTAAATCCTTCATTGTTCAGGGAAATCTCGGAGAAAATAAAAGTGCTATTTTTCTGAATCCGATATCGTTTACATACACTTATTTCACCCCTGGATCATGTCTCTTAAATAAATCCTTAAATCTCTTAAATAAATCCTTAAATCCTTCATTGTCCAGGGAAATCTCGGAGAAAATAAAAGTGCTATTTTTCTGAATCCGATATCGTTTACATACACTTATTTCACCCCTGGATCATGAATACGAACTCCGAAATCCGTTCTGAATACTTCTATATAGCGTCGTCTCATAATATTCTAGTTTCCACCAAAGACACTATTCATACTTTATTCTTTCTTTATTCCCTATGATTGGATAAAATGTTCTCGCGCTCTCCCGAGCATTCCTTAATCCTTTTTCGGAGTTACTTAACTTATCCTAGATATCGATTTGGATGACATGAGAATACTTCCTTCATTTGTATATCATATCTTACTTTCTCGATGATAGATTATTCTTATCTACATCGTCAATCAATTACGTTGTTCATGACACATAAATATTTGAATTCAATCCATTCAAAATTCATCTATTAACCCACTGATACATTCATACTTCAACACATAATAAAAAGTTTTAATTAGTACCAAAAATCGGGGTTCTTACAACATCAATAAAAAATCTCTTTCCTTCATCAACTTAATTGCTAAAAATTTTAATATTATATATATTGCTATTTTACCAACTTAATATTCAAAGGTACATCATGAATGACCATAACCATTCAGAAAACATCTTGAATTTACAACACGAATCAATGACAAAAGGTACGGAAACAATCTTAAAACCATTCATTGTCATTTATTTTGAACCATTTTTTTAATATAATTATCACTTAAAATCAAAGCCTTTCGTTTTTCTATAATTATCATTTTGATTATTTGTACTTAAATTTGTTTTGTGATTTCCTATTAGTTAAAAAATCCAAGAGTGTAAAGTCAATTAATTACTAATAGTTAAATAAACATTTTATAATTATATTTCGAATAAGAACCAACCATTTTTTCATTATTAACATTTTAAATATATGTCCTTAATTTAATTTCTGGTTTACCATTAATTAAATGAAATCCAGGAATGTAAAGACTTAATTAAATTAGATATAATATTAAATTAGATGTACACTTAATTAAACATATATAAATTTGATGTGATACATGGGTAAATAAAATATTAATTTCAAAGATATATTTACTTAATTTATATATTTTATATCTTTTATGTCTCATCTTTTTCTTCGCTTCATACTTTTTCACTTCCATCTTTTACAAGCTAATCAAATTGATGTAAATGAAATATATGCGTCAATTTCATAAATTAAAATAATTTGAAATTATATCATTGTAAATTTGTTTATGGTCTGTTGTGAGACTAACAAACAAATCTATTACAAAAAATCAGTCTCTCTACGTTTTTGAGATTATATCATACCCCGGTGAGCATCCTTATTCCTTCCCCAAACAAAGTATGACTACCGTAGTTGTATATCTACGAAGTGTTTTTATATGACAATTTAAATTATTAGATTGAAAAAAGTTAATGTTTATGAATGATGCTGTTTTTTTGTAAGAGTTAATCACTTTATGTATCTACTTCGATTTTCTTACTAACAAAAATACCTACACATGGGACACCCCCCAAATCCGGGGTCAGGAGATTTGGTTGTCACGTAAAAATCCTCAAAATGAAACATCTGGTTAAAAATAATCACTCACTTGTGATTGTCCAACACTGGAAATATAACATCTGTGACCCCAAACATACCAAGATCTTTTAAGGTTATAGGGCTAGAAACAAGAATCCAAACTACATTAGATAAAAAGCATTCCTTATTTACAACATTCTCTTTGACCAAATCTTAAACCACTGGTGTAACTTCGATAAGAAGTACGCCAGGCTAACTAGACAATTACATAATAATAATAAATATTAGAACTCAATTATATAAAATAGATCTTACTCTAAATCTAGACATCCTGAGCCAAGTCATCTTTGAAATACCATCACGCTTCTTCTCTTTCTAAACCGTGCGGATAAGTCTCGCCAAACTACCTTAATGAAATGTTAGAATTTACAACAGCAAGTATGAGCGAAAGAAATGCTCAGCAAGCGTATAAAATTTTTGATATAAAACCAGGATAAGTGGGGCATAAAATCAACTGAAATGTAAAACAGTTTATAGAGAAAACTGAATCAACACTGTGATATAATTCAAATCATAACTGAAATCATTTGGCATGTCCTAAAAATGAATCATCTGCCAATTCACAATATATAATAGCCATTCGGGCGATATGGATTGGATATAACTAAAACACCATTGCCCCCTGATCAGGTTCTAAGGCAATGGGACCCTCTATACTCCACCGGTATTCTCTTTTTTTCCCGTGTGTGTATAGTTCGGATTTCTGGGGTACCAAAAATAGGCAAGTAATGTTAACCTTTCGGAAGATGGTATGGTTACCATATCCTCCTTAAATATTGCTGGACCATGAAATCACCATGGCCTCCTACGCTTTACATATTGCTAGACCATGACATCCACCATGGCCTCCTACGCTTTACATATTGCTGGACCATGACATCCACCATCGTCTCCTATGCTTTAATAACTTCCAATCCAATAGAACAATTTCCGAATTCAATAGGAAATGCTTAGTTTCACATACATTTCACATCCCTATTATTTACTACGATAATATGGATATGAAGAGTTTATCTTAACCAATTTCCTCACATCAAGGGTACCAATATCAAGCAACTGAGTTCGCACAAAAATATTTAAGAATCACAAATAGCTCTGAACAATAGCTATTCGTCATGATATGAATCAATGAAACATAAAATAAACAGTGTTTAAGATGATCAAGGGAGAAAATACTTGCCTCTGGTCCTTAGCTATTATGTAACATCGCAGTAATACTACTTCCTTCTTCTTTTATCTCACGTCATCAGATCCCCTGTTGTAATCATTCGTTGGTTTACGCTTTAGCGGTTGCCATGAATCTGATCCGCCGACATCGAGCCCGCGCGCCTACAATATCTCTGTCGGAAGAAAATAATCGGAAATGTCCCCTCTGAACATAGGTGTTTTCCCGGTGTTAAAACACATCACAAGTAACCCAGCAATTCCATAAACAATACTTTCATCTCCAACCTTCTTTATTACAACCCACAAACAATACTGCATCCATCTCCAACCTTCTTCATAACCCACAAAGAATATTTCATCCATCTCCAATCTCCTTTATTAAACATCTACTTATCTCCGTTGACAACCTAAATCAATACTCACCAATTAATCCTTGAAATATTTATTCTAATTCTCGATAAAGAAATAGAAATATAAATATAACATTTAACCCTCGAGACAAACACTTCATCCTCGAAAAGAAATACAAATCTGATAGTCCTAGTCGGTAATTCAAAGAAAACATCGTCTACTCTTGCATTCTTAATACGATATACAAAACAATTACTAATAACAATTAAAAACCAAATTGGCACATAAAGTCATAACACACATATCACGTACATCAGATCACGAAAACATTTTATCCGGTGTTTTAAAACAGAAAATGGGTCAAAACCTAATTATCGGATATAACCGACATATCAAAAGGTTTGGTAAAAAGTCGACCCGAATTTAAAAGTAAAATTTTAACTTAAAACCATCTTTATAAGAACCGGGTCATTTTTCTGATTCCAGAAATACTTTTTTCATTAAAAACAGACAAACGATTTAATTAATATGCAATTAATAAGAATAATTCAATTAATAATTAAATTATTTTAAAATATTCAAATTAATTATTTATTAATCAACTCATAAAAATAACAAATCTTTTATAATGAAAAGATTTAAATTCAATGAAGTCAATTATATATTTAAATAATAATTAATTAATATGATTAATCAATTAAAATGAATTAATCAAATAATTAAATCAATTAAATTATTATTTAAAAATAATTAACTAATTCAATTAAATTTTTAGAAATTAAAATAAGAATACATAAAAGAATTCTGAATTTTAGAAAATGTTTATAAAAATATGACCCAAAAACATTTTCCTGAAAAGTTTTACAGAAAAAAGGGATCAAACAACACTATTCATCACCATCTCCACACATTCATCACCAAGAACACCAAGAACACTCAACCCCCATTAATGGAGGTTCACCAAACTCCGGTGTCCTCTCTGCCAGTGGTCACCCTACCACCTGTGCACATCACTACACCAAGTGGCCAAAAGCAAACTGTCACTACTAAAGTGGTGGCAAGTTCCATGCCAAGTGACCTAGTCCAAGCCTCTAGACATGAGGATGACCCAGTGGAAGCTAGTGTGATTACTGAGGCCAAGCTGATAAAAGTAGTAAATTCAGAGACTTATCATGATGCTGCATTCTTGAAGTTTCTGCAAGTCTCAAAGGCAACGGTAGGAGGAGATACTTTGATGTACAGAAGAAGCCTCAAAGACCAAATTAAATATCTAACAGTAATTCCAAGAAAGATAAATCAAATCTTTATCAAGGAAATCATGATGGTGACCAATGGCAAGATATGGTCCCTATTTATTGACACCTTGAAAGCCCTTAAATTCACTGAGATTGATGCCATCTTGGAACTAATTGAGCAGATAGGGGAGAACAACAAGAGTCTGTACACTGAACTGAGAAATGGTCAACAAGCTAGGCTTCCTGAAGTATGCATCAAACCAAGAACCATCTTCTATCAGTCTGGTACAAAAAATCAAGATGTTAATCAGTTGGTTATCCCCAGTAATCTCACCCCTCGAAACCACAGACTCATCATTGCTGTTGTTGATCAGCTACAAAAGAAGGGTGGAGTCAGAACTGCTGAAGAGTTGGAAGCACTACACATCCTAAGAACATTTATTGCTACTAGTATAATTCCAGAAATGGCTCAGCTTAGGAGGAATAAGGATGATAAAGATGATGACCAGAGTGATGGGAGGAGAAGTCATCACATGAGAGATAAGGGTGATGAAGATAAGGAGAAGAAGAAGAAGGATGGCAAGAACAAGAAGGATGATGATGACCAGGGCAAAGTCTATGAGAGGAAGATTGGAAAATAGCAAGCCTTAGGCAGTGCTGGTAGTAACCTCACCACAACACAAGACTCTAAATCTAGGGTGAATACTGTTAGTAGTGACCTAGCAAAATCTACATCTATGGCTTCTGCAACTGTTTTGCCACCTCAAGAAGAGAAGAAGATTCAAGTCAAGAAGCCATCTATATGTTTCAAAAAGCAAACTGCTAATGGAACACTACAATGGTCTACAAACAAAGGTCACATGCTACTGCCAGGCAACCATGTAAAAAGGATAAAATTCAAACAAGCTACAAGGAAACCAAAGCTATCCAAATCAGGGACTCTGCAAATCTATCCAGGACTAAAACTCCAACCACTAGATGAAAATTTTGATGAAGAGCAACTGCAATTTCTAAGAGCTCAAAAGATATGCTATGCTGTAATTGTGAGTGACTACCTTGAAATCAAATACACTGATGGAAGAGAAATGAAATGGAGAACGAGTTGCCACATATCGGTGAGTCCATTCAAGAAATCAAAAATTTGCAACTCATTCAAAATGATGTATTCCATGTTCAATTGAATTCCATGGCAGCCCAGTTTAGTCATGCAATTAATTCCTTGATGAAGACAGCTTCGTCTAATTTCCCAACTCCACATCCAACTATTCTGGAGGATAACCCAACTGAGGGGGAGAAGGTGGATGAGCAAGAAGCTAAAAGGCATAATAAAGGCAAGGAAAAGGTTGGTGACACGGATTTAAATTTATTTTGGGGAAGGAAAAGCTAAGGGGAGTATTCGTGCTATGTGGAAAGAATTAAGCAAGGAAAACTTGAAGATATGTTCAGTCTAGAGGAACAATTGTCTTGCTTATTTTCAGGGGAGTTTTCGTTCACTTTTGATTCATACCTCATTTTTCTTGCATTTGCATACATTGAGGACAATGCATGATTTAGGTATGGGGGAGAGTTTTTAGTGTAAATACAAAAAAATTGAAAAATCTAAAAAAAATTAAAAAATTAGAAAATTAATTGCCTAGTCTCATAGTGTGTTAACAGGGATAGGTGCACATCTTGTGAGCTTATTTTGCATGATTATTTGACATGTCATATCTCTGAAAGTTATTTGTTACTTGATGATTCCTTGTACGTGCTTGCGAAAATTATAAAACTTGAGATGTGTCTTTGTCAAATTTAGTGAGTACTGAAGCATGCTTTCACCTTGTGAGATCTTGAGCCTAATTTATGATTGGTACATTTTATATCTATCAAATTTTATTGTTGTGTGTAGTTCATCATTTGGCATGTTGCTCTAGAACTTGTTTTAAACCATTTTGAGATTACATGATATCTGTATGCATAAAAATGATAAAGGCACTAGGATTAACCGTATTTATCCAAACAGTACCCTTGAATCATTTATCCCTAGTGAACCCCTTTGAGCTTTATATCCGTTATTTTTTTGTGTATCACCAATCTAAATTCTTGAGCCTACTTGCTTATTCTTCTCTTGATTTACTAGTAGAGCATTTTGATTCATTTGGGGGTTGGTGAGTGCACAGTGTGGGGATTTCTTTGTTAAAGTGTGAAAATTGGGTGGGAAGAAAAAAAAAATAAAAGAAAAAAATAAAAAATGGTCAAGTAGAGTTGTGTTCATTGGTTTGTGCAATATGAAAATGGAAAAGTACATGGCAATATGTGCTTGGGGTTTAATGCTTGTGAGAGTCTGATCACCTTTTACATGATCGAAATTTCATGTTGAGTGCTTAAATTAGAAATGAACATTGTGCTCTATTAGTTTGTCAAGTTAGCCATTTGTTAGCCTTTTTCTTGATTCCCTACCCTTTACCTTAGCCACGTTACAACCTTTAACAAAGACCTTTTGATTTGTGCATGCATGTATTCAAAGTAGTGGAGATTTGGTGGACAACCAAGCATATGGTAGCACATGACTTAATTGATTGAACTTGAGCAAATACACTTCACCTATACACTTATGTGATTTGAGAGTTATGTGAGATTTTCTATCCATAGCATGTTACTCATTGAATGCGGCATTGATATATATTTCATGATCTTTTTGTCTATCTAGACTGTGTGCTTACTTGGATAGTCTTGTGCATATGATGTGTAAGTGAACAGACTTTCGGTATTGTGCAATTGAGGCTTACTTGTGTGGAGTACGATGATATGTTGCATACTTGAGACTTGGTAGAAAATAAAATAAGATTTTATGGGTATATCTTCTGTAAACCCTTAGGAGACAGCACTCCTCCTGTAGAGATCGTCTATGGGTTTAACGGGTTGGTAAACCTAAAATTACCCGTGATTCCTACGACAGTGAGTATAGGTTTTTATTCTACATTTTTCTTTTTGTTTTACTCGAGGACGAGCAAAAGATAGGTATGGGGGCATTTGATAAGTGCATATTTTTGCATATTTTTATTACCTATTTATTGCTTGAAGTCGTATTTTAATAAATTATTTTGTTGCATTTCAGGAAAATTCGAGAAAAGTGAAGAAATGACAAAATATATAAATGAAGTGCAAGAAAGGGCAAAAGAGAAAGAAGAAGGACCAAAACAAGAAGAAAAGGAAAGAGAAGTGGGTGTAGTGCAAAACTGATTTTTTTATAATTTATCTTTATTTAAATTAGGAAAAATGGAGGGCTAGGATTAACCCACACCAACCAAAATGAATGGTGGGGATTAATTCACACCAACCATTTTTCTAATTTTTCTCCTATAAATAGCTTCATTTGCTCTTGTAAAAAGATACACCACTTTAGTTTTAGAATTAGTATTAGGACTTTACTAAATTTATAATTTTAAATTTTTTTCCTTTCTCAGCTCTTGTAAACATTTTCGGTTCATATTTTTCCTGCATTTAAATTGTTTAATTCGAACCTTTGTTACTCACTTGTTTTAGCAGCTTAATAATACCCATTTCCCCTGTTGCCCAGTAAATAACAATTGTAGAAGGGGGGTTGAATACAATTGTATAAGATTTTCGACTTAAACAAATAACACAAGTATGAATTAATAACAGCTTTAATAATTCTGATATAAAACTGTTACAAAACTCTCTTAAGAAATTCTTATGTTCTTAAGAGCTGCTAGGTTACAAGATAAATCGTGTAAGCGATTACAATAATGTAAAACCTAAACTGTGTTTATATAGAGTACACAGTTACACTATCAATTACAAGATATTCTAAATCAATTACATATATCTCTGAATGCATATCTTGTATGATGGCTGCCTTCCTATAATCTAGGAACCGACAAATCAATCTTCCTTTATCTCTGGTCTGATGAGAATCTTCACAAAATACTGACCAGCTTCTAATCCTGATAATAGTCCAATACTGACGTTGTATTACTGAAGACGTCAGCATCAGTATCTGATCAGTAATGCTCAGATCCTGATCATCACTTGAATCAATATCTAACAATCTCCCCCAATTTGTTCATTATGAAACAAAGCACAAATTCCTTGATTCAAAGATGTCAAAAACTCAAAACAAAATACCTTCTAAAAATCATCAGGAACAGTTTCAGAAATTCTTTGATAAAACAGATTCATCTTCAAGAAATCAGATATCAATTCTTCTTCCTTGATTTCAAGAATTTGAATCAGTTTCTTCTTCAGATTTTTGAGTTCTTCATCTTCCTCATTAATCTGATAGATAGCTGCCCTGAGATTCTGAATTGAGCTTCTTGGAAGATCTAAATCACCTAGCAACACATAAGCAATTTCCTTCCCATCTGGATTTAGAGACAGTTGTTCCATGCCTAGATACACTTCTCTAACAGCAGTACCTTTCTTCATTTCAACCTCTATGTCTCTTAAATTTAAGTACATAGGAATATAATTGCCATCATACCTCGTTCCTCCATCCATAAATCTCTGTCTAATTTTCCTGTAAATCATAACAAACCAATTGTAGTAAACTTCTCTTTCTTTAACATTGATTCTTTTACTTCTGAGAAGATATAGAACATATTTCAGCTCTTTTGCAGATTTGCACAACAACTCATGAATAGGAATCTTCTTTACACTTCTATCTTTCATGAAGTACAACATCTTTTCTATTTTTTTTGCACCAGCATGACAATCAGCAATGATAGCAACAGCTTCAAGTTTCCAGAGATGATCAACAGTTAACTCATCACCAATCTTGTCAACTAGAGCATGTTGATTAGTTTGTACAATGAAAATAATCTGTGCATGACTATACCCAATTCCTCCTCTTGTTCCAGGTTCCAATCCTTTCAAACCAGATTGCATACTTACCCATTTTGGTGGATTTTCAGCAATAAATGTAGTAGACTTTGATTTAACAATCGATAAAGATTCATTAATCAAAGAAGACTCTGTTATCAGTCCTACAGATTTGAAAACAATCGGTTTCCTATAAACACACTCACTCTTCTCCTTTTTCTTACTCTTTTTCTTCTCATCTGTTGGATAATACTGCTGATGTTCAGGAACAGACTTATCTTTATCATACCATAAATTCATGTCTGATCTATAAACATTTCTCTTTCAAATCTTCTGAAGTTCTCTTGTTCATACTTCAGTGTATCTTCAATAACTTCCATATTGTGAAATTCAACCACAACCTTAAGAATCATAATCTTAAGTTCTTTTAAAATTTCAACTTCTTCAGAATCAGAGATAACATAAGGAATTGAACAAAAGACTGACTTCTCATTAGATGCAGTAGATTGAACAGCAACCTTACTCTTTCTTTTTAAAGGCAATATCTCCTCTTCAATTTCTTCAGGAGCATTGAATCTGTTGTCAGGAGTTAGTGCAAGAGATAGTGGAGTTTTCTTCTTTTCATTTTCAGAAACATCTTTTAATTTGATTCCACTAGATCTTGTTTGCCTTGTACTTGTTTGAGCAGATAATCTTCCTCTACTTCTGTATCTTCCTCCTCTGCCTCTTCCTCTTCTTGCAGCAGGAGCTTCATTTTGTTTTGCAATCTCTCCAAGAATCCTGTACTGTTCTTCTAAGAACTCATCAGTAGTCATGTTTGGATTTTCTCCAGTAGTTAAGATAAGTGCCTTCTCAGCATGATACTGTTGAACTCTTTTGTCTTTATGAAACAGTTTAAGAACACGACCATCCCTAGTGTCAAGTTCATGAAACAGATTAGCAGCATCTTCATCCTGTTCCACATACACATCATCCTCAGGAATGGTTGACAGAGTTTGACCAGGTGTCACGAACTGTTCTTCTTTTGGATTCTGAGATTGCACCATTGTTGTCACTGTTTTCTTACCAGATCTAGAAACATGAGTTGACTGCCTAGTTTGAGTATTAGATCTCTTTGTTACTAAAGCAGCATCAGAGGTTTCAACTTTATGTGACTTAGCACCACCATCATTTCCAGAATTATCATCATCCTTTTGTACCACTGGATTAGGTGAGCATTTTGTTTTGACTATCTTCTCCCCCTTTTTGACATCGGCATCTTCTTCAATGAAGAAAGACAAGATAAGCTTGAGGGTTTCATCAATATTATCAACTTTTGATTCCAAGACAGTCATTCTGGAATCCATCTTCGTGTCAAGTGCTTTAATATCATCAGCAAGAAGACGTGCTTGAGAAGCAGTAGCAGATATAGAAACAGATGTTTGAATACCCGCTTGAAATTTATCAGTAACAGCCTTCATAGAGTCAATCTCACTCTTCAATCCCTTTGCTAGAAGAGCATTTGTTTTGAGAAGAGCCTTGAGTTCAAGAGTAAGCATCCTCGTGGCAATATGACCAGAATGAAAAAGAGCATTTTGAAAATTCATCTCAGCATTTGGCTGATTCCATTCAGTATCCCATTCATATCCCCTTGCAGCTCGAGTATCAGGAGGAAGAATGGAACTGTACTCCCCTCTGAATTCTTCTTGAGTAACAGACTGCATGTACCTACTCGAAGACCCATAAGTAGAAAGGAGACTTGCTTTTATTGCTGCATGCATTTGAATTATCTCAGGATCAGCATTAGCATGATCATCATCATCATCATCTGAGCTACCACCAGCCTCAGGAAGTTTATCATCAACATTATCATCAGGATGCATAACACCTTTCATTTTTAAATCACCAGTAAATGTAGCTGGTGAATCCTGATGTCCTGCAGACATATTTGTAACATTTCCTAAATCTCTCATTTCTTTTAAAGTGATCTCATCACTTCTCACAATGTTACTTAAGTTACTTTCAATAGCAACTTCTACCTCACTAGAAGTTAACAACTTCTCACTCTGTTCTACCTCTCCTTTTGCCAGTTCAGGAGACTGCCTCTCATCACTCTTCTTTTTCTCTAAATGTTCACTCTCAATCTCACAAGAAAGGCTCTGACTCATTAAATGTGAAGAAATAAGAGGTGGCTGAGAAGAGTGGTCTGAAGTCATACAAATAGAGGTATCCCTTTTATCAGGTCTATCTGTAATCATACTATCAGTAGTAAAGGAAGTAGAGATAGAGATGTTACCTGACGAAGTAGTTAAAGAATCCATTGGCCTTGCAGAAATTGGCTCAATAAGCAATGGAATAAGTGGATCAGTAGTACTTACATCAGGATCGACCACCGCAACTATAGCATGACTTGCATTAGTATTAGCTACTGATGGTTCTTGTGTAGTCTGAGGTTTTGAAGCTTCTTCAACACTTTGAGTCAAAGGTTCTTGTGTGCTTCCCTCAAATGCAATGTCAGCAATCACTTCATCACATTCAGCAATGTGCAAATCATGAGCAGCTTTATCTGCCAGACTTCTAGCTAGTTCAATTTCAATTTCAGAAGCCCCTTGAGCATTGTCAGGAAACTCCCCTGCTGATGTGATTTTGCCAGCATCTTCACTTTGAGAAGATGGTTCTTGTGGGGCAGGAATATTTTTGTCTTCACCTTCCTTTTGAGAAAGTGGTTCTTGTGTGACTGTTCCTTCAGAAATGTCTGCACCTACACTTTGAGTAGGTGATTCTTGTGTGACTGGATCTGCAACAGCTTCTGAACTCCTTTGAAGTTCAGGTTCTTGTGGGCTAGATCCTCTCAGAGATGACATAGTAGTCCTCTGTTTCTTCTGTCTATGAAAAACGTTTGCTTCAGCAGTTTTCTTTTCAAGTGGTGAAGGTTTGAAACCCAACTGAGCAGCAATAGCATTTACTTGATCAACAGACATCTCAATAATTCTTCTCTTTGGAGATGCAGATGCTGGAGAATCAGAGATCTCAACAGTCTTCATAGGTGAATTATCAGGAGTAGAGATGTCAGGATTAGCAGTAGCGTCAGGAACTGATGATCCATCCTGATTAATAGATACATCAGGATTGCTCTCCATAGCATCAGTAAGATTCAGAAATTCTGTGTGAACAACAAATTTGCCCTTGCTGATTAATCTTCTTCTTTTCTTTGGCTTTTCAGAGACAGCCACTTCTCTAGTATCAACAACACCAATCTCCTTTTTCTTCATCAAGACTGATATACGCATTGTGTCATCATCAGAATCAGAATCAGAATCAACTCTTTGACTAACTTTCCTCTTTACTCCTATTTCTTTATTCAGACCAGATGTTTCCAGAACTCTTTGTTCACCCCCTTGTGACTTCATTTAAGAGTGAGTTGGAGTGGAGAAATCCTTTGATCCTGATTGCCTCTCAGACACATCAGATCTAGCTAATTTCTTTGATTTTACAACTGATGCCTTTTGTGAGACACCAGAGGTGGTTGTCTGTTTAGAAGAGTGTTTAGGTTGTGTGCTTGTGTCAGGAATAGGATGTGTAAGGTCCTGTCCCATAGCACCAGTTGCTGGGCCATATTGAATAGACATCCTCTTTCTTAAAAGAGACCATACTTCATCAGGAATGTATGGAGTTCCATCAAACTTATTTGCCTTATCAGAATTGATTAGACTCTTTATATTGTTTTCTGAGATTTTACATATAGGCAAAATTGTATCATTCTCAAAAACAGCATGAGGACATAAGTGAGAGAATATTAATTGGAAAAATCTAAGAAAGCAAACATAACCACATTTATCTGCTTTTCTTTCACTTAATGCCTTTAGTATAAAAGACCCATAATCAAATGAAAGATCATGAATTAGAGAATACCCAATTTTGGCTGAACCTGTGGGTAAAGCATCAAAATTTGACACTTTATTCAGGAAACATCTGCTGATACTGATGTGCTTTGTAAGAGAATGTTGAACTGGATTTCCTGTCATAGCAATAGCACTTTGGTTATCACAATAAATAGGTATTTTTGAAAATGACAAACCATAGTCCATTAGCTGATTTCTCATCCACATGATCTGAGCACAACAGCTTCCAGCAGCAATGTACTCAGCTTCTGTAGTTGATGTGGAGATAGACTTTTGCTTTTTACTAAACCAAGAAACTAGTCTTCCTCCAAGAAACTGACAACTGCCTGAAGTACTTTTCTGTCTATTTTGCATCCTGCAAAATCAGCATCTGAGTAACCACATAAACTAAAGTCTGATTCTCTAGCATACCAAAGGCCAAGAGAAGAAGTGCCCTTAAGATATCTGAAAATCCTTTTCACTGCAATGAGATGTGGTTCCTTGGGATTTGCTTGAAATCTTGCACATAGACAGGTTCCATACATGATATCTGGTCTGCTAGCAGTTAGATATAAGAGTGAGCCAATCATTCCTCTGTATTTGGTTACATCTACCTCAGTTCCTTGATCAGGATCAAGCTTTGTAGCTGTAGCTATAGGAGTTGAAGCTGTAGAGCTGTCTTGCATGTTAAACCTTTTTAGTAAATTCTTTGTGTACTTTGACTGATTGATAAAAATCCCATCATTAGTTTGTTTAACTTGCAGACCTAAGAAATAGCTCATTTCTCCCATCATGCTCATTTTATATCTAGACTGCATTAGCTTTGAAAACTTCTCACACAGCTTAGTGTTAGTTGACCCAAAAATGATATCAACAACATATATTTGAACTAACAGCAAATCCTTACCATGATTCAAATAAAACAAGGTTTTATCAATTGTACCTCTATTGAATCCACTTTCCAGTAAGAATTGAGCTAGGGT
Organism: Kitagawia praeruptora; assembly: GCA_037693485.1. Lineage (NCBI taxonomy): Eukaryota > Viridiplantae > Streptophyta > Magnoliopsida > Apiales > Apiaceae > Kitagawia > Kitagawia praeruptora. The sequence continues at coordinate 65,566,282 of CM075351.1, forward strand.
TTCATACCAGGCTCTTGGAGCTTGCTTTAGTCCATAAAGTGCTTTATCCAATCTATAGACATGATCTGGATATTTGGGATCAATGAAGCCAGGAGGTTGCTCAACATATACCTCCTCTTCCAATTCTCCATTGAGGAATGCACTTTTTACATCCATCTGGAATACTTTGAACTTCTTGTGGGCTGCAAATGCCAGAAAAATTATGATGGCCTCTAGTCTTGCAACAGGAGCAAAAGTCTCATCATAATCTATTCCTTCCTGTTGAGAATACCCCTTTGCTACTAGCCTTGCTTTATTCCTCACAATTGTGCCGTCTGAATCTGTCTTGTTTCTGAATACCCACTTAGTACCAACAATAGACCTACCCTTGGGCCTAGGTACAAGTTTCCAGACTTCATTTCTTTCAAACTCATTCAGTTCTTCTTGCATAGCTGTCACCCAATCAGCATCCTTAAGTGCATCTTCAACTTTCTTAGGCTCCTCCTTTGATAGAAAGTTATTATATAAGCATTCATTCTGAGTTGTACTTCTTGTCTTAACACCTGCTTCAGGATTCCCAATAATTAAATCAGGAGTATGACTTTTAGTCCATTTCCTTGCTGATGGTAAGTCATTTCTTGAACTGGATGCTCCCCCTGGATTGGTGTTTTCTTCAAAAGAACTAGAATTGCTAGAAGCTCCCCCTGAGATAGTGCTATCTCTCCCTGATATACTGTCAGGATTGTCACTTGAATCTGTTTCTGATGAGTCTCTACTTGATGTTAGAGTTGTATCAGTACTGGTGATGTCTTGCTCTTGCTCCCCCTCAATATTTGCATTATTTGAGTCGTCATCAATAACTGGTATTCGATCAGGAATTGATCGATCGTCAGGATCTGACAAAGTATCAGTATCTGACATGACTTCATCAGAATTCTTGGTAGCTTCATTTGCAAAGATCAAACTATCATGAGAGTCTTCTTTTATTCCTATTATCTTTCTATCATCAAAAGATACATTTATAGACTCCATGACTTTCTTTGTTCTTAGATTGTAGACTTTAAAGGCTCTTGTTGTTGGATAGCCAATAAAGATGGCCTCATCAGCTTTTGTCTCAAATTTTCCTAGCTGTTCAGGATGAGGTCTTAGAACAAAGCACTTGCAGCCAAACACATGTAAATGCTTCAAACTTGGCTTCTTTTCCTTGATCATCTGATAAGGAGTTACACCATGTCTGTTAATTAGGGTGATGTTCTGAGTGTAGCATGCTGTGTTGACTGCTTCTGCCCAGAAATATGTAGGTAGTTTAGCTTCCTCCAACATAGTTCTGCCAGCTTCAATAAGAGTCCTGTTCTTTCTTTCAACTACTCCATTTTGCTGAGGTGTGCCAGGAGCAGAGAATTGTTGAACTATTCCTTTGTATTTGCAGAACTCTTCCATTGCTGAATTCTTGAATTCAGTCCCATTATCACTTCTCAGAATCTTGACTTTGTATTTTGTGCCATTTTCAATAAGTCTTACATGGTCCAGCAGTATTTCAGCAGTTTCATCTTTTCTGTGCAGAAAATAAACCCAGGTAAATCTAGTATATTCATCAACAATGACTAGAGTATACCTTTTCTTACTGATGGACATAATATTCACTGGTCCAAACAAGTCAAGGTGAAGCATGTGATATGGTTCATTAATTGAGGATTCAGATTTACTCTTGAATGATGTCCTTCTCTGTTTAGCCTTCTGACAAGCATCACAGAGTCCATCAGGTGTATATAGTGCCTTTGGTAATCCTCTTACCAAGTCTTTCTTAACCAACTCATTTATATTGTTGAAGTTGAGATGAGAAAGCTTCTTATGCCAATTCCAACTTTCATCTACAGAAGCTTTACTGATGAGACATGTAGTTGGATTATCAGTATTGGTGTGAATGTTGGCTTCATAAATGTTACCATGTCTTTGACCAGTTAATGCAACCTTTCCTGAAGATTTGCTGATAACTTCAAAATGAGTATCATTGAAATTGACACGATAACCTCTGTCTGTGATTTGACTAACACTTAACAGATTGTGCTTGAGTCCTTTCACCAGAGCTACTTTTTCAATGATGACATTTCCAATTACAATACTGCCATATCCCAAAGTTTGTCCAATATTGCCATCTCCATAAGACACAGTTGGGCCAGCCTTCTCCTCAAATTCTGATAGCAAGGTTTTGTCTCCAATCATGTGTACAGAACATCCACTATCCATGACTAACACATTTTTCTTTTTACCCTGCAATTAGAATCACAAAGAACTCAGTTAGAATTTTTAAGAACCCACACTTGTTGGGTTCTCTTTTCATGCAACTTAACATTTTTAGCAGAAGAAGATTTTCTTGTAAAGACATCTTCATCAGGATTAAGTCCATCAGAATTAATCTTTTTCTTAACAGATGCATGATTAGTATTCAAGTTCTTTGTTTTTCCAAAATTTGCACTTTTATTGAACTTAGGCAAAGGCTCATAATAATTATAGTACAAATTATGGTATTCTTCACATGTATAAATAGAATGCCATTTACTGCCATAATGGAAACAAGGATTCTGTGGTTTATAAAATACTGATTTATTCCTAATGTCAGACTTAGGAACTACAGTTAGCTTCTTTTTACTCCTCATGCAATCAATAGCAAGATGATTAGAGTTACCACAGTTAAAGCATACTTTTCTTGGTGCATTTGGAATATACTTATAATTATTCTCCTTGTTTATTCCAACTTTACCATTCATGTTCCTTTTGACAGTTGGAACTCTCTTCCTATTTGTTACATCACAGATTCTATCCCTTAATTGTTTCTTGGACAAAAGACCTACTTTTTTGTTTTTGACAGTTCTAGACTCAGAATGATGTGTAGAAGTAGATTTGGGAATTTCTGGATACACATAATTAACAGGTTTTAATTTGGTTTTAGTACTGTCTGTAACATATCTGTAGGTTTTTGGATTTGTTGAGTCATCAACTATGACTTTTCCTGGATTAGATGAAACAACCTTTTCTTTGTCCTTTTTCTCATTCTCTGGCTTATAACCTAGACACTCTTTCCAGTTTTTATCAGTAATAATTTCATGAGTTTTTGTTCCAGAATGTGTCCAGGTTCTGAGTTTTTCATTTGCCTCTTTAAGTTGCATTTCAAGTTCATTACATTTAAACTCGGTTTCAAGTTTCATGTGTTTAGCATTATCACATTCTGCTTGAACTTCCTGCAAGAAAATTAACTCTGCTTCTAGATGATCATTTCTCTTAACAACCTCTGCCATTTCAGATTTTATTCTAGTATTTTCAAGAGATTGACTCCTAAAACTAATATGCAAAGATTTTAAAAAAGATCTTAGCTCAGGGACATTATTAGTATCAAAATCAAACAAAACTTCAGATACCTTATTTTCACCAGTAGAAGTCTCATCAGTTTTAGCCATCAAAGCATAATTCACTTTTTCTTCTTCAGAGTCAGATGATGAGTCCATCCAATCCTTGCTTGAAGAAATGAGAGCTTTGGTTTTGGTCTTCTTGCACTCAGTTGCAAAATGACCCATTCCATCACAGTTATAGCATCTGATTTTTGACTTGTCAAATTTGCTGCTTTTATCTTCTTTCTTCTTGTACCTGTCTTTGTCAGCATTGAAGGTTCTCTTCTGAAATTTCCCTTGTTTCCTAGCCTTTCTGAACTTCATCTTCTTGAAGCCCTTGACTATCATAGCAACCATTTCCATTATATCAGAATCAGTAGAGTCATCATCAGTATCAGAATCAGACTCAGTATCAGTATCTGATGAAGAGTCATCAGGAATTGACTCTTTCACTCTACTCTTTCTGTTAGAAACCTCCTCAGCTTTTCCCTTTGATTTTGATTCAACATTCAAAGCAACAGATTTTGCTTTGACATTTTTCTTATTCTTCCTCTGTTGAACCTCAAGATCATGGGTTCTTAACATCCCATAGACTTCATCAAGAGACAGCATCTTCAAATCATATTGATGCCTTATGATTGAAGCTTGAGTATTCCACTCCTCAGTTAGAGCTCTGAGAAAATTGGTGTTTGAGTCCTATGGATCATACTCTTTGCCAACTAGTGATAGATTGTTCAGTAAAGTCAAGAATCTATCATACATATCAGTAAGGCTTTCATCAGATTTAGCATCGAACTGCTCATACTCTTGAATCAACAGAGCCCTTCTGTTTCTTTTAATAGATTCAGTACCTTGGCATTGAGTTTCCAAAGTATCCCAAATTTCCTTTGCAGTCTTGCATGCTATTACCCTGTTAGACATGACATTATCAAGACTGTTATGCAAAATATTTTTTACCTTTGCATCTTTGAGTACTTGAGCCTTTTCCTCTGTCGTCCACTCACTCTTTGCCTTAATGACATAGTGTTCAGCAACAGTCTCTGTTCTTGCAACTAGTCTTGTTGGAAAAAATGGTCCGTCATTGATCCTATCAAGATAGTCAGGATCCGTTGCTTCCAGATACATCATCATTTTCACTTTCCATGTTGGATACTCAGTTTTCTTGAGAATTGGAATTTTGATGCTTTCATACTTGCTTGTCGACATCTTAAGATCGTTTCTGATTAATATTAATCAGTTTCGCTTTGATACCAATTGTTGCCCAATAAATAACAATTGTAGAAGGGGGGTTGAATACAATTGCATAAGATTTTCGACTTAAACAAATAACACAAGTATGAATTAATAACAGCTTTATTAATTCTGATATAAAAATGTTACAAAACTCTCTTAAGAAATTCTTATGTTCTTAAGAGCTGCTAGGTTACAAGATAAATTGTGTAAGCGATTACAATAATGTAAAACCTAAACTTTGTTTATATAGAGTACACAGTTACACTATCAATTACAAGATATTCTAAATAAATTACATATATCTCTGAATGCATATCTTGTATGATAGCTGCCCTCCTATAATCTAGGAACCGACATATCAATCTTCCTTGATCTCTGGTCTGATGAGAATCTTCACGAAATACTGACCAGCTTCTAATCCTGATAATAGTCCAATACTGACGGTGTATTACTGATGACGTCAGCATCAGTATCTGATCAGTAATGCTCAGATCCTGATCATCACTTGAATCAATATCTAACATCCCCTATTTTGTTTTCCCTTTTCTATAAATCTCTCTCCCTTTCTCGCTAAACCCAAGTTCCCCTGTTCTCTTTCAATTCACAAAAACCACCTCCTCCCCTTCTCCCTCTTCGATTCGTACACAATCTCACATCCTCCTTTTTAGATTAGTAAACCCAGCCCATTTTTCTTTCCTCTTCAATCCATTCAAACCCATCTCCCATTATTTTCTTCGCTTGCTACAAACAAAACCCCCTTCCCTTTTCTTTTCGTTGTTGATTGAGTCCATTTGATCGTTGCTGTAGGTTGTTAGAAGTTGAGTTCGCAGTACCGTTCCGTTGAGTTATTACCGAGTTGATTTTGCTGATTTTCCTAGTTATGTGTATAGCTATATGCATTTTCTGTTGATTTCTTGATTTCAAGTTGTATTGTTTTCGAGATTTAATTCCGAGTCCTGTTAGGTTTATTAGTGTATTTGTTTTAGCAATGCTATCGGGTTTGTCTCTAACGAGTTTTCATCGATTTTGTTCTCACGGTTTCGAGTTTGTTGTGTTATTTGCTATGTTTTCAAGTTTAGGTTTGATTAAGTTGGAGTTGTGATGTTCACTTTTTCTGCAGTCTGTAGTTTTGGTCGAGTAATGTTATCATGTTTCTGAGTTCGGTTGAGGTTTTAAGTTCTGAGTTCTTGGGTTATGTTTGTTTGTCTTGTTTGTTATGTCCTCAACATTCCATTTCGTAGCCTGAGTTCTGCAAATTCTGTGTGTTTGTTAAGTTCACTGTTGCTACGAGTTTCTTGAGTCTTGTTACTGGTTCGGTTTAGTTTTGTAATTTGCTGTTGGTCGAGAAGCGTTGTTGGGTTTCACTGAGGTCTACTGAGTCGCAGCTTGAAATTAGTCAAATTATTCTTAGATCATGGTCGATTTTGTTGCTGTGTTATTTGGCGTCCATTCACAATGGTCGAGTTCTGTGCTTCTGGGTCTTATTTTCATTGCCTTTTGTGTCACTAAGTAGCTGTGTTTAAGCTGCCGAGTCGAGTCTGCTTTGTTTTTGTCAAATTCATGTTGTCTACTATTTTTAAATCGTCAGTTTAGTTGTCTTATTAGTTCTTTAGTTTTTGTTCTGTATTGTCGGATTTATCTCTGAGTTTCGCGAGTTGAACCATTTCATTGGATTTTCGAGTTGTTCTGGGTATTGTTAGTTCTGTACCAAGTTGCCGAGTTTTCTTGTTCGCATATTGTATTTTTGTTGGAGTTGATTTTGTTGAAATTTAGTTTTGGTCATTTTGGTTTGATAATTCTTATGATTGGTTTTTGGCTAGTCATATTTATAAAAGAAGTCATGTCAAAATTTGGACAAAATTTTTCTGTAAATAAATTTAATTTTAATTCGAATTTAGAATTTTAGAATAATTTAGTTTTTGGTTCTTTACCTTTTTTCTAATTAATTAGTTTAGATTGAAAATAAATTAATTTAATTTTCTTTTAAAAATAGATTAAATTTCTAATTAGGAATTAAATATTATAAAATCAAAATTTCCAAAATTCAATTGTTCTAATCCGATTAAATTAAATTTTAAGAATCGCGAAAATATTAGTCCCTGTGGATCGAATCTTAAAATACTAAAATGAGATCGTGCGCTTGCGATAATTAAATGTCACATTTTCACCACATCAAGGTTGTATCCATGTTCTATAAGGATACAGCCTCACTTCCTGAGTTATTAACTTTTGAGGAGTCAAGTTTTTCATACACATTGTAAGCTATATCTCTCTGAGAAAAACGAAGCTGAGAATACTATCATTTGTATTCATAGATTGTAGCAACCTTTATCTAATAAAATATTAGATTAAAGTGACATTGTGTCTTGTGTTATCTTTTATCCGCACCTCAACTTTGCACACACAAACACTTATCTGCTACACAGATTCAAGAACAAAGAAAAGTTCAAGAATCCATTCACCCCCCCTCTGTATTCTTTTACTGTTTTCAATACTCAACAAGTGGTATCAGAGCGGGTTGTTTAATCAAAAACAAAAAAACGATCATGAGTTCGAATACACCAAAGACCACAGGAACGGTGAAAGTCCCTAAGTTTAACAAAGAAAATTACAACCTCTGGAAGATAAAAATGATGTTGTTCATCAAAGCCTCTCATCCTTTATATCCTGAGATTCTCAAGAATGGTCCCTTTGTTCCACAACAAGAAATACCTGAAAAGACTGTTGGAACCATAACTGTTCCAAGATCTTATGTGGCCAAGGAACCATCCAAATGGACAGAATCAGAGAAGGAGATGGTTGCTCTTGACAGTCACCTCATGTTGCTAATTATTGATTCCATGGACATGTCAATGTTTGCAAACATTGCATCATGCACATCTGCCAAAGAAATGTGGGATCACATTGAGGTGTTATGTGAAGGAACTGATGAGGTTAAGGAAAACAAGAAACAGATACTGGTCACACAGTATGAAGCTTTCATGGCACAGCCCAAGGAAAGCATTACTGAGATGTTTGAGGGATTTCACAAACTAGTTACTGAGTTGCAGATGAATGGCAAGGTTTACAGCACCAAGGAGTTAAACATGAAGTTTCTGCTATCTTCCCCAAATCATCTAGAGCAAAGGGTCATTTCTCTAAGGGAAAGAGATTTGAATAAAATCTCATATGATCTGCTCTATGGAGTTTTAAAAACTCATGAGCACGAGTTGCTTCAGAAAAGGGCTATCCAAGTCAACCAAGGCAGAATGATAAACACATCATGTGCCTTGATTGTCAACAAATCTATTCAAGACATAGAAGCATTTACAAGCCAGCTAAGGATAGAGGAGATAGTAGATGATGAAGAAACTGAAGCTGAGGTAAGTGAACCTGTTGAGGAGAAGGAGGAAGAAGAGTTCTATACCCTTGAAGAGCTAGATGGAATGGAAAACACTTCATATGCTTTCATGGCCAGAAAATTTCCAAACATCATATTCAAGAGGAACCAACCTTTCAAACCCAAAACCCAAAACCATTCATTCAACAAGAGCAAGGCACCTGTGAAACCTGATACTCCTTAAGTTTTGATGATCACAAACAGTAAGCTATTTGTCCTTTTAGTAGATATAAAACAGCATGCTATTTGTATATGTACTAACTTGGTTTTGCAGGATACTCTAGCTTACTGATTGTATAATCAGTCTATCTAACAGCAAGCCAATTGGTGCTACAAAATTGACAGTTTGGCAAGCCATTTTTACACATTCTCACAAACAGCAAGCTATTTCCAACTGTTCATAATTCCTGTAGATAAAGATCAACTAGACATATTTATGCTCTCAGGAAACTTGGTTGATGATATTAAAGGGCAAAGACTCAAACAGCAAGCCAAATGCATGGACAAACAGCAAGCTGTTTGTGTCTGTCAGATTTAAAGAATAGTGCGGTTTTTAAGGAGAAATTTGTGGGAAACATCTTTAGGATTATTGTAAGAGTCCTCTGAATTATTCTAGCATGCCAGCACATATTTCAAATATATTGGGAGACAATATATTCCTTGCTTTGAAATTAAGGAAAGTAGCATGACATCTTTGACTTTTCTTTTCCAACCACATGCTCTTGTCTCTTCCTCATCATATCAAATATTCCTCTCCATGTTCTACACGCTCCATCTCTTGACTATCATCTGAAAACAAGCTTCTTCATTATCTTAAACACAAAAACACTTCTTACGGCTTCAAGATTAATTCTATCCGTTGGAGCCTTTCAAAATAGTTTTTAATTGTTCTTGTTCACCTATTTAAGAGCTGCTCATTCTCAGTTCTTATAAACCATTATTGAATATCCATCAAGTGCAGAAACAAGATATACACATACAACTTCAAAGCTTTCTTTGTAAAATCTGTTCAAACCTCTCAAACTATACACATACTCGTACTTATACATTCAGAGGGTTTATAGTTGAGTTGTATTTATTCAAATCATTGTATTGTTCAAGTTGTAATTGATTTGCTGTTGTACAAGGTTGGCTTAAGGTTTTGGGTGGGTCGGACTAGGCTAGAGAAGGATACTTGGGAAGTATTGCTTAGAGAGTTAGTTCAGCACAGCAAACAGCAAGCCATTTGTAAGCAGCAAGGGTTAAGGGAGATATATTGTTGTATCTTGTAATTGGATTATAGTTGATCAATAATATATTCTCTTACCAAGTTTGGTAAGGGACCAGGACGTAGACCATAGGGGAATAGGGGTCGAACCTGGATAAAAGATCTTGTGTCATTGTTAATTTTCTGCATATTTCTTACTACACTGCACAAACAACACGCTACTTATAAACTGCATTATCACAAACAGCAAGCTGTTTCTGGTAAATTTTAAAACAGGTCATAAATAACCATTGTTAGCCATAAACACCTATTCACCCCCCCCTCTAGGTGTTGTTTTCAATTGGTATCAGAGCTTGGTGTACTAACATTTCTGTAACAGGAAAGTACAGGTCCTATGGCACACATTTATGTAGAGGAAGAATCATCAAACATGCCACCACTTCTCGTTGGTGCAGAAAATTATGATTTATGGAGACTAAGGATGAAGATGATTCTAATCAGAAATCCACTTGAATGGTTGGTTGTTAAAGATGGTCCATTTACCTTTCTGGATGAAAACGGCAAGCCAAAAGATGTTGATGATCTTACCGGGGAAGAATTGATAAAAGCAAGCTATAATGGAAATGGCAAGTATACACTAATTTGTGATCTTTCAGATTCAGATTATGACAAGGTCTCTACGTGCATCACAGCAAAGGAAATATGGGATACCTTAGAAAAGAATTATCAAGCTACAATATGTGTCAATCCAAAACAGCAAGCTGATTGTCACAAACAGCAAGCTGCCTCAAGTGACACAAATAAATCTAAGGCACTCCTTACAAGGAATGATGATGAGGAATCAGCTTCTAATGATGACTCAAGTGATGACATGGTCGACCTAGCTTTTGTTGGTATTGATGATGAAGATACCATACGAGGAGATTTCAAAGAAGTCCTTGTAAACAGTGATGTGTCGAATTCGGATGACGATAGTAGTGAAGTACACTCACTTAATTTTGATTTGTCCTCTAGTATTCCTATGTTAAATGAACTAACCATGCCGGTACCAAGTAATGTATCTATTATTGAGTTCATGGAATTGAAAAATGAGAAAAATGAGCTTGAAAAGAAGAATGATCATTTGAGGAAAATCATTTCTGATTTGATGGCTGAGAAGGCTCTTACAAACAATCATGATGATCTTTTTACTGATTTAAAAGAGAAAATCATTCAATTCGAAGGAGTCAACAAAGAAATTCTAAGGAGGAATGAGGTGCTCATGAAAGAACTCAAAGATTTGAAGTCAGAGATTGAAGCTAAGGATGAATGTATAAAAACATTCAAGATCAAAGAGTCTAGCCATGTCGAGTCTTCAAAATCTGCTAAAGGGAGAAAACAGCAAGCTGAATGTGCAGACAATCAGCACGCCATTCTGATCAAACAGCAAGCTGAACTGATCTCTCTTCTGGAAAAGGAGGTCAAGGATCTCGAGAAAGGAATGGAAACATTTGTTCAAGGTGAAGACAACTTAAAGACAATGATGAAGAAGGCAAATGTCCCTTTGGTTAGAGAAGGAGTTGGCATGAAATCAAATAATAAACTTGGTGCACTCAAATACGATGGAAGAAATGGCATACCATACAATTATGCCATGCCATGGAAGATATGCAACAAGTGTGGAGGAAAAGGCCATCTGGAAAAACACTGTGTAGTTCAAGTAAACCCTAAAGGGAAAACAGCTTACCAGAAGAGGCTAGTCAGAAGACAAACAGCATGCGGGAATGCTCCTGACAGAAGACAAATAGCATACCAACAGTCACCAAAAGTGATCCAAAAGTGGATCAAGAAAGCTGATTTAAATGTGTTATATATTCTTGCTACTAACCAATCTGGACCCAAACCTATATGGGTACCAAAACATTAAGTTGGTGTTTGTTTGTTTTGTAGATATGTCTTGCCGCCAAAATAAAGTCGAAACAATGGATTTTGGATAGCGGTTGAACTAGACATATGTGTGGAGACAAGTCTCAGTTCATAAGTCTCAACATGAAGAAAGGTGGAAGAGTTACAATTGGTAATAGTAAGACTCTTCGAATTCTTGGTATTGGTTCTATTGGTAATAGTAATATTTCGATTGATAAAGTTCAATATGTCAAAGGTCTTTCATATAATTTACTTAGTGTCACTCAATTATTTGATGATGGACATTTTGTTAAGTTTGGCATAGATAAATCAGTTATTACTATTGGTGCTAACAAAATCCCCCTAGTTGCTAGAAGGGAAGGAAATATATATGTATTAGACTTCGAAATGCAGGAAACAGCATGCTGTTTGGCTGCAATCAACAATGATCCATATATTTGGCATAGGAGGTTGGGACATGCACACATGGACCTGCTTAATAAATTATCAAGCAAGAATCTGGTCAGAGGACTACCAAAACTGAAATATTCTAAGGTTGAAGTATGTTCGGCATGCCAATTGGGTAAACAAATTCGAAGTACTCACAAAGCAAAGAAAATGGTATCCACTTCTAAACCTTTAGAGCTACTGCATCTAGATCTTTTTGGTCCAGAGTCTTATAAGAGTATTGGAGGTAAACAATACAGTTTTGTAATTGTAGATGATTATTCTAGATTTACATGGGTATTGTTTCTTCGTACTAAAGATTGTGCTTTTAATGAGTTTGAGAAACTAATTAAATTGCTTGAGAACAAGCATGATTCAAAGCTTGTAGGTATAAGAAGTGATAGAGGAGGTGAATTTATCAATGAGAACTTTATTGAATATTGTGAAGAAAGAGGAATCTCCCATGAATTTTCTACTCCAAGGACTCCACAACAAAATGGAGTGGTGGAAAGGAAGAATATGTCACTTCAAGAAACAGCAAGGACTCTACTGCAAGAAAGCAAGCTACCTAGGAGTTTTTGGGCTGAAGCTGTGAATACAGCATGCTATTTGTTGAATCGAATTATAATCAGGCCTATTTTGGACAAAACTCCATATCAATTGTTGAGAAACAAGAAGCCAAATATCAGTTACTTCAAGATTTTTGGTTCTAAGTGTTTTGTGCTCAAGACAATTGGTAAAGATGGTAAATTCGATGCTAAATCCTATGAGACTATATTTCTTGGTTATTCTTTAACAAGTAGAGCTTATAGAGTTTACAATGTTAATAAACATATTGTTGAAGAATCTATTGATGTTACTTTTCAAGAACCTAACAATGATCTACCAAGAGATGAGGAAGATTTTGTAGGTGAAAGTGAAAGCATGCAACCTCAAGTTACCGATAATCAGCAAGTTGGAAATTCAAAACAGCAAGCTGGAAGTGCAAATCAGCAAGCAGGAAGTGAAAAACAGCAAGATGGAAGTTCAAATCAGCAAGCGGAAGATAAAAGTGTCACTGAAAGTCAACAAGCCAAAGAGGATGCAGACACTGACAAACAGCAAACTGGAAGTTCAAAACAGCAAGCTGAAGTGGAAGATACAATCACAAAAATAGCAAAAATGACTTTGGAAGGTCCTAGAGGCTCTAGGGCTGCTGAAAAATTGCCTCTATATGATGGAGAAGAACAACCACCACCATCAAAAATGAGAAAGACAACTCATGAAGAAATAGCTCAACATTCTTTACCAAGGGCAACAAGAACGGTCAAGAATCATCCACCAGAGTTGGTCATTGGGGATATTACTGATGGAATTACTACAAGAAGAGGGAAGGCAAATTATTGTGCTCATGCAGCTTTCCTAGCTCAAGAAGAACCCAAAAATATCAATGAAGCATTAGAAGATGAGAATTGGATCATGGCTATGCAAGAAGAATTAAATCAGTTTGAAAGATGTGAAGTTTGGGAACTTGTTAAGCCACCAGAAGATGCTTCAATCATTGGAACAAAATGGGTGTTTAAGAACAAAGTTGATGAATTTGGCACCGTTACTCGAAATAAAGTAAGGCTTGTGGCTAAAGGATATAATCAACAAGAAGGCATTGACTTTGATCAAACTTATGCTCCTGTTGCTCGTTTGGAATCAATAAGGATGCTTCTTGCCTATGCATGTTTCAAGAAATTCAAGCTATATCAAATGGACGTAAAGAGTGCGTTTCTAAATGGCTTGCTGGAAGAGGAAGTTTATGTCAAACAACCTCCTGGATTCGAACATGAACAGTATCCAGACTATGTATTCAAGCTAAAGAAGGCTCTTTATGGTTTAAAGCAGGCTCCAAGGGCTTGGTACAAAAGGCTTAGTAAATTTCTCATCAAAAATGGATTTATTCGAGGTAAAATCGATCCCACATTATTTATTAAGCAAGATGGTAAAGACATTCTTATTTTACAAATATATGTGGATGATATTATTTTTGGAGCTACTAATGAATCTATGTGTAAGTGGTTTTCCAAGTGTATGCATAGTGAGTTCGAAATGAGCATGATGGGTGAGCTCAATTATTTCTTGGGTCTTCAAATCAAGCAATCTAAAGATGGAATTTTTGTGCATCAATCTAAGTACACAAAAAGTCTACTCAAAAGATTTGGTTATGAGGATGTTAAGTCAAAATCAACTCATATGGTTCAAAACAGCAAGCTGTTTGCAGATGAAAATGGTAAGGCTGTTGATATCAAAAGATATCGAGGTATGATTGGAAGCCTACTATATTTAACTTCTTCTAGACCTGACATAATGTATAGTGTATGTGTTTGTGCAAGGTTTCAATCAAACCCTAAAGAGTCTCACTTAAATGCTATTAAAAGAATATTTCGATATTTAAATGGTACCATTTCTCTTGGTTTGTTCTATCCTATCACAAATACTTTTGATCTTGTTGGGTATAGTGATGCAGATTATGCAGGTTGTCTAGTTGATAGAAAGAGTACTAGTGGTGTTTGTACATTCCTTGGACAAAGCCTAGTTTCATGGCAATGCAAGAAACAAACTTTGGTTACCTTATCCACTGCAGAAGGGGAGTATCTAGCAGCTGGGAGCTGTTGCTCTCAACTACTATGGATGATTCAAACCCTAAGGGACTTTGATATCAAGTGTAGAAAAGTTCCAATAAACTGTGACAACACTAGCACCATTAGCATTTCTAAAAATCCGGTGAATCACTCAAGAACGAAGCATATTGATGTTCGACACCATTTCTTGAGAGATAATGTTGCTAAGGGCAAGGTAGAGTTGGTCTTTGTTCCAACTGAATTCCAACTAGCTGATATTTTCACAAAGCCTCTTGCAGAAGAAAGATTTTTAGTCATTCGAATGCAACTTGGTATGTACTCCATGTAAATCAGCACGCTAGAAGGTAATTTCTGGTCAAATCAGCTTACCATTTGTTTTATCAGTATGTTATAATTGGTATGCTGATTGTCCTACATTCTGGCATATCATTTATTGATCTTAAGATTTTTAGGTTTTGATGGATTAAGGGGGAGAACTTTAGAAGAATGGCTTCTAATTATTCTGAACATGCATGTTTTAATATATGATCTTTAGTGTTATATTTCTTAAATGTTAGATCATCATTTTATATCTAATTTTGAGATGCAGGGATTTAGGGGGAGTTATTCTAATTCTCCTAAATTAGTTGTAATCATCAAAAAGGGGGAGATTGATACTCCTTAAGTTTTGATGATCACAAACAGTAAGCTATTTGTCCTTTTAGTAGATATAAAACAGCATGTTATTTGTATATGTACTAACTTGGTTTTGCAGGATACTCTATCTTACTGATTGTATAATCAGTCTGTCTAACAGCAAGCCAATTGGTGCTACAAAAGTGACAGTTTGGCAAGCCATTTGTACACATTCTCACAAACAGCAAGCTATTTCCAACTGTTAAGAATTCCTGTAGATAAAGATCAACTAGACATATCTATGCTCTCAGGAAACTTGGTTGATGATATGAAAGGGCAAAGACTCAAACAGCAAGCCAAATGCATGGACAAACAGCAAGCTGTTTGTGTCTGTCAGATTTAAAGAACAGTGTGGTTTTTAAGGAGAAATTTGTGGGAAACATCTTTAGGATTATTGTAAGAGTCCTCTGAATTATTCTAGCACGCCAGCACATATTTCAAATATATTGGGAGACAATATATTCCTTGCTTTGAAATTAAGGAAAGTAGCATGACATCTTTGACTTTTCTTTTCCAACCACATGCTCTTGTCTCTTCCTCATCATATCAAATATTCCTCTCCATGTTCTACACGCTCCATCTCTTGACTATCATCTGAAAACAAGCTTCTTCATTATCTTAAACACAAAAACACTTCTTACGGATTCAAGATTAATTCTATCCGTTGGAGCCTTTCAAAATAGTTTTTAATTGTTCTTGTTCACCTATTTAAGAGCTGCTCATTCTCAGTTCTTATAAACCATTATTGAATATCCATCAAGTGCAGAAACAAGATATACACATACAACTTCAAAGCTTTCTTTGCAAAATCTGTTCAAACCTCTCAAACTATACACATACTCGTACTTATACATTCAGAGGGTTTATAGTTGAGTTGTATTTATTCAAATCATTGTATTGTTCAAGTTGTAATTGATTTGCTGTTGTACAAGGTTGGCTTAAGGTTTTGGGTGGGTCGAACTAAGCTAGAGAAGGATACTTGGGAAGTATTGCTTAGAGAGTTAGTTCAGCACAGCAAACAGCAAGCCATTTGTAAGCAGCAAGGGTTAAGGGAGATATATTGTTGTATCTTGTAATTGGATTATAGTTGATCAATAATATATTCTCTTACCAAGTTTGGTAAGGGACCAGGACGTAGACCATAGGGGAATAGGGGTCGAACCTGGCTAAAAGATCTTGTGTCGTTGTTAATTTTCTGCATATTTCTTACTACACTGCACAAACAGCACGCTACTTATAAACTGCATTATCACAAACAGCAAGCTGTTTCTGGTAAATTTTAAAACAGGTCATAAATAACCATTGTTAGCCATAAACACCTATTCACCCCCCCTCTAGGTGTTGTTTTCAAAACCAAACAAGAATAAATTCAAAACCAGCCATGTGGATAGGTCATCTGTAAGGTGTTATAGATGCAATGACCTAGGGCATTTTGCCAGTGAATGCAAGAAGCCTAAAAAGAAGGATAAAAAGTTTCCGGAACTTGAAGCTAAGTATGAGGCCCTTCTGAGAAAGCAGATACAAGGTAAGGCCTACATAGCTGAAGGGAAGTGTTGGGATGATTCTGATAGTGATGGAGAGGAACAAGAATTTTGCAACTATGCCTTGATGGCCAATTCCAAGGATGACACATCTCCATCAGATTCTCAGGTACCATCTCTCACTACTATAGACATGTCTGTTTCTGAGTATAAATGCATGATTGAACAACTATCTTTTGAGATGTTTAATATTCATACTAGTATGACTACTGCTAATGAGGAGATTGCTAAACTGTCTACTAGAAATGAGATGTTAATCAAAAAGAATGAGGAACTTGAGCTAAATGCTATGCAAGTAAAAAAACCTTAAGAAAGAAGTTGAATATTTGCAGAATAAGGTTTTATGTGCTAGTCAAGTGGAAAAGGCTCTTAGGGATGAATTAGCTGAAAATGAATTCAAACTGAAAACATTTAAGAAATCATCTGGTCTAGAGCAATCCTAATGTGAGAAAATTCAAGCAAAACCCAAGGCTGCTATTGGACTTGACTATGGCACTCTTAAATAGAGAAAAGGCTATGCTATCATTGAAGATGACATAGTTGTTCATAAGGAAGTGCCTCACATTTTGAAAAAGGCTAAAAATCCAATTTTTAAAGAATCAACATTTGAAATTGATGAGGATGCCTTACTCATCAAGCAAATGTTGAATGATGAGGATGAGGCACAATCCAGTGAACAACAAGCATCCTCCAAGAGTGAGAGTGTCAAGTCAAAAGCCAAGGAGCCAGTAGGTCAAGACCTAAGAAGTTTGTTAAGTTTGTTTCAGCTGGGAAGAGTGAATCAGAGAAGAAAGTGACTAAGAAGAAACAGAACAGAAATGGCAAGTTAGGGATTAACAAAGATAACAACTATGCTTATATGCCTAATGCCCTTAAGAAAACTTGTCAGAATTGTTTCAGTACCAATCATTTAACTCATGCATGCAAGTAACCTGTTGGTAGTGTGCCCAAACCTTTCTATGATTGTTCTGTGCCTCTAAGACATAGAGATGCTCTTTTTGTGATAAATTTGATTGTATGCCATGCAATATGAATGTTATGACTAGTTGTTTCAATTTGAGAAAGCAATTCATTGATGGTTGTATCAGTCACTGATATGGGCTAAAAGTAATCCCTAAAGACACATTTAATGTGGCATTAATTGTACTTAGAATGGTCTAAATGTGGGGCCCACCAGATGGGCCCAAACCCCAGTTATAATATTAATTTCGTAATTAATATTAGGGGTAATAAACAGCTCAGCAAATAAGAGTCAAACAAGGATATAACTCTTGTCTGACTTAGCCTCCAAGATACATACCTCAACATGGAAACTGATTCATAAAAGGAAGAGATCTGGAACCTTCCTTGAGGCGGTGGCTTGCTCACCAAGTCTCCTACTCCTACCGTAATTCTTAGGCTTCTCAACCTATATAAGGGCCTGACCCCTCATTCTCAGAACTACGTTGGGCAGAGCTCCATACGTCACTCACTTACGTTTTGGCTTAATCCTCGAATAAGGACATACAAGCCACTACGTCCTAGGTGAGCTCTCGCCGCCATAGCCTCGAGGGCACCATCACCTAGAACTACGTTTTGGCTTGATTCTCAATACGAGATACGTAGGCACTCTGTGAGGACCGATTAGTCCCGAACACGAAAACAGGCATTAAAGCTCGAAGCTCACCAACCCTAGCATTAAATACAATTTCGTAACTAGTTTTTATTCCACAATAGTCACAATTCTCACACACACTACACAAGGTCGAAGTCTTCAAGTCCTCATAAAGCTAGGAAGGTACCTCTGTCACCTAAGTCTGAAACCTCGGGTTCTAAGACTTCTAACAGTGACAAGAAGATTAACACCAAGAAAGTTGATAAGCATGTTGTTTATGATAAAACTGTTTCTAAGTCACATGGACCCAAACTTGTTTGGGTACCAAAGGAGAAGTGATACCTTTGTGTTTGCAGGGCAAAGAAAGTGGAAGAAAAGTCATGTGGATTTTGGACAGTGGATGCTCAAATCACATGACTGGTGATATGGCCCTACTATCACAGTATGAGGAGAAGGCTGCCCCAATGGTTGTTTTTGGAGATGACAGCATGGGTAACACATTGGGATATGGCAAGTTAAAAGTTGGTAATGTCATCATTGAAGATGTAACACTAGTCAAGGGACTCAAGCATAATCTGCTAAGTGTTGGTCAGTTTACTGATAGAGGATTTAAGGTGGATTTTGACAAAGATGAATGTTTGATCACCCACAAGAAGACTGGTGATTTTACTCTATTTGGAGTAAGGAAAGGAAGCCTGTTTGTAGCCAATATGGACTCTGCAAACAAGGACAAAATTTGTTGCTTCTACTCAAAAGCATCAAATGAAGACTATTGGCTGTGGCACAAGAAATTATCACACCTGAACTTTAAAGCCATTAATTTTCTAGTCAAAAGAAAGTTAGTGAGAGGCATGCCCACACTTGAATTCTGTCAAGAAGGAGTGTGTGAGGCTTGTCAAAAAGGAAAGATGAAAGGATCAAGCCACAAGTCAAAGACAGTGACATTAATAACCAAGCCCCTACAACTCATTCATATGGACTTATTTGGGACTGTCAATATTATGTCACTAGGAAGAAAGAAGTATGCCTTGGTGATGGTTGATGACTTTACAAGGTATACATGGGTGGAATTTCTGGCATCAAAAGATGAGGCTCCACTAGTAATCATTGAGCACATAAAGAAAGTTGACAAAGAAGCAAAGGCCAACAATGCAAGTGTGATTGCACTGAGAAGTGATAATGGAACAGAGTTCAGAAATGCCATACTTGAAGCATTCTATAAAGAGAATGGAATTTCTCAGCAATTCTCA
Organism: Kitagawia praeruptora; assembly: GCA_037693485.1. Lineage (NCBI taxonomy): Eukaryota > Viridiplantae > Streptophyta > Magnoliopsida > Apiales > Apiaceae > Kitagawia > Kitagawia praeruptora. Next base: position 65,585,466 of record CM075351.1, read on the forward strand.
GCTCCTAGGACTCCACAACAAAATGGAGTTGTTGAGAGAAAGAATAGAACTCTAATTGAGGATGCTAGAACATTGTTACTTGATGTAAAGATGCCTACATGTTTTTGGGTTGAGGCTATGAGCACTGCATGCTATATCCAGAACAGAACCCTCATCAACAAAAACACTAAAAAGACACCTTACAATTTGATGACTGGAAAGAAGCCTACTCTAAAGTATGTTCATACTTTTGGAAGCAAATGCTTTGTATTGAAGGATAATTCAGAATATGCTGGTAAGTGTTAGGAATAATTCATGAGTTGTGATTTTGAGAATAGAATTTTATTTATACTTCTTGTATATCCTGATCTTATAAAGGATTTAGCACTGTATGTAGGATATATTTATAAGACAGTTATCTGTAGAATTTAGTCAGGAGTGAACAGTGTATCGGAGACTACATGTCAGGACCAAAGATCAAATCCTGATGAGCGTCTAATACTGATGGATGATCAGATACTGATGCAGTGTATAGATCCTGATATCAGTCATGTTACTGATGATGTCATTGTGGATGCTACAGAAACTAGCAAGTGCTATAAAATAGGATCTTTGGTTGGAGAACAAGCAAGAAGATTTCATGAAGGAAAGAATTTTCTATTGATGGAAACTATCAACTGGACGGCAGAACATTGTCATGTATAGAATATCTTTCTGTAATTAGTTGATAGGTAGCATTATAAATACTCTCTCTATATCATTGTAAAGAGTGGTTCGTGTGGTACGTGAGATTGTGTGCGTAGCTCTGTATAAGGTTTGTATTCGAGAGTTCAAAACAAATTGTCAACAGCTGGTAAAGGTATTTGTACACCTTTGGTAGAGTTTGTATTTGATCTTATTAATACAAACAGAATTTGATTCATTCGTTTATTCTTGTACATATAACCAAGCAAAAATCAGACACGATTATATAACTTGTATTCAACCCCCCCCCCCCTTCTACAAGTTATTCGAGTTAACAATTGGTATCAGAGCGGGTTGATTTTGAATAATCATAAAGATCTGCAATCATGTCTGGTTACAAGGATGGGAATACTAAGATTCCTATGCTCAAGAGAAACGAATATACTCTATGGGAAGTAAAGATGTTGCATCATCTGGAAGCAACAGATCCTGATTATCTTGATAGAATCAGAGATGGACCTTTTGTTCCAACAAAGGTCGTTGGACAAGCAACTGTTGATGGTGTGGTTATTCCAGAACATACAGCAGAGAAGCCTAAATCTGAGTGGTCAGATAAGGACAAGGATAATGTTCTTAAAGATGCTAAAGTGAGAAACATATTATTCAACAGTCTTGATTCTGTTCTCACTAACTATGTTCTCTCTTGTAAAACTGCTAAGGATATATGGGACAATCTTAAGGTTCACTGTGAAGGAACTAAGCCTGTCAGGAAGAATATGAGGACACTACTTATACAACAGTATGAGTACTTTGAATCCAAGTCTGGTGAGACACTTACTGATACCTTTGATAGGTTTACAAAACTCATCAATGAGATGGCCATGCATGGTAAATATTATGACTTGGAGGATATGAATACAAAGTTCATGAAAGCTTTGCCTGATTTCTACAATGAAAAGATATCTGCGATTGAGGAAGCTAATGATCTTGATGAGATTTCATTAGAGGCAGTATATGGAAAACTAAGAGCTTATGAACTTGACAAGCAGCAGAAGAAGAGCAGGAGTGAAGGAAAGATGAAGACTATTGCACTTACTGCTCAATCTGAATTAAAGAAGCTTCCAGAGGAACAGCATGATGAGCTTGCTATAAAGAACTCAAGGAAGAAGAAAAGCAAAGAAAGTTCTGAGTCAGAAACTACTGATATGGACTCTGACAACAATGATTCTGAATCTGAGATGCAGGAACTCTTTGCTATGTTTGTTAAAGCTTTCAAGAAAGGAAGATTCAATAGGAAAAGATTTAGCAAAGGACCTTTTCAAAAGAAGGAGGAGAAGAAGAGTGACAAAGGCAAAAGTACAATTGTCAAGCTTGATAAGGCCAAGATCAAGTGCTTTAACTGCAGCGAGCTTGGACACTTTGCTAGTGAGTGTAAGAAGCCCAGGAATTCAGGAAAGGGTAATGTACTTATGGTCACACAGAAGGATTGGGCTGATTCCAGTGATTCTGAAGATGAATTGGATTATGACAACATTGCATTGATGGCAAATGTTTCAGACAAACCTGGATCTCCAAAGAAAACTTCTCCATCCTCTGTTAAGGTATCACTTCACTCTCTTGATTCATTTGATAGCTTAAATTCTGATGAAATTAGAACTATCCATGCTGAGTTTAAGAATCTTATGACTAATTTTAGAATTCCTACTAGTGAAAAAGATGAACTTAAGGTTAAGAATGATAAGTTAGTTGATAGAAATAATTTTCTTGAATCTGAGTTAATTCGAATGGAAGAATACAAGTTAAGTTCTGATAAAGCTAAGCATGATTATAGTGTTATTCTTGAGGCTTATGACTATGTCAGAAAAGAACTAGAGGAAGAGAGAGATGTGATTAAGACCATTAACACTTCTGGTAAAAAGACACAAGAAATTATTGAAAATGGAATTCGTGGTAAGGTTTAGGTTTTGATAAGGCTAGACTGGAAGAAAAAGTAGCTATTGTCAATGATGATAGTAAAATAGAAGCTAGCACATCTAAATCTGAAGGTAAGAAAATTGTTTCTGAACCTAATCATGTTAAATTTGTTGATTCAAAAGGTACCCCTGTTGTACACAAAAGGATTAACAATAGTAATTCAGATGAGAAAGTGTTAGAGAAACCTAAGAATGTAAACATAGGGTTTCTGTCTAAGTCTCAGTTGAAACAGAGACTAGATGGTCTTTCAGAGTCTAGCAAGATCAAAAGAAATAGGAATGGAAAAGAAGGTATTAACAAAGAGAATAATTACAAGAATGTACCTGATGCACCTAGGAAAAAATGATATAAGTGTGGAAATAATAATCATTTGGCCCTAGACTGCAATCAAAAACCTTCTTGGAAAACTGAGTCCAGATTCCCCAAGACTCAGAAAATTCAATACCAACCACAAAAAGCTTGTTATCATTGTGGTAGTTTACTTCATTCCATTTACATGTGTAGAGAATATCATGAACTGTATTATGACTATTATTCTCTGAAATCTGAAACTCCTAGTCACAAACAGTTTGTGAAATCAAAATCTAAGGTTGACTCTACAACAGGTAAAGTAAAAGCAAAATCTTCAAAGCCTGTTGTTTCTAAATCTAGTAAGAAAGGATCCAATCAAAGTTGGGTCCTAAAAATTTCTAACTAGTTACTTTTTGTTTGCAGGGCACAGGAAAGAAGCATTCAATTATCTTGGACAGTGGATGCTCTGGACATATGACTGGAAAGAAGTCCCTGCTTACAAAGTTTGAGAGGAAAGCTGGCCCAGTAATATCCTTTGGAGATGGCAACAAATGAGAAACTCTGGGATATGGCTCAATTGTTTTGGGGAATGTCATCATAGAAAATGTAGCACTGGTTGAAGGCTTGAAACATACTCTTTTAAGCATAAGTCAACTGGGTGATAAAGGTTACAAATCAATCTTTGACAGAGAATGATGCAAAATCTTGAATATGCAGAATGGAGACATTGTTCTAACTGGTCAAAGACATGGTAACATATATGAAGCCAGCTTAAGTGATACATCTAAAGGAATTGTTAGATGTCTCTACAGTAAAGCAACAAATGATGAAAGCTGGAATTGGCACAAGAAACTCTCACATCTCAACTTCAAGAAGCTTAATCAACTTGTTAAGCACAATCTGGTGAGAGGCCTACCTCAGGCAAATTATGTGCAAGATGGACTTTGTGATGCGTGTCAGCTTGGAAAGCAGAGAAGAGCCACTTTCAAGAGCAAGACTGAAAATTCGATTATTGAACCATTTCACATGCTACATCTTGATCTGTTTGGTCCAGTAAACATTATGTCTATCAGCAAGAAAAGATATGCTCTAGTGATAGTGGATGATTTCACAAGGTTTACATGGGTGTTCTTTCTACACAAGAAGGATGAAGCTCCTCGGCAAATCATTGATCTTTTCAAGAATATTCAGAATAACTCTGAGTACAAAGAGAAAGTACTTAGGAGTGACAATGGTACAGAATTCAAGAATTCTACAATGGAGGAATATTGTGCAGACAATGGAATCACTCAACAATTTTCTGCACCTGATACACCTCAGCAAAATGGTGTAGTGGAAAGAAAGAACAGGACTCTCATAGAGGCAGCAAGAACCATGCTTGCAGATGTAAAACTTCCAACCTACTTTTGGGCAGAAGCTATTAACACTGCATGTTTCACTTAAAACTATACCTTGGTAAATAGTCATGGAAAAACTCCCTGTGAGATGATCAAAGGAAAGAAACCAAGTGTGAAATACTTTCACATCTTTGGATGCAAATGCTATGTCCTAAAAGTTCATCCAGAACAACTTGGAAAATTTGAAGCCAAATCGGATGAAGCAATCTTTCTAGGATATTCAGCATCAAAGGCCTTCAAAGTTTATAATCTCAGAACTCACATTGTTATGGAATCAATTCATGTTGCATTTGATGATAAGAAATTTGGAATTCTGCAAACTGATGAAAGCCATGACAAATTGGAATTTGAAAATCTGAAGAATTCTGAGATACTCTCCAGTGATGATGAAGGTTCTTCAGAAGGAATTTCTATTGCTTCTCAAAGGAATGCTACTGTTGAGGGGGAGCAAATTAATCAAGAAGAACACAGTGATCATCAGGAGCAGACTAGCTATTCAGAGTCTACTCCATCAGGAACTGATCCTTCAGAGTCTACTGAGGAAAGATCAGTAACTAGCACCAATATGGAATCTACTGATTCTATTGATCAAAGGGGAGTTTTTGAAGGTAGAGAGAATTCTTCTAGAAGAGATACCACTAACTTAGGGGGAGAGACTAGAAGAGTCAATCTACCACCTGTTAGAAAATGGACAAAGGATCATACTGAAGATTTGATAATTGGTGATCCAAATAGTGGTGTTCGAACTAGAAGATCAATTCAAAATGAATGCTTGTATAGTTGCTTTCTCTCAAAGAATGAACCTAAGAAGGTTGAAGAAGCCTTACAGGATCCTGATTTGGTAATTGCAATGCAGGAAGAATTAAATGAGTTTGAGAGAAACAAAGTGTGGAAACTGGTACCAAGACCTAAAGATAGATCTATTGTTGGTGCAAAATGGGTTTTTAGAAACAAACTAGATGAATCTGGTATGATTGTAAGAAACAAAGCTAGACTGGTGGCCAAGGGTTATTCTCAGGAAGAAGACATTGATTATAATGAGACCTTTGCACTTGTAGCAAGATTGGAAGCAATAAGATTGTTTCTTGCATTTGCAGCTCATTCAAAATTCAAGGTATACCAGATGGATGTAAAGAGTGCTTTTCTAAATGGCAAACTTGATGAGGAAGTGTATGTGGAATAGCCACCTGGATTTGTTGATCCAAAATTTCCAAATCATGTCTACAAACTTGACAAGGCACTCTATGGACTAAAGCAGGCACCAAGAGCATGGTATGAGACTTTGTCTAAATTTCTTCTTGAAAATGGCTTCACAAGATGTACAATTGACAAAACTCTATTCTTTAGAAAGATAAAAGGTGAATTGTTTTTAGTTCAAGTTTATGTTGATGATATCATATTTGGTTCTACTAATGAAAAGTTGTGTGCTAAGTTTAGCAAGCTTATGCAGTCTAAGTATCAAATGAGCATGATGGGTGAATTAAATTATTTCTTAGGCTTGTAGGTCAAACAAACTGAGACTGGTATTTTCATTAATCAGTCAAAGTATATCAAAGATCTTTTAATAAGGTTTGACTTTCAAGACTGTGTAGTTGCAAAAACACCCATGGCAACAGCCACTAAACTAGACTCTGATCCTAAGGGGAAGAGTGTGGATAATACTAGTTATAGAGGCATGATAGGCTCATTGTTATATCTAACTGCAAGTAGGCCAGATATAATGTTTTCTACCTGTTTATGTGCTAGATTCCAAAGTGATCCTAAGGAATCTCATTTAATTGCAGTGAAAAGAATTTTTAGATATCTCAAAGGAACTCCAAATCTTGGTTTGTGGTATCCTAGAGAATCTTATTTCTTCCTAATTGGCTATTCAGACTCTGATTATGCAGGGTGTAAGATAGACAGGAAAAGCACTACAGGTACATGTCAATTCTTGGGAAACAGATTGATTTCTTGGGCAAGCAAGAAGCAACAATCTGTCTCAACCTCAACTGCAGAAGCTGAGTACATAGCAGCAGGCAGTTGTTGTGCATAGCTCCTTTGGATAAGAAATCAGTTGATGGATTATGGTAAGACACTTAGTAATATTCTTATGTTTTGTGATAATACTAGTGCTATCAAAATTGCAGAAAATCCAGTTCAACATTCAAGGACTAAGCACATTGATGTCAGGTATCATTTTATTAGAGAACATATTGAGAATGGTACTGTGGAACTTCATTTTGTTTCTACTGACAAATAGCTTGCAGATATTCTAACTAAACCACTTGATGAGACTACATTCAGTAGATTAGTAAGTGAGTTAGGAATGTTAAATTTCTAGATCTTTAACATCTGCAAAAGTAGCAAGGTATGTTGTTTTTAGCTTATAGACTTGATTCTTGTCAGGATCTACATTTGATTGTTAAATGCTTTAGCTATAACACTTTGCCTTGATAAATTTCAGTATGATAGACTTGTTAATAATCATCAGGATTAGAATGTTATCAGGATGCTGACGTCATCAGTATTGTGTCAGTATCAGGATTGTGAAATTGTTTCACGTCCTGACGCTTACTTTGTATAGTAATTCTGGGATGTATTAAGTCTATGCTAGCAAGTTTTAATATTTGCATACTGATAATTTATACATCATTCAATAAAAAAAACAAGTAGATAATAAGAAATTGTATTTTCATTAATTGAAAGCATTACATACATGGAAATGAAATACAACATCTTTTTGTCTAACTTCTACTGATAATCCTATACTTGTCTATTGATATGGATTCTGAGGTACAGGACAAGGAGCATCTCAAGAAATCCATTAGGGGATTGATCAGCCTCGTCTATTCTTGGATTCTTGTCTGGGCGACTTGAATGAGAGCAGCTAACTTAAATGTATAGCATCCCCATCAAGATCAACCTCAGACGTTAGGGGAAGATTGTATCCAACAGATGGGTGTTCTAGGAGAAACCTCTGGATATTATCTGAAACTACTTCATTCATGATTAGTTCGATAAGAAAAGTCATCTCTTCAAAGAAATGATCAAGAACAGGATGTTCATCGACTGTGAAAAATCTAAAGAATGGGTTTGAATGGAATTTTGGTTTGAGAATCATTGGTGAGAAGAAAATAAATTGAAAGGTTTATAGAGAATGGCATAAGACGTCTGTTTCTTTTATAGAAAGACGTGAGGAGCTAAACAGTCACTTGAAGTTTTAATGAAGTCAGATGCTAATTATTGCGTGTGACTATATTTCTTGTTTTCAAGAAATGTCGAATATATCTAACCAATTGATTTTGTTCAGATTAATTGTTTATTTCTTTTTCAGATAAAAGAAAAATGCCATATTAAGTCTCTAGAATCAGGATGATATTGATCAGGATTTCAAGTGTGACCATCAGGATTAGAGATTTATTATTATTTTTAAATCACGTTGCTTTTTGTGATTATTTAGGTGAGAGGTCACAACAGGAAAATGAAGCTGATCAGTATTGATTATTTTTTTTAATACCCTGATTTATTTCATGAAAATCAATTTTGGATTTTATTTTCCAAAAATTGTGGGTAACCGCATTTTTCAGGGACTGGCATCTGTCAATCTACGTGTCAACGTGGGATAGTGGTCTGAAAGATTTGTGAAATATATTTGTTTTGAAACTATAATCGTGTAATTGCTTTCTCTAATTTCATTCTCTCTAAAGCAAAAACACTCTCGAGTTTTCAAAATCACTTATCTATTTTAAGAATTTTTCAAGTTTTTTTCAGATCAAAAATGGCAGCTCATAGAAGATTACCTAAATCAGTAGCCTTCAAGTTTGGTGACTTCGATTTTATGACAAACAATCATGTAGCAGCTATCACCAACAAGGAAGGAGTGTCACCTGATTTTCATCCAGTCATGGACTTTCTGGCGTATGGACCATTAAGTTATGCATTGACAGCATCTCCACAAATTAATCAAGCAGCTGTTACACGAGCTTGGGAGAATGCTGATGTAATTGATTCTACTCAGAGTCAATCAGGTAAGAATGTTCTACACTTAGGACAAGATTCTTTTGATATTACTGAATCTGTTGTTAATTCAGTACTTCACTTACCTGTTATTATGAACTTTGAGAATGTACCATCTGATGATAATGTTAGAACTATGTTATCTGAGTTAGGTTATTCTGGACCTTTAGATAACATGAGCCAGTTAAATAGGTCTTTTCTTAGGAAAGAATGGTCTTTCTTCTTTGATCAAATTACAAAATGTTTTACTGGTAAATGTAGTTCTTTTCAGCAAATTACTTCTGTTACTTCACATATTGCTTATAGTTTGCTTTATGACAGAGTAATTAACATTGGTCACATTATCTTAAGTCAGATGTGTATTAAACTTGGGTCAAGAGATCAAAACAGGAAAATGGTTTATTATCATAGATTTATGCAAACGTTATTAACCATTTTATTCCTGATGTTGAAGCTAGATTTGGTAGGGAACATTGTGTTTCTTCTTATGTACAGCAAAAAAGAATTTTCTCTGACATTACAAAGAAGGACAATGAAAAGAATCTAGATGAAATACCTGCAATTCATTATTCACATCATTTTCAGGTAATTCTTAAAACTCATCTTCCTACTCTCTACAATTCTTCTTTCTTTTGTGGTGAAATGACTCAGGAATCTCATTTGGAGGAGAACCCACCTGTGTCTACCCAAGTAGCCCAAAACATTATAGTCTCTGAAACAATTCAAGAACAAAGTTTTAATCCACAGCCTATTGTTTTAAAGAAACCAACCTCTGGTGTTTCTCAAAAGACATCAGTTGTAAGGAAGAGAAGATTTGTTGTGTCAAGTAGTAGTAGTAGTTCTAGTGAAGATGATGATAATATATCTCTTGCTGAGAGAGAAGAATTGAAGGCTACAATTCGACTTTCTAAGCTAGGACAAAGAGATGAAGCACCTAGTCACAGCCAGGCTGCAGTCTCCCAAAAGGCTGTAGTTCTTAACAAGGGAAAACAGTTACTGGATACTGTCTCTCAAAAGACTGTGTCTATTGAAAAAGGATCTCATCCCAAGATCACTTCTGTGTCTACACCTCTTGAGTCTTCTCAGGATAAATCTTTTGCTCACTATACTAGGAGAACAAGGAGAAAGATTCAATTGTCACCTACACACACAGAGTCTAGTCCAACTAATATCATGCAGGTCTCTACAAATGAAGCTACAATCAAGTCAGCAAATGACCATAGAGATCTGGATATTTATTCTTTATGGGAAACTACATTATCATACAGACTGGCTATGGGACTAATTTCTCTCAAAGTGAAGTTGTCAAGGCCTGTTCTAGATTTTCTGGTTGAAAGAGTACCAAAACTTTTATTTCCAGATGAATATGGACTTCTACATCAAAGACTTGACTTAATGAAGATGTATTTCTATGTATCTGTCAGAAGACAATTAGTCAAGAAATTTGGACTCTCGAAGCATGTTGCACTTCAATCACTACATGCATATTTATTTGACAAGGATGTCATTATTGAAGATGCTTCAGCTCAAGGTGAACAACTGGAGGAAGTAGATTGTGAAAAGCAGTCAACAGAAGATACTATTTCACCAGTGGTGGATAGTAGGAAAGATCAGATCACAGTCACTGCAACACAAGAACCATCTAGTCAGAGGTTGGATGACTCAGGAGCTGTGATAGCTGATGTTGAAAGGTCTTCTGTGATGACTGAAATTGCAAGTGAGAAACCCTATGATATGGGAGGAATGACTTTGACTGGTTTTCTTGAAGATCAAAAAAATATTATTCAGTCAGAGTCTATCTACCTTGAGGGTGAGTCTCAGCAAACAATACTTAAAGATGGTGAAATAATAACTATGGTGTCTAATGAAGTATTACTGAAGACATCAGAGTCTAGTAGAAAACCTGAAAGTGGTATACTGGAGCCTGTAGTCTCTGGAAGGAAAGAAGTTGATTGTAAGGGTTCAGAGATTATAGCAGCTCACTCCTTGGAGAAAACCTCAAGCCCCATGCCAAATGAGGAACCCTCTCTCCATGTGAGTTCAGGTATAAAAACTTCTTCTAAACTCTATTTTTCTGTAGGTCATGAGAGCACTTATCCAAATTTGAGTGATACACTTGAAAAGATGGATATTGAACCACAATCAGAGCGGCTGGCTCCTGACCAGGCAAAAGGAGAGGTAGAAAGAGTGTTGACTTTAGATAGTCAAAGTGAGAATGAGGGTATGGATGATCAACTCCATAGTGAGGGAGAGAAAATTAGGAAACCATCGTTTGATTTCTGGGATCAGGTTTTTCTTGAATCTTGGTCTGACAATCTTGGTATGGATGCTGGTACTTATTCATTTATCAAGATGTATCAGAAGAATGACCTAGCACATCATAATGCAAAGCCAGAGGTTAAAGCTCAGCAGCAAAAAGAGAGGCTTGCAGGAATCATTAACAGAAGAGGTGCCAGGATAAAACAATCTCTTGATACATATGTACCAGATGAAGTTCCTAATGATCCGAATATTCCTTTGTATGTACTTCCAATATCAGCTCGAATTGAGACATCAACAGTTTCTGATCACTCTAAAGAGGAGTCAGGATTTGTAGATGTTAGTACACAGAATACTGGTGAAGGACAAGATGATCATATTTCAGCTCCTGATCAGAAAGATGCAGATGTTGATACTTCTAATCAAGTTTTATTACTTGAATATCATACAACACAGGCAACTTCTTCTACAAGACTTGAAGATACAGTTCTTTCTGAATCTGAATCTGAAGATACTAGAAGCACTTCCAACATTGAAGTCAATTCTGAAGTTCTACAAGACATTCAGAAATCTCAAGTTGAAATTAAATCAAGACTTCAAACACTTGAAGATAACCAAGTCACTATTATGGAAAATCAAGCAGTTCTGATGAATCTCATTTGTTCTGTTACTGAATCTCTTGGAATTAATGTGGCTGATGTCAAAAAGGGGGAGATAAAAACAGTTCAAAGGCAACATACTGGGGGAGATAAACAGACTGGTAGAGATAAAAGAAGAACTAAGGATGACAGAGGTGAATCTCATCATGGAAGTGGTAAAGGAAAAGAAGCGTCAAATAGTTGAATTCTTTTTTCTAAGTACTGGATACTATGTCTATATCTAAAAAGAGGAGGTACTTAACTTCATGATTTTTGAATTCATAAATTCTATTCTGGTTGTATTGTTATATGTTTTGACATCCACAACTTAGATTTATGCTTCAGATTTTAAAGCATAAATAGGGGGAGATTGTTAGGAATAATTCATGAGTTGTGATGTTGAGAATAGAATTTTATTTATACTTCTTGTATATCCTGATCTTATAAAGGATTTAGCACTGTATGTAGGATATATTTATAAGACAGTTATCTATAAAATTTAGTCAGGAGTGAACAGTGTATCAGAGACTACATGTCAGGACCAAAGATCAAATCCTGATGAGCGTCTAATACTGATGGATGATCAGATACTGATGCAGTGTACAGATCCTGATATCAGTCATGTTACTGATGATGTCATTGTGGATGCTACAGAAACTTGCAAGTGATATAAAACAGGATCTTTGGTTGGAGAACAAGCAAGAAGATTTCATGAAGGAAAGAATTTTCTATTGATGGAAACTATCAACTGGACGGCAGAACATTGTCATGTATAGAATATCTTTCTGTAATTAGTTGATAGGTAGCAATATAAATACTCTCTATATATCATTTTAAAAAGCGGTTCGTGTGGTACGTGAGATTGTGTGCGTAGCTCTGTATAAGGTTTGTATTCGAGAGTTCGAAACAAACAGAGAGAGAGATTTGTATTGTCAGCAGCTGCTAAAGGTATTTGTACACCTTTGGTAGAGTTTGTATTTGATCTTATTAATACAAACAAAATTTGATTCATTCGTTTATTCTTGTTCATATAACCAAGCAAAAATCAGACACGATTATATAACTTGTATTCAACCCCCCCCCCCCTTCTACAAGGTATTCGAGTTAACAGTAAGTTTGATGCAAAGGCATTTGAAGGAATTTTTCTTGGCTACTCTATGGAAAGAATTGCATACAAAGTTTATGTCATCAGTCAAAAGAAAATTATGGAAAGCACATATGTGACATTTGATGACAGCAAACTACCTGGACTAGAAGAAGCCAATGATGAAGATAAAGATCCATTAAGGTTTGATAATCTAGATGATTCTGATGAAGAGATAGAACCTGAAGTTGAAACTCAAATTCAACAAACTCAAGTGAATGATGATACAAGAGAAGAATTTGTGCCAATCAACAGTGGAGAAACAAGCATCCAAGACACACCTGTGAGTAGTGGCAACCTCACAGGGGGAGGAAATGATAATGATCATGATTTGGATGATGAAGCAACATCAAGAATGAGAAATCAGGCTGAGCACTCAAGGAAATGGGATAGATCACACACTGCAGAGCAAATCATTGGAGATCCTAATGTAGGAGTAAGGACTAGGAGAGCAACTCAGAATGGGTGCCTCTATGGCTATTTTCTATCTCAGGTTGAGCCTAAGAAACTTGATGATGCACTGTTGGATCCAGATTGGATTATTGCCATGCAAGAGGAGCTGAATCAATTTGAAAGGAACAAAGTATGGGAACTTGTGCCTGCACCAAAGAATAGAACCATTGTTGGAACAAAATGGGTTCTGAAGAATAAGATGGATGAAGATGGTGTAATAGTAAGAAACAAAACAAGGTTGGTTGCAAAAGGATACTCTCAACAGGAAGGCATTGATTATGATGAGACATTTGCTCCTGTTGCTAGATTGGAAGCCATCAGAATATTCTTGGCATTTGCTACTCATTCAAACTTTAAAGTTTATCAAATGGATGTCAAGAGTGCATTTCTGAATGGAGAGTTGGAAGAAGAGGTTTATGTGCAACAACCTCCTAGCTTTGAGGATCCACATTTCCCAGAATTTGTCTACAGATTACTTAAGGCATTGTATGGACTTAGGCAGGCTCCAAGGTCATGGTATAATACTTTATCACAATTTCTTCTTGAAAATCAATTCACTAGAGGCACATTGGACAAAACACTGTTCTACAAGAAGCATGGTGATGATATTATCCTAGTTTAGATTTATGTGGATGATATCATATTTGGCTCTACAAATGAGAAGCTGTGTGAGAAATTCTCTAAACTCATGCAGAGCAGATATGAGATGAGTATGATGGGAGAGTTGACATTCTTTCTTTGATTGCAAGTCAGTCAAAGGAAGGATGGTATCTTTATCAGTCAAACCAAGTACATCAAGGATTTACTGAAGAAGTTTGACTTGGAAGATTGCTCACCTGCAAAGACACCTATGGCCACTGCCACTAAATTGGATGAAGATGCTAAGGGCAAGAAAGTAGATATCTCAGTCTACAGAGGCATGGTTGGTTCTCTACTCTACCTCACTGCAAGTAGGCTAGACATCATGTTTGCTACATGTTTGTGTGCAAGGTTTCAATCAAATCCAAAAGAATCACATTTGATTGCTATAAAAAGGATCTTTAGGTATCTGAAGGGCACTCCAAATTTGGGTTTATGTTATCCTAAGGACACAGGGTTCAATTTGGTTGGTTATTCTAATGCTGATTATGCTGGATGCAGAGTGGATAGGAAAAGCACCTCAGGTAGCTGCCAGTTTCTTGGACAAAGGTTAGTCTCTTGGTATAGCAAGAAACAACAATCTCTATCAACTTCTACAGCTGAGGCTGAATACATAGCTGCTGGAAGTTGATGTGCTCAAGTGCTTTGGATTACAAATCAACTTAGAGATTATGGACTTGTGTTGGAAAGAATTCCAATCATGTATGACAACACAAGTGCAATCTATAGTTGCCAATCATGTCAATCATTCTAGGACAAAGTAAATTGACATCAGATATCATTTCATTAGAGAACATACAACTAATGGAACCATTGAGTTGCATTATGTCTCTATATATAAACAACTAGCTGACATATTCACTAAACCATTAGATGAAGCCACCATCACAAGGTTGGTTAGTGAGATTGGAATGCTAAATTCTTCAGATTCTGGCTAAGTGAATATATCATCTAGATTGTTGTAGCAGTAAACACTTACTTTATCTAAATTCTCAATATTTTTGGAGTAAGTGTTGGCTGAAATATGATTTACAAATATTTCAAATCTGTTGCATATATTGGAAAATCATATCGTGTCAACTTCAAATTTCTATGAAATTTTGAGAGAATCACTATTTAATTTGCTAGAATATTCTTCATTGAATATGACTGGTAAATTTTAAAAGATAGTGAAAATTAATTTTTGTGAGTGATGAGTATATTTCGATAAGTCAGACTTCTCGAATGGTTCACTATTCGACATCTCTAACAAGTCTCATTAGAGCACTCTCGAGTTCTCGAATAGAGTCTTTTAGAGATATCGAATAGAGGTACTCTTGACTTCTCGAATAAGGTAATTGAGTTCTATAATGACTTAGTTCTCGAATACTATATTTGAGTTCTCGAATCATTTAAAAAGGCTGAATTCTCGCTGAATCTCAACCAATTTTGGATTTTTGTCTGAAATTTTAATTCACTCATAAAAACACATTTTATTTAATTTAGAATTATTTCTAAGTTAGATAATTGTCAGCTGTGAGTTACAACCTGCTTGAATTATCGAATAAGCCTTTCTTGACTTATCGAATAGTTGTTTTCTACTTCTCGAATGCCTGACTTGTCGATACAAAACATATATCTAATCGACAATTCAAGTATCTCATACTTATACAATTCTGCATCTATTCTATTCATTTCATTCGATTACTCAAGCATCTAAACTTCCAAAACCTCTGAAAACCCTAACTGCAAAAACTAAATTTCTTCTTCAACCTTTACTCTTCATTCTTTTCTCTCTGTATCAATGGCAACAGTGAAGTTCAACAACAATTTTATCGCCTTAACCAGTGATGTTGAAGCACCAAATGCGAACTTCAAATGCTTTGTGAAATGGATGGCTGAGTCATACATCAAGGATGCACTCTCTGCCAACCCAACTCTGTATCTAGATATCCTGGAACAGTTTTGAGGAACAGCTATTGTGGAAGTTGTAGCCCTGGAAAGCGCAATAACGTCATATATCATCTACTGCAAGATTCAGGATAAGGAAATCACTATCACTACTACAGACATGAATCAAGCACTGGGCCTACAATAAGAGTCATATGACATACTGGCCACAAATGCAGAGTTGGAAGAATTCTTTGAATTCATCAACTACTCAGATGGGGTCAATCTTGAAAAGCTGAATAGGAAGAATCTGATAAAGGAGTGGAGCTATGTGTTTGCAACTCTCCTACAAGTCTTCACTGCCAGGAAATCTAGTTTTGACCAAATTAGTGCACCTGCGCAACAAATTTGCTATGCCCTAGCCTATGGGAGAAAGATAGATGTTGGGCAAATCATTCTTCAAGAGCTGTATGGGAGACTTGGTAAGAACACAACCAAGAGAGGTACTGACATTTTCTTCCCTCGTTTTATTCAGTCTGTAATTAATTTTAAAAATGCTCAATTGATTGAATTGCCTGGGATAGATAGAAATAGAATAGGCTATCCTAAATCCATGACCAAACTCATTTTTGGTAATTTGGAGACTAGGAATGATGTGGATGTAAGACTTAACATAACTCCCCATATGGAGGGTTTGTTTAGGACTTACCCCCACAACATGCCAATATTTGATTCAAAATCTCAGTGAGCACAGCCCAAGCAAGTAGAACAAAATGCTATCCCAGGGTCTGCTAACCAACCCTCTCAGCCAAACACTCTACCAAACATTGAGCCAACTGCGTCATCCTCTCAAAATAGTGATGTTAGTAAAAAGAAGATAAAGGAGATAGCTTCTGCACCATTAACCATATTATCTGAAGCAGCATTGGCTGTAGAATTAGAAAGTGAGGAACTTGAGTCACCCTTGACAAGGCCAAAGAAGAAGAAATCTAGAACAACCTCTTTAGTCACACAAATGGCCGAAGTTGTAAAATCAGGGGCACACAGTTCACTAGATGTATCCTCTCAACAGGGTGCATCTATAGAATCAAGCATCCTCCCCATGCACCTATCTGTAAAGAGTCAGCACCTGGGAGTGATAAGGCTGGCACAACACAGAGTGGAGAGCACATCACATTTGAAACTCCCTCTATTTCTCAGGGGGAGTTGCCAAAATCTATTCCACAAGACACTTCTCTTCCAGAATCTACATCTAAAATTTCTTTGCAGCCTGCAACTCAACCTATTGAGGAGCAAGGACTTGATCATCAAAAATTATTCTCTCTTGATGAGCCAACAACTTCAAGTGACATGGTGCTTGACACTGTGCTCACCAACCAGAAACCACATTCAGATGGTGAGGGAATGCTAGCTGGGGCTTATCCTGATGACACCATCACAAACACAGAGGATTCACTAGTTTTTACTAGAGACTCTGTGCATGTGTCAACTACTATTGTAACTCATCCCACTCCTGTGAAGACAATAGTAGTAGAGTCATTTCATCCGGTTATAGAAGTTGCATCTGTAACTGAGGAGTCTAGCTTGCCTAGCTCTAGCTGACTTCTTGTCTCAATGGCTGAAGCCTGTGCAACATGACAGTGCTTCAGGATCAGGATCTGTTCCACCACAATTGACGGTTGAAGCACTTCAAAGCTTAGTTGTGGATCAGATTCTTGAGTTTGTCAAGATAGCTCAACACTTGGTCACCTCCATCATGCCTAATCCAGACTATGAAGCCATTCTGCTATGCCATAGGGATGATGTGGAGTTGCAAAAGGCCAAGATAATTGATGATTCTGAGAGAGATGACAATGTAGATGTCTGGCTGCAAGGGAAATATGACATTGCTCTCTCAGAAAGCCTCAAATACCTCAGAGAATAGTACATCACATCACTAGGGTCCAATGCCAAATCTCTGACTCCTATTGATGTCTATGAAGCAATGAATGACACCTACAAAGGAATTCTCAAAGCTGCACACTATCTTGGCAGGGGTCTCAAGACAGAAGTGAATAAAGTGTGTGCAGCTACAGTCAAAGAGGTGCAGAAAGTTCAAAGGGATTTTGATACCAAATTTCCCCAACTGGATTATGTCATCAAGGAGGTTCAACACTGCAAGTTTGAGTGCATCAAGATGGACAACTCTATGCTGTTGGTCCAAGGATCTGTCAAAACTATGGCTACTCAGATGGCAAAATTATCAGATCAGACAACAGATGCCAATGCCATGCTGAGAACAATGTTCAAAAATCATAATGGAGATAAAATGGTGGATGAGGTCCCTATGCATGAGATGACCAAATTTGAAGTGGAGAGACTAAAAGATCAATCTCTATCTGATTTTAAAACCACTAAGTTGCTCACAAAGGTGGAATCTCTTGAACATGAAGTAGCTTCTCTCTCCAAATCTAATGCTCAGTTGACAGACAAAGTTGAAACTCTTACTGAGCAGTTGAGCACTCAAGCCACCACCACAGCTGATGTTCTTCTGCATCAACAATCTTTGTTGGCTGTCATGATGAAGCACATGGGTCTCCCTCTACCTGAAGAATTTTCAAACCCAAAGGTCACTCATACAGCCTCTGTGCCTGACAACAAGCCTAAGGGGGAGAAGAGGATAATAAATTCAAATCCAAAGGGGGAGAAACCTAAGGAGAAAGGCATACAGCTAAAGGAGGGGGGTCACCAATGGGCTAAATCTATAACTCATGTTTCAGGCAAAGGCAAATCCAAGGTTGATGAACCTCCATCCTCTCTGCCAGTGGTCACTCTACCACCTGTGCACATCACTACACCAAATGGCCAAAAGCAAACTGTCACTACTACAGTGGTGGCAGGTTCCATGCCAAGTGACCTAGTCCAAGCCTCTAGACATAAGGATGACCCAGTGGAAGCTAGTGTGATTACTGAGGCCAAGCTGATTGAAGTAGCAAATTCAGAGACTTATCATGATGCTGCATTCTTGAAGTTTCTACAAGTCTCAAAGGCTACAGAAGAAGCCTCAAAGACCAAATTAAATATCTAACAGTAATTCCAAGAAAGCTAAATCAAATCTTTCTCAAGGAAATCATGATGGTGACCAATGTCAAGATATGGCACCTATCTATTGACACCTTGAAAGCCCTTAAATTCACTGAGATTGATGCCATCTTGGAACTAATTGAGCAGATATGGGAAAACAACAAGAGTCTGTACACTGAACTGAGAAATGGTCAACAAGCTAGGCTTCCTGAAGTATGCATCAAACCAAGAACCATCTTCTATCAGTCTGGTACGAAAATTCAAGATGTTAATCAGTTGGTTATCCCCAGTGATCTCACCCCTCGAAACCACAGACTCATCATTGCTGTTGCTGATCAGCTACAAAAGAAGGGTGGAGTCAGAACTGCTGAAGAGTTGGAAGCACTACACATCCTAAGAACATTTATTGCTACTGGTATAATTCCAGAAATGGCTCAGCCTAGGAGGAATAAGGATGATAAAGATGATGACAAGAGTGATGAGAGGAGAAGTCATCACAGGAGAGATAAGGGTGATGAAGATAAGGAGAAGAAGAAGGATGACAAGAACAAGAAGGATGATGATGACAGGGCAAAGTCTATGAGAGGAAGATTGGAAAATAGCCAGCCTTAGGCAGTGCTAGCAGTAACCTCACCACAACACAAGACTCTAAGTCTACGGTGAATACTGTTAGTAGTGACCTAGCAAAATCTACATCTATGGCTTCTGCAACTGTTTTACCACCTCAAGAAGAGAAGAAGATTCAAGTCAAGAAGCCATCTGTATGTTTCAAAAAGCAAACTGCTAATGGAACACTACAATGGTCTACAAACAAAGGTCACATGCTACTGCTAGGCAACCATGTAAAAAGGATAAAATTCAAACAAGCTGCAAGGAAACCAAAGCTATCCAAATCAAGGACTCTGACAATCTATCCAGGACTAAAACTCCAACCACTAGATGAAGATTTTGATGAAGAGCAACTGCAATTTCTAAGAGCTCAAAAGATATGCTATGCTACAATTGTGAATGACTGCCTTGAAATCAAATACACTGATGGAAGAGAAATGAAATTCAAACAATGGGGTTGTCAAAATTGGGGCAAGTTATATGAGATAGAAAGAATTATTGAATTATTGGATTCTAAAGACAAGGTGGAGAGAGTATGGAAGCTGGAGTTGATTGATTTTATGAAAATGAAGAGAGACTATGCTGAGAAGATAAGGAAGAGATGCTTTGAGAAATGGCTAGAAAGGGAGAAGGAGATTGATAGGCTTGAAGTTAAAGCAGAGAAGCTAAGGGCAAAAGGATTGTGTAGAGTTCAATTCAATCCCTATGTGGTGAAGTATAGGAGGAGAAATAGAGATAATGTCAATATAAGAATGAACCTACTCAGTCACTATCCTGCCAACATTCTGAAACAAGTACTTAAAGATTTCAAAAACTCTATTATGATTAAAGACTTGGATGCTATGGCAGAGATCATAAGGGCTATGGATGAGAATGCAAGAAAGGAGAAAGAAAGAAAACAGAAAGCATATGATAATCTACAAGCCAAAGCAATGGAGATGGAATCAAATGAGAATGGCTAGTATTTCATCACACTGTAAGATTATTCATCTTGTAATTTCATTCTTGTGCTCAATCAAATCTACATACCTGTACTTTTTCAAAGCTCTATCTTAATTTATGTTAGGCTTGTTATCAGACATGAAATTGTGACTAAGGGTCTCACTCACAATTTGGGGGAGATTGTTGGTCACAGAGGCATGCCTGTTTACATCTAATAACAAGCCTAATTGTTTGTAATGTTTTGCATTACTTACATGACCTCTTAACTGAGGGAACCTCTAGTTGTAGAGTTTCTATTTGTTTTGTACTTGTAATAGGCATCAAATCCTAGGTGTGTAACTGTACCTAAAAGTCTGAGAATAATGCTTGAAAGAAGTTCCAAGGTTCATGCCTCAAGCAAGAAGATAAAGACTGTCAAATAAATCACAATTGGGATTTGAAGAAATGAATAATTTGCCTAAGTACCAATTCGAGAAGTACTTTTGTCTATTCGAGAAGTCTAGTGTTCGAGAAGTCAGAGATTCGATATCTAAGAAGACACTGTTCGATATCTCAGAATGAACTGTTCGATATCTCATTCGAAATCTCAGAAGATTCAACATGTCTAAATACTCTATTCGAGAACTCAAGAAGTCAACAAGTCAAAGTGGTATTCGAGTTCTCAAAGAGTCAAGAAGTCAAAGTTCCATTCGATATCTCAAGGACTCAGAAAGCTATTCGATATCTCAAGGATTCGACAAGTCAAGTGTTCTATTCGACAACTCAAGGAATCCTGGAGAAAAGTATTATTCGAGAAGTGATTCGATATGTCAATCATACAGTATTCGAGAACTCAGAGTTATCTAATCCTAGTTCTCGAATCAGTCACTTAGCCACTTCTCGAATACATTCTTGGAGACAAAATACTGAAAAAATTGTACAAGTCTGAAACCTGCAACAAGCCAATGCACTTTATGGACCACAATCTGTAACGTGCTCTGGAAAGCCTACAAGGAAGCTTGGAGAGATATAGAAGAGACAAAGGGCTAAAGAAGTGGATCTGAATAGGCTTTGCAAAGTCAAATCTGTAACCGTTTGGACACTTACTCAAAAAGGATAGATAGACTAGAGAGTAATTTGTTTAGCTACCTTATTTGTAGTAAGTAGGTTGTATCCATGTTCTATAAGGATACAACCTCACTTCCTGAGTTATTAACTTTTGAGGAGTCAAGTTTTTCATACGCATTGTAAGCTATATCTCTCTGAGAAAAACGAAGCTGAGAATACTATCATTTGTATTCACAGATTGTAGCAACCTTTATCTAATAATATATTAGATTAAAGTGACATTGTGTCTTGTGTTATATTTTATCCGCACCTAAACTTTGCACACACAAACACTTATTTGCTACACAGATTCAAGAACAAAGAAAAGTTCAAGAATCCATTCAACCCCCTCTGACAAGGCCGTCGCGTGCCTATCAAATAATAAATCTAACAAATCCTTCTAACTACGTAGTAGGGTAAGTCAGAGTCGATCCCACAGAGACAAACGTATCAATCACTAGTTGTTTCTGATTTAATTTGGCTAAGCAAGTAACACAATAAATATTGAGAGATTATTAAACTAATTTTATACTAAAGAGAATTGTGTTTGTATTAATCAAATATTAAAAACATCCAGAATTAAGTGTCCCCACTAGCATGAATTGATGTAATTGTGAATTCCCGCCCCAATTAATCGTACGCTGCTCAACAGGAAAGATGCGCCCTATAAATACCAATAACCTCTCTCGAGTATTAATGGCTTCTCTTAAAATACAATCAAGCCTATTCTCATGGTATCATGCATATTAGAGACATTAATTACAGCACCCTAAATTCCTAACAATCCATTCTACCTATTCTCATGGAGAATTTCATGTTCTTACTGGATAAATCACAACCATCTAATCCAACTCTCATTGATGATTAGATATTGGTTCAAACAATACACATAATCACGTCTGATTTGTAATTGCTAATTAAAACAACTCAATAAGCAAGAGCAATTAAACAATCAAATTGGGGGAATTGGGAAAATCACACATCAATCATAACTAGGGTTCTACTTAACCCTAGATTAATTATCTACTCACTCATGATTGAATTAATAAAACAAGAATTAATAATTGAACACATAATTATAAGAATAGAAGAAAAACCTTTAATCTTGATCTTCAAAGAAAATAAATATTCTCCCCAAAAATCTCCAGAAGAAAGTGTTTACAAAGTTGTGTCTAATAATATAATTTTTTCGATCCCCAAAACTATGTTCTAGAAGTGTTTTTATATCGTTACAAGGACAATAATTGTCGCAATTAGAGGCCCAGCTGGAAATAATAATTAATATAACCAAAATAGGAGACAATCCGGGACAACTAGAATTCTTTACTTTCCTCCAATCAGTACGCACATGTGCTGTGGGTCCAGTTCTTTTTTTGTTATTTCTGTTTTTCCATGCAGCAGGTTTGGAGGCCAGGACACGCGCATGAAGTTCCAAATAAACCCCGCGCGTGAGACGCACGCAGGAGGTCGGGCGCGTGAACTGTGATCGTCCCGGGAGAAAACTGCAGCGCGCGTGTGTGAGATAAAAACCCCGCATGCAATGAGATAGCAGCTCCTGTACATAAATAATAAACCACGGTATTAAATTCTAATTCCACGGTATTAAATTGCTGCCGATGCTCTCTTTTTTTTCCTTTTGTCTTTGCGCATGATCACAAAATTCTGCTCCAAAATGCTTAGAAACGAACCGAAATTTCATCCTTTCTCCTCATAAATTCATAAATTCATTCCTTTGAATTAAAAACACCGTAAAATCATCAAATAATGTCAAATCCCTTCCAACTTGGCATTTATTTATTTCCTGCAACAAACTCAAATAAAACTAATTAAATCGACACGATTATTCACAAAAGCACCGTAAATGTGGGAATAAAATCCTATAAAATATATATAAAAAATACACTCTATCAAATATCCCCACACTTAGCACTTTGCGCGTCCTCGTGCAAACTAACATAATAATACTATACTAACTAATTAGTACCACTTCCGTAGGTGATCACGGTTGCATTTAACATATGCAACAAGTCCTTTAAACCCCTAGGTAGCCCTAGTGGACGAGTAAGGTCTCGTGAGGGTTTATAGTGAATATACCCACAAAATTCATCCAACCATGCAAAAGATTAATGCCAACACAACACCACACACACAAGTCCTCTCATGCAACATCAGCTTAAGAATCAAAATGAAAATGCAATGTCTTGGTGTCTAAAGCGCAAGTATCCACGTAGTCTACTCAAAGAAGATGCAATAAGATCATAGAAATTCATGTCAAATGTAAGAATAGGTTGGTAAACATGCTAAGCACACAAGAGCACATCTTTGAGACAAAATCTGGGATCTCCTATGCCAAAAGCAAAAACTCACCGTTCACTCACAAAGAATATTCACTCAAAACAATTGGTAAGTGTTTCACTCAACTCCAACAATATCATAAACATGCTTCGTCCTTGTTATCAATCTAACCTTTAACGCAACATACATCATCAATGACAATCAAAAGGTCTTTGTTAAGGTTGTAACGGGGCTAGGGACAGGGTATGTCAAGAAAGCCAAAGAAGGTTAAGTCAAAAGCTAGTACCTGACAATAAAATTCAAACAACTCCCATACTTTCTTCCCCACACTTGAACTTTTATTTATAAACAACTTGACTAGTCGAAACAAAGTAGGATCACAAAAGATAAAAATGCTCTCAAATTTATTTTTCTGCTTTTTTTTTCTTTTTCTATTTTTTTCTTCTTTTTTTTTTCTTTTTTTTTTTTTTTAATAGAGCAAAACTAATAGCAAAAACAATGATCCCATAAATATGATTTCAAACTTCGACTAACAAGCTATGAACCAAACCCCAAATATTCCCCCAAAGTTATGATCATCAATAAAACCCCCCCCCCTTTTATACACACCTTATCACTCCCTTACGAACAATACTAGCCTTTGACAATTGGGTTCAAATTTAATGCAAGGCCAATAGAATAAAAAGGATAATGGCAAGTAACTTGGTGTGTCACCGAAAGAATAAGATTAGGCTCAAAGGGTTAACTAATGGATCATGTATAATTGTTTGGAAATATGGGAAATATGAGGTTATACCTAATTGCCTTTATCATGTTATCATCAATTAATGTCATGCATCTTAAGAAAGACTTCAAGCAAGTGCTAGCAATGCAAACGACAAGTGGACACTCAAACAAACGAAAAATCATGCAAAAGATATGCATATAGGCTCAAAATCTCACTTGGTGTGACAAAGCATAATCAATCCCAAATAACAGTCTCTCTAACGCACCTACTTGTACTCAAAGCATATAGACCAAATTACCTTGCACATATTCATGTCATTCTAATCACTTAGCACATTCAAAAAGTCTACTAGTTTCTACTTGCTAGTGTAAGTGTGTGCACAAGAACATCACATATCACTTCTCATACAAAAGCATCCATAAACACAAGATTCCTACGCATGCATGGGTGTATTAAGCAAAATACAACAACTAATCAAATTGCATGGCTAGAATTATTTTTGGTATTTTTTCATTTTAATTTTTTTTTTTTTAACTACTACTACTACAAGCACATCCCCACACTTAAATGTGGCAATGTCCTCAATGACACAATACTAAGAATATAAACTAATAACAAGAAGGAAAGAAATACTCCCCTATGCCGAAGCATGAAGTGCACCAGTCCTCCACAGTATACAGAATCCATGGGTTGCCTCCCAAGTAGCGCATTTGTTTAACGTCGTTAGCCCGACACCGACTCATCAATCAATCAGCAGAAGGAGAAGACAACAAAATATCCACCTCCTCATTAATTGGTTCACCAGCTCTATAGTGCTTTACTCTTTGCCCATTCACCTTGAATGACTCTCCATGGCTATTCATCAATTCAACTGCACCATAGGGAAAAACCTTGCGTACCTTGAACGGACCCGACCACCTAGAACGAAGTTTTCCCGAAAAAAGTCTCAACCTTGAATTAAATAGAAGAACTAACTCCCCTTCCTTGAATTCTCTTCGTAACAGCCCTTTGTCATGCCACTTCTTTGTTTTCTCCTTGTAAAGCTTAGAACTTTCATAAGCCTCAAAACGAAGCTCATCTAGCTCATTAAGTTGTAGAAGTCTCTTCTCACCCGCTGCTGACATATCAAAATTTAGACCCTTGATAGCCCAAAATGCACGGTGCTCTAACTCAACGGGAAGATGACATGCTTTTCCATAAACCAATCTATACGGAGTTGTCCCAATAGGTGTCTTAAACGCAGTTCTATAAGCCCAAAGTGCATCATCAAGCTTCATAGACCAATCCTTCCTTGATTTTGCGACTGTCTTCTCCAAGATATTCTTTATTTCACGATTAGAGATCTCCACCTGACCACTGGTTTGGGGATGATAAGAAAGTCCCACCTTATGATAAACTCCATATTTCTTCAACATGGCCTCAAAACGATTTTCAAGAAAATGCTTTCCTCC
Source organism: Kitagawia praeruptora (assembly GCA_037693485.1). Classification (NCBI taxonomy): domain Eukaryota; kingdom Viridiplantae; phylum Streptophyta; class Magnoliopsida; order Apiales; family Apiaceae; genus Kitagawia; species Kitagawia praeruptora. Next base: position 65,610,965 of record CM075351.1, read on the forward strand.
ATCACTAATCAAAATCCTTGGCACTCCAAATCTAGGAAAAATCGTCTTCTTAAAGAACTTGCTCACAACACGAGCATCATTTGTGGGAGATGCAATGGCTTCAACCCATTTTGAGACGTAGTCCACAGCTACCAAGATATACCTGTTCTTAAAAGATGGAGGGAAAGGTCCCATGAAATCTACTCCCCAAACATCAAAAAGCTCCACTTCAAGAATGCTATTGAGAGGCATCTCATTGCGTCTTGAAATATTTCCAGTTCTTTGACAACGATCACAAGAATGAACATATTGGTGGACATCTTTAAAAAGAGTTGGCCAATAAAAACCGCACTGAAGAATCTTTGCAGTAGTTTTCGTAGTACTTGCATGACCACCACTTGGCAAATCGTGACAATGTGAGATTATAGAGGAAATCTCATTATATGGAACACATCTTCTAATGACTCCATCTGCACAAGATTTATAGAGAAAAGGATCATCCCAAAAGTGCTTTCTCACATCATAGAAAAATTTCTTCTTCTGCTGCGATGAGTAACCATGAGGAACAGTTCCACTAGCTAAGAAATTAGCTATGTCAGCATACCAAGGAACCTCTAGACTTGCAAGAGAAAGTAGATGATCATCAGGAAAAGAATCATCAATTGGAGTAGATTTACCATCATCCTCATCAAGAGTAAGGCGTGAAAGATGATCAGCCACCACGTTCTCAGCCCCTTTCTTATCTTTAATCTCTAAGTCAAATTCTTGAAGAAGAAAAATCCAACGAATCAGACGAGGTTTAGCATCCTTCTTACTCATCAAGTATCTTAAAGCTGCATGATCCGTGTGAACAATAACTTTCGAACCAACGAGATAAGATCGAAATTTTTCCATAGAATACACCACTGCTAGCAATTCTTTTTCCGTTGTTGCATAATTAATCTGAGCCCCATCCAAGGTCTTGCTTGTATAGTAAATAGCATGCAACTTTCCATCTTTCCTTTGGCCTAGGACTGCACCAATAGCTTGATCGCTAGCATCACACATGATCTCAAATGGTAGACTCCAATCCGGTGGTTGCATAATTGGAGCAGAGACAAGAGCTTTCTTCAACGTTTCAAAAGCCTCAACACAAGCATCAGTGAACACAAAAGGTACCTCCTTACCCAAGAGCTCGGTAAGAGGTCGAGCAATCTTCGAAAAATCTTTTATGAAGCGGCGATAGAATCCAGCATGACCAAGAAAACTTCTTATCCCCTTGACTGAAGTAGGGTGTGGTAAACGTTCAACAACCTCGACCTTGGCTTTATCAACTTCAATGCCTCTCTTCGAAACAACATGACCCAGAACAACTCCCTCTTGTACCATAAAGTGACATTTTTCCCAATTGAGAATGAGATTAACTTCTTGACATCTATGAAGCACTTTCTCCAAGTTATGTAAACATGCATCAAAAGAAGTTCCACCAACTGAGAAGTCATCCATAAAAACCTCCATAATGTCTTCAATGAAATCTGAGAAAATTGCCATCATACATCTCTGAAAAGTGGGAGGAGCACAACATAGACCAAACGGCATTCTGCGGTATGCAAATGTACCATAGGGACATGTGAAAGTCGTCTTTTCTTGATCATTCGGATGGATAGGAATCTGGAAGAAGCCTGAATATCCATCTAAGAAGCAGAAGTAAGAATGTTTCGCCAACCTTTCAAGCATTTGATCAATAAAAGGGAGAGGAAAATGATCTTTCCTTGTGGCCTTATTCAATTTTCGATAATCAATGCACATTCGCCACCCTGTCACAGTTCTAGTAGAGATCAACTCACCCTTATCATTCTTCACAACGGTCATTCCTCCTTTCTTTGGAACAACATGCACAGGACTAACCCACTTGCTGTCAGAGATAAGATAGATTATACCTGCATCAAGAAGTTTTAAAACCTCCTTTTTGACCACCTCCATCATATTAGGATTGAGTCTCCGTTGAGGCTCAATAGAAGAAGCTTGTTCATCTTCCAGAATAATCTTATGCATGCAGAATGATGGATTAATGCCCTTGATATCATCAATGGAATACCCAATAACATTTTTATATTTTCTCAAGACCGTGAGCAACTGCTCAATTTGAATGTCATCAAGCTCAGAATTAACAATAATAGGATATGATTCATTAGGGCCCATAAACACATATTTCAAAGATGCAGGTAATGGTTTCAGTTCTACCTTAGGAGGCGTGGAACTCTCCTTAACTTCCTCATGCTGTAGCACATTAGAATGTTCATGCTTATATGTAGGTGCTGCATCCAAAAGCTTCTCGTAACCCTGACACTCTCCATTTTCTTCATCAACATTACCCTCAAGAACAGCTTGAAGTGGATCCTCAGATAAAAGAATTTTGGCTTTCATGTCGATCACTTCCTCTAGTGCATCCACCCTATTTACAGACTCATCCGTAGAAGGATGTCCCATTGTACTTTGCAGCTTGAATTCCATCTTCTCTTCGCCTACCTCAAAAGAAATTCTTCCATTTTTCATGTCAATGATAGCTCCAGCTGTTGCTAAGAAAGGCCTCCCAAGAATGATAGGAATATTTGCATCTTCTTCCATTTCCATGACAACAAAATCACATGGAATATAAAACTTTCCTACCTTAAGGGGCACATCTTCAAGAATTCCCAGTGGAAATTTCACACTTCTGTCTGCCAGTTGTAGAGAGATACGTGTGGGTTTTAGTTCACCCATCTGAAGCTGTTCACAAATCGATAGTGGCATCAAACTGACACTTGCTCCAAGATCACACAAAGCTCTTTTTATTTCGACATCCCCAAGCTGAACAGGAATAGAGTAGCTACCTGGATCCGCTAACTTCTTCGGAAGATCATTTTGCAAGATGGCACTGCACTCTGCCGTTAATGAGATAGTAGAGCTTTCTTCAATTTTTCTCTTCCTTGACAAAATATCTTTAAGGAATTTTGCATAAGATGGCATCTCAGTGATAGCATCCATGAATGGAATATTGATATGTAGCTTCTGCAAAATTTCAAGGAACTTACCATACTTCTTCTCTAGCTTCGCTTGTGCCAACCTTTGTGGAAAAGGAACAGGTGGCACATATGGTTTGAGAGGAACAGCTTCTGATTCTTTAGTTTCTTTCTCCCCGATCTCTGGTTCTATCGGTTTCTCAGTTGCAATCTCCTTTTCACCTTCCTTAGCATTCACAACATTTTTGCTCACTTTCAATTCCGGCTCCTTCAATTCTGTACCACTTCTCAAAGTTATAGCATTGATATGGCCCCTTGACGGTTGCTCAGTTTGGCCAGGAAGTTGGCCTGAAGACTTATTAAGTTGGCTCAACTGTTGAGAAATTTGAGTGATCGTGTTTTCCATCATTTTGTTGTGAGCCTTTATCTCATTGATGCTTGAATCGAAGTGCTCATTCTTCTTTGATTGAGTAGAGATAAATCCTTCCATAAGACTTTCCAAGTTGGATTTCTGCGGCTGAGCTTGTTGAAAACCAGGAGGCTGAGAAAAATTATTTTGTGAAGATTGTCCTTGACCCTGATTGTTCCTGTAGGAGAAATTTGGATGATCTCTCCAACCTGGATTGTACGTGTTGGAGTAAGGATTATACTGCGGCCTCTGATTCTGATTGTAAAGAGCATTAGCTTGCTCAACTGCCATTCCAGGAGGATTGTATTGACAAGCAAGTTTGGTGTGTCCAACAACACCACATATCTCACATGAAGCAACAGTAGATGAAGAACTTCTGGAATCTAATTGCTCAATCTTTTTGACCATAGCCTGCATAGTAGTATTCAACATGGTTAGAGCATCAACATCATACTTACCTCCCTTCTTAGGATGACTTCGATCACTGTATGGATAATTGTCATTAGACGCTATCTCGTCTAACAAAGCTTTCGCATCCTCTGTACTCTTCTTCATAATAGAACCACCAGAAGAAGCATCAACAAAGTTCCGGAACTCTTGTGTCAACCCATTATAGAATGTTTGGATCAACAACCAGTCAGGAATTCCATGGTGAGGACATTGTCTTTGAAGTCGCTTAAATTTTCTCCAAGCATCATGAAGTGACTCGTCATCATCTTGACGGAAATTAGAGATCTCATTCCGGAGCTTAGAGGTCTTCTTCTGACTGAAGAATTTAAGTAGAAAAGCCTTCGCAAGACTATCCCAAGTAGTGAATATATTTGGCCCTTCATCCTTCAACCAATCTTTTGCTGTATCTCGAAGAGAGAATGGAAATAAGCGCAGCTTTATAGCATCATCACTAACATTGGTCAGCTTTATTGTATCACACTTTTCAAGAAAACTCTCAAGATGATCAACAGGATTTTCAGTGGACAATCCTGCAAAAGAATCATTGGAGATGAATTGGATGAACTGAGGCTTGAGCTCAAAGTGTGTAGCTGTGACTGCTGGTCTGACAATACTGGAGAGTACGCCTGTAGCATCTGGCATACCATGCTCCCTGAGAGCTTTAGCTGTTGTATCAGTCATAATTTCCTTATCCTTGTTTTTCCTTCGCTTGCCTGCTTGCCTTCTTGCTGTAGCTTCAATTTCAGGATCAATTTCAATTAAGTTTTCAGTACCTGAACTTCGAGTGTGCATGCAACAAGAGAACTAGAAACGATGATCAATTAACAAGGGAATAATAGCCGAAGCAACTCAACTAAAATATTTAGCTAAATCAATTCAAAATTAACTAATCTAACACTGCTTTGTCCCCGGCAGCGGCGCCAAAAATTTGACAAGGCCGTCGCGTGCCTATCAAATAATAAATCTAACAAATCCTTCTAACTACGTAGTAGGGTAAGTCAGAGTCGATCCCACAGAGACAAACGTATCAATCACTAGTTGTTTCTGATTTAATTTGGCTAAGCAAGTAACACAATAAATATTGAGAGATTATTAAACTAATTTTATACTAAAGAGAATTGTGTTTGTATTAATCAAATATTAAAAACATCCAGAATTAAGTGTCCCCACTAGCATGAATTGATGTAATTGTGAATTCCCGCCCCAATTAATCGTACGCTGCTCAACAGGAAAGATGCGCCCTATAAATACCAATAACCTCTCTCGAGTATTAATGGCTTCTCTTAAAATACAATCAAGCCTATTCTCATGGTATCATGCATATTAGAGACATTAATTACAGCACCCTAAATTCCTAACAATCCATTCTACCTATTCTCATGGAGAATTTCATGTTCTTACTGGATAAATCACAACCATCTAATCCAACTCTCATTGATGATTAGATATTGGTTCAAACAATACACATAATCACGTCTGATTTGTAATTGCTAATTAAAACAACTCAATAAGCAAGAGCAATTAAACAATCAAATTGGGGGAATTGGGAAAATCACACATCAATCATAACTAGGGTTCTACTTAACCCTAGATTAATTATCTACTCACTCATGATTGAATTAATAAAACAAGAATTAATAATTGAACACATAATTATAAGAATAGAAGAAAAACCTTTAATCTTGATCTTCAAAGAAAATAAATATTCTCCCCAAAAATCTCGAGAAGAAAGTGTTTACAAAGTTGTGTCTAATAATATAATTTTTTCGATCCCCAAAACTATGTTCTAGAAGTGTTTTTATATCGTTACAAGGACAATAATTGTCACAATTAGAGGCCCAGCTGGAAATAATAATTAATATAACCAAAATAGGAGACAATCCGGGACAACTAGAATTCTTTACTTTCCTCCAATCAGTACGCACATGTTCTGTGGGTCCAGTTCTTTTTTTGTTATTTCTGTTTTTCCATGCAGCAGGTTTGGAGGCCAGGACACGCGCATGAAGTTCCAAATAAACCCCGCGCGTGAGACGCACGCAGGAGGTCGGGCGCGTGAACTGTGATCGTCCCGGGAGAAAACTGCAGCGCGCGTGTGTGAGATAAAAACCCCGCATGCAATGAGATAGCAGCTCCTGTACATAAATAATAAACCACGGTATTAAATTCTAATTCCACGGTATTAAATTGCTGCCGATGCTCTCTTTTTTTTTCCTTTTGTCTTTGCGCATGATCGCGTGCCTATCAAATAATAAATCTAACAAATCCTTCTAACTACGTAGTAGGGTAAGTCAGAGTCGATCCCACAGAGACAAACGTATCAATCACTAGTTGTTTCTGATTTAATTTGGCTAAGCAAGTAACACAATAAATATTGAGAGATTATTAAACTAATTTTATACTAAAGAGAATTGTGTTTGTATTAATCAAATATTAAAAACATCCAGAATTAAGTGTCCCCACTAGCATGAATTGATGTAATTGTGAATTCCCGCCCCAATTAATCGTACGCTGCTCAACAGGAAAGATGCGCCCTATAAATACCAATAACCTCTCTCGAGTATTAATGGCTTCTCTTAAAATACAATCAAGCCTATTCTCATGGTATCATGCATATTAGAGACATTAATTACAGCACCCTAAATTCCTAACAATCCATTCTACCTATTCTCATAGAGAATTTCATGTTCTTACTGGATAAATCACAACCATCTAATCCAACTCTCATTGATGATTAGATATTGGTTCAAACAATACACATAATCACGTCTGATTTGTAATTGCTAATTAAAACAACTCAATAAGCAAGAGCAATTAAACAATCAAATTGGGGGAATTGGGAAAATCACACATCAATCATAACTAGGGTTCTACTTAACCCTAGATTAATTATCTACTCACTCATGATTGAATTAATAAAACAAGAATTAATAATTGAACACATAATTATAAGAATAGAAGAAAAACCTTTAATCTTGATCTTCAAAGAAAATAAATATTCTCCCCAAAAATCTCCAGAAGAAAGTGTTTACAAAGTTGTGTCTAATAATATAATTTTTTCGATCCCCAAAACTATGTTCTAGAAGTGTTTTTATATCGTTACAAGGACAATAATTGTCACAATTAGAGGCCCAGCTGGAAATAATAATTAATATAACCAAAATAGGAGACAATCCGGGACAACTAGAATTCTTTACTTTCCTCCAATCAGTACGCACATGTGCTGTGGGTCCAGTTCTTTTTTTGTTATTTCTGTTTTTCCATGCAGCAGGTTTGGAGGCCAGGACACGCGCATGAAGTTCCAAATAAACCCCGCGCGTGAGACGCACGCAGGAGGTCGGGCGCGTGAACTGTGATCGTCCCGGGAGAAAACTGCAGCGCGCGTGTGTGAGATAAAAACCCCGCATGCAATGAGATAGCAGCTCCTGTACAGAAATAATAAACCACGGTATTAAATTCTAATTCCACGGTATTAAATTGCTGCCGATGCTCTCTTTTTTTTCCTTTTGTCTTTGCGCATGATCACAAAATTCTGCTCCAAAATGCTTAGAAACGAACCGAAATTTCATCCTTTCTCCTCATAAATTCATAAATTCATTCCTTTGAATTAAAAACACCGTAAAATCATCAAATAATGTCAAATCCCTTCCAACTTGGCATTTATTTATTTCCTGCAACAAACTCAAATAAAACTAATTAAATCGACACGATTATTCACAAAAGCACCGTAAATGTGGGAATAAAATCCTATAAAATATATATAAAAAATACACTCTATCACCCTCTGTATTCTTTTACTGTATTCAATACTCAACACTTATATTTTATGAATTTACATAATTGTTGGTGGATCCTAAATATGAATGAATTTCATGCCATAGTTAATGATTGTTATTGCATATCCGAGAATATAAGGTGAATTTTATTTTTAATTTTTTGAAAACTAAATTGTTCACTTTACTTAATTGGTGGGTCACCTAAACATACGCAAACAAGGCAAACAACAATATGTTATTAATGGGATATGTACTTTCAATAAAGTACTTTATGGTGTATGGCTACAAACTTTTGTTGTCACATTCGCATTCGAAAAAGTAAGAAAATATATGATAAGTATGGCCGTTTGACCTGTGTCGTTAACATTATTTATAAGATTTTTCTGACCTTTATGGTCGAGAGCAATTTTTTCTTGGGAGTAATTTGAAAATTACTAAATAATATATATAACTTTTTAATTAATTAAAATCTATTATTATAGTCTCTATTAGTGACATAATAAACATGTTTATATCTTACATATTATGATTGAAAATTAACTAACTATATGTATGTCTTATAATATTTTTATGGTTTTAAAGATACATTGAATCATGAAGTTACATCTATATATAACAAGATTGCTCGGTTAATAGTGTGTTAAGGTCACTAGCAACGAGCTACTTTAATACGATGAAATTTCCATTTTACTTGACTTTAAATGTAAATATTCATTTGTCATGGGTTTAAATGCTTCTAAACTTATAATTAAGATTTATTATATCACTCACTCAATCAGTTTTTTATTTCTTTTTATTATCCTTAATATAATGTATTCATTGTGCAGGAAAAAAATTATAAACAAGCTTTTGATGTTTTTGAAACTTTTTTTTTAATTCTAACGAGACTTTTTTATTAAATTTACAAAGTAAAAATTGAACAAGAAACCAAGTTATTAGAAGTAATTTATGTGTAGTGTAGTTAGGGTTACACAACATTTCCATCTAGAAAGGTAAATAATATTGGACCGGATGGTATATAAGCGGTCCGGTCTCCGGTCCTTCAAATAAAAAAATCCGATTTTCCGTCATATCTGGTCCAAACCCAGAAAAAATCCGGATTGGATCGAAGTTTGTGTATGTAATTCTTTTATATTACTTTATTCTTAAATTATATAATAAAAATATTAAATATTTAAATACATCATAATTTAACAAACTAAATTAGTAGATAAAAAATAGATGAAATAGTAGAGATCAACATTACAATCTAAATAATTAAATGTAAAATTTTAATTTTTTGATACTTATATATATATATTTGGTAATTATTTAATTTTTTTTAGAATTGTTCCTTCGGTGCGTAGCACGGGTAAAATGCTAATTTATATTATTAAACAATACATCTAATCCAATATTTTTCAATTTGTAAAATATTTTAACTTTTCTCAATTAATTAAAATTTTATCAATTTGATTATGGATTAATCAAAATAGGACACATAAAATTGATGGTTTGGTTTGGTTATAGCAATAATGAAACAACATAAAATTGGCGAATGTATAACCTGCATGATTACCTTTTGTAGAGATGATGTGCTCCTAAAAATTTGTTATGTTTGGGCGTTGCTACAAACATTAATTGTAAATTATGAAATGAGTAATGTTATGTATCCTAAATGCATTTTTATATAAAATTTTCGAATGATGTGATATAGTTGATATGGTATTTTGAAAGATTTTAATTGATAAATTTATGTAGGAGGTAAATCATAATTATTTAAATCATAATGAAAGATTTGACACGTGTCATTTGGAAACAAATTTGGGAACGAATTTATGGGCTCTAAAATTTTCATTAAAACTTTACCTGATTTGCTTTGATCGCAGTCGTTGCGACTAACCAATCACCTAAGGAAGCTGATTCTACACACTTCCAATTAGATTTGTCAACGGATCAGATTTGTATCGAATTTGATTAAATTTATATTCATTTAAATTTGTCGACTCGAATCGTTGTCGAATTTTAAATAATGTGATCCATATCTGATTTATTAGAATTTCAGATTATCGGATCGGATCTCCGGATTCATTTAAATGAAAAATAAAAATAAAATAAATAGAGTATACACTACAATAAAAACATCATAGTAAGTAGTACTCTTGGGAGGTTTATATTATAAAATCATACAAGATTAATATTTAATTTTCTAATTTATTTGTTTTGGTAATTTAATGGTCAACTAGTACTTTGACTAGAACACCTAAATAGGGTTTCGTTAGGGTTTAGTGTTTTAATTTTTTTAAAAATATTTCTCGATGATCCAATTATACGGAGGTCAAGATCCATCCTTTTTAATGTTATTGCCAAAATTTCAGAAAAAAATAAATTTATTTGGTTTGGTAATTTAACGGTCAACTAGTACTTTGACTAGAACCCTAAATAGGGGCACGATCCAGATTTACTGAATAATTTTTTTGAATGATTTTTCGACGATCGAATCGTACGGATGTTAATAAATACTCATTTTGAAAAAAATAATCAAAAAATAAAAAAGGTCGGTTTGTTCAAGATTTTAACAAAAACGTAGTAAAAGTGTTGTTTTCTATAACGACGATCTAGATTCACTGAATAGTTTTTTTGAATGATTTCTTCGATGATCGAACCGTACGAATGTTAATAAACACTCATTTTAGTGTTGGAAAAAAATAATCAAAAAATAAAAAGGTCATGTTATATGAGATTTTAACAAAAACGTAGTAAAAGTGTTGGTTCCTATAACGATGCACGATCCAAATTCATTGAATAATTTTTTGGAATGATTTCTTCGACGATCGAACCGTACGGATGTTAATAAACACTCATTTTTGTGTTGGAAAAAAAAATTAGAAAAATAAAAAGGTTGGGTTGTACAAGATTTTAATAAAAACTTAGTAAAAGTACTGCTTCATATAATGAGGCACAATCCAAATTCACTGAATAAATGTTTTGAATGATTTCTTCGATGATCGAACCGTACAGATGTTAATAAACACTCATTTTTGTGTTGGAAAAAAATAATAAAAAATAAAAGGTTGGGTTGTACGAGATTTTAATAAAAACTTAGTAAAAGTGTTGTTTCCTATAACGAGGCATGTTGCAAATTCACTGAATAAATGTTTTGAATGATTTCTTCGATGATCGAACCGTACGGATGTTAAAAAAACCTCATTTTGGTGTTGGTAAAAAATAATCTAAAAATAAAAAGATCGGGTTGTACGAGATTTTAACAAGAACGTAGTTTAACGATTTAAAAGTGTAAAACATTACACAACGGTTTTTATGAAAAACTGTTGTTGTTGTGTAAAAACCGTTGTGTGAATTTTTTTTAATTTCCCATCAAATCCAATTCAGATTTTTTCAGTATTTTCCACCAAATTAAATTCAAATTATTTCATTATTTCCCACCAAATATTTCATTATTTCCCACCAAACACTTCATTATTTCCCACCAAATTCAATAAGTTTTCTATAGTTCAGATGATGGTTTCACAAACCGTTGTCTAGTAAGGTGACAATTCAGACAACTCTTCAATAAAAACTGTTGTCTCAAGCCACATTATGTATAATGGTTTATTATGAATTGAAACACACTGGTGTTAATACACGTTACACACTACCAACGTAAACTACCATTGTCTCATCTGACCAAAGGGGCACCAGTTAGACAACGTTTTTAAAAACGTTGAATAACCATTGTCCGCAGCTGAAAGACATAACGTTTTTTCGTTAGCTAACAGTTCACCGTTGTTAAATTTATTGGGACAATTGTGTTTTTCGCGACCATTGTGTAGTATGTGTTGTCTGATTCGATTTCTGGCGTAGTGAAATGGTAATATATTTTAAATAAATTTAGACCATTTCTTTAATAGCAAAACAATCCCCAAAATATGATATTCAAAAATTTATTGATAAACTTTTAATTTGAAATTAAAGGACATATGATTTGTATAATATATATATAATTATTAACATGATTATAGCGATCAAAAAAACAATATGAAGAATCATTACACATCATACTTGGAAAATTATTGAACTTTTACTTTATTTAAAATAATGATATATACATAATATAGAAATATAATAAAATAATAATGTACATGAAAGATAAACGGAAAAAGTTAATGAATAGGAAGCAAAATGATAAATCTCATATAAATTAAATTAACTTGATTATGCATAGTTAATTTTATCTTTTTTATTACATTAAAATATATTAAAAATATAAATATATAGTTATAGATATCCAATTTGATTTTATTGGATCGGGTAATCCAAAATCCATATCCGCTCTTAATGGATCGAATCATTATCGGAACGAATTTTTATCAAATTGGATATTTTTTAATATAATTCATATCCATCAATTAAGTGTCGGATCGAATCGGATCAGATCGGATTTTCAATCCATTAACAAGCCTACTTCCAATGTTATTGCCAACTTACTATTATTAAGCTATTTCACAAATAGATACTTGCCATTTTTGTGTGTGTTTCTTTTATTATTAATTTATTTTTTCTTTCTTACTGACAATTTTTTTTCTTTCTACAAATGCATTTAGGAGATGAGCAAGTGGACTAATGTTACAAACAGTCCAGCTCTATGGTATCATTTATGGACTAGCATATGATCACTGTATCCTATCATATGATCACTATATCATTTAATTGTGAGTTATCAGTTTATAATAATGATGAGGATTTGAAGGTAGAATTTGTGTTTTATTATGAAGTTAGAGTTCATGGGAGTGTTCTAAACATAGATTTGTGTAAATCTATTAAATCTTTCTTAATTGGCTAAATAATCGAATTAAAGTATTTGGTTCAAATTCACATTTTAATAGAGAAAGCAACATGTGGGTTATAAAGAAAGATATTACAAGTGGTGGGTTTGGGCCTCTTGTTATCGGGGAATCAAAATTCCAAACATGTCACTCATAATCCTAAAAAATGCTCGATATATCAAGTTGGTCAATAATTGAAAACCGGTATCAAACAGGTCTCTATAATTAATTACGAGTACATTTCGTTAGTTTGCTAAACTAAAGATAGGCTTTATATCAGACCATACTCCCTAACAAGTGTCCTAAAAACAAGTGTCGAATCTAACGAAATATGGTATAATGGATGTATCAAGTTAGTTTTAGGACACATGTTAGGGAGTATGGTCTGAGATAAAGCCTATCTTTAGTTTAGGAAACTAACGGAGTGTACTGGTAATTGATTATAATGAACTGCTTGATATCGATTTTAAATCAGTTACCAACTTGATACATTGAGCTCACTTAAGTGACTCATTTGATAATAAACCAGAAATATATAAACACAGAGATCTATTGGGGGGAGCAGACTGTCTCGCACCCCCTAGCTGGCTCCCTGTTGCTAATCTAAATAAAATTAAAATTTAGATTGATAATATATTATCAATTTAAATTAAAATTTTGTATTAAATAAAATAGTCTTGTTATTTTATACTGGTTATAGGCTAATATTAATATAAGGGAAATGCTAAATATAGCCCTTAAAAGCTTGTTTAAACATTAATTACCATATTAATTTTTGTGTGGTGAAACTTTCAATACGAGGGTCAGCAGTTTCCCATAAACAAATTTAATGAGCATTGAACAACGCATTTATTAGTACTCATGCAATGAGGCACAATGGTCGATAATTTTCTACTATATTTTATATTTAGTAATAAAAATAAAAATTAAGTTTAATATTTTATAAACCATCATTCATTCTATAAATAATCAAGATTTTAATAATGATTTATATCTATATTCTATATATCTATATAAAGCAAGCTCTCGGGCGTCCTACGTGGCGTTCCTAGAGATCTCTATTCTATTTTTCTCTTTTCTTTAGCCTCCAATATCTGGTTCAATATTTCTCTTCTCTTCCCCGTCGCTATGATTGGATGCCCGTTACTGGAAATATCAACAGCCAATTATTTAATTTCAGTTTAGCCTTTTTATCTTCCAAGACCGATCCTATCATTTGCATCCACAATTATTTATACTCACGTTGTTTTGGTCAAATTGTAATTCTGAATTCTTTCCTCCCCATCCCAATTCTAGCAAAGAACGTATATGCATCTATATCTATATATTCACAGGTTTCTGGCACATGACCCTCATTCATCTAGAACACAGGTTGCAAGTACTTTAGATTGTATGGTGATGCTTGGGGCTGAGGTGCATCAGCGGTTCCCTTCCCATGAACCACTGAAATTTCAGCACAGTGTTTCCTGGTATAGTAATCTTCAAAGTTTAGATTCATATTTATTGTGTCTATTTTACTTTGTACAAGGTTCCAAGTGTAACTCTATCACATGTTTGATGGAAGTCCAAAATGAAACATTATTATTGATTGAAATAGTTGAACAAAATGTTAAGTTGGAAGTCACAGTGGGGAACTTGCTAGAGCTCTTTCAACCCCTTTTTTTATGTCAAAGATGGACCGTGAACATTGAAAGATGACAATATCTAATAGCTAATGTGGGCAGGGATTGTTAGTGGATGTGCTAAAACGGATAAGGCGAGCCAAACAATTTTTGAATTTTGTGGATTCTGATTTTGTTTCTTGAATGATTTCACTGTAAGTTGAAGTAGTCTTCACAGTATTATCTATTGATTTATCTGGTCTTCGTATCGCCTAAAAAAGAGTTCCTTTAGTATTGCTAAATGATTGGATTTCTATTCAAAACTTGGACATGCAGAGAAAGAAGAAGTTTTTTTTATTTTTGCTATAATTGTGCATAAACTCTTTACTGTAAGATCATAATATTCTATATATATATATGTATGTTGTGTAAATGGATCAGTGTTTCTAACATGCCCAGACTTTAATTGATTTTCGGCTGTTTCTCTTTATTTGGTTATATCACAGTAGCACGACTATTTCAATCTCTCGGTGTGACATGCAAATTGTTGTCAAGCGACTCAATCTGTTTCGACTCGGGTCTTTTACTTCTGCATGGTAAAGAGTTGTACTTAAACTGAAATTTAGAAACACTGAAATAGATGATCCTTACAGTTTTGTCCCGTATTGATTTACAACCTCTGACTTTGCTGTTACAGTGGTATTTGTACAACAGTCAACGTGATGCTTATTCTTAACAAAAAGAACTTAATCAAGTATTGTTAAAGAATATTTTTTAAAGAATAATGACATTTTGGGCCGCAACATTCGTATATAGATTTGAGTTGTGTATGCATGCAGATTTCTTACAAATTTAACCTTATATGCTTAGACCACAACATTGGTGGTTTTGGTTTCCAGGAAAGGATCGCTTTGAACACAGGCTCGGACAAACCAATAATGAGAAGCGGGCGGCCAATGGCATGACCACCTCTTTGCGCAGTGACAAATTGCCAAAAAAATATGTTGGTATAACACTTCGTTCAGCATTCTAGCATGAATTCATTTTATCCATCTCTTTTTTGATAATTTTAAGTGCATCCAAAACTACTATGATAATATCAATTTTTTCAGCTAATCATCCAAGAACAGGATTTTCGGCTGTTTCTCTTTATTTGGTTCTATCACAGTAGCACGACTATTTCAATCTCTCGGTGTGACATGTAAATTGTTGTCAAGCGACTCAATCTGTTTCGACTCGGATCTTTTACTTCTGCATGGTAAAGAGTTGTACTTAAACTGAAATTTAGAAACACTGAAATAGATGATCCTTACAGTTTTGTCCCGTATTGATTTACAACCTCTGACTTTGCTGTTACAGTGGTATTTGTATAACAGTCAACGTGATGCTTATTCTTAACAAAAAGAACTAAATCAAGTATTGTTAAAGAATATTTTTTAAAGAATAATGACATTTTGGGCCGCTACATTCGTATATAGATTTGAGTTGTGTATGCCTGCAGATTTCTTACAAATTTAACCTTATATGCTTAGACCACAACATTGGTGGTTTTGGTTTCCAGGAAAGGATTGCTTTGAACACAGGCTCGGACAAACCAATAATGAGAAGCGGGCGGCCAATGGCATGACCACCTCTTTGCGCAGTGACAAATTGCCAAAAAAATATGTTGGTATAACACTTCGTTCAGCATTCTAGCATGAATTCATTTTATGCAACTCTTTTTTGATAATTTTAAGTGTAGCCAAAACTACTATGCTAATATCAATTTTTTGCAGCTAATCATCCAAGAACAGAGAGCATCACTAATAACAGGTAAGTAATAAAATTTTTAATGTCAACTTTTGCCACCAAGTTCCTTAATTAGATGGGGGGATGAGGGACATTAATATCTTATTCTCAATTCGAGATCGTCGTACAGTCACCATTTCATTTTCATTCTTTACTTGGTTCAGTGTTTTTATCTTGCCTTTAGCCTTTATTCGTACAAGGTTTGCAATCCTATTTTCTGTTGATCTATTTATGTTCTGTTGCTCATTGCGTTGTTATCACACATTCAAATCGTGCTCAAAATGAGCGTCTTTGTGATACTATATGCACTGGATAGGTTTTCCCACAATACCATATCTAGAATGGTAACAGATATGCAACAATGTTTAGGTTAGTTTGTTTGGAATGAGTTTTGCACTTTTACTAAATTCCATGTTCATGTTAAGTAATTAGACAGTTGAATGCCAGGCTGCTGTATTTATCATTATTTGTATGACGTCGGTGTATGGTCGTCACATCCGGGATCTTACTACAGATAGTAGATACCAGGACAATAGTTGTCTTTAGAAGGCTTGAAGGAACACTCATTGCAGTTTTGTCCACTCTAGAGTCCATGGCATTGCGGGTCCGGTATCAACTTTCAGTTCCACTGTGTGTCTTCTATTAGTTGCTTTACAATTTGCACATTTACCTGTCAGCATGATTACATATGTAGAATGAACCCCTATCAAAGTACTCAGAATAAACGGTACTTTGATTGTTTTTGTTCTTTTTGCAATGGTACTTTGATTGTTTGTGTTCTTTTTTGCAATTGTCTTGTATTTATCTCATTAATATCTTTATATAAACTTGTGTTGGCCCCTGTTTCTGTTTGGTTTCTATAAAAATAGAGGCAATCTTGACCTCACCTTCAGCTGTATATGTGTCACCTGCTATATTTCAGTTATATACTACTCCAAATAAATAATCTTACCACCATTTTTATTAACCTCATAGGTGTACCCATACGGATCTATAGTTTTTGCATTAATTCATTGCTTATAGTCATTCTGATATGAGGTTGAATCCTCATCATTTTCTTTGTATTGTATAACACAAGTCTGGCATATACGATTGTCTCAAGAATGAGTACATTATAATCTGCCAAACTTTTCCATACATGTATACAGTAGTGTATATGAACATCAGGACTTTACCAAGGACTTGTGGTTCCCTGATTCCCTCTACTACCAAGGACTGATACAAATATCCAAATAATTTGAAACACAACATTAGCTAGGCCTGCCCCTGACATTAAGATTTCATTTGTCAAAAAAAAGTAGCTGCACCTCAGTTTTGGTTATTGCGTTTTTCATTTCCAGGCTTTCAATTTGGGAAGAATGTTATTAAGGCCCCATAACATATTTTGGTGATGATCTGTATTTCTGTATTGTGCCAATGTGTATAGTTGGGTATGGTCATACTACTCCGAATAGTACTGTGCCGAAATTGTTTTCGGTTATGTTTGTGTTGATTGGGTTTATTGATTTTTTGTTAAGTGGGATGGTTAGCTACGTTCATGATTTGCAAGAGAATCATCTCTTGAGAACTTTTAAAGTCGGGGTTGATCAGGATCGATCGTCTCCAGATAAGCGAGTTGATTGTCTAAGAAAATAATTTACCTATTCTGATTCTCATCTATATATATATATTTTTCCGATTTGATATGTGAACTAGGACACTAACATAAGTTTACCATTTTTGTCTTTGCAGCTCATCTGTGGTCTTGGTCACCTAGGAAACCATGGAAATGCTCTTCTAAACCCCCTCCCCATGAGTACAGAACATGGAAGGGCATGGTTTGCTCTTTAACCAATTTGTATAACAATAGTGTCCCCTAAAGTCTGCGTAAAACTGGTGTTGTATGTATCTATTTGATTGCTGGAATCTGGTATCCTGCAATCTTGTCACAGGGAATCAACATATGATTACCTTATGGTCTAAACCCTGGGTCTGGCACATTGATAATATAGAGTTTTCGTACCATCCTTTATCTTTATACCAATATCTAACATTCTACGCCTCCATGTCATAGTTGATGAATCCATTATTCTTCATTTAGTGCTCCATTTGTCTGAATTCACTTCTAACACAAGGCTAGGTTGACTCTGAAAAGTTGCAAAATCTGCATGTACCTTTTCTGTTCTGCTGTTGGCTAAACTATCCAAGGAGATGGATATAGTGAAGGGAAGGAAAACTATCTCTTCGCTACTGTGTGCATGAGTAATGCCACTTACTAAATGTACATCTGAACTAATTATATTGGAGAATTTATGATGTACTATATGCATTTAACAATCCCTATTACATATTTATATATGAGCACTTCATTTTGCTCCTTTGGTACTTAAATATTTGAATCTTAACACATAGTGGTCCTATGATAAAATATCACAAGGATACTCTTATGTTTAACATAGACATAATTCCAACTCATATGCTAATAGTATCAAAATATTATTAGATTTTGATAATATGAGGGTTATGTTGTAATAAAACAAATGATTATTTGTAGTTGCATTACTGGGATAATCTTAACTATGCACAAGGTAGCATAGTGGTCCTCTGTATTTTAAATGACATGCACATATCCTGTGAAAGTATTTCATACTTTGTAGATGCATTATTGTCATATATGATTTTAATAAGACTGATAAACTATATAATTCATGATGGTAGGTTAACTATTTTTCCGAGCGAATTCGTGTTTCTTTAAATTGTTCCTATAGAGATCATTATTTTCCCCTCACTAAAACAAAGGTGAGGTATGTGGACATCACCTTTGTTAAATGCACTTAGAAAAGGATTTTTGTAGTTAAAATCTAATACGAATAGTAAAGCATAGATAGAGTCAAGTTCTTGATTTACCAGTGTGTTATGTCATGGCTAAGTGTGGAATCCGTGTTGAACGCCCTCTTTTAAGCACTTCTTGAACCGTAAGAGTCTGACTCTCTGCTCAAATTCTAAGGTATCTTAGAGTAAAGGCTTCTTCGTTTGTAGCCCATACAAATTAATTTCTCCTACTTGAACATTGATTGTGGGTACATGGTGGGAAATGATTCCATTAAAATGATTTTAGCTACACGTGGAACATCGGTTAATTTTACCCCCACTATACCCCTTAAAAATGCTCTTTTTTCGTGCAACAAAATTTTATTAATTTATGGTCATTCTTTCCACTTGTATATACTTCATCTATTTGAAGAGCATTTTTTTAATTGCAGGATGAAAAATTAAGGATATTTGACTGAAAGCATACACTTATCAATTATATAATGGGTGTGTATTAAGTTTATTACTCCATAAAATAGTGAACTTCTGGGTTTAGAACATATTACACATCGTGGGCGACTTGTATTTCATCCAAAAAAATGACTATGTGATTACTTAAATAAATAAAGGATCAGTTATCTTAATTTTTCTAATGGGTATCCTATCGTTTTTTATGGAAAAGGCACATAGTTCTAGAACAGGAGAATGCAACTACATTTGCATTGTTTTCTTGTGTGTTTATGCATACAGTTGCATTGTTTTCCAAGGCAATGAACACTGGTTACCTGCACCAAAGTTAGGTGTGTGAATTGTTTGAACATACAATTCATTGTAAAATTATATCTGTATCAATGCGTAAACTTTCAAAATCATTCTTAAGATTAATAACCATATACTCACAGGCCAAGATAAATATTTAGATTGTCTTTTCGGCCATTCTCACATATTTCAAGTATTGCAACTACTTTCAAGAATCAACACAAAACATAAATTTTAAAAATCTGAAACATCTCTAACTATTAGATAATAATAATTTAATATCATCCTATATTTATGAATAAATACAAAACATATAGGAGCTTCATGATAGGGTATATAGTCATATCCTATTATATAATGATATTAGATGCGGACCCCTATTATAAACAAGAACATGCTCCTTTGGTGCCTTTGGTGCCGCATATGATGTAGCATAAAAGGGAATGACTTTTCCCCTCGTTGTGAGGAAAAAAAGGTTTAAATGATGCATTTTTTAAATTCTCAAAATGAAAGCACTAAAAATAGAAAAATACTTTTTTACTTTATAATTATAATTTTCCATATAATATATTTTATAAATTCTTTTTTATTTTTTATTTTTTCATATAAAAATATTTATTTTATTTATATTTTTTAAATATTATTTTCGAACCGCGCGAAGCGCGGTTTTACCGAACTAGTTAGATAATGTTGTAAAATTATTTTGTCTAATAAAAATGGTTAGTAATATCTTTTACTTGCCAAATTAGACACTATATTAAGAAAGGGATTTTCAAAAAAAGATTACATCGGACAATGGAATATATGGTAAGCTCAATGGTATCTTTGTAGGCCCCTGATTATAGTTGTATTGATTGAAAAATTAACTGTATCAATATCAATATCAATATCAATATCAATATCAATATCAACATATTCTTAATGATGCTTAGTGAATGATTTAATAAAATTACACCAATTACCCTTTGAAATTAATATTATTCAATTTTTTTACATAGACTTTTTAGTCTTTTCACTTTTAAATTATAACAATTACCCTTTGAAATCAATATTATCCCATTTTTTTATATATGTTTTTTTAGTCATTTTAAAAGTTTACCAACGAACTCTGTATATTTTAGTGATGATCCATTGCAAGCGGGTCAGACCCAACAACTACTTCTTTCTATGCATTCTACAAGCGATTGTTTATCAACTGTTAATCCGGTATATATAATTATTTTGTGATTAATTGAAGATTATTATTTCTATACATAGTCGTTTCTTTATTTTGTTGAATTTAGGTCATCAGCTCTTAGCACCCCCAGGTTTGTTTTCTTGATAAAAACCCAATCTTTATAGATTATGAACATGTATGTATATATTGTGTGTTGTTGATGTAATTTGAAAAGTGGATTTTGTTTTTTTAATAAATTTCAATCCCAAGAAGAAGATTGAGGTTGCAGACATCGATTCGTACGTATATGGGTTTAATGGTTCAAAGATATCTTCACATATTCAGATGTAATTTTGAATTTTACGACTTCAATTTGATTTGAGCCGGATGGAGGCTCATCTCATGTTGACATACTAATTACGTTCACCGGATTAAATGATTATTTGACTATTGTTTGAGGAGTCTTGAGTTTATCTCTCTCACCCTATCTGGCCCCGCAGGGGCTGTGCAGCAGAACGAGGCTCAAGACCCCCTGGTAGGCAAAGCAAGAGGCGATAAGTACATCTGTTGTACCTGCAAGCACGGTGAGTGCAGAACCTATTGTCGTGTAACTGTAATTTAGATCCTACAGAAAAGTAAATATATAATCAAAGGGTATTATTGCAATCTAGGAATTAAACAGTTCGAGTAGTGAATCTATAATCAAAGGTTCATATATTGGCAATATAGAAGAATTGGTTTCACATGATTTTAAATCTGCTTTACGATCATGCTTATTGTCCGCTCACTATTTGGAAGTTTGAACCTTTTGTGGTACACTGGCAATTTAATATGTGGCTGCAGAATAAGCTACTGCATGTTGGTAAGCTAGGGCTAACTATGTTACAACTTACAAGTCCTCCCATTATGAAACTCTATAAAAAATCTGAATGTAGTAGCAGTGCTTAAAATCATGGAAGATTTATGAAAATATGTTTGTGTATGTTAATATTAAAATGCTAAATTATCATTATATATAAAAATAAGATAATTAAATTTTTTTTTATAATTATTCGTGCAATGGTTGTCTACATTCTCTTTTTAGACAATACGACTTTAAATCTTCACACAAATGAAATTATTGATCATTCTTATGGTTCACATGGAACTGGTCAACAAAACACAATTGCAGGTATTGAAACTCATATGCGAAACATCTACTACATGTTAGGGAATTAATATGAATCCAAACGACCATTCCTAGATTTTGCTAATACTTCTGGTAAGCATTTAGAATTTGGATTTTTCGATTAAAATGAGTTTTGTTTTCCTAAATATGACATTACCAGTTTAACTAATTATATTTTATGTTAATAATTATAGGAAACCAAAAATCAATCATCCACGCCTCCATTCGGTTCAAACAAGATAACTATATGTATAATATCCTTTTTATAAACTTTATGTTAATCGAGATAATTGTTGCAGATAGTAGAATCAGAAACGTCAGGCGTGTAAGATTGGACTCCGAATTTATCGAGGTATTGTAATTATTTTTACTTTTTTGGAAAATATGCTGCAAAGAATCGTGTGGTTTGTTCAGGTTACTAATTACACTTATTACAGTACATATCTAAATTCCACCCCTTATTACAGTAAATTGATATCCTTGCCACTAATTTCGCTTACTTAATCAGGTGACAATCGATTGAAGTATATCCGATTACATCCCAAATACTGGTTAATGTATAACGATGAAGAGCCAGATTTGTCCTCTGCTTTCCTTGCAGGAACGAATTTTCACTTCTTAAATTTCCCATTCTAATATGAATCATTGCCTTGCATTAAAACTGGCAGTAACATAATTAGCGTCTCCGCAGCCCCTCCATCAGCAGCCTGTATTTATAATGCATTGTGAATTGAGGCATTATTATTTGCTTGGAACGTGCATCAAATGCACATTAACCATTGTGTTTCCAGAGATAGCAAGTCTATGGAATACACTACCGTGCATCAGAATCAATCCCAGAATCTGCATAATATGAAGTTATGGGGTGTGTTAAGTAATCAACTCATTAGGAGGATATTATCCTAAGATATTATCCTAATAGGGTGACAATTTTGGATTGCATCTACCCAACTATTTCTTTCGCGTGCTGCTTTTTTACTTTTGCGTGCATGCTTTGTGTATGCCCAGACCAGCCCATCTATTTTAGTCACATACCAAAAGATATAATGTATAACCCAGTTTTGCTCTACCTATGCATCTGTATAACTCGAGCATCTGTAAATGCAACACCTATGCATCTGATTCTGCTCTACTGTGAAAGGTTTTTAATTTTAAAGGTATTATCCTTATGGGTTTTTGACTAAGAATGCTCTACCTGTTGAATTCATGTTGTTGTTTAGAGTGATTATGGCTTTGTGGAAGAGTTCGAGGCTATAATTAAGTTCTCAAGTCTTAAGTCAAAAACTCCTGCATTTAAGCTTCCTCCCTGGAAACTTGGTCAATTAAAACCTCAAGTTAAACGGCAAGAAGTGAACAAGAATATGAGATGTGAAAATTGAAAATTAAAAACAAACCTAAGGATTTCATTTTTTTCCTCTTAAAACTAAACTTTGTGGTGCAGAAAGATGATGAGAACAACGACAGTGGTTTTTTTTAAGGTTTTAGTTTTCCTCCTAAAATTGGAGATTATTAGTGGGTCTCTCAATGTCCTAAATTTAAAATATGAGCAGCTTATTAATTTATCTTATATACTTTTTGAGTCATATATGTGTATATACATATAGATGGAATTCTCGGAGATTTTGTGGTTCCTCATCTTTTGGTATACATTAAATATTATTCTGTGGCATTATTATTAATTCTGTATGTAGATATTTAATCTTTGTGGCATTTTTGTGTAGGCTCGATCTTTTCATGAAGGTAAGCAAGTGCAAAGTAGTGTACAGTAACTAATTAACTACACAAACACGCACATGATGTATTTCTCTTAATCTTATCTGTTTTTCCTTGACCATTAAAGCAAACAGCAATTCAAGGAATTGAGAGCAGTTTAATTATTGATTGCACTCTAAAGGTAAGTTGAAGACAAAGTGTTCAAGTTCTATGTCAATATGCATATTATAGTTTCCTGCAAATTTGGAATTTTAAGACATTTGATTATTATTTCGTAAAAATACAGATATTAGGACTTGACATATGCCAAGACACTATAATTGGGGATGAATTGCTACGAGGAATATCAGGCGGCCATAAAAAGAGAGTAACAACAGGTTAAATAATTTTTCTCAATTTTCCATTAAGAATCAAAAGTAACTAAATTGTTTAGAGAATTTTACTGTATTTGAAAGGATTATTGATGTAAGTACTTACAGGAGAGATGATTGTTGGGCCGACCAAAACCCTATTTATGGATGAAATATCAACAGGCTTGGACAGCTCCACAACAATTAAGATAGTCAAGTGCTTGCAGCAGATACTGTCAATGTATACCATTATCTATATAGGGTTCAAGCGATTTCGGTTTAATCTTCATTTGGGTTCAATGAAGTCGGTTTAATCTTCAATCTCAGTTTCAATTTTTAGGTATAACCCTCTCTTACTTCACTCTAGGGTTTTGATTAAACTGTACATGTTCAATTTAAATTGTATTATTTATGTATTTGTGTATTCTTTGTCCAAGTGTATTATTTGATTTAAGGGTTTGAGCTTATTTACATGTTTGCATGCTTCAGAGTTGTCTCTCTCTGTGTGTGTGTGTGTCTCTCTCTCTCTCTCTCTCATCATTTTAGTCATGCAACATGTAAGCTGATTGCTCACTTTCATGGTTTCTATTTTCCTCTACTAATATACTTGAGATTGTAAATAAGCTGTGGGTTTGTATGTATTCCGGGTTTGGATCCTCTGTCCCCTTCATTCATGTCTCTTTTGTGTCCCCTGCTCTTTTTAATACAAAAAAAGTGTCTCTGGCAGGGCCCATTTTAAATAAAAATATTATTTATTAAAATGGGCCCCGCCAGGGGTACTTTTTTTTTGGTATTAAAAAGAGTAGGGGGCACAAAGGTGACATGGAGGAATAATTATATTCTAAAGTCTAAACTGAACCATTGTGGTCTAATAGATGCTCTATTTCACAATATCAACTCCTAATCAGCCTCATGCTAGGTTGGGAAAACAAGAGGAACTGATAAGTATGAGACTTAGCTTAGGAAAAAGTAGGTGTTTCTAGAACAGAAGGGGTCATTTAATGAGCAACGGGATTCAAGTAGAAAATAATGAACAACAAACTTGCCCAAACAGGGTCAAAGCTTCGAAAGAAATACATACATACACTGAAGCGCATACCAGTTATATGTATGCAAGCACATAACCACACACTGACACACATACACACTCACTGACACACGAATGCATAGTTTGTGGAATAGGCAACAGGCATTGCATCACAAGTCATTTGAAGTATATGCCAACTGTTTTAATTTGCTGGAAATCAAGAAACTTTGTCCTGCATTCCTGCTTAAGCGCTTAAGTCTTAACAGTGCTTTAGTGTCTCAATATTTTCCCTAATTAATTGCTAATTAAGGTGTCCGCTAAATAACCATCGTGGATATAATATGAGCTCTAAGGTACCTTCATTTCTTATCCGGCTTAGCTTTCCTTTAACACACTAGCAGGAAATTCATGAAGTTATTTGATGCTTGTGTTCCTTACTTAATTGAGATTCAAAAACTCAAAGTGATAATCCTTTTAATTATTTATGCAGAAAATTTTCTCAGAGGTCCTTATCTACCCGGCCTGAAGAAGCAAAAACAATTTTTAGGTTCCTCATTCAGTAAACATATAGTTGAAATTAGTCAAAGTTATGCTCTAATTTCTACATTTTTCATATCCGGTATCCAACCATAATATTCAATGCACTATAAAAACTGAAAAAGCGCGTAGAAATTGCTAAAGTCATTTCCAGTTCAGGTTAATCAAGTTGTGCGTCGTCTCAGGTAATTCATGATTGTGTATCGATAATCAGGTAATTTTTACTAACGCTATGGGTGGTATTAGACAACATTAACTGATTAACAAGCTGTTAACAACACATCTCAACCCCATTTGCACTAATACATTAACTTTACAAACAAATTAATCACATTGCAAGAAAGAAAAAAGACAACTAAAGAACTTTTAGAAATTTGAATTACCTTGGCACACAAGATTCAGAAGAATTAACTCCAGCCCCAACTTTCTCAGCACCTTCAATATTTCTGGAACAATGCACCCTGGTAGAAATAACCTCACTGAAACAAACCCCGGATCGATATGTACTCAAACATGCATGATTCCTCCCTCACAGTTTGAACTGGAGACGAAACTAATCCATAAGCATTTGCCATTCAAAACAAAAAAAAAATCCATCTTTGTTATACATCATTCAGATAACCAACACAAGTTTTTGTGTATCATGATGTTTCATGCTCTTGCTTAGTCCTAAACACAGAAGAAAAGTTGAAGCATAAATATAGTAGATAACTATTGTAGCAAGCTCAAGACACATCTGTATAATGACATAAGAAAATCACGGCAGGCCTAAATTAGAAGTTGTAGACAAAGTGGTGGTTAAGATTTACTTTATGTTAATATTTCATTAAAGTAGTACATGCGCTGATGGTTTTATCCTTTTATTTCTCCCCATGAAGCTTAATATATTAAGGGCAATTGAGTGATAAAAGTGCTGATGGTTTTATCCTTCTATTAAATATTTATGGTTTTATTTTTATATGATAGGTGTTTGAGGACAAACATGGTAACATTGTGCATCTGAATGAGAGAGACTGTAGCGTGTAAAGAAGACACCGAAAGAGAATTGAAGAAGCCCCAATTGTAATGCATTATACTATTATCTCTCATAATTATTTAATTTTTTGATACAAATTTTAGAGTTGTAACAAATTTATATAACTACATGGATGCAACCAAATATAATCTGGGACTTTAGTTCTGAACTGGGTGAAGTTGCGGTATCTATAGCTAAGGTGATGTATTATAAGCGTTTGGGATCTGGCTGTAACTTGCAGGAGCTCTTCGATATCCTTAGGCCTTCATTGGCCTGCACCGGAGATAGCTCCGAACTTCGAGTAAGTGGAAGTATTGTGAGGGGATTCCTCAAGTCACATCGACTTTCTCAAGTATCATCTAAATATTATCATTAAGCAAATATCTAAAATGCAGGTGTAAAGTTTGGAGAGGTGGTTCAAGCTTATGGAGAAGCACAAAGTTTCGATTGGGTTAATCATCTCACTTTGGCATGCAATGGTGAACTTATGAATATAGGGAAGTTCTCCTGATAATGGCTAAATTTAAGGACACAGTGGAGGCAAATTATTTCTAGGGTTTTAATATTTGAAAGGAGCGAATGATTATTTATATAGGGATTACTTTTTTGTAGGTTGTTTTCATTCTCTTCTTGATGTTTAAGCTATTAGGCTCTTTTTTATTTCTATGGCCTTTTTATGTAAGGTCTCTGAGCTTTTCTTTTAATTATTTAGTCAGTGTTTTTCTAGAAAAATTCATTAATTTTTTACTCTTTAATCAACTTGGTGGGATTTCAATTTTCATAAATTAGACTTTAGCATTGTTGTAGTAGAAGAGTTAACACATTTTTCCTTGGTTGGTGTTGAAAATTTTATTTTGTGATTAAATTTAAATCGACTCAGACCTTATACAAACTTCATATATCTATAACATTTAAATACTATTGTTTGTAGAGCAGGGATTTGGGATAAGGCTATTTGCATGAATTCATTTATTTTATGTTTAAGTACTAAAATTACGTTGTCAAAAAAAAGTACTAAAATTACATTTCAAATAATATGTTTAGGTTTTCTATTTTCAGGAATATGTTTAGCTTTTATATTAGTTTAATTACATAATATTGACTATAAGTTCAAAGTGTTGGTTCCGATCGCATATACGCAGCGAAAACAGTAATAAAATAAATCGAAACCAAGCCCGGATCCATGTATAATATATCGAATAATCATGGTAGTAAGAAAAATTACCTTATTGAAGCTTTACGATTGTATAATTATGATGATGAAAGCCTCCCACGATCACTGAGTGTTCCTCTTCGAAACCTCCTCTACGGTATCCACACGAACACCTTCAAGAACGTCTCACGATCTTATCCGGAAGAGAGGTACTAGCCTCCAATGAAAGAAATCTGTTTTAGGGTTTCAGTTTTAGGTTATGCGGCCAAGCTGTGGTTTTGTCGTACAAAAATCACAGCCCCCTCCTTTACTATCATTATATATATGTGATAGTGTAATGCATAAAGCCCAAGTTAAAACCTAGCCCAAAATCTGATTTATTAAACAATTGAATAAAATCCTATTATTTAAATAAATAATAATTAAGTCATACTCAATTATTAAAATCAGAAAAAAAAAACATATCTCATATATCTTTGCATTTTATTATAGCTTAATTAAGTCCCACTTAATTAATATATAATAAAATCCAACTTATCATTAATTAATTTAAATTCATGATTTAAATTAATTCTTCCTTTAAATGTTCTATGTGTGTGACCCTATAGGTTATTATTTAATTGGCAATAATTTTATTCTCCAATAAAATTATAAACAATGAGCGGCATCTAGTAATACATCATTGCTACCCAATTAAATAATAATTAAATCGTGATTCGATATACCTTTTGTGATTAATGTTCCCGTGTAATATAATCCCTTTAACCAAATATTATAGATTAAACTCGAGGCATGTTTATTGTCATCCTCTTCATAATTTAATCCGTGTTTACTTGATCCATGAGTAGACTATTAAGACAAATCATTATTTGAGCACGGCCATGCATTTTATAGTCTCACTCAATCAAGAGGCCAATAATATCTCTCCTATCTGATAGGAGGGTTAAATCCTTTATCTATCATTCATATTTCTCATACGATTCACAATATACCCGATGTCCACTTTTATCATTACCCGGTCAAAGGTAACTTTTAATGTAGTCAAAGTATATTATCCTCGTATAGAAATATAATGATCTCAAGTCAAAGGATCATTACACCATTATCACTGTGAGTCTTTCTTATGACTTAATTAACATGAAGAATCTCACGGTGGGTCTGTCCAGTACCATGTACCCTACATGTACCTATGTATTGACTTTAGTATCTCCATACTTATAACCAATGAGATGTGGTTATCAGTCAAAAACATACTAGTCTATTTATGTATTATTATTGTCCTGTATAATAATACTCGACTAGGGACCTTTAAGAATATGACATATATTATACAATCTCAAATTCAAGTTGTAAACTTAAACTATATAATGTGTATCATTATTCTAAGGACATTTATTATGCTAACATATATCGCAGTAATTAGAGTCATAATAAATACATTTATTTAATAATCAAATGACATAAGATTTATTAGAGAAACAATGTATTGCCTCTAGGGCATCTACACTAACAATCTCCCACTTGCACTAGAGCCAATCACCCATGTATCTAATACCCATGGAACTAGTGTGACCGTCGTGCTTCTGCTGCGACAGGCCTTTGGTTAGTGGGTCTGCAATATTATCATTTGTATGCACTTTACATATATGTATTTCACCCCTTTCATTAATCTCTCGTATGAGGTGATATCTTCTGAGTATATGTTTGGATCGGGAGTGCGATCTAGGCTCTCTAGCCTGTGCGATGGCCCCATTATTATCGCAGTATAGATCAATGGGATCTGCAATCGATGGAACCACTTCCAAATCAGAAATGAATTTTCGAATCCAAACTGCCTCCTTAGCCGCTTCACAAGCTGCAATGTACTCAGCCTCCATTGTAGAATCAGCTATTGTTTCTTGCTTTGAACTCTTCCAGCTTACAGCACCTCCACTTAGACAAAACACAAAACCAGACCGTGATACAGTATCATCCCTGTCTGTTTGGAAACTTGCATCGGTGTAACCCTTTACAACCAGTTTCTCCTCTCCTCCATACACCAAGAATGAATCTTTAGTCCTTTTCAGGTACTTTAGAATATTCTTGACTACCGTCCAGTGACCTTCACCTGGATTAGACTGGTATCTGCTTGTCATGCTCAAAGCATACGAAACATCGGGGCGAGTACATACCATTGCATACATGATAGATCCAATTGCTAATGCATATGGAACTTTATTCATGTGGTCCTTCTCATCTAATGATTTCGGACACTGGTCTTTAGAAATCGTTATTCCTTGAGACACAGGGACATATCCCCTTTTAGCATTTTGCATACCAAAACGATGCAAAACCTTATCAATGTATGTACTCTGACTTAGACCGATCATCCTTTTAGATCTATCTCTATAGATCCTCATTCCTAAAATGTAGGTTGCCTCTCCTAAGTCTTTCATAGAGAAATTGCTCCCTAACCAAGTCTTAACAGCCTTTAGAGAAGGTATGTCATTCCCCATTAGTAGTATGTCATCAACATACAGTACTATGAATGCCACATGGCTCCCACTAACCTTCTTGTAAACACAAGGTTCATCCTCGTTTTGAATAAAGCCATACTCCTTGACTGTTTCATCAAAACGAATATTCCATCTCCTAGAGGCTTGCTTCAATCCATAAATGGATCGACGTAATTTACATACCTTGCCAACATTCCTTGGATCGACAAAACCTTCAGGTTGTGTCATGTACACATCCTCTTCAAGGCTCCCATTAAGGAAAGCTGTTTTGACATCCATTTGCCAGATTTCATAATCATGGAATGCTGCAATGTTAGAAATGATTGATGAGAACAGTGTTTGGAAGCTAAAGTAACAAAACAGAGTTTAGCTGGAAGCAGTCAGAGTTTAGTTAAACACTGACTGGAAGCGCAACAGAGGTTGATAAACTCTGTAGCGGTAGTGTCTGAAGAGTCAACAGTGTTTGAAGATTGATACAAGATAAATATGGAAGCAATATCTTTGAAGATTGGAAAGCTGTCAAAGAGATTGAGTTGACTTGGAAGACTTGAAGCAATCGTGATTGATATCAATTGTATAGCTTAATTATAGGAGAATCAATTACTGATTGTACGAAGCTGTATGTTTTATAAATACAGTTAGGTTAATCCTTGAAGGGTATCGAACATTGAGAAATTCATTGATTGTAACCTAAGCAGCTCTCTGTGATATTTTACATCACTGAGAGAGGAATTGTTAATTCAAAACAGTTTTTAAGTATTAAAAAGTGTGTTCTTGTTAAGTTACTCATACAGTATTTGATTACCTATTGTGTATTCGACCTAACATGCAATTGCAAGCAAAATCCGTATGGACTTGACCATGGCAACTGGTGAGAAAGTTTCATCATAGTCAATACCATGAATTTGTCTGAACCCTTTCGCAACCAGTCTTGCTTTATAGGTTTGAACATTTCCTTCCATGTCAGTTTTATTCTTGAAAACCCACTTGCACCCTACGGGTTTTACCCCTTCAGGTGGATCAACCAAATCCCAAACTTGGTTTTCGTACATGGAATCCATCTCGGATTTCATGGCTTCAAGACATCTCTTAGTGTCTGGACTGTTCATAGCATCTTGGTATGTGAGAGGCTCATCCTCATCTATGAGCATCAAATCCCCACATTGAGTTAAAAGAAATCCATATCTCTCTGGCTCATGGCGAATTCTACCAGATCTACGAACAACCTGTGTTTCTTGAGCATCATCATTATTCTGCTCTTGTTCCACCTCAGGTTCAATGTTATTTTGTGGTTCTCGATCTTCATCGAGATCTATAGTTCTCTCACTGTCTCTTTTGGAAACAAAATCTTTTTCCATGAAGACAGCATCTCGAGCAATGAACACTTTCTGCTCAGAAGGACTATAAAAATAATACGCCTTTGTTTCTTTAGGGTATCCCACAAAATTGCACTCTTCGGATTTAGGTCCAAGCTTGTCAGATACTTGACGTTTTACAAACGCCTTGCATCCCCAAACTTTCATAAAGTTCATGCTTGACCGTTTCTCCTCCCATATCTCATATGGAGTCTTTTGAACCTTCTTGGTTTGAACACGATTAAGTGTGAAAGCCGCTGTTTCTAGAGCATAACCACAGAAACTTATTGGAAGATCTGCATGACTCATCATCGATCGTACCATGTCCAACAGAGTACGATTTCTCCTCTCTGAAACTCCATTCCATTGAGGTGTACCTGGCGGAGTGAGTTGTGATACAATACCACACTCCTTTAAATACTCTTTAAATTCGGTGCTTAAGTATTCACCCCCACGATCGGATCGTAAGATTTTAATACTTGCACCTCCGCCTATTTGCTTCTCTACTTCAGCCTTGTATTCTTTGAATTTTTCAAAAGAATCGGATTTATTCTTCATAAGATATACATATCCATATCTACTGAAGTCATCAGTAAATGTTATGAAGTAGTAGTAGCCTCCTCTAGCCATCACACGCATTGGGCCACATGCATCACTATGTATTAGCTCCAAACGTTCAGTGGCCCTTTGACCCATACCAGTAAAAGGGGCTTTAGTCATCTTACCAAGCAAACAGGATTCGCATTTTTCGTATGATTCAAAATCAAACTTATCCAAGTATCCATCCTTATGTAATTTGGATATGCGTTTCTCATTTATATGGCCTAGACGACAATGCCAAAGGTATGTTTGATTTGAGTCATTAACTTTAAGTCGTTTGTTTTCTATGTTACAGACAGGATTATCTAAATCAAGAACATATAAACCATTAAATAAACGCGCAACACCATAGGTTAAATCATTCAAAGCAAAAGAGCAACTATTGTTCTTTATTATAAACGAAAAACCTTTCTTGTCCAAACAAGAAACAGAAATAATGTTTTTGCGAATCGCAGGCACGTAAAAACAGTCTTCAAGTTCTAAAACAAGCCCAGAGGGCAAAGATAAATAATAAGTTCCTACGGCTAAAGCAACAACTCTTGCTCCATTGCCTACTCGTAGGTCCACTTCTCCCTTAGCCAAAGTCCTACTTCTCTGCAGTTCCTGCACATTTATACAAATATGAGAAGCACATCCAGTATCCAATACCCAAGATGTAGAAATAGACAGATTGACTTCTATAACATAAATACCTGAAGTAGAAGCTTGCTGAGCCTTCTTCTTCTTCAGATCCTCCAAATAAACATAACAGTTTCTCTTCCAGTGACCAGGCTTGTGGCAATAGTGACATTCACCTTTGTCAGCATTTGCGACATCTTCCTTCGGCTTTTTAGCCTTTTTGAAAGAGGGCTTAGAAGGACCAAGATCTTTCGGTGTAACCTTTTTCTTGCCCTTCCATTTCCCCTTTCCCTTAGCACCTTTCTTGCCCACCATCATTATGGGAGCTTTCTCAGGTGCCTTGACCATATTTGCTTCAGTGGTCCTCAGCATGGCCAACAATTCCATAGGAGTCTTATCTTGCTCAGTCATATTAAAAGTCATAATGAACTGAGTATAATCGATGTTCAAAGATTGCAAGATTATATCGACTTGAGCCTCTCGCTTAAGCGGGAAACCCAAATGAGAAAGGTAATCACAATACCCAATCATCTTTAGAACATGTGGTCTGACTGGTCCGTTGCCCTTGCATGAGAAGAGTGCTTTGCTCGTATTGAACTTTTCCACACGAGCCTGTGATTGAAACTGTTAGTGTAGGTGCCCTAGAGCCAATACATTGGTTATTTTAATAAACCTTTATGTTATTTGATTATTCAATAAACGTATTTATTATGACTTTAATTACTGCGATATATTTGTTAGCATAATAAATGTCCTTAGAATCATGATACATATTGTATAGTTTAAGTACATGACTTGAACTTGAGATTATATAATATATCATATTCTTAAAGGTCCCTAGTCGAGTATTATTATACAGGACAATAATAATACATAAATAGACTGGTATGTTTTTGACTGATAACCACATCTCATTGGTTATAAGTATGGAGATACTAAAGTCAATACATAGGTACATGTAGGGTACATGGTACTGGACAGACCCACTGTGAGATTCTTCATGTTAAATTAAGTCATAAGAAAGACTCATAGTGATAATGGTGTAATGATCCTTTGACTTGAGATCATTATATTTCTATACGAGGATAATATACTTTGACTACATTAAAAGTTACCTTTGACCGGGTGATGATAAAAGTGGACATCGGGTATATTGTGAATCGTATGAGAAATATGAATGATAGATAAAGGATTTAACCCTCCTATAATTAGGAGAGATATTATTGGCCTCTTGATTGAGTGAGACTATAAAATGCATGGCCGTGCTCAAATAATGATTTGTTATTAATAGTCTGCTCATGGATCAAGTAAACCCGGATTAAATTATGAAGAGGATGACGATAAACATGCCTCGAGTTTAATCTATAATATTTGGTTAAAGGGATTATATTACACGGGAACATTAATCACAAAAGGTTTATCGAATCACGATTTAATTATTATTTAATTGGGTAGCAATGATGTATTACTAGATACCGCTCATTGTTTATAATTTTATTGGAGAATAAAATTATTGCCAAAATAAATAATAACCTACAGGGTCACACACATAGAACATTTTAAAGGAAGAATTAATTTAAATTAATTAATGATAAGTTGGATTTTATTATATTAATTAAGTGGGACTTAATTAAACTATAATAAAATACAAAGAGATATGAGATATGATTTTAATAATTAAGTTTGACTTAATTATTATTTATTTGAATAATAGAATTAGATTTTATTATTTAAATAAATCATATTTGGAATAGGTTTTTGGATAAGGGATTTTGGCTTTATACTATCCTATATATAAAGATATGGGGTAAAGGATTACGTACGTGAAAAATCAGTTTAGCCGCACAAAACCCTAATCCTAAACCTATTTTCATTAGAGGCTAGTACCTCTCTTCCGGACAAGATCGTGAGCCGTTCTTGAAGGTGTTCGTGTGGATACCGTAGAGGAGTTTTCGAAGAGGAAGCTCTGTGATTGCATCTCCATCGTTTTAATCGTAAAGCTTTGATAAGGTAATCGTTTCTATCTACCATATTATCAATATATTATACATGGATCCTTGGCTTGGTTTCGATTTTATTTACTGTTTTTCGCTGCGTATTGATGATCGAAACCTTCAATGGTATCAGAGCTACTTGTATAATATGATAATCTGGTTAATATTGATGCACACGATCTGTTTATTTGATAACCAGTTCTGAATTTTTTTTTTCTTTCCGAAAACCCTACGTATTGCATGAAACAACGATCTGCTGCTACTGTTTTTTTTTTCGTTTTGATGGCTTCTATGATCTGCTGTTACCTGCCATGTTTTGATAAGATTAACACGTGATCAAACCATCTGAGAAATCAGTAGTTATTCAGTAGTTTAGTTCATGCGTGAATATATATATACTTACGTGTTTATAAACATATATATCTATAAGGTTTTGATTTTTAATCACTCAAGAATCTTTGATATATGTTTGTGATGTTACTGCTGTGTATTCATGGGTCTATATACTACGTCTGGAATCAAAATCGAGTGTAAAAAGGGATGAACACGATCGTTCTGGTTTTCAGAAATCTGTAGAAAATCGCATGTACAGGTGATGCGCATACTGAGTATGCGCATCTGCTAGGGTTTCGACTATTAACGCATACGTAGAATGCGTTACTGAAAGGATTAACAGTTTAGATCTGTTGCGCGTACTGTAGATGCGCAACAGCTGTTTTAATAAAAAAAATAAAAATAAATTTTCAGCTAGGTTTTGCATGCTAGATTAAATTATAATTGTTAATGTTTAACTTGGAGTATGCAAAATTTTAATTAATTAGTAATTTTGATTACTAGATTAATATTTAATTAAAGTGCGTTAATTTTATTATTTATGATTTGATCATATTTAATTTATGTTGTATAAAATTGTGATTATACAATATGTGATGCTTTTAATTGCTATGTGAGCATGATGCATGGTTATGGCCCCAAGACCTAGTTTTAATTTATTTTATTAATTTTTAATTTATGGTTTGTAATAATTAAATACGACTTGCATGTCGTTTTTCTTTTTGTAATTATTTTATCTCGAATGCAACTCGAGTTCTTCTGTAAAATGTTTCAAGAGGAGCTTGGAGGCAATCAAGGCAGCTTTGGAAGCGAAGCAAGAGATTTTGTAATAATTAGTTATTACCACCATAGATTGACCTTGATTTTTCCATTAGCTTGGAAAAATCGCATAGGATTGGGCCATAACCATAGCATATTATTTTATGTGATGCACTTTACATATGATGCATGTGTAGAGTAGCAAATGTATGCATGTTTTAATTAGATTAATGATGTATGCATGTATTAGATACGTCACCCATGCCATGCTTGCCATGCTAAACAAGATAAAATCTGTAACGATTCGAGATTTTAAAATGAACAAACGATCATGA
Source organism: Kitagawia praeruptora (assembly GCA_037693485.1). NCBI lineage: Eukaryota > Viridiplantae > Streptophyta > Magnoliopsida > Apiales > Apiaceae > Kitagawia > Kitagawia praeruptora. Next base: position 65,646,908 of record CM075351.1, read on the forward strand.
GATTTCTGTGTTTATGAAACACGGAATTAAATACGATTTTTCAATTATTTAGATATGCAGAGATTTTGTCAAAAACAGGTTTTACCTGTAAGGAAGTTGGGTATTAAGTGAGGCCACTTGTGACTCCTCCAACAACCTGGAAATCAAACTATGGATGAATATTGATTTGAAGTATTTAATTCAAGGAAAAATTGGGAATCTCTTTATGATGGGATCATGATCGTTTTAATTCTAAACCCCTTAATAAAATATTAAGTTTTAATCGGATGCTTTCCAATGAATGAAAACTCATCAAATCCTAGATCGATAAGGGGAATGACTGCCAGTGGCAGGGGACTCCTGTCTATCGTGGTGAGATGCGACGAATATAAACGGTTATATTCGGCCGTTGTATCATTGGGTCTAACTTAACTAAGTCGTCATAATAAGGTGAAAAATAAACGGTTATATTCAATTATTATGAACTTAGAAGCATAGAGTTTGGTTCAAAATCTATTAGATAGACAAGAACAATTGTTGTTCACCAAACTATCCAAGAATTATATATGATATAATTGACAACTGTTGTCTACCTAAATAATCATGTTTTAAGGACTACCAGTGGTTGACTTAGGATATGACGAAATATGGATCTTGGCTCACTAGAAAGACTTATGAGATATTCTTTCCGATTTAATAGTAAGGGCTATTAATTTGATAAAAATAGTGGGAGATATATTATGAATATGTCATAATCACTTGAACATAATTAATATAACAATCTAACTTATCTTATGCATTTTTATCATTGTAGAAAACAAATGGCACAAAATACAAACAACACTTTCTCTGTGCGATCAGTCCTTGAGAAGGACAAGCTGACAGGATCAAACTTCCTTGACTGGTCTAGGAATTTGAGAATTGTTCTCATGCAGGAAAAGAAATCTTATGTGATTGACATTCCTCCACCGGCAGCCCTTGCTGCCAATGCCACTGATGCTCAACGAAATGCTTATCAGAAGCATATTGATGATGCGACTGATGTGGCCTGTCTTATGCTTGCTACTATGGATGCTGAGCTTCAGAAGCAGCATTTTGATATGAATGCTTATACTATGTTTGAACATCTTTCGACGATGTTTCAGTCACAGGCTCGTGTGGAAAAGTTCAACACAAGCAAAGCACTCTTCTCGTGCAAGCAGGGCAACGGACAAGTTGGACCACATGTTCTAAAGATGATTGGGTATTGTGATTACCTTGCTCGTTTGGGTTTCCCGCTTCAGCGAGAGGCTCAAGTCGATATAATCTTGCAATCTTTGAACAGCGACTATACTCAGTTCATTATGACTTTTAATATGACTGAGCAAGATAAGACTCCTATGGAATTGTTGGCCTGCTGAGGACCACTGAAGCAAATATGGTCAAGGCACCTGAGAAGGCTCCCATAATGATGGTGGGCAAGAAAGGTGCTAAGGGAAAAGGGAAATGGAAGGGCAAGAAAAAGGTTACACCGAAAAATCTTGGTCCTTCTAAGCCCTCTTTCAAAAAGGCTAAAAAGCCGAAGGGAGATGTCGCAAAGGCTGACAAAGGTGATTGTCACTATTGTCACAAGCCTGGTCACTGGAAGAGAAACTGTCATGCTTACTTGGAGGATCTGAAGAAATTGAAGGGTGTTCAGATTTCTGGATCAGGTATTTATGTTATAGAAGTCAATCTGTCTATTTCTACATCTTGGGTATTGGATACTGGATGTGCTTCTCACATTTGTATAAATGTGCAGGAACTGCAGAGAAGTAGGACTTTGGCTAAGGGAGAAGTGGACCTACGAGTAGGCAATGGAGCAAGAGTTGCTGCTTTAGCCGTAGGAACTTATTATTTATCTTTGCCCTCTGGGCTTGTTTTAGAACTAAATGACTGTTATTACGTGCCTGCGATTCGCAGAAACATTATTTCTGTTTCTTGTTTGGACAAGAAAGGTTTTTCGTTTACAATAAAGAACAACAGTTGCTCTTTTGCTTTGAATGATTTAACCTATGGTGTTGCGCGTTTATTTAATGGTTTATATGTTCTTGATTTGGATAATCCTATCTGTAACATAGAAAACAAACGACTTAAAGTAAATGACTCAAATCAAACATACCTCTGGCATTGTCGTTTAGGCCATATAAATGAGAAACGCATATCCAAATTACATAAGGATGGATATTTGGATAAGTTTGATTTTGAATCATACGATGAATGCGAATCTTGTTTGCTTGGTAAGATGACTAAAGCCCCTTTTACTGGTAAGGGTCAAAGGGCCACTGAACGTTTGGAGCTAATACATAGTGATGTATGTGGCCCAATGCGTGTGATGGCTAGAGGAGGCTACTACTACTTCATAACATTTACTGATGACTTCAGTAGATATGGATATGTATATCTTATGAAGAACAAATCCGATTCTTTTGAAAAATTCAAAGAATACAAGGCTGAAGTAGAGAAGTAGATAGGCGGAGGTGCAAGTATTAAGATCTTACGATCCGATCGTGGGGGTGAATACTTAAGCACCGAATTTAAAGAGTTTTTAAAGGAGTGTGGTATTGTATCACAACTTACTCCGCCAGGAACACCTCAATGGAATGGAGTTTCAGAGAGGAGAAATCGTACCCTGTTGGACATGGTACGATCGATGATGAGTCATGCAGATCTTCCAATAAGTTTCTGGGGTTACGCTCTAGAAACAGCAGCTTTCACACTTAACCGTGTTCCAACTAAGAAGGTTCAAAAGACTCCATATGAGATATGGGAGGAGAAACGGTCAAGCATGAACTTTATGAAAGTTTGGGGATGCAAGGCGTTTGTAAAACGTCAAGTATCTGACAAGCTTGGACCTAAATCCGAAGAGTGCAATTTTGTGGGATACCCTAAAGAAACAAAGGCGTATTATTTTTATAGTCCTTCCGAGCAGAAAGTGTTTATTGCTCGTGATGCTGTCTTCATGGAAAGAGATTTTGTTTCCAAAAGAAACAGTGGGAGAACTATTGATCTCGATGAAGATCGAGAACCACAAAATAGCATTGAACCTGAAATGGAACAAGAGCAGGATATTAATAATGCTCAAGAAACACAGGTTGTTCGTAGATCAAGTAGGATTCGCCATGAGCCAGAGAGATATTATGGATTTCTCCTGACTCAAGATGGCGATGTGATGCTTGTAGATAATGATGAGCCTCTCACCTACAAGGATGCTATGAATAGTCCAGATTCTGAGAGATGGCTGGAAGCCATGAAATCTGAGATGGATTCCATGTATGAAAACAAAGTATGGACTTTGGTTGCACCACCTGATGGGGTTAAACCCATAGAGTGCAAGTGGGTTTTCAAGAAGAAAACTGACATGGATGGAAATTTACAGACCTATAAAGCAAGACTGGTGGCGAAAGGTTTCAAGCAAATTCATGGTATTGACTATGATGAAACTTTCTCACCGGTAGCTATGGTCAAGTCCATCAGGATTTTGCTTGCGATAGCGGCTTATTATGACTATGAAATCTGGCAAATGGATGTCAAGACTGCTTTCTTAAATGGAAGCTTAGAAGAGGATGTGTACATGACACAACCTGAGGGTTTTGTCGATCCAAAGTTTGCTAGAATGGTTTGTAAGTTGCTACGATCTATTTATGGATTGAAGCAGGCCTCAAGGAGGTGGAACATCCGTTTTGATGAAACAGTCAAAGAGTTTGGTTTCAAACAAAATGAGGATGAGCCGTGTGTTTACAAGAAGGTTAGTGGGATCCATGTGGCATTCCTAGTATTATATGTGGATGACATATTACTAATAGGGAATGACATTCCTTCTCTACAGGCTGTGAAGACTTGGTTGGGAAAAAGTTTCTCGATGAAAGACTTAGGTGATGCTACCTATATCTTAGGGATCAGGATCTATAGAGATAGATCTAAAAGATTAATCGGCCTAAGTCAAAGTACATACATTGACAAAGTATTGCATCGTTTTGGAATGCAAGAGGCAAAAAGGGGCTTTGTCCCGGTGTCTCATGGGATAGTGATCTCAAAAGAAAAGTGTCCTAAATCATCAGATGATAAGGACCGTATGAGTAAAGTACCATATGCTTCGGCAATTGGTTCTATAATGTATGCAATGATATGTACTCGTCCTAATGTCTCGTATGCTTTAAGCATGACGAGCAGGTACCAGTCTAATCCAGGTGAGGGTCACTGGACAGCTGTCAAGAATATTCTTAAGTACCTTAAACGGACTAAAATTCGTTCTTGATATACGGAGGAGATGAGAAGCTGGTCGTAAAAGGTTACACTGATGCTAGTTTCCAGACAGATAGGGACGATTCTGTGTCCCAGTCTGGATTCGTGTTTTATCTAAATGGAGGTGCTGTAAGCTGGAAAAGTTCGAAGCAAGAGACAGTAGCTGATTCTACAATGGAAGCTGAGTATATTGCCGCCAGTGAAGCAGCCAAAGAGGCTGTTTGGATTCGGAAATTTATAACCGGACTTGGTGTGGTTCCGTCGATCGCAGATCCAGTTGATCTGTATTGCGATAACAATGGAGCCATTGCGCAGGCTAAGGAACCAAGGTCCCATTCCAAGGCAAAGCATATACTTAGAAGATATCATCTTCTTCGAGAGATAAACGAGAGAGGAGATATACATATATGTAAAGTGCATACTAATGATAATGTTGCGGACCCACTGACCAAGGCTTTGTCGCAGCAGAAGCACGATGGTCATACTAGTTCCATGGGTATTAGATACATGGGGGATTGGCTCTAGTGCAAGTGGGAGATTGTTAGTGTAGGTGCCCTAGAGGCAATACATTGGTTATTTTAATAAACCTTTATGTCATTTGATTATTCAATAAACGTATTTATTATGACTTTAATTACTGCGATATATTTGTTAGCATAATAAATGTCCTTAGAATCATGATACATATTGTATAGTTTAAGTACATGACTTGAACTTGAGATTATATAATATATCATATTCTTAAAGGTCCCTAGTCGAGTATTATTATACAGGACAATAATAATACATAAATAGACTGGTATGTTTTTGACTGATAACCACATCTCATTGGTTATAAGTATGGAGATACTAAAGTCAATACATAGGTACATGTAGGGTACATGGTACTGGACAGACCCACTGTGAGATTCTTCATGTTAAATTAAGTCATAAGAAAGACTCATAGTGATAATGGTGTAATGATCCTTTGACTTGAGATCATTATATTTCTATACGAGGATAATATACTTTGACTACATTAAAAGTTACCTTTGACCGGGTGATGATAAAAGTGGACATCGGGTATATTGTGAATCGTATGAGAAATATGAATGATAGATAAAGGATTTAACCCTCCTATAATTAGGAGAGATATTATTGGCCTCTTGATTGAGTGAGACTATAAAATGCATGGCCGTGCTCAAATAATGATTTGTTATTAATAGTCTGCTCATGGATCAAGTAAACCCGGATTAAATTATGAAGAGGATGACGATAAACATGCCTCGAGTTTAATCTATAATATTTGGTTAAAGGGATTATATTACACGGGAACATTAATCACAAAAGGTTTATCGAATCACGATTTAATTATTATTTAATTGGGTAGCAATGATGTATTACTAGATACCGCTCATTGTTTATAATTTTATTGGAGAATAAAATTATTGCCAAAATAAATAATAACCTACAGGGTCACACACATAGAACATTTTAAAGGAAGAATTAATTTAAATTATGAATTTAAATTAATTAATGATAAGTTGGATTTTATTATATTAATTAAGTGGGACTTAATTAAACTATAATAAAATACAAAGAGATATGAGATATGATTTTAATAATTAAGTTTGACTTAATTATTATTTATTTGAATAATAGAATTAGATTTTATTATTTAAATAAATCATATTTGGAATAGGTTTTTGGATAAGGGATTTTGGCTTTATACTATCCTATATATAAAGATATGGGGTAAAGGATTACGTACGTGAAAAATCAGTTTAGCCGCACAAAACCCTAATCCTAAACCTATTTTCATTAGAGGCTAGTACCTCTCTTCCGGACAAGATCGTGAGCCGTTCTTGAAGGTGTTCGTGTGGATACCGTAGAGGAGTTTTCGAAGAGGAAGCTCTGTGATTGCATCTCCATCGTTTTAATCGTAAAGCTTTGATAAGGTAATCGTTTCTATCTACCATATTATCAATATATTATACATGGATCCTTGGCTTGGTTTCGATTTTATTTACTGTTTTTCGCTGCGTATTGATGATCGAAACCTTCAGAAACATCGTCGAAAGATGTTCAAACATAGTATAAGCATTCATATCAAAATGCTGCTTCTGAAGCTCAGCATCCATAGTGGCAAGCATTAGACAAGCCACATTAGTCGCATCATCAATATGCTTCTGATAAGCATTTTGTTGAGCAAGAGTGGCATTGGCAGCAGGGGCTGCCGGTGGAGGAATATCAATCACATAAGATTTCTTTTCCTGCATGAGAACAATTCTCAAATTCCTAGACCAGTCAAGGAAGTTTGATCATGTCAGCTTGTCCTTCTCAAGGACTGATCGTACAGAGAAAGTGTTGTTTGTATTTGTGCCATTTGTCTTCTACAATGATAAAATGCATAAAATAAGTTAGGTTGTTATATTAATTATGTTCAAGTAATTATGACATATTCATAATATATCTCCCACTATTTTTATCAAATTAATAGCCCTTACTATTAAATCGGAAAGAATATCCCATAAATCTTTCTAGTGAGCCAAGATCCATATTTCGTCATATCCTAAGTCAACCACTGGTAGTCCTTAAAACATGATTATTTAGGTAGACAACAGTTGTCAATTATATCATATATAATTCTTGGATAGTTTGGTGAACAACAATTGTTCTTGTCTATCTAATAGATTTTAAACCAAACTTTATGCTTCTAAGCTCATAATAATTGAATATAACCGTTTATTTTTCATTGGAAAGCATCCGATTAAAACTTAATATTTTGTTAAGGGGTTTCAAAATTAAAACGACCATGATCCCATCATAAAGAGATTCCCAATTTTTCCTTGAATTAAATACTTCAAATCAATATTCATCAATAGTTTGATTTCCAGGTTGTTGGAGGAGTCACAAGTGGCCTCACTTAATACCCAAGTTCCTTACAGGTAAAACCTGTTTTTGACAAAATCTCCCCATATCTAAATAATTGAAAATTCGTATTTAATTCCGTGTTTCATAAACACGGAAATCTCATGATCGTTTGTTCATTTTAAAATCTCGAATCGTTACAGATTTTATCTTGTTTAGCATGGCAAGCATGGCATGAATGACGTATCTAATACATGCATACATCATTAATCTAATTAAAACATGTATACATTTGCTACTCTACACATACATCATATGTAAAGTGCATCACATAAAATAATATGCTATGGTTATGGCCTAATCCTATGCGATTTTTCCAAGCTAATGGAAAAATCAATGTCAATCTATGGTGGTAATAACTAATTATTACAAAATCTCTTGCTTCGCTTCTAAAGATGCCTTGATTGCCTCCAAGCTCCTCTTGAAACAATTTACAAAAGAACTCGAGTTGCATTCGAGATAAAATAATTACAAAAAGAAAAACGACATGCAAGTCGTATTTAATTATTACAAACCATAAATAAAATTAATAAAATAAATTGAAAACTAGGTCTTGGGGCCATAACCATGCATCATGCTCACATAGCAATTAAAAGCATCACATAATGTATAAACACAATTTTATACAACATAGATTAAATATGATCAAATCATAAATAATTAATTTAAATATTAACTTAGTAATCAAAATTACTAATTAATAAAATTTTCATGCTAGGTTAAAATAAATCATGCAAACCCTAGCAGGAAACTTATCTGAATTACTGGAAAAAAAAACGAACTGTAACGCAAGGCCAAGTCACGTTAAGAAGCAGCAAGAACTGTAACCTACGATACGCATCCTAGATATGCGTTTCTGCTGTACAGAAACCTATGATACGCATTCTATATATGCGTGTCTGCTGTACAATATTCTACTGCAGTTTTTCTGGGATTTCAGTACGATCGTGTTCTTCATATTAACAGAGATTATAATTCCAAACTCTTTATACAAACTTACGATTACTATAGCAGCAACAACACAATCACATATCAAAGATTCTTGAGCGATTTAATATTTAAACCTAGTTGATAATATGTATAAACACGTATGTATATATACGTATGCATGAACTGAAATATCTGCATAACTGCTCATGATAATCAATTGCAACTGGTTTGTTAGAGTTTCAGATTACGATTTAATCTTATTAAAACATGGCAGAACAGATTGACATAGCGAAACCAGAAACACAGAAGCTTACAAATCGCAGTTTTCATGCAGAATGGTTCTCGGGGAAAAAATAGTTCTGGTAATTCAAATAGCATATCGTATACATCATATATGACCAGATTATTCTATTATACAAGCAGCTCTGATACCATTGTTGGTTCCGATCGCATATACGCAGCGAAAACTGTAATAAAATAAATCGAAACCAAGCCCGGAATCATGTATAATATATCGAATAATCATGGTAGTAAGAAAAATTACCTTATTGAAGCTTTACGATTGTATAATTATGATGATGAAAGCCTCCCACGATCACTGAGTGTTCCTCTTCGAAACCTCCTCTACGGTATCCACACGAACACCTTCAAGAACGTCTCACGATCTTGTCCGGAAGAGAGGTACTAGCCTCCAATGAAAGAAATCTGTTTTAGGGTTTCAGTTTTAGGTTATGCGGCCAAGCTGTGGTTTTGTCGTACAAAAATCACAGCCCCCTCCTTTACTATCATTATATATATGTGATAGTGTAATGCATAAAGCCCAAGTTAAAACCTAGCCCAAAATCTGATTTATTAAACAATAGAATAAAATCCTATTATTTAAATAAATAATAATTAAGTCATACTCAATTATTAAAATCAGAAAAAAACATATCTCATATATCTTTGCATTTTATTATAGCTTAATTAAGTCCCACTTAATTAATATATAATAAAATCCAACTTATCATTAATTAATTTAAATTCATGATTTAAATTAATTCTTCCTTTAAATGTTCTATGTGTGTGACCCTATAGGTTATTATTTAATTGGCAATAATTTTATTCTCCAATAAAATTATAAACAATGAGCGGCATCTAGTAATACATCATTGCTACCCAATTAAATAATAATTAAATCGTGATTCGATATACCTTTTGTGATTAATGTTCCCGTGTAATATAATCCCTTTAACCAAATATTATAGATTAAACTCGAGGCATGTTTATTGTCATCCTCTTCATAATTTAATCCGTGTTTACTTGATCCATGAGTAGACTATTAAGACAAATCATTATTTGAGCACGGCCATGCATTTTATAGTCTCACTCAATCAAGAGGCCAGTAATATCTCTCCTATCTGATAGGAAGGTTAAATCCTTTATCTATCATTCATATTTCTCATACGATTCACAATATACCCGATGTCCACTTTTATCATTACCCGGTCAAAGGTAACTTTTAATGTAGTCAAAGTATATTATCCTCGTATAGAAATATAATGATCTCAAGTCAAAGGATCATTACACCATTATCACTGTGAGTCTTTCTTATGACTTAATTAACATGAAGAATCTCACGGTGGGTCTGTCCAGTACCATGTACCCTACATGTACCTATGTATTGACTTTAGTATCTCCATACTTAAAACCAATGAGATGTGGTTATCAGTCAAAAACATACTAGTCTATTTATGTATTATTATTGTCCTGTATAATAATACTCGACTAGGGACCTTTAAGAATATGATATATATTATACAATCTCAAATTCAAGTTGTAAACTTAAACTATATAATGTGTATCATTATTCTAAGGACATTTATTATGCTAACATATATCGCAGTAATTAGAGTCATAATAAATACATTTATTTAATAATCAAATGACATAAGATTTATTCGAGAAACAATGTATTGCCTCTAGGGCACCTACACTAACACAAAGTTGGAAAATAAATAACCGATTCATGTTATTTGAAATTTGTGATTAGTGATTGAATTTGACTTTTCAAACATAATTTTAAAGAATTCTAAATTTCAAATAATATTTGAAATAGAGGAATGGAGTTATTTCACTAAAATTTAACCAATTTTAAATAAGGGTGGTAGTAGATCTCCCTATTTTGGGGAAAAAGTAAATAATATGATAAGGAATACCATTCAAAAAGAGGAAAAATGTTTGTTAGGGTATTGAAAAATAATATTAGTTAAAAAAATTAGGAATTAACAACTTCTTGAAAAAGTGTTATATAATTTTTTTTCCCAAAATGAGGTTGGTCACAAAGCTCTCGGTGCTGGCCGTATTTTAGCTCAAGGGTAATTAGTTCTTCTTCCTTATTTGTATGTATTAATTTCTATATTTTGATAGAATATTGAGATTGAATGAGATTGATATGAATTTTCAGAATTTTTTATGATCAGAATCACATTTTTTGACTGAATTCTTAGCTACACTGTTAATAGGAAGATAAAAGTTGTTTCGATGATTTATGGAGGGACAGCCTGCTGATGTGATTTTCCTAATTTTGGGAATTTGTTTGTTTACAGTGCAAAGCTCTGTGACCTTGCACTTGAGTCTGGCAAGGTTTTTGACGGAGATGGTTTTAAGTACATTAAGGAATCTTTTTAAAGTGGCACATTGCACTTTGTTGGGATGTTGAGTGATGGGGGTGTCCACTACCGGCTTAACCAGTTGAAGGTAAATTTACATTAAGTTTCAATTTTATTTTACGTGATGCTGTTAGATTGTTCCTTTGTGAAGGCACAACTAAAAATGTTACTAAGTTATTTGTCTTTTGGATGTAGTTGTTGTTGAAAGGTGCTAGCGAGCACGATGCCAAAAGAATCCGTATTCATGCTCTCACTGATGGTCGTGATGTATTGGATGGTTCAAGTGTTGGCTTCGTCAAAACTATTGAGAATGTTTTAGCCAAATTACGTGAAAAGGGCATTGATGCAAAGTTTGCATCAAGTGGAGATCGGGTGCATGTTACAATGGATCGATATGAGGTAGTTGAATTGTGTGAAGTACTTTTTAATAATGTCATAGCCCTGTATTTTTTTATTATTATTGTGCAAGCTGCTTGCCTATGAAATATTTTGTAAATGATTTAATCCTTTGCCTGCATACAATAATGTAGGACTACCTATTAGGGTGTTTTATTTAGCAATTTAGCAGTCAACCAAAGCAAAAGACAATATTTTTTTAAATTTCCATTTTTGATAATTTCATTAGACTATTATTTTTCTCTTTTTTTTGTTGAAATAATTTTTTAAAATTGTGTTTCAGGTTTAATGTTTTGGAGCCATTGGGATGAAGGGATTATCATTTTCGCATTTGAATAATGAAGATAATTCATTATTGTTTTCAATTAGAGAACAATATTTGTAAAAATATTTATTACTTTTATTGCAGATTTGATGGATTAAATAAATTTTCAATATTGTCAAAATAGAATTGCATACTACTTTTTATATAAATTTTAGTATATCATTATTTTATTAAGAGTATAATGTTCCTGAGATTACCTCAGGGATTTACCTGAGATCCTTTGCCTAAATTCTTATAAAATATGGGGTGGGCATTTTTGTAAAATCAGAAATTTTTAATTAGCCCTGCGGGTCCAAGCAAATTTAAAGTATATTTTGTAGGTATCTCAGGAAAAGTTCCCTGAGGTCAATCTCAGGAACCTTTTTCTCTTTTATTAAATACTTATATAACTGTATATAATATCTTTCTAAAAAATGAACTACATAGAATATCTTTCTAAGAAATCAATCAATTTGTAAAATTTTTGGTACTGTCATTTTAAATAAAATAAGATGCCGTGTACGAAGTATGGGCAAAATGCTAGTTATTAGCTAAAGTTTACAAAAACTATTATCTTATCGAAATTGATCAAATTTTGAACTAGCGTAAATTGGTACCGGAGAAAATTATTAACTTAGATAGATTAATAATTTATCGAGTATTTTATTAACTCGTAAATAAGTAAAAAAATCACTTGTGTTTTTAAATAAATTTATATAAGCAAGAGCAAGACAAACGGCTTACGGGCCTATAAGAAGGGCTTGTAAAAATAAAAGATTTGCATCGTACGTAGTTGGGCTGGGCCTTACGGGTAAATAGTTTCTTCGGGCCTATCTAGTTAGGTAGATAACAAGGTACCCGACTTCAACAACAAACGCGTTGATTGTTTGTAATCTAGGGATTGAGAGAGAGAGAGAGAGAGAGAGAGAGAGAGAGAGAGATGACAGGATTCTGGAGAAGACAGATGAAGAATGCGAAGGATGTAATGAGATCTGTGTGTTCTTTTTGTATAATTGTTTTAGAAGATCTAATCGACTAGTATTAATTTGTTGTTGGTGTATATGAATTGTAGATCTATGAGAATAGCTATGCATTGGACTTGATCGCGAGGAGTACCTTCTTTGCAACAGTACTCTTGTCTTGGCAGAGGAGGATAAACAACAGGTACTCTGGTTATTTGTATAATTGTATTATTTATGCACATTCTAGAATCGATGCTATGGCCTTTAATTTTTTGTAAATTCTTATGTTAGGTTTTATTAGAATGGTTGAAATTTGTTGAAATTTAGGACAGTAAATTTGTTGAAATTTAGGACACTATTCGACCTCGTAGTAGTTCTATGCTGTGTTTACCTTGTTTAGTTTGTTTTGTATATGAATAACCCACCCCCAATTTCACTTATCTAAACACCGAAATTAGATTTAGCTGAAATGTGCTCGATTGTACATAAATCTATCTGGTTTTAGTGTTTCGATTAGAGCAATTGGGGGATGGGAGGGTTTTTTTATACAAGACAAAAACGCCGCATAAGACTACTACTATTAGTGTTTGTATATCATGTTATATCGAGGCTGCTGTTTAAAATATTGCAATCTAATAATGGTTTCCTATTTTAGACATATGGAACGCATGGCGAAAAAGAGTCTCAACACATCTTAAGACTTGGCAGAGGATGAGAAACAACAGGCTGTCTCGCACCCCCTAGCTGGCTCCCTGCTGCTCTTGCTTATCCCATATCTCTATCTTTATGTATTGTCTTATCTAAGACCATGTTTAAGACCTTATCTTTAACGTTGTTGTCTGTACTAAATAATTAATTATCCCTCAGACTCTGGTTCCTATCTAATCTATCTCTGCTTATGTTATCTATCCTCCATTTCTTGTATGTTCATCCTTAATTTAGCTATGCTAATTAAATTTAGATAGCCTTAACTGATTTTATCCCTTTCTCAAAGATATTATGCAAGGCTTCTTTTGTATATGTTACGTGATGCTTTCCAATTTTTTGTCCGATTCTCCATTCTGAGAATTTGACATGGGTAAAAGTAAACAATTAAGAGTAAATTATTCTAGTACTTGTCGTTTTGTGACCAACATTAATGCTCTCATCACCACTGCCTAGGGTTAGGATTTCAGTATTACATTTTATTTGTTGAGCGTGTTTGTGTGTAAGGCTATAAAATGAAATCAGTCAAGTGATTAGCATAGTTTGAAAGTTGGGTTATGCCTACTGCTCTCTTTGTGTGCGCACATATTACTTGTATATATGGCTGTCTATGGAAATTGGCGTGATGGTGGATAAAGTGGAAGAAGAGGTTGGTTCTTGAAATGAAGGTGGATGTTAAATTAAAAGTTACCTTGGTGGTGTTTGGATGGAAGTGGGATTTTACAAGTTTCACGACAAACACCCCTCTCCCCCATCTCTTTTCTTTAATCTCGTTCTCTACGCGCAAAATCCCTTTCCCCCATTTCATTTCGTTGTGTTTTGCTCTCTGTTTTGTTGTTAAAATTGTTCCTGTTGTGTTGCTGCAGTTTCGTTTCGTGGGAGTTCTGAGTTCTGAGTCCATTGTTATGTTCTATTTTGCTGAGCTTCTATTTCGTTGTTTGACTGATTTGCTGCATTTCTGAGTTTTGATTCCGTCGTTCCGTTGCTGTTTTGTCCGGTTTTATTTCTGTAGTTTAGTTGTTGTGTTACCGTGGTTATGGTCGAGTTTGTTTTCGTAGTTGGCCTTTCGTGTGTGGGTTTTATTTTTAGATTATTTTTTACCAACACCAAAATGAGTGTTTATTAGCTTCCATATGGTTGGATCATCGAAGAAATCATTCAAAACATTTATTCAGTGAATTTGCATCATGCCTCGTTATAGGAAGCAATACTTTTACTAAGTTTTTATTAAAATCTCGTACAACCCAATCTTTTTATTTTTTTATTATTTTTTTCCAACACAAAAATGAGTGTTTATTAACATCCGTACGGTTCGATCCTCGAAGAAATCATTCAAAAAAATTATTCATTGAATCTGGATCGTGTCCCGTTATAGGAACCAACACTTTTACTACGTTTTTTATAAAATCTCGTATAACACGACCTTTTTATTTTTCGAAAAATTTTTGCATCACTAAAATGAGTGTTTATTAACATCCGTACGGTTCGATCGTCGAAGAAATCATTCAAAAAAACTATTTAGTGAATCTGGATCGCCGTTATAGGGAACAACACTTTTACTACGTTTTTATTAAAATCTTGAACAAACCGACCTTTTTATTTTTTTGATTATTTTTTTTCAAAATGAGTGTTTAACATCCGTACGGTTCGATCGTCGAAGAAATCATTCAAAAAAATTATTCGGTCAATCTGGATCGTGCCACTATTTAGGGGTCTAGTCAAAGTACTAGTTGACCGTTAAATTACCAAACCAAATGAATTTATTTTTTTCTGAAATTTTGGCAATAACATTAAAAAGGATGGATCTTGACCTCCGTTTGGTTGGGTCATCGAGAAATATTTTTAAAAAAATTGAAACACTAAACCCTAACGGAACCCTATTTAAGTGTTCTAGTCAAAGTACTAGTTGACCGTTAAATTACCAAAATAAATAAATTAGAAATTTTAATATTAATCTTGTATTATTTTATAATATAAACCTCCCAAAAGTACTACTTACTCTGCTGTTTTTGTTGTAGTGTATATTCTATTTATTTTATTTTTATTTTTCATTTAAATGAATCCGGAGATCCGATTCGATAATCCAAAATTCTAATATATCGGATATGGATCACATTATTTAAAATTCGACAATGATTCGATTCGACAAATTTAAATGATTATGAATTTAATCAAATTCTATCCAAATCTGACCCGTTGACAAATTTAATTGGAAGTGTGTAGAATCAGCTTCCTTAGGTGATTTGTTAGTCGCAACGACTATGATCAAAGCAAATCAGGTAAAGTTCTAAGGAAAATGTTAGAGCCCATAAATTCGTTACCAAATTTGTTTCCAAATGACACGTGTCAAATCTTATTGGTGTTAATTCAAATAATTATGATTTACCTCCTACATAAATTTATCAATTAAAATCTTTCAAAATTATGATTTACCTCCTACATAAATTTATCAATTAAAATCTTTCAAAATACCATATCAGCTATATCACATCATTCAAAAAAATTATTTAAAAATGCATTTAGGGTACATAACATTACTCATATCATAATTTACAATTAATGTTTGTAGCAACTAGACCTGGCAAAATAGGTCTGCATCCGAAAAACCGAACCGAAATATGTGGAACCGAATCCAAAATTGGATCCGAAATTGTATCCGAAACCGAAACAATTCGAATCCGAACCGAAATCGGTTCAATTTAATCAAATCCGATAACGATCCGAAAATTGATTTGACCCGATCTGAAAATTAACCGAACCGGAAATTTAACCAAAAATTACCCGAAATACTGTATCCAATGATGACCATGTATCCGATTATAATCAGAACCGATCAAATTCGAATAAAAATTTATCCGAACCGAATATGACTTGAATCCGATGTAAATCCGAAACTAAAAAAAACTGAATCGAAAAATATCCGATAAAATAATTTTATATAGATTAATATTTTCTTGACCTTAATTTGTTTAGTTTTGTTATTTTTTATATTTTCTGATTTGCTATATATTTATTATTGTCATTGAATATTGCTTATGATATTTTGTATATAATAATATTTTAATTCAATTTACAAATATAAATTAATAAATTCTGCACATAATTAGCAAATAAATAAATAAATAAATTCTGCATATTCTGGGCAGAAATTAAAGTTCATTCACTTATATAGCGCTTATTAAAGCGCTGTCTAAGTGAGTGCATTCACTTCCATAGCGCTTATGGAAGCGTTATATAAGTGATGTATCTAATTTTGACATATTCAGTCTTATTTAATAAATTTTGATACATGTATTTTCAAAAAATATTTTTTATTTTTTAAAAATTTTGAAATATCAATAAATTAAATATATCTTGACATCCGTACGGTTGGATCGTCGAGAAGTAATTTAAAAAAAAAATCAACAATCCGTGACAAAACAATAGTTACGAGTATTAGTCAATTCGGTAGTTGACTACTAAGATCTCCAACCAAATTAATATTATATTTTTTGAAAAATTGGGAATATCACTTTATTAGATATATCTTGAGATCCGTACAGTTGGATCGTCGAGAAATAATTTTTAAAAAATACAATCAAAAATCCGTGACAAAGCACTAGTTACGAGTACTAGTCAATTCGGTAGTTGACTACTAAGATCTCCAACCAAATTATGTTTTTATTTTTTGAAAATTTGAGAATATCACTAGATTTGATATATCTTGAGATCCGTACGGTTGGATGGTCGAAAAATAATTTTTAAAAAATAGAATCAACAATCCGTGACAAAACACTAGTTACGAGTACTAGTCAATTCGATGGTTGACTACTAAGATTTTAAACCAAATTAATTTTTTATTTTTTACAAATTTGAGAATATCACTAAATTAGATATATCTTGAAATCTGTACGGTTGGATCATCGAGATTTTTTTTTTAAAATAGAATCAACAATCCGTGATAAAACACTAGTTACGAGTACTAGTCAATTCAGTAGTTGACTACTAAGATCTCCAACCAAATTAATTTTTTCTTTTTTAAAAATTTGGAAATATCACTAGATTAGATATATCTTGAGATCCGTACGGTTGGATCGTCGAGAAATAATGTTTAAAAAATAGAATCAACAATCCGTAACAAAGCACTAGCGACGAGTACTAGTCAATTCGGTAGTTGACTACTAAGATCTCCAACCAAATTAATTTTTTATTTTTTGAAAATTTGGTAATGTCACTAGATTAGATATATCTTGAGATTCGTATAGTTGGATCGTCAAGAAATAATATTTAAAAAATAGAAACAACAATCCATGTCAAAACACTAGTTACGAGTACTAGTCAATTAGGTAGTTGACTACTAAGATCTCCAACCAAATTATTTTTTTATTTTTTGAAAATTTGGGAATATCACTAGATTAGATATATCTTGAGATCCGTACGGTTGGATCGTCGAGAAATAATTTTTAAAAAATAGAATGAACAATCCGTGATAAAGCACTAGTTACGAGTACTAGTCAATTCGATAGTTGACTACTAAAATCTCCAACCAAATTAATTTTTTATTTTTTAAAAATTTGGGAATATCACTAGATTAGATATATCTGAGATCCGTACGGTTGGATCGTCGAAAAATAATTTTTAAAAAATATAATCAACAATCCGTGACAAAGCACTAGTTATGAGTACTAGTCAATTCGGTAGTTGATTATTAAGATCTCCAAACAAAATAATTTTTTATTTTTTAAAAATTTGGGAATATCACTAAATTAGATATATCTTAAGATCCGTACGGTTGGATCGTCGAGATAAATTGTTTTAAAAATAGAATCAACAATCTGTGGCAAAGAACTAGTTACGAGTACTAGTTAATTCGGTAGTTGACTACTAAGGTCTCCAACCAAATTAATTTTTTATTTTTTGAAAATTTGGGAATATCACTAGATTAGATATATCTTGAGATCCTTACGGTTGGATCTTCGATAAATAATTTTTAAAAAATAGAATCAACAATTTGTGACAAAGCACTAGTTACGAGTACTAGTCAATTCGGTAGTTGACTACTAAGATCTCCAACCAAATTATTTTTTTATTTTTTTAAAATTTGGTTATATCACTAGATTAGATATATATTGAGATTCGTACGGTTGGATCATCGAGAAATTATTTTTAAAAAATAGAAACAACAATCCGTGACAAAGCACTAGTCAATTCAATAGTTGACTACTAAAATCTCAAAGCAAATTAATTTTATATTTTTTAAAATTTTTTGAATATCCTAGATTAGATATATCTTGAGATCCGTACGGTTGGATCGTCGAGAAATAATTTTTAAAAAATACAATCAAAAATCCGTGACAAAGCACTAGTTACGAGTACTAGTCAATTCGGTAGTTGACTACTAAGATATTCAACCAAATTAATTTTTTATTTTTTGAAAATTATGGTATATCACTAAATTAGATATATCTTAAGATCCGTACGGTTGGATCGTCGAAATATAATTTTTAAAACATAGATTCAACAATCCGTGACAAATCACTATTTACGAGTACTAGTCAATTCGGTAGTTGACTACTAAGATCTCCAACCAAATTAATTTTTTATTTTTTAAAAATTGGGAATATCACTAGATTTGATATATCTTGAGATCCGTACGGTTGGATCGTCGAGAAATAATTATTAAAAATAGAATAAAAATCCGTGACAAAATACTAGTTACGAGTACTAATCAATTCGGTAGTTGACTACTAAGATCTCCAACCAAATTACTTTTTTAGTTTTTGAAAATTTGGGAATATTACTAGATTGGATATATCTTGAGATCTGTACGGTTGGATCGTCGAGAAATAATTTTTAAAAAATAGAATAACAATCCGTGACAAAACACTAGTTACGAGTAGTAGTCAATTCGGTAGTTGACTACTAAGATTTCCAACCAAATTTATTTATTTATTTTTGAAAATTTGCGAATATCACTAAATTAGATATATTTTGACATTCGATAGTTGGATCGTTTAGATATATTTTTTTAAAACGAAACAAAAACCGTAACAAAGCACTAGTTACTAGTACTAGTCAATTTAGTTGTTCATTGCTAAGATCTCAAGCCAAAATATTTTTTTGGTTTTTGGAAAATTTTGGTACATCAAAAAATTAGATATATCTCGACAATCCGATCCGAACCGAATGTTCCTACATCCAAACAAAATCCGATCCGAACAGTAAAAATCCGAATGAGAACCGAACCCAATTTGATCCGATCTTAATCCAAAATTTATCAGATTTTAATCCGAATTTTACCCGAACCGAATCAGATCCGAACCGAGCAGCCTCTAAATAGTACCTTAACCGAAAGTGGATCCGAACTGAATCAGATCCGATCCGAACCGAACAGGCTCTAAATAATACCTTAACCGAAAGTGGATCCGATCCGAAGCAGATCCGATCCGAAACCAATCCGTTTACCCTATTTACCAGGTCTAGTAGCAACGCCCAAACATAACAAAATTTTAGGAGCACATCATCTCTACAAAAGTTAATCATGCAGGTTATACATTCACCAATTTTATGTTGTTTCATTATTGCCATAAGGTTGTCATAAACCCTAGCTTCAATACTACTCAAAATCCTAGACCATGACCTCTTTTTGAACAAAAAGAAATCAATCCATTAATCAAAAGCCATACGGCATCTACAAAAACAATTGCAAGAACAGACGCTTAAGGGGATCGCTGTTGAATCCTTTCTAAAGGTAACCAAGCGATTTGAAGATAATTGATATATACATGTTTTTACTGCAATCATCGAACTGTTCTGAACCGACGACCATAGATGCGATTCCATAGTAGCCTTCATCTCTGAATCAAAATCATGAAAAATTTGCCGATCTATAACCTCGGCCATGGAAAACTCCCAAATTCAATCCAAACAAAAACCAAACTTTCACAAGGAGAGGCAAACACAACCCAAATAAATTGGGAATAACTGAAACCCAAATAAATTGGGAACTTTATTGAAAGGAAAGAAAGCAAGACAAACGAAAAATGAATTGAATTGGGGCTTTCCACCGGTGAAACCCGATGGAAGCCCCTCAAAAAACTTTAATGGAGGCTAGGGTAGAAGGGAGAGAGGAGAAGAAGAAAAGATTAACACTTGTATAGACCAGGACCTCTTTGATTCTACCCAAAATAAATTACATTAGAATTAATTAGTTTCACATTAATTATTTATCAGTGTCAATTATATGAGACTCTTATAAATATGTTTTTTCAATAAATATTTATAATTACTATGATAAGAGTTCATTGTATAGAATATTTAATTGAAACCCCCACTCCCGATGTATCTGCACCTACAACAAAAAGCAAACAATTATTTTTTCCATCTCATTTTATGGGTCATATTTTGATTAATCCGTAATCAAATTGATAAAATTTTAATTAATTGAGAAAAGTTAAAATAGTTTTACAAATTGAAAAATATTGGATTAGATGTATTTTTTAATAATATAAATTTTACAATTTTCTTAATTATAAAATATTTGTAATTTATAATAAAAACGCATAATATGGAATGGAGGGTGTAAACTAGTATTATAATTAAAATTAAAGAACATAGTTTTGTGTACAATATTATGACCTTGCAAACAAAAATGATTCTTACGTACCATGTCAAGTTTACTAATAAGCGCATATTTTTATTACCTATTTATTGCTTGAACTCGTATTTTAATAAATTAATTTGTTGCATTTCAGGAATTTAAGAATAAATAAAGAAATGACAAAAATAAAGAAAAAGGGACAAGGAAGGGCAAAAGAGGAAAAAAATACAAAAAGGCAAAAGAAAAGGGAGCTTGGTGCAAAAAAGAATATTTGGAGAGAGAAGATGACACATGGAAGGTGGGGATTCCACCTACCCACCCCACATGTGTATGGTGGAGATCTACCCAACACATCCCAAAACCCTAATTCTAGCCTATAAATACCCCCACTTTCCCCTTGTATTACACCTTAGTTTTAATTTAGTTACCCTAGTTGTAGTAGCCTCCATCTTTATTTTGTAGTAGCTTTTAAATCTTATAAATACCTTTTTTATATTAATGTAAATTTTCTCTCTTTATTTACATTTTCTTGCTCTCTTTACATTTTGGCTATGAAAACTTTTCGGAAATACCAACTGTAACAGACCGACTTTTCGGACTATTAATTCTAAATCGAAAACTAAAACAAATTACAATTTATTAATCCAAAATTCTATTACAAAGGTACTTATTACAAAAGCGCAGCTAACATCTATCGAAAAATCAATCTAGCTCAACTCTAAGGTCCTCGAACTCCAATGTTATCGAACCCGATCGTACACCGAACCTGAAATATTAAAAGAATGAGCTACGAAGCCCAGCAAGCAACTAACGTCTAACGGCTCCAAATAATATTTTTATATATTTTCAAAAACACGATTTTCACATGTGGCACATAACATCTATCACACAGTTTCACACAACATACTCGATAACAATTACGACAAAAATTCACACAACACATTCTATAACAAATATCAAATCGATGTACACCAGATTATCAATAACTCACATAATCAAAATTCTGAATCGAACAAACAAATCTTAACATCAAATTCTTATTTTAATTCCCACAGTTCTAAATACGGTCACACTATGCCAGTGACACAATTTCTATAATTCGATGGTTCGATGGGGGTCAGTTTACGTCCCTCGTTAAGTCATACTCAACAAGGTATCTATGTGTTCCGGAACGTGCGTAAACTAGTTCTATGATTCGATATGTCACACTATCCAGTGACCGGATTCTATTATTCGATACGCAACTAAAACTGGAAAATCAAAACAAAGTTCTTATCTAATCAATCACATATCAATATCATATTTTCGATAACTAAAACAAATATCTAACAACATGTAATCAAACAACATAAACCACGTTTACACAAATATACGGAGCAACAAAAAGTTACTTACAACTATACGGAGCAACAGATAATTACTTACACAAATATTCAAGATAATGTAATCAAATAATATAAAGCAGGTTTCAAATTAATATATACGGAGCAACGAATAATTGCTTACCTCAATTACGCAAATCAAGAATTCACATAATCACATAAGAACACATGTACAATCCTTAGCAACCATCAGAACCAGAACATCTAAAATCTTGAAAGACTCCATGATTACAATTCTGATCAGATATGTATTTAGCCTTTTTGACCCTTTAAACAATGTTTTCTTGGAAAACTCAAAGAACGAAAGTTGTAGAGAACGAAAAGACCTTTCCGAAAAGTCCAGAATCAACGAATTATGACTTACGATGAATTTTCTAAGAATTTTACAAAATTGCTGAATTATGACCTATGAATTTTGTAAATAAAGATGAGGAAGGAGAATATGATGTATTTATAATGTCTCACAACCCTAATTCCAAACCTACTAATAATCCGTATTCAAATCTGATCCATATATTAGGCCCAATTAAGCTAATACAATTTTAAATCTTATTTATTATCTAATTTTAATCCTTTTTATTCTATTATTCTTTTATTATTATTATTCCAAAATTACGGGATATTACAATTACAATGAAATTTATATTTCTTGTATGAAAGGAGCCATTTAGTAGTGTTAAATTAGTACCTTAAATTTCTAGATCTACTTTTATTACTTGCTCGTGTCTTTTAAAAGTTGTAGTATTGTGAACAATGTTCAGGTGCATCAGTGTGGCTTCTCTATTAAGCATCAAGTTGTACACAGGGCAAGAAGGGCTAATACATGTTGCAAGGTCACAAGGTGTTATGTCTAGTAGCTGTCCAGCTGGCAAGATTCTGTTACAGAAGTTAGTTAGATTTGTAGACACAAAACTCTATATATATATATGTTGTGGAATAAAAACTAGGTTACGAAAATAACGAATAGGGTTTGTGTATTTAATTCTAGGGTGCGTGAGCTTCGTGCTTTAATGGATGCTCTCGTGCTCGTGGCTGAATCTTCCTTCTCAAGATGCCTACGTACTTTGATGAATATCAAAGATCAAGCCAAAAACGTAGTTCTGAGAATGAGGGGTCAGGCCCTTATATAGGCTGAGAAGCCTAAGTATTATGGTAGGAATAGGAGACTTGGTGGGCAAGCCACCCCCTCAAGGAAGGTTCTGGATCTATTCCTTTTAGGAATCAGTTTCCATGTTGAGATATGTATCTTGGAGGCTAAGCCAGGCAAGAGTTATATTCTTGTTTGACTCTTATTTGCTGAGTTGTTTATTTCCCCTAATATTAATTACGAAATTAATATTATAATTAGGGTTTGGGCCTATCTGGTGGGCCCCACATTTGGACCATTCTAGGTCTAATTAATACCACATTAAATGTGTCTTTAGGACTTACTTTTAGCCCTTTGCCCCCCAACTTCTAGGAAAACTGATCAGGTTTTCCTTGAAGTTATAACGGCCTTACTCGAGACTTGGGTCAGGGTTTATTGCTCTTACGTGAGTATTTTCAACAACATCATCTTAATGTAAAGCGTGGAGCGACCGACGCATTTACGACAATGTTGAACGACACTAAGCGGTGTTAAACGACACTACACAGCGCTAATCAGCCTTAAACAACGTTTAAACAGTGTTAAACGATGTTAAATGGCGTAAAACGGCACTAACGGCACTAATCGGCGCTAATCTGTGCTAACAGGCACTAAACAGTGCTTAAATAGCACTAAACGGTGCTAATCGGCACTAATCTGTGCTAACAGGCACTAAACAGTGCTTAAATAGCAATAAACGGTGCTAATCGGCACTAATCTGTGCTAACAGGCACTAAACAGTGCTTAAACAGCACTACACGGTGCTAATCGGCACTAATCTGTGCTAACATGCACTAAACAGTGCTTAAACAGCACTAAACGGTGCTAATCGGCACTAAACTGTGCTAATCTCGACTTCTTTTTAGCACTGAAAATCATACGAGATTCGCTGAAAAAGTCGAGATCTAGGTCTGAAAACTATCCGAGGTTCGCTGAAAAAGTTGGGATCCAGGACCACGAACTAGCCCGTGATCGGCCGGATCAAGAGTTAGCTCGTGGTCGGCCGGAGGACTTGAATCCAAGGTGATCGGCCGGAGGTTGATCGGCCGGGAGCTGGTCGGCTGGAGGCTGGTCGGCTGGGGGCTGGTCGGCCGGAGCTCCTCCTCCGGAGGTGGTCGGCCGGGAGGTGGTCGGCTGCGGCCCTTCGTGCGTCATGGTCGATTGCCTCTCGGCTAGCTAGGCGACCTGGACCTGAAAATCATTCGTGGTATTGAGGATCAAGAACCTTGATCTTGATCTCAAGTCACTATTTTGGTCATTTATGACTTTGTTGTCTTTCGGATCAAGAAACTTGATTTCGATCTTAAGTCATCAGGGATCTAGGATTCAAAATCATCCGTGACTCTAAGGATCAAGAACCTTGATCTTGATTTTAAGTCGTCAGTTTGGTCCTCCGTGACTTCTGACGACATTACTCCTTAACTTATGATTAGCACTGCTAATCTTGTGATTGCGGTTGATCTCCTTAATTAACTCCTTAAGCATATTTAGCTTTTCAGAAGTCACTTATTTTGTAGCTCCAGCGACTATATCTGCTATTTCTCTTCTGGCATATATGAATTACAACGATTATTTCTGTAAAATGCGGATAGTTTCTGCCCTTTATTTCATCTATAAACGATAGATGACCTGTAAATGCGAACCAAACTGAGATTCAACCTGATATAGCAGGTGATGCATTTTCTATAAAAGAGGAGAAGTAGCCTTGAATGGAAAGGCGGTGATTGGGGTAATTTCTTTGTGAATAAATTCGGATCCGTAGAAGATAGTAAACACTTCGTGTGTGACCTTGATGACTCAGAGTTACAGGATCGAGATTGGCTTCTTGCCGATGATGGTCGTTCCCACTATTAAATTTTTCTGAATGAAAGAACCTTATTGAGGCTGGCCTCAGCTTTCTTTCCGTTGAGGGTAACTTTCTTACTTGAACTTATTATGAACTCTGTTTGTTCTTATTTCGATGTTTTTTCTTTGTATTTCAGCCGCCGAGGAGATTGATAGCCGCCCTCAGAATCAACCGAACGTGACTAAAAGAATGAAGAAGAAGGCTGTGGAGTTACTGAATCCCACTGAGCCTCATATCCCTACTTTCTTGGAGCGCTGCACTCAAGGTGGGAAAAGATCTCGTAACGCTGATGGGGTTATCAGGACCCCTTTTATGCTGTCGTGGGGCATATGCGAACAAGACTCGGTTTGTGGAAGTCCTGACCTAGCTCTAGACTGGTCCAAACTTTCAATCACTCCTCCTGACAGAGTGACTTTACATGCTGGAGACAAGATCAATGAAAATCAGCTTCTGGGCGCTCAAGCCTTGTATCAGGTATGACATTTCTCTTAGTAATTTCGGTGTGATTTAGCCTTTACGAACTTCTTATGCCTTATCAACTTTTTCGTTGCAGGCAAATGCCTACTTCCAGGTTGTTTCTACCCAAGGCCTGGCTTTCAGGGATGAGAATATATCCTTGAAGACTGATTCAGCAAGGTTCAAGGAAGAGATTGATGATCTACACTCTCAAATTTCCCGTGCTGAAGTAAATGCTCTATCCTCCCGAAAGCAACTTGCTTCCTTGGCCCAAAAGAAAATGAATGATGCTAACAAATTGATTAAAGCCTATCATAAGTCTGAAGAGTTCCTGAAATTCATGGATGATCATGATGATGAGGTGCGCCCCTATAATATGTCTGTTGGTTGGGATAAAGCCATCAGCGCTGTGAGTCATAGGCATCTTTCTGTTGTCAACCCGGCTGATTTTCCTTGCCCTAACTGGGGTGTCAACCCGGCTAATCTAGCTTCTGGTTCGGGAACTAAAATTGTTCCTCAGACATCAGGGTCCGGCTCCAAAGGCAGTCATCGACGTTTTGGATCCAACTCCAAGGGAGCTGTCCCAGTTGCTAGCCAAGACTCATCTTCTTCTGGCTCCCATGGGAAGAAACCCCCACCCACGAGGAAAGTTGGAGTGGTTCGACAACCAATCCCTGGCAAGAGACTGATCCAAAATTAGGGCAGTTCAAGCTCATCTTCTGGAGAGGAAGAGACTGAAGTTGTGAAGACTACCACGCAGCCGATGGTAGTTGTCGAACAAGGCGGTGCCGAGGAAGAGACTTCAGATGATGATTCGGATGAGAAGGAGGATTCAGATGAGGAGGAGTCGGGCGAGGAGAGCGGCGAGGAAGAATCCCCGGCTAAGTAGGTTGGGTACACCCTATGGCCTTGCATGGTCTTGTTTAGCCGCTTGTGGCTTTATTTCATCAGATTTCAATCAATATCCTTCGGGACTTAACTCTTATTTGTGTGTTGTAACTTAATTCGAACCATGGCCCTTCGAGGCATTTTATTTATGCATCTGTTTCCTTTATTCATATGCTTATTTACTTTCAGTACTTGATCTTTCCAGACTTGCACTCAACAGGTGCTTGGTACATAAACAAAACATAGAATCATAAAATGGAAAACAGATTTGCTTTTATAACTTGAAAGAGGGTTCAACCCTTACATAGATACTATGGTCCTACTCGGGGTACTAGACCCTGGAATGGTTTCATCGAACCTTATTTCTACTTCTACTAATAAATAGATAAAAGCCAAGTCCTTACTAGGAAGGCTTATACATAATAAATCTTCAAGTTCAGAGCATGCCAAGTTCGGGGCACTTCATTCCCATATAATGTCTCCAACTTGTATGATCCTCGTCCTATTGTCTTCTTGACTCTATACGGCCCTTCCCAATTAGGAGCTAGCTTTCCCTTTTGGCCAACTCCAGAAGCCTCTATCTTTCTCAGAACCAAGTCACCTTGCTGGAAGAACCTCTCCTTAACCCTGTGGTTGTAATAAAATGATGCTTTCTTTTGATGCTCCGCATTTATGGCATTTGCCTCGTCCCTGACTTCATCAATCAGATCTAGGGCGAGCCTCATGCCTTCTTCATTAGTCTCAGGTTCGAATGCCTCAACTCGAGGTGATGCATGCATGATCTCTAGTGGCACAACTGCCTCAGCTCCATAAGCTAGCAGAAACGGGGTTGCTCCGGTGGTCACCTTACAAGTAGTGCGATAAGCCCAGAGTATAGGCAGCAACTCATCCACCCAAGTGTTCCTTGAGCGTTCGACCCTTTTCTTTAGTCCATCAAGGATGATCCGATTGGCCACCTCGGCCTGTCCATTTGCTTGTGGGTGTGCTACTGAAGTAAAACGAAGTTCAATAGCGTTTTCCTCACAATACTTTTTGAACTCCTCATTATTGAACTGTGTCCCATTATCCGTCACAAGGATTCGCGGGATGCCATATCTATAAATTATGTTCTCCCAAAAGAACTGGGCAACTTGCTTGGTGGTTATCTTGGCTAGAGGCTTAGCCTCAATCCACTTGGTGAAGTAGTCAATGGCGACTATCAAAAACTTCCTCTGTGCCGAAGCCATAGGTAAAGGACCTAGTATGTCCATCCCCCACATTGCAAACGGGATGGGAGAATTGACCAATGTTAACATCTCAGGTGGCTGCCTTACAATCGGAGCATGCTTCTGGCACCTATCACACCTCTTGACATAATTCTGTGCATCGGCCAGAATCTCAGGCAAATAGAATCCCAGATGGGTTATTTTGTGAGCCAGGGCCCTGCCCCCCAAGTGCTGCCCACATATCCCTTCATGAACTTCCTCCAAGGCTTCTCTTGCCTCTTGGGGCCTCAAGCACTTCAAGTACGGGACAACAAACGATCTCTTGTATAGGATGCCTTCAATCAAGGCATATCTCAATGCTCTCACTGACAGCTTTCGTGCCTCCAAGGCATTGTCAGGGAGCCAACCTGTTTCGAGGTGAGCTTTGATAGGGTCTATCCAACAGCTCACCACATCAATTGGTGCTACCAACTTAGAGTTGACAGTCGGGGCCTTCAAGACCTGGAAGTAAACACTCCCTACATAGTTCTCGATTTCAGAAGAAGCAAATTTAGACAAGGCATCGGCCTTAATGTTCTCTTCTCTCGGAATGTGTTCAACATAGCATTCCTCAAATTGAGTCATAACAGCTTTTACTACTCTCAAGTATTTTGCCATAGTCTCATCCTTGGCTTCAAACTCGCCATTCACTTGCGAGACTACCAATCTTGAATTTCCACACACTTTGAGGTTCTTGACCCTCATGACTCTAGCCAAGCCCAATCCGGCTATCAATGCTTCATACTCAGCCTCATTGTTGGTAGTAGGAAAATCCAACTTCAAAGCATACTCAACTGTGAACCCATCGGGGCTTTGCAAAACCAAACCTGCACCACTAGATTTTGTTTTTGATGCTCCATCAAAATAGAGCACCCAATATTCCTTCTGATCAGTTACAAGTTCTTCATCTTTATCTCCACTCTCAGAGGTGGTTGCTATCTCCTACCCCCCGACTTCTTGGTTGCTAATGGTGCATTCAACCACGAAGTCATCCAATGCCTGAGCCTTGATGGTTGTTCGAGGCTTATACTTGATATCAAATTCTCCAAGCTCTATGGCCCATTTGATTAGCCTTCCACTAGCCTTTGGGCTATGTAATATGTTCCTTAACTGCTGGTCCGTCAGGACTTCAATTTTGTGCGACTTGAAGTATGGCCGTAGCTTCCTTGAGGCTGTTAGTAATGCCAATGCAAACTTCTCTATAGTCGAATAATTCAACTCAGCCCCATGCAAAATCTTGCTCACATAATAGATAGGTTTTTGAACCTTTTTCTCTTCTCGAACAAGGACAGCACTCAATGCTTGTTCGGATACAGCCATGTATAGGTAGAGAGTCTCCCCGGGACTTGGTTTGGCCAACAACGGGGCTTCATCCATGTACTTCTTCAGCTGCTCAAAGGCCTCTTGGCTTTCTGTAGTCCACTCAAAATTTTTCACTTTTTTCAGGGCCTGAAAGAAAGGCAAGCACTTATCACCAGACTTGGAGATGAATCTTCCCAGGGCCGCAACTTGACCAGTTAGCTTCTGTACATCTCGTATAGAGCGGGGTGGTTCCATGTCCAAAATTGCTTTGATCTTATTAAGATTGGCTTCTATGCCTCTTTTCGAAACCATCAATCCCAAAAACTTTCCTGATCCAACACCAAAAGCACACTTGGCTGGATTCAACATCATCTTGTGGTGCCTCAGTACTTCGAATGCCTCTCTGAGGTGCTTAATGTGATCTGCCTGGCAAAGGCTCTTGACTAACATGTCATCAACATAGACCTCCATGGTTTTTCCAATCAGATGGGCAAATATCTTATTTACCAGTCGTTGGTAAGTTACTCGTGCATTCTTTAGACCAAAAGCCATAACGAGATAACAAAAAACACCAAAGTTAGTTATGAAAGATACCTTAGGGATGTCATCCTTGTGCATCTTAATTTGGTTGTAGCCGCTGAACCCATCCATGAAGCTCAACATCTCATGTCCAGCAGTGGCATCTATCAACATATTTATCCTCGGTAGGGGAAAACAATCCTTTGGACATGCATCATTCAAATCGGTGAAATCTATACACATCCTCCACTTTCCATTCGCCTTCTTGACCATCACCGGGTTAGCTAACCACTCAGGGAACTAAATCTCTTCAATAAACCCAGCTTCCAGCAGCTTGTCAACTTCTTGCTTAATGGCCTCTTGCCTTTCAGGAGCAAAATTCCTCTTCTTCTATTTTATTGTTTTTCGTTCAGGATCAACATTCAACCTGTGAGTTATGAGTTAGGGATCAATCCCTGGCATGTCAGCTGCAGTCAAAGCAAAAACATCACTGTTTTCCTGCAAGAAGGCCGTCAACTTGCCCTTCAAGGGTTCCTTTAGTGAAGCTCCTATATAAGTAACTTTCTCATGGTCACCCAACTCTAAAAGTATGGGGATTAAATCCTCTGCTGGCTTCCCTCGTTGTTCATCTTCATCGCGGACATCCATGTCTTCAATCGGGAGTACCTGCCCCCCGACTCCATCAGCTCTTAAAGCAGATACATAACAACTCCTTGCCATCTTTTGGTCGCTTTTCTGTTCTCAAACTCCGTTTCGGGTTGGAAACTTAATCGTCATATGATAAGTAGAGGCAACAACCTTGAACGTATGAAGTCCAGTCCTTCTCAGGATTGCGTTATAAGTCGAAGATGCTTTGATCACCAGAAAATTTAACATCTGAGTAGCCTCCTTAGGTTCTTTCCCAATTGTCATGGGTAACTGAATAGTCCCTTCAACTTTGGACTCCACTCCATTAAATCCGTAGATTGGCATATTGGTAGGGGTAAGCTGAGAGTCGGTGTATCCCATCTTTATAAATGTATCATGGAACAGAATATCAACAAAAGCTCCATTATCTATCAAGACTCGCTTCACTTCTGAGTTCCCAATCACAGGGGTTAAGACCAACGGGTCGTCATGGGGGAACTTCACCCCTTCAAGGTCAGAATCATCAAAACCAATTGTTATTTCGGTTCTAGCACGTTTCGGGGCTTCTCCCACGATGTGCATCACTTCTCTGGCATACGCCTTTCGAGAGTTCCGAGTGGTACCGGCCGCTGTCGGGCCTCCCCAGATCATTATCCCTTCTATCATTGTCTCTCCTGTTGTAATCCCCTCTTTGGGTTCCACGATCTCTACCCTTAGTGAAATTGTTCAGTTTTCCTTTACGGATCAAGAATTCAATCTCGTCCTTCAACTGTCTGCAATCATCTGTGTCATGTCCTACATCTCGGTGGAACCTACAGTATTGTTCCTTATTTCTCTTTGCGGGGTCACCCCTGAGTGGCTTCGGCCATCGGAACTCCTTATCCTTCTCGATCTCTAACAAGATTTGACTCCTAGGAGCATTCAACCTTGCATAGTCAGAGAATCTTGGTCCCATACTCTTCTTCGATGTTGACTCAGAGTCTTTGCTAGTACGGGGATACTTGTCCCTAGCATCATACTCTTGGTCTTGCTTTCGTTTCTTGGAGTCGTTGTTACCCTTGCCATTACCTCCCGTGGCATCTTTCTTCATGCTATCTTCAGCCTTGATATACTTATCAGCCCTTCGTTGGAGCTCGGCCATGTTTTCAGGAGGATACTTGGCCAATGACCTTTTAAAGAACTCGTCAGTGGTTCCGTGTTCCAGGGCTACCATGGCCACCTTATTCTCCAGATCTGTGATGTTCAATGTCTCCTTGGTGAACCTCTTAAGGTAGTCTCTCAGATTTTCATTCTTCCCTTGTACCACATACATAAGGGATGCAGAACTTTTCTCATGCACTCTTCCGCTGATAAATTGACTAACGAAAGCAGCACTCAACTCCTTAAAGGAGCCAATTTAGTTTGCAGGCAACCGGCTATACCATCTTTGAGCCATGCCTGACAAAGTTTGAAGGAACGCCCTGCACTTCAAAGCGTCACTTGCAGGCTGCAACAGCAGTGCGTTTGAGAATGTTCTAACGTGGTTTGCGGGATCACCCGTTCCATCATAAGCTTTATTTGTCGGCATCTTGAAATTCTTTGAGATACGAGCATTCATCACTTCCTCAGTAAACGGGGGTGTGGGATCATCAGGATCCCCAAGTGGCATCAGATCCTTGGGGTTACTCTTGGGGGTTTCAACCCTTGTTGTTCTTCCCGTTGGGGCATCAGCCCTTCTCTGCCTTCTTGAAGACCTCTCCAGATCTATAAAGGGGATCGATCCTGAGGTTGGAGGAGGCTGAGTTTGGTTCAACCTAGCCTGTTCCCTTGCAATATCTTCCTTTATCCTTAGAATATCGGCCTCGTGAGCCTTGATTCTCTCAGCAGCTGTTAAGGGGGGTCCATCATGGATAGTTTGTGTTCTCTTTCTTGGCTCTTTGCTAGCACGTCGCCTTCTCGGTGATTCATCACGATCATTATCAGTCGAGGATTCGTCAGTATAGGGGCCAGAGTAGTCAAAGTATTCTCGATCTCGGATCTGCAAGGCATGGCCACTAGGTCCAGGAGGGTAGTTAGGCAGACCATACAGCGGGTTGGTATTCCTGGGGAGATCCGTAGTATGGATCTGTACTCCTGGCGGCGGACGACTGGGATCAACTAGAGGAGAAACCAGCGTCTGAAGGGAGCTGGTTCCCTGACCCGGGTAGACGACCAAAGGTAATGTCCCCTCGATATGGGGATTCATCCCTGGAGGTTGAGAAACCTGAGTTTGAGTGACCGCCCCTGTGGCTGGGGGTACCTGTTCAGTGACAGGCGGAGCAGAGCTAAGAGGTAGAGCCTCGGTTGCGATTGGCTCTGTAGTGCTTGGTGCTGTTCTTCGTGTTTGAACCATGGTTGATGTCTTTGTCCCACAGACGGCGCCAAATGTTGTGGAATAAAAACTAGGTTACGAATATAACGGATAGGGTTTGTGTATTTAATGCTAGGGTGCGTGAGCTTCGTGCTTTAATGGCTGCTCTCGTGCTCGTGGTTGAATCTGCCTTCACAAGATGCCTACGTACTTTGATGAATATCAAAGATCAAGCCAAAAACGTAGTTCTGAGAAGGAGGGGTCAGGCCCTTATATAGGC
The DNA here is from genome assembly GCA_037693485.1 of Kitagawia praeruptora. Classification (NCBI taxonomy): domain Eukaryota; kingdom Viridiplantae; phylum Streptophyta; class Magnoliopsida; order Apiales; family Apiaceae; genus Kitagawia; species Kitagawia praeruptora. The sequence goes on from CM075351.1 coordinate 65,679,586, forward strand.
TGAGAAGCCTAAGTATTATGGTAGGAATAGGAGACTTGGTGGGCAATCCACTGCCTCAAGGAAGGTTCTGGATCTATTCCTTTTAGGAATCAGTTTCCATGTTGAGATATGTATCTTGGAGGCTAAGTCAGGCAAGAGTTATATCCTTGTTTGACTCTTATTTGCTGAGCTGTTTATTACCCCTAATATTAATTACGAAATTAATATTATAATTAGGGTTTGGGCCTATCTGGTGGGCCCCACGTTTGGACCATTCTAGGTCTAATTAATGTCACATTAAATGTGTCTTTAGGACTTACTTTTAGCCCATATCAATATATTAGAGATAGGAGAGATATGAGAGAACAAGTTGTTGTATTCATTTAGATAAAACTCTGTAAACATGTTGGTTGTTGAATACATCTTCTTCGTTTTCATTTCTTACTTTCATAGCTGAATATTACTTCGTTAATCTCTTGACATGGTATCAGAGTTTTAAGCTCGATCTTTCCGCTTATATCACTAATAGATCTGTTTGTTACTTGATCGTTCATCTCTATTTTTCATCGTTCATTTCAAGTTTTTGGTCCGTACAACAATGGCATCTCAAGCAACGTATTCCACTATTGTTACTGGTTCATCGTCCACAACAGTTATCGATGCTAATCACCCATACTTTCTTTCATCTTCTGATAATCCAGGAATGAGTCTTACGACGATTGTACTCAATGAACAAAATTACTCGCAGTGGAGTCGATCTATGGAAATTGCTCTTTCTTCTAAGATGAAGCTAGGTTTTGTAGATGGATTTTATTCTAAACCTCCTGCTACTTCATCTTTTGTAAGTCATTGGAATCGTTGCAATCATATGGTAATTTCATGGCTTCTCAACTATGTTTCCGCTGATATTCGTACTAGTATCGTTTATATAGATTTTACACATTCAATCTAGAATGAGTTAGTTATTCGTTATGCACAGAGTAATCTCCCTAAGCTGTTTAATCTCAGGAAAAAGATTTCCCAACTTTCTCAAGGTTCTATGAGTATTAATATCTATTATACTAAGTATAAAACACTAATTGATGAACTAGAAAGTCTTACTTCTGAATATTACTTCGTTAATCTTTTGACAAGTATCAATCTCATTTTCCGGCGAAAGCTTATTCTGAATCTAACATGTTTTGAGTCCGGGGTGGTGCTTTTGTTTAAACAATTTGCTTCCTAATTATATTTTTTTTGTCCATTTATTAAACTTGTCACCTTGTTTAACATAATTTTATTTTAACTTTAATTTTCAGATCTGTTAAATAGCCATGTCTTGCTCTTTCCTTCTCGGTGTAGTGACTTGATTTTGCTCTCTCGCTTTCGTTTCATTTTCAAGTCTGTAGTGTAATTAATATTCATGTCTTACGGTGCAATGTATAAAGCATGCTCTTTGTTTCTTTTTTTTTTCTTCAGATTTTACATGAATCCTTACCTAGTTAATTTTGTTTAGCATTAGCATTAATTAGACTTGTCACTAATCTATACTTACTATATTATAATAAGCGAAATGGGGTATAATTTGTAGTTTGGTTAACCCTCTTTTTTGGTTATCCCCCATTTTTGGTTATCCCTCATTTATCACCGTTAGATCAGCAACTCAAATAGATCATGACCGTTAGATATAACAATACTAAAAGTTGTTATATACAGAGGCCCAAGGTTCGATTCCCATCAACAATATATTAATTTATATTTAATATAAGTTGTATTTAGTAGTACATTAGTACTAATTAATGTTAATTGAATTGTTGGTTTGTTAGTGCGAGGTACGTAGTTAATTTGTAGATTTGATTTTCTTGAACTTTTCTAAAGGCCAGCCCATTACTTTAACATTTAGTTAGTCTAGTTTGTTATTAAGCAGGTGGCCCATGTTTGTTTATAACCCATTAATTTTCTGGCCCGTAATTAATTTTCAATCCATGTTTTTCTTTTGTTCCTTTTCGGGCCTAGCCTAATCTCATTTCCATTAGTTTTGTTTTAGTCCTTTTTATTTACTCATTCTTAGCCAATGATAAATTAGTTAAGTCAATTTTCTTGTTTGTAGTCCGCGTGTTGTCTCCTGCTTTGCATGTATGAACATCTGCCATGTTTCTTTGACATCCTTTTTTTAATCCTTTTTGCAATCATTACTTTAATCATTTGTAATCGTTAATTACTTTCATTTTTATACATTCTGTTGTTATATATGTTAATTTTTTATTTTCATTTTATAATAGTTAGCAAATCCCCTTTCGTACTATTTTAGAGTAAAAACAAATCATCTTAAAATTAAACTGTCTAGTTCGCCTAAATTTAAAATTAAGATTCGTGAAAAATTACATAGTCTATGTGGATTGATATCTCAAATATTAAAACGATGAAATTGTGCACTTGCAATTTAAATCTTTATTTTTAGCACATTATTTACAACTAGTTAGCACATCATTTACGACTAATGTCACCTTAGTCATCAGACAAAACTACGTATAAAATCACTAAATCAAATTATTCAACCCTTTGTTAAAACAATTGAAAGCAAAGCATCATTAATACTTGAAGATCCTTCATTATTAGCTGGATCCTAACTCAATCCTAGTTTCATCCTTTCTAGTTTTCTACAAATGATCTAAAACATGATAATATTATATAAATTTTTATTAGTAGTCTAACCAACTACACACTACAGAAGCTTTTGACAAAAAAAAAACCTACACACTACAAAATTCCAATATGGAACATTTTTGAGAATTGAAGTTTCAATTTTGGCAACCATAATTACCATAACTGATATATATGTGTTATGCTATATATAAACAACCTGAAAAATGCGTTAGCAATAATAAAAAATTTTGTAGTAGTACTTAGCCAAGAAAAATATTATGTAGTAATGTTTATACACATTTAAATATTTTTATCATATTGAGCGTTTGACTGTGAATCCAAATTTTTTGTAACTTTTTGTCCGCATGAATGATTATTGTGGGATTGCACAACTGTTGAAATCTTATATTTATCCTTTCTTTTTCCTTTTTAAACCCTACATTTGTTCTTTATTTTTTTTTTGATGTTGCACATGTGACATTTCGTTTCTGCCAACTTTGTCTGTTCTACCCCCTTATACTCCTATTTTTTGCGCTTGTGTCGTGCATGTATGGTAGATTTTCTATCTCTTTGAAAGCATCTTTGCTTAGTTCAAATTGTGGGCATAAAATTATTCAACACTTTAGGCACATTCAATCAAATAAATTACGATAAAAACTATTTATCCCAATTATTGAGTAAATTACAGAATGTTGGTCATGATTATTGAGTAAATGGTGTTAAACGGCGTTAAACGGCGCTAAACGGCATTAGTGAAGTGACAATTCTAATTAGATGAAATGTGTGAAGTGACTAATTAGATGAATTGTATGTTTAATTGTATGAATTGCATGTGTTTTATTAATCGATTTAGTTGACTTGTATGTGTGTTTTGTTTTTGAATGATTAGGCTTAATTATCCTTACAATTGAGTATCCGTTTTAAGAAAATTCTCGGGGTGAGCCAGAGTCAAACCCAGATCCTGGGACAATAGAGGATAAGCCCTTACCACTTGGGCTATCCAATCGTGCTCGACTTGTATGTGTGTTTTAAGTTTACTAATATGTGTAGATTAATTTTTGTGTGTATGTTGAGCTTTCCTTAATGGAAAATGCAATTTTTAGTTAATGTATGTTATGTGTTTGATGAAAGTCCTAAGAAGAACCATACGTTTTGGTAGCATTTACGATAATAGTTATATAACATGAACAGTGTACTTGTAGTCGTCCGTTATATAATTTATATGACTATTGCTTTATGAATGTATAAAGATGGACGGGCAAAATTACAACTTTCCGCGTTTCATCCCTCCTCGCGTTGGTACACCGAGCAATAAAATGGTATGATTAATTGATATATGATATATATGATATGTATTGAAAATTTATAAATAAATATTTTTGAGAAACAATAAAATGATATGATATGCGTGACACATTCATTTGTACAGGACGTAACTCTACCGTTCTTGGAGGCTTTTCATGCGTCTGGGCTAAAACCGACCGAACATTTGACCACGATCGGTAACGTGTGATGAGTCAAAATGGATTTTAAATCACAACCGACCGCGTTCGGTCGATTATATGTTGCTGACGTTTGCAGACACCTGTCCAGAATTGACCCCAAAAATATAGAATTTGTAAACACACATAACCTATATGGTCGGTTATTTGTGTTAAACCGGATCAATTTGACATAACCGACCAACCTAAAACTGACCAAGGTGTCTAGTTTCGATCAAAGATAAGAATGAGGCAGGGTAGTAGCATGAGGAAAATTAAGCCACGAAACAATCAAGCTAAGTCATTCTTCATTCTCTCCAACGATTTCCTAAGTGTTATGTATTTCTACTTTATAGTGGAATGACCTGCGTACATGTGCTGAGTTCTTTGGTATGAGTAAAGACCAAAGAGAAATAAGGGAGTTTTACTTAAAGTTAATCGTAAGTACATTTTGGAATAACACATATCAAAGTATTTCAAAATGTTCCCGAAATTTATGCTGTTAAATAATTTACATGTATTTTATTATATAAACTAATAAACACATATCTAACAAATATTCACATTAAGATTTCATCTTCTTATACACCCTTTTTTTTTCCTCTCTTCGAATAAACATTTGTGTTCAAAATTATCACTACCAAATGATCTATATAGGTCTGTCAATGAATCAGATATCCGATCCAAATAGATTTAAATGAATATGAATTGATTTAAAAAAATATTCGAAAGGATTGGATATGAATTTAGACTGATCCGATCCACTTATTCATTAACTGGTCTGTTTAATATATTGAATAGTCATATATATTATGAATCTGAAATACTTGACTTGACATTAATTTTGTTTGATTTGAAGTTGTTGCATAAATGTCCTTGTATAAATAAATGGATGTAGGGTGTTAAAATACTAATCCTTTTAATTAATTAATTTCTTAAAACATACATACAAAGCCAAAATTCGAAAACTGTTATAATATGAATAGATGTGATTGTCAAAGGAAAGAAAGTTCAGCTCCATATATCAATGGTCGGCTCCTCATTTAATACACGGAAGAAGAAAAATTGTGTGCCCTACAGTAGTCAAACTTGTAATAGTTGGGCTATGAATATATAGATGAAGAAAATGTAACCTTGATGTCTCCTTCTCATTGCTATAAATAGCATTGCAGTACTGAAAGTAATAGATACCGAGCATCTCTTTCTCTGCTCTTTTCTCTACCTCTCTCTCATATTATTAGTAGCTCCTTTATTGTTATTATAGCTTTTCGTTTTACTTATCTTCACTATATTTAAGTTTAAGTTTACAACACGTTATCAGCACGAGTCTCTGCCCGAGCTTTATCCGACGAAAGAGGTACAACCCAATTTAATCTATTTTAGTTGAGGTCCTGTCCGAATTTTGTTTGATCAACAAGGTACGATCTAACCATATTCATTTAATTTTAATTGTAGTTATTAGCATGCATGTTATTATTAGTATTATTGTTTAAGTTAAACGTTAGCTATGTTTACATAGTTTTAATTTTATATTATGTCACCATTTATGCTATAATTTTTATTATATGATACATGATTAATTGTTCATGTCTTAATATGCCAAATTGTTATACCATGTTTTAAATATTTATTTTACGTTCAGAATGGTGAATCTTGCAAAATTAGACTTTGTTGCTTTGGATGTGTCTGGGTATAATTATATGTCTTGGGTACTCGATGCGGAATTACACCTTAGTGCCAACGGGCTAAAGGATACCATAGAAACAGGAAAGACCCCAACTGTTGAACAAAATGCCAAAGCAATTATTTTCCTTAGGCACCACATTCATGAAAACTTAAAATCTGAATACCTCACAGTCAAAAATCCACTCACCCTTAGGATAAATCTTAAAGATAGATTAGACCACCAAAAACTTGTCCATCTGCCACATGCCCGTTATGACTGGATCAATTTAAGGTTACAAGAGTTTAAATCTGTTGGTGAATATAATTCTTCCTTGTTCAAAATAAGCTCCAAGCTAATCCTGTGTGGTGAGAAAATTACTGATGCTGAGATGATTGAAAAGACCCTTTCGACCTTTCACCCCAACACTATGATCTTGGCACAACAATACAGGGAACGAAATTTTCAGAAATATAGTGAGATGATATCTCTCCTTCTTGTAGTTGAGAAAAATAATGAGTTGTTGCTGAAAAATCATCAGGTACGTCCCACAAGGCTCTGCCCAGTTACCTGAAGTACATAACACGTCATTCCGAAAGAATGAGCGTGGGAAAAAGCATAGAGGAGGACGAGATTATGGACGAAATCGTGGACGTGAAAATTTTCGTGGTCGATTTCGAAATAAGTATAACTCTGGCCACCTGAAGTGGCAACGTGATGGTTACAACAACTCTAGTCACCAGAAGTGGCAAAATGAGGTGCCAAATAAAAGGAAGGCACCACAGGAAGGAGATACTAAAGATATATGTTTTAGATGTGGGGCTCATGGGCATTGGACTCGTAATTGTCACACACCCAGACAACTTGCAGATCTTTACGAGTCATCCAAAAAAAAGAATAGGCAAAGGGTGGAAACAAATTTGGCTAGCTTTAATGATGAACCAATTAACAAGACCTCAAATGAACTAGACACTGGCGCTAACCTTTATTATGGCTTAGATGACTAGTGCTCATATGTATCTCTTTGAATTCATGTTCCTTATGTATCTGCTTCAATTTCATGTTTTTATATACTTGTTTTATATTCTTGCTTTAAGTACATGGTCTGCTTTAATAAAATTATTGTTCACTGATATATGTGCACATCATAAAATATGGGAGATTTATGCATTGCCGATTGCGCCACCACCCACACAATTCAACAAAATCAGAAATACTTCTCACAGTTTACTAAAACCAGCTCACATGTTTGGACGATTTCGAGTACATCAGATATAGTAGAGGGTTTTGGGAAAGCTAGTTTTATCCTACCAAATGAGACACAAATTCAAGTTCATAATGCTCTTTATTCTAGTAAATCCACTAGAAATCTTTTAAGTTTTAAAGACATTCATATTAATGGTTTCCACGTAGAAACTACTAGTGAGAATGAAAAAGAATATCTCCTTATCACTTCAATTACCTCAGGCCATAAGAAGATTTTAGAAAGATTACAATCAATCTCTTCGGGATTATATGCTACAAATATTAGAGTCATTGAGTCTTACAATATCGTCATTCCAAAAATCATAGACCCACAATCAATAACCCTTTGGCATGAAAGACTTGGTCATCCAGGAGTATCCATGATGCGTCGTATAATAGAAAATTCTATAGGACATCCTCTTAAGAATCAAAAGGTCATACCTCAAAATGAACTTCCATGCTCAGCATGTTCATTAGGAAAACTAATTGTCCGACCATCTCAAGTTAAACTTCAAACCGAGTCTCCAAGTTTCTTAGAAAGAATTCAAGGTGACATTTGTGGTCGTATTCATCCATCATCCGGCCCATTCAGATATTTCATGGTTCTAATCGATGCATCAACTAGATGGTCTCATGTCTGTCTGCTCTCTACACGGAATATAGCCTTTGCCAAACTACTTGCTCAAATAATCAAATTGCGAGCTCAATTTCCTGACCATCCCATTAAATCAATTCGACTAGACAATGCTGCTGAATTTACATCTACAAGTTTCAATGATTTTTGTATGTCAGTAGGAATCTCAGTCGAACACCCTGTAGCTCACGTGCGTACACAAAATGGCTTAGCAGAATCTCTAATTAAAAGGTTTCAACTTATTGCACGTCCCTTACTTCTAAGACTAAAGTTAACTACATCTGTTTGGGGTCACGCAATACTTCATGCTGCAAGTATAATTAGGATAAGATCATCTGCTTACCACAAACAATCACCTTAATAGTTAGCTTTTGGACAAATCCTAATATCTCACACTTTAAGTTATTTGGTAGTGATGTATATGTTCCCATTGCACCTCCACAGAGATCCAAAATGGGTCCACAAAGAAGAGTAGGCATATATGTTGGTTCTGACTCACCATCTATCATAAGATATCTTGAACCATTAACTGGTGATGTGTTTACTGCTCGTTATGCTGATTGTCATTTTGATGAGTATGTGTTCCCTCCATTAGGGGGAGATAATGTTTTGCATAAATTAAATTCTGAACTATCATGGAATGCAACAGGATTAAATGCTATTGATCCACGTACTAAACTGTTGGGATTTATGGGTGATGGAATAGACAACTTAACTAGTTTTATTGGTATACTTAGTTTTACTAAGTAGAACATACTGTCATAGTCTGAAATGTATTCTTGTAATTTAAAATAAATACTGTCATGTAATAAGTGTAATTCTTGGAAGAAGTTCGATTATGTTCAAGCCTCAAGAAATACATAAGTTCGACAGAAGGAATAAAAGTTACTGTCAAGTCCTGACAGTAAGGTTACAAGGAAACAACATGTTGCCTAGGTCGACAGCAAGTTTCATGGAGTCGATAGCAAGTTTCGACTTGATAGCAACATTGGCGGAGATTCTGATGACAGCAACTTTGATATATAGTTTGCGACAGTAAGTTTGGAATTCTTGACAGCAATCTTTGCGGGAAATACATGCTGTCAATCAAAGCACAATTCTTGACAGCAATCTCTGCGGGAAATACATGCTATCAATCAAAGCACAATCCTTGACAGTAATATCTGAGGGAAATTCATATTGTCAACCAAAGCATAATTCATTGACAGCAAACTTTGTGGCAAACACACTGTCATATAGAATCAACTTGATTTAGGAATTTTCTAAGTCAAATTAAGCGACAGAGTACATGTTCAAAAGAAGCAGGCGTGTTGTAATATTCAACCTTTACAGCAAGCTTGGAAAGTCTATCACTGAAGCTTGAGAGATCACATGGAGCAACCTGTAAAGTCTAGAGCAGATAAAATTGAATACGGCTAGATCTGGGTGGCTCAAATGTGGAAAGTATCTTAAAGTTACTTTGTGATGATCACATGGGAATAAATCATGGAATGAGCTGCAAAAGGAATATAACAGCAACTCAACAACCCATGCTGATAGTGATAGTACAGTAGACTATCACACTATAAATAGAGCACTCTATTTATACAACAAAATAACTCTACAACTGTAATCTCTTGAGTATTTTGAAGCTTGAGAATTATTTTATTCTCAAGGTTGTAGCAAAACTTCGCAAAATAAATAAAACAATTATTTTGTGAAACATCTTGTTAAATATTACTTGTGATTGCATTTCTTCTACTAGTAAATTACAAACTCTATTTAAGTTGTTGAAATAGTTTTTGAAATTTATTAGTATTGCATTCAACCCCCCTTCTGCAATACATTCCGGGACCAACAACTGGTATCAGAGCGATCAGATTAATACACATATCTGATATCCAAATGGCAAGTATTCAAAGGTCAAGTAATATCAAGATTCCAGCTTTTGATAAAGAAAACTACAACATATGGAAAAAGAAGATTATGTTATTTATCAAAGCTCAGAATCCATTATTCCTAGGTATTTTGGAAAATGGCCCCTTCGTTCCTCAAAAGGAAATTCCATCTGCTACAGTTAATGATGTAGTAATCCCAGCTCATTGGGTTGCTAAGAAGCCTTCTGAGTATAATAACTCAGAAAAAGAAAAGGTAGCACTGGATGATCATCTGCAACTCATTCTACTAGATGCACTTACCCTGGACAAAGCTATCAGTGGAAATATAATAGCATGCAACTCTGCCAGGGATATGTGGAAAAAGATAGAACTGTTATGTGAAGGAAGTGAAGAGGTCAGAGAAAATCAAAAACAAATACTCGTGTCACAATATGAAGCGTTTATGGGCAAGCATGGAGAAGAGTTAACTCACATGTTTGAAAGATTTAGCAAACTGATAGCTGAGCTCCAGATTCATGGAAAGTTTTATGAAAAGAAGGAAGTCAATATCAAGTTTCTGCTAACTCTTCCAGAACACCTTGAGCATAGAGTAACAGCCATAAGAGAAGGAAGAGATTTAAACTCTGTTTCTCTTGAAACATTGTATGGAGTTCTAAAATCTTATGAACTTGAATATTATCAAAAGAAAGCCATACAAAGTGGATCCAAAGGATTGATGGTAAACATGGCTGGTGCTCTAGTTGCTCAAGGACCATCATATTTTCAAGCAAGTGAGCAAATTCAAAATGATCAACAACCTCAATTTTCATCTGTGAAAATTGAAGAGGTGGTTGAAGATGAAGAAAAGGTTGTTCTTCAACTAGAAGATGTTGAAGATGAAGAATTCTTCACTCTAGAAGAAATGGAGAAAATGGATAATCCAACCATGGCTTTTATGGCAAGAAAATTCAAAAATATAAGGTTCAGGAGGAACAAGCCATATAAGCCTCAAGGTCAATTTCCAAAATATAACCAAGGAAGCTCATCAAAACCTGCTACTGGCACCAATGGAGGATACAAAACAGGAATGGTAGATAGATCAAAGTTTAGATGCTACTTGTAATGAACTTGGTCATTTTGCTACTGAATGCAAAAGACCAAAGCAAATACAAAGAATGGAGAGAGGAACTGGAAGTCAATTTAAGAAAGGACAAGGAAAAGCCTATGTGGCTGAAGGAAAATGCTGGGATGAATCTGATAATGAAGAAGAAGAGGAATTTGTGAATCTAGCCTTGATGGCTAGAGAGGATGAAGAAGCATCAACCTCGACAAGTCAGGTACCATATTTAGTATTACTAGATATGTCTTTAAATGACTATAAGCAAACCATTGAGGAAATGAGTACTGAAATGTTTAATATTCATACTAGTTTATCTGCTGCAAATGAAGAAATTGCTAGATTAACTAAAGAAAATGAAGTACTCAGATCCAACAATGATGTGTTGTTGCTTAAGACCAGTTCTATTAATTCTTTAGCTCAGGAAAACGAAAGATTAAAAAATGATTTAATCTGTGCTAAAGAGATAGAGGAATATCTAAGAAAAGAAATTTCTGAAAATGAATTTAAGCTAAAGGCATTTAGAAATTCCTCTAAAATAGTTCAAGAGTATCATGAGAAACATACTGAAAGTAAGAAGATAGGCATAGGCTCTGATTATAATAAGAGACCTAGTAAAGAGGCTGTTATACAGAACAATGATGATAACAATACTGTAAGACCTCACATCCTCAAAAATGTGAGCAATCCAATCTTCAAAAGTACAGAGTTTGAGGTTAATGAAAATTCCCTAATTATTAATCAAGAACTCTGTGATGAAGATGAGAGGGTTGACAGTGTATCTAAGAAAGAAAAAGATTATGTCAAAATGACTATGACAGAAACCGTATTAAACAGCCCAACCAAGTGTTCAAAAGATACTGTCAAGAAGTCAATCAAGACAGTAACTTTCAAACCTACTGTCAAGACAGCAAGTACAAAAGATACTGTCAAAAATAGCTCGACAGTATCTTCTGAACAGATTGTCAAGACAGTTGTCTCCAAGTCCAAAAACAGAAATGGGAAGCTAGGCATTGATAAAAAGAATAATTATGCGTATGTTAAGCAGGCACCCAGGAAACTTTGCAATAATTGTGGCTCCTCACATCATTTAACTCATATTTGTAAGAAATCAACTAGTAGCATATCTAATGCAACAGAGTTGAAAGGGAACTTACACAGAACCCCCATTATGCAAAGAAAATTGGTAGTTTGTAATAACATTGATTGTATGCCATGCAAAATTACTGCTATGAGTACATGTTTTAATTTGCAAATTTCATCTAATGAATTATGTTCTTATATGCAATCTGCAAAGACTTCTGAAACTACTAAAGAAAGTGAGAAGACTACTCTCACTAAGAAAAAGTCTAAGTCATTGTCTAAAACTAAGTGGGTAATAAAAGAAGTCAAGGAACCATCTTCTGATAATATTGTTTCAAATATTGATAAAGTTTCTGATGATACTGAGTATGCAGGACCCAACAAGACTTGGGTACCAAATGCAAATTAAACTCTTTCTGTCTTGTAGGGAAAGAAAGGTAAACAGGTCATGTGGATAATCGACAGTGGATGTTCCAAACACATGACTGGTGATATATCCCTGCTATCACAATATGTTGAGAAGGCTGGCCCAACAATAACCTTTGGAGACAACAGCAAAGGTTACACTGTGGGATATGGCTGCTTAAAAGCTGGAAATATTGTCATTGAAGAAATCTCTCTTGTGGAAGGTTTGAAGCATAATCTGCTCAGTGTCAGTCAATTCACTGACAAAGGATTCAAAGTTAACTTTGGCATGATGGAATGCACAATCCACCACAAGAAGGATAGAAGCCTATCTCTGAAAGGAGTCAGGAAAGGAAGCCTATTTGTTGCAGACTTAAACTCAACAAATGAGGAAAGAATATTTTGCTTCTACAACAAAGCAAGTGTTGAAGATAGCATGCTTTGGCACAAGAAACTTTCCCATCTCAACTTCAAAACAATGAACATGCTAATGAAGAAGGAATTGGTGAGAGGACTACCTCAACAGGAATTCTGTCAAGAAGGACTGTGTGAAGATTGTCAAATGGGAAAACTAAGGAAAGCAATGCATAAATCAAAGCAAGTCAACACTAACACTGAAGCACTCAAGTTGATTCACATGGATCTTTTTGGACCAGTGAATGTTCAATCACTATCCAGAAAAAGATATGCACTGGTCATGATAGATGACTATTCAAGGTACACTTGGGTGAAATTTTTAGAATCAAAAGATGAAGCTGCTCAAGAAATCATTGATCACATAAGGGCACTTGACAGGACCCCTGAAGCAAAAGTTCAATTTCTAAGAAGTGACAATGGAACTGAATTCAAAAATGCTACACTTGGAAACTTCTGCAAAGATCAAGGGATTGTTCAACAATTCTCTGCTGCAAGAACTCCACAGCAAAATGGAGTTGTAGAAAGGAAAAATAGGACACTTATTGAAGCTGCAAGGACTATGTTGAGCAATGCTAAATTACCAACATATTTCTGGGCAGAAGCCATCAACACTGCTTGTTACACACAGAATAGGACACTAATCAACAAGGCTCATGGCAATACTCCTTACTATCTTTTGACAGGAAAGAAACCTACTGTCAAGTACTTTCATATTTTTGGAAGCAAGTGCTTTTTGATGAAAGACAACCATGAAAGAAAAGGCAAGTTTGATACTAAAGCATATGAAGGCATTCTCATGGGATATGGGATAGAAAGGACTGCCTACAGAGTCTATATCATGGAGCACAAGACAATTGAAGAAAGTGTCAATGTCACGTTTGATGAAACCAAGTTGAAAGGCAGAGTGTATTAACTTGTAACACTATAACTAATGTAACTCAATTAAACGAAAAGATACTTAACCAGAAGACAATCAAGAACAAGAAGTCACAAGGAATCAACACTAAATGAAGACAAGGTAATTGATACAATTGAACATGTTAACTATGATCAAGTCAAGAAGAAATCATTGAGAGAAGTTCAAGTCAAAGTTGTTCAGGCCTCAGTGATTTGAGAATTCGAGAATCAAGATCATAACTATCAGTATCAACAAGACCAATTGATTTCAAGTGAACAAGAAGGAAAGCAAATATTGGAAAGCCAAGTTACTAAGTGAATATGGTAATTTATTCAAGAAGCAGAAACACTATCAAGACTAGTCACTTATGAACCAGACCAGTGCATCAAGTGTCAGGACATTGATAGCAAGTTTATGTCAGTAATAAAGATCCATGTTCAAGAGCTTGTAGAAGAACAAAGAAGATATGAAGATATCACAAGCTCAAGATGTGCATTGAAGTTTCAAGTTGAAGACCAGAATATTTTCTAAGTAAGAAATGTTCTAGATGGCTAAGTCGAAATTCTCAAGTAGAAGTTCTACTTAGAATTTCGAGATGGCTAAGTAGAAATTCTCAAGTAGAAGTTCTACTTAGAGTGCAGCTTCAACATGACACATGGCATCTTCTGATTGGCAGATTTTCAAGCTTTCAAGATAAGACAAGATTTATGTGGACATCATTGGGCCACGTACATCTTAGTCTTTGAAGACTACAGGTCATAGATTACATGTAGTATAAATAGAAACACTTGTGTAATGTTTTAGTTAGTGAGCAATATTGAGAAAAACACAAGAAAAAGAGAGAGAGTATTCACAGAGCTTAGAATCATTCACTTCTCTCTCAACTTCTGTTATACTTTGTAATGAATGTTGTAGCAACCTTTTCAAGTCATATATAAAAGAAATATATTCCTTGAATCTGTGTGTTCATTTATTGCATCGTATTTATTGCTACTCATAATCGAAAAGTTGTATTCACCCCCCCTCTACAACACATTTGGACCTAACAATTGGTATCAGAGCGGTTGTTTGACATACAAAACATAGATCCTTGTGTTTAGTAGAAGAATCGTGAGTTTTCATTTTCTAGATCTACTTTTCATTTTTTCGAAAAGTGAGCTTTAATTCGTTACCAGTGAAAACTCATCCGGGAAAAATTATTTAAATACTCCAGGTGTGATTATTTGGCTTGGGTGTATTTTAATTAATTTTTGTGAATTAATCTGGGTTCATTAATATTTGGTGTTCTTGAGTGTTCATCATTTGTTCTTATCAAGAATATAACCCAGCAACTTTTCAATTTCCTTTTCAAAGAAATTATAGTCAAAAAGGTGTTTTTGGTACTTTTGATTTGATTATTATTTCTTAGCCGAAAGCAAAAGAAAGTGTACTCAGTGCTTAGCAGGTGGGTTAGTCACTTTCGGCGTGTAAAGTAATCAAAAGTCAAAAAGGGTGTTTTAGTGGTGATATTGTTTATTCAATATTAAAGTAATCTGCAGAAGAAAAATTATTCTAAGGACAAAAGTTCTACATAGAATTTCTACTTGAGATTTTCTACATAGAATTTCGACTTGGACAATTTCTACTTGGTGAATTTCGACTTGGACAATTTCTACTTAAGAGAAATTTCGACTTGAGCAAAATTTCTACTTAGAGAAATTTCGACTTGGCAGAAGTTCTACATAGATATTCTACATAAGCCTAGTCTTGGGTACTTAGAAATTTTTAGTGACAAGATTTGAAATGGCTCCTAAAAATTCTTTCAAGATCCCAATGTTCAACCGAGATCACTATGAAGAATGGGTTTTCAGAATGAGACTCTATTTAGAGACTATTAACCCTGAGTATCTGGAAGTCCTTGAGAAGGGTAAATTTGTTCCAATGAAAGCTATTCCTGAGCGTACGGAAGGAGAGGAGGTTATACCTGCTCGGTCTGAGCCTAAAAAGCCAGCGGACTTTACGGATGCTGACAAGGAGCAAATAGCTTATGATACTGCAGTAAGACAAACCTTGATGGAATCTCTTGATCATGAAATGTTCAACATAGTCAAAGGTTTGAATACAGCAAAGAAGATTTGGGACAAGATAGAAGTTGTCATGGAAGGATCTGCAGAGGTTAGAAGCAACAAGACACTTATACTCAAGATGGAGTATGACACTTTTAGAATACGAAAAGGAGAGAGCATAACAGATGTCTATCTACGATTCAGTCAGTTGGTATTGGATTTGAATCTGAGAGGTGTAACTCTCCCCATGGTTGAAACCAATACGAGATATCTGAGGAACCAGCCAAAGAGCATTGAACATAGAGTCTACGCAATCAGAGAAACCAGAGATTTGCATACAACTTCTCTGGAGGAATATTATGGAATTCTAAAGACCTATGAGCTGGAAACACTTCAAGATCAAGCATGGGACATTGATTCAAAAGGAAAAGAAACAGCATCAGGATTAGTTGCTGATGAGGAAGAATCTAAGAAGGCAATGGTTGCAGCAAAGCCTAAATCATCACCTGCACCACATCAAGTTGATAATGATGACGAGTGTGCATCTAACAGTGATGATGACTACTTCACCCAAGAAGAGCTGGACAACATGGACGATAGTGTCGTGGCATACATGGCAAGGAAGTTCAGCAACATGAGATTCAGAAAGAGCAACCGACCACAGAGAAATTCTTCATCTTATTATCGGGCTGCTAAGGGTGGAGGTAGTTCGTCAGGCTACCAAGGTAAAGGCAAGAGTACCAGCTATAAATCTCCTTTGGATTTCAAAATGAAGTTCAAATGCTATAACTGTGGAGAACCTGGACACTTTGCCTCGGACTGCAAAAAGCCTAAACAGACTTATCCAAAAGAGACATTTGAAGCCCTCAAAAGCAAGTATGAATCGCTGGTGAAAGAAAAACATGGTAAAAGAGCTTTATTAGTAACAGAAGGAAGAGCTTGGGATGATTCAGATGAGGAAGATGTTACTCATGTAGCAAACTTTGCGCTCATGGCTGAGACATCAGAGGAACCAGAGGTACCAGTTCTAACCCTTAAAGTAGAAATGTCTATTGATGATTATAAGGAACAGAACGGGGCTCTTAGCGAAGAGATCTACATGTTGTGCAAAAGCCTAGACACTTCTCAAAAGGAACAGAAAACACTTGTTGCCAAAAGCAGAATGCTTGAGGCAAAAGTGGAAGAGTTAGAGGCTGCTTGCACTGTAGATACTTCCCTAAGAGATTTTATTAAATCTTTGGAACACAAGCTCGTCCTTAAGGAGGAAATAGAATCATGTTTAAGGAACAAACTAGCTGAGTTAGAAACTAAATGTGAAGCTTACAAACTAGCTGCTAGTAAAGTGTATGTAGATAATGATGTGTTTAAGAAGATAACTGGAGTAGGTGTAGGACTTGATTATTCTAATCTTTCTAAGAAAGATGGGAAGAGACCTATAGACACTAGTTCCAGTGACCTTAAAAATGATATACCTAGCATTTTTAAACCTTCTGTCAAACCCATCTACAAACACCTTGTTCCTAGAATAGAAGAAGAAGAGACTGAATTGATAGCTAGATATGAGATTGAGATGGAGGATCGTCAGAACGCACAACCTATAACTCCTATTAAACAAGTTAAAATCAATTTTCCTAGAGATGAATCTAGACTAGGAATAGGAGCTAAGGCTGTTAAACAACAAGGGAAGAAAGGCATAAAAGAGGTTAAGGCTGATCGAATAAAGAAAGCATGTTATCACTGTAAATCTACTGAACATCTTTCTTATGCATGTAGAGCTAACATGAATATTTCTGCTGCACATGCCATGCCTGTCACACATAAAATGAATAATCTGCATCAGAATCATGCACAGTGTGGTCAACCTAATTGTATGCCATGCACTTTTAATGTCATGCAAACTTTTGTGAATTTAATGAATGCATCTAGCCAGTTATGCTCAAATACTGCTGCTAGTTCAAACATCAAAAAGAAGCATGTGAGAGCTAAGACTGTCAGTCCTCCTAAAGTTAGGAGTGACAAACCTTATCCTAGGACTGATAAATATGTCAAGTCTGAGAAAGGAAAGGAAAAAGTCGAAAGCTCTAGTAATGTTGAGAAAAGTGCATCTTCTGTTGTTAAATCTGTTGATTCAAAATCTTATCGAAAAGCCGGGCCCAATCAAAGTTGGGTTCCGAAGAAAGTCTAATCAATCTGTTATTGCAGGGCATTAAGCAAAAGAGAAATAAAGTTATATGGGTGCTAGACAGTGGAGCATCGAGGCATATGACTGGAGACAAGTCCCTGCTTACAGAGTTGGTTATGAAAGCTGGCCCTTATGTTACCTTTGGAGATGACAGCAGAGGTGTGACAAAGGGATATGGCAAACTGAAAACTGGCAATGTCATCATTGAAGATATTTCCTATGTTGAGGGATTAAAGCATAATTTGTTGAGTATCAGTCAATTCTGTGACAAAGGTTACGAAATTGTATTCAACAAGAAAGGTGTATCAATCACTCACATCAAGGAAGGTTCACTGGCTTTGAGAGGAGTTCGAAAGGCAGATCTTTTTGTTGCAGACATGGATTCAGCAAATCAGAATCAAGTTACCTGTTTCTACAGCAAAGCTTCGGATGATGAAAGCTGGTTATGGCACAAAAAGTTATCTCACTTAAACTTCAAAACGATGAATGCTCTCGCGAGGCGAGAATTGGTGAGAGATCTACCTCAAATGGAGTTCGCTCCGAAAGGACTCTGTGAAGCCTGTGAAATGGGAAAGTCGAAGCGAGCCTCGCATAAAAGCAAAGAAATTTCAAGTATCACTGAGCCTCTGCAACTTCTTCATATGGATTTGTTTGGCCCAGTGAATGTCCTATCTTTATCTAGGAAAAGATATGCATTGGTAATCGTGGATGACTTCTCCAAGTATACATGGGTATTGTTCGCAATGACGAAAGACGAAGTACCTTTCTTAATCATTGATCACATCACTCAAATTGAAAATGTTTCAACACTTACTGTGAAGACGATTAGATCAGACAATGGCACTGAATTCAAAAACGCAGTGCTAAATGACTTCTGTGTATCTAAAGGAATACGTCGTCAGTACTCAGCCCCGAGAACTCCACAACAAAATGGAGTGGTTGAAAGGAAGAATAGAACATTGGTTGAAGCAGCAAGAACTTTGTTGTGTGATTCGAAACTTCCTCTGTACTTCTGGGCAGAAGCAGTGAGTACCGTGTGTTACACTCAAAATCGATCCTTGATCATAAAAGATAAAGAAAAGACACCATGTGAACTAATGAACGGCAGAAGACCAACAATCAAATATTTTCATGTATTCGGAGCAAAATGCTATGTACTTATAGATGATGAAAATCTAGGCAAATTTGCAGCAAAAGCTCGTGAAGGAATATTTATTGGTTACTCCACAGATGTGGTAGCAGCTTATAGGGTGTTCTTAGTAAATGATCGAAAAGTGACTGAAAGCTACAACGTCAGATTCGACGATACCAAACTCTCATCAATTTCAAGAGATTCTAATGAACCTGAGTCCCTAAAATTTCAGAATCTGGACTTAGAAGATCTTGAAGATGAACCTGAGTTGGTTGTCCCATTAAATGTTCCAAGTGTACGTGAAGAACCTGAGTCTAGTGAACAAGCTATTTCTACAAGATCAGGAGAGACTTCTTCAGTACGGACCGGCAACAACTCAGGGGGAGTAAATAGCAGCTCAAGGACTACTGTTCAAGGCTCGAATCGAGTTGACTCTAGTTCTGTAGGAGCTGGTACTAACTCAGGGGGAGTTAGTGAAAGTATTCAAAGTAGTCAGCACCACAATTCAGAAAGTCATGCTGAATCATCAAGACAATTTCCAAGAGAACGAGTATGGAATAGAGACCATCCGTTTGAATTGATTATTGGTGATCCAGATGCTGGTGTGTCTACTAGAAGAAATGCAAGAGCTGACCTGGCCAATATTTGCTTATATTCTGGGTTCTTATCCAAGCTTGAACCTAAAGAAATAGAAGAAGCTCTTGGTGATGCTGATTGGGTGATTGCAATGCAAGAGGAACTCAATCAGTTTGAAAGGCAGAAAGTTTGGAAACTGGTACCCCGACCAAAGAACAAATCAGTAATTGGAGCAAGGTGGGTATTCAGAAATAAAATGGATGAAAACGGACTTGTAACACGAAACAAGGCTCGTTTGGTTGCAAAAGGTTATTCTCAACGAGAAGGAATTGATTATGATGAGACCTATGCACCAGTTGCAAGACTTGAGGCAGTCAGGATGTTTTTGGCATTTGCAGCACATAAGAACTTCAAGGTTTTCCAGATGGATGTGAAAAGTGCCTTCCTGAACGGAGAGTTAGAAGAAGAAGTGTATCTGGAACAGCCGCCTGGCTTCGTTGATCCAGAACTTGTAAATTTTGTGTATCTTCTCTTCAAATCTGTCTATGGCCTCAGGCAATCCCCAAGATGTTGGTATGAAACTCTATCCGTATTCTTAATTGAAAGTGGTTTTACTAGGGGAGTAATTGACAAAACATTGTTCTATAAGAATGTGAAGAATGATCTAATACTTGTTCAAGTCTATGTGGACGATATTATCTTTGGGTCATCGAATGAGCGCTTGTGCGAGAAATTTGCTAAGCTAATGCAAGACAAATACGAGATGAGCATGATGGGAGAGCTGTCCTTCTTCCTTGGGTTACAGATCAGTCAGAGAAAAGATGGTATCTTTATCTGTCAATCCAAGTACGTCAGAGATTTACTCAAGAAGTACAATCTAGAAGATGCATCAGCAGCCAAGACTCCCATGGCAACAGCCACGAAGCTTGATGAAGACAAATCAGGTAAATCAGTTGACATCACAAGCTATCGAGGTATGATTGGCTCACTTCTCTATTTAACTGCAAGTAGACCCGATATAATGTTCGCGACTTGTTTATGTGCAAGGTTCCAAGCGGATCCTAGAGAATCACATCTCATAGCCGTCAAAAGAATTTTTAGGTATCTCAAGGGCACACCAAATCTAGGAATTTGGTACCCAAGAGATACAGGTTTTAATCTAATTGGCTATACGGATTCAGATTATGCAGGTTGCAGGATTGATAGGAAAAGCACATCTGGTGCTTGTCAATTTCTTGGCAGAAGATTGGTGTCCTGGCAAAGTAAAAAGCAACATACAGTATCTACTTCTACTGCTGAAGCTGAGTACATTGCTGCTGGAAGCTGTGTATCTCAAATACTGTGGATGAGGAACCAATTGAAGGATTATGGCATGGAGCACAAGAAAATTCCAATTATGTGTGACAACACAAGTGCCATTGCCATAACCAACAATCCTGTAGATCACTCAAGAACAAAGCACATCGACATCAGGTATCACTTCATAAGAGAACATGTCGATGAGGGGACTGTGGAGCTACATTTTGTGCCCACAATGCAACAAATTGCAGATATATTCACCAAACCTCTTGATGAAGTAACATTCAATAGGTTGGTTGGTGAATTGGGAATGCTTAACACAAGTTAGTAAAGCCTTCTATCTGTAAAATCCATAGTTATGTTGGTATATGCAAGCTATTTAATCATTATGTGTTTAGACTTTAAAATGCCTAATTAATGATTATTATAGGATGCATATAGTGTGATTTTGCATGAATTCAGTGTGTTTTAAATGTCTTTTATAGCACAAATCTGTGAATTTATGCTTGTTAGATTGCATGAACATAGGGGGAGTTAAATTCATAATATTCTAAATATTGCATGATTTTTAGATGAATTTACCTGTGTTTTTCATGTAATTAGAGGCCTTAGAATGATCAAGGAATGTTTTAATTATGTCATATATTAAAATCCTTGAATTGATATTTATATTAATTTGACAAAATTGATTGTTGAGTTTTTCAAAGAAAAATTGTCAAATTAATCTAAGTATCTTCAAAATTTCGAGTTAGTGTCTATCTCGAAACTCATCTAGAAATTCGACTTGAATTTCGATTTGAGCTTCCAGTGTGAAGTTTTGAAAATTCTAAGTCTGGGAAGAATTTCGAGTTAGCCTCTATCTCGAAATTCAACTCGAAATTCGACTTAGAGTTACCAGTGTGCCTATCTTTATTTTCTTCAAAATATTCGAGATAATTTCTATCTCGAACTTTATCTCGAAGGTTGAGATAAGTTATTTTTTAAAAGAACTGAGAAAATTTCGAGTTATTGAATAATTTCGAGTTAGACTCTATCTCGAAACTCAACTCGAATTTCGACTTGATGTTCGAGATAGAGCTCTCAGTTGTGTTAGGGGATTTATTTCGAGTTAACTCCTAACTCGAAGTCTATCTCGAATTTCTACTTGAATTTCGAGATAGATTTCCCTAGTAATGTTGGTAGTGTGTGCTGTTTACATGGTCTTAATAGTCAAATGGTTCAAGTTTTTCGAGTTACAGCTATCTCGAACTCTATCTCGAAGTTCGACTTAAAAAAGTTCGAGATAGACTTCGAGATAAGACTTCGAGATAGAGTTATCCCTGTGTGTACTTAGAGTTTTCATGAGTTTTAACAGGGACATTTTAGTCATTTCACTGTAATGTCTATATATACATCTTTAACTCGATGTTTTCTTTCACTTTTACCTAATTTGAGTTTTACAGCCGCACATATACATACAGGCGATTTCATATTCTCAACCATTGATTCGTGATTTTTGTGTCAAATCTCATACGGACAACGAATTAATGCCCATTTTTTTGACTGCTATTACTTGTGTGTTACCATTAAATCTCTGTTCTTGTGTGTTTGTGTCATTGTTCATCCTTCTTGAGATATATATACACGCGTATATACACACAAAAGTTAACAGATCTGTTCAAAAACGATTTTACACACAAAAACTTCACTGTTAAAGCAGATTTAATTAGTGGTTTGAAATTTGCCATCCTTTAACTGTTTGTTGAAGCCCGTAGTTTGATTTTTCAAAAAGGAACTTTTGTGTTCTTGATAAATTAAAAGGGTTATCACGGTTAATTGTTAGATTAATTGTTTTTCAGAAATTAAAATTAAAATTTCACATCTTTTTAAAGAAAAACTCTTAATTAAAATGGCTCACCAATTTTCACTTGCCAAAAACAATTTTTATAATATTTCTACGGAAATTGGTGATCAACTCCCGCGCTTTAAGTCTTGGATACGATTTCTAAATTTGTATTCCAAAGCTAGCAATGCTTTTACTGCTAAACCTACACTAGTGCATGATGCTTTACAGCAATTATGGACTAGTACGGTTTCTTTTGGGAGCAAATCAACCCCCTTTGGTTTCAGGTTTACCTTAGCGGGTCAGGAATATGTGGTGACTGAACAAATTGTCAACAAGGTTCTTGGATTCCCTGTTAAAGATGCTTATGATCCAGAACCTACAGCTGCAGATCGCCTCAAATTCTTTGAAGAAATAGGGTGTTATCCTCCGACTGGCCGGATCACTGGAAACATCCAAAAACAATTTCTTCATGTGGAATGGAATTACTTTTTCGAGGCCATCACACGATGTTTTAGGGCACGAGAAAGCGATTACCATCAAATTTCCATTCCCATGCAAAACCTCGGAATTGCCCTAGCAAGAGAGCTGGATAAAAATTATGGACGAATAGTTCTCTCTGAGATAGTGGCTGTGATGGGATCTCCTGCAAGCAGAGACCTCAACACCACAGATGTTGTCTGCTGGTTTCCTCGGTTCCTACAGATGCTGATCAATGGTTTAGTACCGAAGGATGCTCTTGTAGTTAGACGGAGTTTTGCCAGTGGTTCATCATCTGCACCGCTAGGGATGGGCACTAAGTCACTTTCAACAGTTGAAAATCAGGATAAACATCATGGAAAACCGATGTCTGTTCCTGAAACCTTACAAATGTGGCTTACATATGATGAGGGAGTTACTACTTTGATGGATTTCTCACAAGCTTCATCACATGCTCCGAATCGGTCTGCTCATGCTGAGGCATTTGAAGAGATTCCTGATGAGCAAAGCGGTGATGAACAAGGTAATGAATCAGGTAATCTCTCTCTACCTTCTACTCATTCCTCTTCTTATGTTTCTGATTCCATGACCCAAGAGACTGCTAGCCCGCAGAATCTATCCCAGGGTAAGAGCCATATTTCTAATTCCTTGTCATCCAAGTCACCGGAAATCAGACAGCCAGCACATATAGATGTAGGAAATGATGAGGAGAGTGAACCCGAAGAGCAGCACCTTATTCGAAAGAAAGCCAAAACTTCTCATGCTGCTACTTCTAAACCTCAGTCAAACCCTAGAGTGTCACACGCAACCACTTCACCTCACGTGAGTGGTTCACCCCATGAACAATCTGCACATAGGGATTTTGATTTTGGTGATGAATATGTACCTCTTGAAGATGCTGTTACTTCAAAAGGGCATGAAGCTTTAAAAACTTCAGCCGTACCTTCACCGGTACGTACTGATGCTACAAAGAGGATCGGTTCTGATGTCATACAAGAACACTTTGTAGCCTCTCAGCCTGAGATTCCAACTCAGGAACAAACAGCAATTGATCCCATAACTGCAAATTATATGTCTTATCAAGTTTCTGCAGGTACTGCTTCATGTTTTGGATCAATTATTGAAGACATACACGAGCGTGAGACAGGGAGTGTGTGTGAGAGGTTAGGGAGAGAGGGACCTTCATTTTTAAGGCCCGAAACCGAGCGCCAAATACCAACAGAACGAGAATTAGAGCGAGGTCACCTAAACCAAACACCGTCCCTTAATTCTGAAAATCTTGAATCTCGTTTGTCTTCTATGGAAAATCAAATAAAGCAGTTTGGGCAGTCCATGGGGCAGTTAGGGATGAATGTTGGAGATAATCAAAGGGCACTTGACGACTACGCAGCAAGAATGGCACTTCAAGCTTCAGCTTTTACTGTTTTGACAAATCAGGTAAATGACTTGGGCCAAGCTGCTGGTGTCATGGGAAACACCCTGAATGACAGGATGGGAGCAATGGAGCTTACAATGGATAATCTGGCTGTGGAAATAAGCAGAGTTATGTACGCAATCAGAAGTTTTGTGCCCCCGGAATGTTTCGCGCCGCAACAACCTCCCCCCGATGCTGGTACAGGTGGTGCTAGTGGAGCAGGAGCCTATGGTTCCGGGTTTGAAGATTTTGATGCAGCTGGTGGATCTGGAGACCAGGGTGGAGTTCAGGATAACTCACCTAAGGGGGAGAGTATAAAGGAGACGAGACAGCAGGGAGTTCAAATCGAAGAAATTCAAGAACATGCTGATCTTGTAAAAGAAATGGAAGTTGAGCCGTCTATTGATGAAGAGGCTCTAAGAAGGAAAAAGGGTAAGGCAATAGCGATTGAGCCAGATGAGCCATTCGTTGATCTGAGTCATCAAGAAAAAGTACAGGAGGTACTCGACTCAGATTCCGATATGGAAGACGCACCGTTGAAACATGCTATAAAGAGATCATTGAAGGATCAAGGTGGAGGTGCTGGAATATCTTTCGGATTGCCTGAAGAAATTACTGTCGATGAGGAAACCCTTGAAGCTCAACAGTTAGCCTTGGATCAAGCTGAGTTCTTTAAAATGAAGCAAATGCAAGGTCGTGCTGCGTTTCAGGAAAAGAAAGCGGAGCTACAAGGAAAGCAGTACGATTATGAGCTTGCAAGGCTAGCTGATCCTCAAATCGATCTGGACAATAGAAGAATAGGGAAGAAGTGGGATGACGCAAGAAAGATTTTGATGGGACCATGTACAAAAGGAGAGCATAACAAGGAAGCAGATGATCTGTTCTACCAACTAAATTTGCAGAATCCAATGGCGGCTGACTACATAAATGCTTTAAAGAGATTAATTTCTAAAGTCAGGGTTGGATACAATTCAATGCAAAAGGAGTGGCAGGTTATTTTGTCTTTCACAGAAGGAGTCCCAATGTCTTTCATGTATGTGGATGATCAATTCATGACAAGAAGATCTGCATCAGAGTTGTTCTTGCTAGCAACAAAAATTCAATACGCTCATTCTGAGAATCTAAGCATTCTGTATAGGGATCAGTTAATGCGGCTAGCAGAGGACAAGGGTCCAGAATTCTCAGCATATCCAAATGTTGTCCGGATGGTGGTTGACAGTAAGTTGAAGAGGGTGAGCCTGGAGGAAAATGACTTAATGAAACTTTCAGTGGAATCTCTTAAGGCCGTCTGTAGGCAGATGATGGGTAAGGGATTCGCTTCTGTGCTTAAGGATAAATCAGTGAAGACCATTGAAAGTGTCATACTCAAGAAGAGCAATGAAGTGTGGAAGTGTGATGTCATTGCTCCAAACCCTCTTGATAATGTGAAGATTGAACCAGAGCTGATAGAGAGAAATTGGAATATTCTTCAAGCAATGAAGAATGTTGATGAAGCTCTGAATCTTCCTACTGGAGAACTGGAACAAGGAGAGATAAGGGAGGCAGTTGGTGTTCCAGGAAGAGACAGCGTATACTGGATACATTCTTTTGCTGATAATGCAGCTGATGCCTTAGTATTCATAGATGCAGACCAGAAGCAAACACTCTTGCATATGAGTAGAGACTGGCTGAAGCAGACTCAAGATGCTGCATTTCTGGAGAAAGTGTTATATGTGTTCAAATGGGAAGATGTGGAAGTTAAGTATGTGACAGAAAAGCAGAGACTCGTGAGTTACCTATCTGATGTAGTAGTGGAAATGAAGCGATTGGAGCGAGATGCGGCTAGTGTCCACAATACTAACCGTGTCATAGGCTATCCCAAAATGATCTACTGTCAGTTTAAATCTGATAAAACTCATAGGAAACCTCGGCTTATCATGAAGAAATTTGAGGAAATTCCAGAGATCAGGACTACTCAGGAGGTGGACAAACTCAGAAGGCTTTTCAAACATCCTTACCCAGAACCCAGGAACCCTCTAGAGATGGAAGCAGTAAGTTTGTTGAATGCTAGGTGGACGCAACTTCATAATCCAGTATATAAGAAACAAAAGCAGCAGGAGGAGAAGCGCAGAAGGCAGAAAGAAGAAAAAGATCAAGCTGCTGAAGCTAGGAAGAGGAAACGGAATTAGGGTTAAAGGTCAGAGTGGTGTGAACTTGAAGTTGGAAAAACTTCATGTCTTTCGGTTGCTTTAACTCACTTGAGGAAAATTCATCTTAGAATGAATCCAATAAGGTGATATAAGTTTGACTAAAAGATATGAAATAATCCAGGTGATAGGAATCATTCAAATGATCTTTAATTCGAGGTTCGAATTCTGTTTCTAGTTTAAGTTCTTTGTATTGTTTTCATGTACTTGTAAATTGTATATTTTTCAAGACTGTAATGTTAATTATCTTTTCTCGTCTCTTGTTTAGTTGAGTTATCCTTTATTAATTTGAATGTCATTGTTAGACAATCAAATTGGGGGAGATTGAAAGGCAGAGTGTATTAACTTGTAACACTATAACTAATGTAACTCAATTAAACGAAAAGATACTTAACCAGAAGACAATCAAGAACAAGAAGTCACAAGGAATCAACACTAAATGAAGACAAGGTAATTGATACAATTGAACATGTTAACTATGATCAAGTCAAGAAGAAATCATTGAGAGAAGTTCAAGTCAAAGTTGTTCAGGCCTCAGTGATTTGAGAATTCGAGAATCAAGATCATAACTATCAGTATCAACAAGACCAATTGATTTCAAGTGAACAAGAAGGAAAGCAAATATTGGAAAGCCAAGTTACTAAGTGAATATGGTAATTTATTCAAGAAGCAGAAACACTATCAAGACTAGTCACTTATGAACCAGACCAGTGCATCAAGTGTCAGGACATTGATAGCAAGTTTATGTCAGTAATAAAGATCCATGTTCAAGAGCTTGTAGAAGAACAAAGAAGATATGAAGATATCACAAGCTCAAGATGTGCATTGAAGTTTCAAGTTGAAGACCAGAATATTTTCTAAGTAAGAAATGTTCTAGATGGCTAAGTCGAAATTCTCAAGTAGAAGTTCTACTTAGAATTTTGAGATGGCTAAGTAGAAATTCTCAAGTAGAAGTTCTACTTAGAGTGCAGCTTCAACATGACACATGGCATCTTCTGATTGGCAGATTTTCAAGCTTTCAAGATAAGACAAGATTTATGTGGACATCATTGGGCCACGTACATCTTAGTCTTTGAAGACTACAGGTCATAGATTACATGTAGTATAAATAGAAGCACTTGTGTAATGTTTTAGTTAGTGAGCAATATTGAGAAAAACACAAGAAAAAGAGAGAGAGTATTCACAGAGCTTAGAATCATTCACTTCTCTCTCAACTTCTGTTATACTTTGTAATGAATGTTGTAGCAACCTTTTCAAGTCATATATAAAAGAAATATATTCCTTGAATCTGTGTGTTCATTTATTGCATCGTATTTATTGCTACTCATAATCGAAAAGTTGTATTCACCCCCCCTCTACAACACATTTGGACCTAACACAAGTTTCCATGGTTACATGAGGATGGTCAAATGCAACCCTTCAGATTTGAGAATCAAGGATACTTGGAAAAAGAAGAATATGTTGATGAAGAACCAAGTCTCACTCAATCAATGGGATATGAGAAAGAATCTATCAATACTCATAATCTAAATCAAACCTCAGCCCAATCACAGACAATTTCAGGCATCAATCAACAAGACTGTGAGACTGGAGAATTTGAGCTAAATGAGCAAAATAATGAAAATGGTGGAGAATCAAATCCTCATATTGATGAAAGACAATCTCATCAAACAAGTAGCTTGCCTCAATCAACAAAGTTGAATAGAGATCATACCAGTAATCTAATTATTGGAGATCCCACTACTGGTGTAAGGACAAGGAGGAATATCTCTGCTGAAAGCTTGTTTTCATGTTTCTTATCTCAAATGGAACCAAAAATAGTTGAAGAAGCATTGTTGGATTCTGATTGGGTGATGGCTATGCAGGAAGAGCTCAATCAATTTGAAAGAAACAATGTTTGGAAGCTGGTTCCAAGGCCAAAGGGAAAATCAGTCATTGAGACAAAATGGGTCTTCAGAAACAAGATAGATGAAAGTGGAATTGTGACAAGAAATAAAGCTAGGCTAGTGGCCAAAGGTTACTGTCAACAGGAAGGGATAGATTATGATGAAACATTTGCACCTGTAGCCAGACTTGAAGCCATAAGAATTTTCTTAGCCTTTGCTGGACACTGCAAATTCAAGGTATTTCAGATGGATGTCAAAAGTGCCTTTCTAAATGGAGAATTAGAAGAAGAAGTATATGTTGAACAGCCTCCTGGATTTGAGAATGACAAACTGCATAATTTTGTCTACAAGCTGTTCAAGGCTCTTTATGGCTTAAAGCAAGCACCAAGAGCCTGGTATGACACACTATCCACTTTTCTCCTGGAAAATCAATTTGTAAGAGGTATGGTGGATAAAACTTTATTCTATAAATACCATGGCAAAGACATCATCCTTGTGCAGATATATGTCGATGACATAATTTTTGGTTCAACAAACGAAAAATTGTGTGAAAAGTTCTCATCTCTAATGAGAAACAAGTATGAAATTAGCATGATGGGAGAATTAGCATTCTTTCTTGGTCTTCAAATCTATCAGAAGAAGGATGGAATCTTCATCTGTCAATCTAAGTATGTCAAAGAACTTCTCAAGAAGTTTAACTTAGAAGATTCATCACCTGCCAAGACACCTATCTCAACAGCCACCAAATTAGAGTTAGATCCTAAAGGCAAGAAAGTGGATTCTAGTACCTACAGAGGCATGGTTGGATCATTGCTTTACTTAACAGCAAGCAGGCCAGACATAATGTTTGCTACATGTCTCTGTGCAAGGTTTCAGGCTGATCCAAAAGAATCACACTTAGTTGCAATTAAAAGAATCTTTAGATATCTCAAAGGCACCCCAAATCTAGGTCTTTGGTACCCTAGGGAAACTGGATTTGATCTAATTGGATATTCTGATTCAGACTATGCTGGCTGCAAGATTGACAGAAAAAGTACTACAGGAAGCTGTCAATTTCTTGGGGGGAGATTGGTGTCATGGTTCAGTAAGAAGCAACACTCAGTTTCTACATCAACTGCAGAAGCTGAATATATTGCAGCTGGAAGTTGCTGTGCACAAATACTTTGGATGAAGAATCAATTAATGGATTATGGACTAGAGTTGTCAAATATTCCTATCTACTGTGACAACACTAGTGCCATAGCCATATCAGATAATCCAGTTCAACACTCCAGAACAAAACATATTGATATAAGGCATCATTTCATCAGGGAGCATGTTGAAAAGGGAAATGTAAAATTGGTTTATGTTCCAACAGATAAGCAACTTGCAGATATATTCACCAAGCCACTGGATGAAGCAACATTTACCAGGTTGGTGAGTGAATTAGGAATGCTAAATCATGTATGATTATCTAACTGGTTTGTCAATTCCCAGACGCAGCTCATGACAGAAACTTTCAAGGTACTGTAATAAAAAAGTATTGTCACTAGAAGGTACTGTCATGAGAAGTTAAGATACTATGTGCTACTTGTTCAGACAGCATGTTTGCTATGACTATGCTAAAAGGATTTTTAGATATCATGTTTTTTTTTTTTTTTTGTCAAGAGGAATATATTCCATAGATGGATTGCATCGAATACAATATTCGTAAGGTGTTCTTTCATTCAAGAAAGTTTATCATCTAACCAGAGACACGCATGTTGTCACTGGACGCTTAGACTATGCTAAAAGGATTTTTAGATATCATGTTTGCTATGACTATGCTAAAAGGATTTTTAGATATCATGCTTGCTATGACTATGCTAAAATAGTTTTACATGTCTGTCTTAATACGGTTTTAAGAAATCAAGTGTTCTTAACTTAAGTTATGTGTGAACAGTGATAGCATGATTTTACGCTTAGTTTACTGTCAGATAAACTTACTGTCACTCATTAAACTGATTGACAGAAATGTTGTTAGCGCACAGGTTACTGTCAATAAAAGTTGCTGTCACGAGAAATTGCTGTAAAAAATAGAAGAAAGAAAGAAAAGCGCACAGGTTACTGTCAATGAAAGTTGCTGTCACGGGAAGTTGCTGTCAAAGATAGTGGAGAGATATATATACATTAATGTGTGTATATATATATATATATATATATAGGCAAATGATCAAAAGAGAACTCCTTTTTTGAAGAAAACTAAGGTACTAATCCTAACCATTGGATGTATTATAATCAATGGCCCCGCCAGGGGCACCCACACACTAATCAAATACACCCTCACACACACAATCCCACCTAATCCCCTCCATTTTTAATTTGATTTTTCCCGTTAATCGGTGATATTTTTTTAAAATCTAATTTCACCACATTTTTGTTCATCTCCCAACGATCAGTTTGAATACCATATGTGCTATATTTTAATGTAGTTTTCTAAGTTCTCCTTTTAAAGGGGTTTTCTCTAGATCCCTACTATATATATATATATATATATATATATATATATTTAATCCACCAATCCACGATCTAATAGCAACTGCCACGTAATATAGCAAGTGAAGTTAATGGGTAAAATCATTATCACACGTTCAATTAAGACAGGTTAAATCGATTCATCTTATAAACTGAATCTACCGTTTAATCTACTATCACTTTCATTTGCAAAAACCTTTCAACCTTCTGCATCCAAAAACCGCATTTTCTCTCTCATTTTTCAAAGCATTCAACAATGGCACCTAAACAAAGTGTTGCTCAAACCAACTTTGCTGGTATCTACTCTCCTAGTGATGCTGGTGAAAACTTCAAAAGACTTATTTCCTTCTTAAATAAATCCTACCTAGGTCATGCAATAACCTCATCCCCCAAAATTGATGTTGTTAGAATTGAAAAATTCTGGAAATCTGCAAGTGCTCAAGGAACTGGAGAGAATGAAACAATTAAGTTCAATATAGATGATGCAAATCATTCTCTTTCAGTAAAGAATATCAATGAGGCTTTGGGTATTTTATTGGCCAGTGAAGAAAGCTTTAAGGAACTAGCAACTGATGATATTCTAAAGAAGTTCTTTCTGAAGATTGGATATTCAGGCTCTAAAATTGAAGAAACTTCTGATAAATGGTATCAAATGGGAGAAATGGACAGGAAATATTTGAGAAAAGAGTGGAGCATGATCTTTGATGTTATGGTGAAGGTGTTCTCTACCAAGGCTACAGGTTGGAATGGAATACCATCATATATCAAGAAACTCACTCATTCTGTAGTCCATGGATACAAGGTGAACGTTGGAAAGCTGATTATGGCACAGTTGAAAAGCGCCATAGGCAAAAAGGTATCCATATATCCTCGCTTTTTAACTTTGTGTATTAATAATATTTGTGGAAATGTTGTAGATACTTCTAATTTTGAAGAATGTCCTGTTTTAAAGAAAAACACACACACATCTCTTAACACACAAAATTTGAATGCACATATTCCACTATGTTTCACACAACACATGGTTAATCAAGTGCCCAACCTTGGTTTTCCATTTCCAACAGATTACACTGTTTTCACAATTGAGAATGAAGCTGAATTAGACCCAAATTCAGTTAACCCACATTCTACACCATACATTCCACCTAGGGACTCTAGACTACCAAAAGCCCTTAAAATTGCCAAACAGGAATCCAAGAAAAGATCCCTAGAGAGTGAAACTGGTGACAATGTGGTGAGTCAAGAGGGAGTTACTGCACCTAGTGCAGCAAATAAGGATGGTAGTGGAATAGAACCCACAGTAGCCCCTTCTGAGCCTAAGAAGAAGAAAGCTAGAAGGGCCAAGGTTACTATCAGCCACTCTACAGTTTCCCAAAAGACTGTAGAGGATGATAGAGAAATAAACTCATCTCTATGTGCTTTTTCTCAACAAGAGGCATCTATTGAAATTGGCCTGTCTCTCAAGGCACCTTGTAAAGAGTCTGCACAAACTCAAGAACTCACTCTTGAGGAACCTGTATTTGAAGATACACACATAGAGATAGAGCACAGTGAGGAATTCATTCATACTGTTGATGTTCCACAATCTTCTTCTGTGGAACAGCCAATTAATCAATCTGAAATTCAAACTTCTTCTTTCATTCCTACATCTGTTGTTTCTTCTGAACAACCTAGAGAGGGGGATAGTACCAACCCCTCAGGTTTTGATCATCCATCTCAAATCATGGATGAGCCCCCATCTAGTGGTCCACAAGAACCCATTTCTCAAAGTGAAATGGATACCACTCCATCAAACACTGGATTAGATCAAGATGCAAATTTGCCAGAAATTGAAACAGCCAGCATCTTGATCGATTCCCTCAAAGCATCTTACCATAGAGAAGTTGCTGTCACAGCCAAAGATGCTGTCAATGACAAACCAGAAGGTGCTGTCAATCAATCAAGTGACAGTACCATTCTAACAAAAGATACTGTCAAAGGTCTTCCTAAAGATACTATCATCACTGATCAACCACAACTACAAGAAGGATTAGTTGAAGATATCTCTGATGATGACTTGCCTCTTTCCAAGGCCTTCAAGGTAAAATCTTCTCTTTTGCATATTAGTACTACACATACTGATGCATCTAGGATGAGTGAGGGAGTGAAAAATAAAAGAGAGATAAAAGAACAGAGAAGTGAGGATAAAAATGAGAGGCAGCCAAATGTGCTGGCAAAAGGAGAGGGACTTGAGCATGTCCAGAGTGAACTTGAGGGAGCCAGTCAACAAAAGGCATTAGGCCTTGAGGGAATTTCTGTGAGAGATGATGAGATCATCTATAAAAACAATGAGAGTGTGAGAACCCAAACAGCCTCCATGCCCCAGACTTATCCTCAACCTCCAAAGAGGCTTAGGTCTGGTGGTCCTTCTGCATCCACAAATGACAGGCTCCAAGCTATTGAAGATAGATGTGCTAAAATGGAGAGCAAGCTGGAAACTCTGTCATCTTCTGTGAAGACTGGTTTTGCTGAAATTCAAGCCACCCTGCTGTCACTTTCTTCCTTCATTCAAGCTGTCAACTTAACTAAGGGGGAGAAAGTAATAGATCAGAAAAAGACTGAGCAACCAGAAAGGAAAATGGAGTTACAAGGGGAAGCTGAAAGACAGGGGGAGCAAAACGATACTGTTAAAGCCTCTAGAACTGATGAACTGATTGAAACTGAAGTAGATGGGGAGAAAATGCTAGTATCTGAGGAAGTATTGAAAATGATACAAAGAAATAAAGCATCTTCCATCAAAATTAGTGAACCAGTTCCTGAAAAGAAAGAATCAACTTTAGAGAGGCTTTGGAGAGAAAAGGAGGAGTCTAACAGGATGGGTAAAGGCAAGGGCAAACTGCCTGAATATATCACTTCTTCAGAGTTGGTTACCTGGACTGATGGAAGCACATATTCTCAAGAAGAAGCTAATTCTATAACAGTAAGTCATATGGAGAGCACCTTGAACAATAAGGATGAGGAATTCAACAATCTGGTGAATGAAGCAATCACAGAATCTAAAGGAAAACCTGCTAAATTGGCAGAAGCTTTGAAAGAAAAGATTGTAAATCTTTCTGTGAAGATTAGCTCAGAGAAGAGGTGGGCAGTTGAAGTGTACCTGAAGAATGGACATTCAATATTCATAACAACTCAACTGCTAGAAACTTTCTCTGCCAGAGTGCAATACATCCTTGGGATTCTTGTTAAGAAAAACTCTACCATCTTTGATGAAAGTCTCTATATGCAACTGAGTACAATGGTTAACAGCAAACTTCCAGAAGTATGTCTCCAGCCATATGGTGTAAGCTTTAAACAGACAACAGCCAAAAGAACTAAAGGACTTGGGTTCTTAACTCTTGAAGGCAAAACATCTCTACAAAGCAAAGTCATCATGGATGTACTTAAGTTGTTGCTGAAAGCACCCATCACCAAGGAAAGGATTCAGGCAGTTAAAGATATC
This sequence comes from Kitagawia praeruptora, assembly GCA_037693485.1. Classification (NCBI taxonomy): domain Eukaryota; kingdom Viridiplantae; phylum Streptophyta; class Magnoliopsida; order Apiales; family Apiaceae; genus Kitagawia; species Kitagawia praeruptora. Next base: position 65,713,982 of record CM075351.1, read on the forward strand.
CACAAGATAATGGCAAAGAGAGATATGGAATACAGTGTCAAAATTAAGAAGCTCATTGCCAAAGCAAACGAAAGCAGAAATGCTCAAGGTGGAAAATGCTCCTTTGATGGCACCTTGGATAAAGATGGTGATGATAATGAAGATGGAGGTAAAGCTGAAGGAGCTAAAGAGTCAGAAAAGGGAAACTCTTCAAAAGAGCAATCCCAAGCTAAAGAAGCTGAGCCAAATGAAACTTCAGAATCTCCTGGAACAAGCAAGAAAAATGAAGAAAAGGAGAAAGAAGAGGAGATACTTGAAGCATCAGAAATTAATCAAGCAGAAATGGAAATTGACAGTATGTATTCTGAAAAAGATACTGTCAACAAAGATGCTGTCAAGAAAAATGAAGTTGCTGTCAAAGATGCTAACAGGGAAGATGAAGACACTGTCATGAAAGATGCTATCAAAGAAGACACAATCAGAAGCCCTATCAAAGATGTTGTCAATGATTCTACTGTCAAAACATCCAAGACAGTAAGAATCAAAAGAAAAGAAAACAAGAAAATAAAGGGAAAGACTGTCTACTCTGGACAAAGAAAAGCTATAGGTCTAGGGTTTAAGAAACCAATCATGAGCAGAAGGATGAACAGTCTTGAACAACTACAAGAGAAAGCCAAAGAATCAATCACTTCTGTATCTATAGAGTTGGATGAGTCAAAAGAAAAAGTCATAAGATACATTCTATGGGAAAATAAGGAAAGATTGATTATGGTAGAACCTGATTTCACTCAGATATCAAAATCAAAAGTAATATCCAACAGTCTAGTTCAAACCCAAACACATGTAAGAAGAAGAATTGATTATTTCAATTTGGAAAGAATGGTTGAACTCTTGGAAAGCTATGGTGATATCTCTGAAAAGATCATGGATCCTGTTCGAAAGTACTTTGCAATCAGAAATGCTGAATTCACTGAAAAGCATGGTGACTGGACACTTCAAAATGATGAAGATGTTTTTGAAGCTCTAGGTCTGGAAAATGAAGAAGATAATCCTATCCCTGCGTATAACTGGGCTGAAATGGAGAAACCTTATTCAAAGCAAGAAATGGATAGGTATGAGGCAGAGCAGAAATTCAGAGAAGAATTAGCCTCAAAAAAAAAATCTCGTCAACAGATAGAAGAAGAGATTGTAGCTCAAATGAAGGAAAGTTGGAGTAAACTCAACAAGATCAACAGCAGCGAATTAAACTATCAGCCAATTGTACTGGACAATCCTCTGAGAATCAAATATGGCAAAGAAGAAATCTACATAGACAGCTTTTCTAAGTTGAAGACCAGTGTGCTAAAGGAACTGTACTGGCAAGTGATAGGATCATCTAACAAACTTGAAGCACTATGTTCTTGGGAGCTAGATATGATTTTTGATCAAAGGAAAGGAGAGAATCCCAGTTTGGATAGACAAAGAAGGGTAACTTTAAATCAGCTTCCTGGCAGAAGATTCAAGATGGAGGGAAATGTGTTGAAATTCAGATCAATAGTAAAACAAAATGTTTATTGGATGGAACTCAGAGATGTATTAAACACTACTTCATCAATGATCAGAAAGTACATCGTGGAAAATGAAGATGATGCACAGTCCCCTGAAGAAAAGGAGTTAATTGAAAATCTCAGAAGAGCTCTGAGGGAAAAGGAGCAAGGCGAAAGTTCAAATCAAGCTAAGTAAAGATTTTTTTGATTTTTAATTATGAACTTTTATGATACATTTTTTGAAAACAATCCAGTTTAATCATTGTTCAGAAATGAAGAGTTTATTCTTTCTGATCTATGTTAGTTAAGTTCTCAGCATGATATTTGTAAATTTGTCCTTATTGTCCATAAAAACAAATTGGGGGAGATTGTTGGGATTTATGGGTGATGGAATAGACAACTTAACTAGTTTTATTGGTATACTTAGTTTTACTAAGTAGAACATACTGTCATAGTCTAAAATGTATTCTTGTAATTTAAAATAAATACTGTCATGTAATAAATGTAATTCTTGGAAGAAGTTCGATTATGTTCAAGCCTCAGGAAATACATAAGTTCGACAGAAGGAATAAAAGTTACTGTCAAGCCCTGACAGTAAGGTTACAAGGAAACAACATGTTGCCTAGGTCGACAGCAAGTTTCATGGAGTCGACAGCAAGTTTCGACTTGACAGCAACATTGGCGGAGATTCTGATGACAGCAACTTTGATATATAGTTTGCGACAGTAAGTTTGGAATTCTTGACAGCAATCTCTGCGGGAAATACATGCTGTCAATAAAAGCACAATTCTTGACAGCAATCTCTGCGGGAAATACATGCTATCAATCAAAGCACAATCCTTGACAGTAATATCTGAGGGAAATTCATACTGTCAACCAAAGCATAATTCATTGACAGCAAACTTTGTGGCAAACACACTGTCATATAGAATCAACTTGATTTAGGAATTTTCTAAGTCAAATTAAGCAACAGAGTACATGTTCAAAAGAAGCAGGCGTGTTGTAATATTCAACCTTTACAGCAAGCTTGGAAAGTCTATAACTGAAGCTTGAGAGATCACATGGAGCAACCTGTAAAGTCTAGAGCAGATAAAATTGAATACGGCTAGATCTGGGTGGCTCAAATGTGGAAAGTATCTTAAAGTTACTTTGTGATGATCACATGGGAATAAATCATGGAATGAGCTGCAAAAGGAATATAACAGCAACTCAACAACCCATGCTGATAGTTGTAGTACAGTAGACTATCACACTATAAATAGAGCACTCTATTTATACAACAAAATAACTCTACAACTGTAATCTCTTGAGTATTTTGAAGCTTGAGAATTATTTTGTTCTCAAGGTTGTAGCAAAACTTCGCAAAATAAATAAAACAATTATTTTGTGAAACATCTTGTTAAATATTACTTGTGATTGCATTTCTTCTACTAGTAAATTACAAACTCTATTTAAGTTGTTGAAATAGTTTTTGAAATTTATTAGTATTGCATTCAACCCCCCTTCTGCAATACATTCCGGGACCAACATAAACAATGTGAATCTGAGGTTTTAAGGATCATTCATATGCAAAATATTGCTAATCAAATGCCGGATGCTTTTAATGATTCTAGACTTATTATAAAATCGCATATACCCGCTGTTAATGCTCCGGCCAGGGTTGAAATCCCTATTCATAAATCAATTCTTGAAGAATTGGTTGGTGATTCAAAACCACGCCAGAAGCGTGGTAGACCTATTGGTGCGAAAGATGTTGTACCACGAAAACGGAAATTGAATGGACCTGCCCCTGAAGTGGCAGATGTTTCTGAAGTAACTACATCAAAAACCCCAGAAGTGGTATCACCTCCTGAAGAGGTTCAAGCCCCTGAAGTGGCTGTGACAAAACCACCTGAAGTGGTATTACCTCCAGAAGAAGATATTGCCCCTGAAGTGGCACATGCTTCCATAGAAGCAAAGGTACCTGAAAATTATGAGATCTCAATGAGTTATGTACATAACATAAAATTATTGGATCGTGGGAGTAATGAGGTTGGTGATGTATATGCTTTTTTCGTGGCATGTGATATTATTATGAACTCCGATCCTGAACCACAAAGTGTGGAAGAATGTCGACAAAGAGATGATTGGCCAAATTGGAAAATTGTAATTCAGGAAGAATTGCAATCCTTGCGCAAGAGAAATGTATTTGGACCTGCAGTCCGAACACCAGCTGGTGTGGTTCCCATCGGAAATAGATGGGTGTTTGTATGAAAACGAAATGAGAAAAATGAAATTGTGAGATATAAGGCCCGGCTGGTAGCCCCTGGATTCTCTCAAAGTCCTGGATTTGATTACCAGGAAACTTACTCTCCTGTGATTGATGGAGTTACTTTTCGTTTTCTTATGGGTATGGCTTGTATGGAAAAATTGGAAACACGTCTGATGGACGTTGTGACAGCCTACCTTTATGGATCACTTGATAGTGATATTTATATGAAAATCCCTGAAGGATTAAAGTTTGAGGAAACTAAGCCTCAACATTTATACTCAGTTAAACTACAACGATCATTATATGGCTTAAAACAATCTGGTCGTATGTGGTACAACAGGCTTAGTGAATATTTATTGAATGATGGGTATATAAATAATCAAGTGTGTCCATGTGTGTTTATCAAAAGGTCACAATCTTGTTTTGTGATTATTGCAGTATATGTGGATGATTTGAATATTGTAGGTACTTCTGAAGATATTACTAATGCTGCTAACTATTTGAAAAATGAGTTTAAAATGAAAGATCTTAGAAAGACAAGATTTTGTTTAGGTATATAGGTGGAGTACTTATCTTCAGGCATATTTGTTCATCAGTCAACCTACACAGAAAAGGTTCTTGATCGATTCTACATGGACAAATCTCATCCACTAACTACACCGATGATTGTTCGATCACTAGAAGTTGAGAAAGATCCTTTTCGTCCTAGAAAAGAAGATGAAGATGCACTTGGGCCTGAAGTTCCATATCTTAGTGCAATTGGAGCTCTTATGTATCTAGCAAATAACACACGACCTGATATTGCATTTGCTGTGAACTTGTTGGCGAGATTCAGTTCTGATCCAACTAAAAGGCACTGGGATGGGATCAAACATATATTCAGATATCTTCGTGGGACAATTGATCTTGGATTATTCTTTCAAAACAATTCAAAATCACAGCTGGTTGGATATGCGGATGCTGGGTACATGTCGTATCCACATTTTGGACGATCTCAAACAGGTTATCTATTCACATATTGTGGTACCGCTATTTCTTGGAAGTCTACAAAACAGACTATGGCGGCAACTTCATCTAATCACGCAGAGTTACTTGCAATCCATGAAGCAAACAGAGAATGTATTTGGTTACGATCTGTCATTCAACATATTCGAGAATCATGTGGTTTATCAGGTATCTCAAACAGTCCTACAGTTATGTTTAAAGATAACTCAGCTTGTATTAAACAACTCAAGGAAGGCTATATCAAAGGGGACCGAACAAAGCATATCTTGCCGAAATTCTTTTACACTCATGAACTACAAGAGAACGGTGACATTGATGTACAACAAATTCGGTCATGTGATAATCTGGCAGATTTACTCACAAAAACGCTTCCTACTTCAACATTTGAAAAGCTGCGAAATAATATTGGTATGCGAAGATTGAGGAACTTGATACATCAAGATATCAAATTGTGAGACATTTTATTCAGGGGGAGACTGTACTCTTTTTCCTTCATCAAGGTTTTTATCCCACTGGGTTTTTCCTTGCAAGGTTTTAACGAGGTAGTCAATCTTTGTAATAACTCACATTTGACAATCAAGGGGGAGTGTTATAATATGAATAGATGTGATTGTCAAAGGAAAGAAAGTTCAGCTCCATATATCAATGGTCGGCTCCTCATTTAATACACGGAAGAAGAAAAATTGTGTCATTTAATACACGGAAGAAGAAAAATTGTGTGCCCTACAGTAGTCAAACTTGTAATAGTTGGGCTATGAATATATAGATGAAGAAAATGTAACCTTGATGTCTCCTTCTCATTGCTACAAATAGCATTGCAGTACTGAAAGTAGTAGCTCCTTTATTGTTATTATAGCTTTTGTTTTACTTATCTTCACTATATTTAAGTTTAAGTTTACAACAAAAACAAGACTTACTCAGTTATAATACCACTCAAAGTGGTGTCTGAGGAGGGTAGATGTGGGTCCGACCAAGTACAAAATTACAAATAAAGAGAAGAAAACCTAATACAAACTGAAGAAGGTAGATGTGGGTCCGACCAAGTACAGAAATACAAATACAGAAAGGAAACCTAATACAAACTAGGAAACTCACGCACACGCAGTAGTCGAACCCCTGACCTCCTTCAAAGGAGGCCAGTGGCTATACCAACATGTTGTTGGGTTTAAGTTTACAACAAAAACTAACTAATAACAAAAAGTAATACTCCCTCCGTCCCTTTTTAGTTGGCACATTTGAAAAAAACACATATATTAAGAAAGAATTAATTATTTAATTTGTTTCCATGTTTGCCCTTAATCTTAACATTAAATGATGAGTTATGAGTTTGTATATTAAATATAAAGTCAAACATTGGTATTACAAACAAAGGGGTATATATGTAAAAATTGATATAAATATGTATTGGAACAAGGAATGTAACAACTATTTAGGGACAAATTTTTTTTACAAATGTGCCAACTAAAAGGGGACGGAGGGAGTAGCAGTTTAACATTGGGCTGAAGGAAAGAAAGGATACAAGATTGGGCCTGTATGGTCGGGTCATCTTAAATAAATCCAAACAGGCCCTTTTCTAACCCTAGCCAATCTCGTAACCTTAAAAGAACAACAGATCGACAGACAAAACATCTGTTTTGTGTTTTGGAGATAAAGATATACAAAGACAAGCGAAAATGATGAAAACCATTAACCAAGTTCGTCAGGTAATACACACACACCAAGACACACACATATTTGATTGATTTTAAGTTTCCATTGATTTGTTTACATTTGTGTTGTTAAAAATGTAGATCTGTGTTAAGAAGAATCTTTTTTTTTTTATTTTTTATAGTATCTTCGGGAACACAAGTCATTGGATCGAACGATTAGCCTTATTAATTACGCTGTTGCTGGTTCCGTGTTTTGGATTTCAGCTGGACCCAAAAAACAAGATGTTCCAACTCGTTCCTAGACTCACCCACCTACTAATAAATCTCCTTTTCTGACTCGGGGTGATGTTTCCAAAATTATGATATGTTATTGTTAATGGAATATTTGAACTTTATGTAACTGGTCTGTATTAATGTCCTAAACTCAGGTTTTTGTGAATGATTTCAAAACCTGCTATATTACTCTACGTAACTTACGGTGATTGTTGAGCTATGCTAATTTAATAGCCTCGTATGAGTCTATCTCTTTTGAAGTTTTTATGATTTGGTAGATTTATCCGATAATTACCTAGCTTTAGATTTATAGATTGGAGTAGTAATTTCAAATATACACATATTGTCCATGTATGTTCATATGCTTGTTAATCTATGCTTTGAAAAAAGTTCACACAAGATTATGGGGTCCTTTAGTTTAAGATTGCTGACTTTGAAACTAGTGATTATAGGTAGTGACCACAGTAGAAAGCCACCAATTATGGTCTTGGCTGTGAAATAGATTGAATAAATGTTTCACTAGCAATGCTGGCAGTATGTTAGCTACTCTTAGCTACACTTGCTTATAATTGAACAAGCCATATGAAGTAGCGAGTCAACAACCCTCTCTTTCTATTGTAGTAGAGTTGATTATTGTAAAAGACTTGGGATGCTGTAGTTATCTTCGGTGATCTTGTTTACTATATGTATATAATTTTAAAAAAAAAAAAAAAAAAATTCTTAGCAGAGTTCCATTTTTTTCGGTTCCAGCCTCCCCCTTGATAAGAGATTAGTGTCCACACTGTATGCATTGTTTGAAGTCTGGGGCAATCTCACCTTGCATGCATTTTGAACCCTATTCTGCCAGGGGATCTCTCACTTGTAAAATCTCTCACCTTTCTTCTCTATTTCAAGTTTCCTATGATCATGTCAGATTCGACCAAATCCATGTATCAATCCCGGCATCCTACTATTAGGGCAAGTCTCCTGTAAGTTGGAAATCTAAGAAACAATCGGATGTTTCTAAATCTTCTTCGGAGGCTGAGTATCGGGCTATGTAATGCTGCTGCCTCTGAAGTTACTTGCTTGGTTTGTCTTCTTGCTGAGCTTGGCCTTGCTAATTTACCTCCAGTTAAGCTCCATTGTGACGACCAATCTGCTTTGCATATTGACTGTGACCATGTTTTTCATGAAAGAACGAAGCACATCTCCATCGACTGCTCGGGAGAAGGTGCTTGAAGGCTTTATCTATCTCACCTACTTGTTCAGTGTTCACTCAATCCCAGTTAACGGACATTCTGACTAAAATCATTCCCTCTCCTCAATTTAACTTCCTCAAATCCAAGCTCTGGATGGTTCCTTCACCCATCTCTAGCTTGAGGGGGGATGATAACATACCTGCATCTTCTTAGTCTATTGCTAGTAATTCTACAGTATGTTTGCTCACATCATTTACGAACTCCATGTATGCAGTGCCACATCAGCAAGCGATCTTATGACACCTCACTAGTTCCAGTACATTCTTCTAGAAGATTCTAGCGATAGTTAGTTGAAGAAGTTAGAAATTATGGTACCTCAAGGCCCAAGTATATATAGAGGAGTGGCGGGAATTGATTGTTTTCTTTTTTTACCTTTTCTTTTCTTTTCTGTTCCTATCTTAACCATTAGCAGTATTGTAGAGTTAGTTGTATCTCTTTTATCACCATCAAGTACATACAGAATACATACATTTCATATGGTTAATCTCTTTGGTTTTCATCAGTAATGGCTTTGTTGTGCACCTTGTAACACATCCTTCACTTGTAAAAGCTCTCACATCCTCAATTTTCCGTTTTCCTACAATCATGGCAGATTCAACCACATCCTTGTATCAATACAATCTATGTAAGATGTCACGTCTACACAAACTAGTTTAAATCTGTATCATGCCTCATAGAATTTCTAAATACAAACAGCCCCACAATAAAATGGTTCTTTCAAACCTGCTAGTTCCTTGTAAAGAAATACTAGGAGAACAACCTAGATCCTTTGATATGGGCCTAAGTTTGCATAGATTTTGAACCTGGTATTTGCTTAAATGGAAGCGTGGATAGGTTGATCTTTTTCTCATTAGAAATCAAACAAACAGGTGTAGAATGCCATGATTGATATCTGTTCATGGTTTTAGAAAAGTAATTCGAAGTCAAGAAATGAAGAAAGGCATGAAACATGATATCGTCTCGACTCTAAAAGAAGTTGCACAAGTAATGCAATACAAGTAATTACAGTATAGTGAATACAGTTTGCGTAATCTGGAACTCGTGATGCTACTCTTTCCTTCCATTCGAGCTCAATCATAGCGAACTTATCCACTGAGGTTAGAACGTTAATGTCATCTTCTGATTCCAAAGCCGAAGGATTGTTACTTATAAGGCAGGCATAACATAAGCAACTAAAAACCATCAATGTAGTAATTACACTTGTTTATGATTCTACGTATATGGGTGCCCTTCCACAACCATAGCTGGTTACATTTTTTTACACATCCAATAAATCTTGTCCGTTAAATTAGGGAATATACGGTGGGGATTAATTGCTCCAGCAATGTTTCATTGCTGTGGCTGCAGCTATGATACATTGCGGTAGACATAATTTTATGCAATTACTGTTATACCCTTCTTTTTACAAACAAGCGGCTACACAAACGCAAAGAGAAACACACAACTAAATAGGAGAGAAAAACGTATAGAGAGGGGGGGAAATCTGGGCGATTTTCAGTTCTTGTTCGATCTAATCTTCTTAATCTTGTTTGTTATACTCCTCTTATTCAGGTATTGTTATTATTCAGGTATTGTTATTAAACTTCTTCTTTTTCATCTATCTCTAAATGTACACACAATTATACACATGTCTGCACTTACACACACACACACTCAATTATAGACACGAATTGATGCGTGAAATTGGGGTTTTTTACCCATTGGGTTGAAATTAGCTTGAATTTAATTGGTTTGAATTTAGGGCATTTTATTCCCAGTGATTTGAATTTTTGTATTTAAAGCACTGCGACTACCACAATGAAACATTGTGGTAGTCATATGTCCTGCCGAGGACTACCACAATGTTTCATTGTGGTAGTCATATGTCCTGCTTGCATTTATTGCCCAGCCACCGATCACAATTACAACATTTAAAGCTGGATGAAAAATTGATTTTTTAATGAAATTTTTCGACTACCACAATGAATCATTGTGGCAGTGGAAACTACAGCAATGTTTCATTGTGGTAGTCCTTTAATTTTTTTCTCTTTTTTTAAAAAATTTAATTATTAAAATCTGAACGTGAAATCGTAATAAATTACTTTCAAATTTGAAATATATCTTCAATTCTAAGTTATGAATATTTTTTCCAACCCATGTAGTCATACTCACTATGAACACTTCAAAAACAACTAAAAATTGTAGTACTAGTAGCATTGGAAGAACTGATTTTGGCAATTGAAGAAGAATCGGGTCCAATAACTCAAATTAAAATAAAATTGAAAAAACATTTCTCGATGATCAAACGATACGGAGGTTACGATCCCTCCTTTTTATTGTTATTGCCAAAATTTCAGAAAAAAATAAATGTATTTAGTTTGGTACTTTAACGGTCAACTAGTAATTTGACTAAAATCCTTAAACATAATTTAGTAATGTTTAGGATTTCAATTTTTTAAAAAATATTTCTCGACGACCAAACCGTACGGAGTTCAAGATCCATCCTTCTAAAATTATTGCCAAAATTTCAGAAAAAAATATTTTTTTTGATTTTCCCCCATTTTTAACTAGTTTGTAAAATAAATTGAAAAATTAAATAGAAATAAGAAAAAGGCAAAACTTTGAACATAAATTCATACACACCAAAGTGGTCATACTCCCTATTTATGTGATGAATGTTACCCTACTTTCAATAATTTTCCATTTTTTTTTATTTTTCCATCATTTTTAAAAAGTTTGTAAAATAAATTAAATGAAAATAGTAATAATTAGTTAATTTTGATAGTAATAAACTTGAGATTCATTGGTTTGGTGGTTAAGCACTATGCCCCAACACATAAGGTCAGGTGTTCGAGTCCAACTCCTTTAAAATGACTTTTTTGTATTTAAAGCACTGCGACTACCACAACGAAACATTGTGGTAGTCATATGTCCTGCCCAGGACTACCACAATGTTTCATTGTGGTAGTTATTGCCCAACCACCTATCACAATTACAACATGCTAGATGAAAAATTGGTTTTTTAATGAAATTTTGCGACTACCACAATGAATCATTGTGGTAGTGGAAACTACAACAATGTTTCATTGTGGTAGTCCTTTAATTGTTTTCTCTTTTTTTTTTAAAATTTAATTATTAAAATCTGAACGTGAAATCGTAATAAATTACTTTCAAATTTAAAATATATCTTCAACTCTAAGTTATGAATATTTTTCCAACCTATGTAGTCATACTTAGAGATGTTCAAAAAGCACGAAGCCCAAAGCGCGGTACGATCCCACCCGAAAAAAAGTCCGAAAAACCCGGCCCGAAAATTAATGTTCTATTAAGATCTCCGACCAAATAAATTTTTTGTTTTTTTAAAATTTGGGAATATCATTTAATTAGATATATCTTGACATCCGTACGGTTGGATCGTCGAGAAATATTTTTAAAAATATAGAAACAGTAGTCTGGGACGAAGCACTAGTTACGAGTACTAGATAATATAGTAATGTTTTATTAAGATCTCCAACCAAATTAATTTTTTATTTTTTTAAAATTTAGGAATATCATTTAATTAGATATATCTTGAAATCCGTACGGTTGGATGGTCGAGAAATATTTGTAAAAATATAGAAACAATAGTCTGGGACGAAGCACTAGTTACGAGTACTAGACAATATAGTAATGTTCTATTAAGATCTCCGACCAAATTAATTTTTTATTTTTTTTAAATTTGGGAATATCATTTAATTAGATATATCTTGACATTCGTACGTTTGGATCGTCGAGAAATATTTGTAAAAATAAAGAAACAATAGTCTGGGACGAAGCACTAGTTACGAGTACTAGACAATATAGTAATGTTCTATTAAAATCTCCGACCAAATTAATTTTTTATTTTTTTAAAATTTGGGAATGTCATTAAATTAGATATATCTTGACATCCGTACGGTTGGATCGTCGAGAAATATTTGTAAAAATATAGAAACATTAATCTGGGACGAAACACTAGTTACGAGTACTAGACAATATAGTAATGTTCTATTAAGATCTCCGACCAAATTAATTTTTTATTTTTTTTAAAAGTCGGCAATATCATTTAATTAGATATATCTTGACATCCGTACGGTTGGTCATACTCACTATTTATGTGATGAATGTTACCCTAATTTTACTAATTTTCCATTTTTTTGATTTTTCCTTCATTTTTAACTAGTTTGTAAAATAAATTAAATAAAAACAATAAAACACTAATTTTGATAATAATGCAGTTGAGATTCATTGGGTTATTAGAAATGTTTTAATTTAAGCCCAATCAGATTTGTTAAATTAAGCCCATAGGTTAAGCCCATCTCTATCTCTCCCTATAAATACATTAAGATGTATTTTTTAGGGTTAATGTTTTGAAGAAAACCTAGCAGCTCTTACCAAATTTCATCTCTATCCCTACATCCACTTCACCAAAATTCCTCTCCCTTTTAACTTTAATTTTCGAAATTTGGTAAAAAAAACTCTTTATGTATAGATACATGGATCCATGGTTTTGGATTTCGAATCTTTTTATAATTATCCTTGTTGCCGCTGTGATTTACTGCCTCGAAATCCAACAATGGTGTCAGAGCTTCTTGTATAAGGCGATGATTTGGTCATGTGTCTGGTGTATTTGGATGATAATACGTGTTTAAGAAGAAGAAGAAGGTGAATAAAATGAACAAGAAGAAGATGGTGATGAGACCGATGGTTATGAAGATATTGGCTAGTTTCTATTAGTTGTAATAGAAATTGTAGTCCAAAAAATTTGATTGTAATACTTTTAATCTTAATTAAATGTTATTTTTTGCTTTTAATTGAAAATTTGATTCATTTTCATCTCTATCTCTCATATGAACATATAATCGGGTAAAAATCCCTCTAATATTCATGTGATATGTGTGTAATTTATTCGTACATGTTTATTAGTGTGTGTGTGTGTGTGTTCTTAATTTTTTTTTGTTCTTGATTAGTTCATATTTTCAATTGTTCTTGATTAATTGTTCATGTATGTGTGTGATTTAAGCAAAAAAATAATAATGAAAATTCGTCTATTGCACCTCAATGTTCTAGCCACCTCAATGTCACATGACATTTTTGTATTTAAAGCATTCTGACTACCACAATGAATCATTGTGTAAGCCGTTAGAAGCATTGTGACTACCACAATGAAACATTGTGGTAGCAGCGAGAAGCATTGTGACTACCACAATGAATCATTGTGTAAGCCGCAATGAAACATTGCACAAGGCACTACGACTACCACAATGAAACATTGTGGTAGCAGCGACACAAGGTGGTTGCACAATTTTGCTAACCAGCTATGGCTGTGGAACAAACCTCAATATATATATATATATATAGGCCTTTGCTCCATACAGAACATTTTTATATAACAAACAACAAAGAACATCTTAGATTTATTAGATCTTTTGGCCCCGCCAGGGGCACCCAATACAAAAAGTTGTTATTTTTTTACCATCTATCAAGCCAGAAAAAAAAAAAAAAAAAATTTACTGTTCATGATGACGTCATCGTCATGAACAGTAACTTTTTAATTAATTTTTTTTTTTTTGAGATGATGGATGGATAAAGGGTAAAAAAATAAGAACTTTTTGTATTGGGTTGCCCCGCCAGGGCAATAGATCTATTAGATATGAGATGTTCTTTATTGTTTGTTATATATGGTGTTTGCTATGGAGTCCAACCCTATATATATATAGGGTTGGACCAAGCCTCATGGTTTATGCATAAAGAGACTTTCAACATTCCCGTATAACATTTCTGTAAAAAGGAAGGCAAAACAAAAGCGACAAATCTAATGCAGAACTCTCTGTAGTCGAGAAAAGAATTTATAGACACATTAAACCTTTGACAAACAGAGGGTAACATCATTCAACTTCACTAATGCATTTACAGTCACCGGATGCAGAATAAAACACCAAGCGAGACAACCATTGCCATGTATAGTCTAGGATTTATGGACTTATGGCGCCTTACATAAAGTCCTAAGAATTACTTCTAATCTATTTAGAGTCGTCACAAGAAATATTCCATGTTTGAAACGCATAACCAGTGTGAAAGATCAGAGCAGAACAAATAAATTTCCTATTATCAACTGTAACAACTAAGACTTGAGTGTGTCTTAAAGTTACAGCAGCTGCAAACTTTGTCTAGCTGTCACCAGTTGTAAAGCTCCAGCTTCCCTATCTATTTCTCTATGCATACTGAAATGCTAACTACTGGAGTCCAGCCGAGCTAACAAACAAATTAAGATAATTACTTAGAATTTTAGGCTTAAAAAACAAAATTACTTATGACTCATAGAGATGGCTGTTATATATGATAAAAACTAGAATCTGAACCGTAGGGAACATTGACAAAATTATTTCGACGATATTATAATTTGATGATTTTGTGAACCTGAAAGTGTCATAGTACGAAATGCTATTTCTGCTAAAGTTTTAAGTTGTTTATAAAAGCATATATCCAAACAGGTAACAATATAGACTTTAGTCCAATGTTATTTATTTGATCACTGGTTGCAAGTTAATTTGTATAAGACAAATTTTTTGTTGATGAAAAAAAAAGCTATAATAACAGTGAAAGATGGTAAGATTGCTTACGCTGCTGCTGGTTCCGCGTTTTGGATTTCAGTTGGACCCAAAAAACAAGATGTTGCAACTCGTTCCTAGACTCACCTCACCTACTAATAAATCTCCTTTTCTGACTCGGGGTGATGTTTCCAAAATTATGATATGTTATTGTTAATGGAATATTTGAACTTTATGTAACTGGTCTGTATTTGTGTCTTCGTCCGCTAATCAACCTCCCACTGGATGCACTTTAAGCACATATTGTTGCCCAGGTAATCTTGACTGAATATGAGGATCCCCCGAGTCTCTGTAACCATATATCTTCGTTGTGGTTCATCATGGGGATTCTTTTAATCACATCAGAATCGGATGGAAAAATGCTAACATCTAGCATAGAAGGAGCTCCTAGCAAACGGGTTCAAGAAAAAAAACCAGGAGTTGGCATGTATCACGAGGAGTAGTAATTCGTAAACCAGCTGCAATCTGCAACTCGTGTTGAATCCCGGAAAGATATAGCACAATATGCTAGAAACAAATGTCCACTGAGATTTTAAACAAATTAGGATGCTAGAAACAAATTCTGATATGCATTTTAAATATTGAGGTAACTCTGACCAAGTATAGTAATTATTTTGTGTCTGTAGCTGGTAGGATAAGCTGGAAACAGAGTCGAAAGGCAGCATACTATATTGACAACACAATGAGTTTTTTAGGTAATGATCACTAGCATACTATCTTGACAGCAAAAATGAGCTTCTTTAGACAATGATCACTGGGAAACCTCGGGGAATAGTGAGCACTTTCTCTAAAACTCAAGGAATGTCGCCTGACCTTAGTAATAGTACGTAATTATCAATCAGAGGTTATGATCAAATAACCTCATAGAGCATGCCATACATGTCCTTTGGTAAATTTATTGGCCTATATGAACTAAGGTAAACTTAAGCTAGTTCAGAAAGCTCAAAATGCATGAAATATATTTGTAAGTAATTATTAGTTTAATAAAGTTTGTTAGTAATTTATCAGGCGCAGCTGGCTCGCAAGCAAAGTAAAATTGAGAAAAACTGGAAATGAGTGGACACCGAATTTTACGTGGAAAACCCTTAAATAAATTAAGGGAAAAAACCACAGGCAAAAGTAGGAGGGTTTCACTAAGAGAAAGAATTACACCACCTTCTCTCTAAAATAAGGAGAGTACAATTTATAAAACTCTCTCTTATAGTAGGAGAAAACACACTTTATATAACAAAGGAGAGACCCTAATATTTTAGGAGATATTTATATATATGTTTTATATATATGTATTCTCACTATTCACTCTTCTTCTCCTTCTGCTCTCTACTGTCTCTCTCTCTTTCTTCCAACTTCACTTAGTCAAATGGGTTGAAGGAGCTTCTATTTATAGCCCTTAACCTCACCTACCACCCCTCTTAATTCAACAAAGTCTGTCGGAAGCTTCAAGATTGGTTGGCCGGAATTCAACGGTCGGTGGCCGAAATTGGTGCCGCCCATCTAGAATTCTTGAAGGTTGGTGGAGATTTGGTTGGTGGAGAAAGTCCACAAAGGTGGGTTTTACAAATTCACATTCTCCCACTTAAAACCACTTTGTGGTCAATCTTCAACCCTTCCTCTCTTGCCAATATCATGCTGCTTATGTTTCTGTCAGGCCGATGGAGGATCGGCACTGTATGAATTTGTCTGTATTGACCGGCTTGGTCATAACATCTGCTAGGTTCTCATTAGTGTGAATCTTTTGCATATCCACAGTTCCTTCTTCCACTACTTCTCGTACAAAATGGTATTGTACCCTTATGTGCTTCGTCCGTGAATGAAAGGCTGGATTCTTTGCAATGTACAAAGCACTTTGACTGTCACAAAACAGAACGATCTTTTCTTGTTTGTGCCCAAGTTCCTCCAATAACCTTTGTATCCAGATTGATTCCTTGCAAGCTTGTGTAGCTGCCATGTATTCTGCTTCTGTTGTAGATAAAGCCACAACCCTCTGCAGTTTAGACATCCAGCTTACATCTCCTCCTGCAAGTGTATACACATAACCTGTAGTGGATTTACTTTTGTCGAGATCTCCTGCAAAATCTGAATCCACATAACCTTTGACGGTCAATTCTGATCCTCCATAACATAATGCAACATTTGAGGTTCCTTTGATGTATCTCAGAATCCTCTTTACTGTATTCCAATGCTCTCTACCAAGATTCGCCATATACCGACTAACCGCTCCCACTGCTTGTGCAATATCTGGTCTTGTACATATCATGGCGAACATCAAACTTCCCACTGCTGATGCATATGGTACTCGAGACATCTCCCTCCTCTCTGCTTCATTGCTAGGTGACATACTTGAGGATAACTTGAAATTAACAGGAAGTGGGGTGGAAATTGGCTTACAATCTTGCATGTTGAAGTGACGCAAGATCTTGTTTAAGTAATTTTCTTGAGATAGCCAAATCTTCCTATTATTTCTGTCTCGGTGAATTTGCATCCCTAGAATCTTGTTTGCTGGATTAAGGTCCTTCATTTCAAACTCCCTAGCTAACTGTGCCTTTAATTCTTGGATTCGATCTTTGTTGGGGCCTGCTATCAACATGTCATCCACATACAACAATAGAATGATAAAGTCATTATCATCTTCAAACCTTTTGTAGTATGTACAATGGTCTGCACTAAGTCTGTTATATTCAAGGCTCATGATGAAGGAATCAAATCTCTTGTACCAACACCTCGGCACCTGTTTGAGACCGTATAGAGATTTGATCAATCTGCAAACCAAGTTCTCTTTTCCTTTTTCAGCAAAACCTTCTGGTTGGAGCATATAAATTTCCTCTTCAAGATCACCGTGAAGAAATGCAGTTTTTACATTCAACTGCTCCAAATGTAAATCCAATGTAGCACACATAGCCAGGACTATTCTGATTGTTGTAAGTCGTACTACCGGAGAAAATATCTCATTAAAATCAATGCCTTCTCTCTGAGCATATCCTTTTACTACCAATCTTGCACGATACCGTTCTACTTGATCATTGCTATCCCGCTTGATCTTGTAGACCCATTTATTACCAATGGCTTTTCTTCCAGGTGGTAAAGGTACGAGCTCCCATGTCTTGTTCTTGTGTAGAGCTTCGATTTCTTCTTGCATTGCTGTCTTCCACATGGACGCATCTGGGCTGTTAGAAGCTTCATGAATATTTGAAGGTTCTCCGTCCTCAGTTAAAAGACAGTATGCAATATTGCTCTCTGTAACATACTCTGAGTGCCAAGCTGGTGGCCTTCTTCCACGAGTAGACCGGCGAACTTCCTCAGACTCGACTGGTTCGTTTGTCTCGTGCTCTGATTCTGATTCAGAAGAATTTGATGTTTCTTCTTCTAGATTATTTTCCACGTGTACAGTTGTAGTCTCTGAACTTTTCTTTGTGCTATCATTTTCTTCTTTAAGTTGTAATTGATTTTCTACAAAAATCACATCCCTGCTGATAATGAGCTTATGGGTAGTGGGATCCCATAGGCGATACCCCTTTATTCCTTCAGCATACCCTAAGAATAAACACTTCCTGGATTTTGGATCCAATTTTGTTCTTTCTTGGGAATTATACATTACATATGTTGGACATCCAAAAGAATGTAAAGAAGAGTAATCTGCTGGCTTACCAGTCCACATTTCCATCGGCGTCTTTAAGTTAATTGCAGTTTATGGTGACCGATTTATAATATAACAGGCGGTCATAGCTGCTTCTGCCCAAAAAGAGTTAGGTAGACTCACAGTTCTTAACATAGCTCTCATTCGTTCTGCAAGAGTTCTGTTCATCCGCTCTGCTACTCCATTTTGTTGTGGAGTGTATGCAATTGTGAACTGCCGTTTGATACCTTCTCGCTTACAAAGAGCAAGAAACTCACCATCTGTGTACTCTCCTCCATTATCTGTCCTCAAACACTTGATCCTTTTTCCAGATTCAAGTTCCACCAGCACTTTGAATTCTTTAAGATTGAAAACACATCTGACTTCTTCTTGATTGGATATACCCAACATCTCCTGGAATAATCATCAATGAAAGACACCAAGTACCTTGCTCCTCCCAGTGATAGTTCTGATGATTCCCATACATCAGAATGAATTAAGTCTAGGATGTGCTTACTCCTAGCAACAGATCTTCCAAAAGCCAATCTATGTTGCTTACTTGTAACACAATGCTCACAGAAAGGTAAGTTTACTGATTTGAGCCCCGGAAGCAATTTTCTGTCGGAGAGAATCTTCAATCCCCGTTCTGACATGTGGCCTAGTTTATTATGCCACATCATCGTTGATTCTTCTTCTTCATTGGTTGACACAATGCACGCATTAGCTTCCAATAGTGTTTCCCCTTCAAGCATGAATAGATTTGCTGCAATCTTTTCTGCCTTCATTATCACAAGTGCTCCTTTTACAATTTTCATAATCCCATTTTCAACATGGGTCCTGCATCCAAGACTATCTATTTGCCCTACAGACAATAGATTCTTCTTCAAGCCCTTCACATGCCGTACATTCTGAATAGTGCGAACCGTACCATCAAACATCTTTATTTTGATAGTACCAATACCGACGATCTTTAAAGCATGATCATTTCCCATGCGTACAGCACCTCCTGGAATTGATTCATATTTATGGAACCATTCTCTTCGAGATGTCATGTGCCATGTTGCTCCTGAGTCTAGTAACCAGACATCCATGAACTGCTTTTTACTTTCATCTGTTGTTGCCTCGCTAAATAGAACTTCGGCATTTTCCCAGAAACTTGCTACATTCCCTTGAGCATTTGGTGACTCAGGGTCTCCGCTCTTCTTTTTGTTCCAACAATCCTTCTTGAAGTGCCCCTTCTTACCACAATTATAGCATTTAATATTTTTCCTGCTTCTTGACTTCGATCTACCACGATTCTGACTCCCACTGGAGCCACGTTCCGTTGATCTCCCTCGTGTCACCATCAAAGCTTCTGCTTGCTGGGAACTTGCCTGTCTGTCCTCCCTGTTTTTGCGCCTGTTTTCTTCTTCTAAAACAGCAGCCGCAATATCATCGAAGACTAGATAGTCTGAAAGAATGTTGTTCGTCAGGTTGATGATGAGTTGATCATACGTGTCAGGTAGACTTTGAAGTAAGATCTCAGCACGCTCAATTTCTTCTATTTTATGCCCCAATGTAGTAAGCTGAGAAAACAAAGTATTTAAGGTGTTGACATGGTCGGTAACCGAAGTGGATTCCGCCATTCGAAGAGTGTAGAGTCTCCTCTTTAGGAATATCTTATTGTGAAGTGACTTGGCCTCGTACAGTCTTGTTAGAGTATCCCATATCTCTTTTGCCGTCTTTTTCTCTGCCACACTGGACAATACCCCATCGGCTAGTGCTAAATGTAAATTGGCAATTGCATTGCCATCTATCTCTTTCCACTTTTCATCAGTGATTGTCGTGGGCTTGTCTCCAATTGCTTCCAAGTAATTATCCTTCCGTAAAATAGCCTTAATCTTCATTTTCCACAATGAGATATTGCTCCCATTGAACTTCTCAATATCGTACTTTGCTGCCATAGTGATGCTTCGACTTTTGGACTTGAACTGATTTTCACTATTTCACAGTACGTGAACAGTACCGTATTTGTGAATAGTACCGTATTTGTGAATAGTGCCGTATCCGTGAATAGTACTGTATCTGTGAATAGTACTCTGCAACCTATAGCTCTGATGCCACTGTTAGTAATTTATCAGGCGCAGCTGGCTCGCAAGCAAAGTAAAATTGAGAAAAACTGGAAATGAGTGGACACCGAATTTTACGTGGAAAACCCTTAAATAAATTAAGGGAAAAAACCACAGGCAAAAGTAGGAGGGTTTCACTAAGAGAAAGAATTACACCACCTTCTCTCTAAAATAAGGAGAGTACAATTTTAAAACTCACTCTTATAGTAGGAGAAAACACTCTTTATATAACAAAGAAGAGACCCTAATATTTTAGGAGATATTTATATATATGTTTTATATATATGTATTCTCACTATTCACTCTTCTTCTCCTTCCGCTCTCTACTGTCTCTCTCTCTCTTTCTTCCAACTTCACTTAGTCAAATGGGTTGAAGGAGCTTCTATTTATAGCCCTTAACCTCACCTACCACCCCTCTTAATTCATCAAAGTCTGTCGGAAGCTTCAAGATTGGTTGGCCGGAATTCAACGGTCGGTGGCCGAAATTGGTGCCGCCCATCTAGAATTCTTGAAGGTTGGTGGAGATTTGGTTGGTGGAGAAAGTCCACAAAGGTGGGTTTTACAAATTCACAAAGTTTCTGTACCCACATAACTATTCTTTCTTTCTCGTTGTAGTCGTTATTCATTTCTGCAAATTTTATGGGTAATTGTTCTTTTTTTTTCTTTTTTTTTTTGCTAAATAGTTTTATGGGTAATCTTAATGTTTGAGACTTACGAACAGATTGTTCGTACATTATATTGATTTTGTAATCAATTTAAATAAATAAATATTTTTCGGCCCATACTTTGCACGAAATGTCATTTCAATAATATTTTTGAAAAAATAAAAAATAATTTATTTCGTTAAAATACTTAAGTAACTTTCTAATTTGGAATCGAGAGAGAGAGAAGAGAGGGGTAAAAGATGGGATATGTGAGGCGCGCGAGTGAGGTAAATATTTGTTTTATGTTTGTTTCAGTGTGAATTCTATAATTAATTGTGTGCTTAATTATATTAATTGTGTGCTTAATTGTGTGCTCAACTTCTATTTCTATGTATTTTGTGGAGATGCTTAATTGTTAATTGTGTGCTTTGGTTTTTAAAACCCCCCTGATTTCAGTTTGTACAAGCTGAAATATAATTGTTAATTCTATAATTAGTACAAGCTGCGTATTGAAGTTAACACTACAAAATAAAGTTACGAGTTGAGCTGAGGTGTTAAAGCTGAGGTGGACAGTTAGTTAGGACACATCAGCATAGTTAGTTAGAGTTTTTTAATTTGATATAAGACTATAAATGTAGCTACTATGTATCTTTCATCTTTCAATGTAACAGACTATCTTTTCATCACAATGTATCAAATGTGCTCTTCTTCTTCATCAGTGTTCAATAAATAAAAGCTTTGTTTAAGATGGTGTCAGAACGTTAATGGCGATCGTTCTTGTTACGAGTCTTCCGCGTCTTCGTCACTTTTGATTCAGGTGTATTCTATTCTTGTTACGTACTCGAGGTCGTCTGTTTCAAAGCTTTTATTGAGTTTCTTTGATTGATTTGTTCATCATCATCTTTTGTTTGATCTGTTCATCATCATTTGTTCATCATTTTTGTATGAATCGGAATTCTTCATTTCATACACTTGTTTCTTGATTCACATAGTTGATAATCGTTTTTTTTTTGAGTAATTGATCCTGTTTCTTGATCATTCATCACAAATTTTGACTCATATCTAGACATTTCTTGTTTCCGATAAGATCTAATGGCTTCATCTAATACGAACGCTTGGAATCGACCTCTTGCTAATACTAATAGTCAAGATACATCAAGTATATTTTACATACATCCTTCTGATGCAAACACTACACAACTAGTTTCGGTGAAATTTAACGGAACTGGTTTTAGCAACTGGAAACGTTCAATAATTCTTAGTTTGTCAGCCAAAAATAAGCTTGGATTTGTTGATGGAACGGTTGTTAAACCAGCTGATGGAACTGCTGATTTTAAGGCTTGGGAACGTTGTAATGACTTGGTGTGTTCTTGGTTGCTATGCAATTTAGATGAGTCTATTTCTCGGAGTGTGTTTTTCTTTAAAACTGCACGTGAAATTTGGCTTGATCTAGAGGAACGATTTGGTTATGCATCAATGGCTTAGATCTTTGCTCTTGAACAACAATTATCTGATTTACATCAAGGATCTAAGAGTGTTTCTGATTTTTTTACTGAAATCAGAAGCTTATGGGATGCAATGAGTGACATTAGCCCTCTGCCTTGTTGTACTTGTCAAAAATGTACTTGTAATGTTACTCAGAAGGTTTTTCAGATGCAACAAGACCATAGGTTGATACAGTTTATGATGAAGCTTTCTGAGAAATTTGCTACTGTGAGAGGCAATGTTCTTATGCAACAGCCTTTACCTAGTTTATCTAATGCTTTTAGAGTGTTTGCTCAGGAAGAAAGGCATCAAGAACTGTCACAATTTGGTGCACAGACTGAATCTTTGGCTTTTATTGCTGATAATAAAAGGAATTATAAGACTGGAGGTTTTAATGTTCAAGGACAGGGTAGTTTGTCTGGAAATTTGTCTGGCAAGAGTAATGCTAAGTCTGCTGGTAGTTTCAAGAAAATGAACAATTATTTTTGTAATCACTGTAAGATAGCTGGGCACAGTATTGAGAGGTGTTTTAAGCTCCATGGATACCCTGCTGGTTACAAGGGTGCTCGAGACAGGAAATTTGCTGCAACAGCAGTTAATGAGTCTGAATCTGAGGATAAATCTGAGGGTGCTTCTGCCATTACAGTTGCACAGTATCAACAATTGATGGATCTTCTCAAAAAGCAGTCTATTTCACAGAATCAACCTGGCCAGGCTTTATTAGCTGGTAAGACTTGTTTATTGGCTGATACTGTTCTGCATACTGACTGGATAATTGATAGTGGTGCTACAGACCACATTTGCTCTAATTTGAGTATGTTCTCTACTTATAAACCAGTAAATGGTTCTTCTGAATTTATTGTTATACCTGATGGTAAACAAGTTCATATTTCTCACATTGGATCAGTCAAAATCAATGATATGGTCCTTCACAATGTCTTGCACATTCCAATGTTCAAGTACAATCTTATTTCTGTTAGAAGACTCTGCATTGATATGCATTGTTCAGTTGTTTTTAATGGACCTGAATGTATCATACAGGACCTTTTGAAGAAAAAGAAGCCAGTTGTTCTTGGTAGTTTTCATGGTGGCCTGTACAGTACAGCAGGAGCACAGATCAATCAATCTGACAAGAAGAGTATGCTGAGTATTAAAGAAGATTTTAGTGTTTGGCATTTGAGGCTTGGACATATTCCCTTCAGTAGATTACATTTGATACCAGACTTGTCATAATTACAGAATTCTTCAAACTTGATATGCCAAATTTGTTCTTTAGCAAAGCAAACTAGACTTCCTTTTTCTTCCAGTAGTATCAAGACTAAATTTCCGTTTGAATTGTTACATATTGATGTGTGGGGACCTTATAAGGTCAAGTCTTACAATGGATGTAATCAGTTTTTAACAATTGTAGATGATTTTAGTCGATTTACTTGGGTTCACATGTTAAAGCACAGAACTGATTCTGTAAAAGTGATGATGGATTTCTTATCTTATGTGGAGACTCAATATAAAACTAAAGTCATGACAGTTCGTTCAGATAATAATTATGTCAAGGGCTTATGAAAGTTTTGTTTCTTGCCAAGGGAATTGTTAACCAGACTAGTTGTAGTCACACTCCACAACAAAATGGAGTTGTGGAGCGCAAACATAGACATCTTCTTGAGACTGCAAGATCCTTATTTTTTCAGTCAAAACTTCCTCAGAAATTTTGGAATGAAATCATCAACCTCCTTCTTATTTGTACTAGATCCCATTTGATACATTGTGATGAAGGACTATAAGAAAATTTTGTCTATCACAATTTTGTGTCTAGGTTACCTTTACAGATCCTTACCCATAAGAAAATCTACTAGAAATCATCAACCTCCTTCTTATTTGTCTTCATATCACTGTCCTACAGTTTCTGTTCCTAAACACTGGTGTAATCTTGTGCAAAATCCTGTGTCAGTGGTTGTTCCTCAGTGTGACATTATTGAACCTTGTTCATATCAAGAGGCTGCATCCAGTCCTATTTGGGTTAAGGCTATGCAGACTGAATTACAGGCTTTACATGATAATCACACATGGGATCTAGTACCTCTTCCAGCAGGTAAAAAGACCATTGGTTCTAAATGGGTGTTTAAAGTAAAACGTAGAGCTGATGGTAGTTTGGAGCGTTGTAAGGCTCGCTTAGTGGCTAAGGGATATAATCAGAAATTTGGTTTTGACTATGAGGAGACGTTTTCTCATGTTGTAAAGATGAGTACAGTACGAATTTTGTTGTCTTTGGCAGCATCTAAACATTGGAAGTTACATCAACTCGATGTTAACAATGCTTTTCTACACGGTATTCTAAAGGAAGAGGTTTATATGGCTGTTCCAGATGGACTTCCTAATCCAAACAATCTGGTATGTTTACTTAGAAAATCTATATACGGTATGAAACAAGCATCTCGTGAATGGCATGAAAAGTTAGTTGAGGAACTGTTAATTCAAGGTTTCAAGCAGTCTAAAAACGATTACAGCTTGTTTATTAAGAGACAAAATGGACTTGTTTGCATAGTAGCAGTTTATGTTGACGATGTGATCTTAACAGGAGATGACACTGATGCAATTCTTAATTTGAAGACACATTTAGATATTACATTTGGCATTAAAGATCTTGGAGAACTTCATTTTTTTTCTGGGAATTGAAGTTACTTATATCGATGAGGGGATTGTTTTATGTCAACAAAAATTTGCAAAGGATTTATTGTCTGAGGCTAAAATTGATTTGTCTCATCCTACTTGTACTCCATTGCCAGTCAATTTAAAACTTTCACATGGTGATGGTAATTTACTACCTAATCCTGAAGTCTATAGGTCATTAGTTGGTAAATTTAATTACCTCACTAATACTCGACTTGATCTCTCTTATACTGTCCAAACTTTAAGTCAATATATGCATGAACCTAAGACTACTCATCTGGCTGCTTTACATCATACATTGCGGTATCTAGCTGGTACTATACATCAGGGTATTTTACTCAAAGGTACAGATCAGTTAACACTACAAGCCTTCTTAGATGCAGATTGGGCATCTTGCATTGATTCTCGTCGTTCAGTCACTGGTTATCTTGTTCTATTTGGTAGTTCTCCAGTTTCTTGGAAATCAAAGAAATAAAGTACTGTTTCTAAATCTTCTGCAGAATCCGAATATCGTGCAATGGCTTCAGCAGCTGCAGAAGTTACATGGTAGTTCGCTTACTGGAAGAGCTTGGTGTTACAAACTTAAAACCAGTGGTGTTAAATTTTGATAATCAGTCTGCTCTTCACATTGCAAAGAATCCGATTTTCCATGAACGTACGAAGCATATCGAACTTGATTGTCATTTTACTCGTGACAAGGTCTTAGAAGGATTATTGCAGCTCACTTATCTTCCTACTCGTTCACAACTAGCTGATGTTTTGACAAAGGTGGTTCCTTCTGCTCAATTCAACTCTTTGCTGTCCAAGTTGGGAATGTATCCATCTCCAACTTGAGGGGGGGTATTGAAGTTAACACTACAAAATAAAGTTACGAGTTGAGCTGAGGTGTTAAAGCTGAGGTGGACAGTTAGTTAGGAAACATCAGCATAGTTAGTTAGAGTTTTTTAGATCTGATATAAGACTATAAATGTAGCTACTCTGTATCTTTCATCTTTCAATGTAACAGACTATCTTTTCATCACAATGTATCAAATGTGCTCTTCTTCTTCATCATTGTTCAATAAATAAAAGCTTCGTTTAAGACTGCGTTCTAATTATCTCTTTTTATTTTTTCTTCATATCTTCATTTTATTTGCTCGTAGCGGCTTCAATCAATCTTTAATGTCTTTGTCATTTCCAAACCCTTAAATCCAATCCAATTTGTTTGTAGGACGTTAAAAAATTTAAATTACTCACACTGATTTCCAGGTATAATTTTAATAGTATAAAACTATATGTAGTGTACATTGTTGATTTTTTATATACGTAGTTGTTATCTATTAGTGCCAATTTGCGTTCAACGCATGTAATATGGTGCGTAGCGGTGATCAGAAAAAATTGAAGTTGAAAAATTAATTTAAAAAAAAATTAAAATCACATCGAGAAAAACTAAATCGAACAAAAAACCGAATAGAAGAACCAAATTACTCCGTAATAGTTTGGTTCAGGTTTTGACAAAAATCGAACCATAATTAACAGAATTGCTACATTATATTTATTTTTAATATTTAATATATACTAGCTTAAAGCACGTGCGATGCACGTAATTTTTTTAATATTATATGAATATTTTTTAGTAATTTGAATTAAATTTTTTTTAAACCTGAATAACTTAAATTTTTCAATGAGATGATTTCATGATAATTATATAAATGTTATTCGTGATATTTCTAAAAAAAACGGATTTTAGTTAGAAAATATAGAAAAGATGATAGGTTTTAGTTAAAAAGGTAATCAGTTAATTATTAGTATTATAATACTATTATTTTATTTTATTAAATAGAAACGCATGTGATATAATTGGAAAATGAGAGATTTTAGTTAGAGAAAATAGAAAAGGTAAGGTGAAAATTTAAAAGGTGGCATGTTTTAGGTGAAATAGGTAATTAATTAATTTATAGTAATTATAATTTAATTATGTTATTTTACTAATTAAATTTGCTCGTAGTATTTTTAGAAAAGGAGAAATTAATGTTGCGCGTGATATATCTAGAAAAAGAGAGATTAAAAAAGATAAAAAGATTATACGTTTTAACTGAAAAAAGTAATCGATTAATTATTAGTATTATAATTTTATTATTTTATTTTATTAAATAGAACTGTCTGTGATATAATTGGAAAAGTAGAGATTTTATTTAAAGAAAATAGAAAAGGTAACGTGAAAATTAAAAAGATGACATGTTTTAGGTGAAAAAAGTATTTGATTAATTTATAGTAATTATAATTTAATTATGTTACTTTACTAAATAAAATTGATCATAGTTTTTTTAGAAAAAGAGAAATTAATGTTAACCATGATATTTCTAGAAAAAGAGGAATTTTAGTTAGAAAATATATAAAAGATGATACATTTTAGCTGAAAAAATATATTTTAGTTAGAGAAAAGAAAAAATGTAACATGTTTTGGTTGAAAAAGGTAACTGATCGATTAATTAATAGTAATTATATTAAACAACATTGTTTGTAGTATTTTTAAAAATGAAGAAATTTTAGTTAGATAAAATATCATGTGCATGTTTTATGTGAAAAAGGTAATTGATTAGTTTATAGTAATTATAATTTAATTACGTTATTTTACTAAAAATAATTGTTCGTAGTTTTTTTAGAAAATGAGAAATTAATGTTGCCCGTGATATTTCTAGAAAAAGAATGATTTTAATTAGAAAATATAGAAAAGAGGATATGTTATAGCTGAAAAGTAAGATTTTAGTTAGAGAAAAAAAAAGGTAACATAATTTGGTTGAAAAAGGTAATTAATCGATTAATTAATAGTAATTATATTAAACAAAATTGCTCGTAGTATTTTAAAAAAAGAGAAATTTTAGTTAGATAAAATATCAAGGGTCCTCTGATTTAATGAAATAAATAAATAATATTATAATTAGTAATAACTAACTGATTACTTTTTTTCAACTAAAGGGTAATATTTTTTCTATATTTTGTAATTGAAATATATCATTTTCAAACTTGCTATTTTTACCTCTTTTTCAGCTACCCTTACTTAGGTATTCTTTACTTATTTTATATTGCTTGATAAGTAACCAATTACCTTTTTCAATTATTATCTTTTGTACATTTTCCAATTAAAATATCTTATTTCCAAACATAACATGGATCCTTCTATATTTAATGAAATAAACTACTAATATTATAATTATTAATAACTAACTGATTACCTTTTTCAGATAAAAGGTAATATCGTTTTTATAATTTTAAACTAAAATATCTCATTTTCAAAATTATATTTTTTACTTTTTTTTCGACTATTATCTCCAAAACTTGGCTTTTTTACTTATTTTTCAAGCTACTACCTTTTCAAATATGGATTTTATCTATAATTAAATAGGGGTAAATAAGTAAAATCAATAGGTACTGTACCGATCAACCGACCAAACTTTTAATGTTTCAAATTTTATATAATAGTATTTTGATTTTGTTAGTGATTAGAAGATATGATGTGATATTTTTGGGTATATGTTAATTATTGGTAAATAGGATATGATCGAAAGATATGATATGATTGATGTTTTTAGATGTTTATAAAAGGTAATATCTTCAACTAAAAGTAAATGTGAAAAAGACAATAGACTAATTACCATAATTATATTATGTTATTATTTATTTTAAGTGTTTTAACAGTATAGATATTGTATAGATTTTTCTTTATAATAAAGGTTAAATAAGTAAATTCACGAAATACTAAAAAAACATATACCAAAAAATAGGTGACAAAATTTTTAATATTTCGGCTAATGTTTTCTTATTATAAACAATGTATACATATTTTTAATATATTTTATCAATAATTGAAAAATATGATGTTATATTTTCGGGTATATATTAATGATTGTAAGATTAGTTTTAAATTAGAAAGGTAACATGTTTTAATTCGAAAGAAAATATTAATGATTGGAAGATATGATACGATTGATGTTTTTAGGTGTTAATAAAAGGTAATATCTTTAATTAAAAGTAAATATTAAAAAAGGCAATTGACTACTTACCATTAATTTATATTATGTCATCATTTATTTTAGGAGTTTTAATAGTATAGATATCATATTTTTTTTATAATTAAGGGTAAATAAGTAAATTAACTACATATAGATATCATATTTTTTTTATTTACGTGGAAGAAGAAGGTGAATGAGTAGAAAAAGGAAATGCAAGTAGGCAACTATGAATTGGGAAGGACTATTGGAGAAGGAAATTTCGGAAAAGTTAAATTAGTTAAGTTGAGTAAAAATTGTAATTGATAATAATAGATTAATAATATTAATATTAATTGGGTGTAAGGGTAATTAGGTAAATTAAATAGGTACCGTTCGACCAAACTTTTAATGTTTCGGCAAAAGTTAAATTAGTTAAGTTGAGTAAAAATTGTAATTGATAATAATAGATTAATAATATTAATATTAATTGGGTGCAAGGGTAATTAGGTAAATTCAATAGGTACCGTTCGACCAAATTTTTAATGTTTCGGCTTTTATATAATAGTATAGATTATTTTATACTAGCTGATAAGCCATGCGAAGCACGGGCATAGATTGAACACGAGTCGAGATTAAAAAATTAATATTAATACACTATTTAATTATGTAGTTATAAAGAATCGAATCCGAGATAAAGTTAAAAAAATTAAAGTAAATAAATATTTATAATTATGTCAGGAATTGAACCCCATATAGGAAATCGAACACGCGATGAAATTAAAGAAATTAAATTAAATAATAAATCTTGTATAATTATGTAGTTGGAAAGAATCGAACCCCGTCAAACCCCTTAATCGAACCCCTTATAGGAAATCGAACATGGGCTGAAATTAAATTAAATAATAAATCTTGTATAATTATGTAGTTGGAAGGGATCGAACCCCGAGTTAAGTGATAACCAAATTTGGTAATTTTGGTACTTTGGTACTATTGTGTACCATTAAAACATGGTTTTGCACATTAATATAGAGTAATAGAGTATAGATGATAATTTTGAAAAAATTGATTTCAATATTCATTACATAAATATTTATTTTTAGATTAATATAATAAATTATATGACTCTATAAGATCAATATTAATAAATTAGTTTTCAGTTTAATTTTTAAATTTTTGTAAATTAAATTTGTATTAGTTTTTTGATATGCAAATGCTATAATGTTGTTTTCCATTGTTGTCTATATATATATTTGTCGTGTTTATTACTTTTTATTTATGAAAATATGAATTATATATGAAAAATAATGTTATAAAATGAATTTAGTTGGGTTCACGAATTTGGAAGTGATTATATTTTTAGTATAATATAATTATTGATTTTATATATTATTTATTTTACCAAATACATTATCAACCAAAATTTCGTACAAGTAAAAGGGAAAAAAAATATTAAAAATCAAAGTCGATAAACGATTAACCGAAATTGAAGAAATCGTTTTATACAGTTTGATTACGGTTAATAGCAATTAATCGAACCGAATCGAATATATTAATTTGTAATTGTTAATCCTAAAAATCGCACCATGAATATCCCTAAATACATAAATAATATACACGTATGTAATTTCTTTCAAAGTATTTGAATTATTTTAAATTATTATAATTAACTATCGAAATGACTTAACTCACCCGTCTCTTTAAAAAATTAACAAATGCTGCTTTTCATTGCTTTCTTTGGCGATGGTTTCATCCACTATTCGGAGGAGTTTTATATATTTGTATAGATAATCTATAAATCTTTAAGTCTGGGTAAACTCTTTGTCATTCTTACAGAATAGATCTTAATATCGAATCCTGAGTCCCAAACCGTAAGTCTGTGTTTAAGGCGAACTTTGTTGAGGATTCATTGTGAGTTTGCAACCTATTGATGTTACTCTTACATGCTAAAATTTTAAAACCTGGTGCTGCTGAAAGCGCACAGCTACGTGGATTAATTGTACAAGGTTGTATGTGGGTAGTTAACGGGACAAAGAAAAGGTTGTATGCGGGGTTGTGGTGGAACCGTTGAAAGTTAACACAAGACATCGACAACATACGATTCAACAATGATATAACGGTAGTTATGATCAAGCATCGAGCAAAAGGTGCGGGCGGCCGAGGCAATAAAACACGGGAGGCATGATCATGCATTATCGATTATAATTATTTTATGCAAAAGACTAACCTATAACTCAAGTACGGTAAAATGCAATATGTTCTCTGTTTTGTGCACTTGTGGTTTAGAATGTGCAAATGAAAGGGAGGAATACAGTAGTGCTTGGTGATAGATCATTCTAGACATCTTTAGCACAATTCATAAAGATAACATTCTGACGAATAGTAGGAGAGACAATATTCAATATCCAGGATGTGACAATATCATTACAACGATTCAAAAAGAGAACAAATTGACTGTTGAAGCAGGATTAGCATAAGAGCCATCTATAAAAGCTAATTAGAGTTTTGATGGAATCTTCTTCGATCTACTCCATTGACTAGTTGTGATCGGACAAAGCTATTGTCAGAAGAAGCATATCTGGATGATCAGACGAGGAATGATAGTATGAGTTATTACAATCAATCACAGTAGTACCAGATCCAAGCGATGTTGAACCTTGAGCAACAGTTGAGTAAGTTGCCTCATCGATGTGCTTGAAGAATCCGTGATAGATTCAAGAAATGTAACAACGTATTTGCAGAAAAGAAGCTTCATCATAAATCTCTAGCTAATTTCTGGGAATCTAATTTCCATTTGGATAATGACAACATAAATCTCTAATTTCAGGTTGGACATCGAGTATATAAATCGAACACTAGTACAAAACTGATCTTTTACGTCGCCTCATATACGTCGGTTCTGGCCAAAGGCGACGTATAAAGTACTTAAACGTTGGTTCCGCCTAAAGGCGACGTTTATATGCATTTTAAAACATTTTTTACGTCGGTTCAAGAAAATGCCGACGTATAAAGTTATATTATACGTCGGTTGAGTAAAAGGCGACGTATCTAATGCTACTATATACGTTGGTTGAGGAAAAAACGACGTATATAATGATACTATATACGTCGGTTAAGTAAAAGGCGATGTATATGATGACATTATACGTCGGTTGAGGAAAAGGCGATGTATATAATGCTATTATATACATCGCTCTTAATATAACCGACGTATAAAACCTTTAAAGATATAACTTCTAATCAACACCGTCTAATCTAGTTTGGAGCGTCTTTACTCTAGTTTGGAGCGTCTATTGTGCTCATTCACACACTCCAATCTACCCTAATCTCTCTCGCCCCTCTCTCTCTGCGGCGCCTCTTTCTACACACTATTTTGAAGACGAGTGATTTCGGCCTCTCTTCTAAGATTCACATGCACTTAAATATGTTCTATTCATCGTTCAAGGATCATAGTGATGTATATTGTGCTGGGTTGGTAAAATCGAAAGATGTTTGGGGATCGATTCTCTTAATCGATGAAATGATTAAGAGATTATCTTCAAAATCGACAATTATATATATATATATATATATATATATATATATATATATATATATATATAGGCTAGTGGTCAAATAGAAACCAATCTTAGAATAGAAACTAGAAACCAACACTAAATAAATTATATTTCATTTATTCTAATGGCCCCGCCAGGGGCACCTTCACAAAAAGTGTTTAGAATTATTGGCTCCATCCAGAAAAAAAAAAAAAAAAAACTGTTCACGCTGACGTCACTGCCACGTCAGCAGTGAACAGTAATTTTTTTTTTTTTTTTTTTTGCTGGATGGAGCAAATAATTTTATGAACTTTTTGTATTGGGGTACCCCTAATTTGGTCATTAGATTAGCTTGAAATATTTAATTTATGTTTAGTTTCTAGTTTCTATTCTAATTTAGTTTCTATTAGAACAAGACCCTATATATATATATATATATATATATATATATATATATATATATATATATATATATATATTTACAATCCAATTCAAACACTCTTCAGCTAGTCGC
Organism: Kitagawia praeruptora; assembly: GCA_037693485.1. Classification (NCBI taxonomy): domain Eukaryota; kingdom Viridiplantae; phylum Streptophyta; class Magnoliopsida; order Apiales; family Apiaceae; genus Kitagawia; species Kitagawia praeruptora. The sequence goes on from CM075351.1 coordinate 65,747,046, forward strand.
CAGCTTTATTCTTCCCCAATTCAAACATGAAACACCACCCGCTTCAAACACCAGCCGTACTCTCTTCAATTATTAAACTCTCTCTTTGTTTTCCCCGATTAAATTCTCTCGCTGTTTTCCCCAATTAAACTCAAAATTCAACCCGCTGTTACTTCAATTGGATAATTGAAGTAATCAAACACCCGCTGTTACTCCATTGTTCTTCCCCCCGCTGTTGCTTCAAAGGTATCTCTCTCTCTCTCTCCCTCTCCCTCTTTGTGTGTGCATGTGTGTTAAATTGGGTCTTTCAATTGGGTCTCCCAAATTGAAACTCGAACATGAACTTTTTCCGGCCAATTGTTCTATCCCTGATTTCTTAATCAATATCATCCTCTTCCTAGTTCCTTCTCGTGGTGCAAATAATTTCTGTAAGTCCAAATCATTTCTGGATTTTTATTCATATAAACTTGTTCTGTACAACCCTAATGGGTAATATTTGGAGGTTTTGTACAACGCCTTTTGAATTGCGAGTAAGTTTCGACATCCTGTGCTTGTTTATTACTTTTATTCATATCGTTTCGAATATCGTTTATCAGTTAATTGCGTGAATTGTTGTTTCTTCTCCCATTCGTTTGTAAGTCTGAAGAAGCAATGTGTGTGTGTGGGGATATTCTTAGAGTCAATTGATTTGATTGAATGTTTATATGCTGATGATAATGACTTACTTGTAACAGTAGTTGTGATGATATGGAAGATGCACCCTAACTGTTTGTCTTGTCTGATTTGTAATAGTGCCCTAATTTATGGTTTATAATCTGTTCCCTTTGTTTGTAATTTGACGATTCACTAGTCATTGGTTTTCATAACAATTCATCCTTCAATTTATAAAAACAAGAGACTTAATTAGGACTGGAGGAGATAACAGAAACAATGGTCAAGTTCCATTGGTAAACTATTATATAAAAAAACATATATGATATTGACTAACCCAAAACCAGATGATGCATAGAACTTCTTGGAATTCGGAATGGAGTCGATGGACATTCCCCTGAATCTATCAGCAAATGAAAATAGCTGCCCACAAAATAAATAAAATTAAGTTCCTGGCATCTATAGAGCTTATTTCTTAAAAGTTAAGTTCAAGTGTAATGTAGAGTTTACCTGTTTAGCATGCACTAACAAAAGATTGGAGTAGGAAGAGTCATAAGGCTTGAATGCTAAAGAAGCTGCAGCCAAGGCAGCTGCAGTTTCACCAGCAAGATCCGAGCCTGGATTATTGGTGTCAAGTTTATAAGCAGTCCTTGGGGTTGTCATGTCCTCAGCTCGCTCCCAACAATAATGATCAGAATCTCCATCCCCTACCTGAACATATTAAAATTATTTAACAAAAAGTAGTATTGTTGTCATTTAATCTTGAATTCAATACAGCATAGTTTGTTCCGAGCATGACAGAATATAAAAGACCATCTACTTATAAAATTAATTGAATAAATCTGGGAACACCGTGCGCAAATGTATTAATTGAATAAATGTGTTTGTCTTGTCTGATTTGTAATAGTGCCCTAATTTGTGGTTTATAATCTGTTCCTTTTGTTTTTATATAGTTGTGATGATATGAAAAGTTTTTGTATTTCCTCAGATTCGAATGCCTCTGTGTTTCCTCATATTCGAATGCTGAAGTCGACCACTTGTGACAATTGTACTTTTATGCAGATTGCTTCATTCTTTTAAACTAAATGATTACTTTAAAATATTTATGGCTTTACATAATGTTCTGCAGTCCACAAGACCCCCTTGTATCTTGCCCAAGATAATATCCAAAAAGAAGCTCATCCCACCATTGAAAAATGTTGTGAAAATACGTTTCATAGTGTTACAGAGCTATCAATGGGTGGTGGAAACTTACCAGGTCTTTCAGTTATTGATATGGTAATTCTTCCTTCCATCAGCATGTATGTCTTGAATTAAATGAAGCATGTCTCGTTTTATATATTGTTGTTTTATATATGTCTAAGAGTCATACTAGCAAATTTTGGCACTGACAAGTTGTGTTCAGCACACATCTGTACCCGAGTCTATCTACGGGACATGCTGCACGGCTAGTTCAGAAGCAAATTAATCATATTCTATGAATGTTTTAACTACTAACAAGTAACAACACAAGGCTTAGTAATTACTTGGTACTACTAGGTTCATATTTTTTTTATCTTTATATTCTTATATGTGAGTATTCTGTTGTTCTTCTGTTGTGTTTTATGCCTTTATCTACAATGTATTATTCTGCACATTATGTTTGTCACTTCACAAATTGATTAGTTGCATCATGTTTGATTTAGGTTACATAGATCGATTACTTGTCGTGCATATTCAGTAATATGAACCAGATTAAGGCTCAAACTAGCAGTGTTGGTGATCATTTCTCCCAGTCCATTTGCGAAAAAAACAGGTTACAAAATAACCGTCATTTACACACTATTTTTGTTATTGTTTTCTGTGGATTGATAACTGATTTTGATGTTTGTAATTTTAATTAGTGAGATTGCAGGGGGGAGCAGATTGTGTAGAGGTTATTTATTTGTACATTACTTTGTTGATATAACGAAAATTTTCCATGTTTTTGCTGCTAATTTATTTGGTACTAATTTTTGTTATTTTTTCTATGGTAATTATAGAGATGTCGGCAGGAGAGTATAAGAGGAGAGAAGGGTGAAGATTTATTTGGATGAAGCGTAGATTCCGTCGAACTTGTGTGAAATTGTAGAGTGTTAAATTTTGTGGTTGCATTATCTCGAACAATCTCTCTTACATGACATGGTTGGCCCGCTCGATCGAGAATTTGTAAACATCTTGATGTATTTTTTTGAAGTCTGTTACATTAATAACTTTATTTAGTTCATGATTGTGTTCAGATTTAATTTAAAAGTTGAAAGCTGGAAAATTTTTGTTATTTTAGGTTTTTGGTTGTACAAAATTTTGTTAAAACATGTTTTCTTATTGTTGAATATGTTTGTAGGTATGGGTATATAAAAACAAAATTTAAAAAAAAAATATTTTTGACAATATATGTCGGTTCCCAAGGGGCAACATATAAAATATAACATATATACGTCGGTTATATCAATGAACCGACATAAAAGAAAAGGCAATATACGTCGGTTTTTTTGTTTTATACGTCGCCTATTGTAACTCATATACGTCGGTTTTTTTTGGTTTTTTTAGGTCGGTTATTAAACCGACGTATATTCTACATTTTACGTCGCCCTTTTAACCGACGTAAAAGACTCATTACTTTATACGTCGCCCCTCCATACGTCGCCATTTAACCGACGTATACGACTTATTTAACCAACGTAAAAGGTCATTTTTGTACTAGTGATAGGATATTTTTGGGCCAGTAAGATAAGGCACAGAGCAAATAACAAACATAAATCATTAAAACAAACAATAACAAACAACAAATCATTAAAACAAACAACCATAAATCATTTTTATGGTTCACCACATAAAAACCACAAAATAACAATTTAAAACAACCATAACCATAGGAAATGTAGATAATTTAAAACAAAGTTTCGATCACATTCTTTATTACAAAACAACTTCTTACTTAATTGGTTCACCACCAACAACAGCTTCTTACTTAACTAGTTCACCACGTACCTCCAACATCATGCGTCCTCTGCTGCTCAGCCGTACCTCCAGGCGCCACCGGCTCAGGTAGCCTAGATAGAATCTTTAACTGCCTACTTTTTAATTCTTCAAACTCATTCTTCAGGTTAACATCACCTAAAAATTAACAAAATAATATGCCAGTGTTGATCCGAAAGCGGTAGTCACAATCACAGTTCCAGCCATCCGAAAATAGTTCTACAAAATACACAGGAGAGAAATCAATATGTGTTCTTCACTGTCATTCCAAATGGAATGAAAAATGCACAATATAACAACATACTGTACAAATCAGTATAGTCATGATGGAACCATGTGCTAATTTGTAATGAATTTACACTGCAATTGCTGGAAGAAAATTCTGCATTCACATCAAACTTATTTTACACTTAAAACATTTGCCTATATAGGCTACAGACATTAACTGACACCTGACAAAACTACCTATAACTGCCTATCCACAATTTTCACTAAACTTCCCACATAGTTACACATAACTGAATTAATAAAGCTGACTTAATAACAGAACATAACTGCTAAACATTCAAATACAAATAACAAAGATACTAGTTCTTCCAGCTGTTAAGAACACAATTTTGAATCAACTTCCAACAAGTCAATATTAGCCGAGTCAATGTTATAGTAAGTTGAGTATGAGAGAAGTCAAAGCAAGTTGACTGAGTTTCTTATAAATATAGCTTGTACTATTTAGTTCATTATGCTTTGAAAGGTAAGAAAATGAAAGTGTTTCAACCATCCCTCCTATACTAGGTAAGGAAAGTTTTATCTCTACAATTTTTTTAACAAAAATTATAGTATCATTGATATTTTGGGTTATTTCAAACAATTTGGTTGTTTTAAAATCAAGTGAATAATTTCTAGTATAATTTTCATTATTTTATTTATAAAAGTTATATTAATAATTTTATTGCGATGCATTTATTTTTATTAATTATTACCGATGCACTTAATATATATTATGCACAAGGTCCTCTAAACTTCAGGACGACCCTGTATGCATACTAATAATATTATCTAATAATATTAATACTAATAAATAAATTGTAAAAATCTAAGTAAGTCAAACTCGATTTGACTCCGAAACTCGAAACTCGGATCGGATGAGGGGTTAAAAACGAGTACTCGGCTGGCTCGACGATTTTTAGAACACTGCATATGATATATGTAATTATTGATCATTTTGACAATAAAAAAGTCAAACAAACATATTTGAATGGGAGTGAGGGAGTACAACTTATTTCGTTTATTATAATATACTACCTTCGTCCCAACTATTTGTATTGTTTGATTTTTATGATTAAACTAGGTTACCATCCGTGCGATGCACAGATTTTTTTTAATATTATATGAATTTTTTTCATTAATTTAAATTAACTTTTTTTAAACATGAATTTTGGAGGCTTAAATTTTTATATGAGAATATTTGATAACAATTAAATAAATGTTATTCGTGATATTTCTAGAAAAGAAGGAATTTTAGTTAGAAAATATAGAAAGATGATAGGTTTTACTTGAAAAAGGTAAACGATTAATTGTTAGTAATTATAAAATTATTATTTTATTTTATTAAATAGAATGCCCTTGATATGATTGGAAAAAGAGATAATTTAGTTAGAGAAAATTAAAAAGATAACATGTTCTAGGTGAAAAATGTAATTGATCAGTTTATATTAATTGTAATTTAATTATGTTATTTTACTAAATAGTAAATACAATTGCTCGTAATGTTTTTAGAAAATGAGAAATTAATATGTCAGTGATATTTCTATTAAAATCAAAATTTTAGTTAAAAAATATAGAAAAGATGATACGTTTTAGCTGAAAAAGGTGATCGGTTAATTATTAATATTATAATATTATTAGTTTATTGTACTCCCTCTGTCCCACCCAATTCTTAACACTTTTTAATCACTTTTTAGCACGCATTTTAGGATGAATTTTAAGAATAGTTCCATAACTTTTTTTAAAATTTTTTTTTTGTATAAAAATAGGATTGTTCTATTTTTATACAGAAAAAGAAAATTTCAAAACTAAGTTACGAAACTATCATTAAAATTCACCTTAAAATGCATGCCAGATACTCTATTTTGAAATGATAACAAATGAACGGGACGGGGGGAGTATTAAATAAAACCGCCCGTGATATAATTGAAAAATGAGAGATTTAAGTTAAAGAAAATAGAAAGGTAACGTGAAAATTAAATAGGTGACATGATTCATGTGAAAAAGGTAATTGATTAGTTTATTGTAATTATAATTTAATTATGTTATTTTACAAAATAAAATTGTTCATAGTGTTTTTAGAAAATGAGAAATTAATGTTGCCCGTGATATTTCTAAAAAAAGGAATTTAATTAGAAAAAATAGAAAAGGTGATACGTTTTAACTAAAAAGGTAATAGGTTAAGTATTAATATCATAATATTATTATTATATTTGTATTAAATAGAAATGTCCATGATATAATTGGAAAAAAAAAGAGGTTTTAGTAAGAGAAAAAGAAAAAGGAAACGTGTTTTGGCTGAAAAAGGTAACCATCCATGATATAATTGGAAAAAGAGAGATTTTAGTTAGAGAAAAAAGATAAGGTAGCGTGTTTTGCCTGAAAAGGTAATTGATTAGTTAATAATAATGTAATATAATAATGTTATTTTATTAAACAAAATTGTTCATAATGTTTTTAAAAAGAAGAAATTTTAGTTAAATAAATTGTAAAAGGTATTGTATTTTACCTGAAAAATGAAATTATTTAGTTATTGAAAAATAGAATAGGTATTATGTTTAACCTGAAAAAGGAAATTGATCAATAAAGGAGAAATTTTAGTTAGATAAAAAATTAAAAATATTGTATTTTACATGAAAAAGGAAATTATTTAATTATTGAAAAATTGAAACGATAATATGTCTAACTTGAAAAAGGAAATTGATTAGTTAGTGTTAGTCACAGAGACATGCCTGTTTACATCAAATAACAAGCCTAATTGTTTGTAATGCTTTGCATTACTTACATGACCTCTTAACTAAGGGAACCTCTAGTTGTAGAGTCTCTACTTGTTCTGTACTTATAATAGGCACCAAATCCTAGTTGTGTAACTGTACTTATGAAGTCAAGAATAATGCTTGAAAGAAGTTCAAAGGTTCATGCCTCAAGCAAGAAGATAAAGACTGTCAAATAATCACAGTTGGGATTTGAAGAAAGTGAAGAATTGCCTAAGTACCAATTCGAGAAGTGGTTTTGTCTATTCGAGAAGTCTAGCATTCGAGAAGTCAGGGATTCGATATCTCAAGACACTATTCGATATCTCTGAATACACTGTTCGATATCTCATTCGATATCTCAGAGATTCGATATGTCTACTACTCTATTCGAGAACTCAAGAAGTCAACAAGTCAAAGTGGTATTCGAGTTCTCAAAGAGTCAACAAGTCAAAGTTCCATTCGATATCTCAAGGACTTAGAAAGCTATTCGATATCTCAAGGATTCGATAAGTCAAGTGTTATATTCGACAACTTAAGGAATCCTGATGAAAAAGAGCTATTCGAGAAGTGGTTCGATATGTCAATATAACAGTGTTCGAGAACTCAGAGTTATCGATCAAGTCAATTCTAGTTCTCGAATCACTTGCTTAGTCACTTCTCGAATACATTCTTTGAGACAAAATACTGGAGAAATTGTACAAGTCAGAAACCTGCAACAAGCCAATGCACTTTATGGATCTCAATCTGTAACGTGCTCTGGAAAGCCTACAAACAAGCTTGGAGAGATATAGAAGAGACAAAGGGCTAAAGAAGTGGATTTGAACAGGCTTTGCAAAGTCAAATCTGTAACCGTTTGGACTCTTACTCAAATAGGATAGACATACTAGAAAGTAATTTGTTTAACTACCTTATTTGTAGTAAGTGGGTTGTATCCATGTTCTATAAGAATACAGCCTCACTTCCTTAGTCATTAACTAACAACTTTGGGAGTCAAGTTTTTCATACACAGTAAGCTATATCTCTCTGAGAAAAACGAAGCTGAGAATACTATCATTTTTATTCACAGATTGTAGCAACCTTTATCTAATAATACATTAGATTAAAGTGATATTGTGTCTTGTGTTGTTCTTTATCCGCACCTACACATTTGCACACACAAGCACTTATCTGCTACATAGACTCAACAAAGAAAAGTTTAAGAATCCATTCACCCCCCCTCTGTATTCTTTTACTGTATTCTATACTCAACAAGTGGTATCAAAGCGGGCTATTTTTTCAAAAATAGAAAAACGATCATGAGTTCGAATACACCAAAGACCACAGGAACGGTGAAAGTCCCTAAGTTTGACAAAGAAAACTACAACCTCTGGAAGATCAAGATGCAGTTGTTCATCAAAACATCTCATCATTTGTATCCTGAGATTCTCAAGAATGGTCCATTTGTTCCCCAACAGGAGATTCCTGAAAAGACTGTTCGAACCACTACTATTCCAAGATCTTATGTGGCTAAGGATCCATCCAAATGGACAGAATCAGAAAAGGAGAAGGTTGCTCTTGACAGTCACCTCATGTTGCTAATTATTGATTCCATGGACATGTCAATGTTTGCAAACATTGCATCATGCACATCTGCCAAAGAGATGTGGGATCACATTGAGGTATTATGTGAAGGAACTGATGAGGTCAGAGAAAACAAGAAACAGATACTGGTCACACAGTATGAGGCTTTCATGGCATAGCCCAAGGAAAGCATTACTGAGATGTTTGAGAGATTTCACAAGCTAGTTACTGAGTTGCAGATGAATGGCAAGGTTTACAGCACCAAGGAGTTAAACATGAAGTTTCTGCTATCTTCACCAAACCATCTAGAGCAAAGGGTCATCTCTCTAAGGGAAAGAGATTTGAACAAAATCACTTATGATGTGCTCTATGGAGTTCTAAAGACTTATGAGCTTGAGTTGCTTCAGAAAAGGGCTATCCAAGCCAACCAAGGCAGAATGATAAACACATCATGTGCCTTGATTGTCAACAAATCTATTCAAGACCTAGAAGCATCTACAAGCTAGCTAAGGATAGAGGAGATAGTAGATGATGAGGAAACTGAAGCCGAGGTAAGTGAACCTGTTGAGGAGAAGGAGGAAGATGAGTTCTATGCTCTTGAAGAACTAGATGGGATGGAAAACACTTCATATGCTTTCATGGCCAGAAAATTTCCAAACATCAGATTCAAGAGGAATCAACCCTTCAAACCCAAAACCCAAAACCATTCATTCAACAAGAACAAGGCACCTGTGAAACCAAACAAGACTAAGTTCAAAACCAGCCATGTGGATAGGTCATCTGTAAGGTGTTATAGATGCAATGACCTAGGGCATTTTGCCAGTGAATGCAAGAAGCCTAAAAAGAAGGATAGAGATTATCTTGAGCTCGAAGCTAAGTATGAGGCCCTTCTGAAAAAGCAGACACAAGGTAAGGCCTACATAGCTGAAGGGAAGTGTTGGGATGATTCTGACAGTGATGGAGAGGAACAAGAATTTTGCAATTATGCCTTGATGGCCAATTCCAAGGACGACATATCTCCATCAGATCCTCAGGTACCATCTCTCACTACTATAGACATGTCTATTTCTGAGTATAAATGCATGATTGAACAACTATATGTTGAGATTTTTAATATTCATACTAGTATGACTGCTGCTAATGAAGAAATTGTTAAACTATCTACTAGAAATGAAATGTTAACCAAAAAGAATGAGGAACTTGAGCTAACTGCTATGCAAGTAGAAAACCTTAAGAAAGAAGTTGAATATCTGCAGAATAAGGTTCTATGTGCTAGTCAAGTGGAAAAGGCTCTTAGGGATGAATTAGATGAAAATGAATTCAAACTGAAAACATTTAAGAAATCATCTGGTCTAGTGCAATCCTACTGTGAGAAAATTCAAGCAAAACCCAAGACTGCTATTGGACTTGATTATGACACTCTTAAACAGAGAAAAGGCTATGCTGTCATTGAAGATGACATAGTTGTCCAAGAGGAAGTGCCTCACATTTTGAAAAAGACTGAAAATCCAATCTTTAAGGAATCAACATTTGAAATTGATGAGGATGCCTTACTCATCAAGCAAATGTTGAATGATGAGGATGAGGCACAATCCAATGAACAACAAGCATCTTCCAAGAGTGAGAGTGTCAAGTCAAAATCCAAGGAGCCAGTAGGTTAGGTCAAGACCTAAGAAGTTTGTTAAGTTTGTTTCAGCTGGGAAGAGTGAATCTGTGAAGAAAGTGACTAAGAAGAAACAGAACGGAAATGGCAAGTTAGGGATTAACAAAGATAATAACTATGCTTATATGCCTAATGCCCCTAGGAAAACTTGTCAGAACTGTTTCAGTACCAATCATCACTCATGCATGAAAGAAACCGATTGGTAGTGTGCCCAAACCTTTCTATGATTGCTCTGTGCCTCTAAGACATAGAGATGCTCCATTTTGTGATAAATTTGACTGTATGCCATGCAATATGAATGTTATGACTAGTTGTTTCAATTTGAGAAGGCAATTCATTGATGGTTGTATCAATCACAATTCTCACACACACTACACCAGGTCAAAGTCTTCGAGTCCTCCTAAAGCTAGGAAGGTACCTCTGTCACCTAAGTCTGAAACCTCAGGTTATAAGACTTCTAACAGTGAAAAGAAGACTAACACCAAGAAAGTTGACGAGCATGTCGTTTCTTATAAAACTGTTTCTAAGTCACATGGACCCAAACTTATTTGTGTACCAAAGGAGAAGTAATACCTTTGTGTTTGCAGGGCAAAGAAAGTGAAAAGAAGGTCATGTGGATTTTGGACAGTGGATGCTCAAAATATATGACTGGTGATATGGCCCTGCTATCATAGTATGAGGAGAAGGCTGGCCCAATGGTTGTTTTTGGAGATGACAGCATGGGTAACACATTGGGATATGGCAAGTTGAAAGTTGGAAAGTCATCATTGAAGATGTAGCACTGGTCAAGGGACTCAAGCATAATCTGCTAAGTGTTGGCCCAATGGTTGATTTTGACAAAGATGAATGTTTGATCACCCACAAGAAGACTGGTGATTTTGCTCTATCTGGAGTAAGAAAAGGAAGCATGTTTGTAGCCAATATGGATTCTGCAAACAAGGACAAAATTTGTTACTTTTACTCAAAAGCATCAAATGTAGATTGTTGGTTGTGGCACAAGAAACTATCACACCTGAACTTCAAAGCCATTAATTCTCTAGTCAAAAGAGAGTTAGTGAGAGGCATGCCCACACTTGAGTTCTGTCAAGAAGGAGTGTGTGAGGCTTGTCAAAAAGGAGAGATGAAAAGATCAAGCCACAAGTCAAAGACAGTGACATCAATAACCAAGCCCCTACAACTCATTCATATGGATTTGTTTGGGCCTGTTAATATTATGTCACTAGGAAGAAAGAAGTATGCCTTGGTGATGGTTGATGACTTTACAAGGTATACATGGGTGGAATTTCTGGCATCAAAAGATGAGGCTCCACAAGTAATCATTGAGCACATAAAGAAAGTTGACAAGGAAGCAAAGGCCAACAATGCAAGTGTGATTGCATTAAGAAGTGATAATGGAACAGAGTTCAGAAATGCCATACTCGAAGCATTCTGCAAAGAGAATGGAATTTCTCAGCAATTCTCAGCTCCAAGGACTCCATAACAAAATGGAGTTGTTGATAGAAAGAATAGAACTCTAATTGAGGTTGCTAGAACAATGTTACTTGATGCAAAGATGCCTACATGTTTTTGGGCTGAGGTTGTAAGCACTGCATGCTATATCCAGAACAGAACCCTCATCAACAAAAACACTGGAAAGACACCTTACAATTTGATGACTGGAAAGAAGCCTACTCTAAAGTATGTTCATACTTTTGGAAGCAAATGCTTTGTATTGAAGGATAATTCTGAATATGTTGGAAAGTTTGACGCAAAAGCATTTGAAGGAATTTTTCTTGGCTACTCTATGGAAAGAATTGCATACAAAGTTTATGTCATCAGTAAAAAGAAAATTATGTAAAGCACAAATGTGACATTTGATGACAGCAAACTACCTGGACTAGAAGAATCCAATGATAAAGATAAAGATCCATTAAAGTTTGATAATCTAGATGATTCTGATGAAGAGACTGGAACTGGAGTTGAAACTCAAGTTCAACAGACTCAAGTGAATGATGATACAAGAGAAGAATTTTTGCCAATCAACAGTGGAGAAACTAGCATCCAAGACACACCTGTGAGTAGTGGCAACCTCACAGGGGGAGAAAATCAAGATGATCATGATTTGGATGATGAAGCAACATCAAGAATGAGAAATCAGGCTGAGCACTCAAGGAAATGGGATAGATCACACACTGCAGAGCAAATCATTGGAGATCCTAATGCAGGAGTAAGAACTAGGAGAGCAACTCAGAATGAGTGTCTCTATGGTTGTTTCCTATTTCAGGTTGAGCCTAAGAAACTTGATGATGCACTGTTGGATCCAGATTGGATTATTGCCATGCAAGAGGAGCTGAATCAATTTGAAAGGAACAAAGTATGGGAACTTGTACCTGCACCAAAGAATAGAACCATTGTTGGAACAAAATGGGTTCTGAAGAATAAGATGGATGAAGATGGTGTAGTAGTAAGAAACAAAGTGATGTGCTAAAAATATGACAATTAATATCGCAAGCGCACGATCATCATTTTAATATTTAAGATTCGATCCACAAGGACTTATTATTTTCGCAAGCCTTAATAATTAATTTAATCGGACTAGAACAATTAGGTTTTGGAAAGGTTTGGATTTTAATTACTAAAAGAAAACAAAAATAGAATTTAATTTAATCTAATTTTAAATAAAAAAATAAAAGAACAGAAAAATTAGATTTTATTTCCTATTTTAATTCCTAAAGAAAATTTAAATTACTAAAAAAAATGAAATTAGAATAAAAATGATTTTAACAATAACAAATTTACTAACTAAAATTCTTAACAAAATTTTGGCATTGGCTCGTCTGTAATCTTAACTTGCCAAAAGAAAACGCAAACTAACATCTTCACATTCTAAACTCGGAAATTAAACGGAGACTGAATTCGGTGACTTTAAATCAAATGCAGAAACACTTAAACGAACCCAGAAACGTAGAAACGAGACATCGACTTGTTAACTCATTGAACTCAGTAAATCAACAGAAATCGATCAAGAAAACAGCAAACACAGACTCGAACAGCAACAATTCGGAAACTGGCAACGAAACTCAGACTTGCAGTAACAAAGCAACTCGAATCTCGCAACAGAACATCTACTCGGCAAAGAACTTGAAAACCCAGGATTTAAAGCTCAACATTCTACGACTTAATTAACTTAACAACAAGACAGGACTAGGAGCTCGGAAAAAAAAACCAAACAAACTCGGACTCAGCAGGCTCGGAAGACTCGAACAAACACTACACTAATCAGCAACAATCACACAACCAAGACGGACAGTAACAGCAGCAAAACTCGGGCACTCGGAACAGCAATTCGCGGCAAACGAAAACAATTCGAAATAAAAACTAACGACTTAGAACTCCAACTGCGAACTCAGCGAAAACTCGTACTCGAACTATAACTACGAATTCAAGAAAACCATAAACAAATCATCAAACAAGTGAAGTTCAACTCAGAGAACAAGAAGAGAGGAGAGTTTTACACGAAAACAAAGAAAGGAGGAGAAAGGGAATTGAGGGATTTGTTTGGTTATGGGTTTCGATTTGTAAATGAGAAAAGAGAGTGGAGTGTTTGTTTGTGTGAGAATTGAAGAGGGAGAGGATGGGAGATGGGCGTGAGTTCGAGAGAGGAGAGGATCGGCTTCAACGAAGAAGAAGAGGAGAGGAAGGTTCGGAACAAAACGAAACTGGGTTGGGTTTAGTCATGAGAAAACAGGGGAGGTGTTTAGCTTCGAATAATCAATTTAAAACAGGTAACAAAAATGCTAAAATTTAACAAAACAAATATTTTGTGTTTTTTTTTTATTATTACACTAACACATTAAACATGGAAATTTAGAACTGCAATTAACAATAATAAAACCCACAATAAAATTGAGATTTAAAGGGGCACAATTACAATTATTAACTAAGAACAAAATTTCAAGATCGTTAATTTCAACCCCAAGTGGTTAGCTTTCGCTACTTTGTCCACTAATCGGATTTACGAAAATAACGAATCAAGCAAATATAAAAGAGAGCAAGATAAAGAAAATAAGAGAGAATGGTAATTTATATTAATAAAGAGGGAAGTGTTTACAAAATTTGAAGGCTAGTACAAAACTAAAAATGGAGGCTACTAATTTAGGTTAACTAAACTAAAACTAAGATGTAGGTTAAGATCTCTTGGATGTGGTGGAAATGAAGGGGTATTTATAGGTGAGAATTAGGGTTTTAGGGGTGTGTTTGCAATTTTCCTAATTGCTCCAAAATCCTAGCCCTTCTTCCTTCTTTCACTTTGGTCCTTTTACTTGCTCTTTTGCCCTTCTTTGCACTTTATTCCATTATTTTGCCATTTCTTCATTTTTCTCGAATTTCCTAAAATGCAACAAAATAATTTATTAATATACGAATTCAAACAATAAATAGGTAATAAAATTATGCAAAAATATGCACTTATCAAATGCCCCCATACCTATCTTTTGCTCGTCCTCGAGTAAAATAAAAACAAAACGATAAAAAGTCCTATACTCCTTTTCGTAGGTGTGACGATTGCATTTGGCATATGCAACAAGCCCTTTAAACCCCTAGGCAGCCCTAGTGGACGAGTGAGGTCTCGTGAGGGCCTATAGTGAATGTACCCACAAAATCCATCTAGTTCGTATAAAAGATTACATGGTAATGCAACACCACACAAACATGTCCTCTTATGATACATCAACTTAAGAATCAAAATGAATTTGCACAGTCTTGGTGTGGAAAGTACAAGGATCCACATAGTCTACTTAAAGAAACATGCAAGAGTGATTACCATTTCATGACAAGTGCAAAAATTATTGGAAGACATGCTAAGTCTACAAGAGCACACCTTAGAGTCAAAACTTGAGATCTCATATGCAAAAGAAACAAGCAATACCTCACAATTCACTCACAAAAGAATATTCACTCAAGAATAAGGGTAAGTGTATCACTCAATTTCAACAAAATCAAAAACATGCTTGACACTTGGTATCATTCTAACTTGAACACAACATACATCAATGATGACAATCAAAAGGTCTTTATTTGGGTTGTAATGGGGCTAGGGACAAGGTATGTCAAGTAAGGCCAAAACAAGGTGAAGTGTCAAAAGCTAGTAGTCGCCATGTAAATCATGCACAACACCAAACTTCCTCCCCACACAATTATATTCTACTTTCAACAAAAAGACTTGACTAGCCGAATAAAGGAGGATTACAAAAACATAAGTATGCTCTCATATATATATATATATATATATATATATAGGCAAATGATCAAAAGAGAACTATTTTTTTGAAGAAAACTAAGGTACTAATCCTAACCATTGGATGTATTATAATCAATGGCCCCGCCAGGGGCACCCACATACTAATCAAATACACCCTCACACACACAATCCCACCTAATCCCCTCCGTTTTTAATTTGATTTTTTCCGTCAATCGGTGATATTTTTTTTAAATCTAATTTCACCACATTTTTCTCCATCTCCCAACGATCAGTTTGAATACCATATGTGCTATATTTTAATTTAGTTTTCTAAGTTCTCTTTTTAAAGGGGTTTTCTCTAGATCCCTACTCTATATATATATATATATATATATATATATATATATATATATATATATATATATTTTTTTTTCTCTTTTTTTTTTTTGAGAGCTAAGATAAATATAAGCAACCATAATCCTCTTTTGGATTTAACTTGAAAATCGACTAACAAGGTAACTAACAAATATTTCCTCAAAATTTATGAACAAAAGTAAACCCATCTCACACCTTATTACTCCCTCAAGTTCCTACTAGCCACAGATTAGGATCAAGTATACGTAAGGCTGTACAAGAAAAAGGTCTTAGGCGAGTAATGTGGTGTGTCACCGAAAGAATTTGATTAAGCTCAAAGGGGTAACTACTTGATCACATAAGAATGGTGTGGATATTTTGGAAATATGGGTTATTCCTAAATGCCTTTATCATCTTATCATCAATCAATGTCATGTATTTCAAGAAAGAACTCAACCAAGTGCTAGCAATGCAAATGACAAGTGGACACTCAAGCAAACGAATATAAATGCAAAAGATATGCATATGGGTTCAAAACTCACTTGGTGTGGTAGAACATAATCAATCTCAAGTAATGGTATCCTCAATGCACCTACTTGTACTCAAAGCATGAAGACCAAATCATCTTACACCTAATCATGACCTTCCAATTTCACGCACAATTCAAATAAGTCTACTAGTTTCACCTTGCTAGTGTAAGTGTGTGAACAAGAACTTAGCAAATCACTTCTCAATCAAAAGCTAAAGGAACACAAGATTATCATAGCATGTAAGGGTGCATCAAGCAACTAGCAATCAATTAACAAGACCAAAATAAGATTAGAACTCTACTATTTACAATTCTACAACTCTTTTTGTGTTTTTTTTTAATTTTTAAATTTTTTTGGATTTTCCAATTTTATGTATTTGAACTAAAACCCTCCCCCATACCTAAATCATGCATTGTCCTCAATGTATGCAAATGCAAGAGAAATGAAGAGAATGAGGAGATAATACCTGATAAGGGATGACGGAGACGAACAAAAATAAAAACAACAAATTAATACAACCCACACACAAACAATTCCTCCCCCCATACATGGACTTCACGAGGGGAGGTAAAGAAATAAAAGCGAATCAACCGATTCCGGTAGGAAAATTTGGATGAAGCTGTGAGAAAAATTCAAGACATTTTTGAAAATTTGGATTAGAACAGATTTTCTCCAGCAACATGGGATCATTCAACCTATTAGTACAAGAATCACTAGTGTTTATCCTAAACCAATTTAAGGCTTCTTTGTTTTGTTTAAGCAGATTAGAGACAATGAAGGTTGGTTCATGGATTGAATCACTAGGAATGACATAAGATGAGGGTCCGGTTTCTCCTAAAGGATGTTGATCAAACTCGGGATGATAAAAAGTCAACTCAAATGCAGGTGGCGGTGGTCCAACAGGACTCTTAACAACGGGCTCACTAACAATCTCGGGTGGGGTCTCCCACGGAGAACAAATCGCATCTAACTCTCTCAACATCTCTTCCGAAGTAATATCTCTCAATGAATCAGCATACTCTCGAGTAGACTCTTGGTTGACTTTGAAATCCTCAGCAAGAAGAGATTCAATCTCACTATCTTCGAAACTAGACCATGTGGCAAACTTGTTGACCACGTTAACCCCTATTGATGGTTCATAAAGCTCATTGGGTTCTTTTCCGACATTAAAAATGTTAAGGTCAATGGTCATGTTTCCGAAAGTGAGTTTCATTGAACCATTCCTACAATTGATTAAGGCATTAGATGTAGCAAGAAAAGGTCTTCCTAAAATGACAGGAATTTGGTTCTTGGGATTCATGACGGGTTGAGTTTCGAGAACCACAAAGTCAACCGGGAAGATAAAATCACCAACCTTAATTAAGACATCTTCAATTATTCCCTTAGGCATTTTCACAGAACGATCAGCTAATTGAAGTGTCATGTTCGTCTTCTTAAGGTCCCCTAATCCTAGGGCTTGATAGACAGAAAATGGAAGAAGATTCACGCTCGCTCCTAAGTCAAGTAAAGCTTTATCCATAAAGGTATCGCCTATGACACATGAAATTGTAGGACAACCAGGGTCCTTATATTTCACGAGAATTTGATTTGAAAGAATTGAACTCACATGAGATGTCAAAAAGGCTTTCTTAGGGACATGGGTGGATCGCTTATGAGTACACAAATCTTTTAGACACTTGGCATATGAAGGAATTTGTTGAATGGCATCTAAAAGAGGAATGTTTATCTCGACTTGCTTGAAAACTTCCAAAATCTTGTCTACTTGAGCCGATTGTTTAGGTGAAATGAGTCTTTGAGGATACGGAGCTTTTGGCTTAAGGATTCGTTCATTAGACACATCGGGAAGGGATTTTGAAAGTGGCGTATCAGACGAAGATTTGGTAGGTGAAGATGAATAAGGCTCACTATGAGAAGATGGCTTAGTGGTTGATTCGAGAGTTGGTTCGGGAGTGGAATGATCAACGCTAGGTGTTGGTTCAACATCAGACTCTTTTTCTTCTTCGGGGTACTCGACACCTACGTGATTATCAACTTGGTTTCCCGACCTTAAAGAGATGATGGCATTCACATTCTGGTGAGGTCTTTGATTGATAGGGAATTTAGGGTTGACCTCAGGTTGACTCGGGAATTTATTCTTCTCACGCTCACTCATGGTGTTGGCTAATTGACTCACTTGAACTTCCAACTTAGATATGGCTTGAGTACTAGCGTTCAAAAGTTGCCTATCTTGAGTCATGGTTTGTATGAAGGCTTGTTGAGATTGAGCTAAATTAGTTGTTGATTTTAAAAGCGCATCAAGGTTCTTTTCCAAGGAATTAAGTCTCTTATCTGACTCCTGAAAGCCGGGAGGCTGGGCGGGTGTTTGAGTCGGATAAGGACCGTGATTTTTAGTTGAGTTTGGAAAAGGTCCTTGGTTTGGAGGTGAGTAAGAATTCTGATTGGGCCTTTGAAAAGAAGGTTGAAAAGAAGGTGGCGGAGATTGGAAATTTTGGCCCTGGTTCCACGAGAAATTTGGGTGATTCTTCCAACCGGGATTGTATGTAGGTGCAAAAGGGTCATTCCTAGGGTTTGGTTGAAACACCGCATTGACTTGTTGAAAATCTTGGAAACTTTGCATCCCTTGATTCGGGTACGTAGACATGTGTGAGGGACCACTATGTGTTTCTAGGGCTTCGAGTCATCTAGTAAGGGTGGCTAACTTGGCATCGGTTGCGATGTTGCTTCCAATTGAATGCAAATCCCTAGAAGATGAACTGGACGATTCGGTAGACTTATTTAGTTCCCTAGTGGACTCCCACAACATAGTCTTTTCCGCGAACTCTTCGAAAAACTCCCATCCCTCGTCCTCGTCTTTCTCCATGAATTTTCCTTGGCACATAGATTCCAACAATGCGGTTGTTGAACCATCTAAGGCCTCGTACACAATCTTACAGAGCCTCCATTTTTCGATTCCGTGGTGGGGACATTGAGATAGAATATTTTTAAAACGGTCAAGACACGTCCAAAATGGTTCATTATGTTTTTGACGAAATTGATTAATCTCATTCGTGAGTTTCGTAGTCTTATGGCTTGGAAAGAATTTTTTTAGAAAGATGACTACGAAACCCTCCCACGTGGAAATCGAATTGACGGGTAGACTATACAACCATTTTTTAGCATTATCTTTTAAAGCGAAGTTGATTAGTCTAAGCCGTATGGCGTCCTCGGAAAGTTGTTGGAGCTTTTGCAAAGTGCAAACCTCCTCGAATTCTTGTAGAAAAAGATAAGGATCCTCACCGTCACTCCCGCGAAAATTAGGTAACATGCTAATTTGATGACCTTTGATTTCGAAATTATTAGCAGTTACGGGAGGTAGGGTGATGCAAGAAGGTTGGGCCGATCGGGTGGGGTAACAACAGTCTTTTAACGAAACTGCCATGGTGACTACGGGGTCAGGAATTTCTACAGACTCGGATTCAGAAGAAGACGCAATCTCGATTGATCTTACTAGCCTAGCAGAATTATCCCTAATCCAAGCAGTTCGCATAAACCACGAAAGTAGCACGTAACAATTAAGTGCGACAAAATAAACAAACAAAAGAAAGGGTGTAAAATTGAAAGGAAAATTCTAGACCTAGGGTTCCTTAAGAAAATATCTAGACCTTGCTCCAAACTGTAAGGCCCACCAAAAACTCGGTAAATCAGAATTTATTCAAACCGATTTGGCCAGGTAGGTGCAAGCATTGCCAAGAGGCTAAACACCAGCCTAGACACCAAATCCTAATTGGCCAGGTAAGCTTTCGCTTGCCTAGACACCAAAGAGTCGGAATAATTAATGATTACTTCGTTTTTTAGGTACCTTCCTAATTGAGCGCGAAATTCCTAGGGCAAACGTCTAATTAATTTTATTAAAGCTACAAATAATGCAACAAACAACGAGATATATACAAAAGCGGTAAACAAATATGGATGCTTACACTACGTGTCCTAATCTAAAAGAAAGAAGAATTTAACGTACCTTTGGGTCCTCCAGCAATCACCACAATTTATAAGGTACGAAAAATTAAAAACAAAGAGATAAAAATCTAGATGATGTGCTCCTAAGTGATTAAAAGCATGATGCAACAATTATGTATTTACAACTAATTTTTTTTTTTTCAATTTTCAATTTTTTGTGATTTTCGAATTTTTTTGATTTTTTTGTGATTTTCTAAAAATAAAAATGCGAAAAGAGTGAGATACGGGTTACCGAAGCATGCTTCCAAAAATTCCAATTTGCTCCGAGCTCCGTGAAAAGATTCCCGAATTTCAAAACTTTCCTAAAAAACGAAATAAAAATAAGACAAGAAATAAAACTAATCCGAAAAATTAAAAATCAAGGCGCGAAAATTAATTAGTCCCCGGCAGCGGCGCCAAAAACTTGATGTGCTAAAAATATGACAATTAATATCGCAAGCGCACGATCATCATTTTAATATTTAAGATTCGATCCACAGGGACTTATTATTTTCGCAAGCCTTAATAATTAATTTAATCGGACTAGAACAATTAGGTTTTGGAAAGGTTTGGATTTTAATTACTAAAAGAAAACAAAAATAGAATTTAATTTAATCTAATTTTAAATAAAAAAAAATAAAAGAACATAAAAATTAGATTTTATTTCCTATTTTAATTCCTAAAGAAAATTTAAATTACTAAAAAAAATGAAATTAGAATAAAAATGATTTTAACAATAAAAAATTTACTAACTAAAATTCTTAACAAAATTTTGGCATTGGCTCGTCTGTAATCTTAACTTGCCAAAAGAAAACGCAAACTAACATCTTCACATTCTAAACTCGGAAATTAAACGGAGACTGAATTCGGTGACTTTAAATCAAATGCAGAAACACTTAAACGAACCCAGAAATGTAGAAACGAGACATCGACTTGTTAACTCATTGAACTCTGTAAATCAACAGAAATCGATCAAGAACACAGCAAACACAGACTCGAACAGCAACAATTCGGAAACTGGCAACGAAACTCAGACTTGCAGTAACAAAGCAACTCAAATCTCGCAACAGAACATCTACTCGGCAAAGAACTTGAAAACCCAGGATTTAAAGCTCAACATTCTACGACTTAATTAACTTAACAACAAGACAGGACTAGGAGCTCGGAAAAAAAAACCAAACAAACTCGGACTCAGCAGACTCGGAAGACTCGAACAAACACTACACTAATCAGCAACAATCACACAACCAAGACGGACAGTAACAGCAGCAAAACTCGGGCACTCGGAACAGCAATTCGCGGCAAACGAAAACAATTCGAAATAAAAACTAACGACTTAGAACTCCAACTGCGAACTCAGCGAAAACTCGTACTCGAACTATAACTACGAATTCAAGAAAACCAGAAACAAATCATCAAACAATTGAAGTTCAACTCAGAGAACAAGAAGAGAGGAGAGATTTAAACGAAAACAAAGAAAGGAGGAGAAAGGGAATTGAGGGATTTGTTTGGTTATGGGTTTCGATTTGTAAATGAGAAAAGAGAGTGGAGTGTTTGTTTGTGTGAGAATCGAAGAGGGAGAGGATGGGAGATGGGCGTGAGTTCGAGAGAGGAGAGGATCGGCTTCAATAAAGAAGAAGAGGAGAGGAAGGTTCGGAACAAAACGAAACTGGGCTGGGTTTAGTCATGAGAAAACAGGGGAGGTGTTTAGCTTCGAATAATCAATTTAAAACAGGTAACAAAAATGCTAAAATTTAACGAAACAAATATTTTGTGTTTTTTTTTATTATTACACTAACACATTAAACATGGAAATTTAGAACTGCAATTAACAATAATAAAACCCACAATAAAATTGAGATTTAAAGGGGCACAATTACAATTATTAACTAAGAACAAAATTTCAAGATCGTTAATTTCAACCCCAAGTGGTTAGCTTTCGCTACTTTGTCCACTAATCGGATTTACGAAAATAACGAATCAAGCAAATATAAAAGAGAGCAAGATAAAGAAAATAAGAGAGAATGGTAATTTATATTAATAAAGAGGGAAGTGTTTACAAAATTTGAAGGCTAGTACAAAACTAAAAATGGAGGCTACTAATTTAGGTTAACTAAACTAAAACTAAGATGTAGGTTAAGATCTCTTGGATGTGGTGGAAATGAAGGGGTATTTATAGGTGAGAATTAGGGTTTTAGGGGTGTGTTTGCAATTTTCCTAATTGCTCCAAAATCCTAGCCCTTCTTCCTTCTTTCACTTTGGTCCTTTTACTTGCTCTTTTGCCCTTCTTTGCACTTTATTCCATTATTTTGCCATTTCTACATTTTTCTCAAATTTCCTGAAATGCAACAAAATAATTTATTAATATACGAATTCAAACAATAAATAGGTAATAAAATTATGCAAAAATATGCACTTATCACAAAGCAAGGTTGGTTGCAAAAGGATACTCTCAATAGGAAGGCATTGATTATGATGAGACATTTGCCCCTGTTGCTAGATTGGAAGCCATCAGAATATTCTTGGCATTTGCTGCTCACTCAAACTTTAAAGTGTATCAAATGGATGTCAAGAGTGCACTTCTGAATGGAGAGTTGGAAGAAGAAGTTTATGTGCAAAAACCACCTGGCTTTGAGGATCCACACTTCCCGGAATTTGTTTACAGACTGCTTAAGGCAATGTATGGACTTAAGCAGGCTCCAAGGGCATGGTATGATACTTTATCACAATTTCTTCTTGAAAATCATTTCACTAGAGGCACCTTGGACAAGACACTGTTTTACAAGAAGCATGGTGATGATATTATCCTAGTTCATATTTATGTGGATGATATCATTTTTGGCTCTACAAATGAGAAGCTGTGTGAAAAATTCTCTAAACTCCTGCAGAGCAGATATGAGATGAGTATGATGGGAGAGTTGACATTCTTTCTAGGGTTGCAAGTCAGTCAAAGGAAGGATGGTATCTTTATCAGTCAGACCAAGTACGTCAAGGATTTATTGAAGAAGTTTGACTTAGAAGACTGCTCACCTGCAAAGACACCCATGGCCACTGCCACTAAATTGGATGAAGATGCTAAAGGCAAGAAAGTAGATATCTCAGTCTACAGAGGCATGGTTGGTTCTCTACTCTACCTCACTGCAAGTAGGCCAGACATCATGTTTGCTACATGCTTGTGTGCAAGGTTTCAGTCAAATCCAAAAGAATCACATTTGATTGCTATAAAAAGGATCTTTAGATATCTGAAGGGCACTCCAAACTTGGGTTTATGGTATCCTAAGGACACAGGGTTCAGTCTGGTTGGTTATTCTGATGCTAATTATGTTGGATGCAGAGTGGATAGGAAAAGCACCTCAGGTAGCTGCCAGTTTCTTGGACAAAGGTTAGTCTCTTGGTATAGCAAGAAACAACAATCTGTGTCAACTTCTACACCAAGAGACTAACAATCTGTGTCAACTTCTACAGCTGAGGCTGAATACATAGCTGTTGGAAGTTGTTGTGCTCAAGTGCTTTGGATTAGAAATCAACTTAGAGATTATGGACTTGTGTTGGAAAGAATTCCAATCATGTGTGACAACACAAGTGCAATCTCTATAGTTGCCAATCTTGTCAATCATTCTAGGACAAAGCACATTGACATCAGATATCATTTCATAAGGGAACATGCAACTAATGGAACCATTGAGTTGCATTATGTTTCTACAGATAAACAACTAGCTGATATATTCACTAAGCCATTAGATGAAGCCACCTTCACAAGGTTGGTTAGTGAGATTGGAATGCTGGATTCTACAGATTCTGACTAAGTGAATACAACATCTAGATTGTTGCAGCAGTAAACACTTACTTTATCTAAATTCTCAATATTTTTGGAGTAAGTGTTGGCTGAAATATGATTTATAAATATTTCAAATTTGTTGCATATGCTGGAAAATCATATTTTCTTGTTAACTTAAAATTTCTATGAAATTTTGAGAGAATCGGTGTTTAATTTGCTAGAATATTCTTGAATGAATATGACTGGTAAATTTTAAAAGATAGTGAAAATTGAGTTTTTATGAGTAAAAAGAATAGTTCGATAAGTTAGACTTCTCGAATGGTTCATTTCATTGTTAGTGGTCGACTTCTCTAACAAGCCTATTCAGGACACTCTTGAGTTCTCGAATAGTGTCTTTTAAAGAACTCGAATAGAGACAGGAGTGAGTTCTCGAATAAGGTATTTCAGTTCTCTATTGATAGAGTTCTCGAATAGCATGTTTGAGTTCTCGAATCATTTGAAAAGGCTGATTTCTCGCTGAATTTTAACCGATTTTGGATTTTTATTCAAAATTCGGAATTACTCATAAAAACACATTTTACCTAATTTAGAATTTATTCTAAGTTAGATAGATGCCAGCTGTGAGTTTTCAACCTGCTTGAGTTATCGAATAAGCCTTTCTTGACTTATCGAATAGTTGTTTTCTACTTCTCGAATGCTTGACTTGTCGATACAAAACATACATCTAATCGACAATTCAAGTACTTCATACTTATACAATTTCACATCTATTCGATTCATTTCATTCGATTTCTCAAGCATCTAAACTCCCAAAACCTCTGAAAACCCTAACTGCCAAAAGCTAAATTTCTTCTTCAACCTTTACTTTTTCTTCTCTTCTCTCTGTATCAATGGCAACAGTGAAGTTCAACACCAATTTTATCGCCCTAACCAGTGATGTTGAAGCACCCAATGCGAACTTCAAGTGCTTTGTAAAGTGGATGGCTGAATCATACATCAAGGATGCACTCTCTACCAACCCAACACTGTATCTAGACATTCTGGAACAGTTTTGGGGAACTGCTATTGTGGAAGTTGTAGCCCTGGAAAGCGCAATAACTTCATACATAATCTACTGCAAGATTCAGGACCAAGAAATCACTATCACCACTACAGACATGAATCAAGCACTGGGCCTACAACAAGAGTCATATGACATACTGGCCACGAATGTAGAGTTAGAAGAATTCTTTGAGTTCATCAACTACTCAGATGGGATCAATCTTGGAAAATTAAACAGGAAGAATCTGAGAAAGGAGTGGAGCTATGTGTTTTCAACTCTTCTTCATGTCTTCACTGCCAGGAAATCAAGCTTTGATCAAATCAGTGCACCTGCGTAACAAATTGGATATGCACTGGCCTATGGAAAGAAGATAGATGTTGGTCAAATCATCCTACAAGAGCTGTATGGGAGACTTGGTAAGAACACAACCAAGAGAGGTACTGACATTTTCTTCCCTCGCTTTATTCAATCTGTTCTTAATTTTAAAAATGCTCAATTGATTGAACTGCCTGGGATAGATAGAAATAGAATAGGCTATCCTAAATCCATGACCAAACTCATTTTTGGTAATTTGGAGACTAGGAATGATGTGGATGTAAGACTTAACATAACTCCCCATATGGAGAGTTTGTTTAGGACTTACCCCCACAACATGCCAACATTTGACTCAAAGTCACAGTTAGCACAGCCCAAGCAAGTAAAACAAAATGCTAACCCAGGGCTTGCTAACCAACCCTCTCAACCAAACACTCTACCAAACACTGAGCCAACTGCATCATCCTCTCAAAAGGATGATGTTAGTAAAAAGGAGAAGAAGAGAAAACAGGTTGCTTCTACACCTTTAACCATTCTATCTGAAGCAGCATTGGCTGTGGAATTAGGTCGAGGTGGTGAGGAACCTGAGTCACCCTTACAAAGGCCAAAGAAGAAGAAAACTAAAACCACCTCTTCAGTCACACAAATGGCTGAAGTTGTAAAATCAGGGGCACACAGTTCACTAGATGTATCCTCTCAACAAGGTGCATCTATAGAATCAAGCATCCTCCCCAATGCACCTACCTGTACAGAGTCAGCACATCGGAGTGATAAGTCTGGCACTACACTGAGTGGAGTGCACATCACAATTGAAACTCCCTCTATCTCTCAGGGGGAGTTGCCCAACTCTAATCTACAAGACACTCCTCTTCCAGAATCTACCACTCAAATTTTTTTGCAGCCTGCAACTCAAGCAATTGAGGAGCAAGGCATTGATTATCAAGAATTCTTTTCTCTTGATGAGCCAATGATTTCAAGTGACTTAGTGCATGACACTTTGCTCATCACCCAGGATCCACATTTAGATGGTGAGGGAATGCATGCTGGGGCATCTCCTAATGACACCATCATAAACACAGAGGTTCCACTAGTTTTTACTAGAGACTCTGTGCCTGTGTCAACTGCTGGTGTAACTCATCCCACTTCTGTGGAGACACCAGTAGTAGAGTCAATCCATCCGGTTACAGAAGTTGCATCTGTAATTGAGGAGTCTAGCGTAGCTCTAGCTCTGACTTTCTGTCACAATGGCTGAAGCCTGTTCAATATGACAGTGCTTCAGGATCAGGGTCTGTTCCACCACAATTGACGGTTGAAGCACTTCAAAGCTTAGTTGTGGATCAGATTCCTAAGTTTGTCAAGATTGCTCAAAACTTGGTCACCTCCAACATCCCTAATCCAGACTATGAAGCCATTCTGCTATGCCATAGGGATGATGTGGAGATGCAGAAGACAAAGATAGTTGATGATGCTGAGAGAGATGGCAATATAGATGCCTGGTTGCAAGGAAAATATGATATTACTCTTGATGAAGCACTTCAATATCTAAGGGAGGAATACATCACTTCACTAGGTTCCAATGCCAAATCTTTGACCCCTGGTGAAGTGTATGAGGCCATGAATGATTCACATAATGGATTCCTCAAGGCTGCCCACTATCTTGGAAAAGGAGTCAAAACTGAGGTTAGCAGAGTGTGTGATAAGACAGCCACTAAAGTGGAAGAAATCAAGAGGACCTTTGATGCCAAATTCCCTCAGTTGGACAGTGTGTTTAAAGACCTCAAATATTGTAACACCACCTGCACCAAGATGGATAATGGGCTAGCACTGCTAAAGGATACTGTCACAAGTCTGGGGCATAAATTTCAATCTCTATCTGATCAAACCACAGACTCCAATGCCAAGCTGAAAACAATGTTCAAGAATTTATATGGAGACAGGATGGTAACTGAAGTTCCAGTGCATGACACGACTAGGTTTGAAGTGCAGAGACTTAAAGAATAATCCCTTTCTGGCTTCAAATCTACTAAATTGTTCAGCAAGGTAGATGCACTTGAAAAGGAGGTAGCTATTCTCACTAAGTCTAATGCTCATCTTATAGACAAGGTTGCACTTCTCACTGATCAGTTGGACACTCAAGCAACCACTACAGCTGATGTTCTTCTGCATCAGCAATCTATGTTGGCTGCCATGATGAAGCATATGGGTCTCCCTCTACCTGAAGAGTCTTCAAACCCAAAGGTCACTTCTAAAGCCTCTGTGCCTGACAACAAGCCTAAGGGGGAGAAAAGGATAAGGAATTCAAATCCAAAGGGGGAGAAACCTAAGGAGATAGGCATACAGATAAAGGAGGGTGATCACCAAAGGGCTTCAAAATCCATACCTAATGTGCCAGGCAAAGGAAAATCCAAAGTTGATTAGCCTCCTACCTCACTGCCAGTTGTCACTCTACCAACTGTGCATGTCATTACTCCCAGTGGTGAGAAGCAATGTATCACAACCACAGTGGTTGCAAGGAGCATGCCAGTTGATGAACCTTCATCATCCAAATCTGAAAGTGCCAAGACTGTATAAGCTGAAGTCATTACTGAGGCCAAGCTACAAGAAGTTACTAATTCAAATGTCTATCATGATACAGCCTTCTTGGAGTTTCTGAAAGCCACAAGGGAACAGGCTGGTGATACTCAGTTCTATCTAAGAGAGTTGAAGGAGCAGATTGACTACCTCACAGTTATTCCTAGGAAATTCAACAACTTATGGTTCAAGGAGATAATGATGGTATCTAAGTCAAAATTATGGCATTTGACTTCCAACACTCTACAAAGCCTAAAGCACTCAAAAGTGGATGTGTTCCTTGGACTGATTGAAAAAGGGAATGAAAATAACAAGAGTCTCTTTGATGACTTAAGGAATGATCAACCCTCAAGGCTACCTGAAATATTCACAAATCCTAGAACCATCATCTATCAAGCTGCAACCAGAATTGATGATATCAAGCAGCTGATCATTCCTAAGCATCTAGTCCCTCAGAACAAACCTCTCATTATTTCCATGCATCATTGAGAAGCTGAACAAGAAGAAGGGTGTAAGAACAGCAGAAGAATTGGAAGCTATATCTTATCTCAGATCATACATTGCAACTGGCATTGTACCTGAGTCTGCCAAGTTTAACCCAAGAAAGGATGGTGATCAAGACAAGGATAAAGATAAAAGTGATGAAAGGAGAAGACATCACAGGAGTAATAAGGGTGATGAAAACAAGAAGAAGAAGAAGAAGGATGACAAGAAATATGATGATGACCAAGGCAAAGTCTATGAGAGGAAAATTGGAAAATAGCAAGCCTTAGGCATTGCTAGCAGTAACCTCACCACAACACAAGACTCTGATTCTAGGGTGAATACTATTAGTAATGACCTACCAAAATCTGATTCAATGGCTTTTGCAACTGTTTTGCCACCTCAAGAAGAGAAGGAGATTCAAGTCAAGAAACCATGTGTATGTTTCAGAAAGCAAACTGCTAATGGAATACTACAATGGTCTACAAGCAAGGGTCATAAGTTTCTGCCTAGCAATCATATAAGAAGGACTAATTTCAAGCATGATGCAAGAAGGGTGAAGTTATCCAAATCAAAGGCACTGACAATAATTCCAGGATTGAACCTACCACCTCTGGATGAAAACTATGATGAAGACCAACTGCAGTTTCTATGGGCTCAAAAAATCTATCATGTTGCCATTGTTGATGATTTTCTTGAAATTAAATATACTGATGGAAGACAGAAGAAATTCAGACAAGGAACATGCCAGCATTGGGGCAGGCTATATGACATAGAAAGGATAATTGCAATGTTGAATTCTGAAGACAGAGTGGAAAGGGTATGGAAGCTGGAGTTAATTGGCTTTGTCAAAATGAAGAGAGATCACCAGGCAGAAATGAGAAAGAACAGTGAAGAGCTACTAAAGAAAAGGGAGGTGGAGATGGCTGCAATGGAAGCTAAGGCTGATGAATTGAGAGCTATGGGTCTGTGCAGAGTCAAGTTTAATCCTTACATCATTGAGTACAAGAAATATGGTAGAAATGTAAAGATTAGAATGGACTACATCAATTCCTATTCTGAGAAACAGCTGAATGAAGTACTCAAGGACTTGTCAGGCTCCCCTCTAATTGAAGAACTCACTACAATGGAAGATATTATTCTTGCCATGGAGGAAAATGCAAAGAAGAAAGCCAAAGAAGCTGAAGAGAAGATGAAAAATGAGAATCTGCAAGCCAAAGCTTAAGAGATGAATCCAAAAGGATATGGCCAGTAGTTTCTCATAACTTGTAAAAATACTTCTATACACTTTCTTCAATCGATCTACATACCTGTACTTGTAAAGTTTTATCTTTATGTATGTTAGGCTTGTTATCAGACATGAAATTGTGACTAAGGGTCTTACTCACAATTTGGGGGAGATTGTTAGTCACAGAGGCATGCCTGTTTGCATCTAACAACAAGCCTAATTGTTTGTAATGCTTTGCATTACTTACATGACCTCTTAACTGAGGGAACCTCTAGTTGTAGAGTCTCTACTTGTTCTGTACTTGTAATAGGCACCAAATCCTAGTTGTGTAACTATACTTATGAAGTCAAGAATAATGCTTGAAAGAAGTTCGAAAGTTCATGCCTCAAGCAAGAAGATAAAGACTGTCAAATAATCACAGTTGGGATTTGAAGAAAGTGAAGAATTGCCTAAGTACCAATTCGAGAAGTAGTTTTGTCTATTCGAGAAGTCTGGCATTCGAGAAGTCAGGGATTCGATATCTCAAGACACTATTCGATATCTCTGAATACACTGTTCGATATCTCAAAGATTCGATATGTCTACTACTCTATTCGAGAACTCAAGAAGTCAACAAGTCAAAGTGGTATTCGAGTTCTCAAAGAGTCAACAAGTCAAAGTTCCATTCGATATCTCAAGGATTCCATAAGTCAAGTGTTCTATTCGACAACTCAAGGAATCCTGATGAAAAAGAGCTATTCGAGAAGTGGTTCGATATGTCAATATACCAGTGTTCGAGAACTCAGAGTTATCGATCAAGTCAATTCTAGTTCTCGAATCACTTACTTAGTCACTTCTCGAATACATTCTTGGAGACAAAATACTGGAGAAATTGTACAAGTCAGAAACCTGCAACAAGCCAATGCACTTTATGGATCTCAATCTGTAACGTGCTCTGGAAAGCCTACAAAGAAGCTTGGAGAGATATAGAAGATACAAAGGGCTAAAAAAGTGGATCTGAACAGGCTTTGCAAAGTCAAATATGTAACCGTTTGGACTCTTACTCAAATAGGATAGACAGACTAGAAAGTAATTTGTTTAGCTACCTTATTTGTAGTAAGTGGGTTGTATCCATGTTCTATAAGAATACAATCTCACTTCCTTAGTCATTAACTAACAACTTTGGGAGTCAAGTTTTTCATACACTGTAAGCTATATCTCTCTGAGAAAAACGAAGCTGAGAATACTATCATTTGTATTCACAGATTGTAGCAACCTTTATCTAATAATACATTAGATTAAAGTGATATTGTGTCTTGTGTTGTTCTTTATCCGCACCTACACCTTTGCACACATAAGCACTTATCTGCTACACAGACTCAACAAAGATAAGTTTAAGAATCCATTCACCCCCCCCCCCTCTGTATTCTTTTACTGTATTTTATACTCAACAGTTAGTAGGATGTATTTTATCTCGATTAATTGGGTAAGGGTAAAAAAGTAAAATCAACAGGTACCGTACCAACCGACCAACCAAACTTTTAATGTTTCGTATTTTATATAATAGTTTAGTTAGATAAAATGTAAAAAATATTGTATTTTACCTGAAAAATGAAATTATTTAGTTATTAAAAAATAGAAAAGGTAATATGTTTAACTTGAAAAAGGAAATTGATTAGTAAATGAGAAATTTTAGTTAGATAAATTATCAAAAATATTGTGTTTTTCCTGAAAAAGGAAATTATTTAGTTATCGAAAAATAGAAAAGGTAATATGTTTAATCTGAAAAATGAAATTGATTAGTTAGTAGGATAAATTTTATAAAATTAAGTAAGGGTAAACAAGTAAAATTAATAGGTACCGTACCGACCGACCGACCCACCGACTAAATTTTTAAAGTTTCGACTTTTATATAATAATATATATTGACCAAATTTTGATCATATATTACACATATAATATAAATAGACAATATGGTAAAAATTATATCATTAGAAAATATATTTAATATGCTTTAATATATATTTTGAAATTTTGTAAATTATGAAAAAATGAGTTAGTCAATTTGACCATTTTGAACCCAAAAAAGTCGGAGAGCATAAGGAAATTTAAATAGATAGTACTTTTTAAATGGGATAAACTTTGATTTGTACTCATACATGATTTATAATTTTAACAAAAAAAATATAAAATTCCTTTAAATAAAAACGATAATGCAAAAACACAAGAATATTGTCTCATGGTTCTTCACCATCGGGTCACTATCTTGATACTGTTAAGTCTTACTTCAGATTTTTCCAAAACTTGGTCAATATTCAATTTGAAAAAGTTAGGCATGATCGGACCAAGTTTAAGACCTTCAATGGGTTCCATATTTTTTTTAAGAAAAATCGGGTCCTATTCGATCGAACAAAACCTTGAACTTAGTCTGGTCCTTTGTAAAATTTAATGTTTAGTAGTAACTAAAATCATCCTAAAAATGTTTCATCAATGTACAAATGTATAGTATCAAAGGGATAGGACCACTATAAGATAATTTATACTTCCCTGTCCCAAATCTTTTGTCTTGTTTGACTTTTTGCGGTCAAATTGACCAAACTTTGACCAATATTTACGTATCATTCTTTTGTAGTTTACAAAATCTGAAAAATACATATTAAAGTAGATTAGATGTACTTTCTAATGATATAATTTTTATCATAATTTTTATATAATTTATATATGTACTATATGGTCAAAGTTTGGTCAATTTGACCATTAAAAATCAAACATGACAAAAAATTTGGAACGGAGGGAGTACACATCAATACTTTCTATTAGAGCATTTCTACTGTGTGCCTCGTCTTTATTATTTGATGAAAGTTAATTGATCCCCATATTTTGGATTTTACTGTAAAATTTCATATGCACTCATTCTCGTCTGATCATCATTTTCTCACTTTTCTTTTTCTATTTGCTATATTTTTATCATTTAAAGAAATAAAAAAAATAGGCATGGAAATGAGAAATGAGATATAAATGTTTTTTATATATCCAACTCTACCTAACCAAGATATTTGGTGAAGCAAAATATATCCAACTCTACCTAACCAAGATAATTGGTGAAGCACACAATTTCTTATATATTTCTATTCTAAAAACACTAATTTAGTGAAGTACATAAATTAGCTCTCTTGACACTAGCAACCAATAATGAAGCATTATCAATTTAACCAAGTCAAGGAATTAAACAAAGAGAGGTTAGGACAAACCCAAGGATGAGAAGCTCAACCTAGGTATTTGCACTTGAATTTTGTGGATTTAGGTACACTAAATCTTGTGCTACTATAATGAATGAACTAACGAATACGTATTAGAACAAACAATTAGTAATTGAAGATACAAGAAGAGTAAGGTGAAGCAACTTACAAATCTTAAAGTAAAATCATAAACAGTACATCACAAGCATTCAAGATAGAGTGAAATAGATCTTACTTAAAATGGAGTGGGTTTAGTACAAGAAATGCTTCCTTGAGCCAAATATATAGAGTTAGTTACTCATAATCAATGCTAGATTATGAGTAATAAATGTTCTCTCTACTCACTAACCCTAATTTAATGCTCTAGAGATGATAAAAATGAAGTGAAGATAAGATATGTTTGCTTGGTTCACTTCTCTTCTATTAATACATCAATTAAACAATGGAGCAAGATAGACAATTAGCTCCAAAAAATTCCAGCAAGTGTTGAACGGTCGTACAGCAACCCGTACAAGAGACTGCACCTTTTAAACTCTTTGAACGACCTAGCGAACGGCCGTACAAGACAAATCTTCAAGATAATGCATTTAAAACCTCCCGGCATCGCGAGCATGCATCTTCTAACTTCCCTCTTGAATAATCTTTGCTTTCCAACCCAAAATAAGCCATCTTTTGAGCAAATGAGCATGCGGTACTGAAAGATGAAAAACATAATTAATATCAATAAAATTACATTCGGAACTAACAAAAATGCAAGAGAATGAAAGACAAAACGTGTATAAAATACACGTTATCGGTCTCATCTTTATTAAATTATTTGAGGAAATTTGTAATCAGTCTCATCTTTAATAAATTATTTGAGGAAATTTGTAACATTTTATATGGAAAGCTTCTTGCATCTCAATCCCAAAATGGATATAATTCTAGCAACTAAAATTCGATACCCTCGATGTAGATCCTGGTATGCACTATTGTTATTTGATCATCTATTTGCTACTTGTCCACCATTTTAAGAAATTAATAAAAAAACAGAGATGAAAATGAAGAATGGAATATAATTTTTTTTTAAATGTAAATAATATTTGAAAATACTTTGAAGAATTATTGTTTTTAGTAATAATTTTAGGGATGGAAATGCGTTTACGAAGTTTTATTGTGTTTTATCCGGTATATAATAAATCGGAGAGTAAAAATGGATTAAGGAATTGTGATTAAGAGCCTGTTTGGGAACATGAACTTAAAGCAAAAAGGAGCTTTAAGTTGTTCTCGACGTGTTTGTGTAAACGGCTTAAAGCCCGGCTTTAAGTTAAAAAACTGCTTTAAGTCATAAGTTCCATTTAGGTACTTTTGACTTATGACTTACGACTTATGGAGTTTTTTTTTTTTTTCTTTTTTCACGATTCTTGTAAAGTTCAAATATTATGAATTTAAAATTTTTTTAAGTCAAATTTCATTTTAAGTCAAAATTATTAAATCCTCATTTAACTTTAAGTAAAATTACCAAACACTTTCATTCAACTTAAAGTAAACAACTTCACTTTCTCCTTTAAGTTAAAAACACCTCCATTAAGTCAAAAGTAACTTATTTTAAGCAATCCCAAACACCCTCTAAGATGTGATTTCATTGGTTGGTTAGTGGGGTTTGATTCCCAATGTTGTAGGTTGTAAAATGCAGTACTTAATTTTGCAAAATACTAGTAAAAAGTTAACATACTTTTTCATTCATTCTTTAACTTTTACTGTACATGGTAAATTAATTGTGATTTGTGAGGTGACTTTGCATCTCTCTCTGAACCATTTACACATGCAAATGACGAAATGAGTCATATAGGAAAATATAACTCACGGTAATCATCATTTCAAAAAGCTACACGATAATCCATTTTAAGGTTTGGGGCTTGTGCTGCGTGTCATTTGTTAAACTTAATCATGACTGTTGTCCAATACTCCCTCCGTGTCTTTTTAACTTTCCCCTTTCAATTTTTGTTACTATTCATTATAAGCGATTGATTACTAATTTACGCACAATTTATAAGATAAAATATAGTCATGAGTGATCTTGTTGGATTCGTATTTATGAGTACTTTAATACAGTGAAGTTTTTATATTTAGTACTAATACGAAATTCAAGATATTAACGATCAAAAGTGTGCGTTGGCAAACGTGTTTTTAAAAAGAGGAAACTTACTTTGCGATAAAATGTGTGTGTTACATGACAGAATTTGAAAAACCTTTATAAATAACTAAATATGTAGCATATGTGGAATATATTATTGTGAAGTTTAAAAATTTTAATTTTCAAAAATTCTATATTAAATATAATAGGAGTGAATTTAACTGTGAAAATAATTTTCACTATACAAAAAAATTATCATTAGCTTAAATTACCAATGTGTATATGCATTGATAATAGAACGGATTTAACATTAAATGCTTGTACGTAGCCCTACTACGATATTTATGAAGGCCAGTTCTATATTTAGGAATTTGTTTATTGATCTGTACAATATGACCTTGTCACTAAAATAGAAATGAATAAATGATTTAGTCATATACAATAAATGAACTTGTAAAATCATTCATGGACTCCATGCATGCATTACTTATTAATCCTCCGTGCATGCATGCATATGATGAAGGATTATCAACAATAAACAAAGATATTACTCCGTAAATTAGTATATATATACGTTCGTATGTATTATGCAATGGTATTCTCTTCCGTTGTCACAGTATTATATATTGTTTCATCATTAAGCAGGGGTCACATATAATAAGTACATAACTGAATAAGCAACTATTAATATTATTTATGAACTAGTTTAAAATGAAATGTATATATAAAATAATACTATTTAAAAGTACTACTCGATTCGAGTAGTACTTTTAAATAATATCAACTCTATTTTCATTTCTAAATTGCTGATCCTCTATCGTCTATAAGATAGACCTCAGCTAACGATCTACTCCTATAAGGGAAGAACCTAGTGCATGTACGTGGAAAAATGCAATTCCTTTGTACCTTTCTCTTTATTTGTGTATTCCGAAAGTTTTGGTATGATTCGCTGTTCAATTTAATCTTTAGTATTGTTGCTTCTTTTATGGAGTACATCAAATACAGTGCGAGTCATTTCACTTGTATATCCAACTTCTATATATTTCAAGAATATCTTTATGCAAACCGTGTCACTCAATATACTTGCTGCTTTTGTATGGGAATTGCACGTTTAGTGACTTACATCCTTAACTTTAGAAACGTCAATCCCAACTTACGATTTTAAAAATTGGTATCTTCTTAAAGATACTACTCCTAGTACAGTAATTTTTTCTTTCAAATTGAAGCACGGTTAAATTATCTATTAACTATACTGTTAAATAGTAAAGAAGTTTTACTTTACATTGGGCCATTGTTTGGAGGAACTTTTTACGGAATATATAAGTTAAATTATTTTAAAATAAAGTTAGAGATTCCTAATTTTTTCCTGAAAAAAGTTAACTTTTTTTTTTACAATTTATAGAATCTTAAACATACATTAAATATTTATATTAAAAAAATTATCAAAATATGAAATATTTACTCGAAAATATGTCGATAAGAATTTATTTTAAGGCACGCCAAACAGGGCCATTGTCAGGTAAAAATGTTAGAGGATATGCACCGGGCATCTTAAAACATTGATTCAGCTATGTTTTTTATGGACCCAAAAAATATTCATATGCAGGCATGCAGCGCTGCCAAATCAAAGTCATCAATTATTGAAGTTCAGTTGATTCATTAACATGAACTTTGATTTTCAAAGTGTTAGGGTCCGCCCGAATTCTCAATTAAGTTAATAATCTTATTATGAACAGAATTTTATTTTGTGATAATTGAGGTAATTCTTATTCTTGGTAGTAATATTAATTGTGGAAAGTTTTCTATCTAAGATAAGAAAAGATGGTAATTATCACAAATAGAATTGAAATAGAATAGAATTAAAATATTTGTGGTGCCTATAAATATAGATATTTGGAGGGGTTTTGATGCATTGCAAAAATTAGAGAGTTGTATAAGATACACAATAGAGAGCTAGCTTTTATGATCAAGGTAAGGTGATTGTATTCAAGAATGTTGAGTGAGGGAGCAATTCCAATCTTGTAATACATTCATATTTAGTCGATCAACAAAGTAGAGATCGAGAATACAAATCTACAGAGATTTTGTGTTGATTTCAGATAAGAATGACAAGAAGAAAAATCAGAAAACACCTGTAAAATGTGATCAAGACGCAAAAACTGGACAAAATGATGAAGAACACGATCGATCTGCTCTAACTGGAGATCAGCTTTAAAAAGCTGGAGAAGACAACAGACATCGACGGTGACAAGATCAAACAGAAACAACACCGATCACTACCGTCGGCTCTGATACCATGAAAGTTTTATCTTATTGAATCAAGAAAATGTATTAAAATGAACAAAACTGTACATTCATCATAATTAGCTCTCAATATTTACATACTCTCTATATCTGTATTTCTATCATTGCTAAAAACTAACTAACTCTATCTGAATCTTTCTATTTATATACAGAAATGTAATGCCAGCCTGTGCAGCCTTGGTCACCAGTTAGTTATTGCCACGTGGCAGAGTCTGTTAAATATATATGAGCCTGGTTTACTCAGGTATTAACTAATATAGATCAATAAATTTTACACTTTAATCGAAAGTGAAATTTAACTAATTAAGATAGCAATATTAAAGATATATTGAATGGTGAGACTATTTACAGAATGTTGAACAGATTATATATTACAAATTTACAGCACTATGTTTACTACTAGCATTGTTATTATCAGAAACATTCTCCCTAGTGTTGTTACCCATGGCCTAATGCGGGTTTTGGCCTATGACTAGAAAACTCTCTCATGAAAATTATAAATGATTCTATTTCACAGAGGCATAACGAAGTAAACAAACTCCATTACCTTGTGCTATAAACTCTACCATTCTACATGATGAAATCACTTTCTTGAGAGGCATCGAATGTTCAAGAACTCTCTTCTAGACACTGCAAACTGATCCTCTTTGCAGCGTTTAATGAGCAATCTCTGTCGGCATCTGCAGGAGATTGCACATATTCATCCAATGCCCGCGACAATATTGCAGCAAACAGCAAGTCTTGGCTGTGCCATCCATTCTTCCTAAGTTGATGTTGTTTGGGAATATGTGGGTGTGAGGAACTGTCACTGCATGCAAACTGCATGGCCTCTGGTTGCTTACTTGGGGACATAAACCAGATCCTCCACTGCATCAAAAAAACAAGATAGTTTTCTGTATTTTTCCTAAGCGAAGTGTAACTTAAGTATTTGGGAATCAAATCTTTTTAGATTATTAATACCAGTAAAAATTGCTTTGGCACAGTAAGAACATTACTTTGATGATGGGGAAAAAGGATCAAAGACATATCTTGATGGTTGTCAAAGATAAGACTTCCTCACAATGTCTGACTAAGAAGCAAAAGTTGGAAGAACTATGACCATAGAGTTAAATAATACTCCATTTGTGCCCTTTTAGTAAGAAAATTTTACGCATATAACATAAATTTATCTTCCACATTCTCTTTCGATTCATGCACAAATTGGATTAATTTAATGTTTATGTGTAGAATAGTCAACAGTTGAATAAGAAGTAAAAAGGGTAAAATTGAAAAAATGTCAATTAATTTATATATTAAAAGTAGAGATAGACGACTAACAAGGGACAATTTTTATATTATTAATTTTTTTTCTTGCAAAAGAGACCAGTAATTGGGACGGCGAGAGTAATTGATAGCAGCAGAACCTTGGTAATGCACTTGATTTAAAAGAAGTAAAGTTTTGTTGCACCTTGGTAATGCACTTGATTTACAAGAAGTGAAAGTTTTTGATCAAGTTGAGAATTAGATCACTAAAATATTAAACAATTATCACCTGCTTTTGTGACTATACCAGTTGAGTTGCCGCCCATCCCTGGCTTCCATTGCTAGTATACCAGAAACAAAGGGACCAGAACAAGTAGAGTAACTTCATCATAATTGTATGCAACTTCCAAAATTTTATTGCTGATATAAAGGTAAGAAAAAATGCCAATAAACACAATTCATTATATGCTTGCATCAAATTATACCTAATACAGTCACCAGGTCCACAAGACATTATCTTCTTAATATTGGAGCTACCATCAACAACTATGTGCAGTCATACCCTGGATATCAAATACCAAAACCCGATCAGCATATTTGCTAATTTAAGCAATTATCATCTTCTGCAAAACAACCGCACTATTACGACTAGTAACCTACGCACTCCACAATATGACAGATCTTAAGATACTAAACTGTGGTAGTTTCAAATGTCAATAGGAGTCGATGATTAATACACCATGGTGGTTTTGGTACTAGACACAAAATTCTAAGTTTAGACAAATTGAAAAAGCTTAAACTGTATTTTGAAGTCTGCTATGGAAGTTACTTCTGTTCCAGACTGAGCGAAATATACATAAAATGGATGCCTACCTGAGTATCATCAGAAATTCCATCACCCACGGCAATTGACCATCGACATTCACAAGAATCTTGCTACTGCGTTCACTTATCCATGATGGAAGCTCAAAGTGCTAGATCTCATGTCAAGACACACAAAATTGTCAGAGAAGTTGCTTTCTTCATGTCCATAAAAAGTGCATTGTCTTTATTTTTCAATATTGCTAACTACAAAAATTAAATACTCGCACAAACATGTATATGATTGATGCCACTGACTTTTTATTTCCAAAAAAAAAAAGCGAAGAAAAGAGAATTAGCCAGTACATTGGAAATTTGATTTTTATTAGTGCAAAAACGGACTGTTTTGCGGTAATACATCATATTAGTAATTGGCTTGAAAGTAGACAAAAGGTGTGATATTTTCCGAATGCCTACAATTTAAGTGCAGCTGTGTAAGGACAAATGTCTGATACTTTTGCTTTAGTCTTTCAACTAGTGGTCCTGAGCATTGACATTAATTGATCAAAATGTGTTTCCCGTGGATTCTTTTTGTAGCTTATTGCAATCAGAACTCAGCAACTATTCAAAACAGCATCCACCTTAAGTTCCTCTTTGAGCATTCTCACATGATCATTTGAGTGAAATATAGTACATATGATCGCGCCAGTAAACACATAATATTATATATTGCTTTACAAAGAAAGTGAAATTTGAAGATAGATGAATATTTCACTGGTACCTGTTGTTTTGTGTTGGTGCAGAAAACTAATCCTTTCTAACATTCCCATGCATTAGACACAAAATTGGATGCATGATAATAAGTCTCTAGATGAGAAGCACAAGACTTTTAAAATTGTCTGCGATATCTAATCTGCAGGGTCCAGGCTGATTTATAAATGACTCCTAGTTTCAATTAAACTATTACCTATATCCATTCTCATCTTCCTTGCTACTGCAACCTCTCTAATATGTGATGAAGTTTCAAATTCCCCTATTTCAGCGTAAAAGTTGGAAACTTGCAACCATATTTCAGGATCCTCAGGCTCAAGGTCCATCAGTATATTTGTTACTCTCCTACCAACATCCTCATTTTGGTGGATCCTACAACTCCTCAACAGCGAACTCCAAAGCACAGAATCATCCTTTCTTGGTGCTTGTTTGAGAAGCTCTTCTGCATCTTCCAGCAACCCTGCACGTCCAAACAAATCCACCATACATGAATAATGTTTTCGGTCCGGATGTATTTCATAAACAGTCTTCATTAAATCAAACGCCATTTTTCCCTCTTCAACAAGTCCTGAATGGTTGCATCCATTTAATACGCACAAAAACGTAACTTTATCAGGTCTCACACTCTTTTCGGTCATTTTTTTAAGCATGTCAAGCCCTTGCATTCCCATTCCATTCCTCGCATATGCATTAATAATTGATGTGAATGATACGACATTTACTGAGGGAAGTTCTTCAAAAATCTGGTGCGAGTGTTTAACATGGCCGGATCTTGAATATGCGTCGATTAAAGAGCAGGAAACTGCCGAGTCAGATACAAACCCTGATTTTATCACACAACAATGCAGCATTGTGCAGCCTATAAGGCTACCACAACTGGAAATCGACATTGCTTTGAGTGTCGTAGATACACTAACCTCATCAAATCCGATTCCTTTGGCAAGCAATATAGCAAACAACTCAACAATGTCCTCGACCATGTCATACTGCAACAGAGATGTCATCATTGAGTTACAAGATTCAAGACAAATTTCAAGATCTCCTTGAAATATAGACACTGAACTCTCAATCTCGCCACATTTCCCATACATATCAATTAAAGCGGATTGCACATAAGCACTACCAACATCAGACCCTGTTTTGATGACAAAACCATGTATCTGACTCCCTAATATAAGATTATTCTCCTCACGACATAGAGTCAACAATCCCACAAAAGAACGCACTGATGGCTTCTTCCCCCAAAATTGCATTTTACTGAAGTGTTCAAAAGCTTCAAATGAGACACCACTATTTGCATATACAGAAACCATTGAATTCCATGAAATCACATCCTCGGTGGGAATAGCTTCAAATGCTTTCTCAGCATCATTCAAACATCCGCAAGCAGAATAAAAATCAACTAAAGCATTCGCAACAAATATATTCACCTCACACCATCCACTCTTCACCACATAACAATGCAACTGTCTTCCTTCCTTTACAAACTCCTCATTTGCACACCCTCGAATCATATAGCAAAACGTAAGCGCATTACCCATTACACCCTCCTCTTTCATACTACTAAAAACTTGAAACAACTCACTTGATCGACCCGAATCACAACACCCGCGCAAAACCAAATTCCACACACCCAAGCTCCTCTCATGCAAACCACTAAACAATCTAAAACCTACATCAAAAAAACCCATACACATATAAAGATCAATCACTGCACTACAAACATAAACATTCAAACTAAACCCAAGAACAATTGCCCTCGAATAAACCTCGAGCCCTTGTCGATACCCCCCTGCATTACAACACATACTCAACACAGATGAAAAAGTACTTGAACTTTCACAAAACCCCTCAAAAACCATTTGTTTATACAACAAAAGACCTTCCCTAAAAAACCCACGTTTATTATACCCAGATATCATTGTATTCCATGTTACAACATCTCTCACACGCATTTCATCAAACAGTTGGTGTGCATAGCTTAAAGATCCAAACTTTACTTGATAACTAATTTCTTTGTTATATGAATATATAGTGTCTCTATTATTGGGTTGAATGTATGTATCTAATTGTAATGAAGTGAGTCGCATTGTCATGGGTTCGTTTTTCCATGCAAGAGTTGTTATAGCCCTGGTGCAACTTACGATCGTTTTGCTTTTCATAATTCATCCAGGAAGCTCTGAATATTCCTCTGCTTTTATACTACAAACTCATGACACGCATTTTATTACATCGCATTACTTCTCCATTTTAGCCCTTTTTGTACGTAATTTAAGCTTATATACTGTGTAATAAAGATGTTTGTTCTCTTTAATCACTTTAAAATTTTAAAATTACTCATTTGTTTCATTTTAATACTGGCTTGCAATATTAACTAGTTTTGAAAGTAGTTAAAATTGTTTTTGTTACAATAATTTTTGTAAATTAAAACTATAAATAGATATTACATGATAATTTAGTTGATTTTCTTTTTTGCACGTAATTCTTAATTTTAAAATTTTTAATTTAGTTTCAAGCATCCGCTACTCAAAGATTTTTTTTCCCATTTTCAAATATGTTTTCAATATGATAGTACAGTATGAAGTAGCACTCTATGCTCACAGAGATTTTTTTTCTCCATTTTCAGTTGTGTTTTCAATATGATCGTGCAATATGAACTTGTTGATTTATAAATTAGAGGTTACATGCCAACAATTCAGCTTACCAACAGGAATATGAACAAAATTCTTATTCAAATCATAAAGCATGAACATGTTGATTTACAGGTCCAATGACAACAGACATGAATTTATTTTCAGTTTATGATATCAAAATGTTGATGCAATAGCCTCCAGAAGAGCTGCTACAAAGTCCATTTGAGTTTCTTCCTTAATTTTCGAGAAAAGAGGAACATGGACGAAAAGGGATTTGTGACCTTTCTGTTCTGCAAACCGCAGAGAGTGATAGTATACGTAATTGCAAACGTAACGACCTGCATCCTTGGACATTGTAACAGCGTAGCCCTCCTTCTTCAAGATATCTAGGATTGCCTCAACAGAGCAACAAGTCTTCAGCAAAGGAAGAGGAAATATTAGTACCAACAAAGATTTTAGTCCATGCACATTCTAACACAGTAACACTGGCCGGCTTAAGGTTACAATGATAAAGGGAGGATATTAAAGGCCAATTTTGAAGTTGATTTGCTAGTGTACCAGGTTCATAACAACAGTTTACAGAATTTTCTTACGCGAGATCTTGATCTTTAGAAAGGCTACAATCATTCACAATGGTGGTATAAGGACCACTATTGCTTCATATGTGTGTTTTCAGTTTAGGTAATAAAGAGTGGTTGAAATTCAAATTTCCGTTCGCTAGCTTAAGTGTTCACTCTCTCTTCTCTCTGAAATGGGAATTGTTATCTCAGCTTTAACTCAGAATTAGTTCATGCTGAAGTTCTCTAGCAATTGAGACAATGTTAACATTACCTCTCTTGTTCGACCGATTCCTCCATCAGCAAGGACTATAGGCAGTTGCTGCATAAAACATCAAAATTTTACCAAAATGGCAGTTTAATAATAAAGTTAGTGGACTGGTGTACTGGAGCATATCTACCTGAGGTTGCCAACCCAGCTCATCAGGACAACGGAAAGTAGCTTCATTCACTGCCTGCTGCTCAATAGCAAACTTCATTGATGCACTATTCACCCCTAAGT
The DNA here is from genome assembly GCA_037693485.1 of Kitagawia praeruptora. Classification (NCBI taxonomy): domain Eukaryota; kingdom Viridiplantae; phylum Streptophyta; class Magnoliopsida; order Apiales; family Apiaceae; genus Kitagawia; species Kitagawia praeruptora. The sequence continues at coordinate 65,790,554 of CM075351.1, forward strand.
GAAGCTTTAACAGAATCGTCGGTAAACGATTATTAGGGAAAAATAAAAGAACTTGGAATCTTCAAAATTTTCACTTAGCAAACATTAAGAAAATACCATCTGAAATAGACTGTCTAAGAAAGAATGGTTCTTACACTAAACTACTAGTTATCCGAAACATAGCACCTAGATTCAGAAAGTCCTCCAAAAAGAATACCAGAACGGAAGCAAAACATAGCTCGTACCGTCGTACGTTTTAAACATGAGACCGATGAATATCGATCTAATAATCATTTTAGCTTCACCAAAATAATTTCTAGTTCAAGATTATATCTTCATTCAAAGAGCAAAGATTAAGAAAAACATACCCATACAACTTGTTCATTGTTGGAATCATTCTCTCCTGCTATACCTGATTCCATGACTTTGTAAAGCATAGCAAGTGCACCATCTCCGGCAGTCTCAAGAATTGCACAGCTCCCTAAAGTAACACCAGGTGGAAGACCTCTTTTCTCAACATAATTTTTCAGATTACTGACAATAGTCTCAGTAGGATTCTGTGCAACCCCTTGAAATTTCTTGAATCCTGTCACATGGATGGTCACCCGTTTTGGTGCTTCAGATCCCATTTTTTACTTACCCACACAAAGAAGATCGCTAATTTGATGATCAATATCACTAGACGTATCGGTGCAAACCAAGTTTAAATATAGCGCACAACAAACCCTGCAGATAGCTATCACTGTTATAACTACCAACATATTACATTCACTGTTGCCACATTATATCGACCATGTCAATCATTTCGAATAGCGCAAAAAGAAAACTTCTATATCTGCATCATTGAGCATATTCCATTTTTTGCACTAGAAATCCCCCTCATATAACTCAAAATATATAATTTAAAAAATATCTAGTTTCTGAATTTTGTATGCGCTGTTTACTTAAAGATACAGGGTCTACACAAGAGTTGGCAACTTAACATGGTATCATACTATCGAATTCGAACCTTGGTACCCTTAGATTCTCAAAATTTTAATCCGAGCACTAAGTTCAAATATTGTACAAAAGCCAGGCTCCCATTGATCCACCCTCCCCAAGATATGGGGTTCCGCAAAGGAGGGTTAAAGACTAATGATCCAAGTGATCCAACTAAACCTTCATCCTAAGTTCCTAACACTTTAAAGTTACTTGCTTTTCCTCAGTACAAAAGAAAAAAATCCAATCTTGAATAGGATTTGAGGTATCAAAGCTTTTCTTGTTCCTTATTTTTCCTCAGCCAGTCCACATGGAATTTATATACCATGATCCCAAGTTAGTGATACAAGATACACATAAACAAGCAACAAAGATAACATGAAAACTTAAAAATGAGCTATACAAACACATAAAAAGGGCTTTATTAACCTTAAAGAAGTAACCCTATGTCAAGAACATCAAGACAATCTACGAATACAGTAATATATTGTGATCATATATTTAGAAGTGAAAACATTATTACCTCAAATTCTGCTCTCTCTCTCTCTGGAATACTTGCCTTGTTCAGAAGAGAGATTGGGACAGAGTAGATAAAAAGGTTGTATAAGAACATGTTTTGCGTTCATGTTTTTTTGTTTTTGCATGACTTCAATTATTGTATTATTACTAATAGACTGGGGACTGATTTTTGACAGGCCAAGCGCATTATACATTTGAGTGAAAGCTCTTTTCCTACGAAAGTGAAATTTAGTGATAATAAAGTTCAGTAACTTACCGTATAAAGGCATAAAGCTAGCTGGGAATGCATTATTTACTACTGTTAAAGAAGACGTTTTCTTCTAAAATAGTATAGTATTTTAAAAATACACGCTCATGTATCCTTTGTAAATTTTAATGATGGCTTAATTGAGTTAAGTACGCAACTGTTAGTAGCATTTTGTCCTTTTGTTTATCTGTAATTCTGTATTCTGTCATGGGTGTGAAGTTTTTATTTTTTGCCGACGTTGTAGTCCACCGTATATTCATTCTATGGATTTGCATGGATCCTTGAATTGCATAGGGCCGAGGTTGCCTATTAGTACTCTCTTCTTGATTGAATTGTAAACAAGGTCGATAGCTGGCTAAAATAAAAGAATTGTATGATGCTTTTATCGGTCTTAACGTGTGGATAATACTAGACACATTGGACGGTGGCGGCGAATGACAATTGACACATAAGAAAAGATGAAGAAAAAAAAATATGTACCCACTAGGCAGACAGATCACAGATGCAAAGATAAAACTTGTCACTTGTCAGATCAGTCTGAAAGATTTAAATAAAATAGGCATAAATATTTACAGCTTCTAAGTGCTTTCAGCATAACACTAATCATCTAAAAGATCAAGGAGTAGATCAGATCAGACTATATGGTAACAGTGATGGTATTCGAAAAATGCACCAGGTCAATTGCTACTTTGTCATTTCTAACTTCAAGTTTACAACATTTGATCTGCAGTCATTTCGTCTGTTTTACTTCATCAACAGGAAAGTTTTCTTCTGGTTGCTTACGCCAAAGATAGTTGGCAGCTTCTATCCACCCTGGATGAACAAGGAACTTCTTCTCCCGAACAGCCCATCGAGACTTCTCTGTTCCTTTGTCCATGGAGACAACATGTGTCACTGAGGGATCCATTTCTGTTGAGCATGTGGCACCCAATTGCTCTGCCATCTTCCAAAGGTGGTGACTCTCAGCAGGAAATTTAGCTGGGAAAACCCTGGTGAAAACAAGTTTACAGCCCTTCAGAACTTCCTTTCGAACAGTTTTCAGCACCTGGCATGATGCATAAATTACATTAATTCAGATCAATGGCAGGTTTGGAACTACATAAACACAATAAAAACTCTAAACAAATAGAACTAAGAAAGTTTCTGCAAATGATCAAATTCAATTTTAAAAATATTTAAACTGCCACAGAAATCGGCTTTAAGAAATACATGCAACAAGATTGGAAAGGGGAATCAATGAGGGGAATGATTTTTCTTTCCTTACCTGTCTAACATCCTTCTTCGTAAGATCGGCCCCCTGTTCCTGTAATAAGATCAATTTAGCACAATAAGATCAATAATGCAAATAGAACTTGATTAAATTGGAAAAGGACATACTGTGTCAAAAAAAATTGAGTGAACTCGTTTGAGAACTTCAAGAACAGTAGCAAGCGCTCCATCGTCCTCACTCTCATCACATTTGAGCTCAGAACGTGATTTGCAGTTAAAGCCAAATTGACGATAACTTGAAACAAAGTAATGATATCTCTCCATCAATATTAGGTTTTCTTTGTGCTTCGACCAAACCTAAGACAGTAGGAAACGACTAAGTTAATATGTTTCCTTGTCAAAGATTTAGAAATATTTACATCTTATAAACTTCACCCGATTCAAAAATCATTTGTATGACAAAACTCAGGTGTGCTAAATAAGCTATAGCTTAAGGAGTGTTTCATTTTCTTTCCTTTACCAACTGTTTCAGTTTGTGCAACCATTTACATGAAAGATAATGTCAAACACATGTGAGTGGCTTAAAGACACGCGAGTATCTAATAAACATGGACGGAAAGGTGATGAGAATCACACAAAAAGTCTCACTGCCAATGGACACGAACATGATCATCAGCAATAATTGTACAAACAATAATGAGTTACAAGGTGGCCTGTTTGCTTACCTGTTCTGTATCATCAAGGATCAAAACAGCACTATCTTGCCCCACAACCACATCAAGACCCTTCTGATGTCTTTGGGTGCAATCACCTTGCGCAATCACTTTAGAATTGAAGTAGATATTTTCTGGGTCAAGCAGCTTAGCCATTTCCAAGGCGTATGCTCGTTCACCCATTGTATATATGTACATTTCAAACAACTTACTTGCTTCTTTTAAAAATGTCCGCACAAAAGGCCTCAATTTGGTCATCATGTGCATAAAATCTAATCTGAACAGATTTCCCTTTAGTGCATCTGTTCATATTTATAAATGAGACCACATAAATGAACAGAACTGAAACAGCTAATAAATGACCAATAAACATGCTCTGTAAGAAAAATATTAGGACAAAAAAGATCATTGGGCATTGCACAGAAGGCAGATTAGTAGTATCATATGCACAAACTGCTGCCAACAATCAATAGTACAAAACTATCACATCATAACCTACTAACAACTTGTGCATATTTTCTGCCACAGAATAGAGACCATAAGATCATAGAATTTGGAACCCCCAGCATACAGCGATTGTTTCTGAAGCCTCTAAAAAACAGACCATACTTTTCTGAAAGCATAATAATTTGATGTTAATTTAATTAAAAAAATTGATAAAAATCCCACCAAGTTGTTAAGTCAACTCCAAATCTGCTACTCTATATTTCAAACCAAACCCTTCTATCACATAATCACTATTCTATTTGGTAAAGAACTTACTTTTACATTAATATTTACAATTGATTAAATTCTGAATTATTTAAATTCGTACATTGAGCAGATATATATACATGCGAAACCAAAAAACAAAATCTAAAAATTATAAGAAAAAAGAAAAAAAACACAACACATACCGCTTATTCATAATATATAATACCTAAGAACTGTAAAAAATGAAAAACATACATCATATTCATTATCATAATACTCTGATATAACATTTAGTTATTTAAATTACAATTAAACAATGATCATTCAAAACTAATGATAAGCGTTACTGTCTACTGTCTAAACTCTAGATGCCTATAGACAACAATACTAATAGTCTAATTTTAAACCAGTAATGATAAAACTTTATTTTCTAGTGAAAAAAATAGTTAAATATTTATTTTTCATAGTATTATTAACTATGAATATCTTTGATATGATTGGAATTTCTTTCTAATTCAATTTATTTCTCTTTAATAAAATTTGTAATCGCCCAGTGGTTTAAGCCGGCAGAAAAGAATGTAAAAATTATTCCACAAGAAAATTTTTTAAGTTCTCACAAAAAAGGGGAAAAAATATTTGTGAAGACAAAAAGACGCCTAATCCATGCTGTTGTGGATGCCTTCCTAATATTTATCTCTTTATTGCCTAGGTGACGCCTCGACAAACAGAACATTATCATTACTTTATTTCAATCAGATAATAGTAATGATCCCATAAATTTTGATGAACATAATTCGTTTTCAATATACAGAACCTCATGAGGTATGCAAGTTTGGTAAAATGCAAACTTCCAATGAATCTATAATTATATGATACCTGGCAGAGAATCGGGTGGCATTCTTAGATATTCTTCTTCTGGCGTAATATGCCTAAACTGGGTTGAGTTGAGAAGTGTGTGGTCCAGATCAAGAACCAAATTTAGCTTTCTATGGCGGAACAAGTTCTTCAGATCGTTGTTGCGCAATCGAGCAATTTCATCATTAGCAAGTCTCAAATCCTGTGCAAGCCAAAAACTACTGTTTACCGACTCATTATTTTAGAACGAGGTGTGTATGCTTAGCTTCGAGGTTATTATTGTTAAGTTGTTCTTCATCAACTGGAGCAGACTCACTTATAGCCAACCTGTTACTCATGCGGTCATGCAAGAGCAAACTATGAGTTCATCAACTTGGTTTTATCAGCTGTTTATATTACAATCTTTTAACTTTTTGGTTATTCAATCTGCTAATTATAACATATTGTATATTTACTCAGATCTACAGATTGGTCCATTTCACCGGTCCTCTAGTGGACAAGAAAGAAAATCAATATCTGAAACTAAAACCTGCCTGCTTTGGAGTTTGGAGTACCATAAAACTAAAACCCGCTCCCTAAATCACAAGAGCCCAGTACTTATCCAAATTTTGATTTACCGAAGTTCTAGCCTCGCCAAATTGCCAAAATTTGCAAGAGCATCGACACCCAACCAAGACAAAGGTACAATTTGCAACAGAGGTCATAGCTCTTTGGACTCGCATTAAAATAAAAAAAAGGTATTATCTAAAGGTACTGTTGTGCATTATTTATCCGGATCTGAAAAACTTCAGTTTGTGCCCCATGGATTATTGGGGTTTTAATAAACATTAATGTAACTAAATTTGCATATTTTTACAATGTCAACCCTGAGGCATCCACCCTACAGAAAATAAAGAGAGAATCCATATAATCTAAAGTAAAATTTTCAGTTTATTTTCATAATCTGGATTCGTTTTGTTTTCCACCAACTGTCTGCAAAGTAGATAATTAGGCTACCCTTTTTTAACCTCTGCCTACATCAGCAAAAGTTTTAGAGAGGCTAACCTTGTGGATATAGCCAAATGCAACCCCAGACTGTCCCTCATCAGTCTTTTGTCCACACCGTATACACATTCCTCCAATAACACCAGGATGTGTGCAGATATCCTCTTTGATAGACTCTTCTGCATAAAATAGTACATAAAAAATCAATGAAAACATTGAGCAGGAAGCACTATTTTTGGCAATTCAATATGTTCCGACTTGTGACTATATCAATACTTTGACAGGCAAAAAAATATTAATGAGATAGAAGGCACGCATGGAGCAAGGGGTTATCCAGAGAGAGGAGGACGTAGGGTACTAGTAAGGATACACAAAAAAAAAAAGATTGAAAAAGCCTCCAAACTGATATATGACATTGGTTTTAAAACATCGGTTCAGAATATTCATATTGTTTCAACATTGGCTACGGATAAAGAAAACAACACGTCTATATAAAACAGAATAGATAAGTATTTCACTGGAGGAGTTTTAATCTCAACTACAAATTCCTCGACAGCTGCAACTAGAATTAATATGATAGAACAGGGAAACTCGTCACATGCAAACTACTCGAAAACTGATACAGCTAACGATAATCATAGAAACTACTTGATGGCAAACATGTTTCCGATTTTCCAATTTTCCAAATATACTAAGTACAATACAATGTGTGTGTGGTAATTGGAATATTGATTCAAAATTGCACTGAGCAGATAATCACAACGTCCCTATAAGTGGAATCCATGCTAACCACAATTTTTTTGGAATCATGTAAATGTTTAACTCCTGTAACAGTATATATAGAAATATAGACTGTTTTCTTAACCTTGATTTTATTTATTGTTTAAGAAAAGGGGAACCAGTAGGATTTTAAAAATCACAAACCACTGCCACTCAATGTAGAGACCAATTACCCATATCCACTTGTACTTCATTCAGATTTTAAGCTACTTTGAAGGGATTTATAGATTAGGACATAGATTTTCTTCGAGGTATAAACTCTGAGCTACTTGAACTGAAAAGTATTCTCCTCAACCAAGTGTTAGCTATGACTAGGTCAAAGAACTAAGAAATCTCAAATTAAGCCTGCAACATCATATCCCATGACCATAACCTCCCTGGAAATAACTGTACCATTCTTGCACGACCTCAGCCAGTTCTGTCTAATCTTATCTATCTTACTCATAAGGTGCACAAAAGCTAATTACGGTAGCAACATATGTCCTCAAAACGAGTTCAACTGCAAGATTATATCCTACTTCTGTTCACTTTACCAAATCCACTGGTAAACTTTTGTTAATAAGGACATCCTTCAATTTCAGTTCATCGTGTTTCCTGTATACGAAAACTTATTCCCCGCAACTCGACCTACCCATATTGTCTCGTGCACACAAAAAATGGTCTTTGCGTACAGGCTTAGCAATTGGACCACATTACTAGACCAATTAAGTTTAATGCTAGCGAGGTCAAAGCTAAAAGCTATCTGCCAACACGGTCAGCTTAGGGAGGAGTAATGAATTACAATTTACACATGGTTTTTATTCATCCAACAAACATTCATGATAGTGCATACAAAATTATGACAAACTTAGTTACTGTTGTTGTAGATACAAAGTCCTACAAAAAGAATACAATAATGTAAATCAACATAAGTGCACCATTTCAAAAAATATTACCCAATTTTTTTTCGACTCCACGTGATGTCGAGCCATAAGGATCTACAACCTTTTCCAATAACTCCACCTTCTGCTTTTTGGTACTGCAATAAATTCACATGTACATTGCATCATGCACAATGAAAATTTAAAAACAAAAATTATATTTGTTTCCTAATCCTATGTTAGGACCAGATCTGATCTGCTATAAGCCTATAAATTATATAGAAACAAACACTTTTATTGATAAACACACACACACTGAAAACGATATTTAGGTGGTATTCGAGAGACCACCTGCTCTCCACACACTCGGGTGGTATTCGAGAGACCACCTGCTCTCCACACACTCTTCACTCAATCTTATTTCTTGATACCTCAATCATACAAATGACTTCTATATTTATAACCCCATATCAACTCACAATCCCTAATCCCTAAATTAAAGCTAAGATATTACATATCCCACCAAATCCTCCCTTTCAAATCCTTAATTGATGCACAAACTAATTATTCAGATTTGTAACTGATTTATTAATTATTATTTTTATTATGGTTCCTAACATCCTAGTCCTAGAGCAAAAAAAATCCAAAGTACTTTTAGGATGTTATGATACTTTTAGTTACACGTACTTGTTAACCAGGTAGTTTTTAGATGAATCGTATGTAAGAGAGGTTTTTAATATTTGGATAATCCACCGATATCACAATATGTGAAAACTGTTTAGGATATTGCAGAAGATAATCTGAGCTACTTAAAAACTCAATTTATTCTAGTTTCATCAACTGTTGTCCTTTAGAATTAATATAGTTTCTCATGGAGGTACTTAGAACTAAGTAGAAAAACAGAAAAACCAAAAACTAAATAAAAGAACTACGGAGAAGTCAATGCACCACATCTACATCTTATCAGTGCGATAAGATCGCACTTATCGCACTGAGGGACTTCTTTATTCCATTAAGTACACTAGATGTACTAGAACACTTTTAACCCGAAAACAAATATTACACGCCTCATTTCTTCTCCATAGTACTCCACAAAATTATGCTCAGTAAACATTGTATACAATTAACTAGAGTAATATATTTATACACACGTTATAAAACAACGAGATACATACATATAGTTCTTAAAAAAGATCACACAATATTGTCCAACTGATTTTTTAAGTACATAAAATCGTAACATAAAAAAAGTAATCAGAAACGCCACTTAAATTTTTCCGAGAAGCAACGAAAAGTACTAACTAAAAGACGATTAAAACTAAGAAATGCATACGGTTCAATTACAATGTTATCAATTACGAAATGCATACAGTTCAATTACAATGTTATCAATCACAAAAATATACCTAAACAGTTCCGAGTCGTAATCATTCTCATTCTCATTTTCATCATCCTCATCGCCAGGCTCCGGAGACGTATCGGAAGTAGAATCCAACTCCGCATCGAGAAACGACGCAAAGTCATCGCCGCTGCTCGACGAGTGTACAGGAGAATCGCTTACAACACTCATCTACAACACAAAAACACATAAAATTCAACTCAGCATCATCTATATACGCATTCATATAATTAAACGAGTTACAATGAAACCCTAACCCTAATTTGAAATGCACAAGTAAATTAACTTGTGAAAAGCCTAATTAAATAAAGTAATTAATTGATTAATTATGTAAATAGATATTTAAATTGAGATTAAAAGTGAATTAGTTGATTTTACCTGTGTACTAATGGAGGTCCGGCTCAGATTTGGTGGATTAGTTTGGGAAGGGAATAGAGGGAGATTTGCAGTTGTGTGTGTATTGTATGTATGTTGAGAAAGAAAGAGAGGGAAGTTTATTATGAGTAACCGACTAGGAATTAATGGGCTTGTTATGTTTGGACGTTTTGGGCCTAGGACTTATTCTTTTCTAATGCCCCAAAATGAAATATTACAAGGCCATGGTACAATAAATACAAACTTCCTAAAATAATTTGTTTGTGGTTTAAAATATTTTGCAATATAATAGTATGTACCTATGTGGCATATTCTCGAAACATATACTGTAATCACTTGACTTCAATCAACCAACCTCAACTGTTGGTTTCATCTTTTTTCTACTGGATTTTCAAATGTCAGCACTTGGAGTCATTCTCCTTGAATTTGAGTAACTAAGTGTCCGTTTGGCAAAACTTTTTTAAGGATTTATGGACTTATTTTCGAGTAAAAATTTTATATTTTGTTAAAAAAAATTATACAATTATTTAATGTATGTCTGAGATTCAATAAGTTGCAAAAATAAGTTGGAATGTTAGGAATCTCTAACTTTGTCTTAAAATAAGTTGACTTATTTTGGAAAAAAGTTCCCCCAAACATTCCCTAAGTTTCGTTCTTAGAAGTGAAATTTAAATTTGCGGAATAAAGTAGCAAAAAGACTTATATACACATCCTTTTAAGTTATACGTGACATATATACACATCTATACAACTATATTAAATACATCCTCAGTAGATATATCCAAATCATATAGGCATCAATTAAATCAGTTGAATATAAAAGAAAAATTGGGAAGATTACATACAGCAAACTAATCACGACCAAAGGATAACGAACTAGAGATTAGATGCAGGAGCATGCTATGAGGACTTTGTGTGAACGTGATGGGTGGATGTCTGAATGTAATGGTCTGGTGACAATGTCAAATTATGACCATCAATTTGTTATCAATTTTGATTGTAAACTAAAATAGCTCAGGCAATTGGAATAACTGCCTTGAATAAAATTTTGTTGAATGAGATACTTTATTTATTTGTTGAGTTTCTAAGCAGATATATGTTAGAATTTTTAATCAGGAATAATAGTCAAGTGAGTTAATTTTATTTTTTTATTTTTTTTTGAACAAATCGTACTTGCATTACTTAAAAATTATCACTCTCGAATACATAATTAATAAAATAGGAGGAGTGACAGACCACTCTCCATAGCCTGATATAGAATTAAGGTATCATTTGCAAGCAAAAGAACCACACGATTCGCAGACCAATAATAATTTATAAATGTTTAATCTTGACTTTAATAAAATTAATTAATAAATCTACATAAAGATCAACTACTTATATTAATTAAATATATGATGAATTATATGAACTTATTAAATTATTAAAAATATAATTTCTAAATCCTGAAACTTCTAAACTAAATAAGGTTAGTAAGACTCAACTAGGGGTGTAAAAATTATCCGCAAACCGCAATCGCACTGCAAAACACTCGCAATCGCAATCGCAAAAACTGCCATAATCGAAAAATCGCAAAATCGCAAAATCGCAAAATCGCAAAATCGCAACCGCAATCACTCGCATACTTGCGGGTTGGTTGCGGATTTGAATCTTGAAAAACCGTAAAATCGCAACCGCAACCGCAATATATATATATATATATATATATATATATGAAAAATATATATTTTTATATTATATATTTTATAAATATAAATTAATAAATCATATATTATATTATATAATTAGAAGTCTTGGTGCTAATTCTTTAGCATTGATGTTTGGGCCTTACATCATATTTCTTTGAATTTTGTTAGTTTTACATTTCCTTTTCTTGTCATGAACTTATCCCATTGTCTTTTCTTGTTTTGGGCTTGTACATCATATTTCTTTGTATTCTTTTGGTTTACATTTCTTTGTATTCATAACTTTTAGTCTTGAAATATCATCAATTATTTATGAAAATTTTATTCACAAAAAAACATCGAATATTTTCAATTAAAATATATATTATTTTATACAACCGCAAGTGCGGATAATCGCAACCGCAATTGCAGTTGTGGTTGAAAATTTCAAAAATCGCTAAAATCGAAAAACCGCCATAACCGCTAAAAACCACCCGCAACCGTACCGCGTACACCCCTAGACTCAACACTTCAAGTAGTCTCTCCACATTCCTAGAAAAGAAATTAGTGGAAACAAATGGAAGAACCGAGAAGAAATTTGGTACAGGAGGTTTTGTTTAGTAAAAATTATAATTGATAATAGTAATATTAATTGAATGCAAGAATAAATAGGTAAATTCAATAGGTACTGTACCAATTAGTAAAATTTTTAATGTTTCGATTTTTATATAATAGTATTGATTGATTTAGTTTTACAAATTCAAAATACTAAATTAGTATATATTCGACTTTTTTTAAGACCACTTTTTAGTACTTCCTTAATTTAATATTTTTTTTGTTATAAAAATATAGGTATTGGATTTTTTTTATTTTATAAAAAACTTTAAGTATTATTAATAAAAAATTAATTAATGTTACAATTGTTCAAACATATTATTGATTTACAATAATAGCGTCAAATTAAAATAAGATGAAAAGTTAGAAATCTTAACTTTCAAATTAAAATAAATTGACTTATTCTGTAAAATAAGTTCCTCAAATACCCTCAATATATTGTTTAAGTTTATAGAAAGTTTCTAGTAGTTTGTTTCATGAAATTATATACACTATATGTACTATCTATCTATCTATATAAACTATCTAGCCATTGTTCTATATAAAGAATCACAAATTTATCAAAATTTAATTTTTGGTTCCATAAAAAAAAACCCAATTTTTTTTACTTTTATAGTAGAAAAAAATGTAAAAATTTGGTTATAAAATCAAACAAATTATATGGTTCTACCTGATTCTCTATATAAGATGATTCTCTATGGAGTGCTACTCATACTATCTATCTATGTATATTATAATTTTGATACCTATTTTTGGTATGGTACTTAACTTATTTATAAAAGACAAAATTTCATTTAATAAAACAAATTACTTATCTCCAGAGATCTCTTCAAATAACTCACCTCCATCCCCTAAACATATGTCAAGGCGCCACAAATTCCTGACCTGACCAAGGGACCTTCAAAACACCACAACCATGGACCTATTATTTGCACCATCTTCAGCCAAAAACCTTGTCAATCTGTTCTGGCCAGTGATGTGTAAAATAACTGCAAGCGCACAGTGTTTAGTTGTAGCAATCACAGATCGATCCTCAGAGACTATGAATTTTCAAAACCCTAATAATTAACTCAGGCGAACTAGACAAATAGGTTTGAGATGAGTTTTAATTAACCTAATTAACATAATTAGCAAAGATTATCAAATAATATGGAAAACCTAGGAATCCGAATCCGTTAATCAATCACAATTAATATCAACTCGCCCTAAAATCAACTCTCTTTTCTTCACAAACAAGATATATCAATTAACGAGACAAGCATATACTATGAAACTTGTTATCTAACAATAACCTATCAAAACTTCAAAGAGTAAGCATGGGCTATGAAAAACAAATCCAGTAACAATAATATATCAAAATCACTTTGTCAATCGATCAATTAAGAACCAAGAAAAATTATGAGAATCAATTAATAGGAAAGAGAAGAAATCAAAAGTAATTAAATTAACTTCATCTTTATCCTAGGAGAAAAGATTTAGCTACGCATGATTACTAAATAAACGAAACAATATAAGAATAAAGCATGCATTATAACCTACTAACTATTAACGTACTGATTATATAATATAATATAAAAACTTACTAGAACAATGCACCACGTGATGGCAAACAGAATGTAAATCAAAGTTAAACAATTAACGAATAAACGATTATGACACGAATTGATTTAAACGGAAAAAAACAATGAACTCCAAGAAGAGAACGAAACAGAGCTTGATATTAACGTGGCAACTTTGCAATAAGAAAAGTATTAACAACAATAAAATTCTAGGTGTCTAAATTGGTGTCTAAAGTGGTGTCTCAAATACAAGAGAGGAGCCCCATATATATAGGGAAAAACTTGGGCTTGGGTCTTCGATTACAAATTTGATATTGAATATAATTTCTTCAATTTCCTTTTCTTCCTGGATAAGTATTCGATTTTTCCTCCAATTTCTTTGGCTTCAAGTATTTTCCACCTCCTTTCCCTTTTTGCACCTTTTCCTGCTAGAAATTTATTTTTATTTATTTTCCTACAAAACAAAATAAAACAATTTATTTAATTAATAAAATTATGAAAACGGACAGAAATTAGGTATTAAAAATATGATGAATTATGGACCTATCAAATGCCCCCATACCTATCTTTTGCTCGTCCTCGAGAAAAATATAAAATAAAATACTACCTAAATAAATAATACCACTTCCGTAGGTGATCACGGTTGCATTTGGCATATGCAACAAGCCCTTTAAACCCCTAGGCAGCCCTAGTGGACGAGTGAGGTCTCGTGAGGGCCTATAGTGAATGTACCCACAAAATCCATCTAGCTCATGTAAAAGATTGCTCAATGCAACACCACACATACAAGTCATCTCATGCTACATCAACTAAAGAAATCAAAGTGCATTTGCAATGTCTTGGTGTGTAAGGTGCAAGTATTCACATAGTCTACTCAAAGAAATATGCATAGGTCCTCAAAAGTCCACGTCAAGTGTAAAAATAAGTTGGTAACCATGCTAAACCCACAAGAGTACACCTTAGAGTCAAAACTTGGGATCTCATATGCAAAAACAAGTAACAACTCACCTTTGACTCACAAAAGAATATTCACTCAAGAACAAGGGTAAGTGTATCACTCAATTCCAACAAAATCATAAGCATGCTTGACACTTGGTATCAATCTAACTTTAACACAACATACATCAATGACGATAATCAAAAGGTCTTTTATTTGGGTTGTAATGGGGCTAGGGACAAGGTATGTCAAGTAAGGCCAAATAAGGTGAAGTGTCAAAAGCTAGTAGGAACCATAATAAATCATACACAACACAGTATATCCTCCCCACACAGATGTTCTAATTTTTTCCAACAAAATGCTTGACTAGTCGAATGAAGAAGGATCACACAAACACAAAAACATAAGTATGCTCTCAGATAACTTTCTTTTTTTTTTTCTTCCTCTTTTTTTTTCTTTTTTTTTTCTTTTTTTTTTTGGAGAGCTAAGATAGATAATATATATACAACCACAATCCTTCTTCAAAAATTTCTTGAACGACTAACAAGTAAGCAACAAAACCCAATATTTCCCAAAAGTAATGAACAAAAGTACCCCATCTCACACACCTTATTACTCCCTCAACTTCCTACTAGCCTTTGACAAATTGGGATCAAGTATACATAAGGCTACACAAGAAAAAGGTCTAGGCAAGTAATGTGGTATGTCACCGAAAAAATAGGATTAAGCTCAAAGGGGTAATTAATTGATCACATATAAAGGGTGTGGTAATTTGGATAATAATAAGTTATTCCTAAATGCCTTTATCATCTTATCATCAAATAATGTCATGCATTTCAAGAAAGGTCTCAAACAATTGCTAGCAATGCAAATAACATGTGGACACTCAAGCAAACGAATATAAAATGCAAAAGATATGCATATAGGCTCAAAATCTCACTTGGTGGTAAAACATAATCAATCCCAAGCAAAAGTCTCTTTAATGCACCTACTTGTACTCAAAGCATGGAAACCAAATCTTCTTGCACATATTCATGTCCTTTTAATTACTTACAACATTCAATAAGTCTACTAGTTTCAACTCGCTAGTGTATGTGTGTGCACAAGAACTTAACATATCACTTCTCAGTCAAAAGCATCAGAAACACAAGAGTACTATAGCATGTAAGGGTGCATCAAGCCAACTTTTAACAAGTAATCATTTCACAAGGCTAGAATTGTTTTTTGATTTTTTGATTTTTTCAATTTTTTTGGATTTTTTTATTTTTCAATTTTTTTTTTTGAAATAATAATACTACTAAATCCCACCCCCATACCTAAATCATGCATTGTCCTCAATGTATGCAAATGAGAGAAAAATGACAAAGTAAAAGGACGAGAATATCTGATAAAGGCAAGACGGAGGAATAAAACTAACTACTATATACAACAAGGTAACTTACTTGAGTCACACATCAATGAGGTGGATCACCTCCTCCTCATAAACAACTGGTAGTTCTAAAAATGGTTTAAGGCGTTGCCCATTAACTTTAAATGTTTCTCCAGTTTTAGGATTTTCAATTTCAAAAGCACCATGAGGAAAAACAACTTTAACAACATATGGACCCTCCCATCTAGATCTCAATTTTCCATGAAATAAGTGCAGTCTAGAGTTGTATAAAAGAACTTTTTGACCAGGAGAAAAAGATTTTCTCAGAATAGATTTATCATGCAAAAGTTTAGTTCTTTCCTTATAAATCTTAGCATTTTCATAGGCATCATTCCTGATTTCTTCTAACTCAGATAGTTGTAACTTCCTATGACTACCAGCAGTGGGTAAATCAAAATTCAACTCTTTAATGGCCCAAAAAGCTCTATGTTCAAGTTCAACGGGAAGATGACATGCCTTACCAAACACAATCCTATAAGGAGACATACCCAAAACAGTCTTAAAAGCAGTGCGATAAGCCCAAAGTGCATCCATCAATTTAATAGACCAATCTTTCCTATTTGAATTGATAGTTTTCTCTAGAATTTGTTTAATCTGCCTATTAGAGACCTCAACTTGACCACTAGTTTGAGGATGGTAGGGTGTGGCTAACTTATGAGTGATGGAATACTTCCTCAAAAGAGACTCAAACTGATGGTTTTTGAAATGCTTACCTTGGTCACTAATTATAGCTCTAGGCGTACCAAATCTAGAAAAAATATTCTCCTTTAAGAACTTAAGAACTACCTTGTTATCATTAGACTTAGTTGGTATGGCTTCGACCCATTTAGAGACATAATCAACCGCTAAGAGAATGTAGAGGTTACCAAAAGAATTAGGAAAGGGACCCATAAAATCTATTCCCCAAACATCAAAGATCTCAATAACTAAGATTGGATTCATTGGCATCATGTTTCTTCTAGTGATCTTTCCTAAATGTTGACATATACTACAAGCGGCACAAAATTCAGCAGAATCTTTAAATAGACTGGGCCAATAGAAACCAGATTGAAGTATTTTAGCAGCAGTCTTTTTAGCACTAAAGTGACCTCCACAAGCCTGATCATGACAAAAGGAAAGTATACTTCTAAACTCATGGTTTGGAACACACCTCCTAATGATTTGGTCCGGACAATACTTAAAAAGATAGGGATCATCCCAAAAGAAATATTTGACTTATGAGAGAAATTTGGATTTATCTTGCTTAGACCAATGAGAAGGAATATCACCAGTGACAAGGTAGTTAATAATATCAGCAAACCAAGGAGTGGTAGATATGGAAAGAAGGTTCTCATCAGGAAAAGACTCATTCAAAGGCATATCAATGGTGGACTCCACTACTAGACGGGAAAGATGATCAGCAACAACATTTTCAAAACCCTTCTTATCCCTAACTTCTAGGTCAAACTCTTGGAGTAACAAGACCCACCTAATCAATCGGGCTTTTGAGTCTTTCTTAGAGAAGAGATATCTAAGGGCAGAGTGGTCAGTGTAAACAATGATTTTGGACCCTATAAGATACGACCTAAACTTTTCAAGAGCAAAAACTACAGCTAGAAGTTCTTTTTCAGTGGTGGAGTAGTTGAGTTGAGCATCATTTAGAGTCTTACTAGCATAGTATATGACATGAGGTATCTTATTAATTCTTTGTCCTAAAACTGCTCCTACAGCATAATCAGACGCGTCACACATAAGCTCAAAAGGTTGATTCCAATCAGGGGACTGAATGATAGGGGATGAGGTCAACTCTTTCTTAAGATGATCAAATGATTGCAGACATTCATTAGAAAATTCAAATTTTATGTCCTTGGAAAGAAGATTGGTCAATGGTCTAGCCTTTTTGCTAAAATCTTTAATGAAACGCCTATAAAAGCCAGCATGCCCTAAAAAGGAACGAATTTCTTTGATAGATTTTGGTGGAGGTAGATTAGCAATGAGATCAATTTTAGCTTTATCAACTTCAATTCCTTTTGACGAAATTTTACGACCAAGAACAATTCCTTCTTTAACCATGAAATGACACTTTTCCCAATTAAGAACAAGATTTGTTTCTTTACATCGTTTTAAAACTAAGTCAAGATGATGAAGACACTGATGAAAAGAAGAACCAAAGATGGAAAAGTCATCTATAAATATTTCTAGGAACTCTCCTACCATATCAGAGAAAATGCTCATCATACATATTTGAAAGGTGGCAGGGGCAGTGGTTAGACCAAAAGCTAAACGACGATAGGCAAAGGTTCCAAAAGGACAAGTGAAGGTGGTCTTTTCTTGATCCTCAGGAGCAATAGGAATTTGAAAATAGCCAGAGAAACCATCTAGAAAGCAATAGTATGAGTGACCTGCTAACCTTTCTAAGATTTGATCAATGAAGGGTAGAGGAAAATGATCTTTTCTAGTGGCAGCATTTAGTTTCCTATAGTCAATACACATTCTCCAACCAGATTGGACACGAGTGGGAACTAGTTCATCATCCTCATTGACAACTACAGTGATCCCTGACTTTTTAGGCACTACTTGAACAGGACTGACCCAAGAACTATCAGATATAGGATAGATGATTCCATTATCTAGACATTTAAGGATTTCCTTCCTAATAACTTCCTTAAGAGTCGGGTTTAACCTCCTTTGTGGCTCTCTAACTGGTTTTGCATCATCAACTAAGTGAATCCTATGTTGGACAATGGCAGGGCTAATTCCCTTGATATCAGATATGCTCCACCCTATGGCTTCCTTATTCTCTCTAAGTACAAGTAAGAGCTCTCCCTCTTGAGAAGGTGTCAGATCAGATGCAACTATGACTGGAAGAGATTTAGAAGGACCTAGAAACATAGACTTAAGAGTTTCGGGAAGAGGTTTGAGTTCTAATTCTGGTGGACTTGTCTCAACTGATTCATTAGCTTCATAAAGTGGCAAAGGGGAAGGTTCTAACTCTTGGTTGGAACTAGGAGTGGTGGACTCTAACATTTCATTGACCTCATTTTTATGACAAGTATCATCCCATTCTTGACCAAAGTAGTTTTGACAAAAGCTAAGCACATCATCAACATTCATGACTTCATTATCAACTAACTCATCAATCATGTTAATATCTATGGGTTGGTCAAAATAGTCATTGGGTTGTTTTCCTACATTGAAAATGTTGAGATCAATTGTCATTTTCCCAAAAGTTAGCTTCATTAAACCATTCCTACAGTTAATTAAGGCATTAGACGTGGCAAGAAAAGGCCTTCCTAGAATGATGGGAATTTGATTTTTGAGATTTTTGACTGGTTCGGTTTCTAGAACAACAAAATCAACGGGGAAGACAAAATCACCAACCTTAATCAACACATCTTCTACTATACCCGTTGGAGTTTTAACAGAACGATCAGCTAACTGAAGAGTGACACTAGTCTTCTTAAGTTCACCTAAACCCAAGGCCTGATAGACTGATAATGGAAGAAGATTCACATTAGCTCCTAGATCGAGTAAAGCTTTATCAATGAAAGTATCACCTATGACACAAGAGATGGTAGGACAACCAGGATCCTTATACTTCACAGGGATTTGATTTGACAAAATAGAACTAACATGAGATGTTAGAAAAGCTTTCTTAGGAACATGAGTGGTTCTTTTATGAGTACACAAATCTTTTAAACACTTAGCATAAGAGGGAACTTGTTGAATCGCATCTAAAAGAGGAATGTTAATCTTCACTTGCTTAAAGACTTCCAAAATCTTATCTAACTGAGCAGATTGTTTGTTTGAAGTAAGCCTTTGAGGAAACGGGGCTTTTGGCTTAAAGACTTTTTCATTAGACACATCAGATTGGGATTTCGAAGGTGGTTCATTAGATGGTGATGACACATCAGATTTATCTACTTCAGAATTCTTGGGATTTGAAGATTGCTTAAGACTAGGATTCAAGAGCAAAGGATTTGGTTTAGATGTTAGCTTATCTTCTTCTTGAGTATTGACACCAGCATGATTATTGAATTGATTACCAGACCTTAGAGAGATGACAGAATTCACATTTTCATGAGACTTTTGAATTGGATGAAACTTAGGATTAGTCTCAGGTTGACTAGGAAATCGCTTTTTTCTCTCTCTCACTGATTGTGTTTGCCAATTGACTGATTTGGACCTCTAGCTTAGATATGGCTTGAGTGTTAGAATTTAGTAGTTGCCTATCTTGGGTCATAACTTGCATGAAAGATTGTTGAGATTTGAGTAATGCCTCCATACTCTTTTCTAACGAAGTCAGTTTCTTATCAGATTCACTAAAACCAGGAGGATTTATGGGGACTGAGTTTGGATAATGACCAAGATTTTGAGTTGGGTATGGACCAGGATTAGGCTTTTGAAAAGCAGGTTGAGGATTTTGATTATATTGATTGTATTGACCTTGGTTCCATGAGAAATTTGGGTGATTTTTCCAACCAGGATTGTATGTGGGTGCATAAGGATCATTCCTAACTCTAGGTTGAAACATGGCATTGACTTGTTCAATTTCAGGGCAATTCTCTACCACATGATTAGGAGAACTACAGTTTGCACAGAGAGACATTTGAGATGACACGTTGTTGGTTTCTAAGGCTTCTAGACGTCTAGTGATTGTAGCTAACCTAGCTTCGGTTGCAATAGAATTACCAACTGTGTGTAAGCCCTTAGATGAGTTAGATTTTTCAGCTTCCTGATTAGGTTCCCTAGTTGACTCCCACAACATTGTTCTTTCAGCTAACTCCTCAAAAAATTTCCAAGCTTCATCTTCATCTTTATCCATAAACTTACCATTGCACATAGACTCTAACAAAGCAGTGGTTTGGCTATCTAAGGCTTCATAAAGAATTTTGCAAAGTCTCCATTTTTCTATACCATGTTGAGGACATTTAGACAACAGCTTTTTAAATCTATCAAAATACTTCCAAAAGGACTCATTCCGATTTTGTTGAAATTGGTTGATTTCATTCCTAAGCCTGTTTGCCTTATGGTTTGGAAAATATTTTTTAAGAAAGATAGCAACAAATCCCTCCCATGTGGAAATAGAATTGACGGGTAGACTATACAACCACTGTTTAGCATCTTCTTTTAAAGAAAAATTAATAAGTCTGAGCCTAATGGAATCCTCACTTAGTTGTTGAAGTTTTGGTAAAGCACACACTTCCTCAAACTCTCGAATGAAAAGATATGGATCCTCACCTTCTACCCCAGAAAACCTAGGTAACATGCTAATGTTGTGATGTTTGATTTCAAAATTATTCGTGGTTACTGCGGGTAAGACTATGCATGAGGGTTGAGCGGTACGAGTGGGGTAACAACGGTCTTTGAGTGAAACAGCCATGACTACGGGTTGAACTTCTAATTCTTTTGACTCAATTCTAGTGGGTGAAGAAAACTCGAGTTGCCTTACTACTTTAGGAGATGACAGATTGTTTTGTCTTACTAATCTAGATGTAGTGTCTCGAACCCAAGCACTTTGCATACAAGAGAAGTAATCAAATAAGCACGTAGCAGACAAGAGCTATAAGTAAGCACCTAAAAAAAATGGAAAATTAAAAAGAAAAATCTATATTATCCTAAGAAAAATCTAGACCTTGCTCCTAACAATAAGATACTACTAAAAGTCACAATTCAAAAAGCATTCGTCCTGACTGGCCAGGCAGGTGCAAGCATTGCCAAGAGGCTAAACACCTTTCTAGACACCAATCTAAATTAGCCAGGTAAGCGTCACGCTTGCCTAGACACCAAACGAAAGAATACTCAGTGATTTGTTCCTCCTAGATTCTCTTCCTAATTGAGCGTGAGATCCTAGGGGCCAATGTCTACTTAATTTTATTAAGGAAAGGGCATGCAAGATGAACGAATTAGTGATTTGTGGGCCAAGGAAAGGGTGATGAAATCCCTCACCTTATCTTGTAATTGGGTGGCACCCTTAAGATTGATTGAATGATGCAACACACAAAGAACAAGAAAATAAACACTTATGGATGCACTACACTACGTGGAAAATCAATTAATACAATAAAGAAATCTAGATGATGTGATCCTATGTGAGAGAATCAATGATGCAGCAAATTGGTTTTTAACAAACAATTAACTAACTAATATTTTTGGGTTTTATTTGAATTTTTAATTTTTTTTTGTTTTTTTTCAATAATGAGAAAGAAAAAAAATAGAGAGAGGTGATACGGAATACCGAAAAGCGCTTCCAAAAATTTCAAAAGAGACAGCGAGGCCTTCCAACGATCTTCTTGTCCAAGCTTTTCTCCGCTTCACTATTCCCTAAAAAAAAATAAAAGAAAACAAGAAACTAATCCGAAGAATTAAT
This sequence comes from Kitagawia praeruptora, assembly GCA_037693485.1. Lineage (NCBI taxonomy): Eukaryota > Viridiplantae > Streptophyta > Magnoliopsida > Apiales > Apiaceae > Kitagawia > Kitagawia praeruptora. Next base: position 65,812,698 of record CM075351.1, read on the forward strand.
ATCAAGGAGTGAAAAATACCAATAGTCCCCGGCAGCGGCGCCAAAAACTTGATGTGTAAAATAACTGCAAGCGCACAGTGTTTAGTTGTAGCAATCACAGATCGATCCTCAGAGACTATGAATTTTCAAAACCCTAATAATTAACTCAGGCGAACTAGACAAATAGGTTTGAGATGAGTTTTAATTAACCTAATTAACCTAATTAGCAAAGATTATCAAATAATATGGAAAACCTAGGAATCCGAATCCGTTAATCAATCACAATTAATATCAACTCGCCCTAAAATCAACTCTCTTTTCTTCACAAACAAGATATATCAATTAACGAGACAAGCATATACTATGAAACTTGTTATCTAACAATAACCTATCAAAACTTCAAAGAGTAAGCATAGGCTATGAAAAACAAATCCAGTAACAATAATATATCAAAATCACTTTGTCAATCGATCAATTAAGAACCAAGAAAAATTATGAGAATCAATTAATAGGAAAGAGAAGAAATCAAAAGTAATTAAATTAACTTCATCTTTATCCTAGGAGAAAAGATTTAGCTACGCATGATTACTAAATAAACGAAACAATATAAGAATAAAGCATGCATTATAACCTACTAACTATTAACGTACTGATTATATAATATAATATAAAAACTTACTAGAACAATGCACCACGTGATGGCAAACAGAATGTAAATCAAAGTTAAACAATTAACGAATAAACGATTATGACACGAATTGATTTAAACGGAAAAAAACAATGAACTCCAAGAAGAGAACGAAACAGAGCTTGATATTAACGTGGCAACTTTGCAATAAGAAAAGTATTAACAACAATAAAATTCTAGGTGTCTAAATTAGTGTCTAAAGTGGTGTCTCAAATACAGGAGAGGAGCCCCATATATATAGGGAAAAACTTGGGCTTGGGTCTTCGATTACAAATTTGATATTGAATATAATTTCTTCAATTTCCTTTTCATCCTGGATAAGTATTCGATTTTTCCTCCAATTTCTTTGACTTCAAGTATTTTCCACCTCCTTTCCCTTTTTGCACCTTTTCCTGCTAGAAATCTGTTTTTATTTATTTTCCTACAAAACAAAATAAAACAATTTATTTAATTAATAAAATTATGAAAACAGACAGAAATTAGGTATTAAAAATATGATGAATTATGGACCTATCAGCCAGCAACCACCGTACTTACCTTAAGATTTAAGTTCGGATCCTTCTTCCTCTAACTGCTGAATGACACTCGCATGATTAGGGTCAATGAACCAACGCCATTCATTCCACTCATTAACAGCTTCAACATTGTTTGACTCTAACTGTATATTGTTATCTCTTTCATATAAAGCACTACTATGAAAAGCACTACGAAGCCCTGCTAACATAGCCCACAACTCATTTGCCCTGGGTGTGAGATTCTGAATTGTGCCTAAAACCATTTTAAGAATATCCCCAGACCTATCTCTGATCACAATACCAATGCCAGAATCGTTCCCATTAGGTAGAGGCTCTTCCAAAGTAAATGCATGCATATTCACTTTGACAAAGCCCTCTTTTGAAAAATCCCAACTTAGAGCATCTCCAATGGGAGAGATCCCTTAGCTAAATTTTAAAATTAATTACCATAAATAATAATTATGAAGAATGTGTAAAAAAAAATACACTCCAATGGGACAAAACTGTTATCTATAATTATAGATAATCTCTTTATGTTGGCTATATTTGTCGAACCTCTAGAGACCTGTAGTGAATTGCCACATCACTTATTTCTATATTAAAATTATATATTCCATTAATAACAACTTGAAATATTAATAACATACCATTTTTAAAAAAATAGCCAATCATTATAGCTAATACCCTCGAAACACAATGTCTTACAGGTTCGACAAATTTTACATAATCAATATTTTATGTAATTTAGCCAATCATTTTTAGCTAACGCCATTGGAGATGCTCTTAGCTCCATAATACTAGCCTAAAACACTACCCTATAGTAAAAAAAGTGAGGAGAGAAAATGGTAAATACTCTACTATAGGAAAAAAAAAAATATATACTAGGCTAGCTCCTCAAATGACTCAACCCATAATTACTATTCTTTTTAACTGCCCGAGACACATAATAACACTTCAATTCTCTGTACGCAATTTTTCATTTTTCTAAAATCAAATAATCCAAATGCTTCTTGTAGAATGAAAGACCTTGGACCCCCAATACTAAGCCCAAACAAAAGGGTTCCAGCAGAGCCGATCCTGAGATTTTGGAAGCCCTGTGCAAAACAAAAAAAAAGTGCCCTAACACTAATAAATTTTTTTATAACAACTACATAAAATATTAAACATTAATTGAAATTTGTAAAAAACATAACAAGTTCATAAAATAACTTTAAAACATAACTGAAAATTATAAAAAAATTGTAACAAGTACATAAATAGTCCAAATTAATCTAAAATAAATAAATTATATATGTAAATATTAATATATTATGTTTAAATGAAAGAATAAAAAGTATTAATAAATAAAAACAAATACAATACTAAAATAGAAAATTTCATTTTAATGTATTTAAATTAATATATAAGTATTTTATAATTTATTTTTAGTTTTAAATTGACTTGGTTCATTTAATATGTAAATTAATTAAAATAGATATGATTTCAAATCACTTAATCACCTATAAAATGAATAATTGATAAACTTAACTATTACCTTGTAATTGTAAAAATATACTTATATGTAGGTTGTCAACCAAAAACATTTAATTAACTTTAATGACAATTATAGTCTACACGGTTAACAACAAAAGTAATTAGTATTACTAGAAATTTGAAAGCAAAATTGTGTGTAATTATAATATTTTCTTATTTTGCTCAATATAATAATTTTTTAATTATTTTGACAACACCATTTTCAACCTTTTTCTCATTTACAAATTTTTTAAATCTTTAAAATTAAACTTAACTTTTTTATTTTTAAATAAAATATACATACATATATACACCTACCTAAAAATTGTGTCCTAGTAAAATGGAGTGCCCTGTGCGATCGAGCATGTCGCACATGCTCAGGGCCGGCTCTGGGTTCCAGAAAAAATACCTTAATTGGCTCCCTAAGCCAACAAGTAAAATACACTACTCAAAAGAATATAGCCCACTTAAATAAAATCAACACCATGCGTTGGTCGAAAAGATCCTTTCTTAGCTAAGTCATCTTCTCCTTTAAGCTCTTCCCTTGGAACATAAATAAGATGAATCTCAAGCCTCCAAATCATGTCACCCCAACTCCCTTGATCTCTAGTTGAGAAGCCTGCTCTAACCTTGTTAAAGCTCTTCACCAATGTCAAACAATCCGAGCAAACTACTAGCTTAGACATAGGAGAAATAACATCCTTCACTTTCGAATAAAGGAACAAAATTGCCTCCCTTTCCACATCTTGTGGACTAGGAGCATTAGAGGGTCCTAAAAAAATGAAACTTAAAGCATCCTCATTTAGCAGGAAACCCCTATGCCTCCTACTATTACACCATGCTCATTAGAGGAACAAAAACAATCTACAAAACCTATAAACTTTGCATGCCATGCTAAAAACACATCAACTCTTTTCTGTTTACTAGATGTTAGAATTGCACCCACTGGATTGACAAACCATAGCTGAAACATATCTGATCTAACCATCATCTGAGAACCATCAGACAAATTTGATACCCTTTATTAATCCTAGATTTAGAGCTTTAACCATCATCTGATTGAAGACCTCTCCCACCAAGTTAAACAGAAAAGGTGACATTGGACCACCTTGCCTAACACCTCTGTGCAATTGAAACTCAGAAGAAGGAGAACCAAACCATTCACCAACACACTAGCTCTCTTGGTGGAGAAATAATTTTTTATCCACAAACACCACTTAGGGCTTAGCAAAAAAACCAAAAAAATCAGAAATCGAAACCACTAAAAACCGATCCGAATAAAATCGATCCGAAATCGAAATCAAAAAATTAAAAACCAAATCCGATTATGCAGTTTCGGTTTCTTGTTGAAACCTATCCGAAAAAACCCGAATCCGATCCGATTAAAATAAATAAATAAATTATATATATATTATTTATAATTAATAAATACACATATTTTGTGCTAAAAGTGATAGCAGACATTGTAACTGGTGTAATGTTTTTGTACACTAAAAGGTTCATGAAATAAAACACAAGGTCTGCCAGTAGTCTAGCTACCAGTAGTCCAGTACGCAGTAGTGATGGAATGGAACTCTCTGAGTGTCTGCAACTCTTTTATTTCGACAAATTTCATCTTAGATTTTAATACTTAATTATTAAAATTTTGTATGTTTCGAGAAAACAAATATTTCATGTATGTAATTTTTAATTTTACGTGCTTTTCATTTAAGTAAGGTATGTCGGTTTTATTATTTTTATTTGAGGCGGTTTTAAAACCGAAACCGAACCGATTGCAACCGAACCGACAATTTTGAATCTGAAACTGAACCGTCGGTTTCGGTTACGGTTTCGATTTTAGATTTTAAAACCCGAAGGGTTTCGGTTTCGGTTTTACCATAAACCTGATCCGATCCGTGCTCTCCCCTAACACCACTTATCTCCCAACCAAAAGTTGACATAACTTTTAATAAGAATTCCTAGTTGACAGAGTCAAAAGCCTTCTCAAAGTCAAGCTTCAGTATTAAACCCTTCACCTTGCCTGTGCATACCTTGAAAATTTTATTTAATTGTAAAATTTATATAATTGAAGTAAGGTAGTTAATATGATTTGGTTCGTTAGAACAAATTTGTTATTCAAAAAAATAAATGATGTTGAATAAAATTTAAAAAAATAATGTTAAATTGTACACCATCTTTTAAAAATTATGATGAGATTTATAGATATTATTTTATACTTTTTTCAAAAGAAACAAAAAATATTATGTATATATAATAAATTATTGAGTGACAAAATATGAAAAATATAAAAATTTAAAGATTTTTAAAGTAGAGAAACGTTGAACAGAATCCAAACACACCTTCACTCAAAAAGTACTACAACAATCAAACAATAAATATTGATGTTACTGGAATAAATATCATGAATTTAATGTAATTTACAACATGATTTTATTTAGGGTAACATGTTCCTACAGTTAATTTTAGAAAATTCTTCTAAAATTAACCATTAATATTGTGACACAAATGTATAATTAATAATGCCCGACCCTTTTAAATCAAAAAAAGAAATCCATCAAAATTAGGTAGTTTTAAGGAAAATTACCCCATATCCTATCTTTTTGAAACTATTTTCAAAAATACTACCACTTTAAAATTTATTTACAAAAATACTATTTTTTAAGTTTTATTTTCAAAAATACTATCTTTTAAGTTTTATTTTCAAAAATACTATCTTTTGTATTGAGTTGCATATGTGGTTGCATATGCAACTTGTTTTACACCTTTTTTTTAGGATGGGGTGATTTTGGTGGATTTGGTTTCCAAGACCCCGCCATGGCAATATTCAATTAGTTGAATGTAATATGAATTTTCAATTACATTCAACTAACAAGTTGCAAAGGTTGCATATGAATTTTCGATTGCAAGTTCCAGTTTTCAGTATATATATATATATATAGGCCTTTGCTCCATAAAGAACACTCTTATATAAAGAACAATAAAGAACACTATAAAATCATTTATTCCAATAGATCCATTGGCCCCGCCAGGGGCACCCAATACAAAAAGTTCTTATTTTTTTAGGCTCTATCCATCCAGCAAAAAAAAAAAAAATTAAAAATTTCACTGTTCATGATGACGTCACTGATGACGTCATCGATGAACAGTAAAATTTTCAATTTTTTTTTTTTTTTTTTTGCTGGATGGATAGAGCCTAAAAAAATAAGAACTTTTTGTATTGGGTGGCCCCGCCAGGGGCAATGGATCTATTAGATATGAGGTGTTCTTTGTTGTTCTTTATTTAAAGTGTTCTTTATGGAGTCCAACCCTATATATATATATATATATATATAGGCAAATGATCAAAAGAGAACTCTTTTTTTGAAGAAAACTAAGGTACTAATTCTAACCATTGGATGTATTATAATCAATGGCCCCGCCAGGGGCACCCACACACTAATCAAATACACCCTCACACACACAATCCCACCTAATCCCCTCCGTTTTTAATTTGATTTTTCCGATCAATCGGTGATATTTTTTTAAAATCTAATTTCACCACATTTTTCTTCATCTCCCAACGATCAGTTTGAATACCATATGTGATATATTTTAATTTAGTTTTCTAAGTTCTCCTTTTAAAGGGGTTTTCTCTAGATCCCTACTATATATATATATATATATATATATATATATATATATATATATATATATATATATATATATATATATATATTATAGATTTCAAAAAAGAGGTCGAAAATGATAACTGAAAACAGGAACTTCAACTTTCAGCTTTCAGTTGCATATGAGGTTGCTACGCAACCTCATATGCAACCTTATATGCTATATAGGGAAGCAGACGAATTTTCGATTGCAAGTTCCAGTTTTTCAGTTTTCGGTTGCGTATGAGGTTGCGTAAGCAGACGAATTTCCAACCTTTGCAACTTTTTCAACCTCCAGTTTTCAATTGCAACCTTTGCAACCTCATTTGCAACTCACACGGTTGCGCCGCCAGAAGTTATAAATGAGGTTGCAAAGATTGCACAAGTTGCAAACCGTATTTTTGAAAAAGGAATTTTAAAGAAAGATATTTTTATAAATAATTTTAAAAGTGGTAGTATTTTTAAAAACTATTTTGAAGGATGGGTATTTTTGAAAAAAAAAACCCTAGTTTTAATGGGTTAATTTTAGGAAATTTCCTACAGTTCATTTTTCTCTTTAATAAATTATAAATTTTTAAAAAATTCTTTAATTTAATATTTAAAACTCATAAACAATATTTATAAAGCATATCGTGACCGGCATAAATTAGTATTATGCAATATTGGTAACATATTGCTCCTTCCATTTATTTATACTTTTCTTATTAAATATTCTTCTTAATTCTTTATGTTTAAAAATAATAAAAATTAATATTACAAAAATTAATTATATTCATTATTTTCTTATACATTAAATATTAAATGATTCCATCACTTTATTCAGTTTTCTCCATTATTTTTTAATTATTTTTTAACTTTCATTCTTAACTCATATGTAAAGAAATGTAAAAAAATGAGAAGAGAGGAGGGTGAATAACTCCGTAAGAATGATGAGTTAAATTATACTTTATGTTTGGTTGAAAATTTTAAAATTTTGGATCATAGCCATTCTTTGGGAATTTTGGATCATACATTAAATCTTAAAGATGTTAGTTTTGATATCCAATAGAGAAAATGACCAAAATACACTACTTTTGTAGTCAAAGTGCCCGAAATACCCGTATGCAGAATCGTCCGCCCAAATTACCCACGAACTACGCATGTTGGGCATGCGTAGGGCGTGATACGTATTTCTCACTTGCGCATCTGGGGTATCGCATTCCCCAGATGCGCAATGACGTCAGCCCACGTCATTTTGACACAAACACAATCGGCGACTCTCTGGCTTTCTCGATCGCCTCTCTGATCGTCTTCTTCGTTTGTACACCTTCAGCTACCTCCACCACATATGAATACATCAAAATATTACCCAGACTTTCCTCTCCATTTTTCCAAGTAGATTTGTTGAGTTTGGCCCCGTAGGGGCGTGTTTTAGCTTATCGGAAAAGTTGATCGGAAAAAAAGGTACCAATTGGGTATTTTGCATCCGGCAAAACAAATGAAAATCCAATGGTATAGACATGTAGAGGGTGAAAAGGCGAAGATTTTGGTATATAATATGCTAGTGTTCGAGCCAGAAACAGAGTGAACAAAGTGGTTAAAATTTTCGTCGAAAAATCGCTTCGGCACGAGTTTGGAAGACGATGAATAGTACCTCGGTTGCGCATGTTGTAGATGCACATCTCACGATACGCAATTTCAACATGCGCAACCCTTGGTACTGTTCACAGACTACAAAATTGAAATTTATACACTCCACGCAACTGTAACTTGCGTGGCCTCACTACTCCACGCATGACTAGCATGCGTATAGTCCCTGTACGCATGTGTGTAATGCGTGGTCCGTGGGTATTTTGGGCGCCCCTTTCTCTCGGTAGGTATTTTGGACAGCTGAAATTAAAATGTGGGTATTTTTGTTTTTCACCCTATCCGATATAGCTATCCGATATAGGTACTGAATATAAAGTTAAATTATACCTTTTTTATTAGTTTTCATTTTAAACTTTTTTGAATCTCGCAAACGACCAAACTGAATTAACCTTTTAACGTTAATTATATAATTATTACATGTAGTATATAATTTGTTATTAATTACTCTTATAAGAGCATGGACCGGATCAGTCTCAATCTATATCCAAATCTATTTAATTTTTCGGATCGGATTAAGTGTCGGATTTTTTTAAGACCAATCCATATCCGCTCCATTAGGATTACGGGTAATCGGATTGGATATCCAATCCAATTAAAAAAAATTCAAAATTAATATTAAAATCTAAAATGATAAAATAAACAATTTTTAGATGTAAAAGTACACATTAACATCCAAATAAAAGAAGAATAGAACATTGAAAATCAAAAATAAATATCTATTAATCCTGAAATATACCAGACAAAATTATAATGATCAAGAAATGAACTCTAAGTATAAAAATAATTCAAATAAAAATATGAATTCAATATTAGATGCAATACAATGGTAACGTATTCATTATAAACGTAATACAAGTTATAGTATAAAATACTACTAGAGTTATAGTATAAAATACTAAAGAATTTTGGATCTCATATGATTTGAAAATTATACATTATTTGTATAATTATAATTATATGAATATGAATATAAAATAAAATATATAATTATATAATTGTAATTATTCGGATCGGATTCTTAACAGATCGGATCATATAAAATCCATATCCATCTTATATTGATCGGACTCTTATCGGATCGAAATTTTATCGGATCGAATTTATTTTATATAAATCCATATCCAGTTATAAGGATTCGGATCGGATCGGAGCTCCGGTCCATTGACAGGCTTAAGAGCATCTCCAATTCTCTAAAACCCTTCGGTAAATTTGGATAAATGATATTATAAATAAAAATTATAGAAAATATGTATAAAAAAAAATGTGAACCACACATTTCTGTTGTCTAAATATTTAGTCAATCCCGTGATGTTAGGCTAATATACTAGAAACCTGTAAGAAGATTACACATCATCTATTACCATAATAAAATAATATATTCTATATATAACAACTTTTTTTTTTGTCAAGTTCTACATATAACAACTTGAAATAATAATAACATACTATTTTTAATAAATAGCCAATTCTTATAGCCGTTCAGTAAATTTTACATATTAATCAATATTTTATGTCATTTTAGCCAACCAATTTAGCCAATAGCATTAAAGATGCTCTAAGAGCATCTCCAATGGTATTAGTTAAAAATGGTTAGCTAAATCAGATAAAATATTGATTATGTAAAATTTGTCGAATCTGTAAGAAGTTATGCTCCAATGGTATATCGGCTATAATGTTGTATATATTGTAAATATAGTATGTTATTATTATTTCAGGTTGTTATTAATAAAATCTATTTTTTTAAGGTAATAGATTATGTAAAATCTTACTTACAGGTCTCTAGAGGTTGGCCAAATATAGCCAACAAAAAATGATTATCTAAATTTTTTACTAACAGTAATGTTCCATTGGAGTGATGTTTTTTTTACATAATTTCTATAAAATTTATTTATGGTAATATATTTGTAATTTTAGCTAAGGGGTGTTCTCCATTGGAGATGCTCTAACTATAAGCTCAGAACATACGATAATTATATGCCGGATATAAGTTGCTTCATTCTTCTAAAAGTCTTCCCGAGATTTCATATTATTCACAGCTTAGATAAAACTCCATATCATTTTACATCAAGTTTTAGCACTCAGAAGTCAGAACTCTCAGTACTTGTCTACGGTCATGGTTTAACTCTTAAAACCATCAGGCAAGAAAAACTGGAATTTTTTTATGTCCTGCACTACACTGAATATACACATTTATTATATCAACAAAAAATGGCACTTCATTTTGAACAATTTGCATTACAAGTCATGGACATACATTTCAGAGTTACATGGAAAGACATGTTCTCTAAAAATGATAATGTTACCTTTTAGAGTTCATATGATTTGTATCTATGACAAGTACACTTGGACACCAGCAGTTTTTGTTAACTGACATATGGGACAGGCGAAGACCATTCCTTCACAATCATTACACAAACACAAGTGCCTACAAGGCATCAATAAGAAAGAAACCTCCTTCATGTTGCACACTCTACAAATCATATTACCGTTCTTCGCCAAAGTCTTCTTTAATGGAGCGCCTAGAAAGTTGGTTGGGTGCATGTAGGAGGCAGTATCATCAATATCACTTTCCCCGAATCCTTCCTTTATCTGTTCAGCACCTTGTGATAGTGCTTGCTGAAGATTTGTTTTTAGCGTGTTAACGAGGGACTCGTTGTACTTGGCCCTGTAGTGCCAACTCTGAGCATCAGCTGCTACCTGCTTTATTTTCTCCATTAGTTCCTTGTTCTTGCGATTTATGTTTTCTATCTCGATGTCTTTCTCGTGCAACTTTTTACCCACACTTTTTTCAATAGCAGTCAAAAAAGATACCAGCTGCCTCTGCTTGATGTCCTTGACACCTTTTACAAGGTTTTCCTCCTGATTACAGAGCACCCAGGTCAACGGGTTATAAGAACAACACATAGGTACATCATGTACAGAGAATCTGAAGGGAAGAAAGATGATGAATGAATTTGACAAAACAGCATCAACAATGAGCAATACACAAGCCCAAAACTAAGTATTGATCACGATTTAGAAAAATATACTCCGTATATCATAGTGATTCCAAACCTCTTAATCTGAAGTACAACACAAGGCAAACAGTTCACATTTATCTATAATTGATATTCGGATCACTATTCATTAGCCAGCACATACCTGGATCTTTATATACTGATCAAATTCTTCTTTCTGTCGATCAAGTTCATTCAAAAGGTTGTCACCTAGAGACAAGATGATAGGTGGCGAAGCCGTCATGCTTCCACTAGCAGATGTAATTGAGGAGTTCCTCTCATCATCATCATACGACAATCTTAGACCAGTTGATACAGGATTTTGATTTGGGATGCTTGCAGCTTGGTCAGATTCATCATGGCAGGTGTTCTGATTCAAGGAAAAGGGAAGTTTTTGCCGCCTGGAGATAGCTTCTGCTTCCCTTCCCCGCTTGTTAGGTCGAAACATAGCATTAATACGCTCCCTTCCCAAAAAATTAACTGGATCAGCAGTGCACCCAGCTGATACTGTAGCACAAAAAAGGAAAAAGATTACATTAGCAGTCTCATAATTAAAGGTAGGCAAAACCACAAAAGGATCTGCTAAAATCTAATACTTTCATTAACAAATACTTGTATTATTATTATTATTATTATTATTATTAGACACCATATGTTATAGTGCAAAGCAATTGTGGTCGTGGACTTCTCATCGTGTCTTAATTAAACAATTATAGCATCGCTATGATGAATAGTTGCATGCTACCAAAAGAAGCATCCACATCAGCAGTCAAATAAACAACTTACCACCACTGATGTAATCCCTAAGATGGATTACAAGGCCCTATTGGCAAGGGTGAGCCTCACTCTTCGGTACCTCTTGGACGAGGACCGATTGGTAAGAGTTTGTCTGTGTTAATAGCCATAAATGGCTGAAGGGCTCTATCAAGTCCATGAAAAGAAAAGGTTCTGTAACATCCATTATCTAAATCCCTCTTATAAAAATGGTTCAATTAGTTTCTTTTTCTAGAATCATGCACATTACATTTTGCCTAACTTAAGACTAGTTTCAAAATCTAAAATCTTTAAACTTGTCTACTAAATAACCACTCATCCGCCTAAAACCAGAGTTTCGAAAAAATAAAAAATAGGAAGTCAGATTAAAGTAATGTAACAAAGTTGAAAAACAATTAAAACTTTCCTATGTACATCTACATTCATTATCATACAAGAATTGAAAGGAAATTTCAATATGTTTATAAAGTAAGAACCTAGTATTTTTTGCTCGTAAAATAATTACTCACTGTTTCCAAATAGCTGCAGCTGGTTTGATACATTAGCAGGATACCGCAAGCGATTTTCATCTATAAAAACAGGAAATGTTGTATTTCCATTTTCTCCTCCTAACATTTTCCAGAGAAGGTAGTAGTACTGCTTGTTCACCCCGTACAGTCTGGTTTGCAGAATTAAATGGCAAAAGGATTCCCCTACAGAAATAAAGAAGAATAAGCTAAACCAAATGTACAATTAAGAGTATCAGACAGAAAGTCAATACAATGTGGAATCCATAAACCAAAATAAATGCATACAACCACACCAATTTTGATCGGACCACCTTCAAAATTGACAATTATCCCACCATATAGTTTACTTAAAGATTACAGTCAATGTACAAACAATTTCTTGGTCAGTTTTCGTCTATAAATGTAGGAGAAACACATTAAACTCCCTTGAAATTTGCTGGCATGTATGGGACTGGTGTCAAGCCTTTTTTAAACAGCTCATTACAAGAGCCCCCCCCCCCCTCTCCCCTCCATAAACCTTTTTTGATCCGTTGATGAAATTGTACGAAATTTCGGAAGCATTCAATTTTTGCCACTAATCTATCACAACCCCAAGCTAGTTTGGTACACCTTTAGCAACAAACCAGCAGACAACTGTTTGGTGGGTTTATCTAAGTTAATGTTAAGGCCCATCACATGGACTAGGATCATTGTCCCATTTCAATGAGAGAATAGGTGGAAATTATATTCACCTTATAGTGAATGACCTATTAGTATTATATAACACTAACCAGTCCAGGAGCCTGACCGGATCCTCATCTACGTAACTTTCCATTAGAGTGATTTAAAATTAGGATGCACTCTAATACTATTATACTAACAATTTAAACATGCATCCTATGTACAAAATGCTAAATAGTCTTTTATTTTCATTAGTTGAGAACTTGAGATGGAAAACAATTCTATTCTCCGGTGCTTTTGAATTTGAAGGATCCTTAGAATTAATCATCTTTTTAGAACCAATCCTACAAGAAGAAAACACAAAAGACTAATTTTGTCCACAAAATCTTGTCATTTCTACAAGAACATTTCCCTTGCGTCCAATTGCAAATAGTAAAGTAGACATGCTTTTATATTACAATTTACAGTTACTCAAAACCAACAAAATAGCACTTATGTGATAGAGTACTATTTCAATTAGAATTAATACTTCTTAACACTGGCTGTATGTGTACCATAGAATCAAGCAGAAATCGATACAATCTCATTAAGAAATAAATTACAACTATATTATCAGAAAACAACTGGGTAAAGATCAATCAAAGACCCAAGAAAAACTCATTTACAAAAAAAAAAAAAAAAACCATTTCAATCAAGAACCCAGAAACAAAATTCAATCTTTTTCAAAAATTACCACTCATTTCCAAAAACAAACACATACCCACATCAAAAGATTCAAAAGGGTCAGCACCACAATAATCAAAATTAAAAATTTCCCAAGAAATGAAAAACACACACACACACACACAGTTGATGAACATACCTTGTGAAGAGAGGAATGTGGGATGATAAAAGATGCAATGGGATGGGACGGATGATTATAGGGAATCGTAAAAAGAAACAAGAGCAGGCGTTGAAAGGTGCGAAATTATTGAGGAAGAAAATGAATTTATGGTATCAATGAGGTGTGATTTTAACGTCCTTGAGGTGGAGACACTGGACAGCACCAGAACAGAATATTATATACTCACCATATATAGTGTGTATCATATATGTATTTTTTATTTTTAAAACTAAAGTAGAAAAGGATATTCATAAATAAATTTGATTTGTTATTTATTTATGTAATAAAGTTCCGGATTTTCTGAAAATTGACCCACATTTACACCATTGTCATGATGAATAAAATATAATTGTAGATGTTATAATTTGGTAGTATGATGGTAGCTCATCACACTGTTCTTCCTACCCATGAGATAACCCAACAACTAGTTTCTCTCTATTTCTTTGGTCAATAAACCACTAAACTTGCTTCTTCACAAAATATGTTGGGAAGAAACTTTCAACATGACTGATTCGATTCAAATCGAATAGAGTTGAGTTTGTAAACAGGAATAAAATTAAGATTTTGAGTTTGTATTTCTTTTTTATGAGCTACTCCCTCCGTCCCAACCAATTCTTAACACTTTTTTTCTCACTTTCTGGCACGCATTTTAAGGTACAGTTTAAAGATAGTTCAGTAACTTATTTTTAAAATTTTCTTTTTTTGTATAAAAATAGGATTATTGTATTTTTATACAAAAATGAAAATTTCAAAAAATAAGTTATGGAACTATCCTTAAAATGTACCTTAAAATGCGAGCCAAACACCCCATTTTGAAACGTTAAGAAATCGTTGGGACTGAGGGAGTACTAACGAGCGATCAATCAATTTATTTATATTTATGAGCAATATATTATACATGCAACATGTAAGACTAAATTGCACTGTAGTGACCAAAATATTTTCAATTTTACACGAAGATGGCTAAATTTTAATTCATGCCAACAAAATGACTAAATTTTAATTTTAAACGCGAAAAAGGTGCTCTGACTCCCTTCCGTTAAATCGACATTGACGGCGTTAGTTAGGGTTCTTCATGAAATTTGGGGTTTTTTAATTCATTGATTTTCCGATTGAATTGATTGTTTGTATAGCTTCATATTGATGCCATGAGTTCAATTCCATGTTTAATTTCACCGTTCTATTGTTAGTTTTGTTAATTCGAATTATAGGGTTCTTGAGTCAAATTAGGACTTTTTTATTCTGAAATTTTCCAATTGATTTGATGATTCATATAGCTTCTAGGGGTCCTAAGGAGCATGTGTATGTGTTTAATTGCATCGTTGTTTCAGAGGATTGTGTAATTCGATCTTTGAGTTTTAACCGATCATAAAATCAATTTGTTCATGAATTCTGTTGCTTGTCTGTATAAAATGGTTCCATGGTTGGATTGTACATGTTATCAGCTTCGTTTTGACAATAAAAACTCTGAGTTTGATTTAGAAATGATTGAAACCGTAGTTGGCCGGAATCCATGTCGAGCTCGCTGGGTTTTGCTCGGATATGATCGTTTGTTATGGTTGTAGTACTTTGTAGGATGCCCAGTGACTGTGGAACATGTTAGTGTCGATTTAGTGCGCTAAGGAAGCTCATCGGAGCTGTTGTGACTCACCGAAAACTGCAAAATCTCGCCGAATTATTATTAACTAACGCTGTCAATGTCGATTTAACAGAATGGAGTCTGAGCAACTTTTTTGCGTCAAATATTAAAATTTAGCCTTCACGTTGGCATGAATTAAAATTTAACCACCTCCATGCAAAATTGAAAATATTTTAACCACTACAGTGCAATTTAGTCAACATGTAATTATATTTTTAACAAACAATAGTTAAGAACCAAATATATCTATTATAGTTTCATGCGAAACTGGAAAAAAAATCATGAAAAAAAAAAAGAAAAATCAAAACACGAAAGTATCTAAGCTAATGAAAATTTGAGTTAATTTTATTTTAGAATGTGCAAGATGTATGTATGAAAAGGGGTTAATTATCTTGATGGTCACTGAAGTCAGCCTAATGTATCAAGATGGTCACTGAATTGAAATTCGACTCAAGTTGATCACTAACTTGTATCAATTGTACATTTCGTTAATTTGCCTCAATTTTTTAGACGAATTTATTGACCTGGTACACATTCTATCTATGTGGCTAACGTCTATTTGTGTAACTATCGTTACTTAACTCTAAGTTCAACTAACTTCTCGTTTAAAATTGATAAAATCTGAATAAAAAATTGAGAAAACTTAACGCATTGTACATTTACTCATTTAGTACAAGTTAGTGACCAACTTGAGTTGAATTTCAGTTCAGTGATCATCTTGATATATTAGACTGACTTCAGTGACCAACAAGATATATAACTCGTACGAAAAGACAAAGAAAACCGCAAATAATGAACAAAATTTTTTTGAATCGCAGCAATAATTATTGAGGTAAAGTAGTTGAGAAAATAAGCAAAATGATTACATAAATACGGTTTCGAAACAAATAGTTGTTGAGAACTTGAGATAATATAAAAATACAATTTTTCTGCTACATATAAATGTAAGGTGTGAATGAACAAATTTGTTAGTTCAGCCAGCACGAGAAATGAATGGAAAAAATAATTATACGAATAATTAAAGGGTCCACGCACTTCATTGTAGTTGGCGGGTAAATTTTGGCGGGTGAGCAAACGACGCCTCGACATTCGAGATAAAACGGATCCGGATCGGAAATGCATCAGAATAATTCAAGGTGTTTTTCTTAAATTTTTTATTTTTTGATTTTTTTTTATTAAAATTCTTTTTTGCATTAAATAAGTATTAATGACATCTTAATTAGTTATTAATTACACCTATTAAACATATATTAAATTTATTCTATTTAATTTGTTTAAAAATTAGCAAACTTTAGTTGAACATTATAGTTATTTTTTCAATATTAAATATTAATTATATATAGTTATGTTTATTTTTAGTTAAAATGACGAATAACAATTGTTTATATTGCGTTATTTTTTATTTCCTATTAAAGATCACTATAATTTCTTTTCGGATGATTAGTACACTACCTTAACTTCTCAAACAATTTTTATTATCGATAATTGTGAAAATCGTATTAAATTATGGAAGTACAAGATATTTATTTAATATCTGAAATTGTATACAAATAGTACAGATAGATTTTCAATTTTGCACATGAATAAATAATACATGAGTTATGATCAAATCGATTAAATTTAACAAATCCAGTCATTTATCGGAAGATAAAATTGATAAAAAAGCTATACACCCATTGTTTCGTTATATTGTGTTGAAATGATTTTTTATTGTAATTAAACAAATTTTTATGCTATTATTGAATATGTATATTATGAGAGGGTTGTCGGTTTTAAAAAACATTATTAACCAACTTCTCAAATAATCTTTATTATCAATGATTGTAGAATCGTAGTAAATTATGGAAGTACATGGATCTTTACTTAATATCTGAAATTTGTAAACAAATCATGCGCATACACACATGAGTTATGACCAAACTAATTAAATTGAACAAACTCAACCATTTTATCGAAAAATCAAATTGATAAAAAACTTATATGCCCATTGTTTCATTATATTATGTCAAAATAAATTAATATTCAAATTAAATAAATTCTTAAACAATTATTGAACATGTATATTGTGAGAGGAGTGTCGGTTTTAAAAAACGTTATTAAGTTGTATTCAATATTTGTAACTTTTGATTGTAAATATTACGTTCATATTGTAATTGTTTGTGATGTTTTTAAGATCATCAAAATTTTAGATATATATAATGAAAATATTTTTCCAATTAATAATTCATGTAAATTATTTTTAAATTAATTTTTAATAGAAAATTCATAAGAGACCAATCAATTTTTAAGAATAATAGAAATTAATTTATTTATTACAGTACTTTTATATAAAAATTTATTATAATAGCAGGAAACTGGAGAGACTTGCACTCAGAAGCTTCAAAATATTTTTCTTGAATTTTCACATTTTTATTTTTTATTAAAAAAAATTTCTTGCATTTAATTAATAATTAATTATACCTATTAAATATATATTAAATACAATTTATTTCATATTTAATATAAAAGTTTAACAATTTTATTAGAACATTATTATTATTATTTTTGTTATGAAATATTAATGATTTAAATAAAAATACCATTATTTTAAGGTAAAACAATAAAATAAAATAATTTTTATCGTCATTTCTAATCCTTATTCAAAATCATTGCAAATTTTTTGGCAATAATTAATAGACGATTTAAACTTTTCGATAAATTCGTAATCAATGATCGTGAGAATCATGATAAGATACATAAGTATATATATTTTTCGATTAACATCCATAATTTAAATAAAAGTAATATCGTACAATTTACATTTATACCTGAACAAATTATACACGGGGTGTGACCAACTCGATTAAATTGAATCAAATGAACCCTTTTTTTGGTCAATTAAATCAATAAAAAAATTACTCATTCGTTGTTTGATTATTTTGTGTTGGAAAAATTAATATTCTAATTAAACACATTCTTATACTATTACTAATCAATTAATCATGCATGTATGTTATGAGACGGGAGACGGTGTTTAAAATCGTTAATTAGTTATATTTAATATTTACAAATTTTTATTATAGGAATTATGTTGACATTGTAGTTTGGTATGTAAAAAAATAAAAGGTGTTTAAGGAGTTGATTTTTGCTATTTTAAACAGATTCTCACTTTTTGAGCATTAAGTAAGGGTGTTATAAAACGAGCATCGGCTTTAAAAACAATTATATGTACAAATTTATTATAAAATTTAATAAAAGAATATTAGAATATGTGAGTATCACTTTGATGTGTCCATGAATTTAATTTTAATGTTCCAAACAAAACAGTTATTATAAAATGTTCTGAAAAATTAATTAAATGTGGAGATACGGGTGTCGGAGCACTCCAAAAAAACATGAAGCATGACTTACAATATGCATTTGAATTCTGCTTTTTTCATCATAAAATCAAATATATCGACAAGTGAAATCAATCACACCTCTCATCACATTTACATTCTAATTCTTTTCATCGTACAATCAATTTTACTAACAAATAATTTAATAACAAATTAAGCAATCACGTCTTTTATGATGTCATCGACAATAGAAAAGATTCACAAATGTTATTTTTACTTATTCAATGTCAAACTTTGCAAATGTTTGTCAATATTGAATTTTAAAAGCATTTTTTATGCGATAAAATAGGTTCGTCAATATCTTCAAAATTATTATTATTATTAATATTCAAGAATTTAACTGAAACATATTTTTTTCACCTAATTCTTTTCTTTTTAATTTTTAAACATTTAAATTTAGTTACATTTCACATAATTTTTAATTTTTCATATTAATTTTCAAATAATAAAATTTAACAAATAATAATATTATGTGTAGCTTTGTTACCTAGTCATAATAATACAATAGTGATATTAACGTGTAAAGAAAATACAATCAAATGGGAACCGCTAGCAAAAATGAGAGAGGATGGTGTGAGAAGGACAGCTAAATCTCGATAAATAAATATGTTCTAATTAAAAATTTTATTCATTATTCATTTATCGTACTATCCCAATTCATACTTTATTTATTGATAAAAAAAACTGTACTTTGTTCGGTGGCAAAGGTGTCTACACTCTACTCTCGATATTTGGTGTCTTTTTCGTTAAATTTACGTAGCAAAAAATTCATTAATCATCTCTTTGCCTTCTATTATTGTTAGAGAATAAATTTCTCAAGCTGTGAAAACTAGGAGAATAAAATAAAATAAAAGAGTAGTATATTTGACCAGTAGAAGCAAAAATGCAGATGCATCAATTAGATTAGGAATGGAATTAAAAAAAATCGAGGGGTGAAACTGAAACAAATTTTCAAAGACGAAAATACGCATGATATTTTAAATTTCTAAGAACCAAATTACAATAGTAGAAATTTATATCTGAAAAACTCAAAAATAGTATACATATGTGCAAATTGTCAAGATTTATTAATTATTAGTGCAAGGGGATCACTATACAGTATAATAATTTTTATACATAAAAATGGGAGGGAAAAAAGTTTTTCTACAGCTGCTTTGTTAATTTTTAGAATAATTTGTCATCACTTCAAAAAAATATTGTTTTCAGAAAGAATAATATAAATTAAGATGTTATAAGAATTAAATAATTGCCGGTAAATGTTATTTGTCGAAATTCATTAGTTCAATGTTCATCATTTTGATACTTCAAACAATTTTTTTTAATCATACTAAAATAGCCTACATAATTTTTCCCACATGGAAAAGGATCCTTCATAAATACGGAGTATATTTTTTTTTAATCAGGATTCTTAAATAAGTTAAGTTCAAGTATTTTAATAAATATAACTGATACCCCTTTGCACTTGGTTCTTATCGGTAGACCAATTATCCATTCGGTTGGTTGCTATACATTTGTAGTACATTTTGTTATGGGTAATGCTAGGTACCCCAAAACGGTACCCAAATATTGCTCCCAAATGATGTGGCACCAATGATGTGGCATTTTGGGATATTTTAATTGGATGGTTTGGCGGGCCCATTATAATTATAACCAATAATTACTTGCCATGTCATTTGGGAAAGGAATTTGGGATAAAAATTTGGGAAACATAGCATTTCCCTTTTGTTATTATTCCAAATTAATCAACTAAATTATTGGATTTTGGTGTAGATTCCAACATTATAAGCACAATAAATCATCGAAATGGTCATATGAAAATACAATTTGCCGCATGGTTAGATATATAGGTCCACAAAACTAATTGTTAAACTCATACATTAACTATAAACAAGATTGATATCAACAGCGATTAATCCAGCGTTTAAGCTAAGCATGGATTAAATAACTTAAGCATGCTTATCTATGTTATGAAGTTGCTAATTATTATAGGCATGGGTCATTAAGACTGTTGGAGGCCCACTTCCTTGATGTGCTGGATCGAAGGCCCAGCACCCCGAGTCCGAATGGAAGACCACGCTCATCTGGTACAACGGCCGTATGGTTGCATTTCCTAAGGACGTGGGACATGATGACGTACGTGGCATGTCCCTCGGTAACCGCTTGAAGAGAGAAAGATAAGTGGAATGAGATTTGATTTTATTGAGTTATACACAATTACACACAAAACAAACACTCTGCGTTCTAAATTATCTTACCAAAAACCGACTAACTTATTCTCATACCGGAGGTGAATCGGGGGGCCAAACCCTCGCATTTTTCTCACTTGCAGGTCCGACCGAACCAAGGTCCGACAGAAATCCAGTCGTAACTTTTGGCGCCGTCTGTGGGAACGTAGAGATACGTTTTGTGTTGAAATCTACCATCAATCATGACGAATGAAACCGAAATACCAGTAGCTGATAATAGCACAGTGGCTGGAAACAACCGCACCACTCCTCCCCTGATCCCGAGGACAGCTCCCATTACCCCAAGGCTGTTGACTTTTGATGAAGAAGGGGATATGCCGTCTCCCGAAGAACAACAGGAGATGCTCATAAAATGGCGAGAAGAACAAAAGGCTAAGGGGAAGCGGAAGGAAATGGAGAAAGAAAGGAGCAGTAGGGAGGCCGAACGTCTGGCCAAGAAGAGAGAGGTCGATCGCCTGAGGCTAGAGGCCCTAAAACTCCAAAGGGAGGAGATTGAGTTGCAAGAGAAGGCGCTCCGCGAGGCTTTAGAAGCCGAAGACCCGGAGTTGGATGACCGAAGGGATAAGAGGTCGAGGACTAGAAATGATGAAGATGAGTCAGGGGACTCTGAATCAAATTCTAGGAGAACCCTGTCGAAAGTAGTGTATTCCTCTGATTCGGAGGAAGAAGGTCCGCATACGGATAACCGTATCCGTAGGATCGAGAAGGCTATGTTTGGAGAAAGAAGGGTCAGCCACGAGCCAGTGGTGACTGAGGATGTTGAACAGTTTCGACCTCCTCCGGGAAGGCAGTTTCCAAAGATGAACGAGTTCAATGGAAAGGGAGACCCCGAAGACCATTGTGAGAAGTATGAATCGCTCATGACTGGTATGGGGCATTGTGATGTGATGCTCTGCAAGATGTTCAAGACATACCTCAAAGGGAATGCATCCATGTGGTACAGGTCATTAAGACCTAGGTCGATAGGCACGTATGAGCAGATAAAGAAGAAATTCTTGAGGCACTACTCCCACTTGTGCCGAAGAGAGAAGGATACCGAAGCCCTGATCCACTGCAGGCAGGGACCGAACGAAGAATTGGGCGACTACTTGGCAAGGTTTAAAGAAGAAGCCGGAATGGTTACCAACTTGGATAAAGTCAAGGCAGCTGGATTCCTCGCAGCCGGCCTCGACCCTGTTAAAGGTAAGAAGCTTCGATTTTCTCTTTACGATATGCCTCCTAAATCTTTGAATGATATATATTTGAGAGGAGAGGCTATTAGAAGAAAGTTAGAATCAATTGGGGGGGTACAAGGAGAGCAAGAAAAATGATAGATATGATAGAAGGGACGACCGAAGGGGTCGTGGCGACATTAAGAGCAGAATGAATGACACAAGGCCTGATAAGGGGGCTGAACGAAGAAGAGATAGAGATAGCACTGTGTTCACACCACTTAACACGCCTATCTCGAAGATTCTCTACGAGATAAAGGGTAAACCTGGGTTCGTTAGGCCACCCAAGTTAAAGACCCCTGAAAACAGAAGGAGCGACAACAAATATTGTGACTATCATCGGGATAAGGGTCACAATACTGATGAATGTTACCACTTGAAGAAATTGATTGAGAAAATGATAAAAGACGGAGAACTGACCAAGTTCGTTGAAGATCTGAGAGACAGGCTAGATGATAAGGAAAAGAAGAGAGACACTAGAGATGCCGAAAGTTCAGAGAAGTATCGGGGCAAAGTTAGAACAATATCCGGAGGAACCATACTCGATCGGGACAGTAAAACAGCTCGAAAGAAGTATGCTAGGCAAATCTATAGTCTCCACCAGTCAAGTGCAGCCAAGCAACCACTTCCGATATCATTCACGGAAGATGATTTTGAAGATGTGGTATGGCCGCACGAAGAGCCTCTTGTCATAAACCCCGTCATCGGGGAAAACAAGATTTGGAGAGTGCTGGTCGATGAAGGAAGTTCGGTCAACATACTGTATCACCGAACATATTGCAAGATGAATTTGGGTGGAGAGCAGCTGGAGCCGTGCCATGAGGCACCACTTTATGGCTTCGGTAATCAACCTGTACCGATCGAAGGCACGATCACGTTGAACATTCTGTTGGGAAAAGCTCCGTACACTGTGGTTAAAGAAGCAAAATTCTATGTCGTTCGGGTGGACAGCCCGTATAACGGGATTTTGGGGAGGCCAGCTTTGTCACTTTTTCAGGCTATGTCATCCATTCCCCACCTAAAGTTGAAGTTCCCGACCGAACATGGAGTCGGAGAGATGAGAGGCGACCAAAAGGCCGCCCGAATTATCATGTTGGAAGATCTAGAGAAAGATAAAGATGTCGAAATGAATGAAGCTGGAAAAAGGAAAAGAAATGGAAATGACACTGGGGGCAGCCATCAACTACTGAACATAGAGTTGGAAAAATTTGGGGCCGACCTGTCGAGCCCGATTGCCGAGCCGGCTGCCGAAACTGAAGAAGTAGAGTTGTATGTGGGTCAGTCTGGAAAGATGATCCAAATCGGAAAAAACATGGAACCAGAGCTAAAGGAGAAGGTCATTAAAGTCATTAGGGAGTTCCATGACGTGTTTGCGTGGAACCCCGAAGACATGCCAGGGTTGGATCCTTTGGTAGCTAAACATTGTCTGAATGTGGCTCCCGAAGCCAAGCCCGTAAAACAAAAGAGGAGAAACTTCGCCATGGAAAGGCAGAAGAAGGTCATTCAAGCTGAGGTTGAAAAGCTACTAGAGGCAAAGTTCATTGAGGAGATAGATTACCCTGACTGGTTGGCGAATGTGGTGGTGGTAAAGAAATCAAATGGCAAGTGGAGAATGTGTGTGGACTACACTGACCTGAATAAGCATTGTCCGAAGGACCACTACCCTTTGCCAAATATTGATCAACTGAAAGATGCCACTTCGGGGCATCAAATACTCAGTTTTTTGGACGCTTTTTCGGGATACCACCAGATCGCCATGAATGCCGAGGACGTACCAAAGACAGCATTCATCACACCGAACGGCACTTATGCATATATTAAGATGCCTTTCGGCCTGAAGAACGCCGGAGCAACATTTCATAAGATGATCAACAAAGTGTTCAAGGCTCAGATTCGTCGGAACATGGAATGTTATGTAGATGACATGATTGTTAAATCCCTTTTTAGGGATCATGCTGAAGATTTGAGGGAGTGTTTCGAAACACTTAGGAGAAACAACATGTGGATCAACCCGAACAAGTGTACGTTCAGAGTAAACAGTGGAAAATTTCTGGGATACATGGTCAGTGCCCGAGGAATTGAAGCAAACCCAGAAAAGATCAAAGCAGTCATCGACATGGAAGCACCAAAGACGATCAGGGACATTCAGAAGCTGACCGGACGGTTAGCAGCCCTAAGGAGGTTCATTTCCAGATCGGCCGAAAAGGCATTACCATTCTTTGAAGTACTTCGGGGGTCCAAGAATTTCGAGTGGGGGCCGAGCTGCCACAAAGATTTTGAGGAGGTCAAAGAATATTTAGTGAAAGCCCCACTCTTAATGAGGCCTGATCCGAAAGAAACCTTACAGCTGTATTTAGCTGTGAACGACCGAACCCTTGGAGCTGTGTTAGTCAAAGAGCATGAAGGGAACCAGCATCTGGTGTTCTATGTTTCCCATATTCTTAAAGATGCAGAAACTAGATATCCGAATGCAGAGAAGTTCGCCTATGGGTTGGTAATGGCCGCAAGAAAGCTAAGGCACTATTTCCAGGGAAGACGATCAAGGTAGTAACAGATCAGCCGTTAAAGAAAATTTTACAAAGGCCAGAGGTATCGGGCTGAGTAGTTTCTTGGGCGATCGAACTGGGGGAGCATGATTTGGAGTATACGTCAAGGACTTCGATCAAAGCCCAAGCACTAGCGGATTTTATGGTGGAATGCTCTTTCTCGGGCCCGAATGACTTGGCTCCCGAAGAGCAGCTAATTCAGGCACCAGGTGATAAGTGGATTTATATCCACTTGGAGCATTCTATAATGGCTTAAATTGATTGTCTTGGACTCAAGTTTCTTGTAGTTTTGATGTGTTTTGCTTAGTTGTGCAGGTTTACGAGAATGTTGATTAAGGTGGATGCTTCTACAATTTTTTGGGAATTAAATGATTAAAATTCGGATTTTCTGGGAAGGCTGCGCAGCTTATACTGTTTTGGCCATATCTGGAGTTCTGTAAGTCCGTTTTTAGCGATCTTACTGCTCACGCGAAGCTTGAGAGATTTTCTACAACCTGGAATAGGAGTCACGTGCAAGTAAAGTACTGAATTAATTCGCGCAGGCAGACTTTGTGGAGCATGGCTGGGAAATTCCTGTATTGCCCTTTTCGAGTTCTAATTATATTCCGGGCAGGATTTAGCACCTTAATTAAATTCTAATTGTAATAGAATATTAAATATTTTTATTAGGCAAGAGGGAGAAACGTTTTTTTATGTATAAACGTCCTACCCTTGTAATTAAAACATATACAGACGTTACATACTTTAACCTAGTTTTATACAGAAGAGAGAAGAGGAGAAGGAATTCTTCCAAGCTAGTGACAAGCAAGGATTATTCTTGATACCTTTGTATTCTTCTATTGTGGGAGTTCAATTCAAAACTTTATTCTTCTTCTTTATTTTTACTTGTTGATTTTAGAATTATGTTATCAATT
Organism: Kitagawia praeruptora; assembly: GCA_037693485.1. NCBI lineage: Eukaryota > Viridiplantae > Streptophyta > Magnoliopsida > Apiales > Apiaceae > Kitagawia > Kitagawia praeruptora. The sequence goes on from CM075351.1 coordinate 65,838,420, forward strand.
GAACCCATGATGACAATTAGGTCAATTATGGGCTAATTCGTTATCATGGGGTTTTAATGGATTTTGCTATGGATTCTAGTTATTGAGTGTTAATTATGCCTTGGTGTGTGATTGAATGTATTGATTGCCTAGTATGTTTATGCTTATTCGTTATAATTGCGTCGCGAACACTTGTAATTAGTTGTTTAATCCTAGTGAATGCGAAAGTGGATCTAGGGTTTAGAACAATTCATGCTAGCATAGGTTTTTGCATGTGAAGAACATGTATTAATTTGTGATGTGATTCTAACCGTCTTGCATCGACTATGTGGTTTAATGGGTGCTTGATTTTCAACCGGTATGTGTTCAATTGCTATAGACATATAGGGACTACACATATTTGGTGACTACTTGACTTCTATCATTTGTGGATGATCAGTAGGATGGTATATGCACAACGAAAGTTGGTATGTATCAGTTTAGTGCATCTAATCAGTAATCAACTCGGTCACATGCTAGGCTAAAGGGCATAAGATTCTAGATGAAGTAGTAATTGAAGTTGAAATCCCATGTTTGTTTATTATAAGGTTAAAGTTAAGTTATTTTCTCGTAATTGGCTTAGTTGGTAATCAATCATTAGTTAAATCAAACCAAAATTGTGATTGTCTTAGCAGTGAGTGTAAATCATAAGCTGGTGCATAAGTGAACATAACGAACAATTTGAGTCTCTGTGGGAACGAATCTTATTTACTCTATATTACTTGTTGACCACGTTCTCTTGCGTGAATAAGTGCGAACAAGTTTTTGGCGCCGCTGCCGGGGACTCGGTTCATTGTTTGTTTAGTTTATGATCTTGTCATCAATTTGGATTAAATTCACTGACTTAGACGTTTTCTCACTCATTTACTTTGTGGTTTCTCAGGTACTATCTTGATCGTGTATGCTTACTCGATCTCAGGCTCGTAAAGAAAATCTGGAAGAAAGGAAGCACGAAGAGGAATTAGTGGAGGAAAGTGAAGAAGAGTTGGAAGTTACTGGAGAAATGGCAGATAACAAGGCGCTGAAGGATTATTCTCAGCCCAAGATTAATGATATTCAGTCGAGTATTGTGCGGCCGGCTATTGCTGCAAATAATTTCGAGATTAAGCCGGGCACGATCCAAATGGTCCAGAACTCAGTCCAGTTTGGGGGTTCATCTGTTGAGGATCCCAACATGCATATCAGGGACTTCATTGAGATCTGTGACACGTTCAAAACCAACGGAGTTTCTGAGGACGCTATCAAGCTAAGGTTGTTTCCCTTCTCTTTGAGAGACAAAGCAAAAAGCTGGTTGCATTCACTTCCAGCAGGTTCCATCACTACATGGGAAGATCTGGCACAAAAGTTCTTGACTAAATTCTTTCCTATGGCAAAGACTGCTGCCATGAGGAATGCTCTTACACAATTTAGTCAGCATTCTGGTGAATCACTGTGTGAAGCTTGGGAAAGGTACAAGGAGATGCTCCGAAAATGTCCCCATCATGGGATGCCTAATTGGATGGTCATCAATAGCTTCTACAATGGTTTAAGTCATTCTCGAGCAATGCTTGATGCAGCATCTGGAGGAGCTCTGTGGGCCAAAAGCTATGAAGAGGCCTATGACTTGATTGAAATGATGGCTGCAAACGAGTATCAGAATCCGACACAGCGTATTCCACAAGGTAAGGTTGCAGGTGTACTTGAAATGGATGCCACAACAGCTATAGCAGCTCAGCTACAGGCTCTAACCATGAAAGTGGACTCATTGGCTAAGGTGGGGGTTCAACAAGTCGCCATGGTCTGTGAATTGTGTGCGGGGGCTCATGACACTAATCAATGTGCAATTTCTAGTGAGTCGGCACAGTTTGTCAGCAATTATCAGAGGCCGTCACAACCTGCTCCCAATACATATCATCCCAACAATAGGAATCATCCTAACTTCAGTTGGAGCAACAATCAGAATGCTGTGCAACAACTATCTCAGAGTCAGCAGTATAGTGCAAGGCAGTTCAACAATTCAGGTTATCAACAACCCTATGCCCAAAGGCCACCATACAATCCACCTGGATTTCATCAACAGCAACCTGGAAGTCATGTGCAATCTAATGAGAAGTCAGAAATGGAAGAATTGCGAATGATGTACAAGAGTCAAGCAGCATCTCTCAAAACTCTTGAAACTCAAATGGGCCAACTGGCCAATGCTCTTTTGAACAGACCTCAAGGGCAATTACCTAGTGACACGGAAGCTAATCCGGGTAAAAAGGAAGTCAAGGAACAGATTCATGCTGTTACGTTACGTTCTGGAAAGGTTACAGGTGATCTGGGAGTCAACCAGCAGTTAAATGAAGAACTTGAAAATGCTGTGAACAGTGATGTGGACGCGGGCGCGTCTGAGGGGTCTATCCGGTCTTCTAATTCAGCTCTCCCGGTCATTCAGAAGGCATCAGGTGAGGAAGAAAAGGAGAAGTCAGATGGGAAAACAGGTTCAAAAATTACGGAAGCTAGCAAAGAAGTTTATCCGCCTCCGCCATTCCCTAAAAGGCTTCAGAAACAGAAGTTTGATAAGCAATTCGCAAAGTTCTTGGAAGTGTTCAAAAAGTTGCACATAAATCTACCATTTGCTGAAGCGCTTGAACAAATGCCAAATTATGCCAAGTTCATGAAGGGCATACTTTCGAGGAAATTGAAGCTCGAGGAGTTAGAGACCGTCGCTTTGACGGAGGAGTGCAGTGCTGTCTTGCAACAAAAGTTGCCACCTAAGCTGAAGGATCCGGGGAGTTTTACCATACCGTGCATCATTGGAAATTTGTCGTTTGACAAGTGTTTGTGTGATTTAGGGGCAAGCATCAACCTCATGCCCTATTCGGTTTTCTTGCAACTTGGTCTTCCGGAGCCTAAGCCTACCAATATGTCACTCCAGTTAGCTGATCGCTCAGTTACTTACCCTCGAGGAATTGTAGAAGATGTTCTAGTAAAAGTGGACAAACTCATCTTTCCAGCGGATTTCGTCATACTTGATTTTGAAGAAGACAAGAAAATCCCTATCATTCTTGGGAGACCATTCTTGGCCACGGGGCAAACCTTGATCGACGTGCAAAAAGGGGAACTTACGATGAGGGTGCATGATCAAAATGTCACCTTCAATGTTTTCAAGGCTATGAAGTTTCCAACTGAAGAAGAGCAATGTTTGAAGATAGATTTGGTGGAGTCAGCAGTGCAATCTAAAATTGAGCATCTGCTCTTGAATGACACATTGGAAAAAGCACTGATTAGTGATTCTTTATTGGAAGAAGATGAGATAGATGAGCAACTGCTACTTCTTGATGCTACTCCATGGCAAAGGAAATTCGAGAGACCAGTGGAATCGTTAGGTCTATCTGAATTGAAGGGGTCACATCAGCGGTTGAAACCATCCATTGAAGAAGCTCCAACTCTAGAGCTCAAACCATTACCTGATCACTTAAGGTATGCTTCTCTTGGTGAGTCATCTACTTTACCTGTGATTATTGCTGCTAACTTGTCAGATTCTGAGGAAGACAAGCTCTTGAGAGTTCTTAGAGAATTCAAATCAGCTATTGGATGGACCATAGCAGACATCAAGGGAATTAGTCCAGCTTACTGTCAACATAAAATTCCTTTAGAAGAAGGGAGTAAACCAACAGTGGAAAATCAGAGACGTCTAAATCCAATCATGAAAGAAGTTGTGAAGAAAGAAATCATCAAATGGTTGGATGCAGGGATCATCTATCCCATTTCTGATAGTTCATGGGTAAGCCCAGTTCAATGTGTGCCGAAGAAAGGTGGCATGACGGTAATCACCAATGAGAAGAATGAACTTATCTCTACTCGCACAGTCACTGGTTGGAGAATCTGTATGGACTACCGGAAATTGAACAAGGCCACTAGGAAGGATCATTTTCCTTTGCCCTTTATTGATCAGATGCTGGACAGACTTGCAGGTCAGGAGTACTATTGCCTATTGGATGGATATTCTGGGTATAATCAAATCTGTATTGCCCCTGAAGATCAGGAGAAGACGACTTTCACATGTCCATTTGGTACATTTGCTTTCCGGCGAGTTTCCTTTGGTTTGTGTGGTGCACCTGCTACTTTTCAGAGGTGTATGATGGCTATCTTTTCAGACATGATTGGCAAGTCCGTAGAAGTTTTCATGGATGATTTTTCTGTAATCGGTCTCTCTTTCGATGAATGTTTGAATAATCTTGGTGCGGTTCTGAGAAGATGTGTGGAGACTAATCTAGTGCTTAACTGGGAGAAATGCCACTTCATGGTTCAGGAGGGAACTATTCTTGGGCACAAGGTGTCACGGAGAGGTCTAGAGGTGGACAGGGCAAAAATAGAGACTATTGAAAATCTTCCACCACCTATTTCAGTGAGAGGGATTCGTAGTTTCCTTGGTCATGCAGGTTTCTACAGGCGTTTTATCAAAGACTTCTCAAAAATCTCCAAACCGTTGTGTAAGCTCTTGGAAAAGGATGTTCCTTTTAAATTTGATGAAGAATGTTTGACTGCTTTCGAGACTCTGAAAAAGAAATTGGTTTCAGCACCAGTGATCATTGCTCCCGATTGGAGTGAACCTTTCGCTATGATGTGTGATGCTAGCGATTATGCAGTGGGGGCTGTTCTTGGTCAAAAGAAAGACAAAGTGTTTCACGTGATCTATTATGCAAGCAAGACTCTTAATGATGCTCAGTTGAACTACACTACCACTGAAAAGGAGCTGTTGGCCATAGTCTATGGTTTTGAAAAATTTCGTTCTTACTTGCTTGGTACAAAGGTAATGGTGTTCACGGATCACGCGGCTATTAGATATCTGCTCTCTAAAAAGGACTCCAAACCTCGTTTAACTCGTTGGGTACTTCTGTTACAAGAATTTGATGTGGAGATTAAGGACAGGAAAGGGACAGAGAATCAAGTAGCTGACCATCTTTCTCGTCTGGAGGACTTGGGTAATTCTTCTCGAGACAGTACCATCATTAATGAATTCTTCCCGGATGAGCAATTGTTTAGGGTGCAAGAAGAGGAGCCATGGTACGCAGACATTGTGAACTTTCTGGTTAGTCAAGTCATTCCATCTGAATTTTCTTATGCACAAAGGAAGAAGTTCTTGCATGAAGTTAAATGGTATCGTTGGGACGAACCATATCTGTTTAAACAGGGAGCTGATCAGATTCTTAGAAGATGTGTGCCGTATAGTGAAACAGAGGCTATTCTGAGGGATTATCACGCCACGACATATGGGGGCCACTATGGAGGTGAAAAGACTGCTACTCGTATTCTTCAAGCAGGGTTCTATTGGCCTTCTCTTTTTAAAGATGCTCATCAGTACGTCTTAAGGTGTGATCGTTGTCAGCGTGTTGGTAACATTTCGAGGAGGGATGAGATGCCCCTTAATGTAATGTTGGAAGTGGAAATTTTCGATGTTTGGGGAATTGACTTCATGGGACCCTTTATCTCTTCATGCAACAATCAATATATCTTGCTAGCAGTTGATTACGTCTCTAAATGGGTTGAGGTCAAAGCACTTCCGACAAATGATGCCCAAGTCGTGCTTAATTTCCTTCAGAAGAACATCTTCACCAGATTTGGTACTCCTCGAGTCATTATCAGTGATGAAGGCACTCATTTTTGCAATCGCAAGTTCACTAATCTTATGGCCAGATACAATATCAATCATCGGGTAGCTACAGCATATCATCCTCAGACCAATGGTCAAGCTGAAGTGTCTAATCGGGAAATCAAGCGTATTCTAGAAAAGGTGGTGAGTCCTTCAAGAAAGGATTGGTCTCTGAAACTCGATGAAGCCGTCTGGGCTTATCGAACGGCATATAAAACACCTTTGGGAATGTCACCATATCAGCTTGTCTTCGGGAAAGCTTGTCATTTGCCGGCGGAATTGGAGCACAAGGCTTATTGGGCTTTGAAAAAGCTAAATTTCGATCTTACAGCCGCGGGTGAGAAGAGAATGGTGCAACTTCATGAGATGGACGAGTTTCGCTTGCAAGCTTATGAGAACAATAAACTCTACAAAGAAAAAGTGAAGAGATGGCATGATCGGCGTTTAGTTAACAAGGTATTTGTTCCTGGACAACCTGTGTTATTATTTAACTCTCGCCTTCGTCTATTTCCAGGAAAGCTTAAATCGAGATGGTCAGGACCCTTTGTTGTAAAAACCGTGTTTCCGCATGGAGCGGTTGAGATTTTTGAGAAATCACCTGATCAGTCGTTCAAAGTCAATGGTCAGAGATTGAAACCGTACTTTGGTGAGGTATCGAATCGTGGGGCTGAAACCGCGGTTCTTGCAATTAGTGAGTAAATCATGGAAGTCACGTCAAGCTATTGACGTAAAAGAAGCGCTTCGTGGGAGGCAACCCACGCGTTTGGTGTATTCTTTGAAGAAAAAAAAAAAAGAGAAAAAATTGGAGTGTTGTGAAAAAAAAAAAAAAAAAAAAAAAAAAAAAAAATCTGGGCAAATTGCAGGTCAGTAACGCAACTAGCGTCTGCGTTACTGCTAAGGAGGCAAGTTGCGGGCCTAAGACGCAACTAGCGTCTGCGTTTCTGCTAGTGAGGCAACTAGCGCCCCAGACACGCAAGTTGCAGTGGCGTGTCTGGAAGAAGGGCAATTTGCCTTTCAGTCGCGCAGTTGGCGCGTGGTCAGTGTGAGGGAAATTTTTTTTTTCAAGGCCGGTTCATTGCTTCTGTCCAGGTTTGTGCAGATGTTGTATATTATAAAATAAAATCTTTCTCCCCAATTTCTTTTTATAACCCCATATCTTCCTCAAATCTTTTCCTATTTTAATTCCAAAAACCCCTCATCTCTCCTAAAAAATTCCAATTCCTATTTCTTTTCTAAATCTTTTCCTTTTATCCATCAAATATTTTTTCTATCCCATATCAAATTCCAAATTCCACCCAAATTTTTTCCTTTTCACATTAAAATTCTTATATTCATCCTATCACTCCATGGCCTATATATACCCATACATACACACCCAATTTATTATCTTTCTCCTCTACATCTCTTAAAAATTCAAGTTTGGGGGAAAATTAGTACAAGTTCACCTCTTTGATTCGTAGTGGGAATTCTTTTCTCTATTTAATTTTACTACGAATTTGTGTTCTTGTAAATTGGGGTTTTTGTATTATTCTTGTTACGTGGGTATTTGTGGTGTGATTTGGTTTGGTGGTTTTTGGTGGGATTTTTCTTGGGGGTTTTTGGTGGTGCTATTGTTGAGTGGGGTTTTGATTATTATGGCGCCTAAGCGAATGAGGGGTGGTGCTATTAGGGTGGAGAGATTTTCTTCTCCGGATGCGGAGGTGGAGTATAATAGGTTGTTGACTAAGTCGGTGGCGAAAGAAAGGGGGTTTTTACCAACTCGTCATTATGGGTTGGTTGATGTGATTAGTAAGTTACGTTGGGGAGAGATTTGTAAGGCACCTGCTCCAGTTCCGGTGAATATTGTTAGGGAGTTTTATGCTAATGCTAAGGGTGAGCCGGATGAGGTGTGTGTGGTTCGAGGTAAACAGGTGGAGTATAGTGTTGAGGCTATTCGTAAAATTTTGGGACAACCACCGAAGCTTGTGGGGGCTGAAGATTGGGCAAGGAAGACTAGTAAGGATGTGGATTTGGAGGCTATTGTTCGTGAATTATGTGTTCCTGGTACGGTTTGGAAGTATAAAGTGGGAACCAATGCGCCAGTTAATTTTCTGTCTTCTGCTATGAATAAATTTGCACGTGCATGGTATGCATTCCTTTGTGCGAATATTATGCCTACTTCTCATATAGGTGAGGTCACAGTTGATAGATTGATTCTTTTGTGGGGCATTCTAAAGGCGAAGTACATTGATGTAGCTTATATTGTTCATCAGAATATTAAACGGTTTTTAAAGTCTCATACGCTATCATCGATGCCCCATGCTTCTGTTATAGCTGGTTTATGTACGGAAAGTGGTGTTATTTGGGGTGCGGATGAGGAGTTGCAGTCACCTTTGCCTTCCATTACTGATGTGTCTATTGATCGAATGCCTGACTGGCAAGGTGGGGTTCCAGATCCGAGGGGGCTTGGTTATATTGTTGATGATGTTGCTGCTAGTGGTAATGGAGCGGGCGCTCAGCCACAGGGTTCGGAAGTACCGAGAGAGTTGGAGGCCCACTTTAGGCGTTTGTATAGGCGGATGGATGCTATACATGCTTGTAACAGGGAGTATGCTCAAGATATGGCTACAGCTTTGACAGATGCAGGTATTCAGGCGAGGTGGCCAGTCTATGGAGCTCATACGCAGTATCCACCGCCAGATTATGATTCCTCCGAAGAGGAGAACGAGTAGGTATGTTTTCTGCTATCCCTTGTATTTACTTCCATTCAATGAGGGCATTGAATATTTTAAGTTTGGGGGTAATTTGAGGGATTAGTAGTTGTATATATATTGTTGTATTATTTGTTCATATAGGATATCATGTTTGCATAATAGTGATAGTTCATGCATGATTGTTATGTTTGTATTATCTACGTTTGTTTCATATAGGACATTTTGTTTTATTTTCGTATACCATGTGAGTTTTCATTTAGTTGCATTTTCATGGCATGCATATTTCATGATCCCTTAGGACGAGCTGATTCTGATTGATAGGTGGATGTTGATTTAGGTGTGATGATGATGAGTAGAGGGCTGATTTATAGTTTCTATGAAATTGACTTGCATGTTACGGGAACAAAATTTTTACACAGTCTCATTGGGGTGCTTTTGGGCTAGGTTAGGGTCATGCCTGTGGGATGTTTTGAGATTTAATCACTTGTTTATATTTAGAATTTTCGTTATTCCCTTTATAGCGTAGGAACATTAAAGTCTAAGTTTGGGGGAAACCAGGAATGTTCATGCTAGTTTTTCATAATTGTTAATAATGGCTAGGCGTCAAATGGCTAGTAGCCAGCTCATATTTATGTGAGTAGTCTAGGGTTGGAAATGAGAAAGGCTCATTCCAGATTAAAAAAAAAAAACAAAAAAAGAAAAAAATATAAAAGAAAAAAAAAAGGAAAAAAAAGAGTCATATAAATAATTTAAATGCATAATTAACCAGAGTGAGCTCTTTAATACTCGAGTAATTAAGTCTGAGGGGACTTAGTCCTAGTGACCTAAGGCTTTATAGTCTGGGATCCGGCTGACCTAACACTCGCTACATGGGTATTATTGTATAAGCCTTTTGGGGTCTCATTCATTGCACGGTTAAATAAGCATGCTTATTGTATATGTAGTGTCGTAGTATAGTAATAAAGCATGAGTTTCTGTCTACCTTGGATAAGGGTGGAGGTGTTCCTAGGTTATGGAGTGTCTACAGTCTATTCTGATTATAAACCTGTGATTGTCTTGACGGAAAGCATGTATGATTTTTTACCTAGTTTTGGGAGTATTTCTGATGAGCATCGCACACACGCACGTTTCTGTTCATGTATTTGTTAGTATACGGGGATTTAGTCGAGCTCTGCTTGGATTTGTTACATTCATTGAGATATTTGCTTGTTAGTTGGTTTTGGTGAGTTTGAAGGGGATCTTGCATTTTCATATTAGTTGCATTCATGCATTGCATTGCATTAGGTTAAATGGATTTTGTGGGTACATTCGCTATAGGCCCTCACGAGACCTTACTCGTCCACTAGGGCTGCCTAGGGGTTTAAAGGGCTTGTTGCATATGCCAAATGCAACCGTGATCACCTACGGAAGTGGTACTAGTTAGTTAGTTGTAATTGTTAATGCTTGAGGACAAGCATCGGTTTAAGTTTGGGGGTGTGATAAGTGGATTTATATCCACTTGGAGCATTCTATAATGGCTTAAATTGATTGTCTTGGACTCAAGTTTCTTGTAGTTTTGATGTGTTTTGCTTAGTTGTGCAGGTTTACGAGAATGTTGATTAAGGTGGATGCTTCTACAATTTTTTGGGAATTAAATGATTAAAATTCGGATTTTCTGGGAAGGCTGCGCAGCTTATACTGTTTTGGCCATATCTGGAGTTCTGTAAGTCCGTTTTTAGCGATCTTACTGCTCACGCGAAGCTTGAGAGATTTTCTACAACCTGGAATAGGAGTCACGTGCAAGTAAAGTACTGAATTAATTCGCGCAGGCAGACTTTGTGGAGCATGGCTGGGAAATTCCTGTTTTGCCCTTTTCGAGTTCTAATTATATTCCGGGCAGGATTTAGCACCTTAATTAAATTCTAATTGTAATAGAATATTAAATATTTTTATTAGGCAAGAGGGAGAAACGTTTTTTTATGTATAAACGTCCTACCCTTGTAATTAAAACATATACAGACGTTACATACTTTAACCTAGTTTTATACAGAAGAGAGAAGAGGAGAAGGAATTCTTCCAAGCTAGTGACAAGCAAGGATTATTCTTGATACCTTTGTATTCTTCTATTGTGGGAGTTCAATTCAAAACTTTATTCTTCTTCTTTATTTTTACTTGTTGATTTTAGAATTATGTTATCAATTGAACCCATGATGACAATTAGGTCAATTATGGGCTAATTCGTTATCATGGGGTTTTAATGGATTTTGCTATGGATTCTAGTTATTGAGTGTTAATTATGCCTTGGTGTGTGATTGAATGTATTGATTGCCTAGTATGTTTATGCTTATTCGTTATAAGTGCGTCGCGAACACTTGTAATTGGTTGTTTAATCCTAGTGAATGCGAAAGTGGATCTAGGGTTTAGAACAATTCATGCTAGCATAGGTTTTTGCATGTGAAGAACATGTATTAATTTGTGATGTGATTCTAACCGTCTTGCATCGACTATGTGGTTTAATGGGTGCTTGATTTTCAACCGGTATGTGTTCAATTGCTATAGACATATAGGGACTACACATATTTGGTGACTACTTGACTTCTATCATTTGTGGATGATCAGTAGGATGGTATATGCACAACGAAAGTTGGTATGTATCAGTTTAGTGCATCTAATCAGTAATCAACTCGGTCACATGCTAGGCTAAAGGGCATAAGATTCTAGATGAAGTAGTAATTGAAGTTGAAATCCCATGTTTGTTTATTATAAGGTTAAAGTTAAGTTATTTTCTCGTAATTGGCTTAGTTGGTAATCAATCATTAGTTAAATCAAACCAAAATTGTGATTGTCTTAGCAGTGAGTGTAAATCATAAGCTGGTGCATAAGTGAACATAACGAACAATTTGAGTCTCTGTGGGAACGAATCTTATTTACTCTATATTACTTGTTGACCACGTTCTCTTGCGTGAATAAGTGCGAACACCAGGAAAATGGAAGTTGTTTGTGGATGGGTCAGTCGCCAAGGAAAAGTGCGGGGCAGGTTTAATTCTGACAAGCCCAGAAGGATTTGAAATCTGTCAAGCTATCAGGTTCAATTTCCCGTTGACGAACAATGAAGCCGAATATGAAGCGCTTTTGGCAGGATTAGACTTGGCAAAAAATCTGGAAGTTAAGCACCTCAGGGCGTTCAATGATTCGATGTTGGTGGTAAAACAGTTCTCAGGGGACTATGGGCAAAAAGATCCCAGAACGAAGGCCTACGCCCTTAAGGTACGTGAGCAATCTTTGATGTTTGAATCTTTTGAATTAACTCAAGTAGCTAGAGAGAACAACAGTCGGGCATACGCTCTTTCAAGGCTAGCTTCGGCAGAAACCCAGAACCTGAATGGGTCCATCTATCTTACCGAAGCAAAGACGCCTTCAATAGACAAGAAGCAGTGTATGGAAATTCATCAAGGGGTCAATTGGATGACTCCCATCAGGGCATTTTTGGAGAAGGGTACCCTACCACTTGACCGAAGGGAAGCACAGAAGGTGAAGTATCGGTCGGGGAATTATACTCTGGTCGGGGGCCGTTTGTTCAGACGATCGGCAAGTCAACCATTGCTTAGGTGTTTAGACAAAGATGAACATCAGCTAGCCCTCGAGACGGTTCACGAGGGAATTTGCGTAGAACATTTGGCAGGAAGATCTTTAGCCTTCAAGATTCTCAGGCAAGGGTTTTTCTGGCCGAAGATGAAGGAAGACGCATCTGAATATGCCAAGAAGTGCAGACAGTGCCAGCTATTCAGAACATTACCGAAGCAACCACCCGAAGAGATGTCTTCAGTCCTTAGCCCGATTTCATTTGCTATGTGGGCGGTTGACATCGTTGGGATCCTACCTACCGGTACTAAACAAGCAAAGTATTGCATTGTGGCTATCGACTATATGACCAAGTGGATAGAAGCCAGACCACTTTCAGCGATTACCGAAGAAGCAGCAAAGAAGTTCATGTTAGAGCAAGTGATCTTAAGGTTTGGCATTCCCGTGGTATGTGTATCAGACAATGGAACTCAGTTCATCGGAAGTAAGTTCAGAAAGTTTCTAGCTCAGTTCGGAATCAGACAGAAGTTCAGTTCAGTCGGACATCCCCAAGGAAACGGGGCGATCGAAGCGGCCAACAAAATTATCTTCGATGGGATTAAGAAGAGGCTAGGAGAAGCCAAGGGTCTTTGGGCCGAAGAGTTACCTTGGGTCCTTTGGGCCTACCGAACCACCGCAAGATCTTCAACCGGGGAAATGCCCTTCAAACTGGCCTTTGGAACAGACGCCCTTCTGCCTGTTGAGGTTGGCTTAGAGTCTTACCGAACACAAGTCTTCAATGTGGAAACGAATGAGTTCGGACTCCGGGCGAACGTGGATTTACTGGAAGAAGAAAGGGAGGCAGCCCACCAAAGAAACTTAAGGTACCAGCTCCAAGCGGCACAGTACTATGATTCTGGAGTTAAAAAGTGGACTTTCCAAGTAGGCGATTTGGTCCTACGGGAGTTAGAAACATCTATGCCGACTAAACAAGGAAAGCTTATGCCGAACTGGGAGGGACCTTATGTGGTAATTGAAGTGGTTCGGCCAGGCACCTACAAATTGACTCAGTCGGACGGCAGCCCAATCAAAAACACCTAGCATGCCGCTCGCCTTCGCCATTTTTACCAGTAAGCTTACTGGACGAATTTTATTGCTTTTTACTTCAGTACTTTGTTTTATGCAAGTTTATTCTGAATTCCCTAAGCTAGCATCAATCTGTTATCAAATCTATGTAAGAGTTGCATGATTAATGAAAAGATTGTTTTGCTCCATCTTTTATCTGCTATTATTAAGCTAAGTACATTTATAGCCAAAAGGTTAAGTACACAATATTAAGCTTAACGGACCCATGTTTGGGGCCGACCGAATAAAACATGCGCCCTCTAACTTATTTTTAGTGTTCAAGTACATTATGATTAAAGCTACAAATACTTTGACGAATCCAAATTTGGGGCCGATCGAATGAAATTTGGAACCTTACAAAATGTTTTAGTATTTAAGTTGCTTTGACATTAATTAAGGCCGGGAGGAAAAAATTTTCAACCGACCGAACGGGACCTTAATCATTTATAAAACCCCTTAAATACTGGGGGACAACTAGGTTACGACCAAAAATGCACATACATGCTAGGCCAAGGCCGAAGATGCATAGAAACATAAGTAATTATGCTAAGGCAAAACGAAGCCAAAGATGCATAAAAAGAAAAAAATCGTGCACGAACAGAAACAGAAGCTGAGCTAAGGCCAAAGTCGACGACGCATAAATAAAAATTATTATGCTAAGGCAAAATTTAAATGGTCCTAAGGCGAAAATATTAAGCCCGAAGGCAGAGTAAAATATTACAAGCCAAAGGCGCAAATGAAAAGCCCGAAGGCAATGTTAAACATTACAAGCCCGAAGGCCATCAAAATAAGATTAAATTCAAGGAAACTATTCGGAGAGAGGCTCATCTTCACCCAAAGAAACTACCAGAGGTTCATCAGACATTATCCTGCCAACTGGATCGGTCATACCCAACTCGACATCAATCATCTGAGTATGATCGAAACCGAGAGAGTGTGCCTTCACCAGGGCAACGTCATACCCCATCTGGTAACACCGCTCTTCGGTCAAATCCAGATTCTTTTGCATCTTCCGAACGTTCTTCCTAGTGGCCTTAAGTTGTTGATTCCTCCATTCAACATGCTTCTTCAAGGCATCCATCCCCTCCAGCTTCTCCTTTAGGGCATCATTCTCGGCCTTCAAGGATTTAGCTTGGCCGGTGACCCTCTCTATATCGCTGGTTGCATTCCGGAGGTCCTCTTCAGCCTTAACCACCCGAGTTTCTAGTTGATTGGCCGCCTTCAACTTGGTTTGTATCCCTTCCATCCGTTCGGCAACAACAGCCGACCAAGAGACACCCTGGAAACAAACAGGGGAAAAGAATTGAAAATTGAAGACGAGTAAAATGGGTAATACCAAAGAGAAAAAAAGCTTACCATAGAGAGCAAAGCAAACATCTCAGTACAAGCCTCAAGGTCGTTCGCCTTGGCGAACGTCGGCCTATCGGCTGGCAGGATGAGACCCCGACAGAGATCGGGACCTACAATGGTAGATAATTGCGGAACAGGGACAATGATTTGATCGGTTTCAATAACTCCCCAAGGGGGAGAGTATACTTTCAGACCAGAATCTCCCGATCGGCCTCTCTTTCGGGAGTCGGTCGAAGTGATCAGGTCTGTATCGTTTGTCCTTAGATCCCGAGGAGGAGAAGAAACAGGCGGAGTTTCAATTGTCTCTTTCTGATTGGGAACCGACTTCCCATCCCCATCGGCCGGCTGAGCAGCAGCCACGGCTTTAGCCGTAGCAGCTGAAGCAAGTTGGGCCGCCTTCCTGCGTTTGCGCTCAACAATCTCCTGAAGTGAAGACACTGTACAAAATAACAGAAGGTTAAAATATGTACAGCAGAAGATAAAATGCAGTACTCAAATGCAAGAACAAGGTAAAGATAGATGTTACCACTACCCCAAAGGGCGACCAACCAATCATGTGTGTCCGCTTGCAGGAGTTCGGGATACTTCAACCTGGACGGGTCAAGATCCCGCCATCGGCCATATTTCTCCATCTTCGGCCCCGAGATAAAAGCCCACTTCTCATGGGCCCCTTTATTGCTGGAGTTTGTTTGAGCCCAGTCGGCCCTACCGGTTCGACGGGCTATGGTATAGTAGCCGTTGCTCTTTGTATTCCTTCGGAGCTCAAAATGATGCCAGAACAAGGTTGTCCTCGGAGTCATCTCCTTGGCCAGGCATCGAGCTTGGAAGGCGTTGATGTGGAAAAGCTGTTCGGATCCAACTGCCCTACAGCTATCCCCAGCTGCTTCTGTAATTTCTTCAGAATTGGCAACATCGGCAACCGAAAGCCGCATTTGAACGCCATTTCGGAAATGCCGTTGCTACACTTCCCCCACAGAGGGGTGGAATCTCGGGGTTGTGCCAGATGCGGTCCTTCTTTCTCGGTACGAAGAAGTGCCAGACATTCCTCTCTACTAGATATTTGGAATGGAAATCTTCGATTTTATCTTCGGTCAGCTGCGACCGGAAATTCGCGACTGGATATAGTTTGGCGTCACTGAAGGGCGAAACCTCCGAAGGACCAGCACCTTCGGTCGACCGATCCATGTCCCTGCATTCGGAAATGAAGAGACATTAGCCTTGTACTCGGACAAAAAAAGAAGAAAATAAAAGGAGAAAAGGCCGAGTACAGTGAGCCAGGATCGGTCGGGGCATTCTACAACCTAAGGTGAAGGAAGTCGAAGGCCTAAAAACTACGGGAACTAGGACATTCTGAGGGGAATTCCAAGAGATCGGGACGGTCCGAAGACTGTTCTCAATGTTCGAAGATCCCGAAGAAAGTTCTTGCCCAGACCACTTTTAGACAAATTCCAAAATCTTGGGAAAAGCTAATACAAGGGTAAAATAGAACATCAAAAGGAACCTAAAATGTCTTAGACATGCGAGTATTTCGTCTAAAAAGCACAGGTGATTCTACGCATATGTACATACAGATACATACAGGAATATATGAAATGCAGGTTTATAATGGTAAAGCGACAAGGAGGAAGACATTACTTACTAGTTTGAAGATTTTTTATGAGACTGAGTTCTTGAGGATAAATCGCTTGAACGTAGACGTCGACCGGAGCCAGAGAAGTGAACGTAACCGGTGAAGAAGCGACGGTTCCAATTGCTGCCCAAATGTTCTTGTGAAGAAATTTTTGCTCCAAATGTTTTAAGAGATGGTTTGTGCGTAAAGTAGAAAAGAAAGAAGTTATGGGTTTAAGTAGAAGAGATATGACGTTTGGACAAGGGTCGTTCCAAATTCAACGGCAGAGATTAAAGCGCGGATCTCGAGATTAGACAGTTGTCATCATAAAGGGACACGACTTCCCAGGAGACGTCTCGACCTTGTTCATCGTCCTCCTTATCTGAATGAGACGTCCGAAGAGTGAACCCCGAAGATAAGCCCAGGCTTTGGCCTCCGTCCTGAGGATAACTCCGAACGAAGCCCAGGGACATGTTGGAGGCCCACTTCCTTGATGGGCTGGATCGAAGGCCCAGCACCCCGAGTCCGAATTGAAGACCACGCTCATCTGGCCCATTTATGGTACAACGGCCGTATGGTTGCATTTCTAAGGACGTGGGACATGATGACGTACGTGGCCTGTTCCTCGGTAACCGCCTGAAGAGAGAAAGATAAGTGGAATGAGGTTTGATTTTATTGAGTTATACACAATTACACACAACACAAACTCTCTGCGTTCTAAATTACCTTACCAAAAACCGACTAACTTATTCTCACACCGGAGGTGAATCGGGGGGCCAAACCCTCGCATTTTTCTCACTTGCAGGTCCGACCGAACCAAGGTCAGGCAGAAATCCAGTCGTAACAAAGACCAAGTCCAACAATGTCCTATATATTGTTCTAAATCAATATTTAGGACATTTAGTCACTTTTTGTGTTCCAACAATGTCCTATTGGTGCCTTAAAACACTAGGACATCCATCTCATGCCCTTTATTTAAGACACCTCTATACTTGTCCTAAATCATTTTTAATAATAAAAAATTAACTTCCCTCCTTTTCTATACTTCTCTCTCCTATTTTTTCTCTTTCCTCTAATTCTACTTCAATTATATTTTATAAGGCACAAGTATAAGGCATATTGTTGGAATTGATACACAAAAATCATGACTTAAATCACTAGTACATTATATTTTATTATAATTATAGGGCACCAACTAGGATATTGTTGGACTTGCTCCAAGCCAACTCCAACCATGAGATTTAGTGCCGTTTGGCAAATCTTTTTACGAATTTATAAGTTACTTATTTCGGAAAAAATTTCGTATTTACATACTTTTTCTAGAAAAAAATGTGTAGGGGAAGTTTAATATTCGTTATCTTGCAAAAACAAGTTAATTATTTTAGAAAAAAGTACATATTTCCTAACTTTTTCCCTTAATAAGTAACTTATTTCTGAAAAATAAGATAAATTTGGATCACCAACTCACCAAGTGATCCAAATTTGGATCAGATCCAAATTCTATTCCAACCATATGATCCAAATTCAATCATCATTTTTATATTCATATATTTTGATTTAAGTATTTTGAAAATAATAATAATTAATTTCATTATAAATCATAATAATAACATCAACAATAACTAAATTATAGGAGTAACTAAACTAGCTTCGAATAATAATAAAACATTGCAAAGTACATTCGAAATAAATGAAGTGTTTTTATTTAATTTTTATTTCACTTTATTTGAAGTTGTATATATCGTGAGATTTTCTATGTTGTATTGCTTTATTTTAAGTTTTGAATTTTCATGTATTTTTAATTTAATGTATTTTGAATTTTTATGTATTTTAAAAATTTATTTTAGAATTTATCGTAATTTTAATTATATTCCAAAAATAATAATTTACTTTTAATGAAATTAACAAAATCAATAAAATAAAAAAGATAAAAATATTATAATGATATTAAAATTTGGATGACTATTCAATAGTACTATTCACTAATCCAAATTTGGATCGTTTTTTAATTCACGATTAAAATGATTAAGGATAAAACTGTCTCAAAGTCCACGATTGAAATTGGGGGTATTTGGAAGTTAGAGCTTTGGGGTGAAATTATAACTTAGGGGCAGATTAGAGGTTTGACCAAATTAAACTTCTAATGTGAGTGTTTGGTTGTTAGAGGTTTGGGATCAAAAAGGTAATTTTGAAAGAGTTCATGGAGCTTTTTCAATTAGAGGTTTGCTATGTGTCATAAAAAGTTACTCAAAAAACTATTTACCAAACACTTTTATTCAAAACAGCTAATTTAAATTCGTTAATTAAAACAGTTAATTCAATCTGCTAGTCAAAACAGCTAATTCAATCCGTTACAGCTAATAGCTATCAACTAATTGTCAAATAGATCATTATCTTTAGAATTGGGTTATGTATCAAACGGGCCACTCATTTCGTTCAAAACTATCAATTAGGCCACCCAATTAAAAATTATATCATTTAAACCACCTAAATCACAATATATATCACTTAGACCACCCATTTAAAAAAAGTTAACAAATTGAACATAAAATAATAATAGTGAGCCCGCCTGTATGTACATAAATACCCACCTAAATTTACCGCATGTTTATTTGGGCTATTTATTTGTATATATGGGGTCTATTATTATTATTTTATATTCAATTTGTTAACTTTTTTTAAACTGGATGGTCTAAGTGATATATATTGTGATTTAGGTAGTTTAAATGATATAGTTTTTAATTGGATGATCTAATTGATAATTTTGAATGAAATGAATGACTCGTTTGATAATAACCCCTTTAGAATTAAGTGACCCATAAAAATTTAGATTCCAGTAACTTGGCGTTGAACATTAGAGGACCACACGTTAATGAGCAGCCAAATGAGATATGCAATTTGAGCAAAGGACCCTTTTGGCGTGCACGTTCGTTGAATTCTTCGTATAATTAATTAAATTATGATGCATTAGGTGATCCTTAATTTGCTACCGTGCATTATCTTTCCCAGTCCTAACCAACTTGCGTACAAGTTCTTGATAATCGTCTATTGGTTTTGATTGGTACTAGTAGGTGTGTAGGCTAAAATTATCCATGTAACATATGATCAAATTCTAGAATATATATACATGCCATTATTCTAGAGAGGACCTCCTTATATAGAGAATATGAGAGAATTAATTATATTTCATTTATTCTAAGGTTCCCGCCAAGGGTACCTTCACAAAAAATGCTTAAAATAATTGGCTCTATCCATAAAATAAAAAAAAAAAAAAAAACTTGCCGTGGAAATGCGAAGCATTTAAGACAGTAAACGGATGAGTTAGGTAGTCATGAGGGCCGAAGGCTCTCGACACACCCGTCAATCGTCTATTGCCTTTACCATTGATTGCCATTCCTTACAACTTTAGAATGATAAAGGCGCGAAGCGCCGTACAAGAAGGTGCGAAGCACCGTTAACCAGTGAAATCCACTGCCACGTCATCACTTGAACAGTGATTTTTTTTTTTATTATTATTTTTTAAATTTTTTTTGTTGGATAGAGCCAATTATTTTAAGCATTTTTTGTATTGGGGTACCCCTAGTTTGGTCATTAGATTAGCTTGAAATATTAGATTTTAATACATTTTAAGTGATTCTCTCATATTCTCTATATAACAAATTCTCTCTTGGAAGGGAACCCTATATATAGATATCGATTTGATATTTTCATTCCAATCGAATCCAACTTGGACGTTAACGTATATAGTAGCCGAAATTTGAGGTTCATTTTCACATTACAATTCATCATGTGAAAAATCTAAATCAACTTGCTGGTGGGAGTGCTTAAGAAATAAGAGCATCTAAAATTGAAATAAGCAACCGATGACAACCACTAACTTTGCTTCATAACGGACTTAACTACAGAGCTGGGTACCTTTTTCTGGTACTGAATTATTTTGTAGTATAAACTATTTTACAGGCCTTTCCTTTCCTAATTTTCTTTGTGCAACACTGCAACTTCCACTACCTTCGAGTCTTCAACATTGACATGGACAAATGACTCTTGATTAATGACTCATGCACATTTTCGCCTTATTAATTTAGAGAGGTATTAATTAATCGATAAATTAATAATTATTAATTTAAAGAGAATTTTTCACATCAAAAAAATTAGTTTCTAATTATATACATTTAAATAGAATAAATTGTATAATTTATATTTTATACTTAGTTCAATTAATTCAGTATACATTGTTTTACAAATTTAATGATTACTAGTGAGATTTAAAGTAAACATTCATGTATATTTAGATGATATCAAAGATAAAACAACATTTTTGGAATCTTTTACAGGTAAAAAGTACTCAAGACATCAAAAACATTGATTTAGAGCTTTTTAATGCTTTACGAAAACATCACATTCGAACTTTTGATGGAATTATTTTCTTATAGATTCAAGTTTTGAAAAACCTAGAATCATATTTTACAAAAGTATAATACATATATTTTTATAATATTATTGGGATCATATGTTTATATAGAGTTTTTCAAAAAAGGTATTATCTTATTATCTTATCGAAATTGATCAACTTTTGAACTGATCCAAATTGAGATAGGAGGAAATTATTAACTTAGAGATATTATTAATTTATTAAGTATTAATTTAATAAGATTTTACTGTAATTAATCAAATTGTGATGCATTAGGTGATCCTTAACTTGCGTATTAGTTCTTGATTATACTATCGTCTATTGGCCTTGATTGGCACTAGTAGGTGCGTAGGCTAAAATTATACATGTAACATATGATCAAATTCTGGAATATACATATAGATGGGTACGTTTGTTTTCGTCATTTGGTACATGTTTGTCCTCTGCTAATACTACCGATTTTTTACGTCTGTACCAAAATTATTTTACACAATTTCAATTTTATGTTGATAACAATATCATTTACTAGTTGGGTGATGGCCCAAAATAATTACATGTGAAATTGGATGGTCCTTTTTACTGACGGAACACGGTACATCGTGTACCGTGATAGGGGGTGTATTGCGGAGCTGCGTGTTCCGTAACAGGGCATGATACGGAGCTCCGTGTTCCGTAACAGGGCATGATACGGTGGACGGTATTCCGTGATAGTGCTGCGCACCCATCTAACACTGTGCACAGTCCACCGTATCATGCTAACACGGAGGACGTAGCTCCGTATCATGCATAATACGGTACACGGTGTTCCGCAACACCCTAACACGGAGGACGATTCTCCGTATCCCGTCGGTATTTCGGACCATATTTTTCAAAATCAGTATTTTGGACAAAAACTTGTGAAAAATAGGCATTTTGGTCATTTTCTCTTACTAGTTTAGTCTTCGAACAATAAAGACATTTTTTATTTATAACTCTATTTAGAATTTTTAAAAAAAACTCTATTTACAATTTTCTGATACACCTCAACTTATTTTAAAAGATACATAATTTTTTACAATTTTTTCAAAAAAATCTAAGTGCAAACTTTTTTTTACAAAAATACCGGTACTTTTTAAAGTATTTTTCTAAAATAAATTTTTTAAAACAATTTTTTTAAACCAAAATATCGATTTTTTGAAAATTATTTTACAACTTTATAACCATATTCGTAATCGAAGTCAACCAAAATTAATCACAAATGTAATTTAAAATTTTAGTAATTGATATCGTCGAAAAGAATTGTTATGAAATGAGGTGGTTCTGATAATGTATTAATGTAATGTTTGTCTAGATAAAATCTGAAAGTTCATTATATTTATTAAAATTATTATTAATTAACATATGAAATGTGATATTTTGGTAAACCTTCTTTATTTAATTTGATACTTAATGACATTTTGTCATACTTAAAGTTTATAATTTATAAATTTATAATTTTTATTCCTAATTTCAATTCTATATGTCAATGTACAATATTGTTGTGTTCACTTATTTATGTAAATATTTTTAAAGTACTTTACAATTTCTAGTTGCGTAATACGTTATTTAAAAAAATTGAATTAGTTAAATCAAATTCAACTTTAAATGAAATCAAAATCAACTTTAATTATTTTTAAAAACCACAAAAAAGTTATATCTGGTTGCTTTTAATTACGAACCTTATGTTTACAAATAGGTTAAATAGCTAATAAAGTCTTAATTTTTTAAAAAAGGTATTTTCTTCATCCTTTTTATTTCTTTATATATTAGTTGGGCACAGAACTTCAGACAATGTGTAAAATAAGGAAGAAAAGTGAATAAAATGGTCGGATAAATCAATATTTAATGTATAAGGCGATTATAGTGGAGTAAAATAGTAAATGTAGTTGATTTATATATTATAAAAATTTATTATTTTTTAAAAATTTAAAAATGTAAAAAAAGAGAGAATATACGAAAGTGTAAGAAAAATTATAGATATAGTAATGTTTTTGATGATTTCTCTTATTTTAACTTTCAATTCACATAAATTTTTTAGCAAAAATAAAAATAAAAAATTCACATAAAATTCAACACGTGTATTAAAATAAATTCCCCAATAATCACATCCATTTGGACACATTTAATAAACTGCGACCCGGAACTTAGTTTTGGCAGTTCTGTTGGTCCTAAATTCATGCTCACGTAAAAATAATTTTGTATACACACACACACGATGTATCTAAGTTCTAACTATCAATCTATCATATATCTTCCCCAACAAAAAACAAACAATCTCTATCTTCCTTCAGCTGGCAAAGTTCTTGAAAAATATTTTAATGAAAGACTGAAACTTTATCTTTAAAGAAAGGTAAAAAAGTCTAACTCATAGTTATCTTGTTTATTCTCTACAGACCCATCTTGAATTTTTGCAATTTTGTGAAGTTTTAAGCTTTGATTTTGCTTTGGTATGTTATTTGAAGCTGTTTGTTTCTTATTAGTAGAGACTAATAATTGTTTGTTGCTGTAATATATGGAAATTCATTAATCAAACTTGATTGTTGGATTATGTGATGTGGTTTTGTATTTAAATTTACTTGTTTAGGCATTTAAGTAATCATTAAATATACATCCCCCATTGAGCTTTTAGTTAGATTATGGTAGATGGTTAATGCAACTAGTATTATTTAGATTTTATGTTTTGTATTCTTTCTGTTTTGTGCTAAGCTAAAATAATATAATTATTTCCTTTAGTAGTATATGATCCTATTACTGTGTACTATTAACATTTAATAAGTGAAATGTTGAGGTTTTTGAAAAGTTGGTCAGCTCGGGTTTAGGCAAGCTCTCGAGTTTGAGCCCTTTTGCTTGTTGCTCTTTGGTGAGATTGTCCCTGTTAGTGGAATTTTAAGCCCTCATATAGGCCCTAGCATTCTCAAATCGTAGACACCTTTGTTTGTTTGATGCTTTTTGGTAAGATTGTGCTCTTTAGCAGGATTGAATCCCGTAGTTGGATTGTTATGGTGGTCCATTTGTGCAAGTGTTATAAGTATAAGATCCCTTTAGTGGTTTTTAGTTTCTACTTATTGTTTAACACCTTATAAGGCAAATCCCCTAATACCTGAAATTTGGTACAATATGTTTATTCGCCTACTTTGTCTGTAGGTTTTATGTCAATTGGCCAGTACCATTTCATAGATATAATGCTATGTAGAGCTTGATATAGTCCAGTATATTCTAAAATTCTCTACTGATAAATGTAAAAAACAAGCATTCTCCTTTCGTTAAGTGTATTGAGGTTTAAGCGAGAGCAAATATGACCTTCAACATCGGAACAGTTTTTTCTTATCAGACCTGGCAGTCTGTCATGACCAATGATGATACAACTACCCTAAGCTATTGGTTGAACTGGAGATTCTTCCTTTGCGGGACATGGGTTTTGACAGCTATGGTAGCAGCAGCAGTGCTCATTTGGAAATACGAAGGTTCTACTGTGAGTAAAACCCAGAGAAGTGATGATGAACAGGAAACTGTAGGGTGTTTGAAAAAGGATGAAGCGTGGAGAACATGTTCCAAGGCAATTCATCCTGCTTGGCTTCTTGTTCTCCGCTTAATTGCTTTTAGTGTGCTCTTGGCATTGCTATCTATCGACATTGTCATTGACGGGGGTGAAATATTCTATTTTTACACTTTGTAAGTTCCTCAGTTTCAACTTGGTACCCGTAAATTCTAACAGACTAGTTGTGATTTTGATCTTTGGAGGAAGCCTTTTTGAAAATATATAGTGGAGATTTGTAACATCTGTTTATTCCTCATACTTTTAATGCTTAAAAATGTGTTTCATAGGGTCTATTTATGTGTTTAGCACACTGAATGAATATATATTGATCCGTTTCTGTATTATTTAGTAATTTTGCACATGGTAATTGTGTATAGATTTATTCAAAGGTTTGCTTAGCTTTCTGGATTAGAAAAATGTCTTTAACTGCTGACACTAAATTTTGAGAATCCATTATAGCTCGTGATATAGAACTTTCAGCAGCATTCTTATAAAATTCTTAGAACATCCCAGATCAGAAAAATGACAATAAAAAAAATCAATTACATGCTACCTTTATTTTTTATACACTTATTCTGATGTTTATTGCTACTAAACAGGTGGACATTTGCATTGGTCACAATCTATTTTGGGGTATGTAAATTGCTATCTTCTTCTTAGGCCTCCACAGTTTAATCTGTTAAAGTTACTTTCAAGAACATAACCTGGATATTCATAAGCTCGAGATAGTTGGTGTTTTCAATGTTTATTTATGTCAATATGCGCTTCTAGATTGGGTCTTCATTCTCCATTTATGGATGTTTCTATTGCTGCAATGAAGTTGATGATGATAGGGCTGATTTTGCGGGTGTAGACTCGGAACGTGGCTCTTATGTTGCTCCCACATTTGAGGAAAATGCAGATCTCTCCAACATTCCTATAAATTTGCCTAGCCCAGAAGAACCATGTGACCGTGAAAGTGCAGGCTTCTGGGGCTATGTCTTTCAAGTAGTTTTTCAGGCAAGTTTTCTTCTTTCATTTTCCCCCTTGCGAACTTTGTTTGTATGTTTTGATTTTCTGCCATAATTATTAAACATGAATTTTTGTAGTAGGAACTTAGGTTAATTGTTCTATAATTTTTCACTCTAGTTATGTTAAAAGTGAGATACAATGGAATGGTTTGTTGTCTAAATATTACAACACAATGGTGACTTATTTTTCTAATACAAGAACATACTTGTATTTTCCATCAAGGTCATCTTGCTGAAAAGGCAAAAGAATAATCAGAAAGTACAGCTGTGGGAGGATAGCATATATGAAACAGCATTTGTTTGTTACTATTTTGTCACTATTTTTTTGATGTGCTCTGATCTTTAAGAATCATCTCGTAGGCCTACGCATTAAACAAAGGGAAACTCTGACAATGTAAATTTTCAGTGGTTTAAACCTCTCATGTTATTTGCGTTCTCTATCGAGATTTCATGGTGGTTTCTTTTACGACTAATATTTGAAGTGAAACAAAGACATGATCCAACCTTTTTCTTTAACATTACTGTCAAATATATAACATATAGAGAGTTTACAGAAGAAGCAAAGATTGTATATATTTGTGTTTATTCTTGTGTGCATTACATTAGGAGAATAGGCTATTTATAGAAGAACTAAGACACTACTAGGTGTTATAAGTCTATACTAGAGTAAACATTGTCAAGGACGGTGCCTAACTTATACAACATAGTCAAGGACGGTGCCAACTTATTTGACACTCCCCCTCAAGTTGATGCATATATATCACTCATGCCCAACTTGCCAATAAGTGGATGAAGCATCTTCTGATTTAAACCTTTGGTAAATATGTCAGCTATCTGGTCCTCCGATCTTACAAAGTGAATACCAATGGTATCATTATTGATCTTCTCTTTTATGAAGTGTCGATCAATTTCGATATGTTTGGTCCGATCATGTTGAACTGGATTATGTGCAATGGCAATAGCGGCTTTGTTATCACAATGTAGCTTCATTGGAGTTGTAGATGCAAGTCCCAATTCTTCTAGGAACAATCTTATCCACAATAATTCACGTACACCTTTAGCCATAGCTCTATATTCTGCCTCAGCACTAGATAAGGCAACCACAGGTTGTTTCTTGCTTCGCCAAGTAACCAAATTGCCACCAACAAATGTACAATATCCTGAAGTAGATCGTCTGTCGTCTTGACATCCGGCCCAATCTGCATCTGTATAGCTTTCAACCCCGAGATGATTGTTTTTGGTAAACATTACTCCTTTTCCAGGAGCAGCCTTAAGATACCTTAATATCATATAAACTGCATCCAGATGTGGTTGACGAGGATCATGCATATACCTGCTAACAATTCCCACTGCATATGATATGTCTGGCCTTGTATGTGCAAGATAAATTAGTCGACCAACTAACCTTTGATATTGAGATTTCTCAACAATTTCACCAGCATCTCCACAAAGTTTATGATTTGCTTCTATTGGAGAATCTGCAGGTCTACATCCCAACATCCCTGTTTCATTCAGAAGGTCAAGTGTATACTTCCGTTGTGAGAGGAAGATACCACTTGGACTTCTAGAGACCTCAATACCAAGGAAATACCGTAGTTTTCCTAAGTCCTTCATCTCGAATTCAGAGGCAAGCTTGCGTTTGACATTAGCAATCTCACATGTGTCGTTGCCGGTGATCACAATATCATCGACATAAACAATCAACACTGTGATTTTTTCATCTCGTCTTTTTACGAACATGGTGTTATCTGAGTTGCTCTGTTTGTAGTCAAATTTAATCATTGCTCCCTGAAATTTGCCAAACCAGTCCCTTGGAGACTGTTTTAACCCATAAATAGTCTTCTTTAGCTTGCATATTTTCCCAATGGTCTCAGCTGTAGAAAAACCTGGTGGAATATCCATGTAAACCTCTTCTTTCAGGTCTCCATGTAAGAATGCATTTTTTACATCCAATTGCTGAAGTTCCCATCCAAGATTTGCTGCACATGATATCAAGACTCGAATAGAGGCCATCTTTGCCACTGGAGCAAAAGTTTCTTGATAATCAATTCCGTAAGTTTGAGTATACCCTTTTGCTACAAGTCTTGCTTTGTACCTATCAATCAGCCCATTAGGTTTCTGTTTCACAGTGAACACCCTTCTGCATCCTACTACCTTTCTTTCAGCAGGAAGATGAGTTAACTCCCAAGTGCCATTATGTTTCAAGGCATTCATTTCCTCTATCATAGCATCTTTCCATTTAGGATCACATAAAGCATCCTGCCAAGTATGCGGAACAGAAACACTAGACAAGGATGTCAAAAAAGCAAGTGAAGATGGAGATAGTGCATTATATGATATAAAGTTTGAGATAGGATGGTTAGTGCAAGCACGTACACCCTTTCTTATAGCAATAGGAAGATCTAAAGTAGGATCAAGAGTGTTACCGTTATCAGGCTCAATTATAGGAGCTGTAGGATCTGCCTCGAGGTCAGAGGTCTCTGGATGTGGTAAAGTGGTGATATCTTCATTGTTCCGCCTAGAATATGTAATCAAATCTGGCCTGTCAAACCTATTTAGATCATCTAACTCACTACCCAAACGTGGAGGGATGGATGATGTGTTTGGACTAGTGTTTAGCACATTGATGAATGGAAGGAATTGAGACTCCTCTATCGCTTTACTATCAAGACTGTGTCGGTTAATCTCCCCCTGAAGCAAGGAGGAGGATCCGGGAGAGAAGTAAGAAATAGACTCCCAGAAAGTAACATCGTGATTGACATATGTGCGATGTGAGGGAGGATGATAGCACTTATACCCCTTTTGAGTTGGTGTATAACCAATGAAAACACAGCGGAGAGCACGAGAATCGAGTTTATCCCGAGAGGGGGAATGATTATGAACAAAGCATACACTCCCAAATAACCGAAGAGGCAATGGATGGGACGAAGGTGCAGGAATAAAGGACAACGGTGTTCTGAATTGTAGTACTTTTGAAGGGAGACGGTTGATCAGATATGCAGCAGTCATGACTGCCTCACCCCAAAGATATTTAGGGACATGCATAGTTAATATGAGGGACCGTGCTACCTGTTGTAAGTGACCAATTTTCCTTTCAGCAATTCCATTTTGCTGAGAGGTTTTAACACATGTAGTTTGATGAATAATACCCCATGTGTCCAAATAAGATGTAAACATTCCGGCATACTCGGTACCATTATCACTTCGCAGAATTTTAACAGAGGCATTGAATTGTGTTTGAATCATGTGGTGAAAGGATTTAAAACATCCGAATACTTCACTTTTGTGTTTAAGAAGGTATACAAAAGTAAGTCGAGAATGACAATCAACAAAGACAACAAACCACCTATATCCATCATGTGTAGGATGACTAAATGGACCCCAAACATCAGTATGAATAGTAGAAAAAAGAGTAGGACTTCTATTATTTCTAGATGGATACGGTGACCTTTTATGTTTGGCTAATTCACATGGTTCACAAAAAAATTCTTCCTTTTTACATTTTGATGCTAAATTCGGAAAGAGATGCGACAGAACACCAAATGAAGGATGACCTAACCGTCTATGCCATTGATATAAGGACTCTAAACTGGGATTAGATTTAGATGAAACCTGATAACTTGCCGATGGCAAAAATGAATTCCCTTCCATAATATAGAGGCCATCTACCACTTTACCACTGCCAAGGACCTTGCCTGTCGCCAGATCCTGAAACACACAGTGAGAAGGGAAAAAAGTTACTGAACAATTAAGATTTTCAGTAATTTGATGAACCGATAATAAATTCACTGATAAGGAAGGAACATGTAAGACAGATGATAGTGGTAGTGAAGGGAGACAGTTGGAAGTGCCCCATCCGTGAACGGGCACATGAGTTCCATTGGCAACACGAACACTCTCTGTTTTATTGATGTAGTGATATGACTGCAGTAAACTGGAATTGCCAGTCATATGTTCTGACGCTCCCGAGTCAATAATCCATGAATTAGGTGAATTGTGAGAGACAGAATGACAAGAAATACTCGAATGAAAAGTATTTGTTGGTACAAATGAGGCTGCAGTCTTCAACTTTATATCAGAAACCAACTGTCGAAAAAACTTGAGCTCCGAAATAGTTAGGCCGGAGTGAGTTCCAGAAAAATCCTCTTTCATCATGCTAAATAAATCCGGAATAAAATACCCAAAAGATAATTATCCAACAATTATAGTCAAGTCTTAACTTGAACTAAATCAATATCAATTTAGCAAATTTATGCTAAATTTGAAAGCACTAGTATAAATGAACAGTACCGTATGTATGAACAGTACCGTATGAACATTACTGTATGAACAGTACCGTATGTATATGTGAACAGTGCCGTATGAACAGTACCGTATGAACAGTACTTCATATGAATAGTACCGTACGTATGTGTGAACAGGGAACCGTACAGTATCTCTGAACAGTACCATACGTATATGTGAACAGGGAACCGTATAGTATTGGTGAACAGTACCGTATCGGTGAACAGTACTATTTATCGTCTTCAACCTTGAGATTCTTTCGGCAGTCCGTACGGCTTCGTCTGACGTCGGTTTTGTATTCCGAATATACCTCCAAACTCGTCTCGACGTGAGGAATCTAATGATATCCTCAAAACTGAGTTTCGACCACCTTTGTAAAACTCGAAATTTTCACTGGGTTTGTAGTTTTCTTGAAAACTTAGAGCCCCAATAATAATTCTGATGAGCACTTTCTTGCTTTGTTATAACCCGCTCTGATACCATGTCAAATATATAACATATAGAGAGTTTACAGAAGAAGCAAAGATTGTATATATTTGTGTTTATTCTTGTGTGCATTACATTAGGAGAATAGGCTATTTATAGAAGAACTAAGACACTACTAGGTGTTATAAGTCTATACTAGAGTAAACATTGTCAAGGACGGTGCCTAACTTATACAACATAGTCAAGGACGGTGCCAACTTATTTGACAATTACAAATCTGCTTTTGTTTGTGGTCCAACTTACGTTTGCTATCTTTTTTCTGGTGTTGTAAATAATGCGATTTGGCATGTGAGTAGCCAGGACTTAGATTAGAAGTTCTAGAAAAGTGGAAAGGTGAACGGAAGCATATAGTTATAGATGAAGTTGAATTTTAGCTTATCATATATTAAAATGATAAACTAAGCCTTTCATCCTTTGTTAGTATCAATTTAGCTTTCAGCCTTTCAGAGTCCGGTAAAATTAAAATTTTTGTGTATGACAGATAGCGAAAATAGTTGTATGTAACTATACTCACTATATCATCCTAATGCTTTAGATTAATGAATAGATCATCAGATAATTTGGAAATGCAATTTTTGTTTCTGCATACATCATCAATTCTTCTCAATGTCATGAAACTTATGAAACTTATCTCATGCTGCAATATATTCAGTTATTATCCCCTCGTATTTTTTTTCCTAATTTCTTCCATAAATAGATTTCTGCAGGAGCTGTAATGCTTACTGACGGGGTCTTTTGGTTTGTCATCTATCCATTTTTAACTCCCGCAGATCATAAATTACACTTTGTAAGTTTCGTAAATTCAAACATTTGATTCGTTCAGCTTCCTTGTCATATATTAAAGGTTAATTGTGCAGGAAACGTTATTGTTTATTATATTTTGCAATCGACTGCTTTGGGATGTAGAAACATATCACCTTAAGTTCCTTCATCTTAATTGCTTGTGTAGTTCCCTCTGTAGAAATCTACTTGATTTGTAATAAAAAAAAGTTTTCTTGTTAACGTTCATAGTCCATAAGATTCTATATTTTAGTTTGATGGTAACTTGGTAGTATTTCTATTGATGAGCTGAGAAGAATAACTCTCCTTTTGAAGAGGTTTTATCAATAGGATGACGGAAATTATTCTCTTTCTAATAATGAAGTGTGGTACTGCAGTGGCATCTCCTCCTAGCATATTCTCTTTTTATTAGTCCATACTTACACTGTTGACAGTTAGTATGTAGGCATGTCTTTGTTTAAAGTTGATTTTGCCTTATAAGTTCCAAGTACAATTATTCTCTCGAAGTGACACTTCTACAATATTTTGGTTGCACATGGAAAACCCAATTTCCACCTGGTTCTGTTTGTGGTAGTTTATTCGCTGTAGCTGAATACTATACAGGATATTAATCTAAATAAATTTGCTAATCTTTTTCTTGGTTACGTTTTTGCTTGTACCTGTGTATAATTTGCTTGTACCTGTGTATACAGAGTTATGATATTGTCTTAATTGCCAACATGTTTTTTTTTTTTGCCAAAATTGCCAACATGTTTTAAAAATATTAAGAGTTGAAATTTGAAACCAAGTTTCGATATTTATCTTTGACAGTAGAATTGGTAATTATATGCATCCGCATACATATATTTTGACACTTTTTTTAAAAAAATACTGCAGCTCGAAGTTTGCATGCATTCTCTAAATGCTGCATTCCTGCTTGGCGATATTATACTGAATAACTTGGTAAGCTGTAGGTTGTCAATGATCCTGAGTTTTGCAGGAAATGTTTTTTTATCTTTTATGGGTGTTTAGGCATCCTTTTTTTTATTTTGACTAACTAATGTGGTCATTGCTTCCAGAGGTTTCCTTTCTTCCGAATTGCATATTTTGTCCAGTTCACTTGCATATTTGTCATAATCCAGTGGACTATCCATGCTTGTGTTTCAATGTGGTAAGTTAGCTCCTTTTTTTTTTCAAATTTTCACTTTTTTTTAACCTTAAAGACTATACTGTATTTTTTTAAAAAAAAATTATAATGCGTACTATATTCTTTCACAGGTGGCCATATCCATTTCTTGAATTGTCATCTCCATATGCTCCAATATGGTATGTATAATGTATATATCGCTTATTATCTTTTATATTTGTATTGTTTAATGTCTAACATAGAGACATACATTGTTTATGAAAATTATAAAGAATCAAGGAATACTTACTGTGACAGTCTTTATCTACCTAGAGGTTGCAATAGATTTAAGGAATCTAGTTTAAGGATCTGATCCATAGGACCATAACATAAGTGAGTTCTTTGTCTCCACTTATGGTTGAAATAGATTATTCTGGTACACAGATCCAATGTTACACAAATAAGTGAAATAACTCACGTATGAATATATTATTCTGGTATGCAGATAACTCACGAGTTCTTTGTAGCCAATGTTGTGGAAATTTCCTTCTATTATTATTTATTAGTGTACAAAGATTGTCTGTCTTAGAATGTGATAAAAAATACTTTAGGGATTTATAATAGGGTGTACTGTCAGTCGCGAATTGTTGACGTAAAATATCTTTAGTAATCACACGGTTGGCGTACATTACATGTTCTCTGTTGCAATGAAACTTTTGCAGGTACTTGGGCATTGGCTTGGTTCATCTTCCATGCTACGGCATTGTCCTCCTAATAGTTCGAACTAAGCAGGTCTGTTTGTCGAGATTATCCTAATTTGAAGGACGGAAGTGCAGGCTCAACACCACCTCAGAGTTGACCATTAACAAGCTTATAATCTCCTCCTATCCTTCTGCATTCCTCACATTCGTTGCTCATGAATCGAGATTGTTTATATATAGTAAAAATCAATTATTTTTACATTGTTCAGATTGTGACACATGAATGATGAACTACATTCATTCATTTTTCATTCTTGTAGGGCTGGATATGATATGATGTTCAGTGAAGAATAGTTGTTATAATGAATACTGTACAGTTAGTGTTCAACTTGTCGCTGGTTGTTTTGCAAAGTATCGAATGTACCAACTTTCTGACATATATAGAGCGTGCAGAGCTAACCTAGACTTCAGTTCAGGGCCTTCAGGCTAATATTTAGTTATAAATGTAGTATGTTGCATGCATTACTTTGATGCTTCTGTACTTACTTAGCTTAGGTGAATAATATGTGAGGTATTTTTGTAATGGAAAATGCTATCCGTACAAAATTGAGTACAAAAAAGTATACAAAATGCCACTTTTTTACAAAATTGGCTTTTCTTCCGGAAAAGCCACTACCTGTAAATAGGAAAGTACTTGGCAAACCAAATGCTCAACTTAAATCCAATATTTTGGAAAACTGAATCCTGCATTTGTTGAAAACAACAAATCAGTTACATACAAAACAATTGTTGGGTATAATTTGACTATAACAACAATGAGGCAGTAATATATATTAAAACAAGAACTGGCAATTAACCAATTAACAAAACAAATCACGAAGGCATAAGCAAGAGTATAATCAGTAACTGTAATTAACAAAAAAAGTAAGAACACTTATCTCTCACAGTAGCTTTAGCCAAGACAACAAGAGAGAAAGAACACAGCTGAGTCACCAAGCCCTTCAAGAAGACTTGGCTGTTCTTGAAGAGAATATTGCCCCACTTACGTTGTGATTGGGTTGCAGCAATATCACTTCCAGGATAAAACAGCACCGATCAAAGGGTTCACAAAGCTCCAGTGATCTACAGCGACCAGCACCTCAGTTCGCCTAAGAACTATGTATTTCTCTATATGTATCGTGAGAGAACAGAGAAAGAAGAAAACGAATCGTGTTTCTATCCTTAGGACGTATCTCTTCTCTTTTTTCCTTTTAACGTTTATTTTCTTCTGTATTGTATATATAATACCAAAAATAAACGTAACTGGTACTCCATAGAAGGAAAGTAAATATTGTGATTTAATTTCATTAACTGCATCAGGATTTATTTTTTCCGTTACAGTAGCATCAGGATTTAGTCATCAGTAATATCAGAATTTAGCGTCCATCAGGATCAGGATATAGTACTCATCAGGAACTGATATCCATCAGGATTTAGCCCATCAGTATTTGATGTCTGACCAAGTCCATCAGGATTTTTCTCCAAGTACTGATCCAAATTTCCATCAGGATTTAATTCAAATACTGATCCAAATTTCCAGTACTGTTGCAACAAATAAATCTGAAACCTGTTAAAATAAACCAATAATCAATTCTTCTTTCAACTCAATTTATTTATGGATTCCACTAAGAAAATGTCTTAAGAAAATGTCTTAGATCCAAACATGAAAGTTTAAGTCCTCATTACAAGGAACAACCTTGTTAGTTTCCGGAAATTACATCAAGAACATATTATAAATATGTCTCAAACTTTCCATTTTCTAACAACAATACTATAAATAATATGAAGGTGGATTATGTATTTTTTTTCACCCACGCACACAACGTTTTGTACTACGAATGGTTGGTACTTGTAGGTACATTGCGTGCCTTCTTTGACTCCGGTTCTATTTATAACATAGTATTTTTTTATGGGTTAATTGGCTATTTCATAACTGAACTCGTGCCCAACTTGCAGTTGGGTAACTGAACTCAAAAAGCTTGCAAATAGGTAAGTACACTAATTATTTATTGCAATTGAACCACTAAACACGAAATAACTTGCATGACCGTTAAGTCGCGTTGACTTTTAACGGTGCTCCGTTAATTCTTGCCACGTGTGATGATATGTCACAATTTTAACTTAAAAATAAATCAAAAATTACATAAATCCTTTTTAAATAAATAATTTAAATTAATTTATTAAAAGTAAATAATACTTTTACTCAAAGAGAATCAATCCCCTGTACTCTTCTCTCTCTCGTATCTTTCTCTCGTGTAGATTCCGGTACTTCGCCGGAAAATCAATCCCCGAAAATCTCTCTCTTTCCAGCCTCTCCTCTTCTCTCTCCCTCGTCTCTATCTCTCTTCCCTGTACTCTTCTCTCTCTCTCTCTCGTAACTCTCTCTGCTTCGCTCCCCCCCCTTAATATCTCTCTCTCTCTCTCATCTTCTCCAAAATCACGATACTCCCATCTTGTCACAAACACAAACAGGTTGCATAAAATTATCCGATTAATTGGATAATTGATCCCCAATCTACCTCTCCTCCCTCAATCTACCTCCTGTCCTCCGACCAACTCCACGCACCTCCATCTACAACATCCTCCGACCAGCAACCCACCGTTCCTCCGTCCTCCGTTAACCTTCACGCCACCTACAACCACAGCCTCCACCCATCTCTTTCATCCACTCTCCCCAACACACCCATCTTCATCCTCCGATCAGAATTTTGATCTTACTTATATAATTACGCCCCTCTCTTTTGCTTTATCACCAACACACCCATCTTCCACCTCCACCTCCACCTCCACCTCCAACACAACCCATCCACAGCGCAACCTCATCCCTCCAATCCTAGCACAAAATCCATACACGTGAATTAAAAACCCCCAATTAGTGGGTACGGGATTGTAAAGGAAAAGAAAAAAAAAAGAACAGAGGGGAGGGAGACAATACAGGAGAGAGATGAGAGATTGTAAATAAAAAGAAAATGAATAAAAATGTAAGAGTTTTTTAAGAATTTAAGATTTTTAAAATAATTTTAGAGTTTTTAAAATAATTAGTTTTAAATTAGTTAACACCTCAGCAGCCAACGTGTATAATTTTAACACATCAGCACGCCACATCACCTTTCCGTCAGGGACGTTACCTGGAGTTA
The DNA here is from genome assembly GCA_037693485.1 of Kitagawia praeruptora. Classification (NCBI taxonomy): domain Eukaryota; kingdom Viridiplantae; phylum Streptophyta; class Magnoliopsida; order Apiales; family Apiaceae; genus Kitagawia; species Kitagawia praeruptora. The sequence goes on from CM075351.1 coordinate 65,873,881, forward strand.
ACAGCGGTTACCCAACTGCAAGTTTTAATTACTTTGATGAGTTGACTGCAAGTTTTTTGAGTTCGATTACCCAACTGTAAGTTGAGCACGAGTTCATTTATGAATTTGCCAATTAACCCATTTTTTTATTAAGTTTTTTTCACCATATTTTATGATATCATTTAACAAATATAAATTATTCAACATTACTTTTATAATGCTGGTGTTACTCATAAAAAAATGGTTCTTAGCTTAGAAGGATGCTAGTATGCTACAGGTATATCTTAAAATTTATTATTACATTTATATCATTTTAAAGTATTATGTAATAATGTATTTACAATGTGTTCAAGAATTTTGTTGAGAAGAAAAAAGAATGGTAAATGATTAATATTCTTTTCTTTTCAAATTTTTTCAAAAGTGGGAAGAAGATTTTGGAGACAGAAATTTTTTTCAATAATCTTTAGTTTTCTTTTCTCTTCTTTCTCCAAAAATTATTCTGGAACAAGATGTGAAAATTACTCATTACTTTTATTTTCTTTTCTTTCCAAAATATTTTTCTGGAACACTACCTTAAAGTACCTTTCCTGTTCAAAATCAATTGTATTATTTTATTTATACTTTCAAATTAATCAAATTTTTAACTAAAATTTTAAATTATTTTTGATTAATCGAAAATATTTGAATTACTAAACATTTTTAATAATAAAATGGATCAAAGTTGATAACCAAATAAACTCTCTTTTATTCCAAACCTTAAATTTATTGTAAAAAACAAATAATAGAATAATAAACTACAGAGCAAGTCTATAAATACATGAAGCCTCACTCACTCTTCTCACTTCCAACCTTACCCACCTATATTCTCTGTGATCGCCTCAACGGTAATCTCTCATCCCTCATTTGCATCTCTCACCAATCTATACATACACATATACACACACAAATAACGTAACAATGCATCTTCATTTGTTAATTGTTAGATCTGAAATAAATGTAATTGACATGATTCAACTACTACCGATCTGAATTGATTGTTTGTTTTGTTTGTATGTATATGTGTATATATAATTGATATTTGTGAATTTGTGTAGTTGTAAAAGAGAAATGGCGCGAAAGAAGATCAGAGAGTACGATTCCAAGAGGTTGTTGAAGGAGCATTATAAGAGGATTACTGGTGCTCAACTCGGGATTCAATCTGCTCAAGTATGTTGTTCTCTTCCAAGTTTTCGTGTCGTGTTTTTGTTTCGATTAATTGGTTGTTAGATCACATTGTATGTGTTACTGTTATGTTTGTGTTGATTAATTAGATGGAGATGTGGATAGATGGATGTTAGTGCTAGGAAACAGTTGATGTGGATAGAGTTAGGTAAGTAGAGGCGTTTTGATTCGTTAGGTTTAAGTTGCGTTCTGCAGTATTCTGAATTCGGCATTGTTTGTTACCAGAAATTAAATCTTCTTAAGTAGTATGTTGTTTTTTATCGAAGATTTATTTTTGTGTTTTCATTTTCGATTTATTGTTAGTTGAATCGCAATATATGTACACCTGTTGCATTTGCATCGATAAACTAGAGGAAGATATGTATAGATAAGTGTCAATGTTATAAAACAGTTGATGAGCATAGAGTTTGATAGGTAGAGGCGTTTTGATCTGTTATGTTTAAGTTGTGTTTGCGGTGTTTTGAAATTTGCATTGTTAGCTTTGTTTTCGTGCATCGGATTTAGATTGTAAGGTTAAATTTTTGTATTCTGAACTCGGTACTAAATATGCTCAAGTATGTTGTTTTTTCGGAAGATTTTTGACGCGTGTTTGTTAAATGACAGAAACTATCTACGAATTATGGGTGTGTGTGTGAATTTATGATTGTTGTATCATTATTTGCAGAGCTTGAGCTAGAAAATGTTCATTTTATGGAGAAACTGATGTGTAAAGAGTTAAACTCGGATTAATAAAGATATTTCGACTCTTATGATGAAAGTTTCATCCTTGGCTACTTGTCATTGTGATTGTTTCTTACCAGAAACATTGTTAGCTGGTTTAGGAGTTAGGACTAGTATTATTTCGTGCATCAGAATTAGAATGAAAAGCTGGTTTCTTGGTGAACGAGCTTTTTTATAAAGGACGAACTTGTAAGATTGGTTAGAGGGAAATGATTTGGAGTTGGAATGAGCTTGTTTTTTTACAAGGGGCGTAGATGTAGAATTGGTCACAGGGTAATAATTTAGAGTTGGAATGAAGCTCTTCTTGAAACTGCTGCAAAAATGTATTACTTTATCCGAGGTATAAATCAACAATGTTACACAATGATAAGGAAAGAAGAAGAACAAGTGGTTTAGCCTAAAACCTAGGACCAGAAGGCTGGATGCCTCTTTGCTAATTTATTCTGCTTCCAAATTTTTCCAAACTTGGGTCAAAATAAGATTTGTAATGATGGCGTGTCTTATTTTACAAAACTTAAAATGACAATTTGATAGTGTTATTATAGTTGTATCTCATTGTATTTGAATGGTATAATAACTTTTCTCTTGGTGAATTAGATTACAGAATCAACTAATATCAACGAGCTTGTGGAAAAGGAGCCTTGGCTTTCCTCCTCCAAGTTAGTTGTCAAACCTGATATGTTATTTGGAAAGCGTGGAAAAAGTGGGCTTGTTGCATTAAATTTAGATTTGGCTCAAGTTGATGCCTTTGTGAAAGAGCGACTTGGGAAGGAGGTATTTTTATCAGCTATTTTCTTGGTTTAAGAACTACTGTTAGTTCACCTGTACAAAGATCTAATCTAAAATCGATTTGATGTTCAGGTCGAGATGGGAGGATGCAAAGGACCCATCACAACATTTATTGTTGAACCATTTGTTCCCCACAATGAAGAATTTTATCTGAATATGGTCTCAGATCGACTTGGATGTAGCATAAGCTTTTCAGAGTGCGGTGGAATTGATATTGAAGAGAACTGGGATAAGGTACTCAGAATGTATAACTGATTTAAATTTTTTGGTAAAACTGCATGCAATTCTTTTATTTTTTAAAGTTGTAACTTGATCTGCACCTTACTCTTATTCAGGTTAAAACTATATTTGTTCCGACAGGCGTGTCCATGACACCTGATATTTGTGCTCCACTGGTTGCAACTCTCCCCTTGGAGGTATGCTAGTAGTAAAACTATAAAAATGATTGTGCTGCTCTTTCTTATCATTCATTCTTTCATTATCAGTTTAGGTTTCCTTGTATAAAAGGAAAGAGAATTATAAATACCCTTTCTTTAATTTGCGTCTTAAGTTGCCATTCTGGCCTTTCAAATAATGCAGATTAAAAGTGTAATCGAGGAGTTCATCAAAGTGATATTTATTTTATTTGCAGGTATTATATGTATTAAGTTTTTTAACATTCCTTGTTCTCGCCATTTTCCCATAGTGGCCTCTGCCCTCTAAATTCCAAGTTTTCTCTTATGCTAGATTTGGACTTCACTTTCCTAGAAATGAATCCTTTCACTTTGGTTGATGGAAAGCCTTATCCTCTAGACATGAGAGGAGAGCTTGACGACACTGCTGCTTTCAAGAACTTCAAGAAGTGTGTTTCATCCTGCTATATTGTTGATTATCTGATTTGGATCCTTGTATATTTTTGTGTTGCCAATACCAGAGCTTATAATGTATTAATGTTACCTTACATGTCTCCATTTGTAGGTGGGGGAATATTGAATTCCCATTGCCCTTCGGAAGAGTTATGAGTTCTACCGAGAGCTTTATTCATGGGCTAGATGAAAAGGTATTATAGGTTCTCTCAACCTTTGTTATCAGCAGTGCTTAATATTGTTTTAAGTAAAATCTTCTTTCTCTTACTCCGAAAAAATTCAATCTCAAGCTGGTTCTTGTTAATTTGATACTTGAGTATGTAAATAATTTAAAATTTCATGTACTTTAGCTGGTTTATTGATTAAATGGTGGATGATATATGTCTATAAAGCCTATACTGAAATATGAATACACATGTGAATCTCAAATTTCGTTTGAAATTATGAATCTTTTATGAGGGTTTAGTTGTATAGAGCAATTTAGTTGGACAAATCAGGTAATCTAAACAATGTTCCTTCAAAAAAACTTCTGCAGACAAGTGCCTCTCTGAAGTTCACTGTTCTCAATCCGAAAGGACGAATTTGGACTATGGTTGCTGGAGGAGGTGCCAGTGTCATCTATGCAGATACGGTTCGTGTTCCTTTGACTATTTGGGGTGTCAAGATCATTTGAGAATTGCATCAAAATTTCCTATTTTAATCCACTTAGCTAGCCTTCACATAGTATTTGTCTGTCTAGGTTGGAGATCTTGGTTTCGCTGAAGAACTTGGAAACTATGCAGAATATAGTGGAGCACCAAATGAAGATGAGGTTTTGCAATATGCTCGAGTTGTGATTGATGTAAGGACTCTCTTAACAATGTCTAATTTGCATTAAAATAAAAATAAAAAATACATGTACAATCTTTGCACTCAAAACAATTCTTGAATGCGTTTTAAGCATATCCAACTTAGTTTCAAATCACTGTCGTACCTGAAGTATTTGTCCCATGAATCTCTGGTCTACAGTGTGCAACTGCAGATCCTGATGGCCGTAAGAGAGCCCTGGTAGTTGGCGGTGGAATAGCCAACTTCACAGATGTTGCTGCTACATTCAACGGCATCATTCGTGCACTAAAGGAGAAGGTGAGTGTATAATGTTATGGATGATGCTGGCGGCCTTATCATTTTACTTTCCCTGTATGTGAAACTCATTGTTTTGGGCATCAATTGTATAGGAATCAAAGCTTAAAGCTGCCAGAATGCACATTTATGCGAGGAGAGGAGGTCCAAACTACCAAAAGGGTCTTGCAAAAATGAGGGCCCTTGGAGAAGAAATTGGTATCCCAATTGAGGTATAACCACAAAATCTGGCATTTTGTATTTCTTTTTTGCATGAAATCACAATTGAATCTCAACTATCTCCATCTTCTCCTATAGGTATATGGACCGGAAGAAACAATGACTGGAATATGCAAACAGGCAATAGAGTGCATTAGTGCAGCTGCATGATTGTCACAAATCTTGTAACAGTCTTTATATGAGTTCTTGTATTGTTGTAATCTGTGTGTGTTTAATTCAGTGTTAGCGACATTGTGTAACCTTTATGTTGGGTTCTATGTGCAAAATTCCAGTTCTATAAAAATGAGCCAGTTCGTTATCTTCCCTTGTTACTGTATTAGTGTATTGGTATTGAACTGTTAAATACTTTTGCTACTTTGCACTTTGCAGGGAGTATTAGTCAAAAAATGATCAAAAAAGTCTACTTTTACATGTTAAGCCCCCACTAAAGCCGTGTAGATTGAGCTGCTGTTCTTTTATGAAATTTAATTTAATAGAAGTAACAATATTTTGCTACTAACATTGACAAAAATAACAGGATATGATCAAAATCCTGAAGACAGATTTCAATTCGATGTCTTCACATATTTATCAATAATTACTTAATATCGCAAGATTTCTATGAGCCGTAGAAAATCTTGACTAAAAACTTTACAACTCGAGTATGCCGCATGGGTACAGTGAGACGTAACAATTTTATAAATTTATGAAGACTAGTATGTTGCCCGCTACGCTTCGGCTTCATTATTTTTAATATTTTAATACATATTAATCATTTTGGTATTTTTAATACAAAATTTAAAATCAATTAAATATTATGCATCGTTGACTTTACACTTATAAATTTTAGTTGCGTCTTTATAAAACTTAGAGCAACCTTATTTATTTGGACCACTAATGTAAAACAATGATATATAAAAAAACGAATGTAGACAATTAGAAGACAAATTATGACAGTTACAAAGATTTTAATATTAATTTTTAAATATGTTGGAGATTTATTTTAATTTAGATATAATAGAAAATGTTTATGTTGACCATATAAAACCTTAAAAATATATAAAATAAAATTTTAAGCAAAAGCTTAACTCAACTTAGCCAGTGGGGCTTGGTGGGATTTTCAAGTCAATATGAGCAATTGCTCCATATTGCAATGTCAAATTATGGCACAAACACATAAGATCAGGATTTTCATTAACACACATCTTCGAATATTTGGGAGTTACCATCAACACATCCTATGTCAATACTTTTTAAGATAAATATTGAAATACTATTTTTTGGGTAGAATAGGCAACTTTGTAGTCACTACTCAAAGTACTATCAAATCGGGTGTATAAAGTAAATTTTGAATGTGCATAAAAATGTTCATCCACTTTAATCAACAAAATTCCACGATTTCCTCCACATTATTACTTTAAATTTCAATCAATCATTTTGAATATTTAAGAAATGTGAAAATTGGGGTAAGAGAACAATTATGACCTTGCTATACAGAGATATAGAATGGCCTGCTAAAGTTCAAAGGTATGGAAGAGCATGCAGAATCGGCCTGGGATGGGATGAATTTACACATGCAAATACATTTGTAGCTGGAGATAAGTGAAGGTTTCAATACATTGGACAACAAAAGTTCGAAGTAACAAAGGCTACTTAATTAACTTTCACTCTTATTAAGAAACAGTAGTTATTATTTGATGCAACTTAGAAATTGACTCAAATTTATTTATCGATATATTATGAAACTCAAATACTATGTCATGCCATTGAAAACATAGATTGTGGGATCCTTTGTTTTTAAGGTTCTATAAATTTAAGTTGGAATGTTTAAATATCTTTTGCTGCTCATTTGTTCTTCCATTTATTTCTATAAGTTTGGAGATTATAATATTTGAAGCGGCCTTTTACGGATTCGATGTGGATTATGAAATGATTCCAATTTGATTTCGAAGTACATAATTATTATTTTGGGTCATTCAGTTCTTTTTCAAAATTTACAACTCTCATCTATTAAAGTTGGAAAATAAGCTTTAAGTGAAGATTATTGGCATTGTAAATTTTCGAGCATGTAGAAGTTGATAAATGTAATAGAATACAACCTTAAAAGCATATTTGATACGGACATTGCCAAATTCTTTAAATAAGTCTTAAAAAGAGTTCAAAATTACCTCTAATAAAACTAACATCAACTTTAATTTTAAATGCATTGGAATACCAACATAAAAGCATCAATGATACATACTGCCAAATTCTTTTTATAAGTCTTCCATAGAGTTGAAAACTACTTGTAATAAAACTGACATGAACTTTTACTCGCTATAATAAAATGCATTCAAGTTTAACACCACCGAGACATTGATGTGAGCATGTCAAGAACTTCAATTTTTCGTTGAGAAGTTGGACAAATGGTAGCTCGAACCTGAGGCCTGTTGACATAATATTCGATTTAATGTGAGTTTATTGAAAGTACGAATAAGGGACAGGTTAAACTACAACAAAAAGATTACTGAAATGACTAACTTGTGGTTCACTTTCACTGATTGGATGTGGGTAGCTTCCTTGTGTGGCTGAATGCCAAGCTTCCAGGTTAAATCCTTCCATTACATCTGTAGCCACATAGTAATCTTGTGTTTTCTGAATGTTAGCTTCACTAATGATGAGCTTCACAGTGCAGTCCTTGTTTTTTAAGGTGCGCATAATATTAGGCCAAGCAGCAATAGTATGACCCTACACAACCAAATTATTATAATCAATAACTAAGTGGATGTTATTAGAACAATTGCTGTGATTATGTAGGATATAGATCAGTAATGTGCTTTCATTTCTCACCTCATTTTGCAATTCATAAACAGTTTTCCCAATTAGAGTTCGAACTTCTCGATCCTCAAGCCTAATCTTTATTTCGCCAGTTTGATCTTCTGCTGTGAGGTCGACTTCAAAACTGAAAATCAACATTTTCAAAAACTGATTAGGTAATGCTCTGTATTACACTTATAATCAGAAATATAACCTGCTGGTATACCTCAAAGCTGCATAAGGCACCGTCCTAGTACATGCATTACACATGTGAACATTTTCAATTGTTACAGTTTTCTGGTAGCAGGAGGTGCATACAGGGTGACACCAGCTCTTTGTCTCACTTATCATTTTGATTTTGATCTGACAGATTACCTCAATCTAACAATAAAGAAATAATTAGAAGTTTGTACATCTAGGTCCTCTGTAAGATCACATATATGTAGCATACCTCCCTGTGAGACTGATCAAGAACTTTGATATCTTTTACATGATAAAGGAGTGCAGGTCTGTTCTTCTGTGATGAGAGGACTTTCCTAGTAAATCCTGGTTTAGAACACCTAAAAACATACGAAGTATGTAAGAAAGTCGTAAATGTCATTCCCATTATAAAGATTTGCAATGTTCATACCTTTTTCTTAGTTGACTCACACTATGGTGGTTGTAGTTTAGATAGAAAGTAGTTGCTCCCACATTTCCAAGTATTACTTCATCTGTGAAATTAGTTAAAAAATGTCAGTTAAGGTTGTGGAATTATATAAACTATGAACATGGAATACCTGGTTAATTATATAAATCATGACTGTAAGATAGCTCACAATTTATAAATTCTGGTATAGTTTGTAAACCATACTAGTAATATAGGGGATTTAGATACCTCGCCACATTGTGACTCTAGCACAGCCCAGAATTATAATCACTGGATATTCCAACTCTGTTTTAAGCGTAGCAGCAAGCAGTTCAGCAAATTCATCCCAAAGAGTCACACTCACACTTGTACTGAATGAGGGTTAAAATGCTATTAGACAACTAATTAGCAAACTGTATGTAATCAGTCTTTATTGATCTAGTTTATAATTTCAAGTACTGACCTCCCATCAGTAATATTAAATTTGAACTGTGGCTGTATTCTCCCAAGCCTGTTTTTGACTTTACCAATGCCTTCATACTCTTCCAAGACTCCAATCACATCTGTTAGCAAGGTTCAAAGTATCAATTTAAGTAGTAAGACAATGCAGTAATCTGTTTCAGTGAGAGTATTAGAGGTTATACCAGCAAGAAAGGTGTTCTGTTGAGATATAGGTTTTAGATCAGGAAGGTCATAGAAATCAAACCAGTATCTTTCAATGTGGACTTGGTTTTCTTCTAGTGCATTCAAGATTGTGTCTTCGCCAAATATAACTTGGAACTCTTTCCTCACAGGCCTGAATTTGTCTTCAATGTTGTAGTCTTTCACTGTGAAATTATTAATTTGGAAAATGCCTCCAACTATAATATTCTTCTCTATTTCATCAGCAAGAGCTCCAGGAACAAACGCATGAACTCTGTTACGCTATAATTATAGGCATAGGAGATGTTATATCGAGATAAAAGAGATAATACATATCAGTTACATCATCAGGTGTACCATACTTACTTGAGCATCCAGTAGCAACAGGTTAAAGGCTTTGAAAAGTTCTCCTCGAGTTGAAACTCCTCTCCATAGATTCAAGATCCTAACCTGAACTTTCCAATCATATTTTCCTTTCCTCAAGTCTTTCAAATAGTCAACTTTCTTGCTAGCCATACTTAGTGTGAAAGAGTGTTTCTTTGATGTTTTACCTGCTTCCTATTTCCTACCTTGCATGCTATGAATTGTTCTGGAGCTATTATATTTATAGGGTGGAGAAATACAACAGGTGATATCTTGGGTAGATGAAGAAATATAAAGACCACAATCAATTATGTAACCAAACAACTTCTCCTATGTAATTGAGCATTCAATTTCAATCTGAATATATATTGATTAACTCTGTATAATATCCCACAGAGAATCTTTAAACATAGTAAAGATACATTACTTGGAAATATAGAGTTCAACAGTTCAGATAAAGAGTTTCCATTTTAGTGACAAAATGAATGATCTCATCAAGACAACTTAAGCCAGAAGTAATGATCTACATCCAAAAAAGTTGGCATAAAGCATACAGCCAATAATAAAGAGTTCCAATGAGATGCTAAAAGAGGTTGTAAAAGATTCTATCTTCATTCTCCTACATATTAATATAGATGCTATTCCTTCAATGCTGACACACCACATTTAGATCAGCAAATTCAAATCTGTAGAAAGATGAAATAACCACAATTACAATGCTTGGTATAACAAATTTATACAATTAACATCCTATTGTTTAAATGAATGTATGGATTTTAATATTTTATGTATTACCATTGTTTTAGTTGCCTTTTCAGTTTTGATCACTTTGCACTTTGCAAGAGGCACATTTTCATCCATCTCCACAGGAACATTATCTAACAAATTTCTTCCTCTAACCTTGTTTGTTGACTTGACAGTAGGAGGACTATGCTTAGGATCATGAGTGGTACCATATTCCTAATAGAAACAATTAATCAGTTTGTACAACAACAGATTGTTTAACAATGTTTATTCAAGATTTAACAATTACCACTGAAATGCAGGGGTCTTTCTGATTAGAAAAATGTGGCACTTGAGATGGACTATGATTACCATGACTTTCAAGTGGGTAATTCAATTCAACAGCCATATAAATGTTTGATGTTTTCTTCAGGTTACTGTCGTCTAGTGCAAGGGTCAATAGGTACTCCTTCTTCTCAAAAAATTGTAGCACTGGAGGAAATGGTATATTTTCACCTACCTGCAAGTAAGGATGTATCGATCGTTATTCTATAATGTAACATGCTTAACTTCTGTAGGGCTTTTCATTTTCTTACAATCTCCCAGTCTAAAACTGTACAGAACTCACTTCATTTTCATCATTTTCCACATCAAAAGCATTCCTTCCAATTATGCGCTGTATCTCGTCATCAGGGAATATTACGGCTAGAATTCCAGTACTATCATTGCACACAGTAGCAAGCCTAAATCTAAATAAACCAAATTATATTGTAAGTTAGTGAAAAAGGGCAACATATGAATAATTTTGATGGTAATGTTGATTTATACCTTTTGTCTGGATAGGGGATGTTTCGTTTACATGTAGCACAATTATATCTTTTCTCAACAATGGCAACCTCATTCCCACATGCAGTACAAACATTGTCATACCAGTTATTATTCTGATCAACTTTCTTAACTGTAATATGGCATCTGACCCTTCTCTATTGTGCATAACAATCACTAATCAGTTAGTAGCATACACAGACCAAGCAGGTAAAAAAAAGGGTAACACAATCACCATTTGAACATGGACCATAATACTTGGAGTTATACAAACCACAAACCTCAGTAAAATTTGTACTCAGATTCTTAATAGCTGCAATAGTATAAATATCAGGAACTTTGTCATCAACTGGGATTTCTATGGGCAGGTAGTATGGTTCAGGATCAGGAACACTATAAACAAAATTACAAAACTGTTAGTATTACTTCAAGGCAAAATTGAACACTATTTATTTCAGGTTATACCTATCCTTTAGTAGCTTTACACTGTAGTGGTCCAAATTCAGATAGAACCTAGTAGCTGGATAGTTGTTCAAACAGGTCATACCTGCAGTTAAGGAACATAGCACAGTCTATGAGGTTTCAGTAGGACTATTCACTATTCACTATACCAAATACAAAATTTTACTTAATGAGTTTGTTGGATGAGTACATCTACAAATAAGAGGTATTATCAGCTTCAACATTTTCCTACCTTCATATTGATTAACTTTGGCACATGCAATGATGACTACACTATTTTCTCCCTTTGTCTCACTCAAAGCTTTTGCAAAATCTTGAGCCAATTCATTGAAGAATGTAACATTCAGAGAAGACCTATAATTTATAAGATCTCAATTTAATATAAATTAGGTAATAAATAGCATGTGTATATATCAAATAAAAGATACTTATCAAAACTTATTAGAAGAGTAATTATGAAGCAAAGTTTAGTCCAAAAAATCGGTACCTTCCATCAGTGATTCGAAATTTAATATGGCATCTGCTATGGTCGTCTTTTGCATACATCAAATTAGCATTCTGATTTCTAATTATGCCAGCAACATCTAAAAAAGAAATAAAAGTATCATGCAATTAGTATAACATTAATTATCTTATTCAACAATATTATGACCCTATCAAAGGGGTAGAGTCAATAAGCTAGTTTTACCTATCAAAAAATGGTTATCTGTTAGTAGCTTATCAACATCCTTTAGTTCAAAGAGGTCAAAGGCAAAAGATGGGATCTTGGTGATATTATCCTTTTCACATACCAAAGTGGTATTATTGGCAAAATAGATATGTTTGTCAAATCTAACGGCTCTGCTCATTTCATCGCCAGCATAAACTCGAACATGAAAGTTAGATAATGTGTAGATCTCTCCTTCCTTAAGATCTTTCATGAACAAATCTAAAATCTTGGCACTGACAAAAGCATGAATTCTACAGCTCTACAGATTCACAAATAAAACAATAGTAGTACATTTGAGAACTGGGAATTAGAAATGCAAAGCTCCAAAAAGTAATCTTACCGAATCATCAATGAATATAACGTTTAAACCCCGAAATTCCTGAGTCTGCCTGTTGACTCCTTTCCATAGACTCTGAGCTCTAACACGTACTGTCCACTCCGATTTTCCAGTTTTCAGATTTTTAAGCTTATCAAACTTGTTGAAAGCCATTGCAAGTATACAGCTTCAAAACAATACGAAATGAACAAAGACTGTAAAGTAAGTGAAGACATACAAATAGAGGAGAGATTCGATGAGATGTTTGTCGTCATTAGTCACGTGAAGATTCAACCAAACCCATCAAATAATGGTAGTCAACATTCTGATCAGTCTTTTTTGTTCTCTAACGTATACTGACAATTATCCTGTCTCACTCACATGTTGCCAGTTTTATGTTAGACAGTAAGGTTACGATACGAATTATGTTTCAGTCGAACCTGAAAGGCTGGTAAGTTTAAAATATACTATGTCTCTAGAGAAAGATAAATAGGGGTATTTTCTTATATTTAATTAAGAAATACATCTTGAAGTGGGCTCTCAATCTGAAGTGGGCTGGATAAGGTGCGATTTTTGGCCTGCTATTGTATAGTTGGATTTGTAAGTAAAGTTGGGTTTGTATTTTTTGGTGGTTGGCTGAATAGGCTCAGTAAATGTGGCGATAACTTGAAAAATAACAGAGATTAAAAGTCAAAACTTTGGAATTACAAAATAAATCCTATTGGTGCAGAATAGAAACCTTTCATATTTCTTCTCGCTTTTTTCGTTGGGGAGATGAAGAGTAATTAATGGTATCAGGAGGTTAAATACAGATGATCCTAACATGCTTCTTCATTAGCATTCTAAATCTGTAAGGGGTAAAATTATGGAGAGGAGTTGGTTGTTTCCAAAGAGGAAGTTTGTGAAGATCAACACCCATGCAGTGCACTATGATGAACCATTGCCTAATGGTAATACATCAGGCATAGGGGTGGTGATCAGAGATAGGAGAGGTACTATAGTACTCATGGTCTCGGGCACTATACCAGGAATAACAGCTAGGGCTAATGAGGTGTGGTCGATGCTCATTGGTCTGAGATGTGCATACTATGAAAGAAAAAATAAGTTGCAGTTGGAGACGGACAATAATGAGGGTGTGAAAGAATGGGAAGATTGGAGGTGGTGGCTGGATCCAAATCATGCTGGGGTCATTCAACAATTGGAGCAGAGGAAATCAGATCCTAATCTGACATTGGAAGTGGAGGTTATCAGGGATAGTCAAAACAGGTTGGCAAGATTTCTAGCAGTGGATGGAGCTCAGAACAGGGACAGGCTAGTAGTGTTTAGAAGGCCGTTTGGTAGGGTAAGGGAACTATGGCGTCTAGATATGGGTCTCGGGCCGGTTGAAGATCGTTTTCGGCTGTTGGAGGAGGAAGAAGCCATGCAGGCTGCTGATGAGGAGGATCTCGAAAGCATGGGAAACTGGCTGGTGGCAGACATTGAGTCGTAGGGGATGGGAAGGCAAAGTGCTTGAAAATGTCGTCTGAAAGTTTGCTTCGACTTCTATTGCCTAATTTTATTTCTGTTTTTATGTTTTTATTAAGTTTATGTTATCTGTTTCATTGGGTGATTTGCATTGTTCTTGTTGGATTTATGTCCTGAAACCTTAAGTGTTCTAAGACTGGTGGAACTGTGGGCAGATGCCCTGTTTTATTTCCTAGTTTCGTGGTTGTTTAATAATATTCATGTTTTTGCCTAAATTATTGTTTGCAATCTTTAAATTTTTCAAGATTTGTTTTGAATTTATCATGTTTTTTATAAGATGTATGCCAAATTTAGATTGTCATTGGCAATCAAGATCTTGTAGTTTGGTAATTACTGTGTAGTCATGATATTCAAATGGCATAAGTTTTACATTTCATTACGTCTGATTGCTACTGATAACATGGTATCTGAGCTAGAATATACGATCTTTATCTTCTCCGATGTCGTTTCCGGCGATTAGACGTTATTTCCGACGAATGTTTTGCTCATTTTCTCTATCATCTCATCGTTTAGTAAGATCTTTCTCATTTTCTTGATCTTCTTTTAGCTTAAGATTTTGTTTTCTTAGCTGTTTCTTGATTTTTGTGAATTGTGAATGATATTTGAGGTTTTCTGATGATAATCTTGTTGAAGATATGTTGATTTACAATCTTCAACTTACGATCTTTTGATTTCTTTATCGATCATTCTTTTCTGTGTTTCTAATCTCTCTAAATCAAATCTCTCTGAATCAAATCTCGCTAAATCTCTCTAAATCACTTCTAAACTCTAAACTCTGAATTTCTAAACTCTAAACTCTGAAATCACTTCTAAACTCTGAAATCACTTCTAAACTCTGAAATCACTTCTAAACTCTGAATTTTTTCTGGAAAATCATGGCTACAACAATAGAACTCACACAAGATCCGTCTAGTGTCTATTTTCTACATCCTTCTGACAATACTGGTATGAAACTTGTTACTACACCTTTTAATGGAACTTGCTATGGAAACTGGAAACGATCCATGGTCATAGGACTTACAGCTAAGAACAAAATGTGTTTTATTGATGGAACACTATCTAAACCTGAGATCACAGCAGTTAACTACAAATCTTGGTCAAGATGTAATAGTATGATAACAGGCTGGATCATGTATCTCAACACGAAGAAAAGTTAGAGATTATCAAAATTATGGGTGTGTGTACTATAAGTGCATTTTATTATAATAAATAAGGGTGTGTGTAATATAAGTGTATTTTATTATATATATTTATTTATAAATAAATAAATATAATAAGAAGCAGATCGAATTGGCATTATCAGTTATTAGTAAAGAGTATTTATTCAACTTATTATCCAAATTATTCATGTGTGAAAAAAAAAAAATTGCATCGCAGTCTTCCAGAACCATGCATCTAATCTTAAAGGTTGGGATTAATTAAAAAATTTTTTTCGAAGATCATTTGGTTATATTTAAAACTTAATTGTAATGTTTTAAAATTTAAAATAAATTTGGAAAATTACTGTTGAGATTTTTAGATATAAAAAGAATTGTTTTGAAATTTTATTGTTTTTTTTATAAGATTTACGCCAATTTTCAATCGTCGGTTGTCATTTTTTTACTACTTACCTCAATTTTCAATCATTTTCAGACTACTTTACACATAAACTACCTCAAGCTTCGTTTGGTCCTATCTTCGAAAGTTTTGTTTGACACTTAACGCCAAAACTATTTTGTTATACTAATGTCATGTTTTGCTATTCAATTTTCATTAAACTACATCTATGGCATCGCAGTCTTGCAGAACCATGCATCTAATCTTAAAAGCTGGGATTAATTAAAAAAAAATTCCGAAGATCATTTGGTCATATTTAAAACTTAATTGTAATATTTTAAAATTTAAAAGTAATTTGGAAAATTACTGTTTAGATTTTTAAATATAAAAAGAATTGTTTTGAATTTTTTTGTTTTTTATAAGATTTATGTCTATTTTCAATCGTCAATTGTCATTTTTTTGGTATCTACCTCAATTTTCAATCATTTCCGACTACTTTACACAGAAACTACCTCAATCTTCGTTTAGTCCTATCTTGTTTTGTTTCACACTTAATGCCAAACCATTTCTGTTATACTAATGTCATATTTTGCCATTCGATTTTTATTGAATGGAGTTAAAAAGAACTGATCAACTTATACAAATTTTTTAATTAATGTGTAGTCGTGATTTTAAAAATGCATAAGTGGGTGTTCTATATTTTCGAAGTGTTGAGATACATGATCCAGCCCACTCGATACATGATCCAGCCCACTCTAATGATCCAAATCCAGCCCAGCATACATCCACGTCAGCAAATCAACCTGCAAATTGTACATATTAGATTGGCTGTATTTATAATTAGTTAGTTACAATTTTATAGTCAGTTAGTCATTTTACAAAAGCTTAGCTTTCATTCTCTGTAACAAACTTTTAGTTCATCAATGGAAGATCTAAGTTTTACATTTCATTACGTCTGATTGCTACTGATAACATGGTATCAGAGCTAGAATATACGATCTTTATCTTCTCCGATGTCGTTTCCGGCGATTAGACGTTATTTCCGACGAATGTTTTGCTCATTTTCTCTATCATCTCATCGTTTAGTAAGATCTTTCTCATTTTCTTGATCTTCTTTTAGCTTAAGATTTTGTTTTCTTAGCTGTTTCTTGATTTCTGTGAATTGTGAATGATATTTGAGGTTTTCTGATGATAATCTTGTTGAAGATATGTTGATTTACAATCTTCAACTTACGATCTTTTGATTTCTTTATCGATCATTCTTTTCTGTGTTTCTAATCTCTCTAAATCAAATCTCTCTGAATCAAATCTCGCTAAATCTCTCTAAATCACTTCTAAACTCTAAACTCTGAATTTCTAAACTCTAAACTCTGAAATCACTTCTAAACTCTGAAATCACTTCTAAACTCTGAATTTTTTCTGGAAAATCATGGCTACAACAATAGAACTCACACAAGATCCGTCTAGTGTCTATTTTCTACATCCTTCTGACAATACTGGTATGAAACTTGTTACTACACCTTTTAATGGAACTTGCTATGGAAATTGGAAACGATCCATGGTCATAGGACTTACAGCTAAGAACAAAATGTGTTTTATTGATGGAACACTATCTAAACCTGAGATCACAGCAGTTAACTACAAATCTTGGTCAAGATGTAATAGTATGATAACAGGCTGGATCATGTATCTCAACACGAAGAAAAGTTAGAGATTATCAAAATTATGGGTGTGTGTACTATAAGTGCATTTTATTATAATAAATAAGGGTGTGTGTAATATAAGTGTATTTTATTATTTATATTTATTTATAAATAAATAAATATAATAAGAAGCAGATCGAATTGGCATTATCAGTTATTAGTAAAGAGTATTTATTCAACTTATTATCCAAATTATTCATGTGTGAAAAAAAAAATTGCATCGCAGTCTTCCAGAACCATGCATCTAATCTTAAAGGTTGGGATTAATTAAAATTTTTTTTTCGAAGATCATTTGGTTATATTTAAAACTTAATTGTAATGTTTTAAAATTTAAAATAAATTTGGAAAATTACTGTTGAGATTTTTAGATATAAAAAGAATTGTTTTGAAATTTTATTGTTTTTTTTATAAGATTTACGCCAATTTTCAATCGTCGGTTGTCATTTTTTTACTACTTACCTCAATTTTCAATCATTTTCAGACTACTTTACACATAAACTACCTCAAGCTTCGTTTGGTCCTATCTTCGAAAGTTTTGTTTGACACTTAACGCCAAAACTATTTTGTTATACTATTGTCATGTTTTGCTATTCAATTTTCATTAAACTACATCTATGGCATCGCAGTCTTGCAGAACCATGCATCTAATCTTAAAAGATGGGATTAATTAAAAAAAAATTCCGAAGATCATTTGGTCATATTTAAAACTTAATTGTAATATTTTAAAATTTTAAAGTAATTTGGAAAATTACTGTTTAGATTTTTAAATATAAAAAAAAAAATTTTGAATTTTTTTGTTTTTTATAAGATTTATGTCTATTTTCAATCGTCAATTGTCATTTTTTTGGTATCTACCTCAATTTTCAATCATTTCCGACTACTTTACACAGAAGCTACCTCAATCTTCGTTTAGTCCTATCTTGTTTTGTTTCACACTTAATGCCAAACCATTTCTGTTATACTAATGTCATATTTTGCCATTCGATTTTTATTGAATGGAGTTAAAAAGAACTGATCAACTTATACAAATTTTTTAATTAATGTGTAGTCGTGATTTTAAAAATGCATAAGTGGGTGTTCTATATTTTCGAAGTGTTGAGATACATGATCCAGCCCACTCGATACATGATCCAGCCCACTCTAATGATCCAAATCCAGCCCAGCATACATCCACGTCAGCAAATCAACCTGCAAATTGTACATATTAGATTGGCTGTATTTATAATTAGTTAGTTACAATTTTATAGTCAGTTAGTCATTTTACAAAAGCTTAGCTTTCATTCTCTGTAACAAACTTTTAGTTCATCAATGGAAGATCTAAGTTTTACATTTCATTACGTCTGATTGCTACTGATAACATGGTATCAGAGCTAGAATATACGATCTTTATCTTCTCCGATGTCGTTTCCGGCGATTAGACGTTATTTCCGACGAATGTTTTGCTCATTTTCTCTATCATCTCATCGTTTAGTAAGATCTTTCTCATTTTCTTGATCTTCTTTTAGCTTAAGATTTTGTTTTCTTAGCTGTTTCTTGATTTCTGTGAATTGTGAATGATATTTGAGGTTTTCTGATGATAATCTTGTTGAAGATATGTTGATTTACAATCTTCAACTTACGATCTTTTGATTTCTTTATCGATCATTCTTTTCTGTGTTTCTAATCTCTCTAAATCAAATCTCTCTGAATCAAATCTCGCTAAATCTCTCTAAATCACTTCTAAACTCTAAACTCTGAATTTCTAAACTCTAAACTCTGAAATCACTTCTAAACTCTGAAATCACTTCTAAACTCTGAAATCACTTCTAAACTCTGAATTTTTTAGAAAACAATTCTAAAAATAACTTCTAATAAATTTTGTAAAATTTTGAAAAGAATTTTAAATAAAAAAAGAACTGTTTTAATTTTTATTGTTTTTTATACAATTTCTTCCAATTTTCAATCGATACTTGTCATTTTTTAATCATTTCTTCACTATTTTACACAAGAACAACAATTATAGAGTTTTATAACTCTAATTTAGTAAAATTAGTGATGTTGAATGACTAAAATGACATACGAATACTTCTAATCATTCACATAGAAAAGACTACTCAAGGATTTCTCAATAGAGTAAACATATAACTTAACATTGCAACACAAAAAAATTGTCCACCAAGAGTAACATTGTACAATGAATCACCTAGTTTCAATGTCTATCACATTAAAGTTATAGTTTTGGTACATTGTAGAAAATCTCTTTGTAGACAATGTTCTTGGTAACATTGGTGGGTTCTCCATTATCAGAATCAATAAATAGACGCAATCCTTCTGGAGATGTTACTCTGCTAACAGCAACATAAGCCTGACCATGTGTAAAAACTGGTTTAGGTAAAAACAAACCAACTCTCTCCAAGGACTGTCCTTGAGATTTATTAATAGTCATGGAGTAGCAAATTTGCAAGGGCATCTGCTTCCTCAATAATTTGAATGGCAACTTGCTGTCACTGGGACATAATTCCATCCTAGGAATGAAGTGTCTGCTCCCAACAAATGTACCACAAATTACCTCACACTCAACACAATGTTTTAAGCATTTCGTTACCATCATTCTTGTGCCATTGCAGAGACCAAGTGTTTGGTTTAAATTTCTCATTAGCATTACAGCTACCCCAACTTTCAACTTGAGCTCATGAAGAGGCAGACCAGGAATATTGAATGAGTTGAGATATTCTGGTGGAAATGCAAAATTAAGATCAGTAGCCGTACCACCAAAATCTTCAGCTCGATCAACGCTGTAGTACGTAAAGATGTCTCCGGGAATAGTATCAACAATAATCGAATTTAGTTGACCAACAGTGTGATTGGTTGGTGTTAATATGGCTCTTTCACTAAGATATTTGGGGTTCTTATAATGGTCTTCAAATCCCGGATAAGTCCATTTAATCATATTCTCAACAGAATTCCTGGTTTCGACATCACAGAAATCAGCAGGAATCTCAATATAATCTTCAGCACCAGAAAATTCCCCAGCTGTTGGAGGACCAATTTTGCCATCACCTACTTTCAGGACCCATTCAGCAAATCTTCGTAAATTCTCACACTCCTCAGCATTAGATCCTTGATTCAGCCTCATATTTTTTTTGAGCAGAAAAATAACAGCCACATGCCATAGATGTGATCTAGTTATGGATGCAGCTACAATATCACCTCTATCTCCCAGAGTTATAACCGGCAAAATTTGGCGAAAATCACCACCAAGTAGAACAGTTATGCCTCCGAAAGTCATATTACCTCTCTCAGGACTGACAGATTTCAAAATGTCTCGAAGAGATCGATCAAGACATTCAAAAGCATACCTATGCTGCATAGGGGCCTCGTCCCATATGATAAGGCTAGTCTGCTTTATGAGCTCAGCTATATCAGAATTTGCTGCAATGGCACATGAAGAATCATCATCCAATACTAATGGGATTTTGAATCTTGAATGAGCGGTTCTACCTCCAGGCATTAGAGTTGCAGCAATTCCGGAGGACGCAACAGGTAGCACAATTTTACTTAAGGATCTTAATTTATATATTATGGTCTTCCAGATGTAAGTCTTACCACATCCACCACTCCCATAAACAAAAAATAAACCACCACTATTACTCTGCACCGATTCCATAACAGCATGATAAACTTGTAGCTGTTCCTCATTGCAATTTTTGAACAGTTTGTCAAACTCCTCTCACATCTCCACAGTATTATAATTCAATTCATCATTGATTAAGTTGTCTGCACCACTTGATAAAAATTCAGGGGGTGGCTGAGGCATCGTGCTAAACTGCTTCAAGGATTTACCAATAGAACGTAATAATTGATCAATTTCTGCACACAAAAATAAGAGAAAGAATGCACCAACAATTAGAAAATTTCAGGTCAATATAATTTTTAAATAGTTGTCAATATATAACAAATTTATTTTGATTTAATCAAACAGTTAAATAGGATTACATACTTAATATGCGATGTAAGTGTAAATAACACTCACCTGCTAGTGCATGAAATTGAAGCTGCCTTTCACTCAATTCATGTAAAGCATGAACAGTTTGCTTCCTCCTCCTATAGACAATATCATCAACCATTTCTTTCCAATGTTTGTCCCACAAATTTGGGAGATCACTTACTTGGCAATTAACCATTATATGTACAAACAGTTCTCTGATCTGGGCAGGAAAACCACATTTTGAACATTCTTCTATCACTTGATGCCACTCATTATCATTATCTAATAATCCATACTGCTGGCAAGCTTCTTTAAAAGTATTGTAAACTACACCATCAACAGTTTTTAAAACATTAAATGAAGTAGGACCCCTCACCTTTGTTAGTAGAAGACGTAGATACCAAACTTCTCCGGCACCATGGTGAGTATAGAGCAGCCTTCCAATTTGATAGCCACGTTTGCGTGCAGTCCATATAGAATCAGTAGCATTCCATACATAATGCTGTGGTAGTTCATCATAAGTGTACTTATTGGCTATTTTGTCATCGTAGTTTAACTGAAAGAAGGCTTCAAGTTGGCTCCGTTTAAATCTCTCCCGATTAAGAACCTTAGGCAAGCTGTCATTATCCCTGAAAGTACAATTACGCTTTCCCGGCAAGTGGAACGATAGACGAAGTACAGAAATAGAACGGTGGTGAATATCAAAACCAAATATACGATGTGCTGCTTCTGCGCCACATATATATCTGCCGTCAAAATAAGCTTTGATTTCATCCACGGGAAGATCTTCTGTGGGTTCACCATCATTAGTCTTTTTTGAAATCTCCACTGTAGCACGATCATGACCTTTGAGACAGTACTTGAATAAATACTTGAGACTACGTGCATGGCAACAAATTTCCACATTCATATGACATTGGTATTTTACCAAAAGATCTCGATTGTATGGCACAACATATTGATTGTCAAGCTCCGCTTTACCTTTGGTAACAGTGATTTTAGTATCCCTACGCTTATAAATCGGGAATCCAGATTGATCAAATGTAGTTTGAGCACAATACCTACAGTGAATCACATTATCAGTTTCATAAAAATATGATCTGAGAAGTATTGCAATCATTTAATCAAAAGTAGAACAAAAAATTAATCATGATTTGAAATTGTGCCCAGAAAAAAAAGTAAAAGCTTGATGAGATCGTTCTTCTTACTTCTTCGGGAAGTGTTTGGCACATTTTTTGCCCATCATGCATGGAGATTTAGGATTATTATACCCACAAGGTCCATGTATCATGAAGGCTTTAACAGCAGCATAACCAATTGGATCGGCAACCGGATCAGGAATCTCAGCTGAGACAAAACTGTCCACATTTGCATTCAGATTTTTCTTACTCTCTGAATCCAGCCATATCAACAAATGAACATGCGGCAGACCACGCTTTTGAAATTCAACAACATACATTACTGCATACATCATGAAATTGTACAAAATCAATATAAAAACATAGAAACATTATATTATTCAATAAACTGTAAACTTCTGAAATAACTTACTTCCAGCACAAGTGCCAAAATATTTTTTTTTCTTTATATCCTCAATCAGCTGCTCAAGTTTCAGCTGGAAAACCCTTGCTATTATATCTGGAGAGTCCACAATATTGCAACCAGGAGTGCATTTCATCATTTCAAGTATCTCATCCCACATGGGATTAGTGGTCATAGTAAGGAAAATGTCCGGATGACCAATTTTCCGACAAATAGCAAGCGCATCCTGGAAATGTTGTTGCATGTACCGTTTCGAACATAAAAAACTTGCAGGGAGTATGAAACCTCTACCAATATTACTTGTATCATTTAGTCCGTTTCGCAAGCTCTTTTTCAGATTGTCATAAAGATCATGACGCAGTTCTGTTTGGTGTGTGCGAAACCACCAGAGACGTGCTTGCTCAATGGAGGAAAATGCATCAACTATATACTGTTGAAAAAGCCTCCCACCAAGCCTTGGAGTATTACCTGGAATTTAATAGAAAATCATGTGTTTTTAATCTATCACATTGGTACAATACAAAAGTCATAAAACCTCAACAATATGAAATTTCAACAGAATTACCTTCATCATAACGGACATGTAGTTTGTAGGAATAAAATTCCTTCTGCGTTATCCTCTTCCGCTTCTTCCCTTTATTCTATTCATTTTGAACATAGGGGATATCATCGTGGTACCCATCCTCACCAGTTGGAAACAAAAGTGGATGTTGTAATGCCATAAGCTTGGGATGAATATCCGATATACGGGTAAGACCCTTACTTTTACAATCAATAATTATATCTCTCTCGCCACAGGTGTTTTCCAAGTCGCCAACCATGATTGCTCCAACTTCATTAGATGGACCAATAAAATTCTCACGGCCAGTGACAGCACGACTAACTTTCATCACAATTTTAAGATCCTGGACAGGCTGCTCTTTGAACCGAACACGCGCCATACGGAAGTATTTTACCAATTCGTTTGATTCATCCAACATCTGCAGCAATCCTTGCACAGTCTCAGTATCAACTGTCTCACCATCTTCTACACTAACCCATGCCATTCGATTCTGAACTTCATTCTCAGTGTCATAAATGTACAACTGACAAAACTTGGGGGTCCCACCATCATCAGGAATTAGAGTGCCAAAGACATGGTGGTTCTGACCATTCAGCCGATAAATGTAAGGTGCACGACCATTGTTTATGGAATGGTCGACCTTGCCTCCCATAGAGGTGAAAGCAAACATAGAATTGTACAAACGAATCAACCGTTTGAACTTGTTGCCCCGCTGCGGATCATTGTAAATTTTCATCAAATAAGAAGGAGTTGGAGGTGTTTTGGGAAGGCGTATTTGACCTTTTGAACAACAGATTGAGAATTCAGGGCGGCCATGTTTTACATTTTTGTTCACTCTCTCCTCCTTCCACAAAATTGCATGACAATGGTTACACACTTCCGTTGGCGGACCCAAACTAACATAACCTAAAACAAAACCATGAAATTGGGAGTGTAAGTCAACAAATAGTTTGACAGCGCCAAAAATTTTCTATGTTATTCTGCGAAGAGAGTTAAACAAAACATTGTAATGATGACATCTGAACAGGAAATTTACCTTTACTGGTAACAATGCCTTCTTCAGGTAAAATGACATCTTCACCATCACTATCACTACCAAATTCTGACAATCCAAAAATAACACCAGTTAATGGCAACCAAGAAATCAGAGTCTACAGAATGAGATTGAATTAAAATCTAATTTGGAATTACCAGCATTTCCATAGTAATATGCATCTTTATAAACAGATAATGGACTTGAAGATTCACTTATAACAGGTTCATCGTCCTGCTCATCAAGAACCTCATCTACGAAAAGCTGAGAAATAGAGTCAGCAATTTTTGTTGGTGTAATCTGAGGCCTACTCTTTCTCGATATTTCCTCTGTGGTTAGACATTCAACTCCACTGCCTACTGTAAGAGATTCCGGAATCATAACAAATTCTGATAGCACTGGAATGAAAAAAAATGAAACTATATAGAAATTAAAATTGTACAATTTTCTGATGCACTATTATGCCTTTGACTCCTGCTCTTTTTCTGCACTACATTAACAGTTGGGCTCAAAACTGTAGGAGACCCTGCAACCAAAAATTAGAAAATCTCATCATTCACCCTAATTATGTGTCATAAACGAAAGGATTTTACACAACTACCTATAGAATGTGGTTGATGATTAGATATATTAGTGAGCACACCCCTCTGAGCATTGGATGAAGCAGTAGGAGTATGATTCTGGTAATCCACTGCCTTAGCATTTACACGTCTTTTAGGCAAAGGGGTGCTTGCAAACCCAAACACCTCATCTGCATTGAATAAGGATAAATTGGAAGAGTTGGGTTAAAATGTGTAGAAGAAACTGCCACCAACAATTACAAAATCTTTTCATTCACCATAATGATGTGTCATAAGAGAAAGCATTTAAATACAACTACCTGTTGAATGTGGTTGATGATTAGATATATTACTGAGTACACCCCTTTGATTAATGGATGAAGCAGTAGGAGTAAAATTCTGGTAATCCACTACCTTAGCATTTACAACTCTTTTAGGCAAAGGGGTGTTTGCACCCCCAAAAAACTCACCTGCATTAAATAAGGATTTGATAGCTAAATTCTCTTTGTATACTCAGACCCCTTATTTAATGCATTCAAAAACCATATCATTCATACTTCATGAGGCAACAATATGATGAAAACTTACATTGGCTTGATCCATTCTCTGTTTTAGACCTTGAAGCAGCTTGATTCTCTTTGTTCCCATCTTCTTTTCTCACCCTCCTTCTATCATGAATGCCTAAAAAAACAAATGACACCAAAAGTAAAATCCATAACCTACAACAAACAGTACATGAACATTGGCCCAAAAATATCAAAACACAAAACCCAAAAATATAACCATAAAAAACCATGGATGAAAACATAAAACCCATAACGTGTTTAATCAATCAATACAGATAGGTTCGAATGCATACCAAGATCAGATTGAAATGATGTGAAGTTATCCAATCTCAAATGGCTATAATTAACCTGAAAAGAAATCAAAAGAAAGGAATAAAATTAGGCATCATCGTATCCAGAGATTAGAGATTAAAAAAATTGGAGAAAGCAAATAAGAGATGAAAGAACCTCCTTCATCTTTCTCAGATTTGTTTTGAGTTTTTGAAATTCAAAATAATCCCCTATACATATCAAAGACCACTACTGCTATCTTGACAAACATACATGGAGACAAAGAGAAGTTTGAATTGTGTGGTTGGCAAAGAACCGTACAGAAATTAGTACCAAATTACCTTAATTCAAGCCTCTGGTTTGATCATTCTAGGAAAGTGACAAAATTGGAACATGCTAGCTCCCCTCTCAGCTGCTCCTGGTTTCCAAATATACTATTTCAAGCTTGAAATAAAACAGTTGCATTACATGGGTTGTGTCTCTTTTTGTTTTTGTTTTGTTTGGACTGTGCATGCCAGTTTGTCTGCAGAGAATTGAATAAATTTGTCTCCAGAGAATTGAATAAGGATTTGTCATTATTTGTAAATAATAGAATTTGCTTATTACTTGATGGCATGTGATTGTAATTTTGATACAACTTTAAGGGTAGGGGGTGTAAAAAACCATGAAATTTGGCAACAGGATTTATGATATAGGGGATTATCATTTAATCAGATATATTGTAGATCATCTATATTTTACAAATGAGAGGTTGTCCTCAGTCAATCTTCCTAAAGTTAAAAGATTTTGTTCTTATAAATTAAATGATTTCGCAGGGGCAATTTTGTAAATGTAAATTTTTTAATAGTAATTTATATATATAGCCTTAGAATTATATTGCAAATCTTTTAACCTCAGGGAAAAATCCTGAAAACAACCTCAGGCACCTCAAGCTCTTTACAAATACAATATTATATGGAACGTATTATCTGATAAAGAATATTCAATAAAAATCACTGTTTCATTAAAATTTTCGAGGATCATAAATGTTTTACTAACAAAATATTGTAGTGATATGAATTTTTCTGCAAAATACGTCTTAGATGCAAAACATACATGAAACACAAAACGTATATAATTTATAAGATTTTTAATAAAATAGTGATCTTCATGAGACACACATTGAAAATTAATAAATTTTGTAATATTTTAAATGCAGAATATATATGATTTTCAAGATATCCGATAAAATGATGTTGTTTATGAAAATTTACTTTACATTAAAAATAATATTAATATTTTACTAAATATTAAAAAAATACTATAGGACACAATCGTTCGGATCTATTCTAAATAAATAATTTCGGAAAAAAATAAGAAAGTTGAGGATAAAATAATAAAGAATTTTTTTGAACTTGTGTGTAGATACAAATGACGACTATCAATGACAAATTAATTCGATTCGACAGATACCCAATTGATAATTCGATTTTTTGGATATATCGAACCCGATTTGGATTTGAATATTGATTTTAATTTTAAACCCGAATATTTTTGGATTTGGATTTTATGTTTACCGATTCGAAACTCGATCCGAAATTCGAAACCGGATCCAAACACGAAACCCGTAAAATGCCCGAATATCTATACACACATTATATATATATATATATATATATATATAATATTATACATTTTAATAATACATTATACATGTTATTCAAATTCAATTTTATAAAACATGTTAATAATTATATATAAATGTGCTTTTTTCATAAATACCCTTGTCTAGAAATGTTTTTGCAAAAATACTTTGTTAAAAAAAAATAATTTGCAAAAATACTATCTTATTTGCAAAAATATCATCTTATTTACAAAAATACTATCTTATTTATGATGGTTGCGTAACAGGTTGCATTCAATATTCAGTTACATATGCAACTGAATGCAACTAAAAATCGTAATTAGAATTTTCACTTTTTTTTACCAACTTCCGGTTCTATATAAGGGCTGCGCGGCAGTAAAAAATGGAAATTTGACTTTTAGCTTTTAGTTGAATTCAGTTGCATAGGTTGAATATGAACTAAATGCAACTAAAAATTCTAATTTAAATTTTCAATTTTTTACCAACTTCCAATTCTGTATAAGGGCTGCGTAATAGCAAAAAATGAAAATTTAACTTTTAATTTTTAGTTGCATTCAGTTGCATAGGTTGCATATGCAACTGAATGCAACTAAAAATTGTAATTTAAATTTCCATTTTTCAATTTTCAGTTGTATTCAGTTGCATATATGGTTGCGTTAAACGCATGTGGTTGCATTCAATTGCAATTATTAAAAATAGAGAGTTTCAGCCCTATTTGCAACTCCAACTAGAACAAAAAAATAAATTTATTATCTCTCGCGTTCCTCTCCTTTCTCCCCTGCTATCTTCCACCGCCACCCACCTTCCCCTCTTTCTTCCCAGTTCAAATCGCCGCCGACTACCACCACAGCAACGTAATTGAAGCCTCCATCCTCCTCTATTCAAACAAATCAACGGAATAAATTTTGATTTTCAAAATTTGAGACTTTTATTTAAGTTCGCTTTTTGATGAACTTATGCTTCATTTAAATACTTAAATCAATTGTTTCGAGTTTTTAATTGTTGATCGGAGGAGGCCTGCGGCCTCGACGTCGGAGGTGGAGATCTGAGTCGGCGGCGTTGATCGGAGAAGGTGAGGGTGGTTACGGATGGAAGGGAAATAGGAAGTGAAATTGAATCGGAATAAACAAATATGAACTTGAATCAAATATGGAAGAGAGATGATAGAATAAAAATAGATAAATATAAAAATCGTCGCATACCATTCAAATAAGGAGTGAAGACTGGATATGTGAAGTGATGATGACGAAGAGATTCTGGGTCGGTGAAGAGTGAACAAAGACCGTACTTTTCAAAGGACGTATTTTTGGAAAGTAACAAACACAAAGTTACAATAAATCGTAGATTTGCAAGGAAAATAAATAGATCGTATTTTTGCAATTCATATATCAAAAAACTGTATTCTATGTAAATACCCTATATAAGTCTTATATGATAATTTATAGGTTATTTATTCAAAATACCCAAAAAACTAAGTTTTTTTGTAAAAATACCATCTAAGTTTCTAAATTGCAAAAATACCCTACTTTTTTGTCGCATTAGGCCGCGCAGCGGACGCATTAGGTCGAATAAGTATCGCATTAGGTAGTTTGAGGTATTTTTGCAAAGATTTACTTTGTAGGGGTTATTTCTGGAAAAAGCCCTATAATTATTATATATAATATTTTAGATATAAGACATATAAATTATTTATTTTATTAGAAATAGTCAATAATAATAATCTTCTCTTTTTCAACATCAAATTTTATTAATATATTTAGGATGTAAATTTCTTTATTTTACATAAACTTTTCGTTTATGTTGGTATACTAAGAATTATTAATTTAAGATATTTCAAATTTTACTTAGTACGTCAATTCGTATAATATTTTATATTTGACTACTTAATTATGTTTTATTTTAATTATTATTTTAATCATTAACGTTATTTGCATATAACGGTATATTTAAACTTACTTACACTATTTTTAATTTTAAATATTCAAATAAAAATCGATCATATCCAAAATCCAACAAAATTCAATTTGAATATTGACTTTTAAATTTGACTATAAAATATGAATCTATTTTTAAAATCCAAAAATATTTAAATTTAAATTTAGATTTTATAAAACCCGAACCATTGTCATCCCTAACTATCACACAAAACGTGCATATCACCTGCTAATACTTTTTGTGTCCCATTTTACATGTTTCTTTTCTAAAAAACACACATATTAAGGTAAAAGTTAATTGGATAATATTCCAACTAATACCTTTAATTAATATATTGGAAAATGAAAATCTATACTATTATATAAAAGCCAAAACATTAAAAGTTTGGTTGGTCGGTTGGTCGGTCGGTATGGTACCTGTTGATTTTACTTATTTACCCTTACTCAATTACATATAAAATCCATCCTACTAATAATCAATTTCTTTTTTCAATTTAAACTTATTATCTTTTCTATTTTTCAATAACTAAATAATTTCCTTTTTCAAGTAAAATACAATATCTTTTATATATCTAACTAAAATTTCTCCTTTATTAATCAATTTCCTTTTTCAGGTTAAACATACCTTTTCCCTCTTTTAATAACTAAGAGCGTGTTTGGCTTAACTTAAAAAATGTTACTTATCACTTAAAGTGCTACTTACTCACTTTAAGTGAAAAGTGATAATTTTTACTTAAAGTTAGGTGTATCTGTTTGGCTAATTCCACTTAAAGTAAATTTATTTTTAAAAAATTAATTAAAAAAAAAGAAATTTATATTTTTTTGAAAGTATAAAATACAAATATATGCAAAGAATACAATACAAGTTAAAAGGTGACTCAAATACATAAAAATTGATATACGAAAAAAAATAAGTGAAAAAAAAGTACCTCCAAGCTACTTTTTTTTTTAGCCTACTTTCCACTTTAAGTTGCTCCACTTTAAGGGGAGCCAAACACCTCCTTTCTACTTTAAGTGGGTTAAAAAAAAATATAATGAACCCCAAACGGGCTCTAAATAATTTCCTTTTTTAGGTCAAATACAATATCTTTTAGGTTTTATCTAACTAAAATTTCTCCTTTTTTAAAAACACAACGAGCACTTTTGTTTGAGAAAATAACATAATTATATTATAATTACTATTAACTAATCAAATACCTTTTTCAGCCAAAACATGTTAACTTTTCTCTTTTCTAACTAAAATCTCTTTTTCCAATTATATCATGGACGGTTACCTTTTTCTTTTCTATTACTAAAACATCTCTTTTTCCAATTATATCACGGGTGTTTCTATTTAATAAAAATAAAATAATAACATTATAATACTAATAATTAATCGATTACCTGTTCAGCTAAAACGTATAATCTTTTCTATTTTTTCTATTTAAATTCCATTTTTTTTGTAGAAATATCGTTGGCAACATTAATTTCTCAATTTCTAAAAACTATGAGCAATTTTATTTAGTAAAATAACATAATTAAATTATAATTACTATAAACTAATAAATTACCTTTTTCACATAAATCATGTTAGCTTTTTAATTTTCACGTTACCTTTCTATTTTTTCTAAGTAACATCTCTCTTTTTCAATTATATCACGGACGGTTCTATTTAAAACAATAAACTAATAATAATATGGGTAATATTCCTAAAGTTAACTTTAAGAAATTCTCCTAAAGTTAACCATTAAGATTGTGACACATATATATGCACAATCATTAATGTCCCCGCGAGCCCTTTTAAATCAAAGAAAGAAATCCATCAAAACTACATAGTTTTACAACTAAAACCTTTTTCAACTAAAACCTATCATCTTCTCTATAATTACCAATAATTAACCAATTACCAATAAAATAAAATAATAATTTTATAATTACCAGTAATTAACCAATAATTAACCAATTACCTTTTTCAACTAAAACCTATCATCTTCTCTATATTTTCTAACTAAAATCCCTCGATTTCTAGAAATATCATGGATAACATTTATATAATTATTATCAAACCATCTCATATAAAAAGGTAAGCCTCCAAAATTCATGTTTTAAAAAATTAATGTAAATAAATGAAAAAAATCATATAATATTAAAAAAAAAAATCGTGCATCGCACGGGTTTTAAGTTAGTGTACAAAAAATTTAATCAATTAAAATTAATCAACTCATTATATCCTTATATATAATAAGCGTGAGAGATATCTTATCCATAATTTTGGTCAGTGTACTACCAAAATAATTTCAACCGTTGAATCTAATATTTTTATAAATAGATGATCAAGATTATATCATATTAAAAAAAATTATAATCTAAAAAGGATATAATTAGAAAATGTTGCATTAGAAGTGAATTTTAAAAAGAAAATCATGATCTAGAAATGATATAACTAAATAAGGTTGTATTAGAATTGAATTTTAAAAAGAAAATTATAATTTGAAAAGGATATAATTAAAAAGGTTGTGTTAGAATTGAATTTATTAATTTATTATTAGTAAAAAAATAATCATATTTACCATTTGGGCTCTATCTTAAAATCTAGAAATCAGATTTGGATGATTTTACAATCCACACGAAACTCATAAAATTATCTTTAATTTAATTATGTTTTAAATATTATTATTCAATTAAAAATACTCAGAATCTGAAGTGAAAATATAATTATGAATTTTTACAATAATCCTATTCAATGTAGAAGTCTTACATTGATAATGCTATTTACTATAGGAAACATAATTATATATGATTTAAATCATTGACATACACTTTTTTGTATTTCAATAGAAATACACTTTTTTTGTATTTCAGTAGAAATATACTTTTTAGTTTATAACATATTAGAATATTAAATAACTTTTTTTATGCTAGATCCAACGGTTTTCATCTATTTATTTTAATATTTGACGGTTCTTATTTATTTTGGCGTACAGAGGACCAGACTACCGATTATCAAAATTTTGGACGAAATCCCTCTTACACTTATTATTAAAATTGTTTTTGATTGTTAGTAGAACTATCTTCAAATAACAATGGTATTTTGATAATCATAATGAATTATAAGTAGAAGTCATAAATCGAATAGAATTGTCAACGTAAAAAAACGTCAATTTCTTCTATTGTTTCTGCGTAGATCTAATTGAAAAATAATCATTAAGTCATCACTAAATTAAAGATTATTTTGTTAATTTCACGTGGATTGTAAAATCGTCCAAAATAAATTTTAAGAATTCAAGATAGAGTACAAATATTAAATCGAACGTGTAAAATCTTATATATATCAATTTCTTAACAACAATTTGATATATAAATTAATAACATTTAAAATTTAAAAATAATAATATAATTATAGATATTAAAAAGGAACCGTGCATTGCACGGGTTATAAGCTAGTAGTGTTAAATTTAGAAAAAGTCATATAATAAATATAGGGATAATTTTGGAAAATCACCTTAAATTTATATTAAAAAAATAAAAAGAACATATAAAATATGACAAATTGATTTTTCAAAAGAAACATGTATTTTGAGACGAACGGAACAATAATACAGTACAGTAATAGTTTAGAGAGTGACAAAAGGACAGACAACAAAGATTGAGACAAGCCAAGCACGTGACCTGTCAAACTTTTTGCTTTTTGGTCATACCATTGTTCTCCTCTGCAACACTTCTTTTCCCTGGGGTCACTAAGTCTATAAGTATACCCCATCTGTCCCATTCATTTCTATACACTTACTATTTTGAGGTGTCCCATCATTTTTATACATTCTAAAAATAGTAAAGTTTTAATAATAAAAAATACTATTACACCCACTAACTTTCCTCCATTATCTCAAATCTATAATATAAAACACTATTACACCCACTACTTTCCTCCACTATCTCAAATTTATTATTAACTATTGATAGGTCCCACCACTTTACCCATTTTTCATCCAAGTTTACTCATTATTTATACATTTTCTTGGTCTCCGTGTCCAAACCCAGTGTATATTATTCACTGAGACGGAGGGAGTATTATACAGGGCCTATTACTTCCCTTAAAATTAGTACTCCCTCATCCCTTTCATTTCTTTACACTTTCTATTTTGGGCCGTCCATTCCATTTCTTTACATTACTAAAAATAGTAACTTTTAACAATAAAATATATTATTACATCCACTACCTCACTCCACCTTTTCAACCCTTTACACTATTACACCCACTACTTCACTTATTTTAACAATAAAATTACTATTACACCCACTACTACATTTATTTTAACAATATTACATTCAATATCTTGGTCTCCGTGCAAAAAGCAAATGTAAAGAAATAAAAAAAACGGAGGGAGTAGCTTATAACTTATAAACATAAGTGTCATATAAGTGATAAGTAGATCAGAAATTATAAGTCATTAGAGTGTTTGGTAAATCAGAACTTATATCAGTAGAGTGTTTGGTAAATCAGAAATTCAGAATTTATAAGTTAACTTTTTATTATTATTTTCAAAATATTTTTTTTAATATATATCAATGGATGTCAATGGATAGATCTCGATGAGTAGAGAAATTTGATATATACATATCAATTTTTTAATGAACGGATCAAAAGATATATGATTTTGAAGATTTGAAGGATATTACATATTGCGTGTATCGAGAAACAAGAATAAGTTGAAAGTTCAACTTATCAACATTATAAGTTGAGCTAAAACTTAAATAGGCAAACACCCCTTAAGTTCTTACGGACTTATAAGGCATAAGTCACCTACTTTAAGACGAAACAAACAGCCCCTATATACAGGTCCGCATTGGAACACAAATTCCCGTATTTTATTATTCTCTTTCCAAATTTTTTGTTCTATTAATATTAACATATCATTTTTCTATAATTTACAAAATCTCAATATATAATATTTAGTCAAAATTTAGGCAATTTAAATATTAAAAATCAAACATGACAAAAAATTTGGGACAGAGGAGTATCCATTATTGTA
This sequence comes from Kitagawia praeruptora, assembly GCA_037693485.1. Classification (NCBI taxonomy): domain Eukaryota; kingdom Viridiplantae; phylum Streptophyta; class Magnoliopsida; order Apiales; family Apiaceae; genus Kitagawia; species Kitagawia praeruptora. The sequence continues at coordinate 65,908,049 of CM075351.1, forward strand.
AGTAATATGCAATATCTACCATTTCTTATGAGTAATTTATTTATTTTTATTAATTTTTTTTGAAATTATCGTTAAAAATTGTTATGCTATTAAAAAAATTGCTGTTGCGAAAATCAGATAATTATTTGATTTAATTTTCAAAAATTAATATTTTTGTTAAGATTTGATGTTGATATCAACTGCTTCTAAAAACAATTTTTTTAGCCAAAAACATTTTTTAGAATTTTTTTTTTAAAATTTACCAAATATTTATTTGTTTTTCATAAATAAGATAATGTTGTTGTCTGCAACAACAATATCAAACTAGAACTAAGTTGATGATCCCCTTAATTCATATCTTCTTGGTGTCCCTGAGGGCAATTTTAAATAAAAATATTATTTATTAAAGGGTGAGTGCTCAAAATATCTACATTTTCACTTTCTCTCACCAAAATGCCCAGCGTGTGATTGTACCGTCCAAAATACCCATGGGATACGCCACTGTGTGTAGCGCATCCCATGTCACACCTCAACCAGAAGCGTATCGTGTGCATACGCCTATAGATAAGGCGCAAGCTGCTATGGATACATCCTTGGGGTGAAGCAACAGATAATACGCATTCTGTAACGGCGTATGTCTGACGTCAGCATACGCATTTGCAACATGCGTATCATTGGATACGCATTTTAGAAGGGCGTATCTCACGCCTATTCATCGTCCCTAAAGCTGCCGACGAAGGCGATTCTGGTTTGTTTTTTTGTCGTCTTTGTTCGTCCACATCCCAAAGTTTCAAACCACATACCATATATCGTTGGAAACGCAATTCGATGCTCTACAAGACTATACAAGTTTCATATCCTTTACTTTGCCGGATTTGTAATGCCCAAAATGGCGATTTCATCGCCGTCGTATATTCCGATGACCTCATACACGCTACTGAGGGGCCAGAGAACATAAACGGAGACTTAGAGGAGTAAGTATGAGGGCTTGTGGTCAGTTGGTGTTCATTTGGGGGGTGGAGGAGCATCGAATCGACGAGATTATGGAAATCGCTCAGGTCGTCGGCGACTTGAGCTCTCAAAACGTCGACGACTTGAGCTCTCAAGACGACCAATGGTTTTTCACGATTCTGGCAGCTACAGTATAGTTCCCAGAGACGTATCGCGTGGGTAATTAGAGTGCTGTTTTGAAATCCGGGCATTTTGGTAAGTGAATATCCAAAAAATGAGTATTTTGGGCATTCTATTTTTATTAAAATGATTGGGATATTCTTTTTTTTATTAAAAAGAACAAGAAATACAAAGGAACATGAAAAAAGGGACAGAAAATCCGGTTTATGTATCATACGAGAATGAAATTAATGGAACAAGGCGTTTAAATTAATGGAAAGAAGAATGGTACGTATTTCTTCAACCAAACTCGTTAATCATGAATGCATCTTACTTTTTCTTTTACCGAGTACAACAATTATTTACTTGCTACTTGAATTTGAAAACCCAATAATTTTAACTGTCATTATACACTGCTGTTGTGTCAAGCTTTTGGCTCCTTCCGTGCATGACCTGTTTGTGTTTTTGTATGTATCCTGCACATACAAGAATATACTTCACATGTTCTATTAATTTTTTTACATAAAAAATTGTGTAACCGACACGCATTTTAATTTACATTTTAAGGATAGTTCTATAACTTATTTTTGATATTTTTTTTTTGTATAAAAATAGGATTGTTCTATTTTTATAAAAAAAAAAAAATATCAAAAATAAATTATAGAACTATCCTTAAAATGGATCTTAAAATCCTGGAAATTGGTCTTCAAATGTAAATAACTTAATAGGACGGAGGGAGTATTATTGTACAGTATAATCTTGAACTACTAAGTTGGATCAGTGAGCAAGTTGTGGGCATGGTTAGAATCGTACAACAGTAAAAATTTTACTACTACTACTACTACTAATAAAACATTGAGCTAGCTAGCTAGAGCAGTGCGGAGTAGGTTTCACAGATCTCGAGGCACCGAGAAATTCAGGTTTAACATTAATTAAACACAAGTAGAGTATATATGTTTCTTTCAAAAAAAAATTCTCTTTTTGTTTCTTTTTGTTATAACTGCGAACTTTATCATCTGGGGACTGGGGTCCTTAAATTTTTTCATATAATATTACATACATGTATACTTACATTTGTGCCACTTGAGCTTGTAGTAGCTTAAGATACTCAAGTTAAAAGATATAGTTCCAATTATAGAAGTGGTGGGCTTTCTTTAATGGATGCTGATTCTTGGGCTTACTTGTAGTTGTGGTGTGAAATGTTGTTTAGATAAGGCAATACAAAGGTGGTGGTATATTATGATACAAGGGTGTACAATGGATCTTGTTTAGAGACTCAGGAAAGTGAATTTTTTAAGAAAGAATGGAGATTTTGAGGGGTTTTTTGTGTGGAGTGGGCTTGATGGTTTTGTTGTTATTGCAAGGTTCTTCTGCTTCTCTTTCTCCTTCTGGAGTAAACTATGAAGGTTTGTTCTCTTTCTCTTTTTTTTTTTTGCTTACCATTTTGATTATTTTCTACTTATATATTTGTCCACCTATACTGCTAACTATGCTGTTCATTAGTTAACAATTATATGTGAATATTTGTGGATGTTTGTGTTGGTGTATTTTTATGCATATTTATGATCTTAGTGAATATTTTGGGGTTTGATGATGTGTTTTTAGAGTTCACCTTCTACATAGTTTCTTGCCAAGTGCCAGTCCTTCCCAAATTTGCTTAATACTTTCTGATATTAAGATAAGTATGTTTTATGTAAGTATCTAGAAGAGATTTTGGGGCATACATGATACATGTGGAGCTAGAATGGCACTTGAATGTTAACTGAACCAAGCATATTCCGGTGTCCCTCGAAAGCACGGTCCATTTTCCGGAGAGGGTGTGATGATATGAGGGCCCAGGGCGAAAATAGGCCCTCGTTTTTCTCCTCGCTAAAAGTGAAATATGATAATACACTACTCAAAGAAAATTAAACTAAAACAAAAAAGAGCCTAGAATTGAACAAGATTATGAACCTTAAACTTCTAATGACTGTATATATTAATATACAATTGTTTACTAGTATATTAAATATATAACATAGTTACGTAATATAAGTACTTGATAGATGGGATCATCAAGATTATCTGAGAGTCTAAATCGGAGCGTGAAAATCAAAAGGAGAAGAAAAGGACCCTCAAATGTGTAAAAACCGGAGAGCACAAAAGTTGCACAAAAACAACACAAGTTTTTTGGGCCTGTAAAATGATACCTATCAAATTCGCAAATTTTTGCAGGTAGAGCCTTTTTCAGTGAAAACTCTGGCTTTTGGAAAGTTTTGGAATAAGTTTTGGCAGTAACTGTATAACTTAATGATGGAGATTACATGTTAAGTGAACAACTGTAGCTGTGAATGTTTTGGTTCTGAAAACATCAATTGATTGTATTGTTTGACATGAATGCTCATGTCTGTGTTTGTTGCCATGTTAATGCAGTTGTAGCCTTGATGGCCATAAAAAATGACTTAATTGACCCTCACAATGTGCTGGAGAATTGGGATATTACGTTTGTGGATCCTTGCAGTTGGAGAATGGTCACCTGCTCTCCTGATGGTTATGTTTCTGCTCTGTGAGTTGCTTAACCTTATTGCCATCTGTAACTTTTGTTCATCCGTTACTTCTGAAGAAATCTGACAGAAAATTCTTAGACGCTTTGGTGATTTAATTGTTAATAATCTTATGGTTATATGCTTCCTCTTCTTCATTAGAGGGTTACCTAGCCAGAGTTTGTCAGGAACCTTATCTCCGGGGATTGGTAACCTCACTAACTTGCAATCAGTGTAAGTTCACAGAAAGTCATGTATTCTTGAATTAGCTGTCTATTGTTGACACGTTCTGCACCACTAAGCTTTTTTTTTTTATATAATTTTTTAAAGCCACCAGTTTTAATTTTCTACCGAAAAATTATTCAACGGATCTTTATAACTGATGATTTTCTTACATATGTAGATTAATGCAGAATAATGCCATTTCTGGCTCTATTCCTGCATCTATAGGAAAATTGGAGAAACTGCAAACACTCGATCTGTCCTCCAATAAGCTTCATGGCGAAATGCCCAGTTCGTTTGGTGACATTGGGAACCTGAATTATCTGTGAGTTGCAAAACTTTCTCCGTATTGACAATAATTCATGTATAAAAGAGAAGCAAGGGAGTATTTAAAAATTGACTCCTTTCATGATAAATTTTCTTTTGAGCAAGGCAGGCGACTAAACAACAACAGTCTTACTGGAAAGATACCTGAATCTCTGTCAGGAGTTGGAGGTCTCACTCTCGTGTAAGTCCATTCATCTAATTTCCTCAGCTTGTGTTGGTTCAGATTGCAAGAGAAACTGAAGAGCGTAACTCAATAATTTAATATTCCAACGGACGTATTAATTGACTATTGCACATTCAAATATTTGCAGGGACCTGTCTTTTAACAATTTCAGTGGTCCTGTGCCAAATTTATCTGCCAGAACTTTCAGGTGAGATTTCCTTCTCTCTATTCTTCCAAGTAGCATTCTCTTTAATAAGCTATGCAATCGTTAGACATTGTAGTCTTGTTATGCTTAAATTTCAGGATTATCGGCAATCCTTTAATTTGTGCTGAAAGTTCTGACAATTGCTCTCTTGTACATCAAAAGCCTCTGTCCTTCCCGCCAGACGGTAAAAATCCCATCTAATTTTTTGTTTTGCTTTTGGTCAGCTGTTAGTTTCTCTTACAAACTTGATAAGAATTAAGAAGTCTTTATTTTTTCCCCAGATCAAACTGAATCCGGGGCAAAGGACAACCACCACATAGCTATTGCTGTGGGTACAAGTTTCAGTGCCGCTCTTCTAATCATCATAATCATAGGGTCCCTGGTATGGTGGCGATATAGGCACAATCAACAGATTTTTTTTGATGTTCATGGTCAGTCCCTAATCCTTTTGTACTTGCACTTTTATGTAATTAATTTTCAAAGATAAATGCTTAAATTCTATGACTATTTTACATCCTATATACATTAAACTTGTGCTAAACTTCAGAAACGTGTAAAATGATTCACATCAACTGTCAAAAGTTAAATTGAATCACATATTTTAAAACACAGGAAATAGTGTAGTATCCATTAAATTTTCATGTATTTTTAGCAAGGATTTTTTTTTTTTTGGGCAGATCAATATGATCCAGATGTATGCTTGGGACATTTGAGGAGGTATACCTTCAAGGAACTTCGAACTGCAACTGATCATTTCAACTCGAAGAATATTTTAGGGAGAGGAGGATTTGGTATCGTCTATAAAGGTTGCTTAAATGATGGGACTACAGTAGCTGTCAAAAGGTTGAAGGAGTATAATACCTTAGGGGGTGAAATACAATTCCAGACAGAAGTAGAACTGATAAGCTTGGCCCTTCATCGGAATCTTCTCCGCCTCTTGGGGTTCTGCACGACTGAAAATGAACGAATTCTCGTTTATCCATATATGGTAAATGGGTGTGTTGCATCTAGATTAAGAGGTTAGTGTAAAAAATCATTGTAAGTCTCATAAATTGCAAGTTCATTTAATATATCCTTTATATCTGGATCTTACAAAGTGACGATGGGGTTCTCAGTAACAGTTGTCTCATAGAAATGCCAATATTATACTATAGAAGGTAAAACCGGTCATAGTCATTCCGACATGTTTCCTATGAAAGGGGTTGTGGGAAGTACCGCCAGAGCAAGATCACTTTGTTAGAAGTTATGTTATAGATTTTAGTTTCAGGTTGTATGAAGTCGTGCAAGTAAGCAAAACCTAAATCTTGCAGCCCTATGCTAGGTTATTAAATATAAATTTGAATATGTCAAGAAAAAATACTAAATTCATTTTAATGGTTATTTGTCGTATGACTTTTTTTGTATTTTCAGATCATGTTCTTGGCATGCCAATCTTGGATTGGTCAAGGCGAAAGAGGATAGCTTTAGGTACGGCACGGGGATTATTTTATCTACATGAGCACTGCGACCCTAGAATAATCCATCGTGATGTGAAGGCAGCCAACATCCTGTTGGATGAAGACTTTGAGGCAGTTGTTGGTGATTTTGGGTTGGCGAAGCTATTGGATCATCGAGAATCTCATGTGTCCACAGCCGTCCGTGGTACTGTTGGCCACATTGCTCCGGAGTATTTGTCAACTGGTCAATCATCAGATAAAACTGATGTTTTTGGTTTCGGTATCTTGCTTCTTGAGTTAATCACGGGTCAAAAAGCTCTGGACTTTGGTCGGGCAGCTAGTCAGAAAGTTGTGATGCTTGATTGGGTATGTTCTTTATCTTGAACTCTTGTAACTTCTGTCTGTAACTTGTAAGCAATAATCTTAAGATGAAAATGTCTTATGCTCTACAGTATTAAAAAACGAAGTTATTTAGCCTCTTAATAGCTTAATTGTTTACCATTAGATGCAAGTACAAGTACACATACAAGTAATCAAAAGATGTACAAGTCATGATGTACGATATGGTTAGACGAAATTTCTTTTGCTATATCAACACTTCAGCATACCACTTCTGTTCACTTAAACTGAAAAAGATGGAAAGAGCAAATAATGTAACAGAGCCGCAGTTTGATCGCTTCTTACTTGCAGGTGAAGAAGCTGCGTCAAGATGGAAAGCTAGACCTAATTGTAGATAAAGATTTAAAGAGAGATTACGACAAGATTGAGTTGGAAGAGATTGTGCAGGTAGCTCTTTTATGCACACAATTCAATCCTTTGCATCGTCCAAAAATGTCGGAAGTTTTACGCATGCTGGAAGGTGATGGTTTAGCGGAAAAATGGGAGGCCTCTCAAAGAGATGAAACACCAAGTTACAGGACATCAGAAACTACTCCTGAAAGATACTCAGATTTCATAGAAGAATCTTCCCTCGTGGTTGAAGCAATGGAACTTTCAGGGCCTCGATGACAAATACTATTTCTTGCACTTCTTCCCAGTTATGTGTTGGTAAAACTATAAAATGAGAAACATTTGTTAGTATTGATAGCTAAGCACTGCTTGTATTATGACATAGAAATAGAAATTTAGAGATGGAAAACCAATGCATAAGATTTCAAGTCAATATGTTGTACATGAATGGTGCATGTTAAATGATCAAGATTGTAGAATTTCCAATTACTGTTAAATTATGCCTTGCATCTGGCGATTTCTATTAATCCTGGTCAGAACACTGTGGGTTAGTGTCCAAAAGAAGCCTGTGTGTGGTCTCCAGCTGACTCAACTGCTACTAAATAAACCCAGTGCTTGTTGTAGTGTACCCACGGATCACGCATTTTGGACATGCATACAATATAGGGTATACGCATGTCACCACTACGTAGACGGTGTTAAATTCAGTTCCACACTCGTGAATATTATCTGGGATACGCATATTGAGCATGGCAGTTGAACATGCGTATGTCAAGCACTGTTCACCTTCTTCCCAGCCGTTGTCGAAATCGTTTTTCTACCAAAATTTCGATCACTTCGTTCACCCCCTTGCAGGCATCGAGCACTCACGTAACATATACCAAATTGATCGCCTTCTCACCCTCTACATACATGTACCATTCATTTTCCATTTTTTTTGTCGAATTTAAAAACCCCAAATCGAGCTCGTTTTCCAATCGTATTTTCCGATTTCGTCATACACGCCCCTATGGGCCAAAACTCAACAGATCAATGAGGGAAAATGAAAATGGAGAGGGAGGTATGAGCTTCATTTTGATGCCCTCAGAAGCAGTGGAGGTAGCCGGGGTGTGGAGAACGGAGAGGGGCGAACGGAGGGGGACGAACGGAGGGGTGATTTTTAGTTCGTTTGAGTGTCGAAGCTACAATTGCAAAAATGACGTCATATTACATCATCATGCATCTGGGAGATGCGTGATCAGTGATGCGCAAGTCTGAAATGCGTAGTCCGTGGTAAAAAAGGGCTACTTTTGACCAAAAAAATCACAATGAAAAATTCATTATAAAAGATTAATAAAATAATCCGTGCATATAATATAATTAGCGTAAAGAGGTTCATATGTTTTGGTCGTACAATAAATTCAAGTTATAGGAAAAAGAATATACTGTGGCAGGCGCGATTGTATATCGGTATTTTGGGCACTTTCTACACAAAAGTGGTGTAATTTGGGCATTTTTTCTTTTAATTATTGGATCATTTTAAATTCTTAATTAATAATATATTTATGAAAAAGTCGATAGTTAATTCTTTGATTTAATACTTTTAACCCACAAAGAAAAAAATACTAACAAATCATATTTATGATAAATTATATTATAAAACTTACTTAAATATAATGTTCATTCCAATAATTTTGAATAACCTTACCATAAAAAACCATAAATAAGAGAATTAAATTTAAAATTAAATTTACTATAATAAAATATGGATAATGAATTATAGACGGATCAAGGATCATATACGAACTTATATAATATATATGAGTAATTAACCTAAAAAATGGATAGGGTCAAGTTCAATACAAAATTTTATCCGATCTCAATATGATACCAAACTAATCAAAGGAATGCGTTATCCAACCATTTATAAGTTTCTTTTGGTATATTATTATTATGTTTTTAGGAGTCATTGTTTTAAAAAGTTATTTTAGTTTCAATTTTATATAATTTTAATTAATGACATGCATGGTTTTAAATTATTAACATAATTTTTTTTACTTAAATATGTTGTTGACGAAATTTGGGCTTATAATAGAACAGTTTAAATATATAATAATTGTATTAAATCTGACTATTGTTATCTATTTTACTAAAAATTTGTCAATCATTATATGTTGTGCATGTTTGTTTAGCATGAATATACAATTTTTTTTAATATATTTTAATAATAATTAGCAGATATTGTGTGATATTTTTGGGTCTAAAATGATTGCAAGAATAGGTTTTAAATTAAAAGATAACGATGTAATGTATTTTAATTAGAAAAGATATATTAATGATTGTAAAATACAGTAAAACCTCGGTAAATTAATACTCGATAAATTAATAAACTCTCTAAGTTAATAATTTTCTTCGGTCCCGACTTGGGCCAATTCAAAAAATGATCAATTTCGATAAGATAATAAGATAATAATTTTTTTGAAAAATCTTATATAAATATATGGTCCCAATAATGTTATAAATTAATAATTCCCTTATAATTATAGAAATATATCTATTACATCTTTGTAAAATATGATTCTAATGTCGTCTGTTTTTTCTTGAAACAGAGAACTACATGAAACTCATCCCAAACTTCCTAATTGCATCCAAACTACATGAAACTCATCCCAAACTTCCTAATTGCATCCAAAAACTCGAGTATGGTGTTTTCCTATCGCATCAAAAAGTTGTTAAGTGTTTTTGATGTCTCGAATACTTCTTTATGTGTAACGGACTCCAAATATGTTGTATCATCTTCAGTCAATTTCAACATTATTTTTAAGGATGGTCTTTGCAAAACATGATTCATTTTTGACGCAGAACGGAAGACTAGAATCAACAAACATTAATCCTTAAAAATAAAATTGAACCCGTAAACGCGAATTCAATTGATAAACTCTGGAATCCACCAGAAAAGATGAGAAAACTCTCAAGGGTTTTTTTTAATTTAATCAAAGATCTATTATCTGTTACATCGTAATATTGTTTATATAGGGATATAAAACCCTAAAACAAAATAAAACTTATATAATTAAAGTAAAATATTAAATATAGTAGCGTGATCATGCAGATTAGCGGCATGAGCATGCATCACAATTCCAAACCCCACGCTAGCTGCTGTATAATTTCCATGTTTTGGCATGATCAGGGTAGTCCTTGGCATGATCATGTCAACTTGTGAATGCTCTTTCGTGCAATTGATAAGTGGATTTTATATCCACTTATTATGCACTAATTGGACCTAGATTGGTGGTTTATCTTTAAGTATGTTGTGTCTTTTAATTTGTTTATGTTGTTTCATTCTTTGTTGTACAGAACTCGCAATTTTAGGTATCGTGACAATAAAAGACTAAAAATGGTGGATTTTTGTCTCAATTCAGATTTTTTGCCTCAATTCAGAATTTAATCACAAGGATTTTATTATCAAGTGAATTGGCTACGAGGAAAAAGAATTATCATAAAGAAATTCTGAGTGATATATTCTTAATGCTGAAACCTCGGTTGGAATTGTTATATTTTTTTCTAAGCAAAAGGAGTTCGGTTCCAGACGGCCAGAGACCGCAGCTTAGACAATAAGGATTTATTTATATTATTAAATAATTTTATTAATTTAGAAAATTATATTTATAAATATCTAATAATATTATATATTTATTTTTATAATTTCTGGATTAAAATAATTATTTATTAATTAAAGATTATAAGCTGTGCGGGTTAAAAAGCATTTCTATGGAGCCCATCCATATAAGACGAAATAGGCCCCGGTTTATGTTGAATTGTGCAAGTCATTTTAAGTAATGATTTGCTTTGAGTTTGAAAAAGAAAAAGAAAGAAGTTAGGTAGCCAGTAAACCGCTGCCCACCGCTGCTGTCTAGTGCCATTTTTTCAGGACTTAAGGATTCATTTATATTAATAAATATTTTATTTAATTAGAAAATTATATTTATAAATATCTAATAATATTAGATATTTATTTTTATAATTTCTAAATTAAATTAATTATTTATTAATTAAAGATTATAAGCTGTGCGGGTTAAAAAAAACACATTTTTTAGGAGCTATTATAATAAAACGAAATAGGCCACGTTGTGTTAAAGTTAGTAGCAACCCACCAGATTCATTTACAAAGTGAATTGTTTGTGAATAAACTGAAAAAGTCATTAAAGGAATTGAAAATAAAAGTTGAACAAGCGGGTAGCTGCCGGCTAGTTCTTTCATTCGCACTCGCCACAATGTGCGTGTCTTCCATGCGCCCGAAGGCCAAACAGAAACAGCACGCGTGCAGCTCATTTCATTTTCCTGTATCTGGTTTTCACTCGCATATCATTTAATTGTTGGTGAGTTAGACAGCCGCCTGTGCATGAAGTCGCCCGCCGCTGCTTTTCACTGCTTTCGGTTGATTTATTATTCCTACATGGTGTGCTAAATTGTACTCTAAATATATGTGATTTTCATAGGTTTAGGGAGCATCCGGAGAACTGCATTTCCTTTGTACTCTCTCTCAATTTTTAGCAACTTTCTCTTGTAATTTCAGTTTCATTTTATACACTTTAATTTTCTGCAAATTTAGTATAAGTTCTATTTTGGTTGAAGTTTTTACGGGGATTATTTTGAGTGCTCTCTATTTCGTTGGAAGCTATTTCGGTTTTATTTTCTAAACTCTTATTTTACGGGGATTACTTGGATTACTCCTCTCTATTTCGTTGGAAGCTATTTCGGTTCTATTTTCTAAACTCTTGTATTTCATATTTTATTCATACAATTTTATACCATGTTTTCTTTTAATCCCATGATGACGATTCGTTCGATTATAAACTAATCGACGTCATGGGATTCTAATGGATTTATTTACGTAATTTAGAAATTCGATGCCTTAATAATTTGTATTGTGATAAAAATTCAGATTGCCTAATATGGTTATGCTTAATTTATTAGATGCGTAGCTAACGTCTATATTATTAATTCCTAATGAATGCGAAAGTGGATTTAGGAATTTAGAATTTGCCATGTTAGCATAGGTTCGTAATTGTTATGTACATTTACGATAAGTGGTAGGGTTTTTTATCACATCGCCCTATGTAGCCATAATAAAGGAATTTATTCGTAAGCCAATTATGTTTTCAAATCTTATAGACATATAGGGTCTAAACATAAACGGTGTCCACACAACTTCTATCTTTTTAAGTGGATGTTCGTGTGGTTTGATATAAGTTAAGGCTGAAAGGCGCTTATGTTAGTTTCGTGTTCCTGGCTAGCTTTCGTAATTATCAAATAACTTTGAATTAAGGCATCAATTCTAAATGAAATAAGTAATGAAATTAGAATCCCATGTTTTTCTCACATATAAAATCTCGTTTAGTTAAATCAAGTAGTTTGAATTATTTAGTGTTATTATTTTGATAAATCAATTAGAATAATAAAACAAAACTCCCCTTTTATATTTATTCAAGCAGTTTGTTGTTTAATCATACGTCGTTGCATAAGCACTATTTCTGAACAAACACCAAGTCTTCGTGGGATCGATCTTATTATATTACTTGTGACCACGTACGCTTGCGTAGTTAGTTTTCGAACCAACAAGTTTTTGGCACCGCTGCCGGGGACTTCGGTGTTATTTTCAGAATTTGTGTTTAACATCAACGGAGGTTAAACTTAACTGACTTGGATAGTTTTTTTTTTTCTGACGTCGTGTTTTCTCGCTCTGCCAGTATAAGGATTTTGAGTTGTTTATGCTAACGCGTGCCCAAACTCTTAAATCAAGAACCGTAATAAAGCTGGAAGACACGTTAGACATGGCGGATGATGTGCCTAAGACGTTGATGGACTATTCCCAACCGAAAATCAATGACATTCAGTCAAGCATCGTCAGGCCAGCTATTGCAGCCAACACATTTGAAATCAAACCTGGCACAATCCAGATGGTACAAAACTCTGTCCAGTTCGGGGGAGCGCCAACGGAAGATCCAAATATGCATATCCGGAACTTCATAGAGATTTGTGACACATTCAAATTCAACAACGTGTCAGATGATGCTGTAAAGTTGAGGCTTTTTCCATTTTCTCTGCGGGACAAAGCTAAGGGATGGTTGCACTCTCTCCTAGCTGGCTCGATAACAACATGGGAAGAACTCGCTCAAAAGTTCCTCACAAAATTCTATCCCATGGCAAAAACAGCTGCCATAAGGAATGCTCTTGCTCAGTTCACACAACAGACGGGGGAATCTTTATGTGAAGCTTGGGAGCGCTATAAGGAAATGCTAAGAAAATGCCCTCACCATGGAATGCCCAACTGGATGGTGATTAATTGCTTCTATAATGGACTGGGATGGCAGTCAAGACATATTGTGGATGCAGCTTCAGGAGGAGCCTTATGGGCTAAGAGCTATGAAGCCGCCTACGAGCTAATTGAAATGATGGCGGCTAATGAGTATCAGAATCCGACACAGAGGATGCCTCAACACAAGGTGGCAGAAATCCTCGAGGTTGACACAGCCACATCCCTATCAGCTCAGCTTGAAGCGCTAAGCATGAAGGTGGATTCTTTGGCAAACCACGGGATACATCAGGTTGCAAGTGTTTGTGAACTATGTGCGGGTGCACATGAGACAAATCAATGTGCCATTTCTCATGAATCGGCACAGTTTGTGAGCAATTTTCAGAGACAGCAACAACCAGCTCCCAACACTTATCATCCTAACAACAGAAACCATCCTAATTTCAGCTGGAGCAATAATCAAGGTAGCATGCAGCAGCCACAACAGCCTTATCAGCAATTCCAAGGTCAACAATTTGGAGCTAAGTCGTACAATCCTTCCGGCTATCAGCAGCAGTATGCTCCAAGGTAGCAATTTCAGCCTCCGGGATTTCAGCAGCCTAATGCTAGTGCGGGGCAATCTTCTAATGAAAAATCTGAACTGGAGGAATTGAGGTTGATGTGCAAGAGTCAAGCAGTTTCGATAAAGACCTTGGAAAATCAGATTGGTCAACTTGCTAATGCCTTGCTGAATATGCCACAAGGAACTCTGTCTAGCAATACCGAGCCAAATCCAAAGAGTGAGCAAAAGGAGACTTGCAATGCAATAACTCTTAGAAGTGGTAAGGAGATTGAAGGGAACATAAAGAAAGCTGATGAAGAGGAATCTGAGTCTAATGAAGAGCCTCAAAAGTTGGTGCATGAAGAATCCAGGAAAGATGAATCAGTTAAAGCACCAACTCCAGAGAAGCATGTCTATCCGCCTCCTCCATTTCCTCGACGCTTGCAGAAAAGTCAAGAAAAGCAATTTTACAATTTTTTGGACGTCTTCAAGAAATTGTCCATTAATATTCCTTTTACTGAAGCATTAGAGCAGATGCCGAGTTATGTCAAGTTTATGAAGGACATTCTTTCGAGAAAGAGAAGTTTGGAAGAATTCAAAATAGTGGCATTGACTGAAGAGTGTAGTGCTATTCTGCAGAAAAAGCTTCCTCCAAAGCTCAAGGATCCTGGAAGCTTCACTATCCCATGTGCTATTGGTACACAAAATTTTGGGAAAGCTCTGTGTGATTTGGGAGCCAGCATTAATTTGATGCCCTTATCTATTCTTATGAAGCTTGGAGTTGGAGAAGTGAAGCCTACTTCGGTTAAGTTACAACTTACAGACAGAACGTATATTTATCCCAAGGGAATAGTGGAAAACATTCTTGTGAAGGTTGGTAAATTTATATTTCCTGCGGATTTCATTGTGCTTGATATGAAGGAAGACGAGGAAATTCCTCTTTTATTTGGAAGACCATTCTTAGCCACAGGAAGGACTCTTATTGATGTTGAAAAGGGAGAGCTAACTATGCGGGTGCAAGATGATCATGTAACTTTTAATGTGTTTTCTCCTGTGAAGTTGTCAGACGATCCAGAAAGTTGTTTTTGTGTGAGATCTCTTACTGATGAAATTGATACGCATACGCTTGAGCATGACACTAGTTATCCCCTTGAGTTGTCGGTTCAAGATGTGTCGTGTGACTTAATTCCGTTTGAGAAGTCTGAAGCAGTCAAGATACTCGGGGAAAGTAAGGCTGATAAATCTTCCACTCAAGATCTTTCGAATGTTAAGCTCGGAAAACTTCCACCACCCTTAAAGTATGTACTTTTGAATGATGAGTTAGTGATTTTTGAAGAGGGTCATGATAATGTGTTAAGAAGGTGGATAGTAGAAGATGAGGTGGAAGAGTTTGTGGTTCAATCGACTGAGAGGGATAAACACCTTAGAGGTGTGAAGAAGAAAAAGAAGACGAGGAAGTCAATTGGCGGAAAAGTCAAGGTGAAGAGTGAAAGAGGAATTGCGTTGGGAGTAAGCAAGCAAGAAGTCAACGTTCGTATGAATGGTCTTTCTGTTGAGGATGGTTCAGTTATTCTTTTGAAACCACCATGAGTTGAGGAAGTAATGTCCGGCTAAATGACATCAACGACAGCGCTTCGTGGGAGGCAACCCATTGGTTTAATGTTTTTATTTTTTATTTGATTTTATTTAGTATTATGTCAAGTGTGCAGGTTTGGAGCTCATGCAGTTTTTTTTCCACCACTTGATTCACCACCCGAGGAGGGTGACGATGCCGACAGTTAGGGGAGTTCTCTTTTATCCTTTATCTACACCTTCAATGAGGACATTGAATATTTTAAGTTTGGGGGTGATTTAGTATATTGGTTAATGGAGTCAGAGTCATAGTATTGCATATAGTTTCATGTAGTTCATATTATATCATGGTAGCTTAATTTCATATAATTCATATTATGCCATGAAAAAAAAAAGAAAAAAAAGCATATTCATGATTAGTTGTATAGCATATTTTCCTGGATCCCGTAGCGCTTGGTGGTTCCGTTTAGCAGTCAATGATGAATTTTGAGTGTGATAATGATGAATAGAGGGCTGATTTAAATGCTTAGGAATTGACTTGCATGCTACAGAAACAAGTCTTTAACAGAGTCTCAGCAATTGCTCTTGAACTAGTTCCGGAACATACTTGTTGTTTTGTTAAGAATAATCACTTGTTTATATTTAGAATATTCTGTATTCCCTTAAAGGCATAAGAGCACTAAAATATAAGTTTGGGGGAAACCAAGGATTGCTTGCTATAAGTGTAGTAGTTAAGAAAGTTAATAAAGTTAGGCGTCAAAGGCTAGTAGCCGCTCATATGCATTTTATGAGTAGTCTAGGGGTGGAATGAGATGGAGCGAAACGCACTCATTCTTTTAAAAAAAAATGAAAGGAGTCCGGTTTTAGATCCTCAAGAGACCGTAACTTACATCTGGACGAGCAATGAAGAAATAAGAATTATCACAAAAATATGGAAAGTGATATTTTCTTAAAGCTGGAACCCCGGTTGAAATTGATATATTTTCTGTTAAGCAAAAGGAGTCCGGTTCCAGACGGCCAGAGACCGCAGCTTAGACAATAAGGATTTATTTATATTATTAAATAATTTTATTAATTTAGAAAATTATATTTATAAATATCTAATAATATTAGATATTTATTTTTATAATTTCTGGATTAAAATAATTATTTATTAATTAAAGATTATAAGCTGTGCGGGTTAAAAAGCATTTCTACGGAGCCCATCCATATAAGACGAAATAGGCCCCGGTTTATGTTGAATTGTGCATGTCATTTTAAGTAATGATTTGCTTTGAGTTTGAAAAAGAAAAAGAAAGAAGTTAGGCAGCCAGTAAACCGCCGCCCACCGCTGCTGTCCAGTGCCATTTTTTCAGGACTTAAGGATTCATTTATATTAATAAATATTTTATTTAATTAGAAAATTATATTTATAAATATCTAATAATATTAGATATTTATTTTTATAATTTCTAAATTAAATTAATTATTTATTAATTAAAGATTATAAGCTGTGCGGGTTAAAAAAAACACATTTTTTAAGAGCTATTATAATAAAACGAAATGGGCCACGTTATGTTAAAGTTAGTAGCAACCCACCAGATTCATTTACAAAGTGAATTGTTTGTGAATAAACTGAAAAAGTCATTAAAGGAATTGAAAATAAAAGTTGAACAAGTGGGTAGCTGCCGGCCAGTTCTTTCATTCGCACTCGCCACAATGCGCGTGTCTTCCACGCGCCCGAAGGCCAAACAGAAACAGCACGCGTGCAGCTCATTTCATTTTCCTGTATCTGGTTTTCACTCGCATATCATTTAATTGTTGGTGAGTTAGACAGCCGCCTGTGCATGAAGTCGCCCGCCGCTGCTTTTCACTGCTTTCGGTTGATTTATTATTCCTACATGGTGTGCTAAATTGTACTATAAATATATGTGATTTTCATAGGTTTAGGGAGCATCCGGAGAACTGCATTTCCTTTGTACTCTCTCTCAATTTTTAGCAACTTTCTCTTGTAATTTCAGTTTCATTTTATACACTTTAATTTTCTGCAAATTTAGTATAAGTTCTATTTTGGTTGAAGTTTTTACGGGGATTATTTGGAGTGCTCTCTATTTCGTTGGAAGCTATTTCGGTTCTATTTTCTAAACTCTTATTTTACGGGGATTACTTGGATTACTCCTCTCTATTTCGTTGGAAGCTATTTCGGTTCTATTTTCTAAACTCTTGTATTTCATATTTTAATCATACAATTTTATACCATGTTTTCTTTTAATCCCATGATGACGATTCGTTCGATTATGAACTAATCGACGTCATGGGATTCTAATGGATTTATTTACGTAATTTAGAAATTCGATGCTTTAATAATTTTTATTGTGATAAAAATTCAGATTGCCTAATATGGTTATGCTTAATTTATTAGATGCGTAGCTAACGTCTATATTATTAATTCCTAATGAATACGAAAGTGGATTTAGGAATTTAGAATTTGCCATGTTAGCATAGGTTCATAATTGTTATGTACATTTACGATAAGTGGTAGGGTTTTTTATCACATCGCCCTATGTAGCCATAATAAAGGAATTTATTCGTAAGCCAATTATGTTTTCAAATCTTATAGACATATAGGGTCTAAACATAAACGGTGTCCACACAACTTCTATCTTTTTAAGTGGATGTTCGTGTGGTTTGATATAAGTTAAGGCTGAAAGGCGCTTATGTTAGTTTCGTGTTCCTGGCTAGCTTTCGTAATTATCAAATAACTTTGAATTAAGGCATCAATTCTAAATGAAATAAGTAATGAAATTAGAATCCCATGTTTTTCTCACATGTAAAATCTCGTTTAGTTAAATCAAGTAGTTTGAATTATTTAGTGTTATTATTTTGATAAATCAATTAGAATAATAAAACAAAACTCCCCTTTTATATTTATTCAAGCAGTTTGTTGTTTAATCATACGTCGTTGCATAAGCACTATTTCTGAACAAACACCAAGTCTTCGTGGGATCGATCTTATTATATTACTTGTGACCACGTACGCTTGCGTAGTTAGTTTTCGAACCAACATCAATTCCTTTATGTCAAGTCTTTCTTCAAAATCACGGGTCTCTTTTCCTACATCAGTCCCTCCCACCTGTGAACAACTCGACCTCGAGTTCTCATCTAGATAAAGAACTACATATGTTTTCTCCTTATCCCTCCATGGTGCTATTTTAATTGGCAAACACCTTACTGGAACTTTATAATTAAACTCCTCTAAAATTTTATTCAACTTTAACAGCATTTCTGGAGTTAACCCAAAAGAACCTTGATTACTCTCAGCAAGTTCAAACTTTGAATCGTCATTACGGAACGCATTTGTTGTAACAAGAGAAGCCGCAAATTTAAATGATCCAGTTAAGACATACTTATACTCTGATGGATACATAATATACACCATATTATAATTCATGAACTCAGCTGTCTTCTCCCCACTTTTATGACATAAATGAAAATCATCTTTATACGGTCTACCCATTAATAACTGGCATTCATCCAAATCATTCACATCAAAATTTGTAGTAGCCATTTCAACACTTTGTGAACTCGCCTTACACAATGTCTGAGTGAAGTTCTGATGTTGCAAGTCATCCGATGATTTATAAGTCTCGAGTGATTGTTCTTTTATGCTTATAACATGATGTTCATCATTGTTTGCATCTTCATAGACATTCTCAAAATTTTCCTTGTTGAGTTCTTGAACAACCTCATCTTTGACTTCATGTTGAAACATATCTGTGTCCATATCATTCTTCTCCTTGTACCCATGAAACTCAAACGCTGTCATCATCGCAGCCTTCATACGCCTCCAAGTCTGGATAAGTTTTTTCCCTTTTCTCTTTCGATTATGTTGATGGAAATTCCACCAAGACAAAGCAAGACCATAAAGTTTATTTGATACATATTTGACTCGCGATATTTCAGGAATATCCATAACTTCAAAATATCTTTCTACCTTCTCAATCCATTCGAGAAAATTTTCAGTTTCAGGCTGTCCACCAAAGGCGGGAAGATCCACTTTTATTTTTTGAGATTTTCCCACTTTCTTCCGAAAGAAACATGATTGTGAGTCTCTATATGGGTTATCGCGTACAAGAACCTTATTTTCTTTTGAGTGACCAAAACCACCATAATTGTTGAGGCAAAATCCTTCAACTTTGTTTTTGTTGGCTCTAGTCTTTTTGTCCTTCATATATTGTCGAAACATCAGTTTTGTCTCACCAATATTGGGAACAACTCAAAATTGAGTCTCCACGCCATCAACCATTAAACCAGGGAAACCTAGCTTTGATACCACTTGACGCAGAACGGAAGACTAGGATCAACAAACGTTAATCCTTAAAAATAAAATCGAACCCGCAAACGCGAATTCAATTGATAAACTCTGGAATCCACCAGAAAAGATGAGAAAACTCTCAAGGGTTTTTTTTAATTCAATCAAAGATCTATTATTTGTTTCATCGTAATATTGTTTATATTGGGATATAAAACCCTAAAACAAAATAAAACTTATATAATTAAAGTAAAATATTAAATAAAGTAGCGTGATCATGCAGATTGGCGGCATGAGCATGCATCACAATTCCAAACCCCACGCTAGCTGCTGTTTAATTTCCATGTTTTGGCATGATCAGGGTAGTCCTTGGCATGATCATGCCAACTTGTGAATGCTCTTTCGTGCAATTCCTTTATGTCAAGTCTTTCTTCAAAATCACGGGTCTCTTGTCCTACATCAATTTTCACCCGAATAAACTAATACAGGCCATTGACATCCATTTTATTACGATAACCTATATCATTAATCATTACCTCAAGTTCGTTATGTTCCTTTAAATTGCTTGAAAATTGTTTGTTAACGAAAATTCTTCATAAATTAATAATTATTAATTTATCGATTAATTAATACCTCTATAAATTAACAGAATTCTCCGATCCTAATTATATTAATTTATAGAGGTTTTAATGTATATTACAATTGGTATTTTTAGGTGTTTGTAAATGCAATATCTTTTAATTAACAAGTAGTGTATTTTAATTAGAAAAGATAATCGATTAATTATTATTAATAATATTATTTTATTATTTATTAATTAGAGTAAAGGATCGAAAACCGAAAACCAAAATTTTCAATATTTCTGTTTTAATAGTATAGATATATTTTATTATTTATTAATTAGAGTAAATAATCAAAAATTTAATGTTTCAACTTTTAATATAGTACTAGCTTATAACCCGTGCAATGCACGACTCTTTTTTTAATATCTTTAATTATGTTAATTTTTTAAGAATAAAATGTATCTACAGTAAAGTTTATAAAATATTTCCATTTATGGTATTAGAAATAAAGGTTACTAAATTTGTGAATGAACAAATGTATTTGCGTTATCAATTAGTCATCCAATCATTGGGATATAATTTTGGAAATTAAATATTGAAAAATGCATAATAATTATTTTTTTAATAAAATAATCTTGTAACCATTAAACTACTAGATTTTAATAGTTGACTTTAAGAGATTAATTTACGTAGATACATTTTAATATTTTTTAAATTTTATTTGTTATTAATTTACATATCAAATTTTTGTTAAAATATTGATATATATATATATATATATAAAAGATTTTTCACATTCGATTTAATATTTTACTGTATTGAATTCTTAAAATTTGATTTGCACGATTACAACCCACGTGAAATTAACAAAATAATCTTTAATTTAGTGATGGTTTAATAATTTTTTTTTCTAATTAAATCTGCGCAAAAACAAAAAAGAGAAGAAATTGACGATTTTTTATGTTGAAAATTCTATTTGATTTATGAATTTTAATAATCATTCGTTTTGATTATCAAAATACCCTTATAATTATTTGAAGATAGTTCTACTAACAAAGATTCAATTTTAATAATAAGTGTAAGAGGAATTTTGTCCAAACTTTGATAATCGTTGAATCTAGTATAAAAATATATTTTATATTTAATATGTTATAAACTAAAAAGTATATTTATATTGAAATATGAAAATGTATATGTCAATGATTTAAATCATATTCAATTAGGTTTTTTTAATATTGAATTAGGTTTTTAAAAATTGAATAGCATTATCAATGTAGGACTTCTACATTGAAGATGATAAATGTAAAAATTCGTAATTATATATTCTCTTGAGATTCTGAGTGTTTCCATTTGAATAATAATTACTAAATCATCACTAAATTAAAGATAATTTTATGAGGTTCGCGTGGATTGAAAAATCATCCAAACCTGATTTCTAGATCTAAAGATAGAGTCCAAATAGTAAATATGAATTTCTTTAATACTAATAAATAAATAAATAAAATTCAATTCTAATAAAACCTTTTTTTAATTATATCATTTTTAGATTATAATTTTCTTCTTTTCAATTATAATAGAATCTTTTTTAATTATATCCTTTTTTTAATTATAATTTTATTTTTAAAATTCACTTATAATGCAACCTTTTATAATTATATCCTTTTTAGATTATAATTCTATTTTTTAATTTGATCTATTTTTTATGGTCTATTTTTAATCCAACGGATCATATGATTTTGGTAGTACAGTCACCAGACCAAAAATTTGGATAAGATCCCTCTCATGCTTATTATATACTAGTTATAACCCGTGCGATGCAAGGGTTTCTTTTGATATGTTATAAATTTTATAATATTCTATAATTATGTTTTTATATAATTATTAATTTTAAAAATTATTTTCATATTAATTTAATAAAATTTGAAGGAAATTTAATAAATGATTTGCATGATTTAAAATTTATAAAATAAAATTTTAAGTTAAATATGTCGTTAACAGAATTCGAACCTTGAATATTTAGTAAATTAATTTAATCATTAAATATACCTTATAATTACATCTAACGGTTCTTATTAATTACTAAAAATCTAATAGTAATATGGTATCATATTTTTGGGTATACATTAATGATTGTAAATTTATGTTTTAAATTAAATGGTAGTGTATTTAATTAGAAAATAAATATTAATGAATGGAAGATTATGATTGCAAAATTATGTTTTAAATTCAAAGGTAACGTGTTTTAATTAGAAAATAAATATTAAGGATTAGAAGTTACGATATTTTAGGTACACATAAAGGGTAATATGTTCAATTAAAAGTAAACGTATTTTAAATTGATTAAAAGATAAGATAAGTATTATATATATATATATATATATATATAGGCTAGCGTTCAAATAGAAACCAACTTTAGAATAGAAACTAGAAACCTACACTAAATAAATTATATTTCATTTATTTTAATGGCCCCGCTAGGGGCACCTTCACAAAAAAAGTTGTAAAATTCTGGGCTCTATTCAACAAAAAAATAAAAAAATAAAAAAATAAAAAGTTAATGTTCACGTGCTGACGTCACTGCCACGTCATCACGTGAACAGTAGTTTTTTTTATATTTATTTTTTATTTTTTTGTTGAATAGAGCCAATAATTTTATACGTTTTTTGTATTGGAGTACCCCTAGTTTGGTCATTAGATTAGCTTGAAATATTTAATTTAGGTTTAGTTTCTAGTTTCTATTCTAAGTTAGTTTCTATTAGAATAAGACCATATATATATGTAGGCCATTGTTCTATGGAGAATCATCTTACGTGGAGAACCGTGGAAAACCGATAATTTTTTATTCTATAATAGAATCAAAGTTCTAATTTTTTGGTTCTGTACAAAAAAATACCAATTTTTTTTGGTTCTATAACAAAAAAAAGACCAATTTGCTGATTTTGTGATAGAATCAAACGTTTTTTTTAAAATTTATTTTTTAAAATCATTTTTTCAAAAAAAACTGTCTGCTAACGTGACAGTGACACGTCAGCAGTGCTGATGTGGCACTACCACATGTCACTGCCACGTCAGCAGTGACGATGTGGCACTGCCACGTCAGCAATGGTGACGTCACTGCTGACATGGCAGTGCCACGTCAACAGTGCTGACGTGGCAGCAGGTCAGATTTTTTTCCCTTTTTACAAATTTAAAAATAAATTTTGAATTTTTTTTGGGAAAAAAAATGATTCTACTATAGAATCATATGGAGTTCTCCACGGTTCTCCACGTAAGAGAGATCTCTCTCTAGAGTGAGACTTTATATATGTATGTATATGTATATATATTTATATGGTTTCAGACGATAACTTATTTCAGTACTCGTGCCTTGTACATGATAATTCTTTAGCACATGATAACGCTAACAACTGTTTAACTCTGTTTTTCTTTAGCACTTTGAACTTTTGATGAAGTTGTGCATTGGTTAGGGGTTAGTAGAACACACTATAAACTTAGCAATAGTCTATTTGAGGCTAAAGTAGTCCAAATATGCTCCCTCAAAATACACTCTGGTGGCATTTGATTCCATACATCCAAGTTTCTAATGAAATGTTTTTTTGTTAGTTCACTCTCCTTCACGATCAGGATGAGTATAACCTATATGTTCTCAGTAAAAATGTAGTTAATGGTTGCATTCAACTCAAAATGATCTCGTGCCTTAACATTCTTCAACATTAGGATAACCTGTCCCTATATCCACTCTCTCAATTTTTCTAATTTTTTCCAAGTATTTAATTACTATGGAAATTCATTTTAAGCACGGTGGTCATATTTCCTTTATAAAAAAAAATTAAATATTCATTCAAAATATTTGTAGCCCACATAATATAAGTTATGTAGAAGAAACATTAACCAACATCTTGTCACTCCATTTTTCTTGACAGGAAAAACTAAACAAATCGGGATAGTTTAGCTTTCATCTTTCTCACCACAAGTAAGAACTCTAAGGAAGTCCAAATCATTTGTCGTCATACAACCATTCATCGTCGTAGGAGTCGTCACTTGTTCACTGACTTTTAAAACATTCTCTTATGTTATCGGCAGTTAATCCACTGAGGACCAGAGATTCCACAAGGGTCTACATAAAATAAAAACAAGAAATCCATCAATCTTTTTGTTACAAAACACTCTCATCATAAACATTCAACACATAAGCAAAATTGAATAGATTTTGAATATGGCACAAACAACTTAAATTACATTAACAAAAGTCTTTGAATTTAACTCTATACAAGGTTGTTCGTTTATTAATTAAATTAATAAATTATATTAACAAAAGTTTTTGAATTTAGCTCCATGCAAATCCTTAAACATATCCAACTAAAATTATACAAAACACCATATTATAGAAAAGCAAACCCTATATAAATAATTCATATCCATAAGATTGAACGAAACTCATATATGTATATCACACCCAAACAATTTTTTACATTTAAATTTTGACTAGGTTTGTAATTGTGAAAGAAACAACCTTTTGCATTTAAATTTAGACAAAGTTTGTAATTGGGAAAAATGTATTGGTAAAACAAGTACTATTACGAAAATTAGATTGGTAAAAGTTTTGATATGGACATATTTTGGGATATAATAAAAATAATGTTTTTGATTAGTTTTGATTTTTACACCGACAATTATTTCACGAATAAAAAAACTTTTTTTTGAAAGCACGAAATACTTGCTTTTCCCAAAAGTAAATTTTAACCAAGATACATTTTTCATAAAAGTTGTATGTAGAATTTATTAGACACTAACTTATAACCCGTGCAATGCACGTCTCCTTTTCTAGTATATGTAATTACATTAATTTTTTTTATTGGTTTACAAATCAACTTGTTGTTAAAAATCTTCTTATTATTGGAAAATAGTTATACTAACAACCAAATTCGGTTTGAATAATAAGTGTAAGAGGGATTTTATCCAAAATTTTGATAGTTGTTAGTCTGGCCCTCGGTACGATAAAGTAAATATATTGAAATATGAGAAAGTGTATGTCAATGATTTAAATCATATATAATGTAAATCTCTTTTACGTTGATTATTCTATTCAATGTAGATAACCAAATTATATATGATTTAAATCATTGACATACACGTTTTCGTATTTCGATATAAATACACTTTTTAGTTTACATGTTAAAAAATAAAATATATTTTATACTAGATCCATCGTTTTTCATCTATTTACTTTATGATCTAACGGTTCTTATTTATTATTAAAATTGTATTTGTTTGTTAGTAGAACTATCTTCAAATAATAAGAAGGATATTTTGATAATGATAACGAAATGTAAGTAGATTTCATAAATTAAATAGAATTTTCAACGTAAAAAATTATCAATTTCTTCTCTCTTTTATTTCTGTGTAGTTTTAGTTGAAAAATAATTGTTAAGCCATCATTAAATTAAAAATTATTATGTTAATTTCATGTGGACTGTAAAATTGTTCAAATCAAATTTTAAGAATTAAATATGGAGCACAAATATTAAATTAAACATGTAAAATTATATATATATATATATATATAAATTTTTTAATAACAATTTGATATATAAATTAATAATATATAAATATTAAAAAAATAAATAATATAATTGTAAATATTAAAAAAGGATTTGTGCGTTGCATTATTAGTTTATATACAAAATTTAATTCTATCTGATTACCGAAAAAGAATTTGATATTAGCATGTGATTTTAGCGGCCGAAACTTGGTACTACGTTTTTTTTTTTTTAAAGGCGAAACTTGGTACAAGACTACATGTTCATTGACTTTGAGATGAAAGAATTTTTTAAGTTTTAAATAATTAAGTTTATACTTCTTACAAATGAGTATATTTGAAAATTGAAAGTGAAATGATAAGACATAAGTTTTTTGTACTTGAATTATCTAATCGGATTATGAAAGAATTTAACTTAAAAAAAAAAGAATTTTAAATACTTATGGTCAATGTTTCCTCAACTAAATGAAGCAATTTATGAGCTGATCCAAAATAATTAAGTTTATACTTCTTACAAATGAGTATATTTGAAATTTTTTTTTTTTTTTTTGAAGCAAAAGAGTATATTTGAAAATTGAAAGTGAAATGATAAGACATAAGTTTTTTGTACTTGAATTATCTAATCGGATTATGAAAGAATTTAACTTAAAAAAAAAAGAATTTTAAATACTTATGGTCAATGTTTCCTCAACTAAATGAAGCAATTTATGAGCTGATCCAAAATAATTAAGTTTATACTTCTTACAAATGAGTATATTTGAAATTTTTTTTTTTTTTTTTGAAGCAAAAGAGTATATTTGAAAATTGAAAGTGAAATGATAAGACATAAGTTTTTTGTACTTGAATTATCTAATCGGATTATGAAAGAATTTAACTTAAAAAAAAAAGAATTTTAAATACTTATGGTCAATGTTTCCTCAACTAAATGAAGCAATTTATGAGCTGATCCAATCTAGAGCGTTGACTTTATATGTGCTGTTTTACATAACACCAGTCACCACCGACAAAAACGTTAGAACTAGCAAGTACTAGCACACACGCACGCACACACACGCACGCACGCACGCGAATGCATTAATGTTCATTACTGAAATTCTTTGTTTGTAGCGAAGAGGGCTTGCTAAATGGTCATCTGGTTAAGAAATGGAGTTGAAAAAAGTTGGATTTCTATATCAGTTTGCTTACTTTGCATCTCACAAAAGAGGGTACTTTCTGGTTTTGTAGTTTTATTTGTTTTACTAACTGTGTTTCTGTTCAATGTTTCATTCAAGACTCCTTTTTTAAACCCTATTTTTCAAGGGTTTAATAGCTTTAGTTCAAATTTTAGTTATATTAGTAGTGCTACTGATGCTAAATTGGTTAGTTCTTTGGATTTTATGCAAAATGGAGAGACCCCACAAGCTAATGTTTCTGACATTGTTAAAAATGGGACTTTTGTTAGTGATATTAGAAATAGAGGTGATTTTGAGGATGCCCTTTTGAGAAATTCATCTGGTTTAGTTAAAGATGTTAGTGATAGTAAAAATGGAGGTGATTTTGAGGATGCCATTGTGAGAAAATCATCTGATTTAGTTAAAGATGTTAGTGATAGTAGAATTGGAGCTGATTTTGAGGATGCCATTTTGAGAAATTCATCTGATTTAGTTAAAGATGTTAGTGATAGTAGAATTGGAGGTGTTTTTGACGATGCCCTTTTGAGAAATTTATCTGATTTAGTTAAAGGCGAGAGCTTTGTTGCTGATAGAAATGTGACTGTTGAGAAAAGTATTGAGGGGAAATTCGAGGAAGAAAAGGGCAATGGAAGTTTAGTAGGTGAATCTGTTGGTTCCGAAGATGATTTGAGTTTTGGTAATGGAACAAGTTTTTCAAGTAGTGGTGATAAGATTGATAATTTGTTGGTTAATGGAGAGATTAAAGTTAATGCTACTACAAAACATTCCCAAATCGCGGAAATGCAGCAGTCTTCATTGGAAAAATGTGACATTTGATGGAAGATGGGTGAGAGACGATACGAAGCCATATTATCCTGCGGGTTCTTGCCCTCACATTGATACAGTTTTTGATTGTTACCTTAACAAGCGGCCAGGCAGCGAGTTTGTAAAATGGAGATGGCAGCCAAATGGTTGTGATAT
This sequence comes from Kitagawia praeruptora, assembly GCA_037693485.1. Lineage (NCBI taxonomy): Eukaryota > Viridiplantae > Streptophyta > Magnoliopsida > Apiales > Apiaceae > Kitagawia > Kitagawia praeruptora. Next base: position 65,935,675 of record CM075351.1, read on the forward strand.
CCCAAGGTACTACTAATCTCACTTTTCTGAATATATTTGAATTTTCTCTGTTCCGAATCAAGTCTGCATTTTTACTATACAAGCTAATTTGTCAAATAATGTAGACATGTAATCTTAAGATTCAGTAGCAGCAACTATGGTAACTAAAAGTATGTTTCTGTAGCCCGTCCTTCTATGAATACAGATTTTATGAATATTGCCACTTAATCTCGGCAAGTCCATTTGCCTCTCTAGTTTTTGAGTTGTATAATCTATCTCTAGCCAGTCCTTGTCCTTGTATGTTAAATTAATTAATTCTTATAAATGCAAATCTTGACAAGTCCATTTGCCTCTCTAGTATTTGAGTTGTATGATCTAGAAATAAATTCTTTCATAGTCGGTTAAACTTTGAGTCGTATCATCTAGAAATAAATTCTTATGACACATTATGTCCTTATATATAATAAGCGTAAGGGGGATCTTATCCAGTTTTTTTGTAGTATGGTTGTTGACCAAAAGAGTATGGACTGTTGGATCTTAAAAGATAGATGTGATCCGTTTAATCAAATATTAAAAAGTTTATTTGATTCATAGTAGGATTATATTCAAATACTCAGAAGTAAATTTATTAATCTGATAAAATTTAAGAGTTCTTTATTTCCTTCAATAAAAGATTAAAATTTGATTTTATCTAGGGACTTCTTCTTCTTCTTTTTTTTTTGCTAAACTGAGACTTCTTTCTTAATGTTAAGAGGCAATATTTACTGGTATAGTGTCAATAGACAACAAGTTATAGATCCTATGCCTCACCGTATTGAATTCCATATTATTTTTTGGATATACTTATATCTCTGATAGCCGTTCAAGTTTTAAAGAAATGTGGTAAAGAGCTCATTAGTTTGATGTAGTAATTTCTTTAATTGTCTTCTGAAGGTAGTAAAAGTTTGGAGGTGGGAGCATTAGGGAAGATAAACAAGTTTTTAGAGCAGGTAGATAATTTTAATTCACCTTGAGCAATGTTGTTGTAGTGTACACTGACCATTTAGTAAATACACTATTACTTTCCTTTTAGATCTGTCAATTTTGTTTTTTTGGAACAAAAGATCTGTCATTTTGTATCCTTGACTTTGCAAATGTCTCTGTATTGCTTGATAGTCAGCATTCGCAATCTACAAGTTGATTGACATCATAGCAACTTCCACTTAAAATAGCTATTCTTCGAACTTAGCATGCTCCTACCAAATAGCTGTCATTTACTCTCTGTTGTCTGCTGTCGATCATTGCAGTTTAAATGCTACTGACTTTTTGGAAAGACTCAGAGGGAAAAAATTGGTTTTTGTTGGAGACTCTCTAAACAGAAATATGTGGGAGTCTCTTGTCTGCATACTTCGACATAGTGTGAAGGACAAGAAACGAATTCATGAGAAGCGGGTTCAGGAGCCACCGGGAGGAAAAGGGTTTAAAAATCAAGGATTTCATTCATTCAGATTTGAGGCAAGCATCGGTATTTCACATGTATCTAAAGCAAGCTACTTTCTCGTCTTATAGTATTGCTTTTGGCTCTGTTTGTAGGACTATGATTGCACTGTGGATTTTGTAACTTCTCGATTTCTTGTCAGAGAGTCATCTTTTGAGGGAAAGAATTGTTCTTTAGAGACACTAAGACTGGATCTAATGGATCAGAGCACTTCAATGTATAGCAATGCTGATTACTTAATCTTTAACACTGGGCATTGGTGGTCGCATGATAAAACCTCTAAAAGGTTAATGAACTTCCTTCATTTGCAGTTTATTTCCTTGGTCTCTTTGTATTTTGTTAGCCGTTTTATTATGTACCAGTATACCACACACCAGTGAATTTAGAATCTGAAAGTATAGCATAAAAAGGGACTAACAGTATATATGAGTTCACAAAAAGCAAAGCATCATAGGAAGGTTTTTATCCCTTTTGCTTCCCAGCACCTTTGTGAAACAAAAATCTGTCACTAACTTTTTGCTTTTGTTGATGTTACAGACAAAACTATTACCAGGAAAGTAATTTTGTACACACAAGTCTGAAGGTACATGATGCTTACAGGAAGGCACTTAGGACTTGGGCTAGATGGGTTGATAAAAACATTGATAGTAAGAAAACTCAGGTTATCTTCAGGGGATACTCAGCCACCCATTTCAAGTAATTACTCTCTCCTTCTGCCTTGCATCTGGTCACTTTTATTAATCCTTGTATTATAATATCTAATCATTAGAAATAAGATCTTGTTTTGTTGGATATATGTTTTTATGTCATAGGATGCATAACATTCTAATAAATAAAAAAGTTTGCTTTAACAAACTGTACCGCTTACGAATTTACTTAATAATTACATATTGGAAATTTGAAAAGCATGCTCTTCATGTAATGGTTGTCAAACAATGTTCCTGCTGTAGTTGTTATGAGAGTTGTTTCGAGTAAAATTGTATTCTTCAAATACCCGACTTTCTGCCATTTATAATCTCTTCGCTGTTGAAGTCAAAACCCACTGGGTTAGTACAAAAAAGAAGCCTGTGCTGAGTCTTCAGCAGACTCAACTACAAACTACTACTATATATGTATCCCCTATCTGTTGTACTGTACTGAGTAATATTTTGAACTCGTTTTCCTTGCTTTGTTGGTGCATTGGATTCTAATATATTTATCATAAATTTTGTTGGATCTAGTCATGGTCATCTTTTGTTTAGCCATTGAGAATTGTGCATACGCTTCTTTCTTTAGTGCATTAAGCTAACTCTCTTATATGGTTTATGATAAGTTCTTCGCAAAAGCAATACTGTTAGCTATCCAAAACTTTTTGTAAAAATCAAAACCACTAATTGTATAATAGTCCGCACATATTTTCTTGTCCAAAATCTGTTATGGTTACTCGATAATTTAGCATGCATTAATTGTTTAATGTGATGCAGAGGAGGCAATTGGAATAAAGGAGGTCAGTGTCATCAAGAAACCGAGCCAAGTATCCACAGCATCCACCTAGTTAAATATCGCTCAAAGATGCGAGCTCTAGAGCATGTGATCCAAGACATGAAAACACCAGTGATATATCTAAACATTACTAAGCTCACAGACTACCGAAAAGATGCACATCCTTCTATTTACCGAACTGAACAAACTGTGGTGCATTCTGCGGTGCATCCTGAAGATTGCAGTCATTGGTGTTTGCCTGGAGTACCTGATACTTGGAATGAGTTGTTATATGCTTCTCTCTTGAAAATTGGAACAGGATCATGGAAAGCCTGAGAGTGCTGCAGGTTGTTAAAATTTTGAGGCTGAGATCTTGTCAAAGTTTTGCAAACTGTGAAATTTTTGAACTTCGTGGTGGTGGTTTTTTTCCTTTCAGTACGACGTTCAGATGTATATGATCATATATAAAACCTCTCATTCTTTTAACAGATAGTAACACTTTGTTCAGTTTTTGTTTGCACGGTATTAGTGAATATAAATTTCAAATGTGATTGTTTCATCATAGTGCTAAATCTAGAATTATGTGCTGCAAGCCTGCAACGACAATGTATTCAGCCAAGTAGAATGTGTAAAGATTGAAACCTTCAATAGAAGGGCTGCAAATGCGAAATTTTCGTTCTAATTTGTTATCTTATGACCATCTGAAAAGAGAAAGAAAAAATAAATCGCCCTCAATGCACAGCTAGATGTAAGAAACTGGATCTTTATTTTTCGTAAAGAGATTGTTTAAGAAATTCTGATCAACGATTTATAATATGAATCTGTCTGTTATCTAGACAAGCATGACCCTGGAAAACAAATTTCAAAACCCAAAATTTTCCATGAACACACAACTGCAAACATTTTTCCCATTCTTCAATACCAGTACTAGTACATCAAGACTTGTATTCAGGAACCTTAGCACACTCAACTTTTATTTATACAGACAACATATTTCTCTCCTAGAAAACCACATAAGTATTACATTACCATAACATATGCAGATCGAAATCCAAACAATAGCTATAAAGAAAACTCGAATAAATCGAGTTCATCGCCTTTCTGTGACTTGCCGATTTGCCACACATTAGCCAATGCCCTGATACTCAGTGATAGAACTTCTTAGAATCTTCATCTTTAAATTCTTCTATATATATAGTGCATGAAGAAGCTCTATATTGATTACCAGACCATGCAGATGGCTAAAGCATAAACAAACTTCTAAATTTGGAGCATGGCATGAAATTAATCACTCATTACTCCAAATTGCCATGTTTTTCTTAATCCATTGAAAGATTAGCAGATTTAACTCCAAGAAACTATATCCATAACTGAATAGTTTGGATAAGTTATTTATGTATTAACCTATCAATGGTTGGAAAAACTGGTGGAGAAACCAAGTTACAATTCTAGTGCCTTTAAATAGCTGATCAACAAGAAAGAACTCTAATTTTGAATCATTACATCATTATCCAAAACAGCCTTTTACTATTTACTTTTTTCAAAGCCAGCCAGCTAATTAACTAAACTATAATTTGAGTTAGAATTGAGGCTTCCATCTGTCTTAAAGTTCACAAAAATTACGACTTACCCAGTTTTCCTTCACATCATCATATGTTATTATACCCTACATTAGACCATCTCCAACAATCTCCTCAACAAGGAAAAAAGCCCTGAATATCATAATTTAAAAGAAAATGATCCCAAATATCAAAGTTCAAAAACTTGGTCCCAAATATCACTCCAAAGCGTTACATCGTGTAGCGTTATTTTTTTTGTCAAAGACGCTAATGCGTCTAGCATTTACCTCTTTTTTTTTTTTTTTTTAAACACTACAACGCTAATCTAAGGTGTGTTTTGGTGTTTGAAACGTGATATTAAACTTTGTTATAGTCCAAAACGTCACTTTATGTGGCGTTTGGGGGTGTTTTTCATTTTAATTTTTTTTGTTTTCTCCTAAATTTATATTTTTAAACAATATTAAAAAATTAATAATCAAATTTTCAATTAAAAATGTATTTTTCAAATTTAAAAATTACAATTTAATTAAATTTAGAGGTTCAACAATTAATTTTTGGGGTTCAATATTTTCATTTTGGGTTTTAGAAATATTCGAAACGACGAATAAACCGTATACGAACTTAGGGTTTAGGGTTGTTTACAACCCTAAACCCTAGACCCTAAACCCTAACTTATCCTGATTTTTAAACGCGTTAGCGTTTAAAAATCAGGCCGTCGGATTCAATTTTTTTAATTAATTTTTTTAAATTTTATCTATATTCCGTTGGGGTTTCAACAGTTAACTTTTGGGGTTCAACAATTAACTTTTGGGTTTAGAATATATTTAGGAAAAAACAAAAACAAAAAATAAAATAAAATTAAGAACATCCAAAACGCCACAAGAAGTGGTTTGAAGCTTCTAACCAAAGATGATAAAGCGTTTTATGCTATAAACCAAAAATAAAGTAGCATTTTGGCTTTAGAATTAAAAAAAAAAGCATTAGACGCTACTTTAAGTGGTGTCCTCCCCCAACACCACTTAAAGTAGCGTTTTGCTCCCTTCCCCTCCCAGAAACGCTAGACGCTTTAGCGTTTAAAAAAAAAAATCCAAAACGCTATACGCTAATGTGTTTTGGAGTGATATTTGGGGCCAAGTTTTTGAGGTGTGATATTTGGGACCATTTATTTTCAAATTGTGATATTGAAGGCCAACACCCCCAACCAGCTTCTTTGTATATAATAATTTTAGTTTGTTGTTGAGAGAATTCGAACCTTGCATCTTTGTATATAATAATTTTAGTATTAAATATAAATTAATATGTTGTTGGCGGGATCGAACCTTAGACCTTTATATATAATAACTTTTAGTATTGTTGTATCCAACGGTCTGATTAATATTTTGGTGGGAAAACCTTAAACCTCTGTATATAATAACTTTTAATATTGTTGTTGTATCCAACGGTCATGATCTATTTGAGTTGAAGATCTAACGGTTGTGAATGAGGGATAACCAAAACCAAAAATAAGGGATAATCAAACTACAAATTATAACCCATTTCGATTATTATAATATAGTATAGATATAGATTATATTGTTTATTTTCAACTTTCTACCAATATCTAATTTGTATTTCTAAAAACTGGAAGTACATTCAGTGAAAAAATTAATTTAAGAAGTAGAATTAAAGATTTTGAAGATGATGAGCAATTTTTTATTCTAATTTCTAAATACTTAAAAAGTAACTAATTATATTATTTTTAGCAAAAGTTTCAAGAACTTGTTGGAATTAGGCATGTCAACGGATCGGATTCGGATCGGATTAACCTAAATCCATATTCGAATTCGTTAAAATTTTTCGGATTCGGATCGAGAGTCGGATATTTTTTAGATCGATCCATATCCGATCTGTTCGGATTTAGGGTTTGTTAACTCGAATAACTTGTAGAAGGGGGGGTTGAATACAAGTTATATAACCTTAATGACATCATCAGTAACATGACTGATATCAGGATTTCATCTTGCATCAAGATCTGACCATCCCATCAGTACTTGACTTGCTCTATCAGGATTCGATCTCAGTTCCTGACAGGTAGTCCTCGATGCACTGTTCATTCCTGACTAAACTTTACAGATAACTGTCTTACACATATATCCTATACAAAGTGCTAAATCCTTTATAAGATTAGGATTACAAGAAGTATAATGTGTAAATTCTATTCTTAACATCACAACTCATGAATTATTCCTAACAAGGTTATTGGATAGGACCTCCGATCTGTTTAATTAATGTTTGCACTAAATCACGCAAGCGTACGTGGTCACAAGTAATATAGAATTAAGTTGAGTTCGTTCCCACATAGATCTGGTTTAGGTTTCAATTCAGTTAATGCACCTATGCAACAATGTATGGTTTTTATTCACTGCTAAGACAATTAACAAATTGGGGTTTGATTATCTAAAATTAACTAAGAAAATAAATTAACCAACTAAGAATTAATTAACTAACGAGAATTTAAATCGAATTTACTTATGCAATAGAAAACATGGGATCCTAACTTCATTAAATACTTCGCTTAGAGTTGATGCCTTTAATCAATGCATGTAATGTTTTGATATCTAATCAGACAACACGAAACAAGTATAAGCTACCTCTCAGTATACGAATACCAAACTACTCATACATCCACAAAAAAGATAGAAGATGGGTAGACACCAATTATGTTTAGACCCTATATCTCTATAAGATTCGAAAACATAACGGTTTAAGCACAAGTTATCCATTAAGATCACATAGGGCATCATAATATATCTCTATTTACGCTACAAATCATGATGTCACACTTACATCAACTTATCCTATGTTAGCATGGTAAGTCTAAATCTCAAGATCCACTTTCACTTCACAAGAGATTAACAAATTAGATGTTAGCTACACATCTAACAATTAAGCATAACCATACGAGGATATCAATTATACATCACACACAGATCTTTAAAGCATCAAAATACTAAAGCTCCATAAATAAATTCGTTAGAATCCCATGACAACGATTAGTTCATAATCGAACCGTTCGTCATCATGGGATCTGATTAAACCATGGTAATAAACAACGTATGAAAGAATACAAATAAACTAGAGTTAAGAAAACAAATCCAAAATTCAGAGTATCGCCTAATTTAGAAGAAAACAAAAGTAGATCTAGATCTCCGTAGAATGTCACGTCCTTCCGGGAATCCTTCTCCAAGTTTGAATCTCTATCTCCGGCTCTCTCTGATGTTATTCTAAGTACTGGCTACGTTTTATGATGATAGAATGTGTTTATATAGGCCCCCATGTCTTGTCCAGCAAGAAATTCCCCAAAACAGAATTAAAATAGAATTTCTGCAGTTGGGCACAAAATACGTTTTCTAAACGGATTCTGTTTTGAAGGAAAATTCGTAACTGACTTTTCTTCACTATTTCTGGGCCGTTCCAGTTGTATTTGGACATCTAAACCACTTTAGAATGAAAGAGAATTCCGTTATCTTCGCGTGGATTGTAAGATCATCCAAAACGGACTTGTAAAACTCAAGATATGGCCAAAACAGTGAATCAGCAATTTTTTTTCCAGGAGCTTTCCCGTGCCGCAGCGCCCAACCCGCACTGCAGTGCCCCAAACTTTCTGTCCAAGATTGTAGAAAATTTCGTTGTCTTCGCGTGAGTTGTAAGATCGCTAAATTCTGACTTCTAGAACTCCAGATATGGCCAAAACAGTGCAGACTGCGCAACCTACCCGGAAAATCCAAATTTTCCACAATTTGCTCATTTCTCCACCGTTCTCTCTTCCGATTCTTTTGCCACTTCCCGTTCTTCAGTTATTGAGCATGAATCCACCATGAAACATGCAAATGTATCTGCTCACTTTAAGATAGTAACCCTGCACCATTCTTACTAAAAACGAATCAAAAACACAATATACCCGAGGCCAAGTGAATCAATTTAATCCGATTCGAAGCGTTCTAAGTGTATATGAAATCCACTTATCAATTAATTTTTAAAATATGTGTATTTTTATCTTTTTATTTTTTAATTTAAAAAATATTAAAAAAAAATTGGCGAAATGAAATTTTAAATTATGACATATACATTGACAAATCCAAATTTATATTTCAAAATAATATTTTTTACATCAAATTATATATATTATATATGTTATATATATATATATATTTAATATATATTATATATTACATGTATATATAAAATATATAATAAATATAATATATTCGGATCGAATCGTTATCTGATCGGATTATACAAAATTCATATTCGCTCTTTATCAGATCAAACCTTTACAAATCGAATCATTAATAGATCAAATTTTTCTTGAAATAATTCATACCCACTAATTTAGCTACGAATCGAATCAGGTCGGATCCGATTCATTGTAAAAATTAGGTTCGGGGTTTCATTAAATTTAGGGCCCGTTTGGGAAATCTTATTTTCTGAAATAAGTTACTTATTCTGGAAAAAAGTTAGGAAATATGTACTTTTTTTTGAAATAAATAACTTAATTTTGCAAGATAACGAATATTAAACTCTCGATACACATTTTTCTCTAAAAGAAAATATATAAATACGAAATTTTTCCGAAATAACTAACTTATAAGTTGATAGACAGATATGACACACGGGCACTAAGCATGTCAAAAGGGTGTTAGGGACTTAGGGTCATTTTGATTATAAAGTTAATCAGTAAACACTTTATTTCACTTAAATCTCATTGGTCCATCACCGTTGATTATTGCTGTTGTTTCTCTTTAATAATTATCTATAATGTTGTACAGTGTTTCCACTAACTCATGCTCATCTACCCCACTTTCCTAACCTCTAGAAAGTACAGTATCTCCCACTTATTTAATCAACGTGTCAAACTTTTGTTGAGCAGAGCAACTGACGCATGCACAAGACAATCCATTGAGTCATTCACTGTCACGTCCGCCGTTCATGCAATAATTTTTTTGTTTTCTTAACAGGTACTCTATTCATTTTGCATACTAGTTGTTAAATATGTATGAGTATATGATTCTTGAAAGGACCTTCCCCAACACCTTAAGATTTTAGATGAGTTGGTTACTTAACATGGTAGACCACTCTTACTCCATAGTGGGCTTGCGAGTGAGGGAGAATGTTAAATATATATGAGTATAAGATCCTTGAAAGGGCCTTCTCCAACACCTTAAGGTTTTGGGTGAAATGGTTTCTAACACTACTCCCTCGGTATCTTAGATCCTTGAAAGGGCCTTCTCCAACACCTTAAGGTTTTGGGTGAAATGGTTTCTAACACTACTCCCTCGGTATCTTTATATCATTCCTATTTAATATGTCGGGATTGTTCATAACATTAGACAAATTACTAATTTACGCATAATTTATAAGATTAAATATAATCATGAATGATCTTGTTGGATTCGTATTTATGAGTACTTTAATACAATGAAGGTTTTATATTTAATACTAATACGAAATTAAAGATATTAACGATTAAAAGTGTACGTTGGCAAACGTGTCCGGTCAAAACAGGAATGATATTTAGGGACGGAGGGAGTACCGTTTAGTCATTTATACTGTTTATTAATAAATTAACTATATTCAATAAAACATTATAATACCAAAGTAACATATTTAATTATCATTAAATTTTTGTTTGATTATTTATAATTACATATTTATATATAATTTATTTATTTAATTTAATCTTTTTGATTTCATCATGAGTTCAATTCCCTATAATTAAATAATACTTATTTATTATACATTTTCATCCTAATTTTATGTTCAATTCAATATACTTATTAATTAGATAAATTTTCAATAATATGTTTAATATTTTAATCTCCACCCATAAATGAGCTAGTAAAGTTAATGTTACAGAAAATAAAATCAATTCTTCTTCGGGATTTTTTGATAAATATTCTAAAAAAAAAGTAAAAAAATTGTATTTTTACTTTTTATTTTTAAGATCATTTGTAATTTACTAAACTAAGTTCTAAATTACAAAAATACTAGAAATTAGGGCTCCCCTTCCCCCTCCTCCCTCCTTGCCTTCCCCCGCCCTTTTTTAAGATGGAGTGATTTTTGTGGATTTAGGTTGTAAGGCCCCGTCAGGGACCATATTCAACTGAATGCAACTGAAAAATGAAAGTTGCATTCAGTTGCATATGCAATTTATTTATTTATTTTTACTGTTGCTGCTAGTTCCATGTGGTTGCATATGCAACTGGATGCAACCTCATATGCAACTAAATGCAATTGAAAACTGTAAGTTGCAACTTTCAGTTTTCAGTTTTCATTTGCGACCAATTTTTTGAAATATATATATATATATATATATATATATATATATATATATATATATATGGTCTTATTCTACTAGAAACCTTTTTTTTTTTGCTAATCTGATAAATATAAACAGCAAAAAATGGGGATTAACCCATGCCCAATGACAAACCGAAGGGGAGGACTATCTATGAGCAATCTACAAAAAGATTGCAAATAGAAAGCAAAAGAAAGGCTAAAAGCCAGCTAAGCTAACCAACTAGTGCAGTTATAATCTCTAGCTATATTTACAAACCATTTCGAAGTGGCCGGTTAATCTAGCTTTCATGTCAATAACTATGCCTTCAAGTAATTTCCTCATACCAAAGCAACCTTTCCCGTGAAGTCTAGCATTTCGTTCCCTCCAAACGTGGTAACAAAAGGTCTGAGCATCCAGAAGGAGCAAGGATTTGTGAACATCACTAGAAACCGAACCCCAAGCATAGAGAAGAGCATTCCAGGAGGTGTATCTGTGATTAAAGTTCCCAACAAGCGCAGCAAGGTTACCCAACACGAAGGATCTATAACTACAAGTGACCATAAGGTGGTCGTGGCATTCCCTTCCCCCGACACAAAGCAAGCACTGTTGTAGCACATCAATTCCAAAAGAAGCAAGTCTGCTGAAGGTGTTTAGACGACCATGGCACACTAACCACTCATGATAAGCAAATCTGTTGATTTTAATTTTATGCCAGACCAATTTGTGCCAAGGAATCACTGGCATCTTGAAGCGCATGGCATCCTAGATGTGCCTGGTATGAAGTTTATGGATGGGAGTACCATCCCACAAGATAGAATCAGTGGTTGAGATGTCAAAAGCAGGGAAGTCGAAGTCGTTAATCCAATTTCTCAGGGTCTGGTTGTGATGGTGCCTGCTATTAAGCTCTGGAATCCTCCAAGTACCTGTGTCGATGAGGTTGTTAACAGTAGCTTGGGGGTTGAAGTAGCTTGGAAAATGATATGGTCATTTTTCCCTCGAGCCAAACAATTGCCTCGCCACCAGGGGTCAAACCAGAGGGAAATATGAGAGCCGTTGTCTATCTTGTAGGAGATGAACTTCAGAGCCACGTATCTAAGCTTCAGAATTTTCCGCCATATCCAAGAGCAATCAGTGGGCTCGAGCATGGTCCAGAATTGCTGATGCTTGAGAACAGTTGTGTTCACCCATAGTGGCCATAGAGAGTTATCTCTTTTGATGATTTTGCATAAATGGAACAGTAATTGAGCCTTGTTCCACTCTTTAGTGCTTTTGAAACCCAGACCCTCCTCCTCCATGGGTAAGCAAACAGTTTGCCATGCCACCTTTAAACTGGAAATTATAAACTAGGGATATAATTGTAAATTTACTATAAACCACTTTTAAACTGGAAATTAGAAACTAGGGATATAATTATAAATTTACTGTTCTAAAATCTACACCCCGACATTTTCTCTGCCATCCATCACTCATAATATATGTATATACAATTTATACACTATATCATCGTCATCATCGATCACAATTGTCACCACCATTAATAAACGCAATAATCTTCTCCGATCATCATCACCACCTCGTACTACCGCCACCACATTCACATCCACCTCCGGTTTTGTTTTGATAGCCACCAACACCATCATACTACCAAACTAATACATCACACCTCACCATTACAACCACCTCCACTCACTAACAACAACTCATCAATATACTACTGAAGAACAATCTCCAGCATTACCAAACATTACAACCACTTCAAACTTTACATATACGAATTACCTAATTCTTTAGCAAAATTTGCTAATTTATGTTACGAAAATCATGAATCTGTACTATGAAAATCACTTATTTGTACTAGAACAATCACCAATTTAATCCAGCAGATTCATCAATTCGTTTTTTGATTTCAGTGATCACAAATTGGTAATTTGTTGACAAAGTCTGAAGAAAAAGTGATTATATTAGCACAGATGTGTTTAAAAGAAGAGATGGATTAATGAAATAGGGGAATCATCATATATATATATATATATATATATAGGCTTTTGCTCAAATACAAACTACAAACTAACACTAAATTAATTATATTTCATCTATTCTAAGTTTCCCGCCAAGGGTACCTTCACGAAAGATGCTTAAAATAATTGGCTCTATCCAACAAAAAAAAAAATCTTGTCGTGGAAATGCGAAGCATTTAAGACATTAAACGGATGAGTTAGGTAGTCATGAGGGCCGAAGGCCCTCGACACACCCGTCAATCGTCTATTGCCTTTACCATTGATTGCCATTCCTTACAACTTTAGAATGATAAAGGCGCGAAGCGCCGTACAAGAAGGTGCGAAGAACCGTTAACCAGTGAAATCCACTGCCACGTCATCACGTGAACAATGAATTTTTTTTGTTGGATAGAGCCAAGTATTTTAAGCATTTTTTGTATTGGGGTACACCTAGTTTGATCATTAGATTAGCATGAAATGTTGGATTAGTGTTTAGTTTTTAGTTTGTAGTGGAGTAGGACCCTATATATATATATATATGTATGTATAAGTATCTAGTGTTAGCAACAACGTAATTGTTTGCACTAAAATTACACAAGCATACGTGGTCACAAGTAATATAGATATAAATTGAGTTTGTTCCCACAGAGATCTAGATCTGGTTTAGGTTTCAATTCAGTTAATGCAACTATGCAATAATGTATTGTTTCTATTCACTGCTAAGACAAATAACAAGATTGGGTTTTGATTAACTAAAAATTAACTAAGAAACAAATTAACAAACTAAGAATTAATTAACTAACAAGAATTTAAATCTAATTACTCATGCAAGAGAAAACATGGGATCCTAACTTCATTAAATACTTCGCTTAGAGTTGATGCCTTTAATCAATGCATATGATGGTTTTGATATCTGATCAGACAACACGAAATAAATATAGGCTACCTCTCAGTATAAGAATACCAAACTACTCATACATCTACAAAAGAGATAGAAGATGGGTAGACACCAATTATGTTTAGACCCTATATCTCTATAAGATTTGAAAACATAACGGTTGAAGAACAAGTTATCCATAAAGATCACACAGGGTAGTATAAGTATTCTCATCTTACACTACGAATCATGTTGATAACAATCATGAACCTATGCTAGCATGGCAAGTTCTAAATCTCATGATCCACTCTCGCTTCACAAGAGATTAACAAAACAACTTAGATGTTAGCCACGCATCAAAGGAGAATAAGCACAACCATACAAGGATATCAATAATTCACCACACACAAATCTTTAAAGCAAACAAACTATTAAACTACATAGATAAATCCGTTAGAATCCCATGACAACGATCAGTTCATAATCGAACCGCTCGTCATCATGAGATCTAATGAAACCATGATAATAAATAAAGTATGAATAATAATAATTATGCTAGAGTAATAAGGTTTAGAAAACAAATCCAAAATCTGAAGATCCAAATTACCCTAATAGAAGAAAACAAAAGATGAAGTAGCTAGATCTAGATCTCCGTTGCTTGTCACGAGCGTTGGTGATTCCTTCTCCACTTTTCTCCCTTGCTTCTCTGATAAAACGTGATTTTCTTGATGCCTAGATGTGTTTATATAGCCCCATGTCTTGTTCAACAAGAAATTCCTCAAAACAGAGTTAAAATATAATTTCTGCAGTTCGGCACAAAATACGTTTCCTAAAGTGATTCTGTTTTGAAGGAAAATTCGTGACTGACTTTTCTTCAGTATTTCTGGGCCGTTACAGTTGTATTTGGACATCTGAACCACTTTGAAATGAAATAGAATTCTGTTATCTTCGCGTGGACTGTAAGATCATCCAAAACGGACTTGTAGAACTCAAGATATGACCCAAACCGTAAATCAGGATTTTCATGACAAAATTTCGGAATTTCCAGAATGTTTGCTAGGCCGCGGCATAGCCCTGCTAAGCCGCGGAATTCCATCTACTTGCTAAGCCGCATCATACCCCTGCTAAGCCGCGGCTTAGGAACTTGGCTGATTTTCTGTTTTTTTCCTTTTCTTCTTCATTTTGCCTCCGCTTCTTCCGTTTCTTTTTGCAAATGCTTCCAACTTCAATTCCCTTGACTTAAGATCTTCATGATAGATTAACGCAAGCTTCCATTCTTCCTTCCAATACTCAAACTCAAGTCCAAAATTGACGAAAGCACCAATTCTAATCGATATTTCACAAACCTGCACAACTAAACAAAACACATCAAAATTACAACAAACTTGAGGCCAAGTGAATCAATTTAAGCCGATATGGAAAGCTCTAAGTGGATATTAAATCTACTTATCACACCCCCAAACTTAAACCAATGCTTGTCCTCAAGCATAAATAACTAAAAACTAACTAACTAACTAGTACCACTTCCGTAGGTGATCACGGTTGCATTTGGCATATGCAACAAGCCCTTTAAACCCCTAGGCAGCCTTAGTGGACGAGTGAGGTCTCGTTAGGGCCTATAGCGAATGTACCCACAAAATCCATCTAACTAAATAATGCAATGCATGAATGCAACTAATATGAAAATGCAACGATCCCCTCGAACTAACCAAAACAAACTAGCAAGCAAATATCTCAAAGAATGTAACTAAATCCAAATAGAGCTCGACTAAGCCCCCGTATACTAACAATACATGAATATAAACGTGCGTGTGTGCGATGCTCATCAGAAATACTCCCAAAACTAGATCAAAATCATACCTATTCTTCGCCAAGACAATCACAAGTTTATACATAGAATGAACGGTAAACACTTCATAACCTAGAAACACCTCCATCATCATTCAAGTTAGACAGGAATTCATGCTTTATTACTAACAACTACGACACATATTACTTTATACAACAACGCATGCTTATTTAACCGTGCAATGGATGAGACCACTAAAGGCTTATACAATAATACCCATGTAGTGAGCGTTAGGTTAGTGGATCCCAGACTATAAAAGCCTTAGGTCACTAGGCACAAAGTCCCCTAGAACTTAATTGCTCGAGTATTAAAGAGCTCACTCTGGTTAATTTTGCATTTACACCTTCACATAACTTTTTTTTCTTCATTTCTGATTTTTTTTCTTTTTTTTTAAGAAATATGCAATCTCGAATGAGAATTCTCAATTCCAACCCTAGACTACTCATATAAATATGAGCCGGCTACTAGCCAATTGACACCTAACTTTTATTAACAATTAACATGACATCCTTGGTTCCCCCAAACTTATACTTTAGTGCTCCTACGCCATCAAGGGAATAAAGAAAATTCTAAATATAATCAAGTGATTCAATCCAAAACAACCAAACAAGCATGATCTCAACCTAGCCCAAAAGCAAACGATGAGACTGTGTAAAATTTTTGTTTCTGAAGCATGCAAGTCAATTTCATAAGAACTATAAATCAACCCTCTACTCATCATTACCACGCTCAATTAGACATCGACCTACCAATCAGAATTAGCTCGTTATATGAGATCATGAAATATGCATGCTATGAAAATGCAACTATAATGGACTCACATGGTATAAAAACAAAATAACAAAATGCCCTACATGAAACAAACATGCAATAATACGAACAACAAATGAATGAATAACCTCTAAACATGCAAAATATGATTTCCTACATGAACAAATGACACACTAACACTACTCATCCCTAAATCAAATATCAGCAAAGGGAATGAAATAGGAAGATGGGGAGAGTAAGTAAGAGGGAAAGAAGGGGATGAAAAAAGTAAAGTGAATATACACATATATGTGTGTATATGTAGAAATGGAATCTTGGAGTATGAGAATACATACTGAGTAAAAAAAGTATGGCTCATGTTAGTTTATAGTTTTTATTTTATATTTGGTTTTTATTTGATTACCAGCCTATAGATTTTCTTTGCCAACTTCCAATTGTATATAAGGGCGGCGCAGCCGCATATGGATACTCAAATTTCAATTGTGTATAAGGTTAGTTACATGTGGTTACATATTCAACCGGATGCAACCTCATATGCAACTGAAAATTGTAAGTTGCAACTTCCAGTTTTCATATATATATATATATATATATATATATATATATATATATATATATATATATATATATATATATATATATATAGGAATATGTTGTACTTGATGATAAATTCATATTTCATGCACAAATTGTATAAGTCATGTTTTGTAACTGTCAACGGATGAGGCATTATAACTTTATCCGTTGATATGAAGCTCATCAACGGATGAGGTTTTGTAGCATACCGCAGTATCTCTATTTATCAGTTGATAGTGTTTTTATCCAAAGTCATGTTAACCATCAACGGATAGGCAGAATAGGGTAGCCAATTATAAATAAGCTATGCTATGTAGGGGGTGTTTGGGGGAACTTTTTTCCAGAATAAGTTAACTTATTTTAAGACAAAGTTAGAGATTCCTAACTTTTCAACTTATTTTTGCAACTTATTGAATCTCAAACATATATTAAATACTTGTATTAAAAAAAATTATCAAAATATAAAATTTTTACCCGAAAATAAGTCCATAAGCCCATGAAATAAGTTTAGTCAAACAGGCTAATAATTCTGTCTAAGTGAAAGTGTATCAACGGATGAGGACAGAATTCCATCAATGGATAACAGCTCAATCAAACATCAACGGATTTAGCCTAATCAACTATCAACGGATGATAGTGTTCAATGCTAAACGTATGATCAATATCACTTTCATCCAATTCTAGCTGGGGATTATCAGTTGATAAAGACAGGTTGGACTGACAGATCACATGGGTTGATAGTAGGTACAAAAAGCAGTATGGCAGCCATACTTTGGAAACAAAGAAGAAAGAAACATTCCATTTACACAATGAATACAAGAAAAGTGCAAGAGACAAATCTGTACACAAGGACAACCTTTCGGCTTCATGTGGATTTGGAGTGGAGTAGCAAGTCAACTTGGATTAGATTAGTATTATCTTATTCTAGGTAGTACTTGTAAACTTGGGATATAAAACCAAGTGTAGCAACTCTTTGGAAAGATAAGAAAACTGTTTTGTAAGTTTTATTTCGCTTAGATTTTCTTGAATATCCTTAGAAGCAAAGAGTTGTAAAACAGCAGTTGTGTACTTTTGTTTCACAGAGTTTTCTTCGAATAAAAGTCTCAGGTGGTACATTTAACCACCTGATTTTTATGTGTTTGTTAATCATTCCTTATACAGCTATTATCTCCTTATAGATTTCTGTGGTTCTTATCAGAAATTCATAAATATCAAGAATTGTATTCAACCCCCCCTTCTACAATTATACAAGTGTGTAATCTGGGAATAACAATTGGTATCATAGTAAGCTTCTAACATATTTGAAGTTTAAGATCAACACACTTCCATCATGTCTAAGAAGGATTATGGAGTAAAGATACCAGTTCTTGATAGAGAGAATTACTTTCACTGGAAAGTAAAAATGCGTCTACATCTCATGTCTATTGATGAGGGTTTTGTGGATTGCATTAAGAAGGGTCCTCACGTTCCAATGAAGACTGCGTCAAGAGTTGGCCTTGCTAAAGATGCGCCTGACATTCGCATTCCCAAACCTGTTTCTGAGTGGAGTCTTGAAGATTCGACAGAAGTCCAAAAAGACAAAAGGACCATGAATATTCTGTTTAATGGTTTAGAAACAGACATGGTTGACAATGTTATCAACTGTACTACCTCCAAGGAAGTATGGGACATTGTTCAAACCCTATGTGAAGGTACATAACAGGTGAGGGAGAACAAGATGCAACTAGTGATCCAACATTATGAGCACTTCCATTTCAAGAATGGAGAGACATTGAATGACAAAGTTATTAGATTTCAAAAGCTACTAAATGGCTTGAAACTGTATGGAAGAATCTACCAAGTGAAAGATTCTAATATCAAATTTCTGAGATCACTGCCCAAAGAGTGGAAGCCAATGACTGTTTCTCTGAGAAACACTCAAGAGTACAAGACATTTACTCTTGAAAGGCTCTATGGAACCTTAAAAACATATGAGCTAGAAATGGAGCAGGATGAAGTGATTGAGAAGACTCAAAGGAAAAGTGGGTCAGTTGCCCTTGTTGCCAACTTGGAGCAAAAGGAGGAGAAGAGGACAGAGGTTGCTCATTCTACACCAAACAAGGAGGTTTGTGAAGGTGGAGCAGAATCAAACAGGAGCAAGGAAAAGGTGTCTGAAGAATTGAATGTCCTTTAGCAGGATGAATTGGATGAGATAGATGAGCATTTAGCCTTTCTATCTAGGAGATTCTCTAAGCTGAAATTCAAGAGAAACTCTGGGATGGCCAAGCCATTTAACAAGGATTTCTCCACAAGCAAATTTGTGGATAAATCCAAAATTAAATGCTACAATTGTGGAATTGCTAGTCACATGATAAATGAGTGCAGGAAGCCTAGGTCTGAGAGCAAGGGAAAGTCAACTGAAGCTGTTGACTACAAAAGAAATATTTTGATCTTCTCAGACAGAAAGGAAAGGCATTCATGACCCAAGAGTATGATTGGGCTGCTGATGGAAATCATTCTGATGATGATACTGAGTATGTCAATCTTGCATTGATGGCTGATTCTGGAGAACAGGAAGCAAGTTCATCTAGAAATAAGGTATTTTCTACTAATCTCTCTGAGCTCACCAAAGAGGAATGCAATAGTATTATAGATGAAATGTCTACTGAACTATATCACTTGAGTGTTACTATTAAATCACTTACTAAAGAGAACAATAGGATTAAAGAAACTAATCTGTTTTTAAGTGATAGAAATGCTGCTCTAGAAACTCAATTTCTAGAATTTGAGAAAATGAGAGTTGATTGCAATGATGCTAAAAATGAACTTGAAGCTGTGTTAAAAAGGGAACGAATTTTAAGAGATCGGCTTGAAAAAGAACAAGGGATAATTGCTAAATTTCAAAGCTGTAGGAACATTTCATAGAACATAGTAGAAGTCCAGGGAATAGAATCATTTGTGAAGGAAACCTGGAATAAAAAGAAGAAGGAGCTAGAACCTTGCCTTGAGGATCTAGACACTATTTGTGAATCAACGGATAGTGATCATCCGTTGACAGATGAACCATCAACGGATGAGAGGTATCCATTGACTAACAAAAAGTTTGTTAGTAAGAAGGAACTCAAGAAACTGAATAATCAGTATGGTCCAGTCGCCAAGAACTTTGTTTCTGGTGAAAGTAGCCAAGCCAAATCAAGTGAGAAGGCTAAAGCAGGAGATTTACACAACAAAAAGGTTGTTGGTAAATTAGATAATGAAAAGGTAGAAAGTGAGGGTAAAAAGAAAAAGAACAGAAATGGTAAGATATGCATCAACAAGAAAAACAATTATACTCCTGACAAGTTTAACCCTAGGAAAACTTGTAGTAATTGTAATAGTGTCAATCACCTATCTTCTAATTGTAAGTCTGTTAAAAAAGGTATTGTTCATATACCTCATTCTATACCATGTATGCCTGCAATGCCTGGTTTGTATGAGAATGCTCATTTTACAAATCCTTATGTGAACATGCCTTGTGGTCCTAATCCTTATTTCCAATCTGTGAATATGCCACAAATGACATGGAACATTCCAAGCATGAATAACATGTATGCTAATCTTCCAAAAATGCATGCACCAAATTTTCATGCAAATGAACATCCATCTAACCATATCACTCAAGCATCTACACCTAAGATGAAGAATGCCAAGAGTGCAAAATCAAAGGTTAACAAGAAAGGACCCAAGGAAGCTTGGGGTACCAAAATCAACTTGATTTGTTTTTGGAATGTGTGCAGGGGAACAGAAGGAATCTATGGTACCTGGACAGTGGATGTTCTAGGCATATGACAGGAGATTCAACCCTGCTCACAGAGTTCAATGAGGCAGCTGGCCCTAGGATTACCTTTGGAGATGATAACAAATGATATACTAAGGGATATGGCTTGATTTCAAAAGACAATGTCATCATTGAAGAAGTGGCCTTAGTTGAAGGTTTGAAGCATAATTTGCTGAGAGTTAGTCAAATCTGTGACAAAAGACTATGAAGTAAGGTTCACAAAAGAAGCATGTGTTGTACCTGCCAATGGGGGCAACAATGTGGTATTGACAGGCTTTAGAAAAGGAAATTTATACATAGCTGACTTCAACTCAGTATGTTCAGAATCCATTACTAGTCTCTTCAGCAAAGCAAGCAAGGATGAGAGTTGGCTATGGCATAAAAAGCTGTCACATTTGAATTTTAAAGTTATGAATGACTTGGTAAGAAAGGACCTTGCTAGAGGAATCCCTCAATTGGAATTTGTCAAAGATGGACTGTGTGATGCCTGACAATTAGGGAAATAAAAGAAATCATCCTTCAAAAGCAAGACAGAGTCATCCAGTGTTCAGCCACTTCAATTGCTACATATGGACTTATTTGGTCCAGTAAATGTCATGTCAATTTCAAAGAAGAAATACTGTCTGGTGATTGTAGATGATTTTTTTTTAAGTTTACATGGACCTTCTTTCTGCACTCCAAGGATTGTGCAAGTGAAATCATCATCAATCATCTCAGATTAGTAAACAATGGTTCTAAAGTCAAAGTAAAAAGAATCAGGAGTGACAATGGCACTGAATTCAAAAATTCCACAATGAAGATTTACTGTGAAGAGAATGGAATTGTCCATGAGTTTTCTGCTCCTAGAACACCTCAACAAAATGGGGTTGTTGAAAGGAAAAATAGAACTCTCATTAAAGCAGCTAGAACACTGTTAAGTGAATCAAGACTGCCAACATATTTCTGGGCTAAAGCTGTCAACACTGCATGTTTCACTCAGAATATCTCATTGGTCAATCAAGCTAGAGGAATGACTCCTTATCAGTTATTGACCGACAAGAAGCCAACTTTAGCTTTTCTTCATGTCTTTGGATGCAAGTGTTTTGTGCTAAGGAATCAAGGAGATCACTTGGGCAAATTTGAGGCAAAGGCAGATGAAGCTATTTTTGTTGGATATGCAGCAGGGAAAGCGTATAGAGTCTACAATCTAAGAACCAACAATGTTATGGAATCTGTACATGTTGTGTTTGATGATCAAAAGATTCTAGGTCTAAATGATGAAGGCTTCCATGAAAAGTTGAAATTTGAAAATGAGGTAGAAGGAAGAATGTACAATGATGATTATGAGGAAAATGAAGATCATGACCATGATAATTCATCAAGAGTTGTTAGTCCAACTAGAAGTGATGCTCACACTAGAAATGAAGCATCCGTTGATAGTCATATTGAAGCATCCGATGCATCCGTTGACAGGAACTCTCATGCATCCGTCGGCAGGCAAAATGGAGCATCCGTTGATAGACAAAGAGATGCATCCGTTGACAGTCAACTTCATAATTCTGCAAGGACAACAAACTCAGGGGGAGTTTCTCAAAGTCAAAACTCAATGACCAATCAACAAATCATGCTCATATAGATGAAGCAACCTCATCCAGATCAAACCTTCCACCTTCAAGAAAATGGACTAGAGATCATCCTTTCGAGTTAATCATTGGTGAATCAAATTCAAGGGTCCAAACTAGGAGGGCCACTCAAGCAGAATGTCTAAACAGTAGTTTTTTGTCTCAAGAGGAACTTAAGAAAGTGGAAGATTCCCTTCTAGATTTAGATTGGGTCTTAGAAATGCAAGAAGAGCTAAATCAATTTGAAAGAAGTAAAGTATGGAAACTTGTGCCCAAACCTGATGATAGAAGTGTCATAGGTACTAAATGGGTTCTCAAGAATAAGACAGATGAAAATGACATAATTGTGAGGAATAAAGCTAGATTAGTGACAAAGGGCTATTCTCAAGAAGAAGGGATAGATTTTGATGAAATTTTTGCTCCAGTGGTAAGACTTGAGGCAATAGAATCTTCCTAGCCTATGCAGCACATGCCAATTTCAAAGTCTATCAGATGGATGTCAAAAGTGCCTTTCTAAATGGGGAACTGGAAGAAGAGGTTTATGTCCATCAACCTCCTGGCTTTATAGATCCAGAATTTCCAGAATATGTATATCTTCTCATGAAAGCACTTTATGGTCTGAAGCAAGCACCAAGAGCCTGGTATGACACTTTATCTCAATTTCTTTTGGAGAATCACTTCACTAGAGGTACAATAGATAAAACCCTATTTCATAGGAATATCAATGGTTCTTCAATACTTGTTCAGATCTATGTAGATAATATTATTTTTGGGTCTACAGATGAGAAACTTTGCAAAAAGTTTTCCAAACTTATGCAAAGTAGGTATGAAATGAGCATGATGGGTGAATTAACTTACTTTTTTGGCTTACAAGTGAAGCAAATTAATGAGGGCATTTTCATAAGTCAAACAAAATATATTTATGACCTTTTAAAGAAATTTGATTTAATGGACTGCACCTCTGCAAAAACACCTATGGCCACTGCAACCAAGCTTGAGTTGAATACTAAGGAAAAGTGTGTGGACATCTCAAGCTATAGAGGCATGGTAGGCTCACTTCTATATCTAATAGCTAGTAGACCTGATATAATGTTTTCTACTTGTCTTTGTGCTAGATTTCAAGCTGACCCTAGAGAGTCTCACTTGATTGCTATTAAGAGAATTTTCAGGTATCTCAAGGGAACACCAAACCTTGGCATTTGGTACCCTAGAGATACTGGTTTTGATCTAATTGGCTATTCAGATGCAGATTATGCAGGTTGCAGAATTGATAGGAAAAGTACAACAGGCTCCTGTCAATTTCTAGGGAACAAGCTTGTTTCATGGTTCACTAAGAAACAGAACTCAGTCGCTACTTCTACAGCTGTAGCTGAGTACATTGCTGCTGGAAGCTGCTGTGCACAGATTCTTTGGATGAGAAATCAGCTTTTTGACTATGGTTTCAAAGTTGACAAGATTCCAATTTTCGGTGACAACACTAGTGCTATTGCCATCACTGAAAATCCAATGCAACATTCGAGAACCAAGCATATTGACATCCAATACCACTTTATCAGGGAACATGTGATGAATGGTACTGTGGAAATGCACTTGTGCCAACTGAAAAGCAGATTGCAGATAATTTCACAAAACCTCTTGATGAATCATCATTCACAAGATTGGTAAGTGAACTAGGTATGCTCAACTTCTCTATTTCCTAGGCATATTTGCAATAGACGCTGCATTGCAGCTAGAAATGTGTTTTGATTTACTTGAGAATTAAAACTCTCAGAAAAATTTTCTGCAGAAATTTTGTCCAAGGCAAAATTACCTTATCAACGGATATCCTTTTATCCATTGGTAGTATAAACACATTACAAGATTTTCGTATGTCAACGGATAACAGGTTGTCCACGTCATCAACGGATAATCTGTATTTAAAACGTTTACTTCTTATCCATTGACACACTTTCTTGTTGGTAAATCTTATCCGTTGATAGATTTACCCCTTTTAATTTCTAGCCATTGATAAACTGCCACTACACCATAAAAGGCCTACGGCAACGCCCAAAAAGTGTTGCTGTAGGCCCAAAATATGTTGCTATAGGCCCAAAAAAACCCCAAAGGCAACATTTTGCTGGTGTTGCTATTTTTGTCGTTGCCTTTGGGGTCAATGGCAACATTCTTATTCTCTATGGCAACATCAGTTTTAATGTTGTCATAGACTTGTTATAGCAACATTATTATTAGTCTTTAGCAACCTAATACTATGTTGCCTTTGTGTTAAACATTTTTTTTAAAAAAAGTGGGTCCCACCAGTGGGGTCCACTTTTGGGACCCACCGTGGGGCCCACTTTTTTGCCAACACAAATTTTGACCTACAACAACATTTTTTAACGTTAATTTTCCTTTTGCCAAAACTTTATAACATCAATGGCAACACTTTTTGTACGTTTAAGACAAAATACAAAATTCGAATATATGCATTCCCAAATCAAACATAACCTGCTTTTTTTCATTTCAACCAGGCATATCATACTACATAATAATCGAAACCAACAATCTAGATTCACTAGAGTCATTAACCAATTACATCGCAAGATACATAATAAACTAGTTAACTACAAACTTAATACTAGCTCTTGATAATGTCATAAACTAACAGCTTGTCTGCAACCTCTGTTATAATGGGCGCCGTTGAATTCTGCATCAACCCTTAGAACAAGTTTGTTATGTCTAAAGAAGTTCACCGTCGTTCCCAACAAGCAATTGCCTAGTCCATGAGAACACAAGCTGAATATGTGATCTGGAAACATAAACAAGAGAAAACCTAATCAATAAAGTAACTCATCTCCGAGCGAGAAGTACACAAATAAACTATGGCAATAGACACAACTCCCAACTAGTTGATAGGAAAAGAATTTAGAAAAACCTGCAAAGTACTGTCCAGTGTACCATGGGAAAGAGCATCTTTGTGTTAGGAATAATTCATGAGTTGTGATGTTAAGAATAGAATTTTACTTATACTTCTTGTATATCCTGATCTTATAAAGGATTTAGCACTTTGTATAGGAGATATGTGTTAGACAGTAATCTATAGAGTTTAAGTCAGGAATGAACAGTGCATCGAGTACTACATGTCTACATGTTAGGAACTGAGATTGAATCCTGATATGTCAAGTCAAATACTGATCAAGTACTGATGGAATGGTCAGATCCTGATGCAAGAAGGAATCCTGATATCAGCCGTGTTACTGATGATATCATTATGGATGCTATAGAAACTGGCAAGTGCTATAAAACAGGATCTTTGTTTGAGGAACAAGCAAGAAGATTTTATGAAGGAAAGAATTTTCTATTGATGGAAACTATCAACTGGACGGCAGAACATTGTCATGTATAGATTATCTTTCTGTGATTAGTTGATAGGTAGCATTATAAATACTCTCTCTATATCATTGTAAATAGAGTACATGAGTTCGAGTTGTGAGTTTTGTATGCGTAGCTCTGTATAAGGTTTGTATTCGAGAGTTCGAAACAAACAGAGAGAGAGAGATTTATTTTGTCAGCAGCTGCTAAAGGTATTTGTACACCTTTGGTAGAGTTTGTATTTGATCTTATTAATACAAACAGTTTGATTCATTCATTTATTCTTGTTTATCTAATCAAGCAAAAATCAGACACGATTATATAACTTGTATTCAACCCCCCATTCTACAAGTTATTCGAGTTAACACTTTGCATGTTCTATTAGTTAATAAAATTCAGATTTATCACTTGAATATAACAAAAATAGTTATATCTAAAGACATGCAGGGGTACCCTTCTCTGTGAACAATTAAAGGATATATGCTATAATAGCCAAGTTCAAAGACAAAAATCTACAGCAAGGACATCTGACTACAATCAAAAGATTAAAGCAGAGGAATAAACAACACTTGGGATGATGATTTAGTAGTAAAAAAAAAGATGTTTGACAAATACAGTTATGACCACTGTATAGCTTAGGATCTCAATAAGTTCTTGGTGCATAAAACCCATATTTCGTGTCCAAAAAAACCCAATAGATCTTGGTCCTTACTGCTGAATTTCTAGCACCTCCTGCGGGGAAAAGAAAAACCAAACGAGTAATGTAAGTGATATACTATACATAATAGACGTGAATGCCTGCAAATGTCATGCAATAATGTTTCAACATAATTTATAATAGATTTAAGATTGCTACAAGTTCAGGACAACATTTAGTAGAATTACAGGAGTTTTGAAAGGAAGCTTGTTGTGCTTTGAAAATCCAAAGTTATAAGCAATTTCACAATACGAATTATATCAATAGATTAAATACAGCAAACTTACTGACGCCTTACTGATGGGTACCCAAATTTTCCTGGTTTCCTTTACCAACATCATTTCTTCCTCATTATAACCATTCGAAAGAAAATCTGTTAACAGTGATGGATCAAAATGTTAACACATATCACAGCTAAGGCAAACCACCCCAAAAGTATTAGGTCCATTGGGGCCTGGCCTCAATCAAATGGACCTACCTGTTATATACATAGCAGCTATTAAAACATATGATATAAAAAATAATTAGGCAGTTAAATAGGTAACGATATTAAAGTTCTACTGCATTGTCACGCGAAGTAAAATTGATATTTATATCAGCACATCCAATACCATAAAGGATATAATAATTTAAAATTAGTTGAGCAACCAGGAGAAGATCTATCATTTTGAAGACCATGAAATCACTCCTTGTAAATATGCAGTGTCTCAAGGGTCTAAAGTAACATGATTGATTAGTGAGTTTGGGCTTCTAACTTTTTGAATCATAAAAAAGTATTAATACTAGTTGGTGGTTACAAAATAGAATTTAATAGATATACCTAATTGTGTAACACATTCATCTATTTCTTCATTACACTAATTGTATGATACATCAAACATAAATAATGAATTAACTAGAGACAAGACTGATGCAAAAACTAGAACATAACACATTGAATTTTGTATCCAAAATTTAGGTGTGTACCTGATGAATGTTTTATATTGTTAAATTTCTGTTAGAAGAGCTCTCTTTCATCTTTCGTTGTTGTTTAAAACTTTGAAACTAAATACATCGAACAAGAGCAATTTTCCTGCACTTACAACTTCCTCATCAGATTCATCTTCAGAATCTGAATCAGAATCATCACTACTATCTGCTTTCTTTTTTTCTGCAACTGAGCCATTTTTAGTAATAGTTGGTGCTGGAGCCTTTTTCACTGGAGCTTTGGCCTTGGGTTCCTAAATTACCAACTATTAGAACAACATATATACATAATTCCGAAAAGGAAGCAAAGAACAGTAATGCTTACGAATATACCATATTCTTGCAACGTACATGTAGCAGTTTTTGGTTTATAATTTAGAGCACTCCGTTCAAAATTTAACCAACAAAACTAGCGGAGTGTACCTTATATGTCATATTCAGGTTTCTTTGAAAAACCATTAGCAAATTGATTCCAACATGCAGCACCAACTAAAGATTTGCGCCTGCTCGCTGCACTCAGTGTATTTATTTTTGTAATTTACCTTTGATGCCCAGTGACGCTATGCCTATTGACAAACATCTCTGATATCTCTTCCAAACATACTAAATATAAAAGTAAGATCAGATGGGTAAATAATGTAATGATTTGCAGTTGGCAGGGAATTGTTCTATATTATCCAAATAACAGTAATGTTCGAGTATAGTACAGATTATCTTACTCCTTTGTAGTAGTAGCAAATTCAGCTAATTCTGATTTTGTCAAGTAGCAACAATTCAGGTTAGAGTCAAAATTTAAAACAAACTACAATTTTTAACAATGAAAACCTAAACAAATCATGTGACCCTTTAATGAGAATGTTTTACCAACAAGCATTACCAACTTAAAATAAAGTCCCATAATAATATTATCTTATTTCTTACACATAAATCAACATAATTATAATTACTTGTGTTATTTCTAACTTACATTTTCAGACTCTTCAGATTTTGAATCAGATTCATCACTGCTCTCGTCTTTCTTCTTGGCTGATACAGAACCATTTTTGGCGG
This sequence comes from Kitagawia praeruptora, assembly GCA_037693485.1. Taxonomy (NCBI): domain Eukaryota; kingdom Viridiplantae; phylum Streptophyta; class Magnoliopsida; order Apiales; family Apiaceae; genus Kitagawia; species Kitagawia praeruptora. The sequence continues at coordinate 65,963,998 of CM075351.1, forward strand.
CAGCTGGAACTGTTTTCATAGAAACTTTGCTCTTGGCCTCCTAAATTAATGACTGTTAGAATGGCAAACATAATACTGATACCACAAATCATTCCAACAGGTAGGTATGAAACAGATTAATTTTTACAGTCCTTATTGATAAACCATTATTCTTGCAATGTTTAAAAAGAAATCTATAACTCAAGCAGCAAATGAATTCCTTTAATAAATGTACGATATTAGCAGCACAATATTACATTTTAAGCACTAGAACAGACAAGATTTGTATTCATGACTTTAATGTACACAAACTATATACAACCTTCAAGTCCAAAAAATGAAAAAACTACTATAAATATTCTTAATTTAAACACCAAAGAAATCATGTCACCCATGCCCAATTATGTTGTACCGAGACGTTCATATTGCTATATCATGAGTACATAGTCAAGTAATCTACAAAACTGAACATAACCAAGCAATATTAATCTTAGAACAGTATTTCATTAACTCACATCATCCTCGGATGACGAATCCTCTTCAGAGCTACAGTCTTTTGGAACAATAACAAGTACTCACAAAACATAAACAAGTACTCACAAAACATACTAATAAATATCACATTACAACGAGAAAATAGAAACGTGTCACAATCCATAAAGAAAGTGTAAATACCTTAAAGTGGAAGCCCCAAATCGAACACAATAAAACCCTAATTTCATGCCCCAAATCGAACACACTGAAATCCTAATTTCAAAGCCCCGAAATTGACCGACCCGTTTCAAGCCCTAACTCCAAATTAATCCTGAGAAAGAGAAATAAAGCCCAGAATTAGTGAATTAAATCCCTAAACTAAATCAATTGAACCAACTGAGAGCTGCATGTGTGTGTACGAGTGTGAGTAACAGAGAATTAGAGTAACAGAGAATGTGAGAGAGGGGAGAAAGAAAGGGAAGAGAGAATCGAGTGTGAGTATCGAGTGTGTTTGAGTATTGAGCGGAGAGAGAGGAGAGACATGGAGAGAGTTGTGTCTGAAAATGAAGGTCAGGAGTGTTTTAGCGGTCTAAAATTTGGTTGGGCGGTATTTTTGCCGCTCACCAAACTTTAGCTCGAAATTTTTTTTTCAACATTTTATTTAATTATTTTATTTCTTTATTAAATATTTAATTCCTTTTTTTGCTAAATGATTTCTTTTACATAATTTGAATTAATATATTAAAAAAAAATTACATAAGAAAATATTTATTTATTTATTGATATATTAAAATATATTTAGAAAATAAATTATTATTTTTGCCGCTCACCAAACTTTAGCTCGAAATTTTTTTTCCAACATTTTATTTAATTATTTTATTTCTCTATTAAATATTTAATTCCTTTTTTTTGCTAAATGATTTCTTTTACATAATTTGAATTAATATATTCAAAAAAATTATATACGAAAATATTTTTTTATTTATTGATATATTAAAATATATTTAGAAAATAAATTATTTTAAAATTTTTGTTTAATAATATTTAATAAATATAAAATAAAATTACACATCTTAAAATGTTTTAACATTTTTAGTGAAATATTCACTCTCTAAAGGAATATTCTAGATTTTTATAAAAATAATTTTATTATTTTTATTCAAAAAAAGTAATTTTCATGTGAAAAAAGGTTAAAATTTTTATTTGTAGTAGAAAATATAAAATTTTGTTCATTGCAAAATTATGGCAACACAATTTCAGACCTACGGCAACACACAAACACTTTTATTCTATGCCAACATATTTTTGCTACCTAAGGCAACATAAAAATGATAATGTTGTATTAGCCAAAAACATGCATGGCAAAGGCAACATATCCAAAGGCAACATAGGCTCTAGATGTGGTCATAGGCCTTTTATGGTGTAGTGTGCATACGACCCTGTATGTATAATCATGGTTACTTTTTTTTACCTAATTCATTTATCTCTGACAGTTACTTTTGCCCAATAGAATAATTTCTTTCAATTATTCTGTGATTAAATTCTGAGAAGTATAAAAGCTGTCTAACCCTCTAACGTTTCACTTCTTACCTCTCACGAATTTTCTTAAGCAAATTGACTACATATTTCTCTTCACGAAGTTCTCTGTAACTCAAGCTTTTTACTCCAATGGCACCTATTGTTAAGATGATGTCTGTTGTGCCCAAAATCTCCATGGGCTAGATTTAGGCCCATTAAGCTATAGGGTTTGATCCATACGAGCCAGAAGATTGATCCAGTATGAGTTATGAAGATCAGATAGAAGAAATGACTAAGGAAGTATGAGTATCAAGAGGTTCCCAATGTATAGGAAGCTGAGCTAAGCACTAGAAGACCAGGTTCCTCCAAGCAGAAGAGTTCGAGTTAGCATAGCAATAGCCATAGAGATGATAAAAGCATACGAAGAGTTATCCAGTCTAACTAGTTTGTTATTTGTGCAGGTACTGACACCCAAAGGGAGGTCCCTAAGCGATATGTCCCGAAATAAGAAGGTCCCTGAGAAACAGGCTCCTGAAACGTAGGTTCCTGAGCACCAGGTTCCTACGAGTTGCCAACAGAAAGTTCTAGGAGTCATCTAGAACAGATAAACAAATTGGTATCTGAGTATAATTCTAGGGCGCAGATGATCCTAGAATAACTCTAACCAATGAGAGAATCATAAGTGGAGTACGAACTCGAGTTCTACTCCACTTAGCCAAACTAGTTCGTGAAAGGCTCTAAAGGAACCTGAGTCCAACACGAACTAGGTGACCGAATACAGCTATTCCAGTAAGAGACAGAATCATATTAGAACTACGTGAGCTTGATCCCTATAAATACAAGGGTACGTAGGCACCTCAGGGTACGACGCATTAAGTTCTCTGATTTTCTCTAAAGGCACCTGAGATTATTTGGAGATACCCTCGAGCTCAGCTCAACCCCCACAAACACAACCCAAACCTTTTCATAGAACAGTTGATCGCTAGCCTATACAACTACCTGTAAACCTCACATAAGTTGATTACAAAATCCACTCATCAACATTGGCGCTAGAAGGAGGGGATAGTTAATATCTTAAGAGTGGAAAAGATGTCAGGCAACTCGGATAGCGAAGCAACCCGTTCTGAACGACAGATTCATGAGGGGAACACATCTCCTCCCAGAGCACCGAAGGTTACTAAAGCAGCCATGATGGAAATCTTAAAGACTGTGGGAGAACGTTTGTCGACTTTGGAGCAAGCTTCGAGCAAAAAGAAGAAAAAGAAGGCAAAGAAAAGCAAGAAGTCGAAGGTTACTCCGAAACAGTTGAATTTTGAAGAATCTGAGAATGGAGAGGAGGTTCCAGACGATGGTGGAGAACCGAAGCAAGATAATGGTGATGAAGATATGGAGAATCCTGAGAAGAGTAAAACTGGTAGCAAGGATCGTACAGGGTCCAAGGAAAAGAAGAAAACCAAGACTGGAGGTTCCTCAAAGAAAAAGAAGAAAGATAAAGACCCATCTGTCGAGATAATTGAAGAAGAAAGCACGGATTCAGATGAGGATACTGAAGAATCAAGCGCTGCAGAGTCGCAAGAGGAAGAAGGAACGAGTAAGAAGACAAAGGCGGAAGCTATTGGGGAGGTGACAGCAGAAGATGTCAAGAAAATTTTGGCTCAACTCAAGGACGAAAAGAATCTTGCTGTGAACCCTATAACAGCTTCTCCTTTCACCAAGAAGGTTCGAAAGTCGGCTCTGCCTAGGTCTTATAGGCCTTCAAATGAGTTGAAATTCGATGGGACTACTGACCCCATTGAGTACCTTAGTCGTTTTGACACAGAGATGGATGTTTATCAAGTGAAGGAAGCCACCAGGTGCAGGTTACTGGCTGCAACTCTACAGGGCGGAGCCCATCAATGGTTCAAAAGGTTACCTGCAGATTCGATTGGTTCTTGGGCAAGTATGGGGAAGCTCTTTGTCACTCAATTTAGAGCATCTGTTGCATTCGCACCACCAACCAATACCTTAGCCAATATCAAGCAAAGACCTAGTGAGACATTGACAGAATATTTCAAGAGGTTTAATGCGGAGGTTCCTAAAGTTAGGAAAGCATCTGAGGAAACAATAAAGAATTTCTTAATTGCTGGAGTCAAAGGAGGCTCAGATTTTTGGAAAGCACTGCAAGGAAAAGAACCAGAGACGTTGGCAGATTTTTATGCCCAGGCAGAACCCTTTCGACTGGTGGAGGAGTCTCTAGCTGAATTAAGGAAGGATCCAGATTTTGTAAGGCAAAGTGGAAGCAAGAGGTCGAGACAAAGAAGTCCCAATGGTCGTGACAATAAAAAGGTGGTTAGTCGCACATCCCAGGTGAAGCCTGAAGCTGTGAATCCTACTAAACCTGTCATGAGTCAGGTACCGCCACCAGCTTCCTATAACAGCAATAAACATGAGAGACCTGTCTATGAAACTTTCACCTATTTGGTAGCTCCGATTGATCATATTTACGCAGTGAATGAGAAGTCCTCATGGTTTAAGAAGCCTTTCAGAACCGGTCCCCCAGGGAATAAGAATGAACGCCCATACTGTGACTTCCATGATAATAATGGGCATAATACTGCAGATTGTCGTCACCTCAGAGATCTAATTGAAACTCTAATCAGACAAGGGCAATTGAGTGAGTGGGTGGCTCAGGAAGAAAAAAAATATAGAGATGAGAAGACTCAGAAGACACAGACACATGAACCTGTCGTGATGGAAGGACCACCTAAGGCTGGGTGCATACGCACAATTATAGGAGGTCCCCACATTGGAGGAAGCAGCAGGAATGCCATGGAGAGGTATACCCGTGAGGCTAAAGAACGTCCTTTAACCAGTATTTACAATCTGTCACAGAGGTCCCCAAGGTTGTTTGAAGGAGAGGATGCAGATATTACTTTCACTGAAGAAGATGCTTCCTGGGTACATCATCCCCATACTGATGCTTTGGTTGTTGAGGCAGGAATTGGGTCTTATGAGGTTCATCGAGTGCTAGTTGATAATGGAAGCTCTGTAAACTTGCTATCTTATTCAGCTTTCAAGAAGATGCATTTTCTGGATAAAGATTTAACTCCAACAAACGATACCTTGTACGGATTCACTAATAATCAGGTTCCTATTAAAGGTAAGATTCGTTTGCCAGTAACTTTAGGTGATAAACCATGTTGCATTACACAGTTGGCAGAATTCATCGTTATAGAAGAGAATATGAATTACAATGCTATTTTGGGAAGACCCATTTTGAAGGAGATGAGGGTAATAACCTCCATTTACCACCTCACTATGAAGTTCCCGACACCAAATGGAGTTGGTATTGTTCGAGGATGTCAGTATGAGTCTAGAGAGTGTTACACCAAAGCTTTGCAACATGCTGCTAGAGCTGCTAAATTGCCTGAACCTATGGACAAGGTTCCTGATAGTTTTCCAGGAAAGAACCCAGATAAAATAACACTCGACCTGCGTAGTACGCCCTTGGAAGGTTTTGTGTCAGCATCCTGTAGAGCTATCAGAATTGAAGAGATCATAGAAGAGGAACCTCATGCTGAGATTCCAGTTTTTCGGGGACCGGATACCCCTTACTTACTGATAGAAAGTGCACCCCCTACAGACAAGGATGGTGACGTGTGTATGGTAGAAGGATTGGATGAAGAAAAACCCCGAAAACTGAAACATAATGGAAGCAATGAAGACAGTCAGCCAACATCAAAGAGAAGGAATGTCATGCATGAAGTGCAGGAACCGTCTACCGTCCAGGAACCTCAAGAGGACTCAACTACGGAGATGGAGGTAGACTTGGACCCTCGAATGCCAGAAACCATGGTTAAGGCTGGACCAGCTGGTGAAACTCTGGATGTGAAGATCAATGACAAAGATGGTACAAAGGTGTTGAAGATTGGAGCTCAACTCGATCCAGCCTTAAAGGAATCCCTCATTACCTTTTTGGGCAAGAACCTGGATGTGTTCGCATGGTGTCATGCAGATATGGAAGGGATAGATCCAAGGGTCATGTGTCATAAGTTGAATATTGATCCAGAAAAGAAAGGAGTGAGACAGAAGCGAAGGCCAGTTAGTGGAGAAAGAGCTCAGGCATTGAAAGAAGAGGTCGACAGATTATTGGATGCAGGATTAGTTAAAGAATCTTTTTACCCAGTATGGTTGGCAAATCCTGTTTTGGTAAAGAAACCTAATGGAAAATGGAGAACCTGTGTAGACTTCACAGATCTCAACAAAGCATGCCCGAAGGACAGCTTCCCACTACCACGGATTGATCAGTTAGTGGATGCAACAGCTGGACATGCCCTCCTCAGCTTCATGGATGCATATTCAGGTTACAATCAAATCCCTATGTATGAACCTGACCAAGAGCATACTTCTTTTATTACGGATAGAGGTCTTTATTGCTATGTATGCATGCCATTTGGATTGATTAATGCTGGAGCCACATACCAACGGTTAGTGAATATGATGTTTAAAGACCAAATTGGCTATACTATGGAAGTATATGTGGATGATATGCTAGTTAAGTCTAAGGAAGCTGTTGACCATGTGAAGCACTTAGAAGAAATGTTTGGAATCTTGCGGAAGTACAGAATGAAGCTGAACCCTCAAAAGTGTGTGTTTGGAGTAGAATCAGGAAAGTTTCTGGGTTTCATGGTAAACCACAGGGGTATCGAAGCCAACCCAGCCAAGATTAAAGCGTTGATTGATATGAGGTCGCCGAGAACTGTGAGAGAGGTTCAGTCTCTTACAGGAAGGGTTGCAGCCTTGAATAGATTCATTTCGAGGTCCACTGATAAGTGTCAGGAGTTCTTTAAAGCTATAAAGAAAGGAAACAAATTCGAGTGGACCGCAGAATGTGAGATAGCGTTTGGAAAGCTAAAGGAGCATTTGGGGAGCCCCCCACTGTTAGCCAAACCTGTGGATGGAGAAACATTGATACTTTATTTGGCTGTGTCAGAGTATTCCATTAGTGCAGTTCTGGTTCGAGAAGAGAATGGACAGGAAAGCCCAGTTTACTATGTTAGTAAAAGGTTACTTGATGCAGAAACGAGGTACACAGGAATGGAGAAGCTGGTTTTCGCATTGATTCTGGCTTCCAGAAAGCTACGACCTTATTTCCAAGCTCACAAGATTGAGGTGAGAACCTCATATCCACTTAAGCAAGTGATGCATAGGCCAGAAACTTCTGGAAGAATGTTAAAGTGGGCTGTGGAGCTAGGACAGTTCGACATAGAATATAAGCCAAAGACAGCAATTAAAGCTCAAGCTTTAGCAGATTTCTTAATCGAATTTCCACCTCATGTAGAGGTTACTGGCCAAGAGGGGCCAAAAGAGGTGGTGGAAAAACAGGCAGACAATGACAACTGTGCACCCTGGTGGACACTGTATGTAGATGGAGCTGCTAACAGTGGTGGAGCAGGTGCAGGCATAGAACTAGTTAGTCCAGAAGGACACCAACTCTATAGCTCGATTCATTTTGCTTTTAAAGCCACGAACAATGATGCAGAATATGAGGCATTGATTGCAGGCCTCAAGTTGGCTTTGGAGATGAAAGTAGAGAATATCAGAGTGTTTAGCGATTCGATGTTAGTAGTTTGACAGATTCGTGGTGGTTTTCAGGCGAGAGGGCCAAGAACAGACTTATATTTGAGGTACTCCCAGGAGTTGATCGCAAGGTTCAAAGAGGTGAAGTTGGATCAGGTACCTCGAGGAAAGAATACCAAGGCGGATGCATTGGCCAAGCTAGGGTCACAGAGAGAATCCACGTTATTGGGAGTAATTCCACTTCAAATCCAGGAGCAACCAAGTGTTTTCAAGGAAGAGGTAATGGACATTGAATTTCCAGTTGAAGATTCCTGGATGACCCCAATACATCGTTACCTGGACAAAGGAGAGCTACCTCCCAATCAAAGTGATATCAGGAAGCTGAGGTATCATGCAGCCAGGTATGTAATTTATGATGGAGTTCTGTATAAACGAGGATTCAATCAGCCTTTGCTCAAGTGTGTAGCTGGAGAACAATGCAAGTATATCCTCGAGGAGATTCATGAAGGAGTATGTGGAAATCACTCGGGGGGTAATTCTTTAGCCATGAAAGTCCTTCGACAAGGATATTATTGGCCAACCATCAAAGCAGATGCTACAAAGTTCGTGCAGGCATGCAGTAATTGTCAGAGGTTTGCCAATTTTGATAGTCATCCTGTAGCCCCTATTAAACCGATTGTTAGCCCTTGGCCATTCGCTGTTTGGGGAATAGATCTCATTGGAGAGCTCCCGAAAGGAAAAGGAGGAGTGAAATACGCAGTGGTTGCAGTCGATTACTTTACAAAGTGGGCCGAAGCAGAACCACTTGCTAAGATTACAGCGTCAAAATTGACTGAGTTTGTGTTTCGAGCCATTGTATGCAGGTTTGGCATTCCACAGAAACTGATTTCTGATAATGGGAAGCAGTTCGATAGTAGAGAGCTTAGAGGATTATGTGAGCAGTTTGGAATCCAAAAAGCATTTTCAGCAGTATATTATCCGCAGAGTAATGGACAGACTGAAGCAGTGAATAAGATTATCAAGCACACTTTGAAGACAAGGCTTGAAGATAAGAAAGGAAGCTGGCCAGAGGAGCTTCCTGGAGTCTTGTGGTCGTATAACACCACGCCTAGAACTACAACTGGTGAGTCTCCCTTTTCCCTAACTTATGGTTGTGAAGCTATGGTACCTGTGGAAGTTGGAACAGGTTCCTTGAGAAGAAAGTATTTTGATCCCGAGAGCAATGAGGTCAATCATAGACTGTATTTGGACATGGTCGAAGAGTTGAGAGCAGATTCACAAGTGAAGTTAGCAGCATATCAACAGAGAGTTCGAAGGTATTACGACAAAAAGGTGAAGGCAAGACCTTTCAAGGTTGGAGACCTAGTTTTGAGGAAAGTCATGCCAAATACCAGGGTTCTGGCGCATGGAGCCTTTGGAGCAAATTGGGAGGGACCTTACCAGATAAAGTCAGCAATTTGGGAAGGAACCTACCACTTGATGGATATGGATGGGAACCTCATTCCAAGAGCTTGGAATGCAGAACATCTCAAGAAGTATTATCAGTAATTCTTTTATGTGTTTTTCTTAGGAAAAGTAAGGCTCTTTCAGCCCAAGAATAAAGGCAGCTTATTAGTTATAGCTGACCAGTATTTTGATTCCAGTATTTAATTATGCATGTACTCGGGGGGTACTTAATGTGAACCTCTCTACTTGCAAGACGATTTTTTTTTAAGTATTGATCGATGTATAGCTCTACGTTGAATATTTTGAGTGCATTATTTGCAGCTATAGCTCCTTAATAGTTCTTTTACGTAATAATCATTACCCAAAAGAACTGGGGGGGTAGTATTCCTACTTAGACAGTATTGCACATGCTATGATTTGATATTTCATATGCCAATTTGAAATTTTTGAAACAGGTTACCTAGATTAACAGGTTCCTGTAGCATTGTGTTGCATTTTGCAGGTTACCTAAGCTGACAGGTTCCTGTAGCATTGACAGTATGTGTGAAGTATGAATATGAATTGACAGAATGTGCAGACTACGATTGATTGATCAGAATTAGCTTGTGGACAGATTGTTGAGAAAAGGATAAAAGTCCCAGGTAGCTTCCTGGGCATCGAGCAAAGCCCCAGGTAGCTTCCTGGGCATCGAGCAAAGCCCCAGGTAGCTTCCTGGGCATCGAGCAAAGCCCCAGGTAGCTTCCTGGGCATTGAGCAAAGCCCCAGGTAGCTTCCTGGGCATCGAGCAAAGCCCCAGGTAGCTTCCTGGGCATCGAGCAAAGCCCCAGGTAGCTTCCTGGGCATCGAGCAAAGCCCCAGGTAGCTTCCTGGGCATTGAGCAAAGCCCCAGGTAGCTTCCTGGGCATTGAGCAAAGCCCCAGGTAGCTTCCTGGGCATCGAGAAAAAGTCCCAGGTAGCTTCTTGGGCACGAGAAAAGCTTCAGGTAGCTTCCTGAGCAAATGAGATTGAAAAGCCTCAGTTGACTGAGCACGGCATTGTTGCCAAAAGCCTCAAGTTCCTTGAGCACGTGAATTAAAGTCCTGACAAAAGGCATCTAAAGTCCTGACAAAAGGCACCTTAAAGAGAGGCCTAATAAGCTCTCCCTCATGTGGAACCGCCTTTGGCACATGGGAAGAAGGGATAAAATCCTTAGCATTTACCTTCATAAGATGTCTAGCCTGACACATGGAGAAGAGGAATCTGTGTGGACTCCCAGAACGGCACACAGGTTCCTAGACTCGCCTCGAGGCACAAAAAGGAACCAACATGCCTCGAGGCATGTTGGAACCTAAAGAATAGGATTGGGAGCCAAGCAGGCAACCTTTCCAAGAGATGACCCGAATTAAACAAGAGAAAGCTTCTACTAACGTTAACTGTTTTTTGTTTTATGCTTATTTTGCAGGATTAATACTTGAGGAACCTGGTCTTGATGAAGAAGAAATTATTAAAGAAGGCTACGGTTTAGATTATTGATACAAAATATAAACACAGAGGTTCCAAGTTTTACAATTCAGCTGGAGTTCGTTGCATTTATTTTGAGAATAGACAAGTGGAAATATGCATGTGTTCTGTTTCTTACAATGGGTTAGCCCACGTAAGCTTGACCATAGGAGTAAGGAAGCCGAATTATTCTCTAGTGCATAACAGCGTAGTATTTCATAAGGTTTTGAAGAAAAGTATGCAGCAAAAAGCAAATATCATACACCATAAAGAGAGTTATGGGTACAGAGACCCAGAAAACCAGCATGAAAGTTATTGGCACGAAGGCCATGGAAACCAAATTTAAAGATACATCTTGCGAGGCGTTACGAGGAGCCCGCGACCTCATCAAAAGTTATTAAAAGTGATCAAAAGTTTGAACATATGGATTTTGTTGAAATTACGAAGGAGGAACCTCATCGGAACCCTTGGTGGCCACAGGAGGAGTTGGAAGGATAGGCTGAACAACGTCAGGAGCAAGAACCTCTGCAGTCTCAAGGTTGGCACCTGGAGACCTCTCAACCGTTTTCACGGGAGGTACAGAAGTTGCAGCAGCAGCTTTCTCCTCGAAATCTTTGATCATCCCTACTACGTCTTCACCCAGGAGGGACCAGTCTATATTGGTCATCTTCTCCCATGTGGAACGTATGTAGTCATTAATACCTTCATCATAGCCTTCATCATATCTGGCCTTCTCCTTGATAAGTATGGATGACTTCACAACTTCAGCAGCAGCATTCAAGGCATCCACCTGGGCTTCCAGTTCATTGGTTCTTTCCAACATCGACAGTTTCTCGTCCCTAAGGATCTTGACCTGACCTTGAAGTTCGATTTTCTCATCTCTTAAGGAGGTCTCCACAATCTTTGCATTTCTGACAGCCGCAGTGGCAATGTTTGCCTTATCCTCACTAGCAGCTAGTTCTGTTTTGAGTTTGCGAATCTCTCCTTGAAGTTGGATGTCATATTGGGTCTTTACAGCAAACTCATCGCAGTATCTAAGAGCAAAGAAAGCAGATTGAGCAGTAGCAAATCTCATGGCGTGCATGGCTTTAGTAGAACTCATCTTACTCCAGGCAGCTATCGTCTCTGTAGGAACATGGGTGTCAATCATGTCCTTGAACAAGTTGGAGGATTGATCAGGATCGGTTTTTACTGCTTTGCTTTTCCTTGACGAGCGAGTCTGAGGAGCTGCTGAGAGGTCAAGAGTTGTCTGAGCAAACTTCCTCTTTGAAGAACCAGAATGAGTAGTTTGGGAAGCAGGAGTGCCAGGAATTTGATTAATAGGAGTTGCATTCAGCGGAACCTCCTTAGTTTCAGTCTTGAAAATCTCATCCACGTTCTTGGACCTTTTGATAAACGATGGGGCTTTTGGAGCCATATCTGCGAAAGAAAATACAAGAAAGTATCAGAGATTTATATACAGAATAAGCAGGTAAAAGTACAGGTGTATAACAATAGAAAAGAAAGGACAACAACAGGGAAACTCATACCAGAAGCTGAGGGTATAAAACCTAGGGCAGACAAATTATCAGGGGTCAATAGGATCATACAATCTCTTATGGCCGAAGAGTGCTTCAAAGCCTCTTCAGCTCTCATTAAACAAGCTCCAGTAAGAACAGTCTGTTTTGGAATTAATGGGCGGCAATTGAATTCAAAGCGGATAGAGGGGCAATCAAAGCAGTAAAGGAACTGCTCTTGCCATTGATCAAAGTTTTGTTTAACACCTTTTATACATCGGCCTTGATGACTAGGCCAGGCAGTCAGATAGAAACAACCAGAACCTTTCCCAGTGTCCTTCAATCTGAAGAAGTAACCTAATTCATGTGCAGATAGTGGGGTTGTGAACATGCTAGTGTACAGAATGTAGGTACTAATGGCTAACCTATATGAGTTAGGTGTCAATTGGAGAGGGGCCAAGCCATAGAAGTCAAGAACCTCTCTCAGAAAAGGGTGTAGAGGGAAGTATACACCAACTTTGAAGAAAGCAGCAGAGGTTACAACATTTGGAATACCTCGATCAGGTATCTTGGTATCAAACTTGTGAGCTCTCTCACCTGGCTTAGGGATAACAATGGAACAGGATGGACGAAAACATTCCTCATACAATTTCTCTAACCTAGTCAAGGTCATAAGAGAATCCATTTTTTCACAGAAAGGTACAATTTCTTGCTTATACAACTCCCTTTCAACGGACACTTCGTTATCAAAATCAGGATCTGGGATCAAACTATGATTAGGCTTAGACACTTCTTCTCCGTCAGAGGGCCAATCATCCCCCAAATCTACAAAGGAAGGGGTAGGAAGATTTGTAGAAGGTAAGGTCGAAGGTTTGAGAAGAATAGTTCCAGGTTCATCAATGTCTGGAACAACAACCCTAGACCTAGTTCTTTCCCCTATTGGCATCATAGAAGGTTGAATTGAAGATAAGTGGTCAGAATGTGTAGAATCAGAGGACATCTGCAAAAGACAGACGGAGAAAAATCAGGTTTTGAGTCTTCTAAAAGAGAAAATAGTGGTTCTAAAGTTCTTGGACAGACATAACTATGAGACACAGGGTAATCAGTGAATTACACAGAAGCTACGCACCATTAAAACGACTCACATCGACTACAGTATAAATCGAAAACATGTGTGTACAGAATATGAATGAACAATGTTGAGTCCCAGAAGAAGTCAGGGTCACAAGACCGTAAATCGATGATCAAACAAACAGGGTATAGAAAAAGACTGTGTGAGAAGCATGGAATAGATACAAATGTATACATACAAAGATTAGAAACGAAGAACATCGACATGCAAGACACAAAAGTGCAGACAAGTACGAAATGAAGTCAAAAGAGCAGAAAGAAAGCAAGTCATACCTTAATTAGAAGAAAGCGGCGACGGAGAGTTTGGATTGAGTAAGTGACCGTCGGACTTCTTTTTCCTCTTCTCTCTCTAAGGGTTTTGGAAGATATTTGGTAAAGGTAAAAACTAGACTTGGAGTTAGAAGTGTGTTTATATAATCAAGACAGTTCCGTACACGTGTCAGAGCATTAGTGGAGCGGTAAAAACGAAGGGGTATATGTGTGAAGGGCGTGTGAACCTTGGGAACTCATGCATTAACTACAGCTTCGGTAAGTGATAAGTTCAATTCGAACTTTGAGTTATCTCCAGCTGCCAACCCTTATCTCTTCCTATAGATTCTTAAATTATTAAATTTAAAAAGACGTAGAGTTGAGTGACGAATTAGATTCCCAGAGGAGCAAAATGCAAGCATCGAGTTGACTTCGAGAGCAGCTATCTGAAGAAGAAAATAGCAAGATAACAGGTTCCTTAATGCAAAGGAAGCTTACTCAAGACTATATTAAGCTGAAAATATTTTATGTCCTGTTTCCTACGCCGAGTTAACTCATGTAGGCTTGGATATAAAATGTTGAAGCGAGGTATTGTTACTAGAATGGTTTAGCATAGAACTTTTGATCGTAGAATTAGAATAGGTTCCTTTCACATTACATGATTTCAAGGAACCGGGGGGTACTTGTTGTGCCCAAAATCTCCATGGGCTAGATTTAGGCCCATTAAGCTATAGGGTTTGATCCATACGAGCCAGAAGATTGATCCAGTATGAGTTATAAAGATCAGATAGAAGAAATGACTAAGGAAGTATGAGTATCAAGAGGTTCCCAATGTATAGGAAGCTGAGCTAAGCACTAGAAGACCAGGTTCCTCCAAGCAGAAGAGTTCGAGTTAGCATAGCAATAGCCATAGAGATGATAAAAGCATACGAAGAGTTATCCAGTCTAACTAGTTTGTTATTTGTGCAGGTACTGACACCCAAAGGGAGGTCCCTAAGCGATATGTCCCGAAATAAGAAGGTCCCTGAGAAACAGGCTCCTGAAACGTAGGTTCCTGAGCACCAGGTTCCTACGAGTTGCCAACAGAAAGTTCTAGGAGTCATCTAGAACAGATAAACAAATTGGTATCTGAGTATAATTCTAGGGCGCAGATGATCCTAGAATAACTCTAACCAATGAGAGAATCATAAGTGGAGTACGAACTCGAGTTCTACTCCACTTAGCCAAACTAGTTCGTGAAAGGCTCTAAAGGAACCTGAGTCCAACACGAACTAGGTGACCGAATACAGCTATTCCAGTAAGAGACAGAATCATATTAGAACTACGTGAGCTTGATCCCTATAAATACAAGGGTACGTAGGCACCTCAGGGTACGACGCATTAAGTTCTCTGATTTTCTCTAAAGGCACCTGAGATTATTTGGAGATACCCTCGAGCTCAGCTCAACCCCCACAAACACAACCCAAACCTTTTCATAGAACAGTTGATCGCTAGCCTATACAACTACCTGTAAACCTCACATAAGTTGATTACAAAATCCACTCATCAACAATGTCCTCAACTGGATTCACCTATGAGAAGAACAATTTTGCTGCTTTGGTCGACACTGTGAATACTTCAGAAGTTTATCACACGATGATGAATTTCGTGAAGAACTGTAGGCTATCTTATGCTATGACTACCACCATACCCCTCATACATGAAGTCATTGAGGAAGTGTGGACATCGGCTGAGTTCAACAGTACTGATGATACACTTTCTTTTTCTCTTAAGGGTAAAAACCATGTAGCTAACTCTGATGTGTTAACTGCTTGTTAAAATTACCTGAGAATAATTGTTTGTCTGTACCCACCGATGATGAAATTGTTGCCAAGCTAAAGTCAATTAATTATGCTCTCATTACTGATAATTTAGGCAAAATTGTTAGGAAAGGTATGGTTAAAGAATGGAGTTATCTGTGTGATGCCTTCATTAAAACATTTTCTGGTAAAATTAGCAATTTTGATGCTGTTACAAAATCCATGCTAGTTATGCTATGTATGCTTTTAACTGATAAGTATTATAATTTTAGCACTCTAGTCATGTATGGAATAGCAGCTAAACTAGGTAACAAAAAAACTAGGGGCAAAAATATCTACTTTGCAAGATTTTTAATGCTCTTAGCTCTACATATGTCTGAGAATGAGCTATCCCTCTCTAACCCGGATAGCAAGTTCAATTGTTTTGTTCAGGAGAAGAGAGTATTAAGTGATTTAATTCGAATGGACTTAAATGCAGAAGTACAATTGATATATCTACCAATTGTTCAGGTAACTGTTTCCAACCTTGAAACTCCTATCTCCAACCCCCAAATTTCTTTGCCTTCTAGTGTCACAATGGGGTCTGTAGCTGTGACCAAACAGGCTCCTACCAAAGTGACCAAATCCAAAGTTCCAAAACCACAATCTAAAAAGCAAACCTCAAGTGTCTCTCAAAAGGCACCTGTTGTAAAACCTACCAAAACTCTCGAGGGGAGTGTGAAGGTGGTAGTGAGTGGTGAGGGAAATGGTGAAAACCCTAAGGATAAGGAAGGTGAGGCAGGTGCAACCAACATTCTAGTCTCTCAAAAGACTGTTAATGAACCTCCAAGCCAAGTTCTAGTTACATCCTCTCAACAGGGTGTAACTACTGAATTAAGTTCCCCACAAGGAACACTGCACAAAAGGGGCAGAGACACAACTAGCCCTATATCAAAAACCCGTGGAAGAAGAGTAAAATCTAAAACTATAAGGGAATCACAGGGTGCACACACTGTACCGGTAACTGTACCTTCTCAAACTCAGTTTGATGTGGCTTCAATAAATGTGGAGTCACAACCCCTAGATCTTAACCTTCAAATCGATACACATGATAATCCGCCATCACCAACTCTTTCTCTGGATGTAGACATGATTTCCACATAATTTCCTGATTCTCCATCTTTAAGACTCATGGAGAAGCCCCACTCACAAATTGGTGGTCATCATCTTTTAGATGATTTGTTGGACCATCAATCTTCCTTTCCAGAATTCTTAACACATACTGTGGCCTCAAATTTAAAATCAATCTCCACAGATTCAGTGTTGGTTTTCTCTTCAACAGATAAACTTTTTCCTTCTTCAACGGATATCCTTCATCCGTTGGTAAGTGTTTCTCCATCAACGGATGTGCCCACAACAAGCCATCCGTTGACATCTATAACTACCTCATCAACGGATATTCCTTATCCGTTGCTAGCTCATTCCACAGTTAATACACCTGAATTATCTGGCTTTCCAGTGTCAATTGTAGTAGAGCTAGTGGCAGTTGAAGCACTTCTAGGAATGAGGGATATGAGTGAGAGGCTGCCTTGTGAGTAGGCAAAAGGAGAGGAAAATATTGAGAGGCTGGCCATTTCTTTCGGTCAGGCAAAAGGAGAGAATGAGAGTTCCACCTTAGTAGGTGAAGGTGAGGGTGTGAGAGGTGTTAGCCAAGGGGAGCCCTTGATGCAAGAAAAGAGAGATGAGAGGAGAGAAGGGACTACAGGGGTCACAAGGGAGGAAGGAGCAGCCATTGCTAGTGAGTTCATGGAGGTTGATGATACAACCAAGGAAATTGAACACCAAAAAGAATATCAGTCAATGATTGACTCCATTTCTTTGGATGCTGAGACCTTTACTCATCATGTTCCTGCCTATCAAGTCATGGCACAACAGGGCAATGTGGAGGTAGAGGAGGCAATGCACCTAGTGCACACCTCATAATCTCTATAGAGAGCAAAGGAATCTTTGGAAGCTCTGCCTTCAGAAGCTGATAGTGAAAACTTTGGCAATGATGACAGTCTAAGCACAGATGATGCAGAAGTCAATATGGAGGGGACACCAGACTGGCTATTTTCCACTGTCACTGTGTTTGGTGACCTCTCTGTGGAAATTATGAGGCAATATCAAGCTGCTATGGCTGAGCACCAGAATGCAGACCCACAGAGGAAGGCTATCCTCCAGCAAGTTATGGCCTCTCTGAAACTACAAAGGATGCAGATGGTTCTTCAGAGAACACACCAGGATGAGGTCAAAACTCAAATTACAGAGATGCAGACTGCACTAGGTGCCAAGATTGAGTCACTAGCTCCTACTACAACTTGGAAGGTGCTGTCTAACAGGCTATTGAAAGAAGATAGTCTGGCCAAGTCTTTTCAGCATCTTTCCACCAGAGTAGATAGTATGGAATCTCAAATGGAGATGATCCTTGCCACTCAGAAACTGCAAACTCAACTCGTGGAAAAGTTAGTTGCACCCCCAACTTCTATTCCAACCCTTGATGCTAGCAAAAAGGGGGGAGAAAGTGGAAGAGGTTGTGGCAACTACAAGCCAACTCACAATTTCTGAAAGAAGAGAAGAAGCAAGTGAGGGGGAGCAACAACCAATTATGGTGGTCAATCCAAAAGACTTCTCTGTAAAGGCTTCCCCTATGAAGAAACAAAAGGACTTGCCTGAGAACTTTGACATTTCAGAGGTCTCGGATGGTGAAAGTGTTAGGCCGAATACACAAAATATAATCAAGTACTGTATGAGAGAATAACAAGAACACACGTTTTAGTACTTAAAAACTGTTTGGAATATCACAGAGAGCTGCTTAGGTTACAATAAATGAATGTTTCAATGTTTGATACCCTTCTAGGGTTAACCTAACTGTATTTATAAAACATACAGCTTCTATTCAATCAGTAATTGATACTCCTATAATTAAGCTATACAATTGATATCAATTACGATTGCTACACATCTTTTAAGTCAACTCAATCTTTTTGATAGCTATCTGATCTTCGAAGATATTGCTTCCATGTTTATCTTTAATCAATGTTGACTTGTAGATGCTTCTGCTGAACAGAGTTTAATAAACTCTGTTGCTTCCAACAATCAGCGTTTGTGATTCCATCCATCAACGTTTACTCAAACTCTGATTGCTTCCAGCTTAAACTCTGATTTATCACTGTATCACTTAAACACTGATTAATATTTACATCAATTATATCTAACAATCTCCCCCAACTTGTTCATTAGCAAAAATGCACAAGTTAACGATAATTGATGATGTCAAAACAAAATAGATAAATGCAGTGTTTAATAAATGATCAGATTTTAAACTACTTAGTTAAACAAAATCAACAGAAAAACAAGAAATCCTTACAGAGCATCATTCATAAAATTGCCTCAAGATCTGGTGTAGCTCTGAGATAGTATATCAGCAATCTTCTTTCAGCATTCTCAAGCTCTCTCTGCATTATCTCTTTGATTTCTCTTAGCTCAGGATCATTCTCATCAGTCTGATAGATAGCAGACCTTAGATCATAGATTTTGTTTCTCCTCATCTGATTACCCAGTCTAATGAACTTTACTTCCTCTGATTGTGAGTTGAAATCAAGAACTGTAATCCCCAGATCAGTCTTCAGCTTTGTAGTACCCTTTTTCATCTCAATAAGATTTCCATTCCAATCTCTGTACTTAGGGACATATCTGCTGTTGTATTTCATACCTCTAGTTGCCAAGTTTTGAAGCATTTTTCTTTTAAGCACATTTGCAACTGACTCAGTTCTTCTATTTCTCACCTTGAACAGATATAAAACATATTCTAGTTCTTCCCAGTGTTTTAGATTAAGATCAAATTTACCAATCTTATATACTGTTCCATCAGACATGAAGTATAAGAGAAAATCCTTTTCCAAACTCTTTTGATGGACCAACTGTACTGATTCCAGTCTGTCTAAGCTTTCTTGAGTTACACCACGACCTGGAACAGCCAGTGAGGAAGGATCTCTAGGACCAACATGTTGTCTTGAATCTCTTCTTGAACCCAGACCAGCTTTATTACTTCCAATCTTTCCAGCTAAACCTTTTTCATCTGAAAAATTCAAAGGACCTACAGTTTCTGGGGTTGGTTCAAATACTGATGTCTTCCCAAAAATTGATTGTAATCCAGAAGAAGATAGAGAGTTCTGCACAACTCTTTTAGCAACAGAAGTTGTGTTTGATTTCTTTGACATGCTTTCCTTTTCAGCAATGCCTTTAAGCTTTTGCTTAGCTTATACTTCTGTTGGCTTCTTGAATACTTGCATCCTTTGATCAGCTTCAACATTTTCTTTGATTTTAATGCCTTTAAGAACAGGCCTAGAAGCTTTCACATTTTGCTTACTCTTACCAGACTTCAAAGCTTTCTGATGTTCAGCTTGTAAACTCTTCTCTTCAGCTTGAATGTCTGCAAGAGTAACTCCTTCTTCATTCTCCTCTAGAAATACTTTGGCAGCTAACTCTTCATCAGTCTGTGGATTATTAGTGAATAGCAAACTCTGGGTCTTAGATGTACCCCGAGTATCAGTATTTACCCCACCAGACTTAGACTTAGAAGTTTTTTCAGATAGTAAACTCTTCTCAGTTGCCCTTGACCTTAGATTTCTTTGATCTTTTGCTCCTCCATCTCCTGCATCATCCTTCTGAGTCAGAGTTTAAGATTGCCTGCATTTAGTCTTAGCATATCTCTCCCCCTTTTTGACATCATCAGGCATGAGAATAGATGTAATCAGCTCCAAGGAAGAAGCAATAGCATCAACCTTATCAGACAAACGATTCTGATTTTCTTCAATTGTGGTCAATCTGGCAGACATAGAATCTTGAGCCTTGGAGAATTTTATAATCTTGAGTTTAGTTTCAAACTCCAGAGTCATATCCTTATCCTTAATATCATCTTTGAGACCAGTAATTGACTTCTGACAATCATCAAGTCTGCCATCCAGTGTTTTGACTTGCACCACTGTGGCCTTCAAACAGGATAGAATATCTGGATTTGAAATTTCAGTAGCAGTTTGTTTCACAAAATCTGCTACTCTCCCTCTAGGAAAAATACAATCTTCCTTATAACAATTTGTAGAAAACTTAGTAAGATACTCTGCTTCAATCTCATGCTGTTTGGAAGGCTGAGCAAAAGGTGCATGCTTTCCTTCAGTCTGCACAGGTGCACTTGCAAAAGAATCAGAATGTGAACTCTCTTCACCTTCAGCTTCAACACTAACATGTTTAACATTCTCTGCAAATTTAACATTCTCAGCAACAGTGTGCTCAGTTTCTACAACAGCCTCAGCTGTATTCTCTGCAACAATCTCTGCAGCTTCTGCATTCTTTGCAACATCTTCAACAGTCTGAGCAGGTTGTTTTTCAGACACAACAGTCTTATCAACATTCTCTGCAAGAGAAACAACTGCAGGTAGAATATTAGAGTTTAAATTCTTTGTTGCCTTTTCAACTTCTTCACCATGATCAGAACCCTGGTGAGCATCCGAAAATACTTCAGTATGAGAAGCTACTGTTTCTTCAAGAAGTACAGTAGGCTGAGCAACTGCACCAGTTTCTTCAGAATGAACAGGAAGAGAAGAAGTAGGAGGAATCATAGGATCAGAGAATGGCATGGCAGTCTCAGCAAAATCATCCATAGTAAAGCCATCTCTATTGTCATCCATGTGCATATTAACAGGTGATTTCTCACATTCTGTAGTAGCATTTACCTCAACAGGTATCTCAACAGCAGGTATCTCATCATCTGAATCAGATATTACCAGCTTCCTTCTTTTGTAAGTCTGTAACTCAACATGTGCCTCATCTTCAGAAGAAAAAGAAGACTCTTCATCAACAAGAGATGGTGATGGTGATCTATTTGCTCTTTCCTTTTTCTCTTTTCTAGCCAGTGTGGCTCTAGCAAGTCTGTGCCTTGAGTTATAAGCTACATGCTTAGTTCTCCCCTTACGTTTGGATTTGGACTTGGATGGTTGAGGTTGAGTAGAAGGTTGAGATGTTGGTGGTTGTGGGGCAGAGTTTAGTGGTGCAGAGTTTAGTGGATCAGAGTTTACTTGTTCAGAGTTTAGTGGTTCAGTGTTTAGTGGCTCAGGATTAATTGGAGATTGTTCAATTTGGTGAGGTTCTTGAGGTTGTTGAGGTTCCTGTGGTTGATTTATGAAGTTCTGTAAAGCAAGAGGATAAACTAGAGCAGGCACCTCCCTGTTACCATCCTTATTTGTCAAATCAGAGAATATTCTCTTATTGTTCTAAAAAGGCTGAATCTCATCAACTTCAGCAATTGCAACATTTGGCACACAGGCAGAAAATAGTAGTTGACAAAATCTAGCAAAATATACAGTTCTAGATACTGACAACCTACTTCCTACATTCATTAACACATGTCTTCCAAATTCGAAATTAGAACCATAAAGAAGAGAATACCCGATTTGGAGACTATCAGTAGGAATTGCATCCCAATTGGTGACCTTGTTTCCAAAAGCCCTTGTAATACAGTCGAAGAAGAAACTCCATTCTTTTCGTAGCTGAGGTCTTTTCACTGATCCAATCTTGTCCAACGGACCTAAGTACCCAATCTGCTGCAACATCTCTCGCAGATTCATTTCAGAAACAATAGCATATGAATTAATAATGTCAAAGTCCATGGTTTCTCTGACTGTATCTGGAGTGATAACATAGTTAGTTTCGTTATATGTGAAAATAATTGATGGTGTCCCATTCTCTCCACCATCATCATACATAGAGTTTTGATGAAATTTTCAAATGAAAATGATATGAAACTGTGAATGAAAGTGTAAAAAGTGAATATGAGTGGGTGAAAGTGAATATGAAGTAAAGAGTGAATCTCAAACGTTTTTCGCCTTAAAACACGCAACCACTTACCATTATTAGTAAAACACGATCAATGAAAGATGTGTGAGTGGGACACGTGTCAAATAATTAGCAGAACAAACGTACATACTCAGTAATTACAACCCCAATTACTGCTACCTTTTCGCAGTAATTACTTGCACAAATAAACACTTTAACACTAACCAACAGCTGTCAAAAACTCTTTTTACCCCAAATGTGAAATCGTCTGAAATAAAATGTACCTTAGAGTATTTCGACAAAAATTCATCAGTGTTTATCACTTCTCCAACTTTGTAACTGAAACCCTTTCAAATACTGCACATATGTGAATTTTGTGTGTGTATAGCAGAGTTTACTAATCCAATTTTTAGAGCATCTAATTTTTCATAAATTCCATAATACTGAATCAGTAAATACTGGATGCACAAACTCTGATTGTAAACACTGACTATATGATGAATGCTAAACTCTGTAGTAACTTAAATACAGAAATCTGAATACACCTATTCCCTTTGATGTCCATGATAATCCAAGTAAGCACACAGTCTTTGGAGACAAAAAGATCAAGAGATGGATATCAAAGCATCATTCAGTGAGTTGCATGCCAAGGATTTGATTAAACTCACAAACTCTCAAATCACACAAGTGTTTAGGGACAGTGTTTACACTCAAGTTCAATCGGTAAAAGCAGATGCTACCATATGCTTGGTTGTCCACCAAATTTACACTACTTTGAATACATGTGTGCACAAATCAAAAGGACTTTATTCAGGGTTGATATTTAGTTGAAATCAAACAGGTGAGAAGAAAGAAGATAATTGAATAAATGACTAACTGAACAATTTAATAGAGCAAAGTGTTCAGTTGTCTAAACACATATTTGTACAAGATGATCAGGGTATATACATTTTTTTTTGTGTATATATCCTCCGAATAAACTTTCCTTTACAGAGAAACTCTCACCTGTTTGCTCTTCAATTTTTAAAAAAAATCTAATTGCTCTACATATATCAGAGTTTAATACTCTTGATATATCAGAGTTTAAGAGAACAGTTAATAAGGCTCAAAGGGGTTCACTAAGAGTTTAATGTAAGGTCAGTGTTTGTATTAATGTGGGAAATCCTAATACCTTTATCATTTTCATGCACACACATATCATGCAGTCTCAAAATGGTTTAAAACAAGTTCTAGAGCAATATACTTACTGATGAACATCACACAACAATTAAAATTCGATTGATATAAAATGTATCAATCACTTATTTGGCTCAAATTCTCACAGGGTGCAGACATGTTTTAGTACTCACCAAAATAAACAATGACACATCTCAAGTTTTATAATTTTCACAAGTACAAACAAGGAATCATCAAGTACCATGTAAATGTCTTGGGAACAGAGTGTCACTTATCAAAGTTTAGAAGTCATCAATGTCAGAAATTATTAATGAGAGGTAATGCAGACATCATTTACAGACTCAGAGTTTAGGAGAAATAAACTAAGAGATGCTATAAATATGAACAGTATCATGCTTGTGTTGAATTTCTGCACAGTCTAAGATTAGATCATAGATAACTTAGAAAGATTCATGATTAATAACTGAGAATTATGCTTCATACATTTTCTTCATTGGTGTTTATATCAAACAATAACATTATCAGAATTAATCAGAGTTTATTCAGCAAGTTAACAGTGTTTGACTGACAAAACATGCTAACAGAGTTTACATAACAGAGTTTAAAAAAAACTGAGTTCACATAGCATTTAACACATCACACAAACATGAATAATGCATTACATAAGTGAATTTTGTGTCTAACCAGTATCTCTAGTCAAAACTAGAGACCATTCCAAGTTCATTTACCAGCCTTGTAAATGTAGCTTCACCCAATGGCTTGGTGAAGATATCTGCAAGCTGTTGGTCTGTAGACACAAAATGAAGCTCAATGTTCCCTTCCTCTACATGCTCTCTGATAAAATGAAACCTTATGCTGATGTGCTTGGTCATTGAGTGTTGTACTGGATTACCTGTCATAGCAATAGCACTTTGATTATCACAGTAAATATGAATCTTACTGTACCTTAATCCATAATCCAGCAACTGATTCTTCATCCATAGCATCTGTGCACAGCAGCTACCAACAGCAATATACTCTGCCTCAGCTGTAGATGTAGAAATTGATTTTTGTTTCTTACTGTACCAAGAAACCAGTCTGTCACCCAGAAATTGACAACTTCCACTGGTGCTTTTTCTATCTATCTTACAACCTGCAAAGTCTGCATCAGAGTAACCAATAAGTTTGAAATCTGATTCTCTGGGATACCACAGCCCTAAAGTAATGGTTCCCTTGAGATACTCGAAAATCCTTTTCACTGCTGTGAGATATGGTTCTCTGGGATCAGCTTGAAACCTTGCACAGAGACAGGTTGCATACATGATATCAGGTCTACTTGCTGTCAAATAAAGAAGAGACCTTATCATGCCTCTGTAGTTTGTCATATTCACTGATGCTCCTGTATCCTTATCCAACTTAGTTGCAGTTGCCATGGGAGTTGATGCAGATGAGCAATCAAGCATACCAAATTTCTTGAGAAGGTTTCTGGTATATTTTGCTTGATTTATAAATATTCCATCATCTGTTTGCTTCACCTGTAGACCTATAAAATAACTAAGTTCTCCCATCATACTCATTTGATACCTGGACTGCATTAGCTTGGCAAACTTTGTACAGAGTTTATCATTTGTAGAACCAAAAAATATGTCATCAACATAAATTTGAACCAAAAGCAAGTCACTACCAGATTTAAAGTAAAACAGAGTTTTATCAATTGTACCTCTGTGAAACCCACTTTCTAGTAGAAACTGAGCAAGAGTTTCATACCATGCTCTTGGTGCTTGCTTAAGTCCATAAAGTGCTTTATCAAGCCTGTAGACATAATCTGGATATTTGGGGTCAACAAATCCTGGTGGTTGTTCAACAAACACTTCTTCTTCAAGTTTCCCATTCAAAAAAGCACTCTTCACATCCATCTGAAATACCTTGAATTTCTTGTGAGAAGCATAGGCAAGAAACATCCTTATTGCCTCCAACCTGGCAACTGGAGCAAAAGTCTCATCATAATCTATTCCCTCTTGCTGTGAATAGCCTTTTGCCACAAGTCTGGCTTTGTTTCTTGTAACAACCCCTTCACTGTCAGTTTTGTTTCTGAAAACCCACTTAGTACCAACAATAGACCTATTCTTGGGTCTTGGTACAAGTGTCCAAACTTCATTTCTCTCAAATTCATTTAACTCTTCTTGAATTGCTGTTATCCAGTCAGCATCTTGAAGAGCTTCTTCAACCTTCTTTGGCTCAGCTTGTGACAAGAATGCATGAAACAGACATTCATTTGTTGTTGCACTTCTTGTCCTTACTCTTGCATCTGGATCACCAATAATCAAATCAGGTGTGTGAGATTTTGTCCATTTCCTAGCTGAAGGCAAATGACTTCTCTCAAAGTTTGATCCTCCCCCTTGATACATGTTCTCCTGATTTCCTTGGTGTCTTTCTTCATTCTCTGAGGCCCCCCCTGAATGTGACTGCTCAGAGTTTGAGTCATCAGAGTTTGATCCAGATTTTTCAGCTGAGTCACTATCAGAATTTGAGTTATTACTATTATGTGATTCTTCATGCTCCCCCTCAACTGGTTCATCTCTTGTTTCTGGCTGAAAAGTTTCTTCAGTGTTTACCAGTAGAGGCTCAGAGTTTAGCTCAACAGAGTTTATTAGATCAGCCTCATCAGAGTTTAATTTATCAGAGAATAAATCTTCATTTTCAAAGTGCAGTTGATCATGTTCATTTACATCTTCAAGTCCAGTTATTTTCTTGTCATCAAATGACACATGAATTGATTCCATGATCACTTTGGTTCTCAGATTATAAACTCTGAATGCTTTAGTTGACAGTGGATAGCCAACAAAAATTCCTTCATCGGCTTTTAAATCAAATTTTGTCAACTGTTCTGGATGAGTTTTCAGCACAAAACACTTGCACCAAAAAATATGAAAATATTTCAGGTTTGGCTTCTTTTCTCTCACCATTTCATATGGTGTTTTTCCATGCTTGTTGATCAAAGTGGCATTCTGAGTAAAACAGGCAGTTTGAACAGCTTCTGCCCAGAAATAATTTGGCAATTTTGCTTCATCAAGCATAGTTCTAGCAGCTTCTATGAGGGTTCTGTTCTTTCTTTCAACTACACCATTTTGCTGTGGTGTACCAGGTGCATAAAACACTTGCTTCACTCCTCCGTCTTTGCAAAATTCTTCCATTGTTGCATTTCTAAATTCAGTTCCATTATCACTTCTGATTATTTTGACTTTGTGTTTTGATCCTTTGTCCAGTTGTTTTACATGCTCCATCAGAGTTAATGCTGTTTCATCCTTCTTTGCTAGAAAATACACCCATGTATATCTGGTGTGTTCATCAACAATGACTAAATCATATTTCTTTCTTCCAAGTGACATTACATTCACTGGACCAAAAAGATCAACATGTAGAAGATGATAAGGATCAACAATTGAAGATTCACTTTTGCTCTTGAAAGATGACTTCCTTTGTTTGGCCTTTTGATAGGAATCACATAGGCCATCAACATTTAATAATGATTTTGGGAGCCCTCTCACAAGATTCTTTCTAATCAGTTCATTTATGTTGTTCAGATTAAAATGAGAGAGTTTCTTGTGCCACTTCCAACTCTCTTCACTGGACATCCTTGTTGACAGACACACTGCTTTGCCATCAGTGTTTGTTGACAATTTTATTTCATAGATGTTATTGTGTCTGTTTCCAACTAGAACAACTTTCCCTGTAGATTTACTGATAACTTGACAGTATTCAGGCTGAAAATCTACATGATATCCTCTGTCACAGATTTGACTCACAGATAGCAGATCATGCTTGAGTCCTGGAACCAGAGCTACATTTGTGATGATGACACTTCCAAGATTAATATTGCCATATCCCAGAGTATGTCCTATGTTGCCATCTCCATAGGAAACTTTTGGGCCAGCCTTTTCCACATACTCTGTTAGCAGGGCTTTATTTCTAGTCATATGTCCTGAACATCCACTGTCCACGACTAGGGTACTTTCCCTGGTGCCCTACAATCACAAACAATTACTGAGGATTAGTTTTAAGGATCCAGACTTGCTTGGATCCTTTGGCTTTCTTAACTCTGTTAGCTTTTTCAGCGGAATTCACATTATCAGAGTTTAAGCTAACTTTATCAGAGTTTACATTTACAGAGTTTGCTTTAACCCATTTCAAATTTGGCTTGGGTTCATAGTAATTATGATAAAGAGCATGATAATCTCTGCAAGTATAAATAGAATGTCAAGTACTACCACAGTGTTTGCAAAAAGTCTGTGGTCTAGCTCTAACATTAACTTTCTTTACTTCAGACTTAGAAGGTAAAGAATTAATATTTTTGTTCTTCCTGCAAAGACTAGCAAGATGGTTAGTGCTACCACAGTTATGACATGACTTTCTTGGAGCTAATTTAGCAAGCATTGGATAATTACCTTGAGTGATGCCTACTTTTCCATATCTGTTCTTCCTAGACACTTTCTGTTTCTTAACAGATTTTAACTCCTTAAGCTTATGCTTGAGTTGTTTATCTGTCATTGAACCAATATTAACCTGTTTAACACTAGCTTTTACTGGTTCTCTCTTAACAACTTCTTTTCCATGTTCAAACCTAGGTTCACTTATTCCATTAACAAATGTTCCAAATTTCTTAGAAGGAAGTGGTGGTCTAATTTTGACTGTATTCTGAAACCTAAGTACATCATCCTCAGAATAACCTAGACCTACTGTGTCTGATTGAAAAACCTCTTGAGTGTCTTTTCCAGAGTGTGTCCAAGTTTTAATAATGTGTTTTGCATCCTCCAATTCAGATTCTAGTTGCTTACATTTACCTAGCAACTCCTGTTCTAGAAAAACAGCATCATCTCTCTCTTTCTGAACTTTTTGCATGTTTTCAAATTTTTCTTCAATAAGTTTGTTTCTCTCTTTAAGTTGAGAACTCTCATACTTGATTCTCTCATTCTCTAAAGTCTGATCCCTATAACTGATATGCAGTGCTTTAAGATAAATCCTCAATTTAGTTATATTATCAGTATTATAAGCATAAGTAGTTGGGGGTACCTTGAGTTCAGAATCTTCATTCTGAGTAGAAGCCATGAGTGCATAGTTAATTTCTTCATCTGAGTCTAAAGTGTCTGCCCAGTCTCTACCTTTTGTATAGAGTGTCTTTTCAGTTTTACCCTTCTTGCACTCATGAGCATAGTGACCCATCTCCTTACACTTGTAGCATTGAATCTCAGACTTGTCTTTCTTCCCAGATTTGGTATCTCTTCTCTCAGAGTTTCTGAAACTCTTTCTGTCATTTGAATCTCTAGAGAACCTTTTTCCCTTCTTGAAGTTCTTGAAACCCATCTTCTTAAAGGTCTTTACCATCAAAACAGCCATTTTTCTCATTTCTTCTTCATCATCCTCAGAGTCAGACAAATCAGAAGTGTTTGAATCATCATCAGAGTTTGATGATTCACTTTCAGAATGAATGACTAAAGCCTTTCCCTTTGATTTCTTTTTCAAGGGTTTCTCTTCAACCTTGAGAGCAACAGACTTTAACTTCTTGCTTGAGGTTTCTTTGCTCCATTTCCAATTCATGAGTCTTGAGCAGTCCATGGATTTCATCAATCTCAGTATCAGCAAGATCATAGTTATCTCTTATAGTGGTTGTTTTCACATCCCACTTTTCAGGTAGAGAAAGAAGAAACTTGAGATTTGAGTCTTCTAGATCATACTCTTTGTTAACCAATGACAAATCATTGAGTAGTTTACAGAATCTGTCAAATGTTTCTGTCATGGTTTCTTCAGACTTTGCCTCAAAATGCTCATACTCCTGTGTGAGTATGTTCCTTCTATTCTTCTTGATAGCAGCAGTTCCTTGACACCTAACCTCAAGTGCATCCCAAATTTCTTTTGCAGTTGTGAAGTTAATCACCTTATTAGACATAACATTGTCTAAAGCACTGTGAAGTAAATGCCTTACTTTTGCATCCTTAGCAATAGATGAAAGATCCTCAGCAGTTAGATCTTTCTTTTCCTTTGGAATTATTTTTGATTCCTCACCAGCAACAGCAGCAGATAACTTTGTAGGTTTATGAGGACCTTCATATATTCTGTCAAGATATTCTGGATCTGTAGCCTCCAGAAACATAGTCATCTTCACCTTCCAGATTGCATACTCTGCTGGCCGGAGTATAGGAACCCTAATTGTCTCATACCTACTCACTGTAGTAGGAGCTTTCTCAGAGCCTAGACCTGTTGGAGGAGGTATCTCTGACATGATTATAGTTGTGTTTGGATCTTAAACTGTAATAAAGTAACAGATTGGATCTGATACCACTTGTTAGGCCGAATACATAAAATATAATCAAGTACTGTATGAGAGAATAACAAGAACACACGTTTTAGTACTTAAAACTGTTTGGAATTAATAATTCCTCTCTCAGTGATGTAAAATATCACAGAGAGCTGCTTAGGTTACAATAAATGAATGTTTCAATGTTCGATACCCTTCTAGGGTTAACCTAACTGTATTTATAAAACATACAGCTTCTATTCAATCAGTAATTGATACTCTTATAATTAAGCTATACAATTGATATAAATTACGATTGCTACACATCTTTTAAGTCAACTCAATCTCTTTGATAGCTATCTGATCTTCAAAGATATTGCTTCCATGTTTATCTTCAATCATTGTTGACTTGTAGATGCTTCTGCTGAACAGAGTTTAACAAACTCTGTTGCTTCCATCAATCAACGTTTGCGCTTCCATCCATCAGCGTTTACTCAAACTCTGATTGCTTCCAGCTTAAACTCTGATTTATCACTGTATCACTTAAACACTGATTAATATTTACATCAATTATATCTAACAGAAAGGCAAGCCAGAATAGAAGCCCTGTAAAAGATTAACAAGGAGGCAAATGAAAGAATTCTGAGGACAGAGAGAATGATCAATGAATTAATTGTATCAACTTTGTTCTCTGCTCAATCTTCTACTCCAACATTATCTACTACAATTCTGAAGGTGCTCACTCTAGCAATTGTGGCTCCTACATTCTATGATGCTGAACCTTCTTATGTCAAGGAATTTGAGCCTTTATTCAAGACCAGAGCCTTTTCTCCACCAAAGGAAAATAGAAAGAACAAGTTACAATTGGACTTTCCATTTCCCAAGATTGATGAAGAGAAACTAATGGGAAAACAAATCAAGGGGTTCAAAGAAAAGGCTAATAGCAGTGTAAGAGAATGGATGGCTGTAATCATAAAGAACGAAAAAGTTTTAAATGTATCCAACAACCATCCTAGATTTGTTAAAGCTAAAAGAGAGGAGGCCTCCAGACTTCTAAGGGAAGCTCATCCAAGTGAAGAAAATCTATATGAGGACTCAGGTGAAAAGCAAGCCAGGCTGGCTCAGGAGTTAATAGAGGAGATAGATGATGAAATGAGGGAACCTGAGGAAGTCCCCAAATCCAAAAGGAGAGTGAAAACAAAAGCCAAAAGGCCTATCTCTCCAGAACAGAAAAGTAAAGAGACTACTGGCTCATCAATATCTTCCTCTACATCAGTGATCAACCCAGCTGTGAACTTTCATGGTGACCCTATTATGCCTAAAGAGGAACCAATGAATCTTGACTCAATTGAAGTTCCTTCGTCAGAAGAAAAGGGTTCCAAGGAAGCAACCTTCAAAGGGACCAATTCAAGTTGCTAGGGTGCCTGCTCACTACACCAAACTGGCAAATTACTAACAGATAAAAAAAGCCATTAGTAACAGTTATATCCGTTACTAATTAGTAACGGATATATCCGTTACTGATGGCATTAGTAACGGATATATCCGTTACTAATGTGTCAGATATCCGTTACTAATTAGTAACTGATATATCCGTTACTAATTCTATGTATCCGTTACTAATTAGTAACGGATATTATTCCTTAGTAACGGATATATCCGTTAGTAACGGATACATAGAATTAGTAACAGATATATCCGTTACTAATATTAGTAACGGATATATCCGTTACTAATATCTGTTACTAATTAGTAACGGATACATAGAATTAGTAACAGATATATCCGTTACTAATATTAGTAACGGATATATCCGTTACTAAGGAATAATATATATAAAATCACATCAAATAAGCTTATAATTTTTTAATTTTTTGTGTATATCACTAAAATCCTTAGATATTAACAGTCGTACAGTTGGATCGTCGAAAAAATATTTTAAAAATATTGTTTTGTGCAATCGGGACGATACTAGTTATCGCGAGTATTGTTTTTTGGAGATTTATATTATAAAATCACATCAAATAAGCTTGTAATTTTTTAATTTTTTGTGTATATCACTAAAATCCTTAGATATTAACAGCCGTACGGTTGGATCGTCGAAAAAAGATTTTAAAAATATTGTTTTGTGCAATCGGGACGATACTAGTTATCGCGAGTATTGTTTTTTGGAGATTTATATTATAAAATCACATCAAATAAGCTTGTAATTTTTAAATTTTTTGTGTATATCACTAAAATCCTTAGATATTAATAGCCGTACGGTTGGATCGTCGAAAAAAGATTTTAAAAATATTGTTTTGTGCAATCGGGACGATACTAGTTATCGCGAGTATTGTTTTTTGGAGATTTATATTATAAAATCACATCAAATAAGCTTGTAATTTTTTAATTTTTTGTGTATATCACTAAAATCCTTAGATATTAACAGCCGTACGGTTGGATCGTCGAAAAAAGATTTTAAAAATATTGTTTTGTGCAATCGGGACGATACTAGTTATCGCGAGTATTGTTTTTTGGAGATTTATATTATAAAATCACATCAAATAAGCTTGTAATTTTTAAATTTTTTGTGTATATCACTAAAATCCTTAGATATTAATAGCCGTACGGTTGGATCGTCGAAAAAAGATTTTAAAAATATTGTTTTGTGCAATCGGGACGATACTAGTTATCGCGAGTATTGTTTTTTGGAGATTTATATTATAAAATCACATCAAATAAGCTTGTAATTTTTTAATTTTTTGTGTATATCACTAAAATCCTTAGATATTAACAGCCGTACGGTTGGATCATCGAAAAATGATTTTAAAAATATTGTTTTGTGCAATCGGGACGATACTAGTTATCGCGAGTATTGTTTTTTAGAGATTTATATTATAAAATCACATCAAATAAGCTTGTAATTTTTTAATTTTTTGTGTATATCACTAAAATCCTTAGATATTAACAGCCGTACGGTTGGATCATCGAAAAAAGATTTTAAAAATATTGTTTTGTGCAATCGGGACGATACTAGTTATCGCGAGTATTGTTTTTTGGAGATTTATATTATAAAATCACATCAAATAAGCTTGTAATTTTTTAATTTTTTGTGTATATCACTAAAATCCTTAGATATTAACAGCCGTACGGTTGGATCGTCGAAAAATGATTTTAAAAATATTGTTTTGTGCAATTGGGACGATACTAGTTATCGCGAGTATTGTTTTTTAGAGATTTATATTATAAAATCACATCAAATAAGCTTGTAATTTTTAAATTTTTTGTGTATATCACTAAAATCCTTAGATATTAATAGCCGTACGGTTGGATCGTCGAAAAAAGATTTTAAAAATATTGTTTTGTGCAATCGGGACGATACTAGTTATCGCGAGTATTGTTTTTTGGAGATTTATATTATAAAATCACATCAAATAAGCTTGTAATTTTTTAATTTTTTGTGTATATCACTAAAATCCTTAGATATTAACAGCCGTACGGTTGGATCGTCGAAAAATGATTTTAAAAATATTGTTTTGTGCAATCGGGACGATACTAGTTATCGCGAGTATTGTTTTTTAGAGATTTATATTATAAAATCACATCAAATAAGCTTGTAATTTTTTAATTTTTTGTGTATATCACTAAAATCCTTAGATATTAACAGCCGTACGGTTGGATCGTCGAAAAATGATTTTAAAAATATTGTTTTGTGCAATCGGGACGATACTAGTTATCGCGAGTATTGTTTTTTGGATATTTATATTATAAAATCACATCAAATAAGCTTGTAATTTTTGTGTATATTATAATTATTTTCGATTTTTTTAAAAAATAATTATTTTCGATTTTTAAAAAAAATTATTATTTTCGTTTTTTTAAAAAAATAATTATTTTCGATTTTTTTAAAAAAATATTTATTTTAGATTTTTTTAAAAAAATAATTATTTTCGATTTTTAAAAAAAATTAATTATTTTCTTTTTTTTTAAAAAATCATTATTTTCCATTTTTTTAAAAAAATAATTATTTTCGATTTTTTTAAAAAAATAATTATTTCGATTTTTAAAAAAAATAATTATTTTCGTTTTTTTAAAAAAATAATTATTTTCGATTTTTTTTAAAAAAATAATTATTTTCGATTTTTTTAAAAAAAATAAGTATTTTCGATTTTTAAAAAAAATTAATTATTTTCGTTTTTTTAAAAAAATATTTATTTTTGATTTTTTTTAAAAAAATAATTATTTTCGATTTTTTTAAAAAAATTATTATTTTCGATTTTTTTAAAAAAAATAATTATTTTCGTTTTTTTAAAAAAATAATTATTTTCGATTTTTTAAAAAAAATAATTATTTTCGATTTTTTAAAAAAATAAATTTTAAAAAATATGTAAAATTAAATTAAAACAAATTTTTTAAAAAATTATAATTTTAAACGAATTTATAAAATAAAAACATGTAAAAGTTCCATTTCAAAAAAAAAAACATGTAAAAGTTCATAGTATAAGGATTGTATTTCCATATATTTCACAAATACTAGCGTGTCACAGTTGGTCGAGGGGGTGTACTACCTCACAGGAGGTCAGGGGTTCGAAACCTTGCTTCAACAAATCTGGCAAAATTAAGGTTGGGTGCCTCTGGTGTACAAGTGGAGCGATGTGATTGGCTGAGAGGTGGGGGCGGCTGTGGTGGCAGCCACTGATTGGCTGAGAGAGGTGGGGTCGGCTGTGGTGGCAGCCTCTGATTGGCTGAGAGCTTATTTAATTTTTTTAATATTTGGCTGAGAGGTGGGGGCGGCTGTGGTGGCAGCCTCTGATTGGCTGAGAGAGGTGGGGTCGGCTGTGGTGGCAGCCTCTGATTGGCTGAGAGCTTATTTAATTTTTTTAATATTAGTAACGGATATATCCGTTACTAATTCTAAACATTTGTTACTAATTAGTAACGGATATATCCGTTACTAATTCTCAACATCCGTTACTAATTAGTAACGGATATACCAAGAATTTAACAAATTTGATTGTTTTTTAAAAAGATATTGTATGCAATTATATAAATAATCAATTCTTAGCAAGATATTATATACAATTATATAAGTATTTAATAAAATAATGATATGCTAAAATTTATATAAAAAAGTAGCATAAAATTCTATTTTAACAATGTTGAAAATTTATTTAATCCATCAAAATCTGCAATAAAAATAATAAATATTTTTACAAATATTGTTCTCTAATTGAAAACAATAATAAATTGTCTTCATTATTCAAATGCGGAAATGATAATTCCTTTACCCCCAATGACTCCAAAACATTAAATGGCTCCAAAACATTAAACCTCATATAATATCAAGAACATGTTATATTAACTATGAGACCTCATAGTTAATATAATGTGTAAATGTTGGAGAACAATGAGATCACATTTCAAGCAATTTTTAATTTTTTTTTTGTTAAATTTTTTTATGAATGGATAGAGGGTAGAATTATAAGACTTTTATGTGAAGATGGCCCTAGCGGGGCCCTTTAAAATAGTTTGAAATGTAGCGAATATGTGTGTTCTCACTGTTCTCATTTTAATTTTTTTGTTAATTTTTTTATGAATGGATAGAGGGTAGAATTTTATGACTTTTTTTTGTGAAGATACCCCTAGCGGGGCCCTTTAAAATAGCTTGAAATGTACTGAATATGTGTGTTCCCACTGTTCTCATTCTCACCAGAGCGTGACCATTAAACTGTATTAGTAAATTCATGTATGAAAAAACAGTGTATATATATTATTAATATAGATTCTTTTATTAAAAATAAGTAAATTATACAATTAAATAAGCAAGCCAAAATATCAGATAAATATTCTAGTAGATTTATTGTTTATGTTCAAATTAAGGTCTTTCACCATGGCTGACTTTATTATATTAAAAGTATGTTCTTATTGAAATGAATATAATAATTTGAATTTGAATATATTTTTAAACTACTTATTTTGCTGGAGGTACAATCGTAGTACTACAACGTTACTGAAAATAAGTACAATATCATATTAGAATTTTTTGTTCCAATCTAAATTGGGTTGCTCCAAATGCTGTGTAATGACAAAAAAGGGCATTAAATAAATAAAGAAGATTAAAAAAATGAAGGATAATACTGTTTACCAAAAACACAGGTCTCCGCAAGAAGCTCACATATTCACTTTTATCTTCAAATAATGTATGATTACAAATTATAACAATCACATTTTCCATTACTTATTCTCTCTCAAAAAGCCAACTAAACTGAAAAAGGGAAAAGTTAGTGCTTTTATATTTTAATATGGAGCTCAAGTGAAAGTGCTAAATATGAGATCATATATGAAGTGAAATTGAACGCGAGTAAAGAAGATATTTAGACCATAAATAAGAGCAATGTTACCTGACCCAGAGGGTGAGGCTTGTGACGTGGGTTTGAGCTTCTAAGTATGCTATTCCATAGTCCCTTTGGAGACATCCGATAAAATGTATGCTATTCCATAAGACCTTCTGGTACGTAGCATGTCTACCCCATGAACATTAAGTTGAACAAATTCATAAAGAACATAAACTTGCTTGAAAACAAAATAATGTCTATAAGTATCAAACTGAGTCCCAAGATTATTTACAAATAACATGGTTCGTACTGTGTCAATGTTATTAACTGGTAATCTTTCCAACTACCTTTGTTATTACGACATGTAAAATAAAAAAATTGAAAGGCCAAGCAAATATTTTAAAGGTACCTTTCTGGTGTCCTGTATATTATTATAACATCGGGTAATTCATTAAAACTTTAATTCTTAAATTCTAAACCAAAATCAAAACCAAAAAAATATTATCCTGTCTAATTTTTAATATTTTGAAATCAATAAAAACTTAACTCTTATGGCCAAACTGAAAACTTGAACCAAACATATATGACCCGTACAGAGGTCTAGTACACATACCTTAACCCTACTTCAGGGGGTTGAGATGTTAATTTGGTGAAAAACCCAGCTTTCAAATCTGAAAAGTGCAAACATGCATCAAAATCCAGCAGTGTGAAGATTTGAGCGGAATGGACTTCAAGGTGAAAAATGACAGAGATAGATTTGAGTAATGACAAAACGGAGAATCAAAGAAATAAAGAAAGATAAAAAAATAAATAAAGGATAATACTATAGTAGAGGTTTAGATTTGGATCGATCCAATTGGGTTACTCCAAATGTTGTGTAATGACAAAAAATAATATATGTTTAGATTTGGGTCGATCCAATCTAATTTGGGTCGCTCCAAATGTTGTGTAATGGTAAAAAGGGGCATCAAAGAAATAAAGAAGATTAAGAAAATGAAGGATAATAGTATCGTTGATAGAATTCGAACCTAGAAATTTTAGTAAATAAATTTAATCATGTAACATATTTAATCATTAGATCTAACAGTTCTAATTTAAATAAAATTCTAACGGATATTATTCGTTGTATAAGAATTTTTATTATATTTTGTTAGTGGTTAGAAGATATGATGTCATATTTTTGGGTATGCAATTAGTAAATAAATTTAATCATGTAATATATTTAATCATTGAATCTAACAATTCTAATTTTTAACTAAAAATCTAACAGATATTATCCGTTGTATACGAATTTTTGTTATATTTTGTTAGTGGTTAGAAGATATGAAGTCATATTTTTGGGTATGTATTAATTATTGCAATATTATGTTTTAAATTAAAAGTCAACGTGTTTTAATTAATAGAAAAAAATTATTGATTGGAAGATATGATATTTTAGGTATTTATAAAATGTAATATCATCAATTATAAGTAAACATCTTTTAATTGAAAAAGACAATCAGCTAATTATCATTAATTATATTATTAATAAAAAATGAAGGATAATAGTAGAGGTTTAGATTTGGGTTGATCCAATTGGATCGCTCCAAATGCTGATTAGAGAGAAAAAAATTATTGATTGGAAGATATGATATTTTAGGTATTTATAAAAGGTAATATCATATCAATTATAAGTAAACATCTTTTAATTGAAAACGGCAATCGGCTAATTATCATTAATTATATTATTAATAAAAAAAATGAAGGATAATAGTAGAGGTTTAAATCCCCTCGGATCTCCTTTATATATTTATATAATAGTTCAAATTTTTAACTAAAAATCTAACGGATATTATTCGTTGCATACAAATTTTTATTATATTTTGTTAGTGATATTTAATTTCCACTATTAATAAAATTTAAAATGCAATTGAGTTGTATATTTAGTTTTCTCGATTAGTAAAAATTTAAAATGCAATTTAGAGAAATTGATTATTTTAATATGTTTTACTTGAAAACAGAAATTGATTAGTTATTAGGAGAAATTTTATTTATATTTAAGTAAGGGTAATTAAGTAAAAACAATAGGTACCGACCAACCAACCAACCAACCGACCGGCGCCATATAACTGGAAAACTATAGATTTTAGTTAAAGGAAATAGAAAAGGTAACATTTTTTTAAAAAAAATTGATTATTTTAATAACTTGAAAAAAAAAATTGATTAGTTATTGGTAAATTGTTTATTTATAATTAAGTAAAGGCGTCATTTAATTGGAAAAAAGAGATTTTAGCTAAAAAAATAGAAAATGTAACGTATTTTAGAAGGAAATTGATTATTTTAATATGTTTTACTTGAAAACATAAATTGATTAGTTATTAGGAGAAATTTTATTTATAATTAAGTAAGGGTA
Source organism: Kitagawia praeruptora (assembly GCA_037693485.1). Classification (NCBI taxonomy): domain Eukaryota; kingdom Viridiplantae; phylum Streptophyta; class Magnoliopsida; order Apiales; family Apiaceae; genus Kitagawia; species Kitagawia praeruptora. Next base: position 66,002,136 of record CM075351.1, read on the forward strand.
ATTAAGTAAAAACAATAGGTACCGATCGACCGACCAACCAACTAACCGACCGACCAAACTTTCAATGTTTTAAAATGAAATTTTAAAGGTAAGGATATTGAAATTGTATATTTAGTTTCCTCGATTAGTAAAAAATTAAAATGCAATTTAGATATTTACTTTACTTCATTAGTAAAAATTTTATAGGTAAAAAATAATGAAACTATATATTTAGTTTCCTCTATTAGTAAAGTTTTAAAATGGAATTGAGATTTTTTTTAATCATTTGAATTATTAATTCCAAATTTTGAGAAATTTAACAAAATAGAACCGAGCTATTTGACCGGCACCACTTACCTCCACTCGTTTCTCATTTATATAAGTATATAACAGTTCTAATTTTTAACTAAAAATCTAACGGATATTATTCGTTGTATACGAATTTTTATTATACAAGCTTAAAACCCGTGCGATGCACGAATTTTTTTAATATTATATGAATTTTTCATTAATTTAAGTTAATTTTTTTAAAATATAAAGTTGGGAGGCTTAAATTTTTATATGAGATTTGATAATAATTATATAAATGTTATCCGTGATATTTCTAGAAAATGAGCGATTTTAGTTAGAAAATATAAAAAAAATTATAGGTTTTACTTGAAAATGGTAATCGGCTAATTATTAGTTTTTATATAATTATTATTTTTTTTCATTAAATAGAAATTGATACGTTTTAGATAAAAAATGCAATCGGTTAATTATGAATATTATAATATTATTATTTTATTGTATTAAACAGAACCGCCCGTGATAAAATCAGAAAAAGAGAGATTTTAGTTTTAAAAAATAGAAAGGTAACATGGAAATTAAAAAGATGACACAATTTATGTGAAAAAGGTAATTGATTAGTTTATAGTAATTATAATTTAATTCTGTTATTTTACTAAATAAAATTGCTCATAGTTTTTAGAAAATGAGAAATTAATGTTGCCCTTGAAATTTCTAGAAAAAAAGGAATTTAATTAGAAAAAATATAAAAGATGATACGTTTTAGTTGAAAAGGTAATCAGTTAATTATTTGTACTATAATATTATTATTTTATTTTTATTAAATAGAATCGCCCGTGATATAATTGGAAAAAGAGAGATTTTCGTAAGAGAAGGGAAAAAAGGTAACGTGTTTGAAAAAGGTAACCGTCCATGATACAATTGGAAAAATAGAGATTTTAATTAGAGAAAAGAGAAAAGGTAACGTATTTTGTCTCAAAAAGGTAATTAATTATTTAATACTAATTATAATATAAATATGTTATTTTATTATACAAAATTGATCGTAGTTTTTAAAAATAGGGAAATTTTAGTTAGATAAATTTTAAAAGATATTGTATTTTACCTAAGAAGTAAATTATTTAGTTATTGAAAAATAGAAAAGGTAATATGTTTAACCAGAAAAAAGAATGACGCCTTTACTTAATTATAAATAAACAATTTCCCAATAACTAATCAATTTTTTTTTTCAAGTTATTAAAATAATCAATTTTTTTTAAAAAAATGTTACCTTTTCTATTTCCTTTAGCTAAAATCTATAGTTTTCCAGTTATATGGCGCCGGTCGGTTGGTTGGTTGGTTGGTCGGTACCTATTGTTTTTACTTAATTACCCTTACTTAAATATAAATAAAATTTCTCCTAATAACTAATCAATTTCTGTTTTCAAGTAAAACATATTAAAATAATCAATTTCTCTAAATTGCATTTTAAATTTTTACTAATCGAGAAAACTAAATATACAACTCAATTGCATTTTAAATTTTATTAATAGTGGAAATTAAATATCACTAACAAAATATAATAAAAATTTGTATGCAATGAATAATATCCGTTAGATTTTTAGTTAAAAATTTGAACTATTATATAAATATATAAAGGAGATCCGAGGGGATTTAAACCTCTACTATTATCCTTCATTTTTTTTATTAATAATATAATTAATGATAATTAGCCGATTGCCTTTTTCAATTAAAAGATGTTTACTTATAATTGATATGATATTACCTTTTATAAATACCTAAAATATCATATCTTCCAATCAATAATTTTTTTCTCTCTAATCAGCATTTGGAGCGATCCAATTGGATCAACCCAAATCTAAACCTCTACTATTATCCTTCATTTTTTTATTAATAATATAATTAATGATAATTAGCTGATTGTCTTTTTCAATTAAAAGATGTTTAATTGATGATATTACATTTTATAAATACCTAAAATATCATATCTTCCAATCAATAATTTTTTTCTATTAATTAAAACACGTTGACTTTTAATTTAAAACATAATATTGCAATAATTAATACATACCCAAAAATATGACTTCATATCTTCTAACCACTAACAAAATATAACAAAAATTCGTATACAACGGATAATATCTGTTAGATTTTTAGTTAAAAATTAGAACTGTTAGATTCAATGATTAAATATATTACATGATTAAATTTATTTACTAATTGCATACCCAAAAATATGACATCATATCTTCTAACCACTAACAAAATATAATAAAAATTCGTATACAACGAATAATATCCGTTAGAATTTTATTTAAAATTAGAACTGTTAGATCTAATGATTAAATATGTTACATGATTAAATTTATTTACTAAAATTTCTAGGTTCGAATTCTATCAACGATACTATTATCCTTCATTTTCTTAATCTTCTTTATTTCTTTGATGCCCCTTTTTACCATTACACAACATTTGGAGCGACCCAAATTAGATTGGATCGACCCAAATCTAAACATATATTATTTTTTGTCATTACACAACATTTGGAGTAACCCAATTGGATCGACCCAAATCTAAACCTCTACTATAGTATTATCCTTTATTTATTTTTTTATCTTTCTTTATTTCTTTGATTCTCCGTTTTGTCATTACTCAAATCTATCTCTGTCATTTTTCACCTTGAAGTCCATTCCGCTCAAATCTTCACACTGCTGGATTTTGATGCATGTTTGCACTTTTCAAATTTGAAAGCTGGGTTTTTCACCAAATTAACATCTCAACCCCCTGAAGTAGGGTTAAGGTATGTGTACTAGACCTCTGTACGGGTCATATATGTTTGGTTCAAGTTTTCAGTTTGGCCATAAGAGTTAAGTTTTTATTGATTTCAAAATTTTAAAAATTAGACAGGATAATATTTTTTTGGTTTTGATTTTTGTTTAGAATTTAAGAATTAAAGTTTTAATGAATTACCCGATGTTATAATAATATACAGGACACCAGAAAGGTACCTTTAAAATATTTGCTTGGCCTTTCAATTTTTTATTTTACATGTCGTAATAACAAAGGTAGTTGGAAAGATTACCAGTTAATAACATTGACACAGTACGAACCATGTTATTTGTAAATAATCTTGGGACTCAGTTTGATACTTATACACATTATTTTATTTTCAAGCAAGTTTATGTTCTTTATGAATTTGTTCAACTTAATGTTCATGGGGGTAGACATGCTACGTACCAGAAGGTCTTATGGAATAGCATACATTTTATCGGATGTCTCCGAAGGGACTATGGAATAGCATACTTAGAAGCTCAGACCCACGTCACAAGCCTCACCCTCTGGGTCAGGTAACATTGCTCTTATTTATGGTCTAAATATCTTCTTTACTCGCGTTCAATTTCACTTCATATATGATCTCATATTTAGCACTTTCACTTGAGCTCCATATTAAAATATAAAAGCACTAACTTTTCCCTTTTTCAGTTTAGTTGGCTTTTTGAGAGAGAATAAGTAATGGAAAATGTGATTGTTATAATTTGTAATCATACATTATTTGAAGATAAAAGTGAATATGTGAGCTTCTTGCGGAGACCTGTGTTTTTGGTAAACAGTATTATTCTTCATTTTTTTAATCTTCTTTATTTATTTAATGCCCCTTTTTGTCATTACACAGCATTTGGAGCAACCCAATTTAGATTGGAACAAAAAATTCTAATATGATATTGTACTTATTTTCAGTAACGTTGTAGTACTACGATTGTACCTCCAGCAAAATAAGTAGTTTAAAAATATATTCAAATTCAAATTATTATATTCATTTCAATAAGAACATACTTTTAATATAATAAAGTCAGCCATGGTGAAAGACCTTAATTTGAACATAAACAATAAATCTACTAGAATATTTATCTGATATTTTGGCTTGCTTATTTAATTGTATAATTTACTTATTTTTAATAAAAGAATCTATATTAATAATATATATACACTGTTTTTTCATACATGAATTTACTAATACAGTTTAATGGTCACGCTCTGGTGAGAATGAGAACAGTGGGAACACACATATTCAGTACATTTCAAGCTATTTTAAAGGGCCCCGCTAGGGGTATCTTCACAAAAAAATATCATAAAATTCTACCCTCTATCCATTCATAAAAAAATTAACAAAAAAATTAAAATGAGAACAGTGAGAACACACATATTCGCTACATTTCAAACTATTTTAAAGGGCCCCGCTAGGGGCATCTTCACATAAAAGTCTTATAATTCTACCCTCTATCCATTCATAAAAAAATTTAACAAAAAAAAAATTAAAAATTGCTTGAAATGTGATCTCATTGTTCTCCAACATTTACACATTATATTAACTATGAGGTCTCATAGTTAATATAACATGTTCTTGATATTATATGAGGTTTAATGTTTTTGAGCCATTTAATGTTTTGGAGTCATTGGGGGTGAAGGAATTATCATTTCCGCATTTGAATAATGAAGACAATTTATTATTGTTTTCAATTAGAGAACAATATTTGTAAAAATATTTATTATTTTTATTGCAGATTTTGATGGATTAAATAAATTTTCAACATTGTTAAAATAGAATTTTATGCTACTTTTTTATATAAATTTTAGCATATCATTATTTTATTAAATACTTATATAATCGTATATAATATCTTGCTAAGAATTGATTATTTATATAATTGCATACAATATCTTTTTAAAAATCAATCAAATTTGTTAAATTTTTGGTATTGTCAATTTAAATTAAGTAAGATGTTTTAAGAAATCAATCAAATTTGTTAAATTTTTGGTATTATCATTTTAAATTAAATAAGAAGCCGTGTACGAAGTACGGGCAAAATGCTAGTATTATAAATTGCTGGATAACCTTTCCTCAGGTTCGGGATCCATATTCAGGTTTGATATATATCCATGACCCATTATAGTATTAAATTATATGCTTAGGATTAGGTTCGGGATCCGTTTAAATTACTCATCCAGTTAGATATGATCCATATTTTAAAATATATTGACCCGATATTATATAAAATACACATCATGACAAACGACTCTTGCCAAAAATTATTTCCTTGATAATACCAAAAATTTGGCAGTTGTTATTACTAATGCCAAATAATTAGTTATAATTATAATGGGTCCGCCAGGTCCATCCAATTAAAACAATCTTGCCAAAAAAAATTCCTTGACAAAAACAATCTTGCCAAAAAAAATTTCCTTGACAAAACACGAATTATTTTGTTTCCAAAAATTATTTCATTTCTAACAATTGTCAATTATAATTATAATGGGCCCGCCACGGCCATCCAATTAAAACATTCTTGCCAAATCCGTTTATATTACCCATCCATTTATATGATATGATCCATATTTTAAAATATATTGACTCGATATTATATAAAATACACATCATGACAAACCACTCTTGCCAAAAATTATTTCCTTGATAATACCAAAAAAATATTAACAAATGGTTTTGATTGTTTATAATTATAATGTGCCCGCCAGGACCATCCAATTAAAATATTTCAAAATGCCAAAATATTATTTCCTTCACAAAACACAAATTATTTTCTTAACATTCTTGCCAAAAATTATTTCCTTCCACAAATTTTAAATTATCTTAATTTTTTTTAATCCATATTCAGGTTTGATAGATATCCATGACCTATTATAGTAGTAAATTATATGCTTAGGATTAGGTTATAGTGCGGTATAACATTAATTTTTTTGATATTATGATTTAGTTATTTTAATTTATTCTTTATATCTACTACTATTACATTCATGATATAGTTGACATCACTAAAATAATGTTATAGTGTTCAATTTTTTGATGTTTTTAAAATAAATTAATATATTAATAATTTCTTATATTAATTGTAATTTAAATTATCAAAACAAATTCATGTTCTTAAAGAATTTAACATTTTAATTTATTAAAGTAGGCAACTTTTTAATACTATTACCAATTTTTATTTCTATCGAGTAGACCAACATTCAAGTTACATACTAAATAAATAAGAAGGTTATAACAAATCATATTTATACCTATTGTTAGTTATAGTATATTTTAATATACTATACAACACACTTCATAGTCGTACAAAGATAATTTAGTTATATAGATTGCCTTCTTTCAATGTTCAATCTCAGCAAGTAAACTATCAAGTTCCATTTATCTGTGTATATTATTATAGATAAATGAACAAGTGGTTTAAATTAGGTAGTCATGCATCTTCAACCTATAAGGATAACACAAATAGTGTCTGCATAATCAGGAAATAGTAGAAGTTGTAGTAACAAAGATATACAAAAGTATCAAAAGTTTACCTTAAATTCCATGACCAAAGATCCGGAATGAATAGCATTAATAATAGATTCTCGAGCATCAGATCAGATTGAAAAAAAACAAAAAAAAAACATTAACACAAGAAAATTTGGACTATAAAAGATTTAGATTCTCTACTTTCTGAAGCCAACCCTGTAATATTTGCATCTTAAACCTGTAGCGACAACATAAACAGTGCCTGCATAATCAAGAAATAATATAGTTGTACTAATAAAGATATACAAAAGTATCAGAAGTTTACATTAATTTGCGAGGTATCAATAAAGGGACATCTAAACTATCATTTTTGTTAAATTTGTCATTTACATCATAAACATGTCTAAGTGGAGATGTCAGCATCAATCCATGATTCATTCTAGAACAGTAACCCTCTTAAGAGGATTTTTAGAATATTTAGAAATTGTTAGAATAGTTGCATTATTCTTATTAATAATCATTGAGATGTGAATCCATTTGACAATTGATTATAACTACTTATTACATATGAATTTCAGAAATTGAAAAACTCTTCAACGAAGTTGGAAAAAGTTTAAAAGATTATGCCAACATGCCTTATCCGGAGGAAAACTATATTAAAGATTATGAAAATCGGCTCTTAGTTGAAGAACTTGGGTATGATAGGACTGAGATGAGAATTCAGTTTGAGAATCTGCACAAAAATCTTAATCGAGAGCAGTTAGAAGTCTACAATTCCATCATTGAAAGTATTGGGAAAAAAAAGGGTGGAGTCTTCTTTGTTTATGGTAGTGGAGGGTGTGGCAAAACATTTTTATGGAATACACTTTGCTGTAGTTTGCGGAGCAAAGGTCAGATCGTTCTACCAGTAGCAACTTCCGGAATTGCAGCGACTTTGTTGGCAGGTGGTAGGACTGCTCATTCCAGATTCCATATCCCTCTAAAGTTAGACCAGCATTCTACTGCGTGTATTAAGCATGGAACCGACATTGCGGATTTAATCAAACAAACCAAACTAATCATATGGGACGAGGCTCCCATGCAACATCGACACGCATTTGAAAGTGTTGATCGTTCTTTGCGAGATATTATGTCTTCGGTGGATGCGGCGAGAGCTGGACTTCCTTTTGGTGGAATAACGATTGTCTTCGGTGGTGACTTTAGACAGATATTACCAGTTATACCTAAAGGTTCTCGAGCACAAATTGTAAATGCATCCTTGAATCATTCAAGGTTATGGAATCATTGTCATGTTTTCTTATTACAGCAGAACATGCGGCTGACAAAAGGAAAATCAAGAGAACAAAATAAGCAAATAGCTGATTTTAGCCAATGGGTACTAGATCTCGGAAATGGAAAGGTTCCAAATGTTCATCCAGATGATATAGTCAGTGATCCAGAAGTGGTCATTCCGGATAAATACTTAATCAAATCTTCCACACAACCAATCAAGGATGTAGTAAACGCTATTTATCCGAAGCTTACCACGAACATTTCAAATCCGAATTATTTGAGACAAAGATCCATTCTTACTCCAACAAATGCAATCGTTAATGATATCAATTCTTATGTTCTTGATGAAATTCCAGGTACGACTTATACATATTACAGTCAAGATTCCCTCACTGACGATATAGGAAGTGGGAATGATTTTAGATCTGCATTCCCGGTTGAATATCTAAATTCAATCAACATGCCATGTCTTCCTAAACACGAACTAAAGCTTAAGGTTGGAGCCGTAATTATGCTTATGAGGAATTTGAATCAAATAATGGGTCTTTGTAACGGAACTAGGATGATTGTCAGAAAGTGTTTGCCTAATAGTATTCAGTGTGAGGTACTGAGTGGTGCGCAAGCTGGTAGTACTCATATTATTCCAAGGATTGAGATGGAACCGTCAGACACAAAATGGCCTTTTGATTTCAAGAGATTACAGTTTCCCGTGCAACTTTGTTTTGCCATGACTATTAATAAAAGTCAAGGACAATCATTGGATAAAGTCGGATTATACTTGCCAAGCCCTGTATTCACACATGGTCAATTGTATGTCGCGGTGTCCAGAGTTACATCCGCTTCTGGGTTGTACATATTAATTGACGACGACACGGGAAGACCTACAAACATTACTGCAAATGTTGTTTATCAGGAAGTTTTCTACAATTTACCCAGTGCTAATTAAGGATAGATACTTAGGATCTTATTTAAAATAAGGTACTGTACATGTTACTACGTACAATAGATAAAAAATTATATTTTATTTTTGTTATTTGTTTTAATCTGTTAACACTATTGTTCATTTATGTAAATTTTTTGCTAATATAGTAATTTGTTTGTTTATATGCAGGGAACATCTACATGGATACCCAGTGTTTTTTTGCATCATTTACTGTAAGGTTTTCCAAATTATGATTCTCTTTCTTAATTTATTTCTTGATTTATATATTTCATCTACTTATACAAAAAACATTAAAGAAATTATACCATTCATTAACTACTCAGAAACATAAATTAGAATCAATCTCCACTGTTATAACTCAAATATCTAATGAACTCATGAATAAAAATGAATGTGCATTGAGCTGGTCATGTTTAGTTAATTAAATTTTCTTTTGTATTCATTAAAGAACAATAGTAAGTACCAAACATCTGCAATTAGTGAATTAAATTTTCTTTTGTAATCATTAAAGAACAATAGTGAGTACCAAACATCTGCAATATGCTAATATTTGAATTCCCTTTTGTATTGTTTAAAGTATAATAGTTGCGGAACTAACCTCCGGAAAAGTTGATGTGAGGGAGAGCCTGACTACTTCTACATCTATGTGCACTACCTATTCTGCATATTTTATATTTTTATTTTTTCAGGACAGACTTACCTAAATTCAAGGATTTGCTTTGCCATACAATTTATCATATTAAGTTCCTCTAAATATCATTGTGAATGTGTATACTCGATTATATATCATACATACTGCACTGATAATAGGATTTATTGTGTAGCTTTTAATGACTACAGGAGATGTCATTTTAATGTCTTATATATTTTAATGTTGGGCTTTAAATAAAACTCATTCTGCAAAAGCTTAAATTATTTGCTAATTCTTTTATTAGTAGAGGCAAGATATGTTTGGTTTACAAACCTTGCAGCAGGTACCAGAAGTTCAGATCTCTCTGTCTCTACAATACCTGATAAATCCTAACTTAACTTCAAGTAGATTTCTTCAATTTTTTTCACTTTTAATTAACTAAATATGTTCCTCTCTTTGCAGCACTAGAGAAGGCTATTAGTAATGCTACAACTACCAGTACTACCTCTATTATCACTGCAACAGTGCCCTACCAACCATCTGCTTATATTTATCTAGATGAAATTTTTTGAGGTGTGATCAATGTTCTCATCTGGTAGCAGAATCTGCGAAATACTATAATATATTTTAATTTTTTTGTAACCAGGTTTTAGATCTTTTAGTCTTTTATTTATTTTGGGTTGGTTACTTGGTTGTAAACAAGATGTTAAATCAACTTTTTCCGGTAGAGGACCAATTGTGAAAAATAAGATACTTGTGACTTTAAGTGTTCAACTCTTATGGTTATATATTGTTTTCCCAAAGTTTATTTCTACCTTGGCTTTCATTTTCCTTTTGATCATACATTTTTTTGATGTAAACGCTGATAAACGGTGAACCACTTGAAATTTTGTAAGATGTCAATAAGTTGTCATTGTTGCTCCAAGCAGTATTCCTTTAGGTAATTGGAGAATTGAAGATAATTCCTACCAGACTTAGTGTATTGTATTATTGCATTACAGTTAGCATGATATTCTACAAAGGGTTGATGGGAGCCTCATCTCCCGATTTTTTTTTTCTTTTTATAACAGTTGTAATTTATCTCACTTGATGTAATGCTACACAACCTCTGTCTCCATCTCTCCCAGTATATTGGCATTGTGTCAAAGCAAATAGACCGAGGAAAGGTGTTCACTTCTAGGGAAAACTATGAATTATTTTAGAACCAATCAGAGATAATTCCTAAATTTTAGACCAATCATGTTATATTAAGAGTTTTCCTTATTTACAATCTCACCTTACCTCATTAACCATGGTTAGTTAATACTTCTAATTTAAATACAATAATGATTTTATTAGACATATCCATAAATATATATTTTTTAATATTTACGTATCCATAAATACATATTTGTTAGATAAAAAATTACTACAAAATACTAGTTTAGCTTACATTAGATAAAACAATAAATTAAACAATTCGTTGATCTTAAAAAAATTCAAGTACAAATTAGTTATCATTCAATTTAGTTTTGAAAAGTTAATTTTATAAGACTTCTAATTATTAAATATCCATGCGACTAAATAATTTAGATTAAAATAACTCATTTAATTATTATATGTCATGATATACTATTATATATTTTAAATTATTTCATAACTACTCATTCGTTAATCAACCACTTTTTTAATATAAAGTCAATCACATTCATATTATCATACATTATAAATAGATTTTCATAATATATATTATATAATTATAACTGATTTTAAATAATTATAATATAACTCAACTACAAATATGAAAAACATCGGATTTGAAATCAAATTTTAAATAATTTGGACAATTTCCATATCTTCAAATACTCGATTTTTTTTAAAAGCTCAAAAATTTATTTATTCATAATTTGTTAATAAAATTAATTAATAAATGCATATAAGCCAACGCTGCATATATTTTAATTATTTAAATTATTAAATATACGCTAGAAGAGTATTATTATTGGTTGGTAAATAAATTACCAATCAAAAAATAAAATTTATTTTAGAGACAATCAGAATTCATTTCTAAATTTTCAATCAATCAATCATATACAAAATTTTTATTATTTACCATGATTATTCTAATTTACTAATCGCGGTTAAATAAAATTTAATATATTAATATCTTCATTTAATAAATTCGTATATCATATGGTTTTTAATTTTAAAAAATTACTACTAACCGTAAATAATATTTTCTATAAATCCACATAATAGTGAATTACAGATGTTTATATATCTTTTAGTTATGAATTTTTTTAAACATCCTTTATTATAATACTTGAATCTACCACGTATTAGCTAAACAATCGTAAGATTGTGAATTATTTTAGTATCAATCAGAGTCTAGATCAATTAAACTTAATGTAACATGTTTCTCTATTGGATCTAGATTCTACGTTTCAGCTAAAATTAAACTCAACTCAAGTTAAACTCATTAACAATAGACTTTTGTTTTTATATCAATTAACTAAATGTAATAATTGCTTATATATATAAAAAACTGAACATAATAACTACTAATTTTTATTTTAACGATTAACTAATGATCAATTTACATAAAATAAAAATACCTAAAATATAAAATTCTTACAAACTGAAAAATAAAATTATTATATCAATTTAATCATTACAAGAAATTTATGCCGCTTATTCCCTATTCTCCAACAGACCTAGCCAACTTTGATGAACTAAGTGTCTATATCAATTCTCCTCCTCCTACTTAATTCATATCAATTTCGGTTAATGTACTACTTTGTATCTTTTTATTAAATGACAGACTATACTTGGATATTTATATTTTGTTTTATTTCGATTATATATATGTATCATACGTTTTATGTTTTAATTGTCCAATAAAATCAACAGAAAAACGATTCTGACAAAAAAAAATTGAAAATGATTTAGGATTTTATCATTCTATTCCAAATCCTCCCAGGGTTACTTCCCATTAGAATATTCGGTGATCAGCTTTAATAATTTTGCGATTTACTAAATTGTAGGCATCAATCCTTACCACATATATTACACCAATTTGTTTACATTATTAGGCATGCTTATAGATAAATGTTTTCTTTACAATGTTAGGTTGCCAATGTTATTATTCATAACTTACCTTCATGACCACTGAAATACATATTGTATCATTGTCAATACATTTAAAAGTACGTTATAATTTTTCTTATATGACCTTTCTGGAAGGGATCAATGTCCGTATAAGATCAGTTTCTCGAAAGCAGAATTTTTCTAGACCCTTGGAAGTCGATTCTTGAGAAAAACACACAAGTCACATTCAATAGTTTTTTTCTTCGATACATCAATAAAAAAATCTATTTACTTCGTCAACTTAATTGCTAATAACTTAATTTAATATTATATATATTACTATTTCACCAACTTAATATTCAAAGGTACATCATGAATGGCCATAACCATTCGGAAGTCATTTTGAATTTACAACACAAATCAATGACCAAAGGTACGGAAACAATCTTAAAACGATTAATTGTCATTTATTTTGAACCAATTTTTAAATATAATTATCATTGAGATCAAACCCATTCATTTTTCTGAAATTATCATTTTAATTATTTGTCCTTAAATTTATTTTGTGGTTTCCTATTAGTTAAAAATAAATTCAATTAATTAGCAAGTCCACATTAAAATTAAAATTAAATTAGATTTACAAATAATTAAATAAACGTTTTATAATTATCTTTCAAAATAAGAACCAATCATTTTTTTTCATTATTACCGTTTTAAATATCTGTCCTTAATTTAATTTGTGGTTTACCATTAATTAAATGAAATCCAGTAATGTAAAGACAATTACTTAGCAAGTTCGCAATAGATATAATGTTAAATTAGATGTGCAATTAGTTAAGTATATATAAATTTGATGTAATACATGTGTAAACAAAATATTAATTTCAAATATATATTAAATTAATTTATTGTTTCAAAATTTATAAATTTTATATTTTTTATGTCTAATATTTTTCTCCGCTTCTAACCTTTTTCACTTCCATCTTTTACAAGCTAATCAAATTGATTTATATGAAATATATACGTTAACTTAACAAATTAAAATAACTTGAAATTATATCATTGTAAATTTTATTTATAGTCTGCTGTGAGACTAACAGATAAATCTACTGCAAAAAATCAGTCTCTCTATTTTTTTGAGAATATATCACACCCCGGTGAGCATCCTTATTCCTTCCTCAAACTAAGTATGACTACCGTAGTTGTATATCAACAAGTGTTTTTATTTGTCAATTTAAATTATTAGATTGAGAAAAGTTCATGTTTATGAATGATGCAGTTTTTTTTTTGTAAGAGTTAATCACTTTACTTATCTACTTTTGATGTTCTTACTAACAAAAATACCTATACACTTATTCACACACACATGCATATTTCAAATTAAAGCATATAACTTTTCTCAACTTAATAATACTTATATTAATATATTTGTTCGTGTGTCGAATACATATTATGTCACAATTTTTTTGTTGTCAGAGTAGTTATAAAAACCACCTATATATATTCTCCAAAATCATTTCTATACTTTGTTAGTCAACTTAACATAGGTACTCTATAAACTCAAGTTACGAAATTATATAACATGCTAAGAGAATAAACTTTACCACTCCTTACCCCCTCAAAAGATGTTCAATTTTAATCTTTTTTTATATTTTATGAATTTACATAATTGTTGGTGGATCCTAAATATGAATGAATTTCATGTTATAGTTAAAGATTGCTATCGCTTATCCGAGAATATAAGGTGAATTTTATTTTAAATTGTTTGGAAACTAAACAGTTTACTTTATTGGCAGGTCACCAGAACATACGCAAACAAGGCAAACAACGATATATTATTAATGGGATATGTACTCTAAATAAAGTACTTTATGGTGTATGGCTGCAAACTTTTGTTGGTGCATTCGCATTCGAAAAAGTAAGAAAATATATGTTAATTATGGTCGTTTGACCTGTGTCGTTAACATTATTTGTAACATTTTTCTGACCTTTACGGTCAAGCACAATTTTTTCTTATGAATATTTTGAAATTTAATGAATAATATATATAACTTTCATTTTTAACTAAAATCTATTATTATAGTCTCTATTAGCAACATAACAAACATGTTGATATCTGACATATTATGATAGAAAATTAACTAACTATATGTATGTCTTATAAGATCTTTACGGTTTTACAGATTCATTTAATCAGGAAGTTACATCTATATATAACAAGATTGCTCGGTTAATAGTATGTTAACGTCACTGGCAACGAGCTACTTCAATACGATGAAATTTTCATTTTGACTTTAAATATAAATATTCATTTGTCATGGGTTTAAATGTTTCTAAACTTATGACTTAAGATTTTTTATATCACTCACTCAATTAATTTATTATTTATTTTAATTATCCTTAATATAATTTATCCATTGCGCGAGGAAAAAATTATGAACAAGTTTTTGATGCTTTTGAGACTTATTTTGAATTCCAACGAGACTTTTTTATGAAATTAACGAAGTAAAAACTAAACAAGAAACCAAGTTACTAGAAGTAATTTATGTGTAGTGCAGTTAGAGCTACACAACATTTCGATCTAGACAGGTAAATAAGACTGGACCGGGTCTGTCAGTCCAAGACCCGGACCGAATCGTATATAAGCAGTCCGGTCTCCGATCCTTAAAATAAAAAAAATCCGATTTTCCGTCATGTTCGGTCCAAACCCAGAAAAAACCCGGATCAGATCGAAGTTTGTGTATGTAATTCTTTTATATTACTTTATTTATATAATATAGATATTAAATATTTGAATACATCATAATTTAAACTAATCAATTACCTTTTTCACATAAATTATGTCATCTTTTTAATTTTCACTTTACCTTTCTATTTTTTAAAACTAAAATCTCTCTTTTTCCGATTTTATCACGGACGGGTCTGTTTAATACAATAAACTAATAATATTATAATATTCATAATTAACCGATTGCATTTTTTATCTAAAACGAATCAATTTCTATTTAATGAAATAAAATAATAATGTTATAAAAACTAAAAATTAGCCGATTACCCTTTTCAAGTAAAACCTAAAATTTTTTCTATATTTTCTAACTAATAGTTTCATTATTTTTTACCTATAAAATCTTTACTAATGAAGTAAAGTAAATATCTAAATTGCATTTTAATTTTTTACTAATCGAGAAAACTAAATATACAATTTCAATATCCTTACCTTTAAAATTGCATTTTAAAACATTGAAAGTTTGGTCGGCCGGTTAGTTGGTTGGTCGGTCGGTCGGTACCTATTGTTTTTACTTAATTACTCTTACTTAATTATAAATAAAATTTCTCCTAATAACTAATCAATTTATGTTTTCAAGTAAAACATATTAAAATAATCAATTTCCTTCTAAAATACGTTACATTTTCTATTTTCTTTAGCTAAAATCTCCTTTTTCCAATTAAATGACGCCCTTACTTAATTATAAATAAACAATTTCCCAATAACTAATCAATTTTCTTTTTCAAGTAAAACATATAAAAATAATCAATTTTTTTAAAAAAAATGTTACTCCCTCCGTCCCTTTTGATTCTTAACACTTTCTATTTTGGGATGTCCCAATAGATTGTTAACATTTCCTAAAATAGTAAGTTTTAACACTATTACACCCACTACTTCACTTATTTTAACAATACTTTATACTATTACATCAACTACTTAACTTATTTTAACTATAAAATCACTATTACACCCACTACTTCATTTATTTTAACAATATTACACCCACTATCTTGGTTTCCGTGCAAAAAGCAAACGTTAACATCCCATTGGGACGGAGGGAGTACCTTTTATATTTTCTTTAGTTAAAATCTATAGTTTTCCAATTATATGGCGCCGGTCGGTTGGTTGATTGGTTGGTTGGTCGGTACTTATTGTTTTTACATAATTACCCTTACTTAAATATAAATAAAATTTCTCCTAATAACTAATCAATTTTTGTTTTCAAGTAAAACATATTAAAATAATCAATTTCTCTAAATTGCATTTTAAATTTTTACTAATGGAGAAAACTAAATATACAACTCAATTGCATTTTAAATTTTATTAGTAGTGGGAATTAAATATCACTAACAAAATATAATAAAAATTGTATACAACGAATAATATCCGTTAGATTTTTAGTTAAAAATTAGAACTATTATTTAAATATATAAAGGAGATCCGAGGGGATCTAAACATCTACTATTATCCTTCATTTTTTATATTAATAATACCTTTTTCAATTAAAAGATGTTTACTTATAATTGATATGATATTACCTTTTATAAATACCTAAAATATCATATCTTCCAATCAATAATTTTTTTCTCTCTAATCAGCATTTGGAGCGATCCAATTGGATCAACCCAAATCTAAACCTCTACTATTATCCTTCATTTTTTTATTAATAATATAATTAATGATAATTAGCTGATTGTCTTTTTCAATTAAAAGACGTTTACTTATAATTGATAATATTACATTTTATAAATACCTAAAATATCATATCTTCCAATCAATAATTTTTTTTCTATTAATTAAAACACGTTGACTTTTAATTTAAAACATAATATTGCAATAATTAATACATACCCAAAAAATATGACTTCATATCTTCTAACCACTAACAAAATATAACAAAAATTCGTATACAACGGATAATATCAGTTAAATTTTTAGTTAAAAATTAGAACTGTTAGATTCAATGATAAAATATATTACATGATTAAATTTATTTACTAAATGCATACCCAAAAATATGACATCATATCTTCTAACCAATAACAAAATATAATAAAAATTCGTATACAACGAATAATATCCGTTAGAATTTTATTTAAAATTAGAACTGTTAGATCTAATGATTAAATATGTTACGTGATTAAATTTATTTACTAAAATTTCAAGGTTCGAATTCTGTCAACGATACTATTATCCTTCATTTTCTTAATCTTCTTTATTTCTTTGATGCCCCTTTTTACCATTACACAGCATTTGGAGCGACCCAAATTAGATTGGATCGGCCCAAATCTAAACATATACTATTTTTTGTCATTACACAACATTTGGAGTAACCCAATTGCATCGACCCAAATCTAAACCTCTACTATAGTATTATCCTTTATTTTTTTTATCTTTCTTTATTTCTTTGATTCTCCGTTTTGTCATTACTCAAATCTATCGCTGTCATTTTTCACCTTCAAGTCCAAGCCGCTCAAATCTTCACACTGCTGAATTTTGATGCATGTTTGCACTTTTCAGATTTGAAAGCTGGGTTTTTCACCAAATTAACATCTCAACCCCCTAAAGTAGGTTAAGGTATGTGTACGACCTCCGTACGGGTCATATATGTTTGGTTCCAGTTTTCAGTTTGGCCATAAGAGTTAAGTTTTTATTGATTTCACAATATTAAAAATTAGGCAGGATAATATTTGTTTGGTTTTGATTTTGGTTTGGAATTTAAGAATTAAAGTTTTAATGAATTACCCGATGTTATAATAATATACAGGACACCAGAAAGGTACCTTTAAAATATTTGCTTGGCCTTTCAATTTTTTATTTTACATGTCGTAATAACAAAGGTAGTTGGAAAGATTACCAGTTAATAACATTGACACAGTACGGACCATGTTATTTGTAAATAATCTTGGGACTTAGTTTGATGCTTATAGACATTATTTTGCTTTCAAGCAAGTTTATGTTCTTTATGGATTTGTTCAACTTAATGTTCATGGGGTAGAAATGCTACGTACCAGAAGGTCTTATGGAATAACATACTTTTTATCGGATGTCTCCGAAGGGACTATGGAATAGCATACTTAGAAGCTCAGACCCATGTCACAAGCCTCACCCTCTGGGTCAGGTAACATTGCTCTTATTTATACTCTAAATATCTTCTTTACTCGCGTTCAATTTCACTTCATATATGATCTCATATTTAGCACTTTCACTTGAGCTCCATATTAAAATATAAAAGCACTAACTTTTTCCTTTTTCAGTTTAGTTGGCTTTTTGAGAGAGAATAGGTAATGAAAAATGTGATTGTTATAATTTGTAATCATACATTATTTGAAGATAAAAGTGAATAAGTGAGCTTCTTGCGGAGACCTGTGTTTTTGGTAAACAGTATTATCCTTTATTTTTTTTTAATCTTCTTTATTTATTTAATGCCTCTTTTTGTCATTACACAACATTTGGAGCAACCCAATTTAGATTGGAACAAAAAATTCTAATATGATATTGTACTTATTTTCAGTAATGTTGTAGTACTACGATTGTACCTCCAGCCTTTCTCTTCTCCTCCAGCTACATAATTTTAAATATTGAAAACAAAATACAATACAAGAAGAAGTTTGCATTTAAAAAAATATAGATTACAAGCAGAGAGAGATGTTTAGTTACGGATAGACTACATAGCAACAACATAAGTGATAAAAAGAAAGATGTTAGTTACAGATAGACTACATAGCAGCAACATAAGTGATAAAAAAAAGATGGTCCACATGATGATCAAGCTAATGAAGTATTGAAGTAATTAACAAGCCTGAACCACATAAGCAACTTCCATTTTATAGGTATTGTTTATCATAACGTGGGTAATGGGTTTTTATGTATTCCAATTAATTTTATTTTTGGTTACCCCTCTAAGTTGATCACAAAAAAATTAACAACCCATCAAAATAAGTAGTTTAAAAATATATTCAAATTCAAATTATTATATTCATTTCAATAAGAACATACTTTTAATATAATAAAGTCAGCCATGGTGAAAGACCTTAATTTGAACATAAACAATAAATCTACTAGAATATTTATCTCATATTTTGGCTTGCTTATTTAATTGTATAATTTACTTATTTTTAATAAAAGAATCTATATTAATAATATATATACACTGTTTTTTCATACATGAATTTACTAATATAGTTTAATGGTCACGCTCAGGTGAGAATGAGAACAGTGAGAACACACACATTCACTACACTACATTTCAAGCTATTTTAAAGGGCCCCGCTAGGGGCATCTTCACCAAAAAAAGTCATATAATTCTACCCTCTATCCATTCATAAAAAAATTAACAAAAAAAAAATTAAAATGAGAACAGTGAGAACACACATATTCGCTACATTTCAAACTATTTTAAAGGGCCCCGCTAGGGGCATCTTCACACAAAAGTCTTATAATTCTACCCTATATCCATTCATAAAAAAATTTAACAAAAAAAATTAAAAATTGCTTGAAATGTGATCTCATTGTTCTCCAACATTTACACATTATATTAACTATGAGGTCTCATAGTTAATATAACATGTTCTTGATATTATATGAGGTTTAATGTTTTGGAGCCATTTAATGTTTTGGAGTCATTGGGGGTGAAGGAATTATCATTTCCGCATTTGAAAAATGAAGACAATTTATTATTGTTTTCAATTAGAGAACAATATTTGTAAAAATATTTATTATTTTTATTGCAGATTTTGATTGATTAAATAAATTTTCAACATTGTTAAAATAGAATTGTATGCTACTTTTTTATATAAATTTTAGCATATCATTATTTTATTAAATACTTATATAATTGTATATAATATCTTGCTAAAAATTGATTATTTATATAATTGCATACAATATCTTTTTAAGAAATCAATCAAATTTGTTAAATTTTTGGTATTGTCAATTTAAATTAAATAAGATGTTTTAAGAAATCAATCAAATTTGTTAAATTTTTGGTATTATCATTTTAAATTAAATAAGAAGCCGTGTACGAAGTACGGGCGCTGGGGTTGTAAATCACGGCTTTTGTCCTTTTGGGCTTAGGCCTAACCGCCGCCACGGCATTTCAAACCCTGGCGAGGCTTAACTTTCCGCAGCTTACCGCCCTCCCTAAGGAGGCCGCCGTTGAGTCTATCGTGGACGTAGCGGACGACGTCCTGATAGAGGGTATCGCTCAGAAACTAGAAGTCCTTTGCGACAGATCGGGAGTCCCCTTGCCCGAGGGGCCCGCCCCCATGATTGATGTAATGGTACACTCAGGTCATGGGCATGAGGAGCTGCTTGGGTTTTACCAAGATTTACTCACTAACGGGCTGGCGTCTTATACTTATTTATATGCGGTCGACGCGCTGGAACTGATGCAGCAAGTCGAAGAACCGCTGGCTCTCTTATTTTAGGCAACCGGGGCCTGTGGCCATCCTTCATTTACACGGCCTTCGAGAACAAATATTGGACCGGGAATCAAAAAGGGGAAAAGAAAGTAAAGTATAAGCACATATGGCACGAAAAGGAAATCCGATTTCGGTAAGACTTGAGAAAAATCGTAGTTCAGATTCAAGTCGGTTCAGTGAGGGCGACCGCGAAAGTCACCAAATAGGTCAGTCTTTTCCTTCCGTTTGTCAAAAATAAAAAAAAGAAAGACGCGGGAGGACGTTGCAGATGTCCGGGACGGACACGACTTCTTCTAACGCTAGAAGACCACTGGAAGACACCCGGGACCAGAGCATGTCGTGAAAGAAGCACACTGGGCGGGGGCGTGCTTCGACCCTGTCTCCGGGGCACAGTTGAATGTAGATATCATGAACGCGAGGTGCAGGATACCAGGCCGAGAAACCGGGGCAATCCCCTATGTGCCAATCGCTAGCGCATCCAGGGCCCGGCGCCCAGCTCAGCTGGAGAGGCCTAGCCTGATCTGAGAAGTAAGTGCTAATTGGGTTCGGATAGACTTCATTCAAGAACGCCGCCGCCCCTGGAATCAATAAGAAAACAAGTGCTAAGTTTCAGATCAAGGAATAAACCGAAACGAAAGAAGAGACGTTTCTCGCTCGGCACCTAAAGCGCACTATGCTCCGCTTCAACAAATGAGAGTTTTCGGTGAAACCGGTGAACCGCGCGAGCTGGTTAGATGCGTGGGACAGAGGGCTCGTAGTACCTGCTAGCGCAGCTATGCAGTAGAAGGGAAGGAGCCTAAATCAACCCCCTTCTTTATTGATTTCTTTTTTTCTTTGAAAAAAAGTAGTACAAGGAGATTAGACTCTCGGATGAGACTAAGCAGCTACCGACCGTTCCGGCGCGCCCTTGACCTATCTTGATTAAGACCGAAAACCTATCTAAAGTGGGGCCTAGTTTAAGCTGTCAAACAAATGATAGAATGGAAAAAAAGAATAACCACTAGTAGGGATATGGGTGGAGTCTCGCTCAGTAAAGAGAGTTGTAGATTCGTAAAAAGGAGAAGAGCCTTGACTTTCTATTCTATTAGTCAATCGCGCTAGCTGCAATCAAACTAAAGCAAGAAGGGAGGGTGCTTGTTGCCGCTTTATTAATTAGTAAGTAGGCTTGTTCAGGCGAAAGGTTGCTTTACTAAGATTCTAATATAAGGCGCGTTAGCACTTCAGAAAGATTGCTCGTTAGCTAGGCCGTTTTCAACAAGGACGTTTAGGCTTAACTAATAAGATAGAAAGGGCTTTTTCATCAGGCAGGTTTGGAACCCTATACAAAGGGCGTTTCCTTTCAAAAACTTCCTCTTCCTGCTGCGAGGGTGGCAATGTATGTTAATGATGTAAATAAAATAATTACAACTCCAAAATTTTAAGACCAAATAGGGAAATAAGAATATGATTGTTTTGTTATCAATTACGATTACAAAAGCATGTATATTGTCCGGTCTTGGTTGAGTTAATATCATGCATGCGCTTAATATTATTATATGTCAATTTTTTTTTTGACGATTACTATCATGTGATTATGCTTGTGTCTGAATCAATTTACTGTACGTATATTAATATACGTAAATTTGGATTAGTTATGCTATTTGTTTATACAGCAAATTTATAAGTTTATATGATTTGAACTCATTCCGCATGAATTGTCATGCATGTTACATGCGTTTAATGTTAATCGAAAGTCGAAATTATGTTTTTTTTTTTCGAGTACTTAAACATACATCATATATGGTCACCTATTTTTTTGTTTTTTGTAGTATCTGATTATTCAATTATTAATACATAATTTATTAGATACATGGCTACGTTAAAGTGTTTATGATCCTTACATGTTTTGGTGATTAAATTTTGGTTAATGACAATTCATATGTAATGGGGAGAATTTGTTTTTTGCTCCGCTGCTAAATTAATCTCCTGCTTATGGAATCAGTTCGGTTTTTTTGAATGAATTCATGTTTCAATTATTATGACATCTGGACCAACTTGTGGATTCAATTTTGTCCAATTCAGTTTTTTTTTAAACGGCCAAGCATGATTTTGTTTTAGATATTTTTACAATATTACGGATTTGGGCACATTTATTTTAAGAAAGAAAAATATATTTTTTTCTTGTCCTTTTATTTCGTGAATAAGTGAGTTGAAGCAAAATATTGCCAAAGTGATATTTATGTGTAGATTTATTTATTTTGAAATATTAGGATGTGTATGTTTATTATTTATGCGTTAAAATAATCGGCCCAAAGGAAGATTATTTAATGGCCAAATAATGAATATACGTGCGGAAATAAATATGTAATAATTATGAATTTTTCATGTGAGTAATAAATCGGCCCAAAGGAAGGTTATTGCTTGACCGAATTTATTATTAATATTTGATTTCTGCGTGGAGAGTACCACTTGCAAGTTAATATTTCTGTCCAAAGACTAAATATTAATGTTGTGCTAGGTATCTTGTTTGAATGGGCCCACACACACTATAGTATTTAAATTCATGTATTTTTTGTGTGCTATTATGTATGCATATGACATGAATTTCCATTATGCGAGCTTATTTTTTTTTGTTCCAAATTGCTAGTTAATGCATCTGCTACTAATATAACTGCCAACATGAACTCTATTCCCGTGCTTAACGGCACAAACTTTAAGAGCTGGAAAGAGAACGTTCTATTAGTTCTTGGCTGCATGGATTTAGACTATGCTATAAGGAAAGAACAACCTGCTTCTCTTACGGATGAAAGTTCTAATACTGATAAATTGAACTTTGAGAAGTGGGAGCGTTCGAATCGCTTAAGTCTAATGATGATAAAGCGCAGCATTCCTGAAGCATTCAGGGGCGGTATGTCTGATGACTCCGATGAGGTATCTGTTAAGGATTTCCTTGATGAGCTTGAAAAGCGTTTTGCGAAAAATGAAAAGGCTGAGACAAGTAAGCTTTTGGCTGATCTTGTTCAGATGAGGTATAAAGCTCAAGGAAATATTCGTGAGTACATTATGGAGATGTCTAACATCGCTTCAAAACTTAAGGCACTAAAGCTTGAATTGTCTGATGACTTGCTTGTGCATTTGGTACTCATCTCTCTTCCTGCACAATACGGTCAATTTATAGTGAGTTATAATACTCAGAAGGATAAGTGGACTCTGAATGAGCTCATTTTACATTGTGTGCAAGAGGAAGATAGATTGAAGCGTGAAAAGACTGAAAGTGCTCATGTTGCAACTACCTCAAAGGCTAATCACCGAAAGAGGACTAAAGATAATGAGACTGCAGTGGGAAAATCACAGCTTAAGAAACAAAAGACTCAGGATCAAGCTGTAACTTGTTTCTTTTGTAAGGAATCTGGGCATGTGAAGAAGGAATGTCCCAAATACGCTGCATGGCGTATAAAGAAAGGTAGATTTTTCACCTTTGTCTGTTTTGAAGTTAATTTGACTTCTGTGCCTAGTAATACATGGTGGGTAGATTCTGGTGCTACTACTCACATAAGTATTTCTATGCAGGGTTGCATTTGGAGCCGGAAACCAAGTGATGCTGAAAGATTCATCTATGTGGGTGATGGCAATGCAGTTCCAGTTGAAGCTATTGGCACTTTTAGATTGTCTTTTGAGACTGGTCATTTTGTTGAATTAAGAGAGACTTATGTAGTACCGTCATTTAGACGGAATTTGGTTTCTATTTCTGTTTTGGACAAATACGGTTACTCTTGTTCATTTAGAGATAATAAATTTAGTCTATTTCTTAAATTTTTTTGGTTGCGACTGGTTTTTTGATTGATAGTTTATATTTGCTAAATACAATTGCTTCACATAATGAAACCTTGCAAGTAACATCAAGAGGTACAAAACGAAGATTATCAAGAGAGAATTCTGCTATGTTATGGCATAAGCGCTTAGGGCATATCTCTAAAGGGAGACTAGAGAGACTTGTGTCACATGGAATACTTGAATCTCTTGATTATTCAGACCATAATGTATGCATTGAGTGTATTAAGGGTAAACAGACAAACATAAGGAAATTAAGTGCAAATAGGAGTACTAGTGTCTTACAGTTGATACATACTGATATAATGTGGTCCATTCCCTACAGCTTCTTGGAATGGTCAACAGTATTTTATCACTTTTATAGACAACTATTCTCGATATGGGTACTTATTTTTAATTCATGAAAAGTCACAATTTTTGGACGTGTTTAAAGTCTTCAAAACCGAAGTTGAAAATCAGCTTTGTGAGAAGATTAAAGCTGTCAAACCTGATCGTGGTGGTGAGTACTATGGTCGGTATGACGGATCCGGTGAACAACGTCACTTAAGACTGCAGCCTACATACTAAATAGAGTACCTAACAAAGCAATAGCTAAAACCCCTTATGAATTGTGGTCAATCAATTATTTTTTGTGGGGTTGTCCAGCTGAGGCAAGGCTTTACAAGCCGCATGAAAATAAACTGGACTCAAGAATTGTTAGTTGCTATTTTGTTGGGTATCCTGAAAAAATAAAGGGTTTCAGGTTTTATGATCCTTTGGTAAAGTTTTTTTCGAAACGGGAAATGCTAGATTTCTTGAGGATGTTGAGTTTGAGGGGGAAGATAAAAGTCAGGGATGTTGTCTTTGAGGAAGAATCAGTTTCTTTGCCTCATGTAGTTCAAGATAACAATGTGGATATACCTGTACAGTTTCCTACTCAAAATCAAGATGATGCTCAAGAAGAGCAAACTCAACAAGCTCAAGATGAAGTGCCACTTAGTAGATCCTCTAGTAGAGACAATAATGGCACTTGTGGATATATCACACATTCAGTGGGAGTAAAGTATTCTTGTTGCTAAAGGAGATAAGTTTAGTCTCAAACAGTGCCCTAAGAATGATCTTGAAGGAAAAGAGATGCAGAACATTCCCTATACTTCGGCTATTGGGAGTCTTATGTATGGTTAGTACCCTGCCGGTTTTGGCATTCATTATGGGTATGTTAAGCAGATATTCAAGTAACCCTGGAATGGATCATTGGATTGTAATTAAATGGGTTATAAGGTACTTGCAAAGAACAAAAATATTACATGCTCGTTTAACAGAAATCGGAAAATTTGGAGATCATTATGTATTCTGATTCTGATTATGTTGGTTGTGTAGATACAAGAAAATCTACTTCTGGTTAAGTTTTTTTTGGTATGTCTAAACAGATAGACATTAAATATCAAGTCATTATAGAGAGAATGCAATATCAATTAGTGTTTATTGAGTAAATAAGAACAAATTTTATGCTAGCAGACCCACTTACTAAAATTTTGACACCATAAAGTTTTCTTGGGCATACTGCTCATATGGGTGTTGTCTCATTGGAGGATATTCAGTTTTAGTGGGAGTTTTTTTTTGTTTTGTTCTTATATTCGGTACTCAATTTTTATTGACACTATAGTGATATTTATGTTTTTTGAGTTTTCTGCAGAATGAAGTTATTTATTTTATTCTCTCTATTGCTCTATATGAGCTGTATCTTTCAATTGTGGTTTTGACATTAAGTTTGAAAGAATAAAGATTGATCTCACTAAGGTAATAAGGACCAATTGGAAATAGGCATGATTGAGATCACATTGCATGTAATTTCCAGTTACACATCCATACTTGATCTATGTCATTGAATATATTTATGTGGTGATCATTGAGGATCCAGTTACGACAATGTGACGAAGGTCGCTTTGGTTCCATGTTTATATATGAGATGGACCAGATTGATTAAGGAAGATGTTTTCTAAAGAATAAACAGTTTTGTGCGCACTTATGGTTATTGAATGTATTTGTTGTTTGGAACAATTTGTAGCCCAAGTGGGAGATTGTTAGATTATTTTTTATAATCTAATAATAATTTGTGGGCTTACAAATTAAAGACAATTATATTTAATGTTTATTCTATTTGGACTAATTAAGTGGTCTAAAATAAAGTGTCCAATAACATCTTATTTGGTATGGGCTTTGTAATGTGTAATACCCAATAGTAATCTGATAAGAGTTAATGGGGTCTAATTAGAGTACTATATAAAGAACATAATAGGGTCTTGGTCCCCAAGGCTATTCGCAACCTCTACTCCTCCTATTCCCATCAGTTTGAGAGAAATACGGCTAGAGGCGAATCAAGTCTGTGGAAGATCAAGTCCCATAATCCGTATTCATATCTACCGTCATGGAATCAGGTACGCTTCCGTACTACAGTTTTATCGTGTAACCTTGATAATATCGCATAAGATGATTCTGATTATTTATTTAGATCTAATATCCGTTACTAATTAGTAACGGATATATCCGTTACTAATCTATTTGTAACGGATATATCCGTTACTAATTAGTAACGGATATATCTGTTACAAAATAAAAAAAAAAGCAATTGTGACGGACGATTAGTAACGGATATATCCGTTACTAATGTCATTAGTAACGGATATATCCGTTACTAATGGCCAGTTTTGGTGTAGTGGCTATTGTTAAGCAGCCAATCAAGGAAAACAAGGAGGACTTTATCTATCAGGCATAAATTGAAGAATACTCTGGCATGAGTCTATATCTGGATGAATTGTCAGAAGTAAGAGGAATTGACAAGTACAAGCATCTGCCTGAGAGATTAGTCTTTGTCTACAAGGGAGGTAGAGAAAGGACATGGCCATTACAGAAGGTACTTGGAGAAAATTATCAGACATTAACCAAAAAGTTTTCTGCATTCAAGAGACACACAGGGTTCTCCAGGATAGCTAAAGGGAAGGTACTAAAAAGAATAGAAGAGATAATGTGAGAATGGAACTCACCATCAAGATTGCCAAAGAAGATGAAGATCCCATACAATGGACAAAAAATTCACATTCAACCTTTCTGGATGATGGAGTTCAGGGATGAAGAGGGTTGCAGGAGATTCTTCAGGTTAGAAGACCAACTGTCAAAGGCTAGTTCCCACTACCTAAGATGGTTACAACTAAAGCTCAATCCAAAAGTTGTTGAAGAAGAAGCCTTCTATAGGCAACTCCAAATGCAGATTGAGTCAAACTTTGCCAAAGAAGGAAAGTCAAGGGTGCTGCCAACCAGAGGGAAGAAACTTCATTAATCTGCTCAGTCTAAAGGAGCACTCTTTTTGTTATGTTTCTTAAAACTTTCTGTTTTTAATTTTTGTACTTAATACAATTTTTGCATTATTCAGTAAATATCTTTAGGAATATTTTGTTATCATCAAGGTCCTAAATTTATGGCTTTATGATCATCAAGCATAAATTGGGGGAGATTGTTAGGAATATGTTGTACTTGATGATAACTTCATATTTCATGCACAAATTGTATAAGTCATGTTTTGTAACTATCAACGAATGAGGAATTATAACTTTATCCGTTGATAGGAAGCTCATCAATGGATGAGGTTTTGTAGCATACTGAAGTATCTCTATTTATCAGTTGATAGTGTTTTTATCCAAAGTCATGTTGACCATCAACGGATAGGCAGAATAGGGTAGCTGTGGCACCCCCAAATCCGGGGTCAGAAGATTTGGTTGCCACGCAAAAATCCTCAAAATAAAACATCTGATTAATAATAATCATCCATTTGTGATTGTCCAACACTGGAAATATAACATCTATGACCCCAAACATACCAAGATCTTTTAAGGTTATAGGGCTAGAAACAAGAATCCAAATTCCATTAGATAAAAAGCATTCATTCTTTACAACATTCTCTTTGATCAAATCTTAAATCGCTGGTGTAACTTCGATAAGAAGTACGCCAGGCCAACTAGACTAGTACATAATAATAATAAATATTATAACTCAAATATATAAATAGATCTTACACTAAATCCAGAGATCCTGAGCCAAGTCATCTTCGAAATAGCATCACGCTTCTTCTCTTTCTGAGTTGTGCGGATACGTCTCGCCAAACTACCTTACTGAAATGTTAGAATTTACAACAGCAAGTATGAGCGAAAGAAATGCTCAGCAAGCGTATAAAAATTTTGATATAAAACCAGGATAAGTGGGGCATAAAATCAACTGAAATGTAAAACAATTTCTAGAGAAAACTGAATCAACAACTGTGATATAATTCAAACCATAACTGAAATCATTTGGCATGTCATAAAAATGAATCATCTGCCAATTCACAATATATAATAGCCATTCTGGCGATATGGATTGGATATATAAATATAACTGAACACCATTGCCCCCTGATCAGGTTCTAAGGCAATGGGACCCTCTATACTCCACCGGTATTCTCTTTTTTCCGTGTGTGTATAGTCCGGATTTCTGGGGTACCCAAAATAGGCAAGTAATGTTAGCCTATAGGAAGATGGAATGGTTACCATATCCTCCTTAAATAATGCTGGACCATGACAGCAACCATGGCCTCCTACGCTTAACATATTGCTGGACCATGACATCAACCATGGCCTCCTACGCTTTATCAGTTTCCAATAAATATTGCTGGACCATGACAGCAACCATGGCCTCCTACGCTTTACCATTTTCCAATCCAATAGAGCAATTTCCGAATTCAACAGGAAATGCTTAGTTTCACATACAGTTCACATCCCTATTACTTACTACGATAATAAGGATATGAAGAGTTTATCTTAAACAATTTCCCCCAGCAAGGGTACCAATATCAAGCAACTGTTCGCATAAAAATATTTAAGAATCACAAATAGCTCTGAACAATAGCTATTCATCATGATATGAATCAATGAAACATAAAATAAACAGTGTTTAGGATGATAAAGAAAATACTTGCCTCTGGTCCTTAGCTATTACGCAAAGTCGAGGTAACCCGTCTACCTTCTTCTTCTATCTTACGTCATCATATCCTCTGTTGATCATTCGCTGGTTTGACGCTCTTGCGATTGCCACGAGTCTGATCCGTTGACATCGAGCCTGCGCGTCTACTTCTATAGTCAAACATAAGCAATATCTCTGTCGGAAGAAAATAATTGGAAATGTCCCCTTTGAACATAGACGTTTTCCCGGTGTTAAAACACCTCGCAAGTAAACCAGCAATTCCACAAACAATACTTTCATCTCCAACCTTCTTTATTACAATCCACACAATACTGCATCCATCTCCAACTTTCTTCGTCTCATACCAACTTAACTCCGCTGACATTCCTAAGTCAATATTTACCAATTAATCCTCGAATTAAACATTTATGCATTCAACTTAGTCCAACTCAATCTATAAATAATCCTCAAAACATTTATCTTATTCCTCAGTAAAGAAACATGAAAATCAATTAATCCTCAAGACACGATTAATCCTCGAGATAACAATTAATCCTCGAAATAAGTCATTAATCCTCAAGACAATAATTAACCCTAGAGATAATCATTAATCCTCGAATTAAATACATATATACCTGTCACATAACCAATTAACACATAGCATATACGGCTCACAAATAAAAGAGCACTCAAATTATTCATAGAATATTTACAAATCACTAATAGATAATCAAAGAATAATAACACGCAATTCACATAATCACATAGCACGTTTGATCAGATCATGAAAAGATTTTATCTAATATTTTTAAAACAGAAAACGGTCAAAACCCTAATTATCGGATATAACCGACTCAATAAAAAGGTTTGGTAAAAAAAATTGATCCAGATTTAAAAGTTGAATTTTAACTTAAAACTATTTTTATAAGAACCGGGTCATTTTTCTGATTCCAGAAATATTTTTCTCGTTAAAAACGGACAAGCGGTTTAATTAATACGCAATTAATAAGAATAATTCAATTAATAATTAAATTAATTGATTATTCAAATTAATTATTTATTAATCAACTCATAAAAATAATTAATCTTTTATAATAAAAAGATTTAAATTCAATGAAGTCAATTATATATTTAAATAATAATTAATTAATATAATTAATCAATTAAAATGAATTAATCAATTAATTAAATCAATTAAATTATTATTTAAAAATAATTAACTAATTAAATTTAATTTTTAGGAATTAAAATAATAATAGATAAAAGAAATCTGAATTTTAGAAAAATTTTATAAAATTTTTGACCCAAAAACATTTTTCTGAAAAGTTTTAAGATTTTGAAGATCAAAACGTTACTATTCATCACCACCTACGCTGTTCTTCGTATGAATGCTTCGAAGAACACCACCTCCAACAATGGAGGTTTCTCCAGAATCCGGTCACCGGAATATTTTCCGGCGAACTTCCGGCGACCATGACTTTCACAAAACTAAACCAAATCAAGCGTGTAAAATATGGATCTTGACTAAAATTTCACGACAAACTCAACCGTGCCAACGAAAACAACAAAAACGCGACCAAATTCCGGCGAGCTTGAACCCAAATTCGGTCCAAAATCGTTCTCCTTCATTTCTAAACCAAATCGCGTGTTTAATATCACAAAATGAAGCTTATAACTCATACAATCTAACCCCTAACACCTCTAACACGAACAATCATCACAACGCACGAACGAATCGATTAAAGAAACTAATTAAACTTAAAACTCAAATATCACAATACAATAATATAATGATACAATTAACTACATAAATCGACTATAAATGATCATGTAACGACCCGAAAAATTACGTGTAATTTATTATATTAAAATATATTTTTAGTTGATTTTAATGTGTGTTAGTTTATTTTTAATGCATTTAAACGCGTTATGATTTTTATTAAATAGGAAAATTATCTTATACGTGTTATGTGACTTCTGTGTATCATAGAATATTTTATTCTATTTTTCTGTAATTTTTATATCTTTATAATAAAGTTATTTTGCATTTTAAATTCCGGACCCAGCCCCTGTACTGGATTCGAGACCCTGTTTTTCATAAAATTATTTTCATATAATAGTGGGATGTTTAAAAATGTATTATGTTGTAATTTTTGTAAAATTCATAATTTTTGGGAAATTTTAGCATATATATTATATTTGTTTAAAAATAAAAATTTTACATTTTTATCCCATAAAAATTATTTTTAGGGCTTAATGATTTTAATTAGGGGTTACAAATATTTTTGGGGTATTAATTTTTTTTAAATAATATAAATAGGAATCTGATTTTTTTTTATTATTAATAAATCATAAAAATCAGTTTTTATATATATTAATAAATATAAAAATATATTTTCTCTCTCCTGTTCTTGAGGATCAAAGCTGAATTTGAAAGTGTTATAGACATCGGATTTTGGCGATCTTGTAGTCGAATCGAAGCTCTCAATATCTAGTTTCATAATCTGCAATCAGTTTTCGTGTTGGGTAAATTTCCGATTTTATATTAAATTTCTTTTGAATCTGCAAAATTAGGGTTCTTCATTAATTTGGGGCTTTTTGATTCTTTGATTTTCCAGTTGAATTGATTGCTTGTATAGCTTCATATTGATTCCAGGAGTTCAATTTCATGCTAAATTTCATCGTTATATTGATAGTTTGTTCAATTCGAAATTAGGGTTCTTGAGCTTAATTTGGGGATTTTTGATTGAGTGATTTTCCGGTTGTTTTTATGATTCCAATAGCTTTATATGATCATTTGGAGTCGATTTATGTGGTCAATTGCATCATTATATTGCCGGATTGTGATATTCGAGTTTTAAAGTTTTAACCGAAACTTTGAATCAATAGTCCGTTGTGTGTGTTAATTGTTTGCGTTAGTGGTTATGGGGGAAAGATTGTATGAGTTATAAGCTTCATTTTGTGATGTTAAACACGCGATTTGGTTTAGAAATGAAGGAAAACGAATTTTTGGCCGGATTATTCTTTAAGCTCGCCGGATTTGTAATTTGTGGTTTGTTTTGGTCGGATTTTGTGATGTTATGGTTGTTTGGTTATTGCCCGGTTGATGGGCAACGATTTTGTGTTGTTTTGGTGTAGAAAACGGAGTCACCGGAGTGTTTTTGGTCGCCGGAAAATTTCCGGATTCCGGCGAACCTCCATTAATGGTGGTTGAGTGTTCTTCGTGTTCTTGGTGATGAATGTGTGGAGATGGTGATGAATAGTACTGTTTGATCCGTTTTTTGTGTATAACTTTTCAGAAAAATGTTTTTGGGTCAAATTTTTATAAAATTTTTCTAAAATTCAGATTTCTTTTAATTATTATTATTTTAACTTCTAAAAATTAAATTTAATTAGTTAATTATTTTTAAATAATAATTTAATTGATTTAATTAATTGATTAATTCATTTTAATTGATTAATTATATTAATTAATTAATATTTAAATATATAATTGACTTCATTGAATTTAAATCTTTTTATTATAAAAGATTTACTATTTTTATGAGTTGATTAATGAATAATTAATTTGAATAATCAATTAATTTAATTATTAATTGAATTATTCTTATTAATTGCGTATTAATTAAACCGTTTATCTGTTTTCAACGAGAAAAGTATTTCTAGAATTAGAAAAATGACCCGGTTCTTATAAAAATAGTTTTAAGTTACAATTCAACTTTTAAATTTGGATCGACTTTTTACCAAACCTTTTTATTGAGTCGGTTATATCCGATAATTAGGGTTTTGACCCGTTTTCTGTTTTAAAAATATTGGATAAAATATTTTTATGATCTGATCAACGTGTTATGTGATTATGTGATCTACTTATTGAGTCTCTTTACGTGCAATGTGAATTATTAAGGTATTAAGTAGCGAGGGTTATGATGTAAATCGAGTTTTGATCGATATATATAGTTAATGTGTGTTAATTGTTTATATGATTTATATTATAAGATGTCATTAAGAGTAGATGATGGTTTCTTTGATTTACTGGAAACGATGGTGATATCGTTTATTTTCGCAAGGATTAATTGTTGAATATTGACTTAGGTTGGTCAACAGAGATAAGTAGATGTCTAATCAAGGAGGTTGGAGATAGATGCAATATTCTTTGTGGGTTATGAATAAGGTTGGAGATGGATGCGGTATTGTCTGTAGATTGTAATGAAGAAGGTTGAGATGAAGGCATTGTCTGTGGAATTGCTGGTTTACTTGTGAGGTGTTTTAACACCGGGAAAACGTCTATGTTCAAAGGGGACATTTCCAATTATTTTCTTCCGACAGAGATATTGGTAAGCAGGGTTAATATGTTCGAATGGAGTTTGTAAGTGTTTAGAAAAGTAGAACTTGATGTCTGAAGACTGATGTACCAGCTTATGCTTGATTATAGAAGTAGACGCGCGGGCTCCATGTCGGCGGATCAGACTCGTGGCAATCGCAAGAGCGTCAAACCAACGAATGATTATAATAGAAATTGTGATGCCGTAAGATAGAAGAAGAAGATAGATGTGTTACTTCGACTTTGTGCAACAGCTAAGGACCAGAGGCAAGTATTTTCTTTTTCATCTTAAACACTGTTTATTTTATGTTTCATTGATTCATATCATGACGAATAGCTATTGTTCAGAGCTATTCGTGATTCTTAAATATTTTTGTGCAAATGCAGTTGCTTGATATTGGTACCTTTGATGTGGGGAATTGTTTAAGATAAACTCTTCATATCCTTATTATCGTAGTAAATAATATGGATGTGAACTGTATGTGAAACTAAGCATTTCCTGTTGAATTCGGAAATTGCTCTATTGGATTGGAAAATGATAAAGCATAGGAGGCCATGATTGCTATCATGGTCCAGCAAAATATTTATTGGAAAGCGTAGGAGGCCATGGTTGCTACCATGGTCCAGCAATATTTAAGGAGGATATGGTAACCATACCATCTTCCTATAGGCTAACATTACTTGCCTATTTTGGGTACCCCAGAAATCCGAACTATACACACACGGAAAAAAAAGAGAATACCGGTGGAGTATAGAGGGTCCCATTGCCTTAGAACCTGATCAGGGGGCAATGGTGTTTTATTAAAGTGTATCCAATCCATATCGCCAGAATGGCTATTATATATTGTGAATTGGCAGATGATTCATTTTTATGACATGCCAAATGATTTCAGTTATGGTTTGAAGTATATCACAGTTGTTGATTCAGTTTCTCTATAAACTGTTATACATTTCAGTTGATTTTTATGCCCCACTAATCCTGGTTTTATATCAAAAATTTTATACGCTTGCTGAGCATTTCTTTCGCTCATACTTGCTGTTTTGGATCCTAACATTTCAGTAAGGTAGTTTGGCGAGACGTATCCGCACAACTCAGAAAGAGAGGAAGCGTGATGCTATTTCGAAGATGACTTGGCTCAGGATCTCTGGATTTAGTGTAAGATCTATTTTATATAATTGAGTTCTAATATTTATTATTATTATGTAATAGTCTAGTTGTCCTGGCGTACTTCTTATCGAAGTTACACCAGTGGGTTAAGATTTGATCAAAAAGATGTTGAGAATGAATGCTTTCTATTTAATGGAATTTGGATTCTTGTTTCTAGCCCTATAACCTTAAAAGATCTTGGTATGTTTGGGGTCACAGATGTTCTATTTCCAGTGTTGGACAATCACAAGTGAATGATTATTATTAACCAGATGTTTTATTTTGAGGATTTTCGCGTGACAACCAAATCTCCTGACCCCGGATTTGGGGGGTGTCACAGTTGGTGTAAATTCGATAAGAAGTACGCCAGGCCAACTAGACCAGTACATAATAATAATAAATATTAGAACTCAATTGTATAAAATAGATCTTACTCTAAATCCAGACGTCCTGAGTCAAGTCATCTTCGAAATAGCATCACGCCTCTTCTCTTTCTGAACTGTGCGGATAAGTCTCGCCAAACTACCTTACTGAAATGTTAGAATTTACAACAGCAAGTATGAGCGAAAGAAATGCTCAGCAAGCGTATAAAAATTTTGATATTAAACCAGGATAAGTGGGGCATAAAATCAACTGAAATGTAAAACAGTGTATAGAGAAAACTGAATCAACAACTGTGATATAATTCACATCATAACTGAAATCATTTGGCATGTCATAAAAATGAATCATCTGCCAATTCATAATATATAATAGCCATTCGGGCGATATGGATTGGATATATATAGATATATATATAACTGAACACCATTGCCCCCTGATCAGGTTCTAAGGCAATGGGACCCTCTATACTCCACCGGTATTCTCTTTTTTTCCGTGTGTGTATAGTCCAGATTTCTGGGGTACCCAAAATAGGCAAGTAATGTTAGCCTATAGGAAGATGGAATGGTTACCATATCCTCCTTAAATAATGCTGGACCATGACAGCAACCATGGCCTCCTACGCTTAACATATTGCTGGACCATGACATCAACCATGGCCTCCTACGCTTTATCAGTTTCCAATTAATATTGCTGGACCATGACAGCAACCATGGCCTCCTACGCTTTACCATTTTTTAATAAATATTGCTGGACCATGACATCAACCATGGCCTCCTACGCTTTATCATTTTCCAATCCAATAGAGCAATTTCCGAATTCAACAGGAAATGCTTAGTTTCACATACAGTTCACATCCATATTATTTACTACGATAATAAGGATATGAAGAGTTTATCTTAAACAATTCCCCACATCAAAGGTACCAATATCAAGCAACTGTATTCGCACAAAAATATTTAAGAATCACGAATAGCTCTGAACAATGGCTATTCGTCATGATATGAATCAATGAAACATAAAATAAAAAGTGTTTATGATGATTAAGAAAATACTTGCCTCTGGTCCTTAGCTATTACGTAACATCGCAGTAATACTACTTCCTTCTTCTATCTTACGGCATCACAATCTTCTGTTCCAATCATTCGTTGGTTTGACGCTCTTGCGATTACCACGAGTCTGATCCGTTGACCTCGAGCCCGCGCGTCTACTTCAAAATCTCAGTTGAAAGGAAATAATCGGAAATGTCCCCTTTGAATATAGGCATTTTCCCGGTGTTAAAACACCTCGCAAGTAAACCAGCAATTCCACAAACAATACTTTCATCTCCAACCTTCTTTATTACAATCCACACAATACTGCATCCATCTCCAACCTTCTTCATAACCCACAAAGAATATTACATCCATCTCCAATCCCTCTTCATTAAATCTTCTTATCTCCGCTGATAACCTAAATCAATACTTACCAATTAATCCTTGAAAATAAACGATATCGTCATCGTTGCCAGTAAATCAAAGAAAACGTCGTCTACTCTTAATGGCATCGTATAATATAAATCATATAAACAATTAACACACATTAACTATATATATCGATCAAAACTCGATTTACATAATAATATGAACATCATCAAAACATCTCCAAAATCTCAGAAATGAAAAACCCTAATTCTAACATGAACCCTAATTTCTGCAGATTAAAGAAAAAATCATATAAAATCAGAAAATTACCCTCTGTTGAAATTGATTGCAGATACAGAAACTAGAGGTCAAGAGCTTTGATTCGAGTATAAGACCAACAAAATCCGATATCAATAACACCATTCGAACATATTAACCCTGCTTACCAATATCTCTGTCGGAAGAAAATAATTGGAAATGTCCCCTTTGAACATAGACGTTTTCCCGGTGTTAAAACACCTCACAAGTAAACCAGCAATTCCACAGACAATGCCTTCATCTCAACCTTCTTCATTACAATCTACAGACAATACCGCATCCATCTCCAACCTTATTCATAACCCACAAAGAATATTGCATCTATCTCCAACCTCCTTGATTAGACATCTACTTATCTCTGTTGACCAACCTAAGTCAATATTCAACAATTAATCCTTGCGAAAATAAACGATATCACCATCGTTTCCAGTAAATCAAAGAAACCATCATCTACTCTTAATGACATCTTATAATATAAATCATATAAACAATTAACACACATTAACTATATATATCGATCAAAACTCGATTTACATCATAACCCTCGCTACTTAATACCTTAATAATTCACATTGCACGTAAAGAGACTCAATAAGTAGATCACATAATCACATAACACGTTGATCAGATCATAAAAATATTTTATCCAATATTTTTAAAACAGAAAACGGGTCAAAACCCTAATTATCGGATATAACCGACTCAATAAAAAGGTTTGGTAAAAAGTCGACCAAAATTTAAAAGTTGAATTTTAACTTAAAACTATTTTTATAAGAACCGGGTCATTTTTCTAATTTCAGAAATACTTTTCTCGTTGAAAACGGACAAACGATTTAATTAATACGCAATTAATAAGAAAAATTCAATTAATAATTAAATTAATTGAATATTCAAATTAATTATTTATTAATCAACTCAATCGATAGATAATCCTCAAAACATTTATCTTATTCTTCGATAAAGAAACATGATAATCAATTAATCCTCAAGACACGATTATTCCTCGAAACAATAATTAATCCTGGAGATACATCATTAATCCTCAAATCAAATACATATATACTTGTCACGTAACCAATCAACACATAGCACGGATACGACTCACCATTAAAAGAGCACTCAAATTATTATTATAATATTTAAAAGTATTTTTAGAATAATTAAAAGAATTTTAAAAGATTTAAATAACCCTTCCCGAATCGAAAAGGATCATTAATAAACCCTTTGGTTAATTATTGGATCCCCAAAATATTTTTTAGTAAATATTTAATCCGGGTTTATAAATAATTTTAGAATTTTAAAACTATTTTTACCGTTCCCGGATTATTTTTAGGATTTAAAACAATTTTATTACATTTTAAACAAATAAAACAAATAAAGAAATAAATATTAAAGGTAAAATAATATTTAGAAAATAAATAAATCATTTTATTTTCCAAAATAATTAAATCTGATTATTTTCAATTATATTTAAATAATATTTAATTAATTAAATTAATTGATTAATATTAATTAACCAATCAATTTAAATTAATTAAGATATTAGCTAAATAAATTTAAAATAATCAAATAAAATAGATTTTCGAATAAAAATAATTTATTAAAAATTTAAAAGTATTTTTCGAAATTAAAAATATTTTTTCGAAATTTAAAAATGATTTTTCGAATTTCTGAAAATAAAATTCGAATTTATAATAAAATTTGGAAAATAATTTTCCAAAATCATTTTCAGAATTTGGTTTTCAGATTTTGAAGATCAAATGGGCACTGTTCATCACCACCTTCACTGTTCTTCGTATGAATGCTTCGAAGAACACCACCTCCAACAATGGAGGTTTCCCAGATTCCGGTCACCGGAAAAACATTCCGGCAACCTCCGGCAACCCTTAAAAATGCACAGTTTGCTACGTTTTAAATCACAAAAACACTCCAAATCACCTCCTAAACACAACCACACCATTCGTTCAAACCCAGCATCACCCGAAACCAAAATCCGGTCAAAACCGAAGTAAAATCCGGCGACCTCACCGGTAAACTTCGATTTTACTCATTTCTCAACCAAATCCAACGTTTTATACACCAAAACGAAGCTTATTACTCATACAATCTATATCAATCATCAAGAACAGCAACAAATCACTCATAAATCCAGAAAAATAAATCTTTAAATCTCACCCCCACTAAAACTCGACTTTCATATTTAAGCTACGAAAAATCAAGTAAAAATCATGATAAATCTCCTGGAAGCATAAGCAATCTGTAGGTACTAACCATATCAACAACAAATCATCCTACAATCCATACCAAATTTAATTCATACGAAAATTAAATAAAAAATAAAAATTTTCGATCGAGACATACACACATATCCACACCTACATAAACATATAGTACAGATCATGAGATTCAGTTTGGTTACTCACATGATTGATTTGGACTCCGGTAACACTGTCAAAAAGTGGTTTGATTCTCAAGAACACCAAGAACACAATTTCCAGAATTTTCAGAAAATAAAATCAAAAATCTAATTTTTGATTAATTTTAACAATTAATAATAAAATTCTGCTATTTATATAAATCTGAAAATTAATACCCCAAAAATATTTTTAACCCCTAATTAAAATTATTAAGCCCTAAAAATAATTTTTATGGGATAAAAATGTAAAATTTTTATTTTTAAACAAATACAATATATATGTCAAAATTCCCCAAAAATTATGAATTTTACAAAAATTACAACATAATACATTTTTGAACATCCCATTATTATATGAAAATAATTTTATGAAAAACAGGGCCTCGAATCCAGTACAGGGGCTGGGTCCGGAATTTAAAATGCAAAATAACTGTATTATAAAGATATAAAAATTACAGAAAAATAGAATAAAATATTCTATGATACACAGAAGTCACATAACACGTATAAGATAATTTTCCTATTTAATAAAAATCATAACGCGTTTAAATGCATTAAAAATAAACTAACACACATTAAAATCAACTAAAAATATATTTTAATATAATAAATTACACGTAATTTTTCGGGTCGTTACATTCTTCCCCCCTTATAAGGATTCCGTCCTCGGAATCAACTAAGGCAACTAGTGAGGTTCCTTAACTCCTCATCATCAACACTTACTTGACAAAACTTGGGATAGTGCTCCTTCGTAAACAACTTCTCCAAAATCTCAGTTCAATTATAGGGTCTCTATCTGACACAGTTATCATTGGAGTCTTACAACACATCATTATTCGTTTCAAATATGGCTCGACCAACTTTCCATTAACATAATATCCTTGATAGAGAGAGAGAGAGAACTGATTCCATTGATATGTCACTGATATTCTAATCATTTTAGGACTCGTTCTTGCTCTTGGCGATTTCGTTGCGAATCTAATTTCTATCTGCGAAATTCGCTTATTCTGACCTGATTGGCATACCCTTGAAATTTAATAGAGATATCAAGAATCATGAAATTTTGAAGAGAACAGATTCCATATCATAGCAGATGTCCCACAATTGTGGTTATGAATTTTATGAATTTTAAAACAACCTGATTTGAAATAAGAGAATAACTGAGAGATCAATATGATCACATGAACCCGACGTTGTGTGTCTTAGCTCCGACATTTACAATTAAAGGTGATCAGCCTTCTTGTAATACACAACATACCAGTGATGGCGTCCCATCCAACTTCTATCACACAGACAGATATACCTGGTGTCCCCTATAAATAGGGTTGTTCGTCTCAGTAGGATTAGAGAAATATGAAAGGAATTCCAAATTTGTTATTTTCCGAAAAGAAGAACCAGGAAGAAAGTACCGAACAAGTGGTACTATATTGCAAATAAGGTTATTAATCATTGGAGAAAACAAAAAGTTGAAAGTCTCAGAAATTTAAAAATAGGTTTCATAGTAACCACTGAAACAATTGAGATTCAAAATGGAGATTGAACACAAGCGTCAAAATGTCACTGTTTAGAAGAGGAGATATATCTTTTAACGAATACCTCTTTAAGAGGGAAATCAAAATAATTCATAGAAAGAAAAGGTATTGCCAAGGTCTCTACTTATGCCTTCTTCTTCGGTTCCTTCGATAGCTCGTCATTCGATTTTAAGCCTCCACCTTTCCACGTTTTAAGGATATTGATATCGTTCGTCATCGTCACCTCGTAATAATCTCTGAAGATTCCACAGTAGACATCTCCAATCGCAAGGCGGTCTATCCAGTTTAGCACAACTATCTCAAACGAGTACCCTAATCTTAACTTATTAATTGGTACTATATCCAATAGTCCAACACCAGGTAGGAGTGTGTACACACTCCTACCTGGTGTTATGCACCAAGCAACTGCATTTGCATTTGTGCAAATGCAGTTGCTTGATATTGGTACCTTTGATGTGGGGAATTGTTTAAGATAAACTCTTCATATCCTTATTATCGTAGTAAATAATATGGATGTGAACTGTATGTGAAACTAAGCATTTCCTGTTGAATTCGGAAATTGCTCTATTGGATTGGAAAATGATAAAGCATAGGAGGCCATGATTGCTATCATGGTCCAGCAAAATATTTATTGGAAAGCGTAGGAGGCCATGGTTGCTACCATGGTCCAGCAATATTTAAGGAGGATATGGTAACCATACCATCTTCCTATAGGCTAACATTACTTGCCTATTTTGGGTACCCCAGAAATCCGAACTATACACACACGGAAAAAAAAGAGAATACCGGTGGAGTATAGAGGGTCCCATTGCCTTAGAACCTGATCAGGGGGCAATGGTGTTTTATTAAAGTGTATCCAATCCATATCGCCAGAATGGCTATTATATATTGTGAATTGGCAGATGATTCATTTTTATGACATGCCAAATGATTTCAGTTATGGTTTGAAGTATATCACAGTTGTTGATTCAGTTTCTCTATAAACTGTTATACATTTCAGTTGATTTTTATGCCCCACTAATCCTGGTTTTATATCAAAAATTTTATACGCTTGCTGAGCATTTCTTTCGCTCATACTTGCTGTTTTGGATCCTAACATTTCAGTAAGGTAGTTTGGCGAGACGTATCCGCACAGTTCAGAAAGAGAAGAATTTCTTTCTTCTCAACATTCTCTTTGATCAAATTCCATTAAATAGAAAGTATTTCTTTCTTCACAACATTCTCTTTGATCAAATCTTAAACCACTG
Organism: Kitagawia praeruptora; assembly: GCA_037693485.1. Taxonomy (NCBI): domain Eukaryota; kingdom Viridiplantae; phylum Streptophyta; class Magnoliopsida; order Apiales; family Apiaceae; genus Kitagawia; species Kitagawia praeruptora. The sequence goes on from CM075351.1 coordinate 66,044,343, forward strand.
GTGTAACCTCGATAAGAAGTACACCAGGCTAACTAGATCATTACATAATAATAATAAATATTAGGACTCAATTATATAAAATAGATCTTACTCTAAATCCAGACGTCTTGAGTCAAGTCATCTTCGAAATAGCATCACGCCTCTTCTCTTTCTGAACTGTGCGGATAAGTCTCGCCAAACTACCTTACTGAAATGTTAGAATTTACAACAGCAAGTATGAGCGAAAGAAATTTTTAGTTCGTGTAGGTGCATAATATTCCACGTTTTAAGGATATCGATATCGTTTGCCATCGTCAACTCGTAAAAATCTCTGAAGATTCCACAGTAAACATCTCCATTCGCAAGGCGGTCTATCCAGTTCAGCACAACTATCTTAAACGAGTACTCCAATCTTAACTTACTAATTTGTACTATATCCAATAGTCCAACACGAACTCTATATGAGCTCTGACGTTCCTTACTTAGCTATACACACTCCTGCACACTCTCGTTTCTAGTTTACTATAACCCTGCTCTGATACCAACTGTGACACCCCCCAAATCCGGGGTCAGGAGATTTGGTTGTCACGCAAAAATCCTCAAAATAAAACATCTGTTTAATAATAATCATCCACTTGTGATTGTCCAACACTGGAAATATAACATCTGTGACCCCAAACATACCAAGATCTTTTAAGGTTATAGGGCTAGAAACAAGAATCCAAATTCCATTAAATAGAAAGTATTTCTTTCTTCACAACATTCTCTTTGATCAAATCTTAAACCACTGGTGTAACCTCGATAAGAAGTACACCAGGCTAACTAGATCATTACATAATAATAATAAATATTAGAACTCAATTATATAAAATAGATCTTACTCTAAATCCAGACGTCTTGAGTCAAGTCATCTTCGAAATAGCATCACGCCTCTTCTCTTTCTGAACTGTGCGGATAAGTCTCGCCAAACTACCTTACTGAAATGTTAGAATTTACAACAGCAAGTATGAGCGAAAGAAATGCTCAGCAAGTGTATAAAAATTTTGATATAAAACCAGGATAAGTGGGGCATCAAATCAACTGAAATGTAAAACAGTTTATAGAGAAAACTGAATCAACAACTGTGATATAATTCAAACCATAACTGAAATCATTTGGCATGTCATAAAAATGAATCATCTGCCAATTCACAATATATAATAGCCATTCGGGCGATATGGATTGGATATATATATATATATATAACTGAACACCATTGCCCCCTGATCAGGTTCTAAGGCAATGGGACCCTCTATACTCCACCGGTATTCTCTTTTTTCCGTGTGTGTATAGTCCGGATTTCTGGGGTACCCAAAATAGGCAAGTAATGTTAGCCTATAGGAAGATGGAATGGTTACCATATCCTCCTTAAATAATGCTGGACCATGACAGCAACCATGGCCTCCTACGCTTAACATATTGCTGGACCATGACATCAACCATGGCCTCCTACGCTTTATCAGTTTCCAATAAATATTGCTGGACCATGACAGCAACCATGGCCTCCTACGCTTTACCATTTTCCAATCCAATAGAGCAATTTCCGAATTCAACAGGAAATGCTTAGTTTCACATACAGTTCACATCCCTATTACTTACTACGATAATAAGGATATGAAGAGTTTATCTTAAACAATTTCCCCCAGCAAGGGTACCAATATCAAGCAACTGTTCGCATAAAAATATTTAAGAATCACAAATAGCTCTGAACAATAGCTATTCATCATGATATGAATCAATGAAACATAAAATAAACAGTGTTTAGGATGATAAAGAAAATACTTGCCTCTGGTCCTTAGCTATTGCGCAAAGTCGAGGTAACACATCTACCTTCTTCTTCTATCTTACGGCATCACAATCTTCTATTTCAATCATTCGTTGGTCTGACGCTCTTGCGATTGCCACGAGTCTGATCCGCCGACATCGAGCCCGCGCGTCTACTTCTATAATCAAGCATAAGCTGGTACATCAGTCTCCGGACGACAATTCTGACATTTTGTAAACGCTTATAAACTCAATTCGAACGTATTAACCATGCTTACCAATATCTTTGCCAGAAGAAAATAATTGGAAATGTCCCCTTTGAACATAGACGTTTTCCCGGTGTTAAAACACCTCACAAGTAACCCATCAATTCCACAAACAATACTTTCATCTCCAACCTTCTTTATTACAATCCACAAACAATAATGCCTCCATCTCCAACTTTCTTCGTCTCCTACCAACTTAACTCCGCTGACATTCCTAAGTCAATATTTACCAATTAATCCTCGAATTAAACATTTATGCATTCAAAATTTTTCAAAACATTTATACAACGTACGGGTAGACACTAAAACCGAGGTTTGAGTTGTAATTGGTTTTGTACGTACCTAGCCAGTTGCCTAAAATAGAATGTTTTAATTATAGAAGCGAGAGAAATCCTAGCTAGTGGGCAGAGCATACCAGCAGTACGTATAGAAGCGAGAGAAACCCTAGCCAGAGAGCTTAACTAAATTCAGTCTAGTATTATTTTATTATTAAATTCCATTTTATTTAAAATTCTATCTAGCGCCGACAGAAACCCGCAAATACCTGTAAGGTCTGGGGTGCAGACACACGGCCACTCTGCCCCTCTCTAATATGGTCCGAACGGCTGGTCGGAAACATACTGCTCCTCTGGAAAGGGTTTTGTGAAAACAAGAGTGAGCCAAAGAAATGCCCAGCAAGTATATATGTAAACAATTTTATAAAACAGGATAAGTGCTGCATGATATCAACGCTGTTCTTCGCTCCTACACACTCCTACCTGGTACATCAGTCTTCAGATAAAATTCCTATTTATATTATTCAAAAAATTAATACCCCAAAAATATGTGTAACCCCTAATTAAAATCATTAAGCCCTAAAAATAATTTTTATGGGATAAAAATGTAAAATTTTTATTTTTAAACAAATATAATATATATGCCAAAATTTCCCAAAAATTATGAATTTTACAAAAATTACAACATAATACATTTTTAAACATCCCATTATTATATGAAAATAATTTTATGAAAAACAGGGTCTCGAATCCAATACAGGGGCTGGGTCCGGAATTTAAAATGCAAAATAACTGTATTCTAAAAATATAAAAATTACAAAAAAAATAGAATAAAATATTCTATGATACACAGAAGTCACATAACACGTATAAGATAATTTTCCTATTTAATAAAAATCATAACGCGTTTAAATGCATTAAAAATAAACTAACACACATTAAAATCAACGGATATGAATCAATGAAACATAAAATAAACAGTGTTTAAGATGAAAAAGAAAATACTTGCCTCTGGTCCTTAGCTGTTGCACAAAGTCGAAGTAACACATCTATCTTCTTCTTCTATCTTACGGCATCACAATTTCTATTATAATCATTCGTTGGTTTGACGCTCTTGCGATTGCCACGAGTCTGACGCTCTTCATTTCTGAGATTTTTCAGATGTTTTGATGATGTTCATAGCTTCATATGGATGCCAGGAGTTCATATACATGATCAATTTCATCATTGAATCCATAGTTTATTCAATTCGAAAATTAGGGTTCTTGAGCCTAATTTGGGGTTTTTTGATTGAGTGATTTTCCGGTTGTTTTGATGATTCCAATAGCTTTATATGATCATTTGGAGTCGATTTATGTGGTTAATTGTATCATTATAATGTCGGATTGTGATATTCAAGTTTATTAGTTTTAACCGAAGTTTTGGATCAATTTTTCATCTTACTCGTTGATTGTTCGTGTTAGTGGTTATGGGGGTTAGTTTGTAGGCGTTCTGGACTTCGTTTTGGTGTAAGGAACGTTGAGTTTCATTCCCGTTTTATGAAAAAACGAATTTTGGCCGGATTTTTCTTAGAGCTCGCCGGATTTTATAATTTTTGGGTTGTTTTGGTCGGATTTTCTTGATATTATTGTTGTGTGGCTATTGCCCGGTTGATGGGAAACGATTTGGTGTTGTTTTGGTGTCCAAAGGAGGCTCACCGGAGCGTTTATGGTGTTCAGTTATATATATATATATATATCCAATCCATATCGCCCGAATGGCTATTATATATTGTGAATTGGCAGATGATTCATTTTTATGACATGCCAAATGATTTCAGTTACTGACACCCCCCAAATCCGGGATCAGAAGATTTGGTTGTCACGCGAAAATCCTCAAAATAAAACATCTGATTAATAATAATCATTTACTTGTGATTGACCAACACTGAAAAATAACATCTATGACCCCAAACATACCAAGATCTTTTAAGGTTATAGGGCTAGAAACAAGAATCCAAATTCCATTAGAAAAAAAAACATTCCTTCTTTACATCATTCTCTTTGATCAAATCTTAAACCACTGGTGTAACTTCGATAAGAAGTACTCCAAGCCAACTAGACTAGTACATAATAATAATAAATATTAGAACTCAATTATATAAAATAGATCTTACTCTAAATCCAGACATCCTGAGCCAAGTCATCTTCGAAATAGCATCACGCCTCTTCTCTTTCTGAAGTGTGCGAATACGTCTCGCCAAACTACCTTACTGAAATGTTAGAATTTACAACAGCAAGTATGAGCGAAAGAAATGCTCAGCAAGCGTATAAAAATTTTGATATTAAACCAGGATAAGTGGGGCATAAAATCAACTGAAATGTAAAACAGTGTATAGAGAAAACTGAATCAACAACTGTGATATAATTCACATCATAACTGAAATCATTTGGCATGTCATAAAAATGAATCATCTGCCAATTCATAATATATAATAGCCATTCGGGCGATATGGATTGGATATATATAGATATATATATAACTGAACACCATTGCCCCCTGATCAGGTTCTAAGGCAATGGGACCCTCTATACTCCACCGGTATTCTCTTTTTTTCCGTGTGTGTATAGTCCGGATTTCTGGGGTACCCAAAATAGGCAAGTAATGTTAGCCTATAGGAAGATGGAATGGTTACCATATCCTCCTTAAATAATGCTGGACCATGACAGCAACCATGGCCTCCTACGCTTAACATATTGCTGGACCATGACATCAACCATGGCCTCCTACGCTTTATCAGTTTCCAATAAATATTGCTGGACCATGACAGCAACCATGGCCTCCTACGCTTTACCATTTTTTAATAAATATTGCTGGACCATGACATCAACCATGGCCTCCTACGCTTTATCATTTTCCAATCCAATAGAGCAATTTCCGAATTCAACAGGAAATGCTTAGTTTCACATACAGTTCACATCCATATTATTTACTACGATAATAAGGATATGAAGAGTTTATCTTAAACAATTCCCCACATCAAAGGTACCAATATCAAGCAACTGTATTCGCACAAAAATATTTAAGAATCACGAATAGCTCTGAACAATGGCTATTCGTCATGATATGAATCAATGAAACATAAAATAAAAAGTGTTTATGATGATTAAGAAAATACTTGCCTCTGGTCCTTAGCTATTACGTAACATCGCAGTAATACTACTTCCTTCTTCTATCTTACGGCATCACAATCTTCTGTTCCAATCATTCGTTGGTTTGACGCTCTTGCGATTACCACGAGTCTGATTCGTTGACCTCGAGCCCGCGCGTCTACTTCAAAATCTCAGTTGAAAGGAAATAATCGGAAATGTCCCCTTTGAATATAGGCATTTTCCCGGTGTTAAAACACCTCGCAAGTAAACCAGCAATTCCACAAACAATACCTTCATCTCAACCTTCTTCATTACAATCCACAAACAATACCGCATCCATCTCCAACCTTATTCATAACCCACAAAGAATATTGCATCTATCTCCAACCTCCTTGATTAGACATCTACTTATCTCTGTTGACCAACCTAAGTCAATATTCGACAATTAATCCTTGAATTAAACAATTATGCATTCAACTTAGTCCAACTCAATCTATAAATAATCCTCAAAACATTTATCTTATTCCTCGATAAAGAAACATGATAATCAATTAATCCTCAAGACACGATTAATCCTCGAGATAACAATTAATCCTCGAAACAAACACTTCATCCCCAAAAATAAATATAAATCTAACAATCCTAGTCAGTATTTCAAAGAAAACATCGTCTACTCTTAGCGACATCTTATAACATAAATCATATAAACAATTAATCACCAATTAACTATATATATCGATCAAAACTCGATTTACAACATAACCCTCGATACTTAATACCTTAATAATTCACATTGCACGTAAAGAGACTCAGTAAGTAGATCACATAATCACATAGCACGTTGATCAGATCATAAAAAGATTTTATCCAATATTTTTAAAATAGAAAACGGGTCAAAACCCTAATTATCGGATATAACCAATTCAATAAAAATTTTGGTAAAACGTCGACCAAAATTTAAAAGTTGAATTTTAACTTAAAACTATTTTTATAAGAACCGGGTCATTTTTCTGATTTCAGAAATACTTTTCTCGTTGAAAACGGATAAACGGTTTAATTAATACGCAATTAATAAGAATAATTCAATTAATAATTAAATTAATTGAATATTCAAATTAATTATTTATTAATCAACTCATAAAAATAATAAATCTTTTATAATAAAGAGATTTAAATTCAATGAAGTCAATTATATATTTAAATAATAATTAATTAATATAATTAATCAATTAAAATGAATTAATCAATTAATTAAATCAATTAAATTATTATTTAAAAATAATTAACTAATTAAATTTAATTTTTTTTTGAAATTAAAATAATAATACATAAAAGAAATCTGAATTTTAGAAAATTTTTATAAAAATTTGACCCAAAAACATTTTTCTGAAAAGTTTAGAAAATTTTTGAATCAAACTGCACTATTCATCACCATCACCACACATTCATCACCAAGAACACCAAGAACACTCAACCACCATTAATGGAGGTTCGTCGGAATCCGGAAATTTTCCGGCGACCAAAAACACTCCGGTGACTCCGTTTTCTACACCAAAACAACACAAAATCGTTGCCCATCAACCGGGCAATAACCAAACAACCATAACATCACAAAATCCGACCAAAACAAACCACAAATTACAAATCCGGCGAGCTTAAAGAATAATCCGGCCAAAAATTCGTTTTCCTTCATTTCTAAACCAAATCGCGTGTTTAACATCACAAAATGAAGCTTATAACTCATACAATCTTTCCCCCATAACCACTAACGCAAACAATTAACACACACAACGGACTATTGATTCAAAGTTTCGGTTAAAACTTTAAAACTCGAATATCACAATCCGGCAATATAATGATGCAATTGACCACATAAATCGACTCCAAATGATCATATAAAGCTATTGGAATCATCAAAACAACCGGAAAATCACTAAATCAAAAATCCCCAAATTAAGCTCAAGAACCCTAATTTCGAATTGAACAAACTAGCAATATAACGATGAAATTTAGCATGGAATTGAACTCCTGGAATCAATATGAAGCTATACAAGCAATCAATTCAACTGGAAAATCAAAGAATCAAAAAGCCCCAAATTAATGAAGAACCCTAATTTTGCAGATTCAAAAGAAATTTAATATAAAATCGGAAATTTACCCAACACGAAAATTGATTGCAGATTATGAAACTAGATATTGAGAGCTTCGATTCGACTACAAGATCGCCAAAATCCGATGTCTATAACACTTTCAAATTCAGCTTTGATCCTCAAGAACAGGAGAGAGAAAATATATTTTTATATTTATTAATATATATAAAAACTGATTTTTATGATTTATTAATAATAAAAAAAAATCAGATTCCTATTTATATTATTCAAAAAATTAATACCCCAAAAATATTTGTAACCCCTAATTAAAATCATTAAGCCCTAAAAATAATTTTTATGGGATAAAAATGTAAAATTTTTATTTTTAAACAAATATAATATATATGCCAAAATTTCCCAAAAATTATGAATTTTACAAAAATTACAACATAATACATTTTTAAACATCCCATTATTATATGAAAATAATTTTATGAAAAACAGGGTCTCGAATCCAATACAGGGGCTGGGTCCGGAATTTAAAATGCAAAATAACTGTATTCTAAAAATATAAAAATTACAAAAAAAATAGAATAAAATATTCTATGATACACAGAAGTCACATAACACGTATAAGATAATTTTCCTATTTAATAAAAATCATAACGCGTTTAAATGCATTAAAAATAAACTAACACACATTAAAATCAACTAAAAATATATTTAATATAATAAATTACACGTAATTTTTCGGGTCGTTACATTCTTCCCCCCTTATAAGGATTCCGTCCTCGGAATCAGCTAAGGCAACTAGTGGGGTTCCTTAACTCCTTCACCATCAACACTTGCTTTACAAAACTGTGGATAGTGTCCACTCGTATACAACTTCTCCAAAATCTCAATTCAAATCTGGTTTTTTTTTTTTTTTTCTGACACAGTTATCACTGGAGCCTTACCACCCATCATTATTCGTTTCAAATATGGCTCGACCAACTTTCCATTAACATTATCCTTGAAAGAGAGAGAACTGATTCCATTGATATGTCACTGATATTCTAATCATTTTAGGATTCGGTCTTACTCTTGGCGATTCCGTTGCGAATTTCGCTTATTCTGATCTGATTGGCATACCCATGAAATTCATTAGAGATAACAAGAATCATGAAATTTTGAGGAGAACAGATTCCATATCATAGCAAATGTTCCACAATTGTGGTTATGAATTTTAAAGCAACCTGATTTGAAATAAGAGAATAACTGAGAGATCAATATGATCACATGAACCCGACGTTGTGTGTCTTAGCTCCGACATTTACAATTAAAGGTGATCAGCCTTCTTGTAATACACAACACACCAGTGATGGCGTCCCATCCAACTTCTATCACACAGACAGATATACCTGGTGTCCCCTATAAATAGGGTTGTTCGTCTCAGTAGAAGTAGAGAAATATGAAAGGAATTCCAAAGGTGTTATTTTCCGAAAAGAAGAACCAGGAAGAAAGTACCGAACAAGTGGTACTATATTGCAAATAAGGTTATTAATCATTGGAGAAAATAAAAAGTTGAAAGTCTCAGAAATTTTAAAATAGGTTTCATAGTAACCACTGAAACAATTGAGATTCAAATGGAGATTGAACACAAGTATCAAAATGTCACTGTTTAGAAGAGGAGAAATATCTTTTAACGAATACCTTTTTAGGAGGGATATCAAAATAATTCATTGAAAGAAAAGGTATTGCCAAGGTCACTACTTATGCCTTCTTTGCCAATTCCTTCGATAGCTCGTCATTCGAATTTAAGCTTCTTCCTTTCCACGTTTTAAGGATATCGATATCGTTTGCCATCGTCAACTCGTAATAATCTCTGAAGATTCCACAGTAGACATCTCCATTCTCCAGGCGGTCTATCCAATTCACCATAACTATCTCAAACGAGTACTCCAATCTTAACTTACTAATTGGTACTATATCCAATAGTCCAACACGAACTCTACATGAGCTCGGACGTTCCTTACTTAACTATACACACTCCTACACACTCTCGTTTCTAGTTTACTATAACCCTGCTCTGATACCAACTGACACCCCCCAAATCCGGGATCAGAAGATTTGGTTGTCACGCGAAAATCCTCAAAATAAAACATCTGATTAATAATAATCATTTACTTGTGATTGACCAACACTGAAAAATAACATCTATGACCCCAAACATACCAAGATCTTTTAAGGTTATAGGGCTAGAAACAAGAATCCAAATTCCATTAGAAAAAAAAACATTCCTTCTTTACATCATTCTCTTTGATCAAATCTTAAACCACTGGTGTAACTTCGATAAGAAGTACTCCAAGCCAACTAGACTAGTACATAATAATAATAAATATTAGAACTCAATTATATAAAATAGATCTTACTCTAAATCCAGACATCCTGAGCCAAGTCATCTTCGAAATAGCATCACGCCTCTTCTCTTTCTGAAGTGTGCGAATACGTCTCGCCAAACTACCTTACTGAAATGTTAGAATTTACAACAGCAAGTATGAGCGAAAGAAATGCTCAGCAAGCGTATAAAAATTTTGATATTAAACCAGGATAAGTGGGGCATAAAATCAACTGAAATGTAAAACAGTGTATAGAGAAAACTGAATCAACAACTGTGATATAATTCACATCATAACTGAAATCATTTGGCATGTCATAAAAATGAATCATCTGCCAATTCATAATATATAATAGCCATTCGGGCGATATGGATTGGATATATATATATATATAACTGAACACCATTGCCCCCTGATCAGGTTCTAAGGCAATGGGACCCTCTATACTCCACCGGTATTCTCTTTTTTTCCGTGTGTGTATAGTCCGGATTTCTGGGGTACCCAAAATAGGCAAGTAATGTTAGCCTATAGGAAGATGGAATGGTTACCATATCCTCCTTAAATAATGCTGGACCATGACAGCAACCATGGCCTCCTACGCTTAACATATTGCTGGACCATGACATCAACCATGGCCTCCTACGCTTTATCAGTTTCCAATAAATATTGCTGGACCATGACAGCAACCATGGCCTCCTACGCTTTACCATTTTTTAATAAATATTGCTGGACCATGACATCAACCATGGCCTCCTACGCTTTATCATTTTCCAATCCAATAGAGCAATTTCCGAATTCAACAGGAAATGCTTAGTTTCACATACAGTTCACATCCATATTATTTACTACGATAATAAGGATATGAAGAGTTTATCTTAAACAATTCCCCACATCAAAGGTACCAATATCAAGCAACTGTATTCGCACAAAAATATTTAAGAATCACGAATAGCTCTGAACAATGGCTATTCGTCATGATATGAATCAATGAAACATAAAATAAAAAGTGTTTATGATGATTAAGAAAATACTTGCCTCTGGTCCTTAGCTATTACGTAACATCGCAGTAATACTACTTCCTTCTTCTATCTTACGGCATCACAATCTTCTGTTCCAATCATTCGTTGGTTTGACGCTCTTGCGATTACCACGAGTCTGATCCGTTGACCTCGAGCCCGCGCGTCTACTTCAAAATCTCAGTTGAAAGGAAATAATCGGAAATGTCCCCTTTGAATATAGGCATTTTCCCGGTGTTAAAACACCTCGCAAGTAAACCAGCAATTCCACAAACAATACCTTCATCTCAACCTTCTTCATTACAATCCACAAACAATACCGCATCCATCTCCAACCTTATTCATAACCCACAAAGAATATTGCATCTATCTCCAACCTCCTTGATTAGACATCTACTTATCTCTGTTGACCAACCTAAGTCAATATTCGACAATTAATCCTTGAATTAAACAATTATGCATTCAACTTAGTCCAACTCAATCTATAAATAATCCTCAAAACATTTATCTTATTCCTCGATAAAGAAACATGATAATCAATTAATCCTCAAGACACGATTAATCCTCGAGATAACAATTAATCCTCGAAACAAACACTTCATCCCCAAAAATAAATATAAATCTAACAATCCTAGTCAGTATTTCAAAGAAAACATCGTCTACTCTTAGCGACATCTTATAACATAAATCATATAAACAATTAATCACCAATTAACTATATATATCGATCAAAACTCGATTTACAACATAACCCTCGATACTTAATACCTTAATAATTCACATTGCACGTAAAGAGACTCAGTAAGTAGATCACATAATCACATAGCACGTTGATCAGATCATAAAAAGATTTTATCCAATATTTTTAAAATAGAAAACGGGTCAAAACCCTAATTATCGGATATAACCAATTCAATAAAAATTTTGGTAAAACGTCGACCAAAATTTAAAAGTTGAATTTTAACTTAAAACTATTTTTATAAGAACCGGGTCATTTTTCTGATTTCAGAAATACTTTTCTCGTTGAAAACGGATAAACGGTTTAATTAATACGCAATTAATAAGAATAATTCAATTAATAATTAAATTAATTGAATATTCAAATTAATTATTTATTAATCAACTCATAAAAATAATAAATCTTTTATAATAAAGAGATTTAAATTCAATGAAGTCAATTATATATTTAAATAATAATTAATTAATATAATTAATCAATTAAAATGAATTAATCAATTAATTAAATCAATTAAATTATTATTTAAAAATAATTAACTAATTAAATTTAATTTTTTTTTGAAATTAAAATAATAATACATAAAAGAAATCTGAATTTTAGAAAATTTTTATAAAAATTTGACCCAAAAACATTTTTCTGAAAAGTTTAGAAAATTTTTGAATCAAACTGCACTATTCATCACCATCACCACACATTCATCACCAAGAACACCAAGAACACTCAACCACCATTAATGGAGGTTCGTCGGAATCCGGAAATTTTCCGGCGACCAAAAACACTCCGGTGACTCCGTTTTCTACACCAAAACAACACAAAATCGTTGCCCATCAACCGGGCAATAACCAAACAACCATAACATCACAAAATCCGACCAAAACAAACCACAAATTACAAATCCGGCGAGCTTAAAGAATAATCCGGCCAAAAATTCGTTTTCCTTCATTTCTAAACCAAATCGCGTGTTTAACATCACAAAATGAAGCTTATAACTCATACAATCTTTCCCCCATAACCACTAACGCAAACAATTAACACACACAACGGACTATTGATTCAAAGTTTCGGTTAAAACTTTAAAACTCGAATATCACAATCCGGCAATATAATGATGCAATTGACCACATAAATCGACTCCAAATGATCATATAAAGCTATTGGAATCATCAAAACAACCGGAAAATCACTAAATCAAAAATCCCCAAATTAAGCTCAAGAACCCTAATTTCGAATTGAACAAACTAGCAATATAACGATGAAATTTAGCATGGAATTGAACTCCTGGAATCAATATGAAGCTATACAAGCAATCAATTCAACTGGAAAATCAAAGAATCAAAAAGCCCCAAATTAATGAAGAACCCTAATTTTGCAGATTCAAAAGAAATTTAATATAAAATCGGAAATTTACCCAACACGAAAATTGATTGCAGATTATGAAACTAGATATTGAGAGCTTCGATTCGACTACAAGATCGCCAAAATCCGATGTCTATAACACTTTCAAATTCAGCTTTGATCCTCAAGAACAGGAGAGAGAAAATATATTTTTATATTTATTAATATATATAAAAACTGATTTTTATGATTTATTAATAATAAAAAAAAATCAGATTCCTATTTATATTATTCAAAAAATTAATACCCCAAAAATATTTGTAACCCCTAATTAAAATCATTAAGCCCTAAAAATAATTTTTATGGGATAAAAATGTAAAATTTTTATTTTTAAACAAATATAATATATATGCCAAAATTTCCCAAAAATTATGAATTTTACAAAAATTACAACATAATACATTTTTAAACATCCCATTATTATATGAAAATAATTTTATGAAAAACAGGGTCTCGAATCCAATACAGGGGCTGGGTCCAGAATTTAAAATGCAAAATAACTGTATTCTAAAAATATAAAAATTACAAAAAAAATAGAATAAAATATTCTATGATACACAGAAGTCAAATAACACGTATAAGATAATTTTCCTATTTAATAAAAATCATAACGCGTTTAAATGCATTAAAAATAAACTAACACACATTAAAATCAACTAAAAATATATTTAATATAATAAATTACACGTAATTTTTCGGGTCGTTACATTGTGATATAATTCAAACCATAACTGAAATCATTTGGCATGTCATAAAAATGAATCATCTGCCAATTCACAATATATAATAGCCATTCGGGCGATATGGATTGGATATATATATATATATATAACTGAACACCATTGCCCCCTGATCAGGTTCTAAGGCAATGGGACCCTCTATACTCCACCGGTATTCTCTTTTTTCCGTGTGTGTATAGTCCGGATTTCTGGGGTACCCAAAATAGGCAAGTAATGTTAGCCTATAGGAAGATGGAATGGTTACCATATCCTCCTTAAATAATGCTGGACCATGACAGCAACCATGGCCTCCTACGCTTAACATATTGCTGGACCATGACATCAACCATGGCCTCCTACGCTTTATCAGTTTCCAATAAATATTGCTGGACCATGACAGCAACCATGGCCTCCTACGCTTTACCATTTTCCAATCCAATAGAGCAATTTCCGAATTCAACAGGAAATGCTTAGTTTCACATACAGTTCACATCCCTATTACTTACTACGATAATAAGGATATGAAGAGTTTATCTTAAACAATTTCCCCCCAGCAAGGGTACCAATATCAAGCAACTGTTCGCATAAAAATATTTAAGAATCACAAATAGCTCTGAACAATAGCTATTCATCATGATATGAATCAATGAAACATAAAATAAACAGTGTTTAGGATGATAAAGAAAATACTTGCCCCTGGTCCTTAGCTATTGCGCAAAGTCGAGGTAACACATCTACCTTCTTCTTCTATCTTACGGCATCACAATCTTCTATTTCAATCATTCGTTGGTCTGACGCTCTTGCGATTGCCACGAGTCTGATCCGCCGACATCGAGCCCGCGCGTCTACTTCTATAATCAAGCATAAGCTGGTACATCAGTCTCCGGACGACAATTCTGACATTTTGTAAACGCTTATAAACTCAATTCGAACGTATTAACCATGCTTACCAATATCTTTGCCAGAAGAAAATAATTGGAAATGTCCCCTTTGAACATAGACGTTTTCCCGGTGTTAAAACACCTCACAAGTAACCCATCAATTCCACAAACAATACTTTCATCTCCAACCTTCTTTATTACAATCCACAAACAATACTGCCTCCATCTCCAACTTTCTTCGTCTCCTACCAACTTAACTCCGCTGACATTCCTAAGTCAATATTTACCAATTAATCCTCGAATTAAACATTTATGCATTCAACTTAGTCCAACTCAATCTATAAATAATCCTCAAAACATTTATCTTATTACTCAATAAAGAAACATGAAAATCAATTAATCCTCAAAACACGATTAATCCTCGAGATAACAATTAATCCTCGAAATAAGTCATTAATCCTCAAGACAATAATTAACCCTGGAGATAATCATTAATCCTCGAATTAAATACATATATACCTGTCACATAACCAATTAACACATAGCATATACGGCTCACAAATAAAAGAGCACTCAAATTATTCATAGAATATTTACAAATCAATAATAGATAATCAAAGAATAATAACACGCAATTCACATAATCACATAGCACGTTTGATCAGATCATAAAAAGATTTTATCTAATATTTTTAAAACAGAAAACGGTCAAAACCCTAATTATCGGATATAACCGACTCAATAAAAAGGTTTGGTAAAAAGTCGACCCAAAATTTAAAAGTTGAATTTTAACTTAAAACTATTTTTATAAGAACCGGGTCATTTTTCTGATTCTAGAAATATTTTTCTCGTTAAAAACGGACATGCGTTTAATTAATACGCAATTAATAAGAATAATTCAATTAATAATTAAATTAATTGAATATTCAAATTAATTATTTATTAATCAAATCATAAAAATAATAAATCTTTTATAATAAAAAGATTTAAATTCAATTAAGTCAATTATATATTTAAATAATAATTAATTAATATAATTAATCAATTAAAATGAATTAATCAATTAATTAAATCAATTAAATTATTATTTAAAAATAATTAACTAATTAAATTTAATTTTTAGGAATTAAAATAATAATAATTAAAAGAAATCTGAATTTTAGAAAAATTTTATAAAATTTTGACCCAAAAACATTTTTCTGAAAAGTTTTAAGATTTTAAAGATCAAAACGTTACTATTCATCACCATCTACGCAGTTCTTCGTATGAATGCTTCGAAGAACACCACCTCCAACAATGGAGGTTTTCCAGATTCCGGTGATCGGAAAATTTTCCGGCGAACACCAAAAACGCTCCGGTGAGCCTCCTTTGGACACCAAAACAACACCATATCGTTTCCCATCAACCGGGCAATAGCCACACAACAATAATATCAAGAAAATCCGACCAAAACAACCCAAAAATTATAAAATCCGGCGAGCTCTAAGAAAAATCCGGCCAAAATTCGTTTTTTCATAAAACGGGAATGAAACTCAACGTTCCTTACACCAAAACGAAGTCCAGAACGCCTACAAACTAACCCCCATAACCACTAACACGAACAATCAACGAGTAAGATGAAAAATTGATCCAAAACTTCGGTTAAAACTAATAAACTTGAATATCACAATCCGACATTATAATGATACAATTAACCACATAAATCGACTCCAAATGATCATATAAAGCTATTGGAATCATCAAAACAACCGGAAAATCACTCAATCAAAAAACCCCAAATTAGGCTCAAGAACCCTAATTTTCGAATTGAATAAACTATGGATTCAATGATGAAATTGATCATGTATATGAACTCCTGGCATCCATATGAAGCTATGAACATCATCAAAACATCTGAAAAATCTCAGAAATGAAAAACCCTAATTCTAACATGAACCCTAATTTCTGCAGATTAAAGAAAAAATCATATAAAATCAGAAAATTACCCTCTGTTGAAATTGATTGCAGATACAGAAACTAGAGGTCAAGAGCTTTGATTCGAGTATAAGACCAACAAAATCCGATATCAATAACACCTTCAATTTCAGATTTGATCCTCAAGAACAGGAGAGAGAAAATATTATTTATTTATATATAAAAACTGATTTTTATGATTTATTAATAAAAAATTAAATCTGATTTCTATTTATATTAATCAAAAATTAATACCCCAAAAATATTTTTAGCCCCCAATTAAAATTATTAAGCCTTAAAAATAATTTTTATGGGGTAAAAATGTAAAATTTTTATTTTTAAACAAATACAATATATATGTCAAAATTCCCCAAAAATTATGAATTTTACAAAAATTACAACATAATACATTTTTGAACATCCCATTATTATATGAAAATAATTTTATGAAAAACAGGGCCTCGAATTCAATACAGGGGCTGAGTCCGGAATTTAAAATGCAAAATAACTGTATTATAAAAATATAAAAATTACAGAAAAATAGAATAAAATATTCTATGATACACAGAAGTCACATAACACGTATGAGATAATTTTCCTATTTAATAAAAATCATAACGCGTTTAAATGCATTAAAAATAAACTAACACACATTAAAATCAACTAAAAATATATTTTAATATAATAAATTACACGAAATTTTTCGGGTCGTTACAGACTTCCCCCCTTATAAGGATTCCGTCCTCGGAATCAACTAAGGCAACTAGTGAGGTTCCTTAACTCCTTCATCATCAATACTTGCTTTACAAAACTGGGGATGATGTTCCTTCGTAAACAACTTCTCCAAAATCTCAATTTAACTATAGGGTCTCTGTCTGACACAGTTATCACGGGAGTCTTACAACCCATCATTATTCGTTTCAAATATGGCTCGACCAACTTTCCATTAACATAATATCCTTGATAGAGAGAGAGAGAGAATTGATTCCATTGATATGTCACTGATATTCTAATCATTTTAGGACTCGTTCTTGGTCTTGGCGATTCCGTTGCGAATCTAATTTTTATCTGCGAATTCCGCTTATCCTGACCTGATTGGCATACCCTTGAAATTCAATAGAGATAACAAAAATCATGAAATTTTGAAGAGAACAGATTCCATATCATAGCAAATGTCTCACAATTGTGGTTATGAATTTACGAATTTTTAAAGCAACCTGATTTGAAATAAGAGAATAACTGAGAGATCAATATGATCACATGAACCCGACGTTGTGTGTCTTAGCTCCGACATTTACAATTAAAGGTGATCGGCCTTCTTGTAATACACAACACACCAGTGATGGCGTCCCATCCAACTTCTATCACACAGACAGATATACCTGGTGTCCCCTATAAATAGGGTTGTTCGTCTCAGTAGGATTAGAGAAATATGAAAGGAATTCCAAATTTGTTATTTTCCGAAAAGAAGAACCAGGAAGAAAGTACCGAACAAGTGGTACTATATTGCAAATAAGGTTATTAATCATTGGAGAAAACAAAAAGTTGAAAGTCTCAGAAATTTAATAATAGGTTTCATAGTAACCAATGAAACAATTGAGATTCAAAATGGAAATTGGACACAAGTGTCAAAATGTCACTGTTTAGAAGAGGAGAAATATCTTTTAAAGAATACCTCTTTAGGAGGGATATCAAAATAATTCATAGAAAGAAAAGGTATTGCCAAGGTCTCTCATAATGTCTTCTTTGCCAATTCCTTCGATAGCTCGTCATTTCGAATTTAAGCTTCTTCTGTTCCACGTTTTAAGGATATCGATATCGTTTGCCATCGTCAACTCGTAAAAATCTCTGAAGATTCCACAGTAAACATCTCCATTCGCAAGGCGGTCTATCCAGTTCAGCACAACTATCTTAAACGAGTACTCCAATCTTAACTTACTAATTTGTACTATATCCAATAGTCCAACACGAACTCTATATGAGCTCTGACGTTCCTTACTTAGCTATACACACTCCTGCACACTCTCGTTTCTAGTTTACTATAACCCTGCTCTGATACCAACTGTGACACCCCCCAAATCCGGGGTCAGGAGATTTGGTTGTCACGCAAAAATCCTCAAAATAAAACATCTGTTTAATAATAATCATCCACTTGTGATTGTCCAACACTGGAAATATAACATCTGTGACCCCAAACATACCAAGATCTTTTAAGGTTATAGGGCTAGAAACAAGAATCCAAATTCCATTAAATAGAAAGTATTTCTTTCTTCACAACATTCTCTTTGATCAAATCTTAAACCACTGGTGTAACCTCGATAAGAAGTACACCAGGCTAACTAGATCATTACATAATAATAATAAATATTAGAACTCAATTATATAAAATAGATCTTACTCTAAATCCAGACGTCTTGAGTCAAGTCATCTTCGAAATAGCATCACGCCTCTTCTCTTTCTGAACTGTGCGGATAAGTCTCGCCAAACTACCTTACTGAAATGTTAGAATTTACAACAGCAAGTATGAGCGAAAGAAATGCTCAGCAAGTGTATAAAAATTTTGATATAAAACCAGGATAAGTGGGGCATCAAATCAACTGAAATGTAAAACAGTTTATAGAGAAAACTGAATCAACAACTGTGATATAATTCAAACCATAACTGAAATCATTTGGCATGTCATAAAAATGAATCATCTGCCAATTCACAATATATAATAGCCATTCGGGCGATATGGATTGGATATATATATATATATATAACTGAACACCATTGCCCCCTGATCAGGTTCCGGGGTCAGGAGATTTGGTTGTCACGCGAAAATCCTCAAAATAAAACATCTGGTTAATAATAATCATTCACTTGTGATTGTCCAACACTGGAAATAGAACATCTGTGACCCCAAACATACCAAGATCTTTTAAGGTTATAGGGCTAGAAACAAGAATCCAAATTCCATTAAATAGAAAGTATTTCTTTCTTCACAACATTCTCTTTGATCAAATCTTAAACCACTGGTGTAACTTCGATAAGAAGTACGCCAGGCTAACTAGACAATTACATAATAATATTAATAAATATTAGAACTCGATTATATAAATAGATCTTACACTAATTGCAGACATCCTGAGCCAAGTCATCTTCGGAATAGCATCTCGCTTCTTCTCTTTCTGAACTGTGCGGATACGTCTCGCCAAACTACCTTACTGAAATGTTAGGATCCAAAACAGCAAGTATGAGCGAAAGAAATGCTCAGCAAGCGTATAAAATTTTTGATATAAAACCAGGATTTGTGGGGCATAAAAATCAACTGAAATGTATAACAGTTTATAGAGAAACTGAATCAACAACTGTGATATACTTCAAACCATAACTGAAATCATTTGGCATGTCATAAAAATGAATCATCTGCCAATTCACAATATATAATAGCCATTCTGGCGATATGGATTGGATACACTTTAATAAAACACCATTGCCCCCTGATCAGGTTCTAAGGCAATGGGACCCTCTATACTCCACCGGTATTATCTTTTTTTTCCGTGTGTGTATAGTTCGGATTTCTGGGGTACCCAAAATAGGAGTGTGTATAGCTAAGTAAGGAACGTCAGAGCTCATGTAGAGTTCGTGTTGGACTATTGGATATAGTACCAATTAATAAGTTATGCACCAGGTAGGAGTGTGTAGGAGTGTGTACACACTCCTACCTGGTGTTATGCACCAGGTAGGAGTGTGTAGGAGTGTGTACCACCTACGCTGTTCTTCGTATGAATGCTTCGAAGAACACCACCTCCAACAATGGAGGTTTCTCCAGAATCCGGTCACCGGAATATTTTCCGGCGAACTTCCGGCGACCATGACTTTCACAAAACTAAACCAAATCAAGCGTGTAAAATATGGATCTTGACTAAAATTTCACGACAAACTCAACCGTGCCAACGAAAACAACAAAAACGCGACCAAATTCCGGCGAGCTTGAACCCAAATTCGGTCCAAAATCGTTCTCCTTCATTTCTAAACCAAATCGCGTGTTTAATATCACAAAATGAAGCTTATAACTCATACAATCTAACCCCTAACACCTCTAACACGAACAATCATCACAACGCACGAACGAATCGATTAAAGAAACTAATTAAACTTAAAACTCAAATATCACAATACAATAATATAATGATACAATTAACTACATAAATCGACTATAAATGATCATATAAAGCTATTGGACTCATCAAAACAAGCAAACAATTCACCAATTAAAAAGCCCTAATTTGCTCAAGAACCCTAATTTCGAATTTGTAAATCGGGCATTAGAATGATGAAATTGATCACATAATTAGACTCATAGCATCAAAATAAAGCTATAATCATCATCAGTTTCACTGGAAAAGCTCAGAAAATGAAAACCCCAAATTGTAAGATGAACCCTAATTCGGCAGAATTCTTCAACAATTTATATAAAATCGAAAATTTACCCAAACTGAAATCTGTTGATGGATTATGAAAGAGGATATTGAGAGCTTCGATTCGACTACAAGATCGCCAAAATCGGATGTCTACAACACCTTCAAATTCAGCTTTGATCCTCAAGAACAGGAGAGAGAAAATATATTCTTATAATTATTTATTTATATAAAATCTGATTTATATGAATTTTTAATAAATAAAAAAAATTCTGATTCCTATTTATATTAATCAAAAATTAATACCCCAAAAATATTTTTAACCCCTAATTAAAATTATTAAGCCTTAAAAATAATTTTTATGGGATAAAAATGTAAAATTTTTATTTTTAAACAAATATAACGTAAATGTCAAAATTCCCCAAAAATTATGAATTTTACAAAAATTACAACATAATGCATTTTTGAACATCCCATTATTATATAAAAATAATTTTATGAAAAACAGGGCCTCGAATCCAATACAGGGGCTGGGTCCGGAATTTAAAATGCAAAATAACTGTATTATAAAGATATAAAAATTACAGAAAAATAGAATAAAATATTCTATGATACACAGAAGTCACATAACACGTATAAGATAATTTTCCTATTTAATAAAAATCATAACGCGTTTAAATGCATTAAAAATAAACTAACACACATTAAAATCAACTAAAAATATATTTTAATATAATAAATTACACGTAATTTTTCGGGTCGTTACATTCTTCCCCCCTTATAGGGATTCCGTCCTCGGAATCAGCTAAGGCAACTAGTGGGGTTCCTTAATTCCTTCACCATCAACACTTGCTTTGCAAAACTGGGGATAGTGTTCCTTCGTAAATAATTTCTCCAAAATCTCAACTCAACTATAGGGTCTCTATTTAAGACAGTTATCACTGGAATCTTACAACCCATCGTTATTCGTTCCAAATATGGCTCGATCAACTTTTCATTAACATAATTTCCTTGAGAGAGAGAGAACTGATTCCATTGATATGTCACTGATATTCTAATCATTTTAGGACTTGCTCTTGCTCTTGGCGATTCCGTTACGAATTTAATTTCTATCAGCGAATCTCGCTTATTCTAACCAGATTGGCATACCCTTGAAATTCAGTAGAGATAACAAGAATCATGAAATTTTGGAGAGAACAGATTCCATATCGTAGGAAATGTCCCACAATTGTGGTTATGAATTTACGAATTTTTAAAGCAACCTGATTTGAAATAAGAGAATAACTGAGAGATCAATATGATCATATGAACCCGATGTTGTGTGTCTTAGCTCCGACATTTACAATTAAAGGTGATCAGCCTTCTTGTAATACACAACACACCAGTGATGGCGTCCCATCCAACTTCTATCACACAGACAGATATACCTGGTGTCCCCTATAAATAGGGTTGTTCGTCTCAGTAGGAGTACATAAATATGAAAGGAATATAAAATCAAATTAATAACTGATGTTTTCGGACAAATAATTCTCTGAAGCACACTTTGGATTTAACTGAAAAATTCCAAAGGTGTTATTTTTTGAGAAGATAAATAACCAAAAGAAAGTACCGAACAAGTGGTACTATATTGTAAATAAAGTTATTAACCACTGGAGAAAACAAAAAGTTGAAATTCAAAATGTCACTATTTAGAAGAGAAAATATATCTTTTAACAAATACCTCTTTAGGAGTGATATCAAAATAATTCATAGAAAGAAAAGGTATTGCCAAGGTCTCTACTTATGCCTTCTTTGCCAATTCCTTCGATAGCTCGTCATTCGAATTTAAGCTTCTTCATTTCCACGTTTTAAGGATATCTATATCGTATGTCATCGTCAACTCGTAATTATCTCTGAAGATTCCACAGTAGACATCTCCATTCGCAAGGCGATCTATCCAGTTCAGCACAACTATCTTAAACGAGTACTCCAATCTTAACTTACTAATTGGTACTATATCCAATAGTCCAACACGAACTCTACATGAGCTCTGACGTTCCTTACTTAGCTATACACACTCCTACACACTCTCGTTTCTAGTTTACTATAACCTCAGCTCTGATACCAACTGTGGCACCCCCAAATCCGGGGTCAGAAGATTTGGTTGCCACGCAAAAATCCTCAAAATAAAACATCTGATTAATAATAATCATCCATTTGTGATTGTCCAACACTGGAAATATAACATCTATGACCCCAAACATACCAAGATCTTTTAAGGTTATAGGGCTAGAAACAAGAATCCAAATTCCATTAGATAAAAAGCATTCATTCTTTACAACATTCTCTTTGATCAAATCTTAAATCGCTGGTGTAACTTCGATAAGAAGTACGCCAGGCCAACTAGACTAGTACATAATAATAATAAATATTATAACTCAAATATATAAATAGATCTTACACTAAATCCAGAGATCCTGAGCCAAGTCATCTTCGAAATAGCATCACGCTTCTTCTCTTTCTGAGTTGTGCGGATACGTCTCGCCAAACTACCTTACTGAAATGTTAGAATTTACAACAGCAAGTATGAGCGAAAGAAATGCTCAGCAAGCGTATAAAAATTTTGATATAAAACCAGGATAAGTGGGGCAAAAATCAACTGAAATGTAAAACAATTTCTAGAGAAAACTGAATCAACAACTGTGATATAATTCAAACCATAACTGAAATCATTTGGCATGTCATAAAAATGAATCATCTGCCAATTCACAATATATAATAGCCATTCTGGCGATATGGATTGGATATATAAATATAACTGAACACCATTGCCCCCTGATCAGGTTCTAAGGCAATGGGACCCTCTATACTCCACCGGTATTCTCTTTTTTCCGTGTGTGTATAGTCCGGATTTCTGGGGTACCCAAAATAGGCAAGTAATGTTAGCCTATAGGAAGATGGAATGGTTACCATATCCTCCTTAAATAATGCTGGACCATGACAGCAACCATGGCCTCCTACGCTTAACATATTGCTGGACCATGACATCAACCATGGCCTCCTACGCTTTATCAGTTTCCAATAAATATTGCTGGACCATGACAGCAACCATGGCCTCCTACGCTTTACCATTTTCCAATCCAATAGAGCAATTTCCGAATTCAACAGGAAATGCTTAGTTTCACATACAGTTCACATCCCTATTACTTACTACGATAATAAGGATATGAAGAGTTTATCTTAAACAATTTCCCCCAGCAAGGGTACCAATATCAAGCAACTGTTCGCATAAAAATATTTAAGAATCACAAATAGCTCTGAACAATAGCTATTCATCATGATATGAATCAATGAAACATAAAATAAACAGTGTTTAGGATGATAAAGAAAATACTTGCCTCTGGTCCTTAGCTATTACGCAAAGTCGAGGTAACCCGTCTACCTTCTTCTTCTATCTTACGTCATCATATCCTCTGTTGATCATTCGCTGGTTTGACGCTCTTGCGATTGCCACGAGTCTGATCCGTTGACATCGAGCCTGCGCGTCTACTTCTATAGTCAAACATAAGCAATATCTCTGTCGGAAGAAAATAATTGGAAATGTCCCCTTTGAACATAGACGTTTTCCCGGTGTTAAAACACCTCGCAAGTAAACCAGCAATTCCACAAACAATACTTTCATCTCCAACCTTCTTTATTACAATCCACACAATACTGCATCCATCTCCAACTTTCTTCGTCTCATACCAACTTAACTCCGCTGACATTCCTAAGTCAATATTTACCAATTAATCCTCGAATTAAACATTTATGCATTCAACTTAGTCCAACTCAATCTATAAATAATCCTCAAAACATTTATCTTATTCCTCAGTAAAGAAACATGAAAATCAATTAATCCTCAAGACACGATTAATCCTCGAGATAACAATTAATCCTCGAAATAAGTCATTAATCCTCAAGACAATAATTAACCCTAGAGATAATCATTAATCCTCGAATTAAATACATATATACCTGTCACATAACCAATTAACACATAGCATATACGGCTCACAAATAAAAGAGCACTCAAATTATTCATAGAATATTTACAAATCACTAATAGATAATCAAAGAATAATAACACGCAATTCACATAATCACATAGCACGTTTGATCAGATCATGAAAAGATTTTATCTAATATTTTTAAAACAGAAAACGGTCAAAACCCTAATTATCGGATATAACCGACTCAATAAAAAGGTTTGGTAAAAAAAATTGATCCAAATTTAAAAGTTGAATTTTAACTTAAAACTATTTTTATAAGAACCGGGTCATTTTTCTGATTCCAGAAATATTTTTCTCGTTAAAAACGGACAAGCGGTTTAATTAATACGCAATTAATAAGAATAATTCAATTAATAATTAAATTAATTGATTATTCAAATTAATTATTTATTAATCAACTCATAAAAATAATTAATCTTTTATAATAAAAAGATTTAAATTCAATGAAGTCAATTATATATTTAAATAATAATTAATTAATATAATTAATCAATTAAAATGAATTAATCAATTAATTAAATCAATTAAATTATTATTTAAAAATAATTAACTAATTAAATTTAATTTTTAGGAATTAAAATAATAATAGATAAAAGAAATCTGAATTTTAGAAAAATTTTATAAAATTTTTGACCCAAAAACATTTTTCTGAAAAGTTTTAAGATTTTGAAGATCAAAACGTTACTATTCATCACCACCTACGCTGTTCTTCGTATGAATGCTTCGAAGAACACCACCTCCAACAATGGAGGTTTCTCCAGAATCCGGTCACCGGAATATTTTCCGGCGAACTTCCGGCGACCATGACTTTCACAAAACTAAACCAAATCAAGCGTGTAAAATATGGATCTTGACTAAAATTTCACGACAAACTCAACCGTGCCAACGAAAACAACAAAAACGCGACCAAATTCCGGCGAGCTTGAACCCAAATTCGGTCCAAAATCGTTCTCCTTCATTTCTAAACCAAATCGCGTGTTTAATATCACAAAATGAAGCTTATAACTCATACAATCTAACCCCTAACACCTCTAACACGAACAATCATCACAACGCACGAACGAATCGATTAAAGAAACTAATTAAACTTAAAACTCAAATATCACAATACAATAATATAATGATACAATTAACTACATAAATCGACTATAAATGATCATATAAAGCTATTGGACTCATCAAAACAAGCAAACAATTCACCAATTAAAAAGCCCTAATTTGCTCAAGAACCCTAATTTCGAATTTGTAAATCGGGCATTAGAATGATGAAATTGATCACATAATTAGACTCATAGCATCAAAATAAAGCTATAATCATCATCAGTTTCACTGGAAAAGCTCAGAAAATGAAAACCCCAAATTGTAAGATGAACCCTAATTCGGCAGAATTCTTCAACAATTTATATAAAATCGAAAATTTACCCAAACTGAAATCTGTTGATGGATTATGAAAGAGGATATTGAGAGCTTCGATTCGACTACAAGATCGCCAAAATCGGATGTCTACAACACCTTCAAATTCAGCTTTGATCCTCAAGAACAGGAGAGAGAAAATATATTCTTATAATTATTTATTTATATAAAATCTGATTTATATGAATTTTTAATAAATAAAAAAAATTCTGATTCCTATTTATATTAATCAAAAATTAATACCCCAAAAATATTTTTAACCCCTAATTAAAATTATTAAGCCTTAAAAATAATTTTTATGGGATAAAAATGTAAAATTTTTATTTTTAAACAAATATAACGTAAATGTCAAAATTCCCCAAAAATTATGAATTTTACAAAAATTACAACATAATGCATTTTTGAACATCCCATTATTATATAAAAATAATTTTATGAAAAACAGGGCCTCGAATCCAATACAGGGGCTGGGTCCGGAATTTAAAATGCAAAATAACTGTATTATAAAGATATAAAAATTACAGAAAAATAGAATAAAATATTCTATGATACACAGAAGTCACATAACACGTATAAGATAATTTTCCTATTTAATAAAAATCATAACGCGTTTAAATGCATTAAAAATAAACTAACACACATTAAAATCAACTAAAAATATATTTTAATATAATAAATTACACGTAATTTTTCGGGTCGTTACAGTAGCCAATTGTAAATAAGCTATGCTATGTAATTCTGTCTAAGTGAAAGTGTATCAACGGATGAGGACAGAATTCCATCAATGGATAACAGCTCAATCAAGCATCAACGGATTCAGCCCAATCAACTATCAACGGATGACAGTGTGCAATGCCAAACGTATGATCAATATCACTTTCATCCAATGCTAGCTTGGGATTAGCAGTTGATAAAGACAGGTTGGACTAATATATCACATGGGTTGATAGTAGGTACAAAAAGCCGTATGGCAGCTGTAAAAACCCGAATTTTCTGACTATTATTTCTGAATTCGAAACTAAAATAAAATACAATTCTTTATTCAAAAAATCCAAATTCAACAAAAGTCAAAGCCAAAGTCAACACCATAATTTGAAACAATCAAATTAGAATCGCAACTACACGAATTCAATAATCAGTGTCCAATTAAAACTGAAATTATTCTATAATGCGATAAATCTTTTCCTATAATTGCATATAAACCAGGTAGTACAAAATCCACAAGTTCACATCCATATTCGATCCAAAGCTTAGTAACCTGAAATATATTAAAATAATGAGCTACAAAGCCCAGCAAGTAACGATCGCCCGACGGCTCAAAATAATACTTAAAAAAAACAAAAGTTCAAAAGCTATGAATCGATAAAAGAATCTTTCAGTAAAATCACATTTTATTCCCACAGTTCTAAGTCACGGTCACACTATGCCAGTGACACGGCTTCTATAGTTCGATGGTTCAATGGGGGCCAGTTTACGTCCCTCGTTAAGTAAAACTCAACAAGGTATCTATGTGTTCCGGAACGTGCGTAAACTAGTTCTATGTGTCACACTATCCAGTGACCGGATTCTATGATTCGATACGCAACTAAAACTGGGGATTTCTAAAAGTCTTTTCTATAATCAATTTTTGATGTCACAAATTTCGATAACCAAATCAATAGGTATTTTGAAACATAATCAAAACAGATTTTATAACGGTAGTGAGCAACGAAAAGTTACTTACCTCGATATCGATGTTGCACCCTGAAAATAAAGCACAACAAATCCTAGATATTAATTCATTATCTATTAACAATCAAATAAAGCAAATAAGCACACACCTTAATAGAACTCATGTGGCAATTACCTATAGCTTACTCAAAGAAAATTCCAAAAATCACACAGCAAAATATCTTACAAAATAAACCATTGTTAACAAAATCAGCCCTGACCAGTTTTGGAAATTGACAAATTACTCTCTGAAAAGGATTTTATTTGAAAAAGTACAAAACACGAAAAACGTAGACAATTCTGAGACCTTTCCAGAATGGTAAGGCTCATCAAAAATGAAGAAGTAACGAATTCAGAAACAATGAAAATGCGGACTGACAGAACAGAATCAGCACCTGATCACAACAATAATTTGATATTTAAGATATCAAAATCACCGAATTTGACAGAGAAATATGAACAGAAAATGTAGAACACGAAAATATCTTTTCATAATGATAAGACTCGTCGAAAACGGAGTAGTAATGAATTCCGAAAACAAAGAAATACGGACTGCAAAAACAGAAACAGCCCCTAACTATGATAGTTTTTTAGGTTTAAGACCGTAAATTCATAGCAATCATTAGAGAAATGTAAACAATAAACGTAGGGTTCGAAAGGACCTTTCCAAGTTGATATTACTCATAATATTTGGACAAAATCTCAATTTTCCATGAATTTTCAAAGTTGAGCACTCAGTTTCGAAAACACAGAGGTCAGATCACAAAATCACATAAAACACGAACTTACAAGCCGAATTTCAGAAAAGTTAAAGAATCAAAGTCACAGATAATCGAAATACCTTTCCAAAGACACCGAACTCACCATCATACCATAAAAATCGAATTATATACAAATATTACAAGAATTCAGCATATGCAAAAGACTCAATATGGCAATCCCTTGAAATCAAAACGAGATAGAGAGTATAACGAAGATTTCCGTACCTTAAATCATAATGAATATCGATGATCCTCAACAACCTCATAATCCTTAATCACAAGAACCCAAATTTAAATAACAAGATCAAGGATACTTTAAACCTTATAATCTCATATACATGTATCTATAAAACAAAAGTCTAATCTCTTACCTCTATTATCTTGAACTCAAAATTCGTAGACTCTAATTAGGGTTTTGGTATGCTTCTCTTCCTCTATCTTTTTCTCCTCCTTTCCCATCTTCTCTCTCTCACACATAAAAGTAACGTAAATTGATTTCTACAAAACCCTACTCTTTTCTTTTCCTTCTCTTTATCTATTCTTTTTTTTTCTTTTATTCTCTTTTTTTATTGTTGTCATAACTAAAAATATTCTAATTGTAAAATAAACATATTTTTAAACAAAAAAGTTACTGATATTAATATTATCTTACTAATATAACTAAAAATAATCAATAGAAAAATATGGGATGTTACAAACTACCCTACTTAAAGGAATTTGGTCCCCAAATTCTCAAAAATCATAATATTTCTAGAACCCCACCTACCTCGAAAATTCGCGAGCTACCAAAATCACCCACAAGTCAAGCCTATTAGGCAGTCTACAGGAAAATAACCTAGGGCTCTGATACCAACTGTAAAAACCCGAATTTTTTGACTATTATTTCTAAACCAAAAACTTAAATAAAATACATTTCTTAAATCAATAAATCCAAAATTAACGAAAGTCAAAACATCGATCTAATTCAATAATCCAAAAACATAAAATTGGAGGCTCAACTCCAGAAATTCAATAATCATAATCTTGCACACAACAAAATTTATTCTTCTACCACGATAAATCTTATCCAAATAATTGCATCAAATCACGTAGCACAAAATCCACAAGTTCACATCCATATTCGATCCAAAACTTAGTAACCTGAAATATATTAAAATAATGAGCTACAAAGCCCATCAAGTAACGATCGCCCGACGGCTCAAAATAATACTTAAAAAAACAAAAGTTCAAAAGCTATGAATCGATAAAAGAATCTTTCAGTAAAATCACATTTTATTCCCACAGTTCTAAGTCACGGTCACACTATGCCAGTGACACGACTTCTATAGTTCGATGGTTCAATGGGGGCCAGTTTACGTCCCTCGTTAAGTAAAACTCAACAAGGTATCTATGTGTTCCGGAACGTGCGTAAACTAGTTCTATGTGTCACACTATCCAGTGACCGGATTCTATGATTCGATACGCAACTAAAACTGGGGATTTCTAAAAGTCTTTTCTATAATCAATTTTTGATGTCACAAATTTCGATAACCAAATCAATAGGTATTTTGAAACATAATCAAAACAGATTTTATAACGGTAGTGAGCAACGAAAAGTTACTTACCTCGATATCGATGTTGCACCCTGAAAATAAAGCACAACAAATCCTAGATATTAATTCATTATCTATTAACAATCAAATAAAGCAAATAAGCACACACCTTAATAGAACTCATGTGGCAATTACCTATAGCTTACTCAAAGAAAATTCCAAAAATCACACAGCAAAATATCTTACAAAATAAACCATTGTTAACAAAATCAGCCCTGACCAGTTTTGGAAATTGACAAATTACTCTCTGAAAAGGATTTTATTTGAAAAAGTACAAAACACGAAAAACGTAGACAATTCTGAGACCTTTCCAGAATGGTAAGGCTCATCAAAAATGAAGAAGTAACGAATTCAGAAACAATGAAAATGCGGACTGACAGAACAGAATCAGCACCTGATCACAACAATAATTTGATATTTAAGATATCAAAATCACCGAATTTGACAGAGAAATATGAACAGAAAATGTAGAACACGAAAATATCTTTTCATAATGATAAGACTCGTCGAAAACGGAGTGGTAATGAATTCCGAAAACAAAGAAATACGGACTGCAAAAACAGAAACAGCCCCTAACTATGATAGTTTTTTAGGTTTAAGACCATAAATTCATAGCAATCATTAGAGAAATGTAAACAATAAACGTAGGGTTCGAAAGGACCTTTCCAAGTTGATATTACTCATAATATTTGGACAAAATCTCAATTTTCCATGAATTTTCAAAGTTGAGCACTCAGTTTCGAAAACACAGAGGTCAGATCACAAAATCACATAAAACACGAACTTACAAGCCGAATTTCAGAAAAGTTAAAGAATCAAAGTCACAGATAATCGAAATACCTTTCCAAAGACACCGAACTCACCATCATACCATAAAAATCGAATTATATACAAATATTACAAGAATTCAGCATATGCAAAAGACTCAATATGGCAATCCCTTGAAATCAAAACGAGATAGAGAGTATAACGAAGATTTCCGTACCTTAAATCATAATGAATATCGATGATCCTCAACAACCTCATAATCCTTAATCACAAGAACCCAAATTTAAATAACAAGATTAAGGATACTATAAACCTTATAATCTCATATACATGTATCTATAAAACAAAAGTCTAATCTCTTACCTCTATTATCTTGAACTCAAAATTCGTAGACTCTAATTAGGGTTTTGGTATGCTTCTCTTCCTCTATCTTTTTCTCCTCCTTTCCCATCTTCTCTCTCTCACACATAAAAGTAACGTAAATTGATTTCTACAAAACCCTACTCTTTTCTTTTCCTTCTCTTTATCTATTCTTTTTTTTTTCTTTTATTCTCTTTTTTTATTATTGTCATAACTAAAAATATTCTAATTGTAAAATAAACATATTTTTAAACAAAAAAATTACTGATATTAATATTATCTTACTAATATAACTAAAAATAATCAATAGAAAAATATGGGATGTTACAAGGCAGCCATACTTTGGAAACAAAGAAGAAAGAAACATTCTATTTACACAATGAATACAAGAAAAGTGCAAGAGACAAATCTGTACACAAGGACAACCTTTCGGCTTCATGTGGATTTGGAGTGGAGTAGCAAGTCAACTTGGATTAGATTAGTATTATCTTATTCTATAGGTAGTACTTGTAAACTTGGGATATATAACCAAGTGTAGCAACTCTTTGGAAAGATAAGAAAACTGTTTTGTAATTTTTATTTCGCTTAGATTTTCTTGAATATCCTTAGAAGCAAAGAGTTGTAAAACAGCAGCTGTGTACTTTTGTATCACAAAGTTTTCTTCGAATAAAAGTCTCAGGTGGTACATTTAACCACCTGATTTTTATGTGTTTGTGAATCATTCCTTATACAGCTATTATCTCCTTATAGATTTTTGTTCTTATCAGAAATTCATAAATATCAAGAATTGTATTCAACCCCCTCTTCTACAATTATACAAGCGTGTAATCTTGGAATAACATATATATATATATATATATATATATATATATATATATATATTTCAAAAAACTGGTCGAAAATGACAATTGAAAAATGGAAATTTCTTATGCAACTGAATGCAACCTCATATGCAACTAAATGCAACTGATGTGTGAGTGCCCCTGGCGGGGCCATTAGATCATAATAGAATCAATGATTTATAATCAACTAAATGCAAACACATAAAACTGAATGCAACCACATGCAACTAGCAAGCAAAAAAAATGAATAGTAACCTGCCACGTGGCAGGTTACTGTTCATCCAAATAATTTTTTTTTTAAAAAAATTAAATTGGGTTGAAAGAAGAAAGATAGCATGTTTGCAATTAAGATAATAAATATCTAAGACTAGTATATTAAAGCCGAAACATTGAAAGTTTTGGTTATCCTAAGTTTTGGTTTTCGGTTTGGTTATTCTGATTATTAAAAAAAAAAATTACAAAAATAACTCAAAAAGCTAATTACTAATGTTAACGTAATTATATTCCGATTAAAATTCCTTCATCCACTTCTACTTGGACTCTTTTTTCTACTCCAACAACTCAATTATTCATTTTTTTCTAAAGATTTTACTTCTAATTAAAACACTTTACCATTTAACTTAAAACTAATATTACAATAATTAATATATATCCAAAATATCACACCATATCTTTCCGTAATTATTTTTAGTAGTAATTTTTGTAATTAAAACATGTTACTTTTTTATTTAAAATTAATCTTGCGATCACTAATATACACCCAAGAATATCTCGCCATATATACAAATCATTATTTTTATTAATAAATAATAATCGTTAGATCTAATAATAAGATATATTATATGATTAAATTAATTTACTAAAAATTCAAAGTTTGAACCTGTCAACGACATTTTTAATTTAGAATTTTACAAAATAAATTTTAAACCATGCATTTCATTATATAAATTTATATTAAATTAAAATTAAAAAATTATTAAAAATAAGGATTATATAAAAACATAATTATAATGTTAAATAAATTTTATAATCTATCAAAAGAAACCCGTGCTTCGCACGGGTTATAAGCTAGTACAATTAATTAAAGAAGATGGTATTTTTGAAAAAGAAACTTAAAATCTAGTATTTTTGGTAAATTTTCTTCTTCTTTTTCTCTCGAATAAATTAAACCAGTCTTACGTGTACTGATGGCGATCTTATAGAATTTTATAAAAAAATTTTTGTCAAATATACCATTTTATAATTTTCTATTTTTTTAGTTTCATCTTCAACTTAAACGGCCGGCATGAGTCAACTGAATACAATTTCTTTAAAAAAATAATAATAATAATAAATGTTACTGTTCACATGCCAGGCCATCAGGTGAACAGTAACTTTTTTTTTATTTTTTTTATATTTTTGTTGAATAGAGCCAATAATTTTAAACGTTTTTTGTATTGGGGTACCTCTAATTTGGTCATTAGATTAGCTTGAAATATTTAATTTAGGTTTAGTTTCTAATTTCTATTTTAAATAAGTTTTTATTAGAACAGGACCCTATATATATATATACTAATATCAGGAGATTGATCCGGTGATGTGGTGGCTTAAAATTATTCTAAACTGAATTCTCTATTTTCTTAAAATTAAAAATTCGAAAAAAGTGGCGCAGAACTGCATGTGTATAGCTTTGAAAATTGAAAAGTCAGGAATATATGATTAGAATTGCTCACATCCGGGATCGATCCCAAGACAGCAAATTACGTACTACTACATGTATGGGAGTATAGTCATGCATGTACAGTGAAAGTAGAGCAGACCTCACAAAAGAACTCCTAGAGGTACAGTGAAAGTAAAAAGCATTTATAAATAATTTTAAAAAAATGAAAATTTTGTTTAAAATAGATTTTATGTTTACCTTGTAGTAATCAATATTTGTAAAGAAAATTATAATATAAAAATGGTATAATTAAAAAAAAGTTATAATAGAATTAATTTTATAAAAAAATTATAATCTAAAAATCTGAAAAAGATATAATTAAAAAAGGTTGTACTAAAATTGAATTTTATTTATTTTTTATTAATATTAAAAAAATCATATTTACTTTTTGGAATCTATCTCGAGATCTAAAAATCAGATTTGTAGGATTTTACAGACCACACAAAACTCATAAAATTATCTTTAATTTACTTACAATTTAACAATTATTATCCAAATGTAAACACTCAGAATCTCGAGATATACTATAATTACGAATTTTCACATTAATCTTATTCAATGTAGAAGACCTACATTGATAATTTTATTCAATATCGAAAATCTAATTATATAAGATTTAAATCATTAACATTCAATTTTTCGTATTTCAATATAAATACACTTTTGTCTACATGTTAGCATACAAAAAAAATTGTGCTAGATCCAACGTTTTTCATCTATTTATGTTAAGATCTAATAGTTCTTATTTATTTTGTCGTACTGAGAACCCAAAATTTTGGACAAAATTCCTTTTACACTTACTATTAAAATTGTATTTGATTGTTAGTACAACTATTTTCAAATAATAATAAGGTTATTTTGATAATCAAAACGATATATAAGTACATTTCCTAAATTGGATAGAATTTTCAACGTAAAAAGTCATCAATTTCTTATCTCTTTGATTTCTTGGTAGTTTTAATTGGAAAATAATTATTAAATCATCACAAAATTAAAGATTATTTTGTCAATTTCACGTGGACTGTAAAATCGTCTAAATCAAGTTTTAAGAATTGAAGATAAAACACATAGTAAATTGAACATGTAAAATCTTGTATATAACAACAATTTGATATGTAAACTAATAACAAATAAATATTAAAAAAATAAAATAATTATAGATATTAGAAAAGCAGCCGTGCGTTGCACGAATTATTCAATTATATAATAAGAATAAGTGGATAATATATGAGTAAAACCATAGATATAGGGATCGAATCACAACTACTACAAAACATGATCACTATAAATATAATTCAAAGTTGAGTTATATAATAAGATTAAGAAAAATAATAAAATAGTACTATCATAGATTTAGTTGAGTTATATAATAAGATTAAGAGGAATAATAAAAGAGTACTATCATAGTTTAGAATTTGATCCTCTACAATAACACATTCGCTTATAATTTATAATTACCAAGTTGAGTTATAAAGTTGAGTTATATTTTAAGATTAAGAGGAATATGTTTTAAAAAAAAAAGATTAAGAGGAATAAAAAAAAGTACTATCATAGATTTAGAATTTGATCCTCTACAATACATATTCGCTTATAATTTATAATTACCAAAATTTTAGGAATTAATTCCTACTAATTAAGTACTTAGTATAATTATATTATTCTTGACTTACATGTATAATTTCTCTTATACAAAATCAGAGTTTCAATGTATGTTTTATCCTTACCGAGTTTGTAGTTTCAATCGAAAGGTCGATAAATACGTAAATTCAACATGTATAAGACTAACTAGGAGATTATCCTCAAGTTTCGTTGTCAATTGGTTCAAGAGAAATTTGATTTCATAAGCCAAATATGGTGAGGTGAATCAAGGCACAACATTACTATATGCCACGCAATGTTAATTGAGTTAAATTAAATTAAAATAAAATTTTGCATATATAATTAACGAATATGATTGTTCGAGATATAGATATCTTGATTTCGTATTCGCGTTTCAAGTAATACCATGTTTGATACTAAAAATTGTATTTCAATAATAAAAACAAATATATGTAAATTTATTAAATTGAATATAATTTCAATTTAAAAATTTGTCAATTTCTTTTTCTCTTGAATTTTTGGGTAATTCAAGTTGGATAATAACCGTTAAATCATTAGTAAATTAAGGATTATTTTGTAAATTTCGCGTGGGATGTTAAATTATCATAAATCTGATTTTTAAAACTCAAGATAGAATACAAATTATAAATTGAGCGTCTAAAATTTAATAAATATCAATTTTTTATTTAATTCCAAAATATCAATAAATAAAAATTGTTTAAAAAGACCAAGTTCGAATCCTACTAAAATTAAGAATTTTTTTTCAATAAATATAATTACAAATACCAAAAAAAGGATCGTACATTGCACGGGTTATAAGCTAGTATAAATATAGTATAATCACGGATTTGGGTCGAATCTGATCGTACCAACGCAACCAAAATAATGGCATCACTGGTATCAAAAACATAAAATTTTCTTATGGACAAAAATTGGCCCAACGGGTTGAAGATGATTATGTGCTTGCAAGTGGGCCTATAACGTTAACCTGAGCTGGTTGTATGAGATAAAAAGCTAAATGTCTTTTTTTTTTTGACAACTACTAAAAACCTAAATGTTTACTATAATGTGTGATGCATGGATTTTTTTTTAATATTATATTAAATTTTTTAAATACGAATTTTGGAGGCTTAAATATTTAAATGAGATAATGATCATAATTATATAAATGTTATTCGTGATATTTTAGAAAAGTAATGATTTTAGTTAAAAAAATATAGAAAATGTGATAGGTTTTAGTTGAAAAGGTAATAAGTTATTTATTAGTAATTATAAATTTTTATTTTATTTTAATAAGTAGAATACTAGTGATATAATTGGAAAAAGAGAGGATTTAGTTAGAGAAAATTGAAAAGGTAATATGTTTTAGGTAAAAAGGGTAATTGATTAGTTTATAGTAATTACAATATAATTTTGTTATTTTACAAAATAAAATTGCTCGTAACGTTTTTAGAAAAGGAGAAATTAATGTTGCTCGTGATATTTCTAAAGAGGAATTTTAGTTAGATAATATAGGAAAAAGATGATACGTTTTAGCTAAAAAGGATAATCGGTTAATATTATTATTATAATATTATTATTTAATTTTATTAAATAGAACCGTCTGTGATATAATTAAAAAAAGAGATTTTAGTTTGAAAAAATAGAAAAGATAACGTGAAAATTAAAAGGTGGCATACTTTAGGTGAAAAAGATAATTGATTAGTTTATAGTAATTGTAATTTAATTGTTATTTTACTAAATAAAATTGCTGGTAGTATTTTTAGAAAATGAGAAATTAATGTTACCCATGATATTTCTAGAAAAGGTATTTAGTTAGAAAAAATAAAAAAGATGATACTTTTTTAGCTGAAAAGGTAATCGGTTAATTAATAGCATTATAATATTATGATTTATTTTTATTAAATAGAATCACCCGTGATATAATTTGAAAAATAGAGGTTTTAGTTAGAGAAAATAAAAAAAGGTATCTTGTTTTGGTTGAAAAAGGTAACCCGTGATTTAATTGTAAAAAAAACTATTTTAGTTAGAGAAAATAGAAAAGATAAAAAATTAATTTATTAGTTAACAATAATTATAATTTATTTTTTAATTAATAAAATATAAAAGATATTATATTTTACCTGAAAAAGAAAACTGCTTAGTTATTAAAAAAGAGGTAACATGTTTAACCTGAAAAGGGAGATTGATTAGTAAAGTAAAAAATTTAGTTAAATAAAATATAAAAGAAGATTTTTAGCAGGTAACCCATGATATAATTGGAAAAAGAGATAGTTTAGTTAAAGAAAAGAGAAAAGATAATTTGAATGAAAAAAATTATTAACTAGTTAATATTAATAATAATATGCTTTTTAGTTACATAAAATATAAAAGATATTATATTTTACCTAAAAAAGGAAACTGCTTAGTTATTAAAAAGAAAAGAAAGGGTAACATGTTTAACCTGAAAAAGGAAATTGATTAGTAAAGCAAAAATTTTAGTTAGATAAAATATAAAAAAAGATTTTATCTATAATTAAGTAAGGTTAAATAAGTAAAACATGTTTAACCTGAAAAAGGAGATTGATTAGTAAAGTAAAATTTTAGTTAAATAAAATATAAAAGAATATTTTTAAAAGGTAACCCGTGATATAATTGGAAAAATAGATATTTTAGTTAGAAAAAGAGAAAAGATAATGATATGGGTTAAAAATAAGCCCTAAAGACACATTTAATGTGGCAATAATTAGACCCAATGTGGTCAAAACGTGGGGCCCACCAGATGGGCCCAAACCCTATTTATGATATTAATTTCGTAATTAATATTAAGGGTAATAACCAGCTCAGTAATAAGAGTCAAATAAGGATATTACTCCTGCTTGACTTAGCCTTCAAGGCACCTACTTCAACAAGGAAGCTGATTCCTACAAGAAAGGAGTCTAGAACCTTCCTCAAGGCGGTGACTTGCCCACCAAGTCACCTAACCCTACTACGATTTTAGGGTTTCTCAGCCTATATAAAGGGTCTGACCCCTCATTCTCCGAACTACGTTTTTGGCTTGATTCTCAATAACGAGATACGTAGGCATTCTGTGAGGACCGATTAGTCTCGATACACGGAAATAGCCATTAAAGCTTGAAGCTCAACCTCTCTTAGCATTAAATACATACAAACCCTAACTGAAATTCGATAACCTAGTTTTTATTCCACAACATTTGGCGCCGTCTGTGGGAAACCAACATCAACCATGGTGACCACGCGAAGAACACCACCAACTACTACCGAGGCTTTACCCCTCAGCTCTACTCCGCCTGTCACCGAGCAGGTGCCCCAAACAACAGGGGCGATCACTCAAACTCAGGTTTCTCACCCTCTAGGGATGAATCCCCATGCCGAGAGAACGTTACCCATGGTCGTCTACCCAAGTCAAGAAACCATCTCTCTCCAGATGCTGGTTTCCCCTCTAGTTGATCCCAATCGCCAGTTACCACCAGGGGTACTGATTCATACTACGGATCTCCCCATGAATACCAACCCGATGTATGGTCTGCCTAATTATCCCCCAACTACTCAAGGTCCTGGACCCAGTGGTCATGCCTTGCAGATCCGAGATCGAGAGTATGACGACTACTCTGGTCCATATACCGATGACTCGTCATATGATGACGATGATCGAGATGAAGTCCCGAGGAGGCGACGTGTTAGTAGAGAACCTCGAAGGAGAACTCAAACCATCCATGATGGACCTCCTTTGACAGCTGCGGAGAGAATCAAGGCTCATGAAGCCGAGATTTTAAGGATAAAGGAAGATATTGCAAGAGAACAAGCTAGATTGAATCAAACTCAACCTCCTCCAACCTCAGGACCGATTCCCATTATAGACTTAGAAAGGTCTTCGAGAAGGCAGAGAAGGGTTGACGCCCCAACAGGAAGAACAACAAGGGTGGAAACCCCCAAGAGTAACCCCAAGGATCTGATGCCGCTTGGGGATCCTGATGATCCCACACCCCCGTTTACCGAGGAGGTAATGAATGCTCACATCTCTAGGAAGTTCAAGATGCCGACAATCAAGGCTTATGATGGAACGGGTGATCCCGCAAATCATGTCAGGACGTTCTTAAATGCACTGCTGTTGCAGCCTGCAAGTGACGCCTTGAAGTGTAGGGCGTTCCCTCAAACTCTGTCGAGCATGGCTCAAAGATGGTATATCCGCCTACCTGTGAATTCAATTGGCTCTTTTAAGGAGATGAGCGCCGCTTTTGTTAGCCAGTTCATCAGCGGGAGAGTTCATGAAAAAAGTTCTGCATCTCTCATGTACGTGGTGCAAGGGAAGTATGAAAACTTGAGAGACTACCTCAAGAGGTTCACTAAGGAGACATTGAACATCACTGACTTGGAAAACAAGGTGGCCATGGTAGTCTTGGAACATGGAACTACTGATGAATTCTTTAAAAGGTCATTGGCAAAGCATCCTCCTGAAAACATGGCCGAGCTTCAACGAAGAGCTGATAAGTATATCAAAGCTGAGGATAGCATGAAGAAAGAAGCCGTCGGAGGTAATGGCAAGGGTAACAACGACTCCAAGAAGCGAAAACAAGACCATGAGTATGATGACCAGGAGTATGATGCTAGGGACAAGTATCCCCGAACTAGCGAGGACTCCGACTCTGCCCCTAAGAAGAACCAAGGACCGAGGTTCACTGAGTATGCAAGGTTATATACTCCTAGGAGTCGAATCTTGTTGGACATTGAGAAGGATAAGGATTTCCGATGGCCGAAGCCACTCAGGGGTGATCCCGCAAAGAGAAACAAGAATCAGTATTGCAGATTCCACAAAGATGTGGGGCATGACACTGATGATTTCAAGCAACTCAAAGATGAGATCGAGTTTTTGATTCGTAGAGGGAAACTGAGCCACTTCACTAAGGGTGACGACCGTGGTAATAAGAGAAGAGAGTATGATAGGAGGGATGACGATCAAGATCGCAACCCACAACCCCGAGGGCCAGTAATCAACATGATCTTAGGAGGCCCGACTACGGCCGGCACAACAAGGAATTCTCGGAAGTCTTATACTAGAGAAGTGATGCACATCGTGGGAGAGGCCCCGAAGCGTGCAAAAACTGAAGTAGTGGTTGGTTTTGATGACTCAGACTTGGAAGGGGTGAAGTTCCCCCATGACGACCCGTTGGTCATAACTTCTGTGATTGGAAACTCAGAGGTGAAGCGAGTCTTGATAGACAATGGAGCTTCCGTTGACATTCTATTTCATGATGCATTTGTGAAGATGGGGTACAGTGATTCTCAATTGACCCCCAATAACATGCCTATATATGGATTTAATGGAGTAAAATCCAAAGTTGAAGGGACTATTCAGTTGCCTGTAACTATTGGACAGGAGCCCAAGGAGGCCACTCAGATGTTGAACTTCCTGGTAATCAAGGCGATTTCAACGTACAACGATATCCTCAGAAGGACTGGACTTCATGCATTCAAGGCTGTCGCCTCAACTTATCATATGAAGATCAAGTTCCCGACCAGGAATGGTGTTGGAGAACATAAAGGTGATCAAAAGATGGCACGAAGCTATTATGTAGCCTCGTTAAGGCCTGATGGAGTCGGGGGGCAGATCCTTCCGATTGAAGACATGGATG
The DNA here is from genome assembly GCA_037693485.1 of Kitagawia praeruptora. Classification (NCBI taxonomy): domain Eukaryota; kingdom Viridiplantae; phylum Streptophyta; class Magnoliopsida; order Apiales; family Apiaceae; genus Kitagawia; species Kitagawia praeruptora. Next base: position 66,085,779 of record CM075351.1, read on the forward strand.
TTCGTAGTAGTAAGAAACGTCAAGAAAGGCCGTCAGAGGGCATCGCACAGAAGCCTCGGACAGCCATTGAGGCTAAGGCGTTAACTGACTTCGTGGTTGAATGTACCATTGGCAACCAAGAAGTCGGGGGGCAGGAGGTAATACCCCAAGCAGGAAGTGAACCTCAGAATAATAAGGAGGAGACCAGAAGGAGTGGTGGGTGCTCTATTTTGATGGAGCATCAAAAACAAAATCTGGTGCAGGCCTAGTCTTGTAAAGCCCCGATGGGCTCAAGTTATCCTAGTAGAACTTAGCTTCTTATTTATCTAGTAGAAGTAGAAATAAGGTTCATTGAAACTATTGAAGAGCATGTTGCTCCGAGTAGGACGGTAGTACTTTATGTAAGTGTTGAACCCATTTCAAGTTATTAATGCAAGTTTGTTTTCCATTCATTTATTGTGTGATTTTATTTATGTGCTAAGCACCTGATGAGTGCAAGTTAAGGATGACCAAGTACCGAAAATAAAAGAATACACGAATGGAGAATAAGCAAATGCATAAATAAAGACCCCGAAGGGTCAAGAGTTAGGTTACAGCATGACCAAATAAGAGTTTAAGTCCGTGAAGGACCCAGGTTAAAAGACGAGCAAATAAAAGCCACACGCAACAATCAAAGCCATGCAAGGCCGAAGATGTTAAGGACTAGCTACTCTTCAATATGTATTAAGTACCTTGATTGAGGATCCAAGGATGAAGACCAATAGAGAACAATGATGTATTTGCTTGGACAACGGCTGATATGCCAGGGATTGATCCCCAATTTATAACCCTTCGGTTGAATGTCGATCTTGAACGGAAGACAATAAAATAGAAGAAGAGGAATTTTGCTCCTCAAAGGCAAGATGTCATTAAGCAAGAAGTTGACAAGCTCTTAGAGGCTGGGTTTATTGAAGAAATCCAGTTCCCCGAATGGTTGGCTGAGTCTGTGATGGTCGAGAAGGCAAATGGGAAGTGAAGGATGTGCATAGACTTCACTGATTTGAATGATGGATGCCCGAAGGACTGTTTCCCCAAGCCAAGGATAGACATGTTGATAATTGCCACAGCTGGACATGAGATGTTGAGCTTCACGGATGGGTTCAGCAGCTACAATCAGATTAAGATGCACAAGAATGACATCCCAAAGAATGCAGGCACAACTTATCAACGACTGGTGAATAAGATATTCGCCCTTCTGATTGGGAAAACCATGGAGGTCTATGTTGATGACATGTTAGTCAAGAGCCTATTCAAGGCAGACCATATCAAGCACCTCAGAGAGGCATTCGAAGTGCTGAGGCACCACAAGATGATGTTGAACCCAGCCAAGTGTGCTTTTTGCATTGGATCAGGGAAAATCTTTGGGATTAATGGTTTCGAAGAGAGGCATAGAGGCCAACCCTGATAAGATCAAAGCGATCTTGGACATGGAACCACCCTGTTCTATACGAGATGTACAGAAGTTAACCGGCCGAGTTGCAGCCCTAGGGAGATTTATCTCCAAGTCTGGTGACAAATGCTTGCCATTCTTTCAAGCATTGAAAAAAGTGAAAAATTGTGAGTGGACTACTGAGAGCCAAGAGACCTTTGAGCATGTTAACTCGAATAACTTGTAGAAGGGGGGTTGAATACAAGTTATATAATCGTGTCTGATTTTTTCTTGGTTATATGAACAAGAATAAATGAATGAATCAAACTCTGTTTGTATTAATAAGATCAAATACAAACTCTACCAAAGGTGTACGAATACCTTTAGCAGCTGCTGACAATACAAATCTCTCTCTCTGTTTGTTTCGAACTCTTGAATACAAACCTTATACAGAGCTACGCACACGAACTCACAACACACGCTTGTTCGACTACGACACGACGCTTTTTACAATGATATAGAGAGAGTATTTATAATGATACCTATCAACTAATAACAGAAAGATATAATCTATATATGACAATGTTCTGCCTTCTAGTCGATAGTTTCCATCAATAGAAAACTCTTTCCTTCATATTATCTTCTTGCTTGTTCTTCAAACAACGATCCTGTTTTATAGCACTTGCCAGTTTCTGTAGCATCCATAATGACATCATCAGTAACAAGACTGATATCAGGATTTCATCTTGCATCAGTATCTGATCATCATCAGTATTAGACCGTCATCAGGATCTGCTCTTTGTTCCTGACATGTAGTCTCTGATACACTGTTCATTTCTGACTAAACTGTACAGATAATTGTCTTACACATAAATCCTATATAAAGTGCTAAATCCTTTATAAGATCAGGATTACAAGAAGTATAATGCGTAAATTCTATTCTTAACATCACAACTTATGAATTATTCCTAACAATCTCCCCCTATTTATGCTTTAAAATCTGAAGCATAAATCTAAGTTGTGGATGTCAAAACATATAACAATACAACCAGAATAGAATTTATGAATGTAGAATTATGAAGTTAAGTACCTCCTTCCCAGATGTAGACATTTATCTAGTACTTAGAAGAAAGAATTTTAACTATTAATGCTGCTCTTCATTTACCACTTCCTAGCTGAGATTCACCACTGTCACTCCTGGTTCTTCTTTTTCTTCCCTTTCTCTGCTCTTTATCTCCCCCGCCTTTATCTCCCCCAGTCTGGTGGTGTTGTTGTTGTTGTCTTTGAATTGTCTTTATCTCCCCCTTTTTGACATCAGCAACATTAATTCCAAGAGATTCAGAAACAGAACAAATGATATTCATCAGAACTGCTTGATTTTCCATAATTGTGACTTGGTTATCTTCAAGTGATTGAAGTCTTGTTTAAATAGCAATTTGAGAATTCTGAATATCTTTCAAAACATCAGAATGAACTTCAATATTGGAAGTGCTTCTAGTATCTTCAGTATCAGAATCAGAAAGAACTGTATCTTCAAGTCTTGTAGAAGAAGTTGCTTGAGTTGTATGATATTCAAGTAATAAAACCTGATTAGAAGTATCAACATCTTCATCTTTCTGATCTGTAACTGAAACATGATCATCATCTCCTTCATCAGTATTCTGTGTACTAACATTTTCAAATCCTGACTCCTCCTTAGAGTGATCAGAGACTGTAGATGTCTCAATTTTAGCTGATATTGGTAGTACAAACAAAGGAATACTTGGATCATTAGAAATATCTTCTGGTACTGATGGTGTAGAAGTTTGTTTTAGCCTTTCACCTCTTCTATTGATAATTCCGGCAAGCCTTTCTTTTTGCTTCTGAGCTTTAACTTCTGGCTTTGAATTGTGCTTTGCTAAGTCATTCTTCTCATACATCTTGATAAAAGAATAAGTACCAGCATCAATACCAAGATTATTATACCAAGATTCAGGAAATACCTGATCCCAGAAATCAAACGATGGTTTCTTAATTTTCTCTCCCTCACTATGGAGTTGATCATCCATACCCTCAATCTCACTTTGACTATCTAAAGTCAACACTCTTTCTACCTCTCCTTTTGCCTGGTCAGGAGCCAGCCGCTCTGATTGTGGATCAATATCCATCTTTTCAAATGTATCACTCAAATTTGGATAAGTGCTCTCATGACCTAAAGAAAAATAGAGTTTAGAAGAAGTTTTTATACCTGAACTCACATGGAGAGAGGGTTCCTCATTTGGCATGGGGCTTGAGATTTTCTCTAAGGAGTGAGCTGCTATAGTCTCTGAACCCTTACAATCATCTTCTTTCCTTCCAGAGACTACAGGCTCTAGTATACCACTTTCAGGTTCTTTACTAGACTCTGATGTCTTCAGTAATACTTCATTAGACACCATAGTTAGTACATCACCGTCTTTAAGTGTTGTTTGCTGAGACACACCCTCAAGGTGGATAGACTCTGACCGAACAAAATTTGTTTGATCTTCAGAAAAATCAACCAAAGTCATTCCTCCCATATCATAGGGTATCTCACTTGCATTTTCAGTCATCACAGAAGACCTCGGACTAGATGGTTCTTGTGTTACAGTGACTGTGATCTGATCTTTCCTACTATTCACAACTGGTGCAATAGTATCTTCTGTTGACTGCATTCCTCTATCTACTTCCTCCAGTTGTTCACTTTGAGCTGAGGCATCTTCAATAATGACATCCTTGTCAAATAAATATGCATGAAGTGATTGAAGTGCAACATGCTTCGAGAGTCCAAATTTCTTGACTAATTGTCTTCTGACAGATACATAGAAATACATCTTCATTAAGTCAAGTCTTTGATGTAGAAGTCCATATTCATCAGGAAATAAAAGTTTTGGTACTCTTTCAACCAAAAAATCTAGAACAGGCCTTGACAACTTCACTTTGAGAGAAATTAGTCCCATAGCCAGTCTGTATGATAATGTAGTTTCCCATGAAGAATCAATATCCAGATCTCTATGGTCAAACACTGACATAGATGTAGCTTGATGTGTAGAAACCTGCATAATGTTAGTTGGACTAGACTCTGTGTGTGTAGGTGACAATTGAATCTTTCTCCTTGTTCTCCTGGTATAGTGAGCAAAAGATTTATCCTGAGAAGACTCAAGAGGTGTAGACACAGAATTGATCTTGGGATGAGATCTTTGTTCAATAGACACAGTCTTTTGAGAGACAGTATCTAGTAACTGTTTTCCCTTTTTAAGAACTACAGCCTTTTGAAAGACTGCAGCCTGGCTGTGGCTAGGTTTTTCATCTCTGTGTGCTAACAAAGAAAGTTGAATTGCAGCCTTCAATTCTGCTCTCTCAGCAAGAGTTAAATCATCATCATCTTCACTAGAATTACTACTACTTGACACAACAAATCTTCTCTTCCTTACAACTGATGTCTTTTGAGAAACACCAGAGGTTGGTTTCTTCGAAACAATAGGCTGTGGATCAAAATTTGGTTCTTGAATTGTTTCAGAGACTATAATGTTTTGGGCTACTTGGGTAGACACAGGTGGGTTCTCCTCCAAATGAGATTCCTGAGCCATTTCACCACAAAAGAAAGAAGAATTGTAGAGAGTAGGAAGATGAGTTTTAAGAATTACCTGAACATGATGTGGATAATGAATTTCAGGTATTTCATCTAGATTCTTTTCATTGTCCTTCTTTGTAATGTCAGAGAAAATTCTCTTTTGCTGTTCATAAACAATTGTATAAATCTATGATAATAAACCATTTTCCTGTTTTGATCTCTTAACCCAAGTTTAATACACATCTGACTTAAGATAATGTGACCAATGTTAACTACTCTGTCATAAAGCAAACTGTAAGCAATATGTGAAGTAACAGAAGTAATTTGATCAAAAGAACTACATTTACCAGTAAAGCATTTAGCTAATTTATCAAAGAAGAAAGACCACTATTTCCTAAGATAAGATCTTCTTAACTGGCTCATGTTATCTAAAGGTCCATTATAACCTAATGCAGACAACATAGTTCTAACATCATCATCAGATGGTACATTCTCATAAATCAAACTAACAGGTAAGTGAAGTACTGAATTAACAACAGATTGAGTAATATCAAATGAGACTTGTCCAAAATGTAGAACAATCTTACCTGATTGACTCTGAGTAGAATCAATTACCTCAGCATTCTCCCAAGCTTGTGAACAGCTGCTAGATTAATTTGTGAAGATGCTGTCAATGCATAACTTAATGGTCCATACACCAGAAAGTCCATGATTGGATGAAAATCAGATGACACTCCTTCCTTGTTGGTGATAGCTGCTACATGATTGTTTGTCATAAAATCGAAGTCACCAAACTTGAAGGCTACTGATTTAGGTAATCTTCTCTGAGCTGCCATTTTTGATCTGAAAAGAACTTGAAAAATTCTTGAAATGGATTAGTGAATTTGAAAACTCAAGAGTGTTTTTGCTTTAGAGAATGTAAAATTAGAGAAAGCAATTACACGATTAGAGTGTCAAAACAAATATATTTCACAAATCTTTCATACCACTATCCCACGTTGACACGTAGATTGACAGGTGTCAGTCCCTGAAAAGTGCGGTTACCCACGATTTCTGGAAAATAAAATCCAAAATTGATTTTCATGAAATAAATCAGGGTATAAATAATTAATACTGATCAGCTTCCTTTTCCTGTTGACCTCTCACAAAATACAATGTGATAATAATTCTCAAATCCTGATGGTCACACATGAAATCCTGATCAATATCATCCTGATTCTAGAGACTTAATATGGAGTTTCCATGTGGCATTTTTCTTTTATCTGAAAAAGAAATAAACAATTAATCTGAACAAAAATCAATTGGTTAGATATATTCAATATTTCTTGAAAACAAGAAATACAGTCACACGCAATAATTAGCATCTGACTTCATTAAAACTTCCAAGTGACTGTTCAGCTCCTCACGTCTTTCTTTAAAAGAAACAGACGCCTTATGCCATTCTCCATAAACCTTTCAATTTCTTTTCTTCTCAACAATGCTTCTCAAACCAAAATTCCATTCAAATCCATTCTTTAGATTTTTCACAGTCGATTAACATCCTGTTCTTGATCATCTCTTTGAAAAGACGACTCTTCTCATCGAACTAATCATGGATGAATTAGTTTCAGATAATATCCAGAGGTTTCTCCTAGAACATCCATCTGTTGGATACAATCTTCCCCTAACCTCCTCAAAACTTGAGGATGAAGAATTTGGCCGAGAGTCTGAGGTTGATCTTGATGGGAATGCTATACATTTAAGTTAGCTACTCTCATTCAAGTCGCCCAGACAAGGAATCCAAGAGCAGACGAGGCTGTTTAATCCCCTGATGGATTTCTTGAGATGCTCCTTGTCCTGTACCTCAGAATTCATTTCATTAGACAAGTATAGAATTATCAGTAGAAGTTAGACAAAAAGATGTTGTATTTCATTTCCTTATATGTAATGCTTTCAATTAATGAAAATACAATTTCTTATTATCTACTTGTCTTTTGATTATTGAATGATGTATAAATTATCAGTATGCAAATATTAAAACTTGCTGGCATAGACTTAACACATCACAGAATTAGATTACTACACAAAGTAAACGTCAGGATCTGAAACAATTTTCACAATCCTGATACTGACACAATACTGATGACGTCAGCATCCTGATAACAAATCTAATCCTGATGATTATTAACAAGTCTATCATACTGAAATTTATCAAGGCAAAGTGTTATAGCTAAAGCATTTAACAATCAAATATAGATCCTGACAAGAATATCAAGTCTATAAGCTAAGAACAACATACCTTACTACTTTTGCAGATGTTAAAGATCTAAAAATTTAACATTCCTAACTCACTTACTAGTCTACTGAATGTAGTCTCATCAAGTGATTTAGTTAGAATATCTGCAAGCTGTTTGTCAGTAGAAACAAAATGAAATTCCACAGTACCATTCTCAATATGTTCTCTAATAAAATGATACCTGACATCAATGTGCTTAGTCCTTGAATGTTGAACTGGATTTTCTGCAATTTTAATAGCACTAGTATTATCACAAAACATAGGAATATTACTAAGTGTCATACCATAATCCATCAACTGATTTCTTATCCAAAGGAGTTGTGCACAACAACTGCCTGCTGCTATGTACTCAGCTTCTGCAGTTGAGGTTGAAACAGATTGTTGCTTCTTGCTTGCCCAAGAAATCAATCCATTTCCCAAGAATTGACATGTACATGTAGTGCTTTTCCTGTCTATCTTACACCCTGCATAATCAGAGTCTGAATAGCCAATTAGAAAGAAATCAGATTCTCTAGGATACCACAAACCAAGATTTGGAGTTCCTTTGAGATATCTAAAAATTCTCTTCACAGCAATTAAATGAGATTCCTTAGGATCACTTTGGAATCTAGCACATAAACAGGTAGAAAACATTATATCTGGCCTACTTGCAGTTAGATATAACAATGAGCCTATCATGCCTCTATAACTAGTATTATCCACACTCTTCCCTTTAGGATCAGAGTCTAGTTTAGTGGCTGTTGCCATGGGTGTTTTTGCAACTGCACAATCTTGAAAGTCAAACCTTCTTAAAAGATCTTTGATATACTTTGACTGATTAATGAAAATACCAGTCTCAGTCTGTTTGACCTGCAAGCATAAGAAATAATTTAATTCACCCATCATGCTCATCTGATACTTAGACTGCATAAGCTTGCTAAACTTAGCACACAACTTTTCATTAGTAGAACCAAAAATAATATCATCAACATAAACTTGAACTAAAAGCAATTCACCTTTTATTTTTCTAAAGAATAGAGTTTTGTCAATTGTACCTCTTGTGAAGCCATTTTCAAGAAGAAATTTAGACAAAGTCTCATACCATGCTCTTGGTGCTTGCTTTAGTCCATAGAGTGCCTTGTCAAGTTTGTAGACATGATTTGGAAACTTTGGATCAACAAATCCAGGTGGCTGTTCCACATACACTTCCTCATCAAGTTTGCCATTTAGAAAAGCACTCTTTACATCCATCTGGTATACCTTGAATTTTGAATGAGCTGCAAATGCAAGAAACATTCTGATTGCTTCCAATCTTGCTATAGGTGCAAAGGTCTCATCATAATCAATGCCTTCTTCCTGAGAATAACCCTTGGCCACCAGTCTTGCTTTGTTTCTTACAATCATACCAGATTCATCTAGCTTGTTTCTGAAAACCCATCTTGCACCAACAATAGATCTATCTTTAGGTCTTGGTACCAGTTTCCAGACTTTGTTTCTCTCAAACTCATTTAACTCCTCCTGCATTGCAATTACCCAATCAGGATCCTGTAAGGCTTCTTCAACCTTCTTAGGTTCATTCTTTGAGAGAAAGCAACTATACAAGCATTCATTTTGAATTGATCTTCTAGTTCGAACACCACTATTTGGATCACCAATTATCAAATATTCAGTATGATCCTTTGTCCATTTTCTAACAGGTGGTAGATTAACTCTGCTAGTCTCTCCCCCTAAGTTAGTGGTATCTCTTGTAGAAGAATTCTCTCTACCTTCAAAAACTCTCCTTTGATCAATAGAATCAGTAGATTCCATATTGCTGCTAGTTACTGATCTTTCCTCAGTAGACTCTGAAGGATCAGTTCCTGATGGAGTAGACTCTGAAAGGCTAATCTGCTCCTGATGATCACTGTGTTCTCTTTGATTTATTTGCTCCCCCTCAATAGTAGCATTCCTTTGAGAAGCAATAGAAATTCCTTATGGAGAACCTTCATCATCACTGGAGAGTATCTCAGAATTCTTTAGATTTTCAAATTCCAATTTGTCATGGCTTTCATCAGTTTGCAGAATTCCAAATTTCTTATCATCAAATGCAACATGAATTGATTCCATAACAATGTGAGTTCTGAGATTATAAACTTTGAAGGCCTTAGATGCTGAATATCCTAGAAAAATTGCTTCATCCGATTTGGCTTCAAATTTTCCAAGTTGTTCTGGATGAACTTTTAGGACATAGCATTTGCATCCAAAGATGTGAAAGTATTTCACACTTGGTTTCTTTTCTTTGATCATCTCATAGGGAGTTTTTCCATGACTATTTACCAAGGTACAATTTTGAGTGAAGCATGCAGTGTTAATAGCTTCTGCCCAAAAGTAGGTTGGAAGCTTTGCATCTGCAAGCATGGTTCTTGCTGCTTCTATGAGAGTCCTGTTCTTTCTTTCCACTACACCATTCTGCTGAGGTGTACCAGGTGCAGAAAACTGTTGAGTGATTCCTTTGTCTGCACAAAACCCCTCCATTGTAGAATTCTTGAATTCTGTACCATTGTCACTTCTAAGTACTTTGACTTTGTACTCAGAGTTATTATGAATATTCTTGATAAGTTCAATGATTTGCTGAGGAGCTTCATCCTTCTTGTGTAGAAAGAACACCCATGTGAACCTTGTGAAATCATCCACTATAACTAGAGCATATCTTTTCTTGCTGATAGACATAATGTTTACTGGACCAAACAGATCAAGATGTAGCATGTGAAATGGTTCAGTAATTGAATTTTCAGTCTTGCTCTTGAAAGTGGTTCTTCTTTGCTTTCCAAGCTGACATGCATCACAAAGTCCATCTTACACAAAATTTGCCTGTGGTAGGCCTCTCACCAAATTGTGCTTAACAAGTTGATTAAGCTTCTTGAAATTAAGATGTGAGAGCTTCTTATGCCAATTCCAGCTTTCATCACTTGTTGCTTTGCTGTAGAGACATCTAACAATTCCTTTAGATGTATCACTTAAGCTAGCTTCATATATGTTACCATGTCTTTGACCAGTTAGAACAATGTCTCCATTCTGCATATTCAAGATTTTGCATCCTTCTATGTCAAAGATTGATTTGTAACCTTTATCACCCAGTTGACTTATGCTTAAAAGAGTATGTTTCAAGCCTTCAACCAGTGCTACATTTTCTATGATGACATTCCCCAAAACAATTGAGCCATATCCCAGAGTTTCTCCTTTGTTGCCATCTCCAAAAGATATTACTGGGCCAGCTTTCCTCTCAAACTTTGTAAGCAGGGACTTCTTTCCAGTCATATGTCCAGAGCATCCACTGTCCAAGATAATTGAATGCTTCTTTCCTGTGCCCTGCAAACAAAAAGTAACTAGTTAGAATTCTTTAGGACCCAACTTTGATTGGATCCTTTCTTACTAGATTTAGAAACGATAGGCTTTGAAGATTTTGCTTTTATTTTACCTGTTGCAGAGTCAACTTTAGACTCTAATTTTACAAACTGTTTGTGACTAGGAGTTTCAGATTTCAAGGAATAATAGTCATAATACAGTTCATGATATTCTCTACACATATAAATGGAATGAAGTAAACTACCACAATGATAACAAGCTTTTTGTGGTTGGTATTGAATTTTCTGAGTCTTGGGGAATCTGGACTCAGTTTTCCAAGAAGGTTTTTGATTGCAGTCTAGGGCCAAATGATTATGATTTCCACACTTATAGCATTTTTTCCTCGGTGCATCAGGTACATTCTTGTAATTATTCTCTTTGTTTATACCTTCTTTTCCATTCCTATTTCTTTTGATCTTGCTAGACTCTGAAAGACCATCTAATCTCTGTTTCAACTGAGACTTAGACAGAAACCCTATGTTTACATTCTTAGGTTTCTCTAACACTTTCTCATCTGAATTACTACTGTTAATCCTTTTGTGTACAACAGGGGTACCTTTTGAATCAACAAATTTAACATGATTAGGTTCAGAAACAATTTTCTTACCTTCAGATTTAGATGTGTTAGCTTCTACCTTACTATCATCATTGACAATAGCTACTTTTTCTTCTTGTCTAGCCTTATCAAAACCTAAACCATTAACCTTACCACGAATTCCACTTTCAAAGATTTCTATAGTCTTTTTACTGGAATTGTTAATGGTCTTAATCACATCTCTCTCTTCTTCTAGTTCTTTTCTGACATAGTCATAAGCCTCAAGAATAACACTATAATCATGCTTAGCTTTATCAGAACTTAACTTGTATTCTTCCATTTGAATTAATTCAGATTCAAGAAAATTATTTCTATCAACTAATTTATCATAATTAACCTTAAGTTCATCTCTTTCACAAGTAAGAATTCTAAAATTAGTCATAAGATTCTTAAACTCAGCATGGATAGATCTAATTTCATCAGAATTTAAGCTATCAAATGAATCAAGAGAGTGAAGTGATACCTTAACAGAGGATGGAGAAGTTTTCTTTGGGGATCCAGGTTTGTCTTAACTATTTGCCATCAATGCAATGTTGTCATAATCCAATTCATCTTCAGAATCACTGGAATCAGCCCAATCCTTTTGTGTGACCATAAGTGCATTACCCTTTCCTGAATTCCTAGGCTTCTTACACTCACTAGCAAAGTGTCCAAGCTCGCTGCAGTTAAAGCACTTGATCTTGGCTTTATCAAGCTTGACAATTGTACTTTTGCCTTTGTCACTCTTCTTCTCCTCCTTCTTTTGAAAAGGTCCTTTGCTAAATCTTCTCCTGTTGAATCTTCCTTTCTTGAAAGCTTTAGCAAACATAGCAAAGAGTTCCTGCATATCAGATTCAGAATCATTGTTGTCAGAGTTCATATCAGTAGTCTCTGACTCAGAACTTTCTTTGCTTTTCTTTCTTCCTTGAATTCTTTACAGCAATCTCTTCATGCTGTTCTTCAGGAAGCTTCTTTACTTCAGATTGAGAAGTAAGCGCAATAGTCTTCATCTTTCCTTCACTCCTTCTCTTCTTCTGCTGCTTGTCAAGTTCATAAGCTCTCAATTTTCCATATACTGCCTCTAATGAAATTTCATCCAGATCATTAGCTTCCTCAATCGCAGAAATCTTCTCATTGTAGAAATCAGGCAAAGCTTTCATGAACTTTGTATTCATATCCTCCAAGTCATAATATTTACCATGCATGGCCATCTCATTGATGAGTTTTGTAAACCTATCAAAGGTATCAGTAAGTGACTCACCAGACTTGGATTCAAAGTACTCATACTGTTGTATAAGTAATGTCCTCATATTCTTCCTGACAGGCTTAGTTCCTTCACAGTGAACCTTAAGATTGTCCCATATATCCTTAGCAGTTTTACAAGAGAGAACATAGTGAGTGAGAACAGAATCAAGACTGTTGAATAATATGTTTCTCACTTTAGCATCGTTAAGAACATTCTCCTTGTCCTTATCTGACCATTCAGATTTTGGCTTCTCTGCTGTATGTTCTGGAACAACCACACCATCAACAGTTGCTTGTCCAACGACCTTTGTTGGAACAAAAGGTCCATCTCTGATTCTGTCAAGATAATCAGGATCTGTTGCTTCCAGATGATGCAACATCTTTACTTCCCATAGAGTATATTCGTTTCTCTTGAGCATAGGAATTTTAGTATTCCCATCCTTGTAACCAGACATGATTGCAGATCTTTATGATTATTCGAAATCAACCTGCTCTGATACCAATTGTTAACTCGAATAACTTGTAGAAGGGGGGGTTGAATACAAGTTATATAATCGTGTCTGATTTTTTTTCTGGGTTATATGAACAAGAATAAACGAATGAATCAAACTCTGTTTGTATTAATAAGATCAAATACAAACTCTACCAAAGGTGTACAAATACCTTTAGCAGCTGCTGACAATACAAATCTCTCTCTCTGTTTGTTTCGAACTCTTGAATACAAACCTTATACAGAGCTACGCACACGAACTCACAACACACGCTTGTTCGACTACGACACGATGCTTTTTACAATGATATAGAGAGAGTATTTATAATGCTACCTATCAACTAATAACAGAAAGATATAATCTATATATGACAATGTTCTGCCTTCTAGTCGATAGTTTCCATCAATAGAAAACTCTTTCCTTCATATTATCTTCTTGCTTGTTCTTCAAACAACGATCCCGTTTTATAGCACTTGCCAGTTTCTGTAGCATCCATAATGACATCATCAGTAACAAGACTGATATCAGGATTTCATCTTGCATCAGTATCTGATCATCATCAGTATTAGACCGTCATCAGGATCTGCTCTTTGTTCCTGACATGTAGTCTCTGATACACTGTTCATTCCTGACTAAACTGTACAGATAACTGTCTTACACATAAATCCTATATAAAGTGCTAAATCCTTTATAAGATCAGGATTACAAGAAGTATAATGCGTAAATTCTATTCTTAACATCACAACTTATGAATTATTCCTAACAGAGCAATTGAGGAGGTACATGACAAAAGCCCCGTTGTTGGCCAAACCTAGTCCCGGGGAGACTCTTTATCTATACCTGGCGGTATCCGAACAAGCGTTGAGCGTCGTCCTCATTCGAGAAGAGAAAAAGGTTCAGAAACCCATTTACTATGTTAGCAAGGTGTTGCATGGAGCTGAGTTGAATTACTGAACCATCGAGAAGTTTGCTTTGGCATTGATAACAGCCTCGAGGAAGCAGTATTTGCGAGTTCTAAAAGTTTTTACGACTTATTTTGATGAGTGCTATGTGGAGCATATTCCAAGAAATGAGAATGTTATGGCCGATGCCCTGTCTAAATTCGCTTCTTCTGAGATAGAAAATTATGCAGGGAGTGGTTACTTCTAGGTCTTAAAGGCCCCGACCATCAACTCTAAGTTGGTAGCACCGATTGATGAAGGAAGTTGAAGGATAGACCCTATCAAAGCTCATCTTGAGACTGGTTGGCTCCCTGATAATGCCTTGAAGGCACATAAACTTTTAGTGAGAAAGTGTTGAGATAAGAGATCCTTTGTCATTCCATACTTAAAATCTTGAATCTCAAATCTCGACACAAAAATTAAGCCTTGATGGCCAACAAGGCTGTTTGCCTCCAATCGAGTTTGTCGTTTGAGTTTAAGGGCTCGAATCAAGACTCATTAGTCAAGTTGAAACCTAAGCAAGGTTATATGAGTATAAGAAAAAGGTTGGAATCCTAGAGTCAAGATAGAGGAGTGACAACTAGCCAAGGCACACCAGACTTGAAGTCAAGTGCTAAGTGGCAAATGAACTTCTTGAATGATCAACCGAGAAGCAAGACCTCCACCACACGAAGTAAGGGGGCAAAAACTAAAAAGCTTCACCACAAGATCCACATCTTAGAATGAGAATGAAGGGTTGGTTATAACCGACAACCATAAATGGATTCAAGGTTTAAAACCAAGAATTCAACAAGCGAGTTAAGGCCCAGAAGGTCACGAAAGTTATGAAAGTCAATTTGAAGTCAATGATGTCTGTTTGGTCATCGACTTTAAATAATGACATCCGATGATCGAATACTGACGTTGAGGTCCAAATATCGACGTTCGAATACTGACATTGAGGTCCAAATATCGACGTTCGAATATTGACGTTGAAGTTCAAGGACCGAGAAAAGGCCGACCAAGCTCCGAGGGCCGGCCGATCGAGCTCCCGAGAAGGCCTCCGGCCGACCGACCACTGGCCGACTGACCTCCCAGGGGAGCTTCGGCCGACTGATGGCGATCATCGGTAAGAGATTTCAAGATTTGATGTCGAAGACGGCCGACCGAAACACGGCCGATTGAGGCACCGCGGGCACTCCGACCGATTGACATTAATAGTCAGCACAAGGTGTCGCCCAGCCGACCGAGAACCGGCCGACCGGGCTCCAACGGAAGGCTCCGGCCAACTGACATTGATAGTCAGCACGAGGTTTCGCCCAGCCGATCGAGAACCGGTCGACCGGGCTCTAACGGAAGGCTCCGGCCAACTGACATTGATAGTCAGCACGAGGTTTTGCCCAGCCGACCGAGAACCGGCCGACCGGGCTCCAATGGAAGGCACCGGCCGACCGATATCGGTCATCGCGTCGAGATTTTACTTCGATCGACTGAAAAAATTCGGTCGACCGGCTCTCCGGGAGAGCTTTGGCCGACTGACACCGATTGTCGGTGCGAGATCTTGTTCCAGCCGACTGACTCACCGGTCGATTACCTTCCCGGCCGACTGGCCTCCCGTGTACGCCTCGGCCGACCGACATCGACCGTCGGTACGGGTTCAAAAAAAAAAATTAATAAAAAAATTTGCAACCGACTGCCTCACCGGCCGACAGACATCCCAGCCGACTGGCCTCCCGTGTACGCCTCGGCCGACCGACATCGACCGTCGGTACGGGTTTTTGGCTCGGCCGACTGGTAGCGATGCTCGAGTCGGGGTTGCGAAATTTCGTTTTTAATTTTCCGATTCGGTAATCAAGGAAAGTGAAAATTGAGTTTGAGATAGCACCGATTAGTGTCGATTAGCGCCGTTTAGCATCGATTATCATCGTTTAGCGTCGATTAGCGTCGTTTAGTGCCGTTATATACCGTCCAACGTCGTTTGACATTGTTTAAACGTCATTTAAGGCTATTCTGCGCCGGTTAGCGTTGCTTAGCACCGTTTAGTGTCGTTTATTGTCGTTGTAAACGCGTCGGTCGCTCCACGCTTTACATTAAGACGATACTGTTGAAAATACTTGCGTATGAGCAATAAACCTTGACCCGAGTCTCGAATAAGACCGTTAAAACTTCAAGGAAAGCCTGATCAGTTTTCCTAGAAGTTGGGGGGCAAATGATATGGGTTAAAAATAAGCCCTAAAGGCACATTTAATGTGGCATTAATTAAACCCAATGTGGTCAAAACGTGGGGCCCACCAGATGGGCCCAAACCCTATTTATGATATTAATTTCGTAATTAATATTAAGGGTAATAATCAGCTCAGCAATAAGAGTCAAATAAGGATATTACTCTTGCTTGACTTAGCCTTCAAGGCACCTACTTCAACAAGGAAGCTGATTCCTGCAAGAAAGGAGTCTAGAACCTTCCTCAAGGCGGTGACTTGCCCACCAAGTCACCTAACTCTACTATGATTTTAGGGCTTCTCAGCCTATATAAAGGGTCTGACCCCTCATTCTCAGAACTACGTTTTTGGCTTGATTCTCAATAACGAGATACGTAGGCATTCTATGAGGACCGATTAGTCTCGATACACGGAAACAGTCATTAAAGCTTGAAGCTCAACCTCCCTTAGCATTAAATACATACAAACCCTAACTGCAATTCGATAACCTAGTTTTTATTCCACAACAGATAATTTGAATGAAAAATTTAATTAATTAGTTAATAGTAATTATAATATGTTTTTAGTTAGATAAAATATAAAAGATATTATATTTTACTTGAAAAAGGAAACTACTTAGTTATTAAAAGAAAAGAAAATGTAACATGTTTAACCTGAAAAAAGAAATTGATTAGTAATTGATATGGGTTAAAAATAAGCCATAAGGACACATTTAATGTGGCATTAATTAGACCCAATGTGGTCAAAACGCGGGGCCCCTTATATGGGCCCAAACCATATTTATAATATTAATTTCGTAATTAATATTAAGGGTAATAACCAGCTTAGCGATAAGAGTCAGATAAGGATATTACTCCCGCTTGACTTAGCCTCCAAGGCACCTACTTCAACAAGGAAACTGATTCCTACAAGGAAGGAGTCTAGAACCTTCCTCAAGGCGGTGACTTGCTCACCAAGTCACCTAATTCTACCACGATTCTAGGGCTTCTCAGCCTATATAAAGGGTCTGACCCCTCATCCTCATAACTACGTTTTTTGGCTTGATCTTTGATATACATCAAAGTACGTAGGCATTTTGTGAAGGCAGATTCAGCCACGAGCACGAGAGCAGCCATTAAAGCACGAATCTCACGTACCCTAGCATTAAATACAAGCAAACCCTAGCCGCAATCTAATAACCTACTTTTTATTCCACAACATTTGGCGCCGTCTATTGGACCAAGACATCAACCATGGTTCAAACACGAAGGATAGCAACAATTACTGAGCCTCTGCCACTCAGTTCTGCACCGCCCACTACGGATCCGGTGCCCCCAACGACCGAGGCGATTGTTCAACATCAAGTTTCTCAACCTCTAGGGACAACTTCCCATGTTGAGAGTACGTTACCTCCGATCGTCCACACAAATCAAGGGACCAATCCTCTTCAGATGGTGGTTTCTCCCTTGGTTGTTGATCCTAACAACCCCCACATGGGGTCCAGATCCATACTACGGATCTCCCCGTGAACACCAACCCAATGTATGGGCTGCCTAACTACCCTCCTACTCAAGGAGCTGGACCAAGTGGTCATGCCTTGCAGATCTGAGATCGAGAGTATCGTGACTACTCTGATCCCTATACTGATGAGTCGTCCTCTGATGATGATGATCGTGATGAAGCCCCGAGGAGGCGACGTGCTAGTAGAGAACCTCGAAGGAGGCGTCAAACCATCCATGATGGACCCCCTTTGACAACTGCTGAGAGAATCAAGGCTCATGAGGCCAAGATTTTAAGGATAAAAGAAGATATTGCTAGAGAACAAGCTAGGTTGAATCAGACTCAACCTCCTCCAACCTCAGGACCGATTCCCATCATAGACTTAGAAAGGTCTTCAGGAAGGCAGAGAAGGGCTGACGCCCCAACTTGAAGAACAACAAGGGTGGAAACCCCTAGGGGCAACCCCAAGGATCTGATGCCACTTGGGGATCCTGATTATCCCACACCCCCATTTACCGAGGAGGTGATGAATGCTCACGTCTCCAGGAAGTTCAAGATGCCGACAATCAAGGCTTATGATGGAACGGGTGATCCCGCGAATCATGTTAGGACGTTCTCAAACGCACTGCTGTTGCAGCCCGCAAGTGACGCCTTGAAGTGTAGGGCGTTTCCTAAAACTCTGTCAGGCATGGCTCAAAGATGGTATAGCCGTCTACCTGCGAATTCAATTGACCTGTTAACTCGAATAACTTGTAGAAGGGGGGGTTGAATACAAGTTATATAATCGTGTCTGATTTTTGCTTGATTATATGAACAAGAATAAACGAATGAATCAAACTCTGTTTGTATTAATAAGATCAAATACAAACTCTACCAAAGGTGTACAATACCTTTAGCAGCTGCTGACAAAATAAAACTTTCTCTCTTTTTGTTTCGAACTCTCGAATACAAACCTTATACAAAGCTACGCACACGAACCCACAACATGCACTTGTTCGACTCTTTTTTTACAATGATATAGAGAGAGTATTTATAATGCTTCCTATCAACTAATAACAGAAAGATATAATCTATACATGACAATGTCCTGCCTTCTAGTTGATAGTTTCCATCAATAGAAAACTCTTTCCTTCATAATATCTTCTTGCTTGTTCTTCAAACAACAACTCTTTCCTTCATAATATCTTCTTGCTTGTTCTTCAAACAACGATCCTGTTTTATAGCACTTGCCAGTTTCTGTAGCATCCATAATGACATCATCAGTAACACGACTGATATCAGGATTTCATCTTGCATCAGTATCTAATCATCATCAGTATTAGACCGTCATCAGGATTTGCTCTTTGTTCCTGACATGTAGTCTCTGATACACTGTTCATTCCTGACTAAACTGTACAGATAACTGTCTTACACATAAATCCTATATATAGTGCTAAATCCTTTATAAGATCAGGATTACAAGAAGTATAATGTGTAAATTCTATTCTTAACATCACAACTTATGAATTATTCCTAACAATCTCCCCCTATTTATGCTTTAAAATCTGAAGCATAAATCTAAGTTGTGGATGTCAAAACATATAACAATACAACCAGAATAGAATTTATGAATGTAGAATTATGAAGTTAAGTACCTCCTTCCCAGATGTAGACGTTTATCTAGTACTTAGAAGAAAGAATTTTAACTATTAATGTTGCTCTTCCTTTACCACTTCCTAGCTGAGATTCACCACTGTCACTCCTAGTTCTTCTTTTTACTTCCCTTTGTCTGCTCTTTATCTCCCCCAGTCTGGTGTTGTTGTTGTTGTCTTTGAATTGTCTTTATCTCCCCCTTTTTGACATCAGCAACATTAATTCCAAGAGATTCAGAAACAGAACAAATGATATTCATCAGAACTGCTTGATTTTCCATAATTGTGACTTGGTTATCTTCAAGTGATTGAAGTCTTGTTTGCATAGCAATTTGAGAATTCTGAATATCTTTCAAAACATCAGAATGAACTTCAATGTTGGAAGTGCTTCTAGTATCTTCAGAATCAGAATCATAAAGAACTGTATCTTCAAGTCTTGTAGAAGAAGTTGCTTGGGTTGTATGATATTCAAGTAATAAAACCTGATTAGAAGTATCAACATCTTCATCTTTCTGATCTGGAGCTGAAACATGATCATCATCTCCTTCACCAGTATTCTGTGTACTAACATCTTCAAATCCTGACTCCTCCTTAGAGTGATCAGAGACTGTAGATGTCTCAATTCTAGCTGATATTGGAAGTACATACAAAGGAACACTAGGATCATTAGGAACTTCATCTGGTACATATGTATCAAGAGATTGCTTTATCCTGGCACCTCTTCTATTAACGATTCCTGCAAGCCTCTCCTTTTGCTTCTGAGCTTTAACTTTTGGCTTTGCATTGTGATGTGCTAGGTCATTCTTCTGATACAGTTTAATGAATGAATAAGTACCAGCATCCATATCAAAATTTTCAGACCAAGATTCAGGAAAAACCTGATCCCAGAAATCAAATGATGGTTTCTTAATATTCTCTCCCTCACTATGGAGTTGATCATCCATACCCTCATTCTCACTTTGACTTACTAAAGTCAACACTCTTTCTACCTCACCTTCTGCCTGGTCAGGAGCCAGCCTCTCAGTTTGTGGATTTAAGTCCATCTTTTCAAGTGTATCACTCAAATTTGGATAAGTGCTCTCATGACCTACGAAAAAATAGGGGCTAGAAGGAGTTTTTATACCTGAACTCACATGGAAAGAGGGTTCCTCATATGGCAAGGGGCTTGAGGTTTTCTCCAAGGAGTGAGCTGCTATAATCTCTGAACCTTTACAATCATCTTCTTTCCTTCCAGAGACTACAGGCTCCAGTATACCACTTTCAGGTTCTTTACTAGACTCTGATGTCTTCAGTAATACTTCATTAGACACCATAGTTAGTACATCACCGTCTTTAAGTGTTGTTTGCTGAGACTCACCCTCAAGGTGGATAGACTCTAACTGAACAAAATTTGTTTGATCTTCAGAAAAATCAACCAAAGTCATTCCTCCCATATCATAGGGTATCTCACTTGCAGTCTCAGTTATCACAGAAGTCCTTTCAGCATCAGCTATCACAGTTCCTGAGTCATCCTTCCTCTGACTAGATGGTTCTTGTGTTGCAGTGACTGTGATCTGATCTTTCCTACTATTCACAACTGGTGCAATAGTATCTTCTGTTGACTGCATTCCTCTATCTACTTCCTCCTGTTGTTCATCTTGAGCTGAGGCATCTTCAATAATGACATCTTTGTCAAATAAATATGCATGTAGTGATTGAAGTGCAACATGATTCGAGAGTCCAAATTTCTTGACTAATTGTCTTCTGACAGATACATAGAAATACATCTTCATTAAGTTAAGTCTTTGATGTAGAAGTCCATATTCATCTGGAAATAAAAGTTTTGGTACTCTTTCAACCAAAAAATCTAGAACAGGCCTTGACAACTTCACTTTGAGAGAAATTAGTCCCATAGCCAGTCTGTATGATAATGTAGTTTCTCATGAAGAATCAATATCCAGATCTCTATGGTCATTTGCTGACTTGATTGTAGCTTCATTTGTAGAGACCTGCATGATATTAGTTGGACTAGACTCTGTGTGTGTAGGTGACAATTGAATCTTTCTCCTTGTTCTCCTGGTATAGTGAGCAAAAGATTTATCCTGAGAAGACTCAAGAGGTGTAGACACAGAAGTGATCTTGGGATGAGATCTTTGTTCAATAGACACAGTCTTTTGAGAGACAGTATCCAGTAATTGTTTTCCCTTTTTAAGAACTACAGCCTTTTGGGAGACTGCAGCCTGGATGTGGCTAGGTTTTTCATCTCTTTGTGCTAACAGAGAAAGTTGAATTGCAGCCTTCAATTCTGCTCTCTCAGCAAGAGTTAAATCATCATCATCTTCACTAGAATTACTACTACTTGACACAACAAATCTTCTCTTCCTTACAACTGATGTCTTTTGAGAAACACCAGAGGTTGGTTTCTTTGAAACAATAGGCTATGGATCAAATTTTGGTTCTTGAATTGTTTCAGAGACTATAATGTTTTGGGCTACTTGGGTAGACACAGGTGGGTTCTCCTCCAAATGAGATTCCTGAGCCATTTCACCACAAAAGAAAGAAGAATTGTAGAGAGTAGGAAGATGAGTTTTAAGAATTACCTGAACATGATGTGGATAATGAATTTCAGGTATTTCATCTAGATTCTTTTCATTGTCCTTCTTTGTAATGTCAGAGAAAATTCTCTTTTGCTGTTCATAAGAAGAAACACAATGTTCCCTACCAAATCTAGCTTCAACATCAGGAATAAAATGGTTAATAAACATTTGCATAAATCTATGATAATAAATGATTTTCCTGTTTTGATCTCTTAACCCAAGTTTAATACTCATCTGACTTAAGATAATGTGACCAAATATTAATTACTCTGTCATAAAGCAAACTATAAGCAATATGTGATGTAACAGAAGTAATTTGCTGAAAAGAACTACATTTACCAGTAAAACATTTAGCAATTTAATTAAAGAAGAAAGACCATTCCTTTCTAAGAAAAAACCTATTCAACTGGCTCATGTTGTCTAGAGGTCCACTATAACCTAATTCAGACAACATAGTTCTTACATTATCATCAGATGGTTCACTTGCATAATTATCAGTAACAGGTAAGCGAAGTACTGAATTAACAACAGATTCAGTAATGTCAAATGAATCTTGTCCTAAGTGTAGAACAATCTTACCTTATTGACTCTGAGTAGAATCAATTACCTCAGCATTCTCCCAAGCTTGTGTAACAGCTGCTTGATTAATTTGTGGAGATGCTGTCAATGCATAACTTAATGGTCCATTCGCCAGAAAGTCCATGATTG
The DNA here is from genome assembly GCA_037693485.1 of Kitagawia praeruptora. Classification (NCBI taxonomy): domain Eukaryota; kingdom Viridiplantae; phylum Streptophyta; class Magnoliopsida; order Apiales; family Apiaceae; genus Kitagawia; species Kitagawia praeruptora. Next base: position 66,108,218 of record CM075351.1, read on the forward strand.
GATGAAAATCAGTTAATACTCCTTCCTTGTTGGTGATAGCTGTTACATGATTGTTTGTCATAAAATCAAAATCACCAAACTTGAAAGCTACTGATTTAGGTAATCTTCTTTGAGCTGACATTTTTGATCTGAAAATAACTTGAAAAATTCTTGAAATGGATTAGTGATTTTGAAAACTCAAGAGTGTTTTTGCTTTAGAGAATGTAAAATTAGAGAAAGCAATTACACGATTAGAGTTTCAAAACAAATATATTTCATAAATCTTTCAGACCACTATCCCACGTTGACACGTAGATTGACAGATGTCAGTCCCTGAAAAGTGCAGTTATCCATGATTTTTTTTTTTTGGAAAATAAAATCCAAAATTGATTTTCATGAAATAAATCAGGGTATTATTAAGATAAAAATCAATACTGATCAGCTTCCTTTTCTTGTTGACCTCCCATCAAAATAATCACAAAATGCAATGTGATTTAAAAATATAATTTTCAAATCCTGATGGTCACACTTGAAATCCTGATCAATATCATCCTGATTCCAGAGACTTAATATGGAATTTCCACATGGCATCTTTCTTTTATCTGAAAAAGAAATAAACAATTAATCTGAACAAAAATCAATTGGTTAGATATATTCAACATTTCTTGAAAACAAGAAATACAGTCACACACAATAATTAGCATCTGACTTCATTAAAACTTCCAAGTGACTGTTCAGCTTCTCACGTCTTTCTTTAAAAGAAACAGACGCCTTATGCCTTTCTCCATAAACCTTTCAATTTCTTTTCTTCTCAACAATGCTTCTCAAACCAAAATTCCATTCAAACCCATTCTTTAGATTTTTCACAGTCGATGAACATCCTGTTCTTGATCATCTCTTTGAAAAGACGACTCTTCTCATCGAACTAATCATAGATGGATTGGTTTCCGATAATATCCAGAGGTTTCTCCTAGAACATCCATCTGTTGGATACAATCTTCCCCTAACCTCCTCAAAACTTGAGGATGAAGAATTTGGCCGAGAGTCTGAGGTTGATCTTGATGGGAATGCTATACATTTAAGTTAGCTGCTCTCATTCAAGTCACCAGACAAGGAATCCAAGAGTAGACGAGGCTATTCAATCCCCTGATGGATTTCTTGAGATGCTCCTTGTCCTGTACCTCAGAATTCATATCAATAGACAAGTATAGAATTATCAGTAGAAATTAGACAAAAAGATGTTGTATTTCATTTCCATATATGTAATGCTTTCAATTAATGAAAATACAATTTCTTATTATCTACTTGTCTTTTGATTATTGAATGATGTATAAATTATCAGTATGCAAATATTAAAACTTGCTGGCATAGACTTAACACATCATAGAATTAGATTACTACACAAAGTAAACGTCAGGATCTGAAACAATTTTCATAATCCTGATACTGACACAATACTGATGACGTCAGCATCCTGATAACAAATCTAATCCTGATGATTATTAACAAGTCTATCATACTGAAATTTATCAAGGCAAAGTGTTATAGCTAAAGCTTTTAACAATAAAATATAGATCCTGACAAGAATATCAAGTCTATAAGCTAAAAACAACATACCTTGCTACTATTGCAGATGTTAAAGATCTAAAAATTTAACATTCCTAACTCACTTACTAATCTACTGAATGTAGTCTCATCAAGTGGTTTAGTTAGAATATCTGCAAGCTGTTTGTCAGTAGGAACAAAATGAAGTTCCACAATACCATTCTCAATATGTTCTCTAATAAAATGATACCTGACATCAATGTGCTTAGTCCTTGAATGTTGAACTAGATTTTCTGCAATTTTAATAGCACTAGTATTATCACAAAACATAGGAATATTACTAAGTGTCATACCATAATCCATCAACTGATTTCTTATCCAAAGGAGCTGGCCTGCTGCTATGTACTCAGCTTCTGCAGTTGAGGTTGAAACAGATTGTTGCTTCTTGCTTGCCCAAGAAATCAATCTATTTCCCAAGAATTGACATGTTCCTGTAGTGCTTTTCCTGTCTATCTTACACCCCGCATAATCAGATTCTCTTGTGAAGCCATTTTCAAGAAGAAATTTAGACAAAGTCTCATACCATGCTCTTGGTGCCTGCTTTAGTCCATAGAGTGCCTTGTCAAGTTTGTAGACATGATTTGGAAACTTTGGATCAACAAATCCAGGTGGCTGTTCCACATACACTTCCTCATCAAGTTTGCCATTTAGAAAAGCACTCTTTACATCCATCTGATATACCTTGAATTTTGAATGAGCTGCAAATGCAAGAAACATTCTGATTGCTTCCAATCTTGCTACAGGTGCAAAGGTCTCATCATAATCATTGCCTTCTTCCTGAGAATAACCCTTGGCCACCAGTCTTGCTTTGTTTCTTACAATCATACCGGATTCATCTAGCTTGTTTCTGAAAACCCATCTTGCACCAACAATAGATCTATCTTTAGGTCTTGGTACCAGTTTCCAGACTTTGTTTCTCTCAAACTCATTTAACTCCTCCTGCATTGCAATTACCCAATCAGGATCCTGTAAGGCTTCTTCAACCTTCTTAGGTTCATTCTTTGAGAGAAAGCAACTATACAAGCATTCATTTTGAATTGATCTTCTAGTTTGAACACCACTATTTGGATCACCAATAATCAAATCTTCAGTATGATCCTTTGTCCATTTTCTAACAGGTGGTAGATTGACTCTACTAGTCTCTCCCCCTAAGTTAGTGGCATCTCTTGTAGAAGAATTCTCTCTGCCTTCAATAACTCCCCTTTGATCAATAGAATCAGTAGATTCCATATTGCTGTTAGTTACTGATCTTCCTTCAGTAGACTCTGAAAGATCAGTTCCTGATGGAGTAGACTCTGAATAACTAATCTGCTCCTGATGATCACTGTGTTCTCTTTGATTTATTTGCTCCCCCTCAACAGTAGCATTCCTTTGAGAAGCAATAGAAATTTCTTCTGGAGAACCTTTATCATCACTGGAGAGTATCTCAGAATTCTTCAGATTTTCAAATTCCAATTTGTCATGGCTTTCATCAGTTTGTAGAATTCCAAATTTCTTATCATCAAATGCAACATGAATTGATTCCATAACAATGTGAGTTCTGATATTATAAACTTTGAAGGCCTTAGATGCTGAATATCCTAGAAAAATTGCTTCATCCGATTTGGCTTCAAATTTTCCAAGTTGTTCTGGATGAACTTTTAGGACATAGCATTTGCATCCAAAGATGTGAAAGTATTTCACACTTGGTTTCTTTCCTTTGATCATCTCATAGGGAGTTTTTCCATGACTATTTACCAAGGTACAGTTTTGAGTGAAACATGCAGTGTTAATAACTTTTGCCCAAAAGTTGGTTGGAAGTTTTGCATCTGCAAGCAAGGTTCTAGCTGCCTCTATGAGAGTCCTGTTCTTTCTTTCCACTACACCATTCTGTTGAGGTGTATCAGGTGTAGAAAACTGTTGAGTAATTCCTTTATCTGCACAAAACCCCTCCATTGTAGAATTCTTGAATTCTGTACCATTGTCACTTCTAAGTACTTTGACTTTGTACTCAGAGTTATTATGAATATTCTTGATAAGTTTAATGATTTGCTGAGGAGCTTCATCCTTCTTGTGTAGAAAGAACACCCATGTAAACCTTGTGAAATCATCCACTATCACTAGAGCATATCTTTTCTTGCTGATAGACATAATGTTTACTGGACCAAACAGATCAAGATGTAGCATGTGAAATGGTTCAGTAATTGAATTTTCAGTCTTGCTCTTGAAAGTGGTTCTTCTTTGCTTTCCAAGCTGACATGCATCACAAAGTCCATCTTGCACATAATTTGCCTGAGGTAGGCCTCTCACCAGATTGTGCTTAACCAGTTGATTAAGCTTCTTGAAATTAAGATGTGAGAGCTTCTTGTGCCAATTCCAGCTTTTACTGTAGAGACATCTAACAATTCCTTTTGATGTATCACTTAAGCTGGCTTCATATATGTTACCATGTCTTTGACCAGTTAGAACAATGTCTCCATTCTGCATATTCAGGATTTTGCATCCTTCTCTGTCAAAGATTGATTTGTAACCTTTATCACCCAGTTGACTTATGCTTAAAAGAGTATGTTTCAAGCCTTCAACCAGTGCTACATTTTCTATGATGACATTCCCCAAAACAATTGAGCCATATCCCAGAGTTTCTCCTTTGTTGCCATCTCCAAAAGATATTACTGGGCCAGCTTTCCTCTCAAACTTTGTAAGCAGGGACTTCTTTCCAGTCATATGTCCAGAGCATCCACTGTCCAAGATAATTGAATGCTTCTTTCCTGTGCCCTGCAAACAAAAAGTAACTAGTTAGAATTTTTTAGGACCCAACTTTGATTGGATCCTTTCTTACTAGATTTAGAAACAACAGGCTTTGAGAATTTTGTCTTTACTTTACCTGTTGTAGAGTCAACTTTAGACTCTAATTTCACAAACTGTTTGTGACTAGGAGTTTCAGATTTCAAGGAATAATAATCATAATACAGTTCATGATATTCTCTACACATATAAATGGAATGAAGTAAACTACCACAATGATAACAAGCTTTTTGTGGTTGGTATTGAATTTTCTGAGTCTTGGGGAATCTGGACTCAGTTTTCCAAGAAGGTTTTTGATTGCAGTCTAGGGCCAAATGATTATGATTTCCACACTTATAGCATTTTTTCCTAGCTGCATCAGGTACATTCTTGTAATTATTCTCTTTGTTAATACCTTCTTTTCCATTCCTATTTCTTTTGATCTTGCTAGACTCTGAAAGACCATTTAATCTCTGTTTCAACTGAGACTTAGACAGAAACCCTATGTTTACATTCTTAGGTTTCTCTACCACTTTCTCATCTGAATTACTATTGTTAATCCTTTTGTGTACAACAGGGGTACCTTTTGAATCAACAAATTTAACATGATTAGGTTCAGAAACAATTTTCCTACCTTCAGATTTAGATGTGCTAGCTTCTATTTTACTATCATCATTGACAATAGCTACTTTTTCTTCTTGTCTAGCCTTATCAAAACCTAAACCATTAACCTTACCACGAATTCCATTTTCGATGATTTCTTGTGTCTTTTTACCAGAAATGTTAATGGTCTTAATCACATCTCTCTCTTCCTCTAGTTCTTTTCTGACATAGTCATAAGCCTCAAGAATAACACTATAATCATGCTTAGCTTTATCAGAACTTACCTTGTATTCTTCCATTTGAATTAATTCAGATTCAAGAAAATTATTTCTATCAACTAATTTATCATTCTTAACCTTAAGTTCATCTCTTTCACAAGTAAGAATTCTAAAATTAGTCATAAGATTCTTAAACTCAGCATGGACAGATCTAATTTCATCAGAATTTAAGCTATCAAATGAATCAAGAGAGTGAAGTGATACCTTAACAGAGGATGGAGAAGTTTTCTTTGGAGATCCAGGTTTATCTGAGACATTTGCCATCAGTGCAATGTTGTCATAATCCAATTCATCTTCAGAATCACTGGAATCAGCCCAATCCTTCTGTGTGACCATAAGTGCATTACCCTTTCCTGAATTCCTAGGTTTCTTACACTCACTAGCAAAGTGTCCAAGCTCGCTTCAATTAAAACACTTGATCTTGGCCTTATCAAGCTTGACAATTGTCCCTTTGCCTTTGTCACTCTTCTTCTCCTCCTTCTTTTGAAAAGGTCCTTTGCTAAATCTTCTCCTGCTGAATCTTCCTTTCTTGAAGGCTTTAGCAAACATAACAAAGAGTTCCTGCATCTCAGATTCAGAATCATTGTTGTCAGAGTCCATATCAGTAGTCTCTTACTCAGAACTTTCTTTGCTTTTCTTCTTCCTTGAGTTCTTTACAGCAATCTCTTCATGCTGTTCTTCAGGAAGCTTCTTTAATTCAGATTGAGCAGTAAGTGCAATAGTCTTCATCTTTTCTTCACTCCTGCTCTTCTTCTGCTGCTTGTCAAGTTCATAAGCTCTAAATTTTCCATATACTGCCTCTAATGATATCTCATCCAGATCATTAGCTTCCTCAATCGCAGATATCTTCTCATTGTAGAAATCAGGCAAAGATTTCATGAACTTTGTATTCATATCCTCCAAGTCATAATATTTACCATGCATGGCCATCTCATTGATGAGTTTTGTAAACCTATCAAAGGTATCAGTAAGTGACTCATCAGACTTGGATTCAAAGTACTCATACTGTTGTATAAGTAGTGTCCTCATATTCTTCCTGACAGGCTTAGTTCCTTCACAGTGAACCTTAAGATTGTCCCATATATCCTTAGCAGTTTTATAAGAGAGAACATAGTTAGTGAGAACAGAATCAAGACTGTTGAATAATATGTTTCTCACTTTAGCATCTTTAAGAACATTCTCTTTGTCTTTATCTGACCATTCAGATTTTGGCTTCTCTGCTGTATGTTCTGGAACAACCACACCATCAACAGTTGCTTGTCCAACGACCTTTGTTGGAACAAAAGGTCCATCTCTGATTCTGTTAAGATAATCAGGATCTGTTGCTTCCAGATGATGCAACATCTTTACTTCCCATAGAGTATATTCGTTTCTCTTGAGCATAGGAATCTTAGTATTCCCATCCTTGTAACCAGACATGATTGCAGATCTTTATGATTATTCGAAATCAACCTGCTCTGATACAAATTGTTAACTCGAATAACTTGTAGAAGGGGGGGTTGAATACAAGTTATATAATCGTGTCTGATTTTTGCTTGATTATATGAACAAGAATAAACGAATGAATCAAACTCTGTTTGTATTAATAAGATCAAATACAAACTCTACCAAAGGTGTACAATACCTTTAGCAGCTGCTGACAAAATAAAACTTTCTCTCTGTTTGTTTCGAACTCTCGAATACAAACCTTATACAAAGCTACGCACACGAACCCACAACACGCACTTGTTCGACTCTTTTTTTACAATGATATAGAGAGAGTATTTATAATGCTTCCTATCAACTAATAACAGAAAGATATAATCTATACATGACAATGTCCTGCCTTCTAGTTGATAGTTTCCATCAATAGAAAACTCTTTCCTTCATAATATCTTCTTGCTTGTTCTTCAAACAACGATCCTGTTTTATAGCACTTGCCAGTTTCTGTAGCATCCATAATGACATCATCAGTAACACGACTGATATCAGGATTTCATCTTGCATCAGTATCTGATCATCATCAGTATTAGACCATCATCAGGATTTACTCTTTGTTCCTGACATGTAGTCTCCGATACACTGTTCATTCCTGACTAAACTGTACAGATAACTGACTTACACATAAATCCTATATATAGTGCTAAATCCTTTATAAGATCAGGATTACAAGAAGTATAATGTGTAAATTCTATTCTTAACATCACAACTTATTAATTATTCCTAACATGACTCTTTCAAGAAGTATAACTGATGAATTCTTTAAAAGGTCGTTGGCAAAGCATCCTCCTGAAAACATGGCCGAGCTCCAGCGAAGGGCTGACAAGTATATCAAGGCTGAGGATAGTATGAAGAAAGAAGCCGCGGGAGGCAATGGCCAAGGTAATAACGATTCCAAGAAACGAAAGCAAGACCAGGAGTATGATGCTAGGGACAAGTATCCCCGTAATAGCAAAGATTCTGAGTCAACACCAAAGAAGAATTTGGGACCGAGGTTTTCTGACTACGCAAGATTGAACGCTCCCAGGAGCCAAATCTTGTTAGAAATTGATAAGGATAAGGACTTTCGATGGCCGAAACTACTCAGGGGTGATCCCGCCAAGAGGAACAAAGATCAATACTGTAGGTTCCACCGTGATGTGGGACATGATACGGATGATTGTAGACAGTTGAAAGATGAGATTGAGTTCCTGATTCGCAAAGGAAAACTGAATAAATTCATTAAGGGTGAAAATCGTGGAGCCCAAAGAAGGGATTATGACAGGAGAGACAATGATAGAAGGGATAATGATTGTGATCGTAACACACAGCCCCGAGGGCCAGTTATCAACATGATCTGGGGAGGCCCGAATGCGGCCGACACAACTCGAAATTCTCGAAAGGCGTATGCCATAGAAGTGATGCACATCATGGGAGAGGCCCCAAAATGTGCCAGGACTGAAATAGCAATTGGTTTTGATGATTCTGACCTTGAAGGGGTGAAGTTCCCCCATGACGACCCGCTGGTCATAACCCCTGTAATTGGAAATTCAGAAGTAAAGATAGTCTTGATAGACAATGGGATACACTGATTCTCAGTTGACCCCGACCAACATGCCCATCTATGGATTTAATGGGGTTGAGTCCAAAGTTGAAGGGACTATTCAGTTGCCCATGACAATCGGGCAAGAACCTAAGGAGGCTACTCAGATGTTGAATTTTCTGGTAATCAAGGCATCCTAAACTTATAATGCAATCATGGGAAGAACCGGACTTCATGCGTCAGTGGTGATGGTGTTGGAGAACAGAAAGGCAACCAGAAGATGGCAAGAAGTTGCTATGTGTCTGCATTGAGAGTTGATGGAGTCGGGAGGCAGGTACTCCCAATTGAAGATATGGATGTCCGTGGTGATGATGAACACCGAGGGAAGCCAGCAGAGGAGTTGATCCCCATACCTCTAGAGCTGGGAGACCCTGAGAAAGTTACTTACATAGGAGCTTCGCTGAAGGAACCCTTGAAGGGCAGGTTGACGACATTTTTACAAGAAAACAGTGATGTGTTTGCTTGGACTGCAGCTGATATGCCAGGGATTGATCCCAACTCATAACTCACAGATTGAATGTCGATCCCGAACGGAAAACAATAAAGCAGAAGAAGAGAAATTTTGCTCCTGAAAGGTAAGAAGCCATTAGGCAAGAAGTTGACAAGCTTTTCGAAGCTGGGTTTATTGAAGAGATTCAGTTTCCCGAATGGTTAGCTAACCCTGTGATGGTCAAAAAGGCAAATAGGAAGTGGAGAATGTGTATAGACTTCACTGATTTGAATGATGCGTGTCCGAAGGATTGTTTTCCCCTGCCAAGGATAGACATGTTGATAGATGCTACAGCTGGACATGAGATGTTAAGCTTCATGGACGGGTTCAGCAGCTACAATCAGATTAAGATGCACAAGGATGACATCCCAAAGGTATCTTTCATAACTGACTTTGGTGTTTTCTGCTATCTTGTTATGGCTTTTGGTTTAAAGAATGCATGCGCTACTTACCAACGACTGGTGAATAAGATATTTGCCCATCTGATTGGGAAAACCATGGAAGTCTATGTTGATGACATGTTAGTCAAGAGCCTTTGCAAGGTAGATCACATTAAGCACCTCAGAGAGACATTCGAAGTGCTGAGGCACCACAAGATGATGTTGAATCCAGCCAAGTGTGCTTTTGGAGTTGGATCAGGAAAATTTTTGGGATTGATGGTTTCAAAAAGAGGCATAGAGGCCAACCCTGACAAGATCAAGGGAATTATGGACATGGAACCACCCCGTTCTATGCGAGATGTACAGAAACTAATTGGCCGAGTTGCAGCATTGGGGAGATTCATTTCCAAATCTGGTGACAAATGCTTGCCTTTCTTTCAAGCATTGAAGAAGGTGAAAAATTTTGAATGGACTCCTGAGAGTCAAGAGGCCTTTGAGCAGTTGAAGAAATACATGGCCGAAGCCCCGTTGTTGGCCAAACCTAGTCCTGGAGAGACTCTTTACTTATACCTGGCGGTATCTGAACAAGCATTGAGTGCTGTTCTCATTCGAGAAGAGAAGAAAATTCAGAAACCTATCTACTATGTGAGCAAGGTGTTGCATGGGGCTGAGTTGAATTACTCACCTATCAAGAAGTTCGCTTTGGCATTGGTGACAGCCTGGAGAAAGTTGCGACCTTACTTTCAGGCACATAAGATTCAGGTCTTGACAGACCAACAATTGAGGAACATATTGCATAGCCCTAAGGCCAGTGGAAGGCTAATCAAGTGGGCGATTGAGTTAGGAGAGTTTGATATCACATACAAGCCTCGAACAGCCATTAAGGCTCAGGCATTGGCTGACTTCGTGGTTGAATGCACCATTAACAACCAAGAAGTCGGGGGGCAAGAGATAGTAACTACCCTTGAGAAGGAGGAAAAAGAAGAGGAAATAGCACCTGATCTGATGGAGTATTGGGTGCTCTATTTTGATGGAGCATCAAAAACAAAATCTAGTGGTGCATGTTTGGTTTTGCAAAGCCCCGATGGGTTCATAGTTGAGTACGCTTTGAAGTTGGACTTTCCCACTACCAACAATGAAGCGGAGTATGAGGCGTTGATAGCTGGTTTAGGCTTGGCCAGAGTCATGAGGGTCAAGAACCTCAAAGTTTGTGGAGATTCAAGACTGGTAGTCTCGCAAGTGAATGGTGAGTTTGACGCCAAAGATGAAACTATGGCGAAATATCTGCGAGTTGTGAAAGCCATTATGACTCAGTTCGATGAGTGCTATGTGGAGCATATTTCGAGGGAAGAGAACGTTAAGGCCGACGCCCTGTCCAAGTTTGCTTCTTCTGAAATCGAGAATTATGCAGGGAGTGTTTACTTCCAGGTCTTGAAGGCCCCGACCATTAACTCGAAGTTGGTGGCACCAATTAACATAGGAAGCTGCTGGATGGATCCCATCAAAGCTCACCTCGAAACCGGCTGGCTCCCTGACAATGCCTTGGAGGTACGAAAGCTGTCAGTAAGAGCATTGAGATACGCCTTGATCGAAGGCATCCTTTACAAGAGATCGTTTGTTATCCCATATTTGAAGTGTTTAAGGCCCCAAGAGGCTAAGGAAGCATTAGAAGAAGTTCGTGAAGGGATCTGTGGGCAACACTTGGGGGGCAGAGCCCTAGCCCACAAGATCACCCGTCTGGGATTCTATTGGCCAGAGATGTTGGCAGATGCACAGAATTATGTTAAGAAGTGTGACAGATGTCAAAAGCACGCCCTCATTGTAAGGCAGCCGCCTGAGAAATTAACTTCAGCTAATTCTCCCATCCCATTTGCAATGTGGGGGATGGACATACTTGGTCCTTTCTGTTAAATATAATTGATGTAAGTATTAATAAGTGTTTAAGTGATACAGTGATAAATCAGAGTTTAGCTGGAAGCAGTCAGAGTTTGGTTAAACGCTGACGGATGGAAGCGCAAACGCTGATGATTGGAAGCGCAATAGAGTTTGTTAAACTCTGTCTAGTAGAAGCGTATACAAGTCAACAGTGATTGAAGATTAATTGAAGATAAATATGGAAGCAATATCTTTGAAGATTGGATAGCTATTAAAGAGATTGAGTTGACCTAACAAATCCAGAGACAAGCCAATCACTTACAGAAGTTCCAATAGCCACTTAGGCTCGCAAGAGCTCAGATATTAAGACAGAGTTCCGGAACGATTTGCGCAAAAGCGCTGTTTAGTTTAATAAGCTTATTTTAAGTCCAGGATAACTATTAAGGCCTAATGTGGCAATAAAGGCATCTTATTTGGGCTTTAGTACAAAATTATTTATCTAGTCCGGAAATGCTTGTTCTTGATCGATCGGCTTATGAAGCCAAGCGAGTTACCGCGTGACCTCTCCATTCCTTTTCTAGAAAGGAAAGATCAGCCCCTTGGAAACGAACTCCTGTCTCAAGCTATGAAAGAAAAAGAAGGGGCCACACTTGCTTGGTAAATATCCTCCTGCCCAATTACCCCATACTTCTTAAGTCATGTCCAGAGTTCGGAATCAGAAATGGGGTAACCCTCAACCGGGGAATCACCTGAGATATAATCACCTCGATCGACTACGATAGAAGAAAGAGGGCTTCTTGCTTTAACCAGTCCTGGAAAGACTAGACGGATAGTAGGGTAAGACTGGGTAACTCATAACGAGTAGCCAGGGCATTTTATAACTAGTGAGGAAAGATCGAATATTGGCTTTGATCTTTAGAAGACGTGTAGCAATCTTAATTGATATCAATTGTATAGCTTAATTATAGGAGTATCAATTTATGATTGTACCGTAGCTGTATGTCTTATAAATACAGTTAGGTTAACCCTAGAAGGGTATCAAACAATGAACTATTCATTCATTGTAACCTAAGCAGCTCTCTGTGATATTTTACATCACTGAGAGAGGAATTATTAATTCCAAACAATTTTTAATTGTGAAACTTGTGTTCTTGTTAATCTCTCATACAAATTTTAATTATATTTGTGTATTCGGCTTAACAAGTGGTATCAGAGCAAATCTGTAAATCAATACAGTTTAAGATCCATACAAAAAACTATAATCATGTCAGAGATTCCTCATCCAATAGGTTTAGGTTCTGAGAAGGCTCCTACTACTGTGAGTCGATATGAGACAATTAGGGTTCCTATTCTGAGGCCAGCAGATTATGCTATCTGGAAGGTAAAGATGACTATGTTTCTGGAGGCTACAGATCCAGAATATCTTGACAGAATTTATGAAGGTCCTCATAAGCCTACCAAGCTATCTACTGCCACTGCTGGTCAAGAAGCTAAGACAGTCCCAAAGGAAAAGAAGGATCTGACCCCTGAAGATCTTTCATCTATTGCTAAGGATGCAAAGGTAAGGCATCTACTTCGTAGTGCTTTAGATAGTGTCATGTCTAATAAGGTGATTAACTGCACTACTGCCAAAGAAATTTGGGATGCCCTTGAAGTCAGATGTCAAGGAACTGCTGCTATCAAGAAGAATAGAAGGAACATACTCACACAGGAGTATGAGCATTTTGAGGCAAAGTCTGAAGAAACCATGACAGAAATATTTGACAGGTTCTATAAACTGATCAATGATTTGTCATTGGTAAATAAAAAGTATGATTTAGAAGACTCGAATCTCAAATTTCTTCTTGCTCTACCTGAAAAGTGGGATGTGAAAACAACCACTATTAGAGACAATTATGATCTTGTTGATACTGAGATTGATGAAATTTATGGGTTACTCAAAACTCATGAACTGGAATTGGAACAGAGAAACAGGAGATCAAGCAAGAAGGCAAAGTCTGTTGCTCTTAAGGTTGAAGAGAAATCTTTGAAGAAGGAAACATCAAGGAAGAAAGCTAAGGGAAAAGCTTTAGCTATTTATTCTGAAAGTGAGTCATCAGATTCTGATGTTGACTCAAACACTGAAGATTCATCTGATTCTGAGGATGAAGAGGAAATGAGGAAGATGGTTGTCTTGATGGTGAAAACTTTCAAGAAGATGGGTTTCAAGAACTTTAAGAAGGGAAACAGGTTCTCTAGAGATTCAACTTCTGACAGAAAGAGTTTCAGGAAGTCTGATAAAAAGGAGACTAGGGGATGGTATTGTATTATGACTTTTAATGACAATTCTTGGGTTAATGATTTTTATGGATTTTATAGACTTTTAATGACTCTTAATGATTCTTGTTGAGTTACCAAAATTTCGAAATACTTTTGATGACTCCTAATGAAATGACTTTTAAAAACTTTCATAGACTTTTTGATAGATTTTGTGGTTTACTAGACTAACTACAAAGATCATATATTAGCCTAGTGAAATCCTTTAACCTTTTTTCACTGCAATCCAATTTCGATTGTGGGTTATCTGATTAATCCGGCCACCAAAAAATTGAGTACAAGGTATATTTTTTATTAGGTTGAGTATTCATTGCATATTTTTATCTTAGAATTATATATTTTTATGGTGCAAAGCTATTTTATTGGTGTTTTATGTGAATTTTTGCAAGCATAATATTTTTAGAAACCCGTGAATTACTAAAATGTTTGATGGATTCTTATTTTATTTTGTGTGTTATGATCTAGTTTTACAAAATCGTAAAAGAATGATCTAGTTTTACAAAATTGCAAAAGATCGCACCCTCAATAATATTGTTTACTAAAATGAATATAAATATGGTAATTGAAAACCAAGAAGAGGAAGAAAAAGAGATGGAAGAAGAGGAAGAAAGAGAAGAAAAGTGACAGGAAATTTTAAAAATTTTATTAACAGTAAATGAAACAATTTTATTCAAGATGATTTTAACAGAATTTTTAGAAGTCATGTCAAATCTTATCAAAAAGCTCATGACTTTTTTTCAAGAAATGTAGTTATAATTTTTGTTAAAAGTCATTAAAAGTCATTCTCATTAAAAGTCATTGACTTTTTGAATAACACGATACTTATAAAGAGTCTATAAATGTCTCAATTCAATACCGCCATACTTTTAAATACTTTTTAAAAATCTTAATTGAATAACACCATACTTTTAAAGACTTCTTAAAAGTTAGAATTGAATACCCCATAACTTTTAAAATCATTAAAAGTCTTTAAAAGTCTTAATATAATACCACCCCTAAATCTGGGAAGAAGGATAAGTCTGAGATTCAATGCTACAAGTGTAAGGGGATGGGTCACTATGCTCCTGAGTGCAAGAAGGGTAAAACTGAGAAGGCACTCATCACAAAAGGCAGAGATTGGGCAGACACTTCAGACTCATATGAGAAAGTCAATTATGCTCTCATGGCTTCTATTGAGAATGAATCAGAAAAGTCTGAAAACAAGGTACCCCTAACTACCTATGCTTATAATACTGATAATATATCTGAATTGAGAATTTATCTCAAGACATTGCATATTAGTTACAGGGATCAGACTTTAGAGAATGAGAGAATAAAGTCTGAGAATTCTGAACTTAAACAAAGAAATAAAATTGTTGAAGAGAAACTTGAAAACATGCAACAAGTTCAGAGAGAAAGAGATGATGCTGTTTATCTAGAACAGGAGTTCTAGGAAAATATAAGCAACTAGAATCTGAGTTGGAGAAGGAAAATCACATAATTAAAACATGGACTCATTCTGGAAAAGACACTAATGAGGTTTTTCAGTCAGACACAGTAGGTTTAGGTTACTGTGAGGGAGATGAACTTAGATTTCAGAATCAAGTTAAAATGAGAACTCATATTCCTACTACAACATTTGTTCATGGAGTGAATGAATCTAAGTCTGAGGTTGAAAAAGGAATTGTTAATAAAGAACCAGTAAAAACTAATGTTAAACAGGTTAATATTGGTTTAATGACAGATAAACAACTCAAGCATAAGCTTAAGGAGTTAAAATCTTTTAAGAAACAGAAAGTGTCTAGAAAGAATAGGAATGATAAAGTAGGCATTTCTCAAGGTAATTATCCAATGCTTGCTACTTTTGCTCCAAGAAAGACATGTCATAACTGTGGTAGCACTAACCATCTTGCTAGTTCTTACAGGAAAAACAAAAACATTAATTCTTTACCTTCTAAGTCTGAAGTAAAGAAAGTTAATGTTAGAACTAGACCATAGACATTATGCAAACATTGTGGAAGTATTTGGCATTCTATTTATACTTGCAAAGATTATCATGCTATTTATCATAATTACTATGAACCCAATCCAAATTTGAAATGGGTTAAGGTTAATTCTGCAAGTGTAAACTCTGATAAAGATAGCTTAAACTCTGATAATGTGAATTCCGCTGCAAAAGCTAACAAAGTTAAGAAAGCCAAAGGATCCAAGCAAGTCTGGATCCTTAAAACTAATCCTCAGTAAATGTTTGTGACTGCAGGGCCCCAGGGAAAGTACTCTAGTCGTGGACAGTGGATGTTCAGGACACATGACTGGAAATAAAGCCCTGCTATCAGATTATGTGGAAAAGGCTGGCCCAAAAGTTTCCTATGGAGATGGCAACATAGGACATACTCTGGGATATGGCAATATCAATCTTGGAAGTGTCATCATCACAAATGTAGCTCTGGTTCCAGGACTCAAACATGATCTACTATCTGTGAGTCAAATCTGTGACAGAGGATATCATGTAGATTTTCAGCCTGAATACTCTGAAATCATCAGCAAATCTACAGGGAAGGTTGTTCTAGTTGGAAACAGGCACAATAACATCTATGAAATAAAGTTGTCAACAAACTCTGATGGCAAAGCAATGTGTCTGTCAACAAGAATGTCCAGTGAAGAGAGTTGGAAGTGGCATAAGAAACTCTCACATTTGAATCTGAACAACATTAATGAGCTGATTAGAAAGAATCTTGTTAGAGGGCTCCCAAAATCATTATTAAATATTGATGGCCTATGTGATTCCTGTGAAAAGGCCAAACAAAGTAAGTCATCTTTCAAGAGCAAGACTGAATCTTCAATTGTTGATCCTTATCATCTTCTACATGTTGATCTTTTTTGACCAGTAAATGTGATGTCTATTGGAAGAAAGAAATATGCTTTGGTCATTGTTGATGAACAAACCAGATATACATGGGTGTATTTTCTAGCAAAGAAGGATGGAACTGCATTAACTCTGATGGAGCATGTAAAGCAACTGGACAAAGGATCAAAACACAAAGTCAAGATAATAAGAAGTGATAATGGAACTGAATTCAGAAATGCAACAATGGAAGAATTTTGCAAAAATAGAGGAGTAAAGCAAGAGTTTTCTGCACCTGGTACACCACAGCAAAATGGTGTAGTTGAAAGAAAGAACAGAACCTTGATAGGTTATCTCAGGACAACACCAGATGTTGAGGCAATTTGATAAATGATCCTCTGTAAGAATTTCTTGTTTTCTGTAGATTTTGTTTAAGTAAGTAGTTTAAACTCTGATTAGTTATTAAACACTGCATTTGTCTATTTTGTTTTGACATCATCAATTATTGTTAACTTGTGCATTTTTGCTAATGAACAAGTTGGGGGAGATTGTTAAATATAATTGATGTAAGTATTAATCAGTGTTTAAGTGATACAGTGATAAATCAGAGTTTAGTTTGAAGCAGTCAGAGTTTGGTTAAACGCTGACGAATGGAAGCGCAAACGCTGATGATTGGAAGCGCAACAGAGTTTGTTAAACTCTGTCTGGAAGAAGCGTATACAAGTCAACAGTGATTGAAGATTAATTGAAGATAAATATGGAAGCAATATCTTTGAAGATTGGATAGCTATCAAAGATATTGAGTTGACTTAGAAGACATGTAACAATCGTAATTGATATCAATTGTATAGCTTAATTATAGGAGTATCAATTTATGATTGTACCGTAGCTGTATGTCTTATAAATACAGTTAGGTTAACCCTAGAAGGGTATCAAACAACGAATTATTCATTCATTGTAACCTAAGCAGCTCTCTGTGATATTTTACATCACTGAGAGAGGAATTATTAATTCCAAACAATTTTTAATTGTGAAACTTGTGTTCTTGTTAATCTCTCATACAAATTTTGATTATATTTGTGTATTCGGCCTAACACTTTCCCTATGGCGTTCAGCACAAAGGAAGTTTTTTATAGTGGCCATCGACTACTTCACTAAGTGGATTGAGGCTAAACCTCTAGCCAAGATAACCACCAAGCAAGTTGCCCAGTTCTTTTGGGAGAACGTCATTTACAGATACGGAATTCCCCGAATTCTTGTGATGGATAATGGGACACAGTTCAATAATGAAGAGTTTAAGAAATACTGCGAGGAAAATGCTATTGAACTTCGTTTTACTTCAGTAGCACATCTTCAAGCTAATGGACAGGCAGAGGTAGCCAATCGAATTATCCTGGATGGACTGAAGAAAAGAGTTGAACGCTCAAGGAACACTTGGGTGGATGAGTTATTGCCTATACTCTGGGCATATCGCACCACTTGTAAGGTGACAACTGGAGCAACCCCGTTTTTGCTGGCTTACGAAGTTGAGGCAGTTGTGCCCTTGGAGATCATGCATGCATCACCTCGAGTTGAGGCATACGAACAGGAGACCAACGAAGAAGGCATGAGGCTCGCCCTTGATCTGATTGATGAAATCAGGGACGAGGCAAACACTAAAAATGTGGAACATCAGAAGAGGGCATCCTTTTACTACAACCATAGGGTTAAGGAGAGGTTCTTCCAGCAAGGTGACTTAGTTCTGAGAAAGATAGAGGCTTCTGGAGTTGGTGAAAAAGGAAAGCTGGCCCCTAACTAGGAAGGGCCATATCGAGTCAAGAAGACACTAGGGCGAGGAGCATATAAGTTGGAGACCTTGGACGGGAGTGAGGTGCCCCGTACTTGGCATGCTTTGAACCTCAAGATTTATTATGTGTAAGCCTTCCTAGTAAGGACTTGGCTTTTATCTATCTAGTAGGAGAAGTAGAAATAAGGTTCGATGAAACCATTCCAGGGCCTAGTACCCCGAGTAGGACAGTAGTAAAGTATGTAATGGTTGAACCCGTTCAAGTTATTAATGCAAGTTTGTTTTCCATTCTATGATTGTATGATTTTATTTATGTGCCAAGCACCTGATGAGTGCAAGTCAGAGATGACCAAGTGATGAAAATAAAGAATACACAAATGGAAATAAAACAAGTGCATAGATAAACACCCCCAAGGGGCCGAATATGGAGTTAAGTTGCAAACCACAAATAAAAGTTAAGTCCCGAAGGACCTTGATTAAAAGCTGGAAAGATAAAGCCACAAGCGGCTAACAAAGGCCATGCAAGGCCACCTACTCCTCGGAGGATTCCCTTACCACTTCTTGCTCTTCTCCCTCCTCCTCTTCATCTTCCTCATCCTCCTCTTCGGAGCCTTCATCATTTTCATCATCGTCATCATCTTCGGCTTCCGTCTCCATAGGTTACGCCGCTCCCTTCTGCACCACGTCCCCTTCTTCTTCTGAAGTCTCGGTCGAAGATTCGACTATGACACGAAGTTGCTTGCCGGGGAAAGATTGCTTCACAGCCACCTCTCTCTCTGACATGACCTTCTTCCCAGCAGAACGGGAAGAAGCCGAAACGGAGCTAACGACATTAGTCACCTTCCTCATACCATAAGGACGACGGCTACCCCCAGAGCCTGATGCATGGTCCGCTTGACTTCCACCACCAAAAGCCCAATTATGGCAAGGGAAGTCTGCTGGGTTGACCACTTCAGGATACTTGTTACTAACTGCACCAACGACTTTGTTCCAACCAACAGACATGTTAAAGGGCCGCATTTCATCATCATGCTTATCTATCATCTCATAAAAACTATCTGACCTATGGTAGGCATCAATCACTTTGTCAGCTTTGGAAGACAACTTCTTGGCCATAGAATGAAGATTCTTTTGAAGAGAATGGCAGTTGGCCTCAGCTCGGACAGCTCTGGAGTCCAAGTCTTGTATCTGCTCTTGGAGCTTTGCCTTCTCGCTCTTCAGTATGGCATTGTCATCCCTATGAGCACGACCTTGACGAGTCGCGGATTGAAGATAGGCATTGACCTGCAATAAGGGAGTTAGAAAAACATTTGTAACCAAGTAACCAACGAAGTAAACAAAAACACTAAGTACACCAGTTGGTACCTGATATAAGGCCTGAGCTCCGAGGCGCTCGGATTCATCGATTTTATCCCCCGCAGTGACGGTCAGGAGATCAGGAGGGGTGATAGAGAGTCTTGACCAATCTAAGGACAAGGCGGAGCTTCCCATAACAGAATCTCGCTCGCAGATGCCCCAATCTGGAGTGAAGGGAATTATAACACCTTCACCAGCGTTTCGGGACCTCTTTCCCCCTTGGCTACATCCCACTAGGAATTGAGGAACTTGTCTTTCAGGAGGATTCAGTTGAGCCTCCGCCTTTTTCATCATTCGCCTTGTAACAGTTGGTTGATTCTCAGGGAGATTGTCCAACTCCTCAGCAGCTGAAATATGAAAGAAAAGATATCGGAATAAGAACAAACATAGTTCATAATGAAGTCATGAAGGAAAAATTACCCTCAACAGAAAGAAAGCTTAGGCCAGCTTTGATAAGCTTCTTCTCAGTAAGAATAGTTTTATAATGAGTACGTCATTCATCGGCAAGCAGTTTATCCCTGTCGAGTAATTGTTGGTCGGTAAGGTCACACACGAAGTGTGAACTATCTTCCACAAACCCGAATCTCTTAACAAAAAAGTGGCCCCAGTCGCCACCTTCCCATTCCAAAACGGCAAATTCCCTATCCCAAGTATGATGAGAATCGGGAGAAGGAGTTTACAATATGAGGAAGCCTGTTTCGGAGTTGATAACCAACATATCCTGGTGAGGACTCAGGAGAATTCTTGATCATGAAGATACTTCTGAACAAAGTTGTATCCCAAGTGATGCCCAACTCCTTACACCTTATCATGAAGATAATCAAGAACCTCCAGGAATTAGGATACAGTTGACACGGGTGGATTTGGAGCTCCGCCAGGAATCTGATAATAAAGGGATGAACCGGGAACCTTAATCCCGCCTCCAAAGTACCTTTAAAAATACATAATCTTTTTGGGTGCCAATTGCAAGTCTGGTCTCCCGGATTTGGTACGTGAACCTTAATAACATCGGGAAAACTGTACTTGCTCCTAATCTTCACAATGTCTTTCTTTTTCAACTTAGAATGACAATGGAATGCAGCCAAGTCTGAACTGTTGGGAAAGGCTTCCCCCATGGTGCTCAACAAGTCTAATAAAGAATCAAATCGACGATCAACATAACGAGGAGGCTTGAGTTTTAGCATACCTTTAACCGTTCTTGCCATGCTCCTCTTCCTCATAGCTTCCTGCATGGAGATTTGAGGGACAGCCGGGCATTTGTCAGCCATGTCGAGCTTGAACTTGAGGATGAACTTGAAAAGCTAAAGAACTAGAGAATTTTAGACTTTGAGAGAGATTTGAGAAATGAAGAAGTGAAGAAGAATGAAGGATGCTCCCCTTCTTTTATAGAAAAAGTGTGACCTGTTATCACAGATTGAGATGCAGGCCGGATCGTGTTTACAGGTTATGTATTGGATAAATGCAAAGAAGATAGGAAAACTATCTGTTAATAAATGGAGAGAGTCGTCAAAAACTCAAAATAAGGAACTGAGAATTTTAGTTGGTATCTGACAAAGAAGCTTTAGAAGCTTAATCAAGTGATTCACGTAAAGTACAGGATTAGCAGTGCTAATCGAGAAATCAAGGGAAGTCTTAAGCAAAAGTCATGAATGACCATATTGCTGATTCTCTAAACTCATGGTCGTCACGAACATGAAAACTCATGGTTGTCAAGACCACAAAAACTCATGGTCATCAAGACCACGAAAACTCATGGTCATCAAGACCACTAATATACATGTTTATGAAAACATCGTATTCAAGAGGGAAGTTGAAGTATTAAAGCCAAGAATGAAAAAAAAAAAGCAGCCGACCGAGGCAAACCGGAAGGCTTCAGCCGACCAGGAGCCAGCCGACCGGGGCGAACCGAAGGGCTCCAGCCGACCGGCTCCAGCCTCAAAAAATGGATTTGAACTAAAATATGATTAGCGCCGTTTAGTGTCGTTTTATGCCGTTTAACACCGTTTAAACGTCGTTTAAGGCTGATTAGCATTGTTTAGTGCCGTTTTATGCCGTTTAACGTCGTTTAACACCGTTTAAACGTCGTTTAAGGCTGTTTAGTGCCGTTTTATGCCGTTTAACGTCGTTTAACACCGTTTAAACGTCGTTTAAGGCTGTTTAGCATCGTTTAGCACCGTTTAGTGCCGTTTTATGCCGTTTTATGCCGTTTAACGTCGTTTAACATTGTTTAAGCATCGTTTGAGGCTGATTAGCGCCGTTTAGTGTCGTTTATGGTCGTTGTAAATGCGTCGGTCGCTCCACGCTTTACATTAAGACAATATTGTTAAAAATGCTTGCATATGAGCAATAAACCCTGACCCGAGTCTCGAATAAGGCCGTTAAAACTTCAAGGAAAACCTGATCAGTTTTCCTAGAAGTTGGGGGGCAAATGATATGGGTTAAAAATAAGCCCTAAGGAAACATTTAATGTGGCATTAATTAGACCCAATGTGGTCAAAATGTGGGGCCCCTTATATGGGCCCAAACCCTATTTATAATATTAATTTCGTAATTAATATTAAGGGTAGTAACCAGCTTAGCGATAAGAGTCAGATAAGGATATTACTCCCGCCTAACTTAGCCTCCAAGGCACCTACTTCAACAAGGAAACTGATTCCTACAAGGAAGGAGTCTAGAACCTTCCTCAAGGCGATGACTTGCCCACCAAGTCACCTAATTCTACCACGATTCTAGGGCTTCTCAGCCTATATAAAGGGTCTGACCCCTCATCCTCAGAACTACATTTTTTGGCTTGATCTTTGATATACATCAAAGTACGTAGGCATCTTGTGAAGGCTGATTCAGCCACGAGCACGAGAGCATCCATTAAAGCACGAAGCTCACGCACCCTAGCATTAAATACGAGCAAACCCTAGCCGCAATCTAATAA
This sequence comes from Kitagawia praeruptora, assembly GCA_037693485.1. Lineage (NCBI taxonomy): Eukaryota > Viridiplantae > Streptophyta > Magnoliopsida > Apiales > Apiaceae > Kitagawia > Kitagawia praeruptora. Next base: position 66,130,463 of record CM075351.1, read on the forward strand.
CCTAGTTTTTATTCCACAACAGTAATGAAAAAAATTTTAGTTAGATGAAATATAAAAAAAGATTTTATATGTAATTAAGTAAGGATAAATAAGTAAAATCAACAGGTACCGACCAACCAAACTTTTAATGTTTCAGCTTTTATGTAATAGTATAGATTTTTGAGTTTTTTTTAAGGAATTTTTTATATTTAATTAAGAGTAATTTACCTTTTGTATACCTTTGGTTTTGAGATTTTGCACTTAGGATTTAATAGTTTTTGAATCAACACTTTGCATCCCATAACTTTAATATCCGCTAATTTCCATCAAAATTGATCGTTAATGTTAGTCAACGACCTTATTTGCAGGGGTATTTTAATCATTTACTTGTATAAATATTTTTTATAAAGTAAAATAAAATAAAATAAACATAAAATTTTGTAAATTTATATTTGTAAATTTAACATATTTACATATGTCATTACTAGTATTTTTAAACAGATCCAATATAATTTTTTATGTTTTAAAAATTTTAAATTCAATTATAATAAATTATAATTAATATACCTTCATAAAAAAATGAACTACTTATATTTCTCGAAAATAAAATATTTTATTTTATTTTGTTTTACAAATTATATATATATATATATATATATATATATATATTTGCTAAATAAATTTTACAAATTATATTTTAATCATATAAAAGAGGAACATTTTAAAAAAAAAACAATATTGGAAAACTTATTTTAAACTTGTTGTATTTTTGAAAATAAAAATACGTTCTATCTAATAATTGAAATGCCCTTTTGTTGACTAACGTTAACGGTCAACGTTAACGAAAATTCGTTAAAGAGATGTATAATATAACGGGCTACGAAAATAAACAAGGGAATTGAAGTATTGATTTACAAAGTATGAAACCTAAACTGTAATTTTTTAAAAGTACGGGAATTCAAAGTGTAAATTTCTCGTTAATCTTCGACTATTCTCCTGAACCAAATCGTCCCATGCATATTTTTTTTCCCAGCTTTACCTGTCAAGCTCAGCCAAATCAATCAATCAAAACTTGGTGTTGTCAAGTTATGGATTACAAATCACGTAAGTATATGTATAAAATGTGTACACTCCTCTTCCTCTACATGCATACCTTACAAAAGAACCATACCCATGCTATACAACAGTTTCTAGTACAACTGTTTATGCAAAAAAATCTACTTCTAGCAGTAACATATACGGAGTACTACAAAACGATACAGGAAGAATAATTGGCACTCATTTGCAATATGTTCGTATGTAATCATTGTTCGAACAAGGTAAAAATTGTTGTTAATCATATGAAATGATGTGTTCTAGAAATACTGTTATCTTTGTGACGAGACAGTTTTGTAATTTTGGTACTTGACGAATTTATATAACCATTTCGAGAGTTCAATTCTCACTCCCTCAAAATATATACAATGAATATTACGGTAATATAATTTTATAAAAAAAAATTCACTTTTTGCAATATGTATTGACAATTGAAATTTTAACAACGGAATTCTAGAAAGATTATAGCCGAATAGGTAACATAACGATGTAAAATATTGGCAACTCTCTTAATTCTGGTCGACTAGTCTATGCATTAAGGATTGAAACGAGATGTTGAGAGTTCGAATTCTAATTATATACGATTCGATGAATATCCACGGTAGATGCACCATGGGGGTGGGTTCGTGGTTGTGGGGTGGTACACGCTAATTTCACTAGAACAAGAGATTTTTATGCGAAACTGCTCCCTAACCATACGTTAGAATTTCCAGGGTAACCCACCATGCACTTCCCGGACAGCGACCTTCCCTGTATCATCTTCGAAATTATTGTCTCAAAGACTCAAAACAGTATTATTTCCTATTTTTATATTGGCCTTGTTTATTTTCACACCTATGATTTCCATGTATTATTCTTCTTTGACGTCCTCAACAGCAAATGTAGCTTTACTGTCTGATTCAAAAAGGAATAGTCTACCTTATTCTTCCATAAATCAAATGCCTCACTTGTTATTTTCGATTATAGATAGATAGATGGTCTATTTAATCCAAATCAAACGATGTAAGAGGATGCGAATTGTAAATTAATAATTATGTACAGTTTCTTTAGACTAGTGATTCCTTTTACAAGAAAAAGAAATTACATTCACCTGCATAACAGATTCATTCAAATGCACTGAATAAAACATTAATATAATTAATATAATTGATCAAATTTTGACTAACATTTACGCATAATTCTTTTATTATTTGCTTTAGTGGAATTTACAAAAAGAGACAAGTAAAGGTAGGGGAAAAAAAACAAAGAGAATAAATAAAATTACAATGAACATGTCTCTGTCTTCAACTCTCGTAATATGATATTCTCATGGCTCAAAAGTAGCCTTATGCATCACTATCCTTTTCCATTTGTTCATCAAATCTCCAACACCACAACTCCATTTTCATTACACATATACATATTACTTGTAAAACCTAAGATATAATTCACTTTCAACATCTCTTGTATCAAAGCATGGATGGAATGCACGGTCATAATTCAACGGAGTCTGATTACATGATGATTCCTGAAAATCCGATGATGATGATATCACCGGAATACGAGAGGTTTCCGGTATACGGATCGGATGAGCTGATGTCAGCTGCTTCGGCTATATCCGAAGCAGCTTCGGCCACTGCGGAGCTTAGAAGAACAAGCCGCCGTGATCATCTTAACAATTATCATAATAATTGTAGTAGTAATCCTGGTCAGCCACCTAGCTTAGTTAAAGCTAAGATTGCTTCTCATCCTTATTATCCTAGATTGCTCCAAGCTTACATCGATTGTCAAAAGGTCTCTTTCTTATTCGATATTATTCATTTAACAAGGTTATTCATTTATCGACAAGTGTCTCAATTGTGAGACAACTTTCTTTTCGCATTTGAACCAAAGCCTACACGTAGGTTAAGTTTATCCATGTTTCCATGGGTTTGTACAGGTCGGGGCACCGCCGGAAATAGCGTGTTTGTTGGATGAAATACAACGAGAAAATGATGGTTACGATAAAATTGATTCCGTATCTACTTGCGTTGGAGCCGATCCGGAGCTCGATGAATTCATGGTTTCTTTCACCAATTAACCTCTAATATATACTAATCTTTTTGGTTAATGAATTTTCGACATAGTATTTTATTTAATTGTTTTTGATTTTGTCCTCTAATTAGGAAACTTATTGTAATATATTGGTTAAGTACAAGTCGGATTTATCAAGGCCTTTTGATGAAGCAACAAGCTTCCTGAGTAAGATTGAAGCACAACTCGGTGATCTCTGCAAAGGTTAGTTATCCTGTTTCGAAACTTTTTAGCTTCCGTTCCTTTTTAATTTTTTTTCAACTTGTGCTTGTTTACTACTGGCACTGCTATAATTTTTTTTTTTCAATTACATGAAATTTCTATCTTCGCTTTTCTTTTTTTTTTTTTGATTATTTGTGCATTGTTTACGGTAGAACAAAGAACAAAAAGGTCGGAAGGTGTTTGTTGATTGTTCTTCTGTTGCATTTTATTTGCACAATAGAACATGAATTTCTGGATCCAGTGCTAATTGGTATTATTTGATAGACACGAGATAGCGGGTTTGTTAGGATTATTATTTGATCTTTCATGCGCTATATAGCGCACATGAGAGCGAACATGCTTAGTTAATGGTAAGCACTGTTGATGTCTATCTTTAAAATCAACTACCGACTCTCCATCTTAATCATATGTTTCTAGTTAGAACGAAATTCGTTTCACATTAAAATTTATCCACCCAAGTGATGCATGTAACAGTGTTGAACCTAGCTACTACAGAAACCCTAGAACTGAATGGGACCTATTTGATCATTTCTAGGTTGCATTTTTACACAATTTGGCAGTGATACATGTTTTCTCTTTGTTTGTAAGCAACAACCTTAAGCAAGTCATGAGAGTCTGCAGCTTAATAATGGACCTTGAAATAGTAGTATACTAGTAGTACAATATCTTGGTCTAGGTTTACTCTCATCTTCTACTGACAAACATAGTGCCTCAGCCTAGCTATATACTCATATTACTAGTAGTATCTCTTTCTTCTCTATCTTGCACTTTCTTTGGTTCATGGGAGAACCAAACTTGGAAGCAAACCCCTCTCTTTATGATTAGACATTTCACAGTGATGAATAGTTGTAATTTTGTAAATCATATTATTTTATTTTTAAAAAGAACATTGAGGCTATAATTCATGATATTTCCCATAAAATTAATCAGACAAACAATCATGGTTACAGTTGTTGCTCTTTTAGATACTGCACCTCATTGGCTCCTTGTCATCTACTATAATTTTAAGAGAATTCGATTTACACATCCATGTCTTCTTGATCCATAAAATCAGACTATTTCTACCTTGGTTTATTGGTATTTCAGTACTATTTCTTCTATGTATAGTACTTAGTAATTGTCCACTCTTATTTCGGAAATGCAATGGCAGTCGTTTATAGATTAGTCGATATCAATTATTAAATTGAAATTTACAAAAATTTATATAAATGTATGAGTTATGGGAGCAACAGATTGTGCCACAAGTCCTTTGGTTTTTGTTAACCTATTAACTTTGTTTGTTAACCAAATGCTAAGTGTCCTTTTATCTAAGCCAAAAATGCAAGATTTTGATGTTTGTGATTAAATTATGGTTTATGTCGATCAAATAATCACTCTAATTAGGGAACATTTAAAAAGATGTTAACCAAAGGTGATTAATTCCTTTCGTCCATATTCGTCCCTGCTGGGTGCTGATCTTATAACTAGATGGCAAAATGGCATAACAAGTTAACGATTCATTAACAACGAAGATCTTAATAGTGAGGTCCAACTAGATATCTGCTCTTCTACAGACAAAGATAAGGTAAAATAAATAGATAATGAAATTTCTTCTTTTCCCAAGAAAGACTAATCAATTTTGGATGGCTCTTGTGTGAGTTTTGGGTTCAGCTGGTAATAGCGTGAATCGTGATCCACAATTAATTTCACATGAACTTACCTCACTAAACTTCCGAAGACAAAGAATCAAGACTAAAAATTGCTTTACAAAAAAAAAAAAAATCAAGGCCAAAAATTAAAAAACACTGTGAGGAATGGGGGAGTAGGCTGAACCGACCTCATAAAATAAGCCTATTTACTCTTTCAGCTCCACTAACTATTTTGAAAATTAAAGTATAAATTCGTATAACTATGCATTTTAATTAGTATTGGGTTTCTTAATTAGGATTTTGGTTCTGCCACCAGAAAGACATGAACATATAATATACTTTAAGGAAAAAATGTAAGTGATCAATGTACAAAAGAAAAAAATTTCTTAGTTGTATATGAGATCTCTCTTTTGCCTTCTTCAACATAATCTAAAAATGTTACCGCTCATGTACAGTAGATCAAATTCTATTTTATGAAGAAGGGATTGATAATCGTTTGTCGGTATCATTTTCTTAATCATGCTTTGTTAGTCTTCTTAAGACTGTCTTCAAATTCTATTTTATGAAGAAGGGATTGATATTCGTTTGTCAATATCATTTTCTTAATCATGCTCTGTTAGGTTTGCTAAGCAGGTCTTAACTCCACGATATTGTCTGTTTTGGACCGAATTCGCACGGATTTTTTTTGGGTAATTCCAAAAGGTTTCATACTAAAAGATTTAACTAGCTACTTATAAATTAGCTATCTGCCCCTCTCACAAACGATGTCCCTTCACACATCGGACTCGATACCTGCCGAATCTGCCTCCTTTTGGATCTGGCTCCCCCGCACGGATTTATTTTCGAATAACTCCAAAAGATCTCATATTAATAAAGTTAACTAGCTGCTTATAAATTAGTTATCTACCCCTCTCACAAATGATGTGGGACAATTACCAACATATATATTCTGGTAAGTTCCAGCGGTAATCAAGTTACCGATCGAATACTTTATGATTCTTCCGCATCTCAGGACCAATTGACAAAGATGGTCTTGTTATAATTCGATACTTATGTGATTGTAATTATGTCTGCATACTCGATAGAATATTAAGTATTCCGACTTACACTGCTGGTGGAGTTTATATTGTGGAGAACAGCAGATGAAAAGAAGTAAAATAACATTATTTATTTTACATGCAGTTGGTGCTTCTGAATTTGTTATAAGAAAAAGTGAGGGAAGCAAATTTTACTTCTTTGCATCCCATTATTTACACTCCTAAAGTATGCATAAAATATGGCAATTTAAATAAGGATATGTTCTGCCAGTCAAAGTTATCTCAACTTTGTAGATACTTACCTAGAGGAATATCAATTCTATAATCAGAAAAAACTGACTGTATACCATTATACCAAAATTCAAAATTATCTTTAGGCAACACACTTTGGCATAAGAATCTCACATCTGTAGTCACGTGAAAGTGTTATGATCACAGGGGCTTTGCCACGAGCTTCTGAATTTGTTATAACAAAGCTGTTTTCCTTTGTTCTAATCTATCTTTTCATGCTAAAGTTTCACACAAATGAGATCTGATTTTCAACTTTCTTAGGTTTGTTTATATAGTTTCAAATTGAATCCCAAGTCATTATATTCTATGCATCTTTGTCAGGCTATAAGAGCTGTAACTGTTTCCATTACTAATGAAATGGAATCATAAAGCTCGAAAAGTAATATTTTTAAAATCTAATTAGTTGTGATTATGATTCTCGGTTAGGGGCGGGCTGGCAACTATAGTTAATTTTTCTTAGAAGTACAAATAAACTTTTCAACGTGTTGCATGTAATCTCTCTGATGGCCTCGTGTGCTTTATTTTATTTGCAATATTTTTTTATGGCTTCCTAACAAGAATATTCATAGACAAGATGGCAGATATCCAGTTGGGTTTGTAGTGAGAATTTTATCATGTGGGATGAGTGAAAATTAATATTGTTCATGAAGTTGGCTCGGCTGGCTAAATACTGTTTTTGTGAAACCTCTGATTTATTCTCTCTAGCTGTAGCCTGTCCCAGTTATGCAATTCATTCATTTTCCAATCGTTTGATGCGCATTCTCTATACCCGGCATTCGTTTTCGTGCAATTCTTTTGTTTTTTATTCCTCTATCTTTGATGTATTGGTATGCTATATTTGATCTGTTTTTTTAATAGTTCATATAGGCCGTACAGTGACATGCTTACACGCTTAGTTTTCATTGTTTTAGCTACTTGTTCACGAGGTCTTTTACCTAGTGACAATCTAGTGCAACTGCTGAGGGTAGGGCTAAGGGTAGTGCTAACGATGGCGGAACCAGAATTTCGATATTTCGAGATATTTGGAACTATATACCGTTAATTTTTGTAACTTAGCCATGATTCAAAATCATTATTAATTTATATTGATATGCAACTGAAAAGATGACTTACAAAACAAACTCTCAATTGATTTAATTGGGATTGTAATCTAGGCTATTGATATGCAACTGAAAAGATGACTTACAAAACAAACTCTCAATTGATTTAATTGGGATTGTAATCTAGGCTGACGTTCGTTGGTTCTGACTACTAATGAAATCCTCGCTACAGAAATCATAAAAAAAAAAAATTGTAGAACCCAACCTCTCGATACTTTCTTCTCCTTGCAAGTTACAACAAATAAACGAATGTCAAGTACATGATTAAAGAACGCCATGCAAGTACATGCATATATGGTCTAATGTATAGAGAAAAAACTTGCAAAACTCTGAAGCTAATGTTTCGAAAATATATACCAAGAAACAAGTTCCCCAAGAAATAACAGTACCTATACAAATGTACATAATTTAGCCGTACAAGAAAATATATGCATAATTTTACTAATAGTAATTGCATGTCCTGCAATAATTCAAGGGATATGATAGGGCCCCGAAGATAAGGGTTTTGGGATGGTATGTGTGCGCAGTGCGCTCGTGTGTGTGATCCAGAAAAAGAAACAGTAGTGTAATTTATATATATATACCATAGCTAGGGCCATTGGAGAGAGCAGAAGGATATGATAGGGCCGGGGGGAAGGGCTTTTTGTGATCGGAGAAAGGCCCCGGATAGAACGGGTGGTGACATTCACATGGACTCCCGCATTTTGCGCTGCGTATTTCTCTGCCTTTTGTGTATGTAGCCATTAAATACTTAACTTTCTCACACACACTTACACACACTAGTTGTGTATGTATCACTATCTGGATCACATATATGCAGACACTGTTAGTAATGGCTGTCAATTCCATTTAGACTTATTGTCTAGTCGTTGGGCTTCTTTTTCTGCCTTCTATTAAACGTCTGTCGTCTCCTCTCTTGACCCATTTCCCCCACCACTTTATTGCTTTGGCCCCCGCCATATTTATCTAGGGTTTTCCGTATCAACATAAATACATGTTTTTACTTTTTTATAATTAATAATTTGAATATTTATTCTAACAAATCTAGCAAATAAAGCAGAAAACGGGAATACGGGTTTGTTTGGTTTTTAATCTTGAAAATCGATTGGTGATTTATATATTATCAGATCAATTTAATTCTAATTTACATAAATTAGCTGATAACTTGTGCAAAGGATGAGGAGTTAAAATTAAAATATTAATTAATATATGAGAAAAATGGGCATGAGGTTGTCCTCAGGGTCCACTCCTAAGGTTATAACATATTTCTATTTATAAAGTAAGGGTCCTGCAGGGGCATTTTTGTAATTATAATTTTTTTCACAGTAATTTACATAAATACCCTCTCATTTGTATTGTAATTGTTTTAACCTCAGGGTACTTTCGTGAGGTTATCCTCAGGCACTTGAAACCCTTAATATATTAATAATAGAGAAAAAGGTTCCTGAGATTGACCTCAGGAAACTTTTCCTGAGATACCTACAAAATATATTTTAAATTTGCTTGGGCCCGCAGGGCTAATTAAAAATTTCTGATTTTACAAAAATGCCCCCCCATATTTTATAAGAATTTAGGCATAGGATCTCTGGTAAGTCCCTGAGGTCTCAGGAACATTATACTCTTAATAATATTAACGAAAATCAATATAATTAATAAAGATAATTTAAATGTATTTTTAGATAATTGAATGATAAAATTATTTAATTAATAAATGTTATTTCATTATGTAGTTATGGGGTATGGAGCCAGAAATGAAGTTCAGAAAATCTAGTATTTAATGATAATTAAATTTGATAATTTGGTATTTGGTATTATTGTACGTCATTTAAATATAATTTTTTATATTAATAAGGAGTATATGAGATAAATGACGAAGTTAAATTATAAATCTTATTCGTGAAAGCATGTATGTCACATTCTTGCTTAGACTTTATTGTTTATATTCTTGTTTAATCTTTACATTAAAAAATATATATATTTTTAAGATACAAAGTTCATGTTCTTAAAATGCAACATTGAATTAAAATATGACATGTAAACCAACGGATCTAGAGTATTTAGGATTGCACAACATTTTGGTCTGGATAGATAAATTGAATCGGGTTTATCGATCCACAATCCAGGCCGGACCATGTATAGCCGATCCGATCTCCGTTTGCAAAATCAAAAAAATTAGATCTTCGGTCCGATCCGATTCAAAATCTAAAAAAACCCGAACTGGGTGTATTTAGTTATTTTTATATTATTTTACTTCTTAAAATATCTAATATAAAGATTAAATATTTAAATACATCATAATTTGATAAGCCTAGTAAAAATTAAATTAATGAAATAGTAGCGATCAATATTACAATCTAAATGATTAAATGTCATACTATATATGACAAATACTTGACACTCACATATTTAGAAATTACGACTACTTCACAAAAAAAAAAAGATATGAACTTCTTTTTAAAACTTTTATTAACTTACATAGTAATTTATTTATTTTATGTATTTAAACTTTTAAAAAAATAAATATTAAATTATGAAAAAATATTTTTTATATAGAAATTAACTAACCGGTCCATACCGGTCTGGTCCGAATTTTTTCGGTCCGGTCCGGTCCGGTCCTATACCGATTATAATAGATCCGGTCCTCGGTCCAAGAAATTGGAAAAATTCGGTTTTTAATCCGATCCGGTTCAGTTTTGGATCTACCCTATTAACCAATGTAACAATAAACTTAAAAATTATTATCGAAATCAATAATAATAAACAAAATATGAGTTTGCATCTTTGATTTGATAAATCAGTTTTTTTTTTTGAAAAAAACAATCATAATACTGCATTTTATTTCATTTTACTAAAATTAACAAAAACAAAACGAATTCAACCTAAAATTTGTTGGTAACTGCGCGTGGCAGGCCATGCCGGTGGTAGTGGAAACTGGAAAGTGTGTGTCTGTGTAGTTATCTCGCACTGCTACTCTGATGGGCCGTACCCTGTGGCCTGTACCAATACTGAGTAGTCTGTCACGGGGAGGTATGGCCCAAGTCTTTGGCCTTCAGAATATTCGCACACAAATCTAGAGTCTGTCAACCAAACATGTACCAGGTACTCCACCACCAACATTAGTTTTAAATTACCATTGAATTATACTCCGTAATTGTTATTTTTATGCTTTTTAAGACTTCTTAAAATTTGTAATCTAAAAATATTAAAATTTTATTTTTCTAAAAGATGTTTCAAATATTTAAATAGTTTTTGATATTTTTATAGGTTTTTCTCAACTCCAACGTGTTACTGTCTAGTCTCTAGGCTCACACTAATCCTTATGATCTTTTGTTATAATTTTCTTGAATATATTTATGAACTAAAGTTTATTTTGATTTAAATTAAATGCAAACTAGTAGTCCCTTGGACTCTTGGAGGCTGGAGCCAACACATTGGACTCCATATTATCAGCCTATTATGTACTCCCTCCGGTCCATTATATAAGGCATTTGACTTTTCTGCACGTAACTTTAGGTGCTTTGACTACATAGCTAAAATAATTATTTTTTAATTTTTCTTTTTTTGAATAAAAATATAATATTTTAATTTTTATTTAGAAAAAGAAATTTTAAAAAATAATAATTTTAACTATGTATTCAAAGCACCTAAAGTTACGTGCAGAAAAGTCAAATGCCTTATATAATGGACCGGAGGGAGTAATTATTACTTATTACTAAGGGCCCGTTTGGGAAATATTATTTTTCAAAAATAAGTTACTTATCCTGGAAAAAAGTTAGGAAATATGTATTTTTTTTTTAAATAAGTAACTTATTTTTGCAAGATAACGAATATTAAACTCCTAATACACATTTTTCTCTAAGAAAAAATATGTAAATACGAAATTTTTTACAAAATAAGTAACTTATAAGTTGATTAGTAAATTTGCCAAACACCCCCTAATTATGTTTATTCTGAGCTTAAAATCAGATGACTACTCTCTTGCTAGTTCACTTGTGAAGGCTGGGTGATTTGGACCCCAAGTAGAACTGTAGAAGTATATGTGTCTCCATTCCAATGAAGAACTTCTTGTTAATCATTGTTAAATAATATATGTTGTAGCCTAATATCCTGTTGGGACCTGGTATGATACCTTAATATTTTAGATGAGTTGGTTCAATTAAATAAATTTTATTGTTCAGTCACATATGCCTCCGCCGAGACTTGATCCAAAAGAAAACGCATTTGCACTAATTTATGCCTGGTAGATAATCGTGCAATGACTTGATCCTAGAGAAAACGCATATGCACTAGTTTATGCCTCGTAGATACTCGTGCAAGGGGTGTTCATTCGGTTGTACTTATTACATAGAGTCATAGAAAATGCTTGAAAAATAGAAAGTATAACATTTTTCCATATCTTGTGTAATAGCAATTACTAGCCTCAGAGATTGTACAACTTGTAATTTGCCAGAAGTAGAATAGTAGCACTTATTAACTTTCAAATCTTTTTAACATTTCAAGCTGAATAAAACATCAACTATATCTTGTTTTAGCAGATGAAGGTGGTGTATCATCAGATGACGAATTTAGTGGAGGCGAGATAGAGGTACAAGATGTCCAAACTAGAACCGAAGACAGAGAACTGAAAGATAGGCTTCTACACAAGTTTGGTAGTCACATAAGTAAACTAAAGATGGAATTCTCAAAGAAGAAGCAGAAAGGGAAGCTACCTAAGGAGGCAAGGGATACTTTACTAGACTGGTGGAAGGTGCATAACAAATGGCCTTACCCAACTGTATGTACATGTTTCGACAAGTTTCTATTTTCAATGGATAATGAATTTATTCTATCAGGATCATATAAACTGCAATCTTTTTCTTTTTAGGAAGCTGACAAAATTTTCTTGGCTGAATCAACGGGTTTAGACCAGAAGCAAATTAACAATTGGTTTATAAACCAACGGAAGCGGCACTGGAAACCGTCAGAAGATATGCAATTAGCTGTTATGGATAGTATATCTGGACAATTCTATGCTACCGATGACTGATCATGGATAATATTCATGAATTTACGGTAATCTGATGATTATTAGTATATCAGTCCATGATTTTTGTATATTCTAAATTGTTACCCTTACTGTCATTACTAGTGCCATGTTTCTAATATAAGACCAACAATGTCCATGTCTAGCTGCTGATACTTCTTTGAATCTAACAGTATATAAATGAATTATAAGCTTTCGTTCTTTAAAAATGGTAGTTTTGTATTAGAAACAAGGCATCGACTTTGATTTGCTTGTATGATCGTGTGTACTTAGGTTAGTTGACTATCAATGGAAAGTTAACTACCATGAATTAAATTTTAAATACCATCTATGTAAATCTTTTTGGTTAGTAGATTATAGACCTCCATGATGTGTTTGGGAATAGAGGGTTCCGCTTACCACTACTGGAAAGAATCTTGCAAATCCTTAGACGATATGAACCCATACACAATTGGCAGAGTGAACACCGATTAACATGTGACAGACATTTTTCATAGACTATACTTGTTTTTTGGATTTTCTAGGTTTAACTGAGTTTTGTTTCACAACAGATTCTCTGTCTATTTATGTTTCTAAACAGATTATCTGTCTATTTATGTTTTTAATGCTTAACAAACTATAGGGGCTGTTGTGGGTTGCCTCATACAATCAGACAAACCGTGACATGACAAGAAATAAGTAGTACCATGAAGAAAACACATGCAGATGTATGAAACAAAGATCATGTTCTTTCTGCTTCTTCTATCTAAATTTTTCAACATTTAATAGGAGCAAAATTAGATGATCGGTGACTACTCTTTTATCACCGCATTAAACTATTCATGGTCTTTATTGAAATCTCTGGTCAGGATGAGTTTTCTGTTCAGGACTACTGTACAATATTTGTGCAGTATTTTTTTTTTTAACCGATTTGTTGCTTGTCTACTTACCTACTTAAGTTGTTAATGTTTAAGTCAATACTATTATACTGTTAAAGTGTCTTGCCTTGTATATTTTTTATCTTTCAAATGATTTTGTTAAAATTAATCAAGAAGAAAAATTGTTTTAAAGGCCTTTACCGTTTTACTTCACCCATGACCCCTCTATGGTCCGTATGAAGTATGCTTAACGAAGTCTAGGGACAACCTTTGTCGTTGTATTGTACAACAATACAAATCGTGACATAAAATGAAATAAGATGTTCCAGAAGATAGCGCAGCATGCTATATACATAGGATTATAATTATATCGCTGAATATACTATTTATCCCACATTAAGATATTGAGGTTCTCTACTAGTTCCTGGAATATTCTTCCCTTATTCGAAGTTCATTATCACCATGATTTTGCTGAGAAATTATGGTTTTAAGCTTTGCAAGCTATACGGGCTGTTATCGTTTCTCTCATACAGTAAGACATACTGTGACAGAACAAGAAGCAAGCAGTTCACCAGATAGAGTGAATACGTGCTGTTTCCTAACCACAATACTTTGCTAGAAAAAATTCAAAAAGACAAAGGTTTATGGAGTGCTAATAGATTACATTTTACCTAACATTTAAGAGTTTAATTTCCCAAATTATGCATGCCGTATTGTTTCCGGAGTTCCATTTGAAGGCGTGAGAGCAGATTTCACCCTCTTACCTCTTTCACCTCTGCTGTTCTCTGCAAATTTTAGGCTTGCTTTGTGGTAACCTTTCTCTTGTTCCTCTTCAGTCCACTCAGACATGTAGTAGTCCTCTTCCGTAATACCTTTAGATGATGCACCCCAAAACAAACCTCCCCATTGTGGAAAGTAGATAAGCAGTATTGGAAGAGTGCAGCATATTATCATGATTCCCATGAGAGTTATACCTGTCTCAGTTTTAAATCTTGATCCTCTGAAGAAGATTACTTGTGTCAGAACTGCCCCTGCACTTCCACCTCCTCCGATCAACCCTGATATCACGCCAAGAGACCTGTTGAAAGATGTAGTACTAGTAATTAGTTTTTTTTTTAATTTTATTAAGGTGGATATTTAAGTGCTAAAAAAATCTTTTCTCGGATCTAGGATGCGAAGATAAGGATTGCTTATTCATATTTGCTTTTTTGTTTATAATTTTTGGCAATAACACTAAGACTCGAACTCTCAATCTCTTGTTGCTAAAAGAAACGAGCATTCACTAAGCTACGATGTTAGGAATTTTGTTCATATCTATTTAGCGGTCGCACAACTGGACAAGGGATATTGTAAGATCTAGTAACTAATTGTATACGTTGAACAACCGGATAAGGGATATCGTAAGAACTAGTAATTAATTGTATCTTCGGTGGCAATGAGCTCATATTATGCTTAGACACATTTGCCGAGCAACACTCTAGTAGTAAGAACTAGTAACTAACTTCATCAGAATTGAACAACTTTATGAAGAACTAGTTACTAGTCTAAACGAGATTAAGACAATACTGGAATTAAACAAGCAGAGGAGAGATCAGACAGTGCGTACTTGGTGCGCAATCATATCTGCATAGCAATTAAACAGTTTGATAGAAGACTTTTGACAAAAAATGTAACTAATTCTATCAAGGAAGACAATAACCGAAATCAAACAACTGACAAAGAGTATAATCATAAGTCATAACTGCAACTACTAAACAACCTAATAGTAGATAAAGGAGTAACTCATTTCATCAGAGGAATACAAACTAAAATAAACAACCTCATAAAAGATGAATTGATAATAAATTTTCTTAAAAGACCATATAAGAAATGTTTTTAAAATCATTATGTGGATTTAGTCGGCATAGATAGAATATAAAATATTACGTGCCAGCCTTGTTTTAAGTTCTGAAATTAGATAGAATATAAAAAATTACGTGTGTTTCTGGAAGAAGATACCTTCTTGAAACAAAAGGAACTACTCCATATGTTAGACCGCATGAAGCTTGAACAAATACAGAGAATACAAGCATCACGGCAATGGATGCATTTAAAGATCCCAATCTTCCCAAAAGAACGCAAAAGAGGCCTCCGAGAATTTGCACAACAAACAGAGTCCATAGCCGACCCCTCATCCCGAACCTTGCTGCCATGATATCTGAGATGTAGCCTCCGAACGGCCTTGAAAATATGTTTGCTAACCCAAAGCTTGCTGCAATGATTCCTGCGGTGTGAAGATTCACTTGAAATCTATCATAAAAATACTGTGCAATTATGTTGTCCACAGTTAGTTCAACACCGAAACAATACCCATAAGTTAGTGCTAAGATCCATCCTCTGTAATTTGTGATTGCCTGGTACAACACTTTTGAAAATTTATCTTTGTGCTTATCCCCAGATTTCTCAAGTCGTGAGAAGTTGCCGTCAGGTAAGTCTTGTCCTAAGAAAAAGACCGAATATGCTAACAAGGTTTGGAACAAAGCTGGAATGAAGAAAGCAATTCTCCATGCTGTGAATTTAGTTGCACCAATATTGTGAATAATTGTAAACACATATGGCATTATGATCTGAGTTGCCCCGCCACCAAGGTTTCCCCAACCTCCGGTTAAGCCATTAGCAGTGCCAACGACGGGAGCAGAAAACATTGAGCTCATCCAGTACTGAGTTGACACAAAAGTGGCAATCGAAAAGCCAATAAGAAAGCGTACAACTATGAACGAGGCTGGGGAGTTTGCCATTGCACTGCAGTAAACTGCCGGTGTTGTAAGGAGCATGAGTGTTGCTGATGCAACACGGGGACCAAACAAGTCGCATAACGTTCCCATCATAATTCTTGCAAAAACTGCTCCGGATACAGCTGCAATCCCTGCATTTCCGATGTCTGTTGATGTCAAGTTAAGGTTATCGCGAATAACAGGTATAAGTGGTGGAGCAGCAAAGGTTGATACAAAACAAGCAAAGAAGGACATATAAGACAGATGAAATGCTCTCATGTGAGGAGCTGCAACCGAGAAAATTCTCAGCTTAGTCGCCTTATGCTCCGAATCCACAGGAATAGAAAACAGACCATTGTTCTCTCTCCCGGTTTCTGACTGAGATTTCTCCATCTCAAGTTTATGCAATTTTGTTTGCTCAACTCGAATTCTCAGTCAGTGCTAAGAATTTTTAAACGCTTGAATGACATAAAAACATCGCAAACTGTCAGTTCTGATAATATACTGAAATTCTAAAGAAAGTGACAGGGGAAAACAGACTATTAACTATTTATGCGTACACTGTGAATTGGAGGATCGTGAGTTTATACTTGGCCTTTGTAGTAGAGAAAAGAACATTTTGAAAAGTAAAAACCCTCCAAATAGCTACCAAGTCTTATGACTGCTTGTGCTCCACATGCAGGAATAACAACATGTGGTTTGAATTCGAAAAATTTGGTTCTTTCCGGAGGGGTTAAAATTGGACAATTTTCAAGTTCATTAGCTTCCGTTCATTTCAATATTAACTCGGGTTTCAATCCCGTCATTGTTCATGCTTCGCATTTCTTTTCTATAATTTTTATCGCTAAATTATTTTTCCAGTAAAAACTCGTTTCTTTGTTGCAATTCAAATTTTGTTTATAATTTTTCATTATATTCCGGCCTCGTTTAATTTCTTCCGTCCAAACAGAATATTCTTTCTAAATTTTAATAGCCAGAGTGGTTGGAAGTTTGAAATTAAGGAAAAGATATGTAGTGATGTACCAAAACCACAGTTCAATTATTTGACTCTGGAGATTGTGTGCCCAGCCTCTATACTAGAGGTGCATGTTCTTTGACTTTTGGCAACTATATTTTTTAATTTATTACCCCTTTTCTGAATTTACATATCCTTTTTGATTTTTAATGATCAAATTAATCAATTTTTGATTAAATATTAAAAATTATTCAATTATTATTTTTAAAAACTGAAATTTTAAAATAGATTATATGTACTTTTTAACGATATTTTTTTTTCTCAAATTTATATTACATATAAATTTCAGTTAAATTTTGATCAATTTAATCAATCTAAAATCAAAAGAAACATGTATAATGGGACAGAGATAGTAGATTATATTATGATGGTCAATATATATTACGCTAGCTGATAACACAAGTGAAGCTTGGGCACATATTGAACATGAGCCGAGATAAAAATATTAATATTAATATTGTTAAATTATTTAATTATGTAGTTATAGAGAATTGGATCCGAGATAAAAATTAAAAAAATTAAAGTAAATAAATCTTTATAATTATGTAGCAGTAGTTATAAGGAATAGAACCTGAACATGAGATAAAACTAAAAAAATAAAAATAATTATGTATTTACAAGGAATCAACCCCAAATTTAGTAATAATCAAATTTGGTATTTTGATAAGGTTTTTCGCATTTATAAAGGGTATATATTTTAATGTAATTTTTTTCCCCATGTATCACACTGTCGATACGAATCGATCGTGACAAATGATATCCTTTCCATATTCTGTAAATTTATGAACATTACGAAAGCAGCTGAGTGTGATCATATTGGCTTTATTTGACTTGGAGGAGGGGATGGGAGAGGGAGTTGCTTGTGGACTTGTTCCATCCCATTCCTAGTCTGAACCCTGTGTGCATCTTTCGTTGTAATATACGTATTTAGTAGGAGTACTAGATAACTAGTCAACCACGAATATTCAAAGCAAACAAGAATCTCTGGATTGACACCTAATTTCCTGATTAATTATTTCGTCCCTTGATAATTATTTGTACCAAAAACGAGCACCACTGGATTTGTTAAGTTGGATAATCTCTAAAGTATTTACTAATTGTTTATAATTGTGAGAACACTGCTCTTGAATAAGTCTTGATATGGTGATTCCTTAATCACCTTTTATAGTTTTACTAAACCCATGTTTAGAAATAAAATAAAGAAAAGTGTAATAAAGGTTTATCTGGAATACATTATTAACAAGTTTATCATCTTGATTATCCTTATTAGAAAAGGATAAGCTGCAAACACATGAAGCACATCTGTTTACATATCCTCAATACACTGCAAATTAGTTCCAAGAATATGTGAAGTGTGAATAATCATGTCCAGATTAAGAGTCAATGGGCATAACAGTACTTTTAAAGTTTTAACATCCTACACTAGACCAGTGTGTTACTTCTTGGACCACATTGCATGCAAGAGGATATTAACTTCTTGGACCACATTGTGTGTTACTGGTACGCTACCTTGAGACTTGAGTTCATACTTTGTACGATTAAATGCTCTCTCAAGTCAAATGTTAATGTATTTACATATTTTGTTGTTGACCACAAGGAGCATACCTTACCATTGCTTAATTGCCTATTAGCATAGTAAAGAGTAACATTGTTTTTTTGTGTGACAGACACACTTACTGTAATCACAACAATTTTTTTAGGATTTTCACAGTATGGCGCTTATTATCCGTAAAAAAACTATATATGTCAAAATATGTTGCATCAATTATCGATTAGGATTCGGAGTCTATAATAGTGTAGCTGTTGTAAATCAAACTAATGCCCGACGACCATCATTTTCACAAGTCTCCTTAAACATTTTTGTCCTCACAACTCTGGTTTTGTCTGCATTAGACATCTTTGTCATGGGTCTATTCGCTTGTAATAATAAAATTTAAATATATTTATATAAACGTTTACCGGGAATATGATAACTAATACACCAGAATACCATATGTTCATCCGATTACCTGGTATGAATATTTTTTCCATAATCAAATGGTTTATACGTACTTTCGTTGATTCGCTTGTATGTTCCTATATGTTTGATTTTTTTAGCATGATTGCTGAATTTTTAGTTCTGTTTTACATTTGCTAAGAAAGCAGTGTCAGTGTTAAGCTCTATTATGAACTGCACACTTTTTGCATAACATTTCCGTCAACTGATAGTGCAAACACTGAACTGTTTCTTTCAGTTTGAAAATTGTCAGCAAATAAAGTAAGCTCAGGATTATTTTTTACAAACTTTGAAGTGATTAAACGACAACGTAGTCTGAATTTCAAAATTGATGATTGATCTCCCGTTCATTACTTAAAATTTTGTTCGAAAGGGACTGAAAACATCAATATATACGAATAAAATGTGTTTTTTTTTTATAAAATAAAAGTTGGGTGTAGCCCCGTGTAGGTGTTGAACTGTTGATTTGTTAGTAACAAGCCCAGTGCAGTGTCTCAGTTTAGTTCTATGTCAAATGCTGATTCATATGTTGTCCTACTTTTGGTTGCGAAAAACATGCATTGTTGCACACTTGCACAAGTAATTAGTGGCTCCAATGCGAAAACTTATTCATCCATAGTGTGTGGCAATTAAAGGGGTGAGGATCCTCTGTCCCTTTATTCAGGTCCCCTTTTGTGTCCCTTATACAAAATGGGTGTCCCTGGCGGGGCCCATTGTAAGGAAAATGGAAATAAATTTTATTTCCATTTTCCTTATAATGGGTCCCGCCAAGGACACCCATTTTGTATAAGGGATACAGGAACATGGAGAAGTGGACAGAGAATCCGGGCTCCAATTAAAGTAGTGTCCTCCTATTTTTGGTTAAAAGAAGTTAAGATATTGATTGTTGCTCGAAAAAGATCATCCCCCAAATATAGCTCCTTTAGTTTTTAAAAAATAAACTAAAATATATAGCTGTCTTATGAGGCGTTGGAAGTGTACCAAAACTTGCTACAATCAAGGCAATCTTCATATAAAAATAATAAAATGTTGATGGTCACCCAAAGACTCTGAAGGCAGGAGAAATCAATTTAGAAAAACAAAAAACTGATCACGATCGACCTTCGTATTGGAGCCAGGAAAAATGGCTTCTAAAGTATGTACAAATTCATCTATAGCTATGATTATTGTCCTTGCTCTCTTTGCAAATTGCGCAAAATCTCACGCCCCCCATAGTTCTCCAGGCCCTGTGGGTTTTCAAGGCCCCGGTATTTTTCAAGGCCCCGTCAATGAATTCTGCAGAACAGCTGATCACAAGGAGCTATGCACCAGGATGGTTCGAGGGGCAACTAATTTACACGATGCTACCAGATATGCAGTTGAATCAGCTTTGAATATAGCTCTAAAGTTGCAGCAGATGTATTCAATGCTTGAGCCAGCACTTCATCTTCTTCCTCCCAAAACCAAAAAAAGCGTGCTTGACACGTGTCGTCAAAATTTTGATAGTATTGTGGATGATCTTAAAACGGGCTTAGATTATATTGAAAAGAACGATTTGGCCAGCCTTAATGTGCATTTATCTGCGGTGACTTCGTCTGATTGTTCTGATGCATTTGATGGCGCCTTAATGCCTCAGCCTGTTGCTGATAGAATTACCATGATGACTCAGGCAGCTGATAACTGCTTGGCTGTGTCCGAACAGATTTGATCTCATTATGCCTGGAATCAGATTTCCTATCAGGCTGCATGCCTCATCGTATTTTTAGTTACACATTTATTACTCCCTCCGTTCCTTTTTATTAGTCGTTTTAGGTTTCTCTTAAAATTCCTTTTTATGTGTCACTTTATATTTCCAAAACATATTTAATGACTATGAAAGCTGGTCCCTGACAATCGATTGTCAGGGACCGGTTATTTAACAATCAGTTTTTAAACCGTTGGATCAACGATCCAACGGCCCCCCTGGATTATAAAAAAAATTCCCTATCCTCCGCGGACCGATCCGCGGAAAATTTCCACGAAACGTAAAATATTTTTAATAACAGGTCCTGACAAATGATTGTCAGGGACCGGGACCCAATGACTATTATTCCACTCATTACCCTTGTATTTATGTATGTGTTTTCAATTTCTTTCTAAATACATTGAATCATAAGATTATTTAAGTAATTTTGTAACATCATTAAAAACATAAAAGTGTATTAATTACACTTCCTTGGTTTCTACAAAATTTCTAAAACGACTAATAAAAAAGAACGGAGGGAGTATTAGTTTCTGTTACACTTACCGTTGTCACGTATGTTCAAGTATACAAATACAACTAGCTTCGTAGCCCGTGCAAGGCACGGGCATGCTCTAGATTACAAATTTATGAATTATTCGTAATCACGTAGGATTGATTTGTTGATATCTTCGATTGTTCATATCTTTGTAGCAATTGTTCTGAGTAAATAGAATTTACGCAATACCCGATCGTGACATACAAATTATAATTCTGGTTAAATTAAATCTATTTTATATTTTACGCTATGTTTTGTTTTGTTTTGTTTTGTTAAAATAAACTTGAACGATATGTAATAAATTGGTCAATGTTAAGATCAAAACCGTACTTCGAAATATAAATATATAAAGTTAACATGGATAGATACAGAGATACATTCAAGTATTAATTATATAATAATAAATGCATAATAGTTCATATCAGTTATTATTATATATGTAATAAATATGTTAGTGTTGCAATACCTAAATAACCCCCGAAAATATAACATAGATATAATTAGTAGAGGTAAGTATGACTTTTTATATGAATAAATTTGCTCATGGAACCCCCTCATTTGCTCTATTATATATATATATATATATATATATATATATATATATATATATATATATATATATATATATATATATATATATATATATATATATTTGTTATATTGTTTTATGCGTTTACGTATTAAAGATGTGATTGATGAGTTTTACGATAGTTAATGTTAATACAAGTTTGTATTATACTTACATAGGCATGAAGTTTTTTTTTTGTATTGGGATATTTTTTGTAATATTTAATTCGTAAATAATTAAAGTAAATCTAAAATGATTAATAAGATATGGTATATGTTAGTGAATATTATAGCACATTATAACATATCCACATAAATTTATATATGTATTTATGTTTGTACAAGTTTATGTATGTATAATTATGCAGTAATTAATATATTATAAATAATGAAATATTAGTAGATTATACAACATAAATGTATGTATGC
This sequence comes from Kitagawia praeruptora, assembly GCA_037693485.1. Classification (NCBI taxonomy): domain Eukaryota; kingdom Viridiplantae; phylum Streptophyta; class Magnoliopsida; order Apiales; family Apiaceae; genus Kitagawia; species Kitagawia praeruptora. The sequence continues at coordinate 66,152,765 of CM075351.1, forward strand.
ATGTATGTATGTATGTATGTATGTATTCTATATAGTATGTATGTATATAGGGTTATTGACCTTTTGGCCCTTCAAGTTTGCACACTTATACCCATAAAGCCCCAATGTTTAAACTCGTTCCTTTTTGCCACCCGAACTTCACAAATGTACCTCTCAGCCACTTTACCGCGTCAGACATTGTATCGGCTTATAACGGTATAGAATAGCGGGGGTATAATAGACATTTCACTAATAATTTAATTTAGCAATTAATTATAACAACATAATTCTTATTAAGCTACAAAACGAAAACTCAGAATTTGAAGCTTGGTTTTCATCCCCTGTTTTATTCGAATACTCACAGACACCAAACCCAGTAGCTACATCTCCTCTTCTCCACAAAACCATCGATTCCCTTTCTTTTCTTCTTTTCTTTTCAATGCAAAATCTTGACACCAGCAACTTACCTTTTTTTTTCGTTCCATGCTCAACACAAACCCATCTAGTTCTTTCTTCTTCTTTTTATTTTGAATTACCCTCTCTCACTTCACCCTTTATTTTCCTTCTGCTGAGTTGTTCGTTACTGAGTCCTTTGAGTTGTTGAGTTGAGTGGTGTTAAATTGAGTTGTTTAATTTCGTCGTTGAGTTGGTGTTTCCGTTGATTGTTCTTCACGGGTCGAGTCACTAGCTGAGCATAATCACCCACCCTAGCACACCCCGCTATCATTGCATTCCAAGTAAACTCATTCACTTCCACTCCCTCCACCTTCATTCTCTCGAACAAACCAAAAGCCTCATCAATTTCCCTCTCGACCATTCTGTCAAACACATAACGAGCATAAACCACCCTCCCACATTTCCAATACATATCAAACACCCCATTACCAACCTCCAAGCCCAAATCCAAACCCATTTTACAAATCACACAATCCACTTTTCTACCCTTATTAAAATCCATCAACCCAGGGTTACGGAAGAGAGAACAAGGGAAAGAAAAAGAGAGAGATTGAGGAGAGAGACTTACGGGAGGGTGAGGGAGAGAAAAAGGCCGTGGTTTACGGTGTAAGGCAGTGGTGATGAAGAGAAGAAAAGGGCGGTGGTGTATGCGTAAAGGAGAAGAAAAAGAAAAGAGAGAAAGAAAATAAGCGAGAGATGATAGGTAGCAGGGGTCGAAAATAGGGGGTGGGTGAGAAAGAAAAGGGCGTGGGGGTGGTGTTTTCATGTGGCGGTGGTGAAGGTAGAGGGAGAGAGATTGGGAGAGAAAAACGAGAGAAGAGATGAGGGGAAAGAAACTGGGAAACAGGGGTGGGTGGAATTATTAGGAGAGAAAAGATTTTTTTTTGTTTGAAGATTTAATTTGTGGGATTATGAAATGTCTATTATACCCCCGCTATTCTATACCGTTATAAGCCGATACAGTGTCTGACGCGGTAAAGTGGCTGAGAGGTACATTTGTGAAGTTCGGGTGGCAAAAAGGAACGAGTTTAAACATTGGGGCTTTATGGGTATAAGTGTGCAAACTTGAAGGGCCAAAAGGTCAATAACCCATGTATATATGTATATAATATTATAGTAGATTATTATATATGCACATAAATTTATATATGTATGTATTTATGTTTGTACATGTGTATGTATGTATAAATATGCATATTAATTATACAACAATTAATAGATTACAAATAATGAAATATTAATAGATTATACAACATAAATGTATGTATATATTATATGTATGTATGTATGTATGCATGTACGTATGCATGTATAATTAATAGTTATGTTGTATGTATATATGTATGTATGCATATATACATACAACATAACTATGCATGCATATATGTATGTATGTATGTATGTATGTATGTATGTTTGTATGTATGTATGTATGTATGTATGTATGAATGTATGTATGTATATATGTATGTATGCATGTATGTATGTAACTATGTATGTATGAATGTATGTATGTATATATGTATATATGTATGTATGCATGTACGTATGCATGTATAATTAATAGTTATGTATGTATGTACGTATGCATGTATAATTAATAATTATCTACAAATATACATTCTAATTAATAATTATACATTATCTGAGTTAAGCCAACTGAGATTTATCTACAAATTAATACATATAAACAAAAATATGTAGTATGTGTATGTATATAATATTATAGTACATTGTTATATATCCACAAAAATTTATATATGTATGTATTTATGTTTGTACATGTGTATGTATGTATAAATATGCATATTAATTATACAACAATTAATAGATTACAAATAATGAAATATTAATAGATTATACAATATAAATGTATGTATGTATGTTATATAGTATGTATGCATGTATGTATGTATATAATATTATAGTATATTATTATATATATATCCACATAAATTTATATATGTATGTATTTATGTTTGTACATGTGTTTGTATATATAAATATGCATATTAATTATACAACCATTAATATATTACAAATAATGAAATATTAATAGATTATACAACATAAATGTATGTATGTATGTATGTATGTATGTATATAGTACTTATGCATGTATAATTAATAATTATGTATGTATGTATGTGTGTATGTACATATGCATGTATAATTATTTATGTTTATGTATGTATAATTAATAATTATGTATGTAGTGTATGTATGTATGTATGTATGTATGTATGTATGTACGTATACATGTATATTTATTTATGTATGTGTAGTATAATTAATAATTATGTATGTATGTATATATGTGTTTATGTATGTAGATAATGATTTTTAATATAAGTTCAAATGTTCACATAGCTGAACTGGTTATGGTATTGCATTAGTTATGCAAGGTCATGGTTCGAATCCTTTGAATAACATTATTTTTACAAATATTTAGAATTAGGTTTGGAGTGAGGTTCGGAGGGTCCGAGCCTATGATTGGTGTATTAGATATATAATAGATTAAATTAATTTGCGACTTACAAAAATTCATTCATTTGTGCCGTTACTACTGCATTCCCTATATATTACTCCCTCCGTCCAATTTACATGTCCCTTTTCTAAAAAGCACACATATTTCTAAAAAGCACACATATTAAGATAAAGTTAGTTGAATAAATTTTTCCAACTAATACCCTTATTTAATATATTGGAAAATGAGAATAGAGTTAAGTTTAAAAAAATCAAATTTTTGATACAATAAATGTAAGGATAGTTTTGTAAAGTACACTTAAATTTGCATTGAAAGGAGAAAAGGGACATGTAATTTGGGACAAATTTATTTTAGAAAAGGGACATGTATTTTGGGACGGAGGGAGTAGTCTGGAACCCAGGCTATACCAACCCAGGCTATAGCTGTTTGTTCTGGGTAAATTTTAAGAATCACGAAAGTAGGCTTTTGTTAGCAGTTGCTGTCTACATGTATTGATAGGCCCATTAGATAAACCCAACCGTAAGATAAACCTCAATTCAACAGGGAGAAGTGGAGAACTGAGAAGTGAGAACATAAAAGTTAGAAAACTTAAAATAATGAAAAAGAAAAAAAAAGGTGAAAGATATGTATTGTGGATTTGGTTGACTGTTATAAATTTCCCTTTTGACTTTCTTAGTCCTGGTTAGACCCGGCAATTTTCAATACGACACGAAAAATGACACGAAATGATACGAAAATTTAGTATTTGGATTTGCATTTTTAGTACACGACACACGAAACGAAAGTACACAAACACGAAAGTACACGACCAAGATTTAGTGTCGGGTTTGGGTTTACCCTTCAAGTAAATGACACGACACGAAGTGCACGAAATAAAAAAATAAATAAATAAATATATTTATAATTTTTTTTAACAATAATATACAAGTAAGTCAAATTGTCAAGACTCTCCCACAAACATCTCTCTCAATCTCTCGTCTCTCCCATATCTCTCTCCCTCCTTGTCTCAATCTCAATCTCTCTTCTCTCCCTTATCTCTCTCGTCTCTCAATTAACTGTCTTATTTTGTTGGTATTAGATATTAGATATTTTAATATTTTTATTAGACATTTAACATTTATATTTGTGATTATTCATAAATTTATAATATTATTTATAAATACTATGTAAAAATACATTTTTAATATATATTTGTAAAAATATTATCGAAAATTGTAATATTTTAATATATTTATATATTTATATTTATTCTTATTATTAATTAAAATAACACGAACACGAAATGACACGAACCCCTAAACGAGTAGTTTTGAATTTAACATTTAAGTACACGAAACATGAAAGTACACAATACAAAAGTACACAACACAAACGAATTATCGAGTCTAGTCCTGGTAATATAGCCTGAAAGCAACGGAAAAAAAAATTAAATAATTAAGAGATCTTGCATGTGGTAAATTAGTACTCCCTCTATCTCTTAAAACTTTTCCTGTTTACCTTTATCACATTTGTCAATGCACACTTTTGATCGTTAATATCTTTAATTTCGTATTAGTTTTAAATATAAAAACTTCACTGTATTAAAGTATTCATAAATACGAATCCAACAAGATCACTAATGACTATATTTGGACTTATAGATTAGATGTAAATTAATCATTTATCTCATGTTATGAACAATTCCAACATATTAAACGGGAAAAGAATTGTGAGACGGAGGGAGTATTACGATATTTTATTCCATTGTTTAACAATCAATCTATATATAATCGTTTCTTACATGTAAGTTATGTGCCCGGATCATGTCACATGAAGTCATGAGCTTCATATGCGATTGCTTATAGATCAGGGAACTGTCTTTCTGCTGTTCGGTTGCCTTTTTCCCCAATCACATTCGATACATAACACATTAATTTAGTACTCCCTTCGTCTCTAAATAAGTTGCCTGTTTTGACTGGATACGTTTGTCAACGCACACTTTTGATCGTTAATATCTTGAATTTCGTATTAGTATTAAATATAAAAACTTCACTGTATTAAAGTATTCATAAATACGAATCCAACAAGATCACTCATGACTATATTTGGTCTTATAGATTATGCGTAAATTAGTAATTTGTACAGTCCCGACATTTCAAACGAACAACTTATTATGAGACGGAGGGAGTAATAGAATCGGAATTTCGAATAAATTATCACGAAGTTTTCAAAACTAGCCAAAAATCTATACTATTATAAAATGCCGAAACATTAAAAGTTTGGTTGGTCGTTGCCTGTTGATTTTACTTATTTACCTTTACTTAATTATAAATATTTTTTTTATATTTTATCTGACTAAAATTTTTGCTTTACTAATCAATTTTTTTTTCAGGTTAAACATGTTACCTTTTTTTTTTTAATAACTAAACAGTTTCCTTTTTAAGTAAAATATAATATCTTTTATATTTTATCTAACTAAAAAGCATATTATAATTACTATTAACTAATTAATTAATTTTTTCATTCAAATTATCTTTTCTTTTCTCTCTAACTAAAATATCTCTTTTTCCAATTATATCACGAGTTACTTTCAAAAATCTTCTTTTATACTTTATTTACCTAAAATTTTTACTTTACTAATCAATCTCCTTTTTCAGGTTAAACATGTTACTTTTTTTTTAATAACTAAGCAGTTTCCTTTTTCAGGTAAAATATAATATCTTTTATATTTTATCTAATTAAAAAACAAATTATAATTACTGTTAACTAATAAATTAATATTTTTATCTTTTCTCTTTTCTCTAACTAAAATATTTTTTTTCCCAATTATATTACGGGTTACCTTTTTCAGCCAAAACAAGTTGCCTTTTTTATTTTCCTTAATTAAAACCTCTCTTTTTCAAATTATATCACGGACGATTCTATTTAATAAAAATAAAATCATAATATTATAATGCTATTAATTAACCAATTAACTTTTCAGCTAAAAACGTATTAGTTTTTTTATATTTTCTAATTAAATTCCTTTTTTAGAAATATCATGGGTAACATTAATTTCTCATTTTCTAAAAATACTACCATCAATTTTATTTAGTAAAATAACAATTAAATTATAATTACTATAAACTAATCAATTACCTTTTTCACCTAAAGTATGTCACCTTTTAATTTTCACGTTATCTTTTTCTATTTTTTCAAACTAAAATCTCTTTTTTTCCAATTATATCACGGACTGTTCTATTTAATAAAATTAAATAATAATATTATAATACTAATATTAACCGATTATCCTTTTTAGCTAAAACGTATCATCTTTTTCCTATATTATCTAACTAAAATTCCTCTTTAGAAATATCACGGACAACATTAATTTCTCCTTTTCTAAAAACTTTACGAACAATTTTATTTTGTAAAATAACATAATTAAATTATAATTATTATAAACTAATCAATTACCCTTTTACCTAAAACATATTACCTTTTTAATTTTCTTTAACTAAATCCTCTCTTTTTCCAATTATATCACGGGCATTCTATTTAATAAAACAAAATAATAATTTTATAATTACTAATAAATAACTTATTACCTTTTCAACTAAAACCTATCACATTTTCTATATTTTTTTTAACTAAAATCATTCATTTTCTAGAAATATCACGGATAACATTTATATAATTATGATCATTATCTCATTTAAATATTTAAGCCTCCAAAATTCGTATTTAAAAAAAAAATTAATATAATATTAAAAAAATTCCTTGCATCGCAGAGAAAGTGACCAAACTACATCATTTTTCTAATGAAGCTACCCAAAATACCCATTTACGAGAGAAGTCGCCCTTTTTACCCACGGAGTGCGCATATTGCTGGTCATGCGTGACTTGGGATACGCATTTCCAAGATGCGTATCTCAAGTCACGCATTCTCAACAACGTCAGCTGACGTCATTTCTTCACAAACATAAACGAAGCTCAGACGACCAAAAACGGAGCTTAGACGACCAAAAACGGAGCTGAAAATCGCCTCCGCCCGTCCATCTGATTCAGGCCACCTCCACAAAAAATAAACACATCATAATAATGCACAATCATGTCTCTACATATTGACATATTCAGTTGAAGAGTTATGGTCCCGTAGGGGCGTGTACGAACGAGCTGAAAATCAAATCGGAAAAAAATAACTCGATTTAGGGATTTTGAATCCGGCGAATGGTTGGTATTGGCTTGTAGAGTAAGAAAAGGCGCTCATTTTGGTATAGGTCATGGTATCCAAACATGTATGCAAAGAACTGAACAAATCACTACAAATTTTAACCAAAAAACATCTCCAGCATCGTCCCATAGAGACGGTGAACAGTACCTAATACGCATGTATAAAATGCGTATCAGATTTCACGCATGATGAACATGCGTATTAATAACACTGTTCATGGGTGTATAGAAGCTGGATTTGTAAAGTCCACGCATGGCTGCTATGCGTATTCGCCTTATACGCAATTCATGAATTTCCTGCATATACCCTCTACGCAAGCTCAGAATGCATGACCCTGGGTAAAAAAGACAGACTAATTTGAATGTAATTATTTTTGGGTAGATTATTTGAAATGGTGGGCATTCTGGTATCTCATCCAGCATCGCACGAGTTTTAAGCTAGTTTAATTAAATTCTACGCTATAAAATCAAGTAGAAGAAACTGATTTTTATTAAAATTTCAAGTTTAGCCGAAGTTACCGCTTGGAATAATTAATTTCTGGTTCTGCTATGCCATATATGCCACTTCTGCTGTAGCTATCCATGAATATTGAATCAACAAGAGATGGTCAAAGTATGCCTTACGTTATATCTAAGTTTCTTTGCTGGTTTTCTGCAAACGAACTCAAAATCACGGGGCTTTTGCAAATTTTAAACCCATAGACCTCTATCGAGGAATCTTACAGTGAAAGAGAAAAGAAAAGTAAAATAAAAAAAAGTCTGAATTAAAGCGACCAAAATATTTACAGAATCGTAGGCGTGCCTAGCTTACGTGGTAACTGTTCATTCGTGTTTAAAAGGAATTAGAATGTTAAGTAAAGAATCCAGGTAATTTGCAAATAAAAAATGAGCACGAATTATACACACACTTTTGTTAGTTGCCAGAAATTATACATACACTTTGATATTTGGTTAGACTTAAAATAAGTTCTTTTGAACTTATTTTTGGATAAAAATTTCATATTTTCATAATTATTTTTAGTAAAAAATTAAAAATTTATAAACTTACCTTAAAATAAGTTGACTTATTCTTTAAAAAAATCACCCAAACACACAAATTGTACAGATGAAGTGCACTCCGAAATGCGAGCCCAATAATTCAGGTTCAAGACGCAGTACTTTTCCTGCCTTCCCACGTTTAATTCAGTGAGTCCCATCACCCATGCACCAATCAATGTATAAATGTGTCACATAATTAAACGTAAATCTTGTAGTAGACTTGTAGTACAAATATTTACTGTATTTAAATAAGAAAATAATGTTCGAATTTTTTATTGTGTACCAAGAGCATATGCTAAGAAGTCGTACTAGTTTAATTGTCAAATTTTTATTAGTAAGAATTTCATTAATAATGATGGCCCCCTGCAATCAAATACTCCCTCCGTCCCACAATAATAATCTCTTTTGAGAGAATTTTTTTTTCCTATAATACATGTTGGATATTTTAGTGTAATTGGATTGATTAGTTGATCAATGTAATCGTAATATTACATCGAACAAGTCGGGTGAGTGCGAAGTGCACACTTTGTTCGAGTTTATTATGTTTTCAGTATTATTGTGTCTTGTGAGACATGTCCATTGGCATTGGACACATCTGTTGGAAAAGATGTGTCTGAGGCATGACCATTGGCATTAGACAAACCTGTTGGAAAAGATGTGTCTATTAGCATTAGACATGACTCTTATACTAAGATATATCTATTGGCAAAATACTGAGATGTGTCTATTGGCAAAAGACACATCTGTTGACATCTATATAAAGGTGTTGCATTGATCATTTTCAGGACAGGTTCATTTTTGGAAATACACAACAAAAACACATTCTCTCTTCTTACAGAATTTCTGACATTATCCGATTGAATTATTTGGGTGAACCACAAATAACTTCAATCTGAAAGTGTTCACACGACTTCAGAAAAATCCAAGTTATTATGGGAAAAGGCCCCTTGTATCACAATTTTATGCTAAAATGCCCAAAATATCACTATTCAGAAAATGGCCCTTCCTATCACAAACAAACGCAAGAAAACCATGCGTTTCTATTTTTTTAAATTTTTTCTACAGCCACGCAACATAAACAAGCGTTTTTGGATTTGCTAATGTGGGGCTCGCAGGGGCAAAATTTATAAACGCAAACTATGCATGCGTTTCTTAAAAAAAAAGATTAAGCAAACTTAGCAACGCAAACTATCAATGCGTGCCTTAAAAAAATAAAAAAAAAATAAATTGATGAAACTCATAGACGCAAAGTGATATTGCGTTTCTTAAAAAAAATTAAAAACGCAAGAAAAACTTGCGTTTATGAGTGATACAAAGGGCCATTTCAGCGAGATGTGAGATTATGGGCCATTTCACTCTAGATTGTGATAGTAAGGGCCATCACTCAGTTATTATCACCCTATTCCCCAACAAAGATTGAAGTTATCTATTTTCTGAAGATGGCGAACGCAGAATCTGCAAAAGATATGATAAGCAAGTTTGCAAAATTGGACAAGTTTGAGGGTCAGGATTTTAGAAGATGGAAGAAGAAGATGCATTTTCTATTGACGATGCTAAAGGTTGTATATGTTTTGAGTACCCCCATTCCAGAAGTGATTGAGGATGAAATCGCTGAACAAACAAGGAAGCGTTGCAAATGGGAAAACAATGACTACATCTGCCGCGGTCACATCTTAAACGGTATGTCTGATTCCCTTTTTGATATATACCAAAATATTGAGTCGGCGAAAGAATTGTGGAATTTTCTTTAATCCAAGTACATGGCAGAAGACGCTTATAGTAAGAAGTTTCTGGTCAGTAATTTTATGAATTATATAAAATGGTCGATTCTAGACCGGTGATGGAACAATACAATGAATTGTTAAGGATTCTGGGACAGTTTGCCCAACATAATTTGAAGATGGATGAATCTATCTCAGTTTCTGGTGTTATAGACAAACTACCACCACCATGGAAGGATTTTAAACACTCCTTGAAACATAATAAAGATGATATGACTCTGGTTCAACTTGGAAGTCACTTCAGAATTGAAGAGGCTTTGAGGACTCAAGAAATTGAGAATAATCCTTAGGGAAAGAACCAAGTCGGTAACTCTTTTGTGAATATGGTTGAAGATGGTGGATCTTCCAAGAACTCTAAGAATGGCAAGGGTGATAAATGAAAGTTTAAAGGAAACAACAACAATTCTTCCAACAAAAGGCCTAAAATGGCATGTTGGAAGTGTGGCAAACCTGGACATTTCAAGAAGGATTGTCGGGTTGGTAAATGTAACACCCCCTTCCTAAAATGGGAGGAAATATTACTTAAAATCCATAACCTGCAACAGAACACTAAAATAATCTCTAAATAAATGATTAAGTCTAGATAATGCTAGAAGTCCATAAGTCCTAATCAATGGAATAAGGGTAGCTCTCCATCAGATCCCCCTAAGCACCTGCCATAAAAAGAATACGGCATGAGCCAATCGCCCAGTACGGATTTGGAGTACAGTTTATAAAACAGAAAAACAGTTATGTATATTTGACAGTTTATAATAAAACCTTTATTTTAAAATATGCATGGCTGAATCAACGAGGGGTTAGGATATTTCATACCGAGATCAGAACAGATACAGATACACACATCATAGGGTACCTAATGTGTGCAACAAATCGGATAACGTGTACGGCATATACAGCATCACCGCCAAATCAAATCACAAATCAAATCAAATCTAATTTGGGTGCACCCACGTATCCTGAAACAAATATCAAAATGCGCAAAAGCTCGCCACCTGAGCTATCAGAAGGATACGCCGTGACCAATCACACTGCCACGGAAGTGTCATGTCACTGGTGCCGCAATGACATGGATGTAGTACCCCTACAGCTGGTTAACTCGGTATACCCTATATCGCTAAGGGTTCAAAATAAATATTTCACAAAATCTTTTAAATCACATAAAACAAATATTTCAAATATTTCCAAACAGATATTTTAAGCATTTCCGAACAGATATTTCAATACAAATCTTATTAAAACTCGCAGAACAGGTATTCAAATATTTTTCAAAACAGATTTCTTTTAAAATATTTTTCAGAATCAAAACAGTCAAATCAGATATAAACAGAGTAAACAGATTTGAGGGTAAAACGAATCAGTTATATAAATTCAGAATTAAGAATAGCACTAAATAAAAAGGAGAGAGAATCCGTACATCAAAAATATCAACTAAAATACTAACGAAATTCGCAACGATCCTCTAAACCTCCGGTCCACGATCTATATATAAAATATAATTTATAATTAAAACACATTCTTTTTATATTTAATCATTAAATACATTTCTATTATTAAAATATTAATAACCTATAATTCGAGTTTACCAGTACATGAATTAACCAGCCATCACAACCATTCGAAACAATTTGTTAACTCGAATAACTTGTAGAAGGGGGGGGGGGTTGAATACAAGTTATATAATCGTGTCTGATTGCCTGTGTAGAATGATATTCAAGTAATAAAACTCGATTAGATTTACAAACATCTTCACCTCTCTGATCTGAAGCTGCAATATGATCATCTTGTCCTTCACCAGTATTCTGTGTACTAACATCTACAAATCCTGACGCCTCCTTAGATTGATCAGATACTGTTGATGTCTCAATTCTAGCTGATATTGGAAGTACATACAAAGGAATACTTGGATCATTAGAAATATCTTCTGGTACTGATGGTATAGAAGTTTGTCTTAGCCTTTCACCTCTTCTGTTTATAATTCCTGCAAGCCTTTCTTTTTGCTTCTGAGCTTTAACTTCTGGCTTTGAGTTGTGATTTGCTAAGTCATTCTTCTCATACATCTTGATAAAAGAATAAGTACCAGCATCCATACCAAGATTATCAGACCAAGATTCAGGAAAAACCTGATCCCAGAAATCAAACGATGGTTATTTCCTAATTTTCTCTCCCTCACTATGGAGTTGATCATCCATACCCTCATTCTCACTTTGACTATCTAAATTCAACACTCTTTCTACCTCTCCTTTTGCCTGGTCAGGAGGCAGCCGCTCTGATTGTGGATCAATATCCATCTTTTCAAGTGTATCACTCAAATTTGGATAAGTGCTCTCATGACCTACAGAAAAATAGAGTTTAGAAGAAGTTTTTATACCTGAACTCACATGGAGAGAGGGTTCCTCATTTGGCATGGGGCTTGAGGTTTTCTCCAAGGAGAGAGCTGCTATAGTCCCTGAACCCTTACAATCACCTTCTTTCCTTCCAGAGACTACAGGCTCCATTATACCACTTTTAGGTTCTCTACTAGACTCTGATGTCTTCAGTGATACTTCATTAGACACCATAGTTAGTATGTCACCGTCTTTAAGTGTTGTTTGCTGAGACTCACTGATAAGTGGAGTTTATATCCACTTGGAGCATTCTATAATGGCTTAAATTGATTGTCTTGGGCTCAAGTTTCTTGTAGTTTTGATGTGTTTTGTTTAGTTGTGCAGATTTACAAGGATGTTGATTATGGTGGATGTTTTTGTCATTTTTGGAGATTTAATTTATTAAAATTCGGATTTATTGGGCTGCACGCGTGAGATTCACTGTTTGGGCCATATCTTGAGTTCTAGAAGTCGGTTTTGGGCGATCTTACTATCCACGCGAAGATAACGAGATTATCTATCATTCTAAAGTGGTCCAGAGGCCCAATTGCAGCTGGAACGTTCCAGAATTACTGAAGAAAAGACAGCTGCGAATTTCCCTTTAAATCAGAATCAGTTTAGGAAACGTACTTCTATTATAATTCTGATTTGGTATTTTTTTGTTGGGCAAGATGTCTAGAGCCTATATAAACACATCCAACCCTTGTAATTTAAGATCATTATTATTATCATCATTAAGAGTAGAACCATTACATATCAATTACTTAGGTTTATTTGTATATTTTGATACTTTGTTTTTATCATGGTTTCATCAGATCCCATGATGACGAGAGGTTCAATTATGAGCTAATCGTTGTCATGGGATTCTAACGGATTTATTTATGGAGCTTTAGTATCTTGATTGCTTTAAAGATCTGTGTGTGATGTATATCTGATATCCTCGTATGGTTATGCTTAATTGATAGATGCGTCATGAACATCTAATTTGTTAATCTCTTGTGAAGTGAAAGTGGATCTTGAGATTTAGAACTTGCCATGCTAGCATAGGTTCATGATTGTTATCAACATGATTCGTAGTATGAGATGAGAATACTTATATTGCCCTATGTGATCTTTATGGATAACTTGCTCTTCAACCGTTATGTTTTCAAATTCTATGGACATATAGGGTCTAAGCATAATTGGTGTCTATTCATCTTCTATCTCTTTTGTGGATGTATGTTTAGTTTGGTATACGTATACTGAGAAGTAGCGTGTACTTGTTTCGTGTTATCCGATCAGATATCATAACCATTGCATATAGTGATTAAAGGCGTCAGATCTAAGCAAAGTATTTAATGAAGTTAGGATTCCATGGTTCTTCTTGCAGAAGTAATTAGATTTCAATTCTTGCTAGTTAGTTAATTTATAGTTTTGTTAATTTGCTTTTTAGTTAATTTAGATAGTTAAAAACCATATTTGTTATTTGTCTTAGCAGTGCATAATAACTATACACTGTTGCATAGGTGCATTTACTGAATTAAAACCATAACCAGATCCCTGTGGGAACGAATTTGGACTTAACCTTATATATTACTTGTGACCACGTACGCTTGCGTGTTTTAGTGTAAACAAGTTTTTGGCTCAAGGTGGATAGACTCTGACTGAATAATATTTGTTTGATCTTCAAGAAAACCAGTCAAAGTTATTCCTCCCATATCATAGGGTTTCTCACTTGCAATTTCAGTCATCACAGAAGACCTTTCAACATCAGCTATCACAGCTCCTGATTCATCCAACCTCTGACTAGATGGTTCTTGTATTGCAGTGACTGTGATCTGATCTTTCCTACTATCCACCACTGGTGCAATAGTATCTTCTGTTGACTGCATTCCTCTATCTACTTCCTCCTGTTGTTCACCTTGAGCTGAAGCATCTTCAATAATGACATCCTTGTCAAATAAATATGTATGAAGTGATTGAAGTGCAACATGCTTCGAGAGTCCAAATTTCTTGACTAATTGTCTTCTGACAGATACATAGAAATACATCTTCATTAAGTCAAGTCTTTGATGTAGAAGTCCATATTAATCTGGAAATAAAAGTTTTGGTACTCTTTCAACCAGAAAATCTAGAACAGGCCTTGACAACTTCACTTTGAGAGAAATTAGTCCCATAGCCAGTCTGTATGATAATATAGTTTCCCATGAAGAATCAATATCCAGATCTCTATGGTCATTTGCTGACTTGATTGTAGCTTCATTTGTAGAGACCTGCATGATATTAGTTGGACTAGACTCTGTGTGTGTAGGTGACAATTGAATTTTTCTCCTTGTTCTCCTAGTATAGTGAGCAAAAGATTTATCCTGAGAAGACTCAAGAGGTGTAGACACAGAATTGATCTTGGGATGAAATTTTTTTTCAATAGACACAGTCTTTTGAGAGACAGTATCCAGTAACTGTTTTCCCTTTTTAAGTACTACAGTCTTTTGAGAAACTGCAGCCTGGCTGTGACTAGGTGCTTCATCTCTTTGTCCTAGCTTAGAAAGTCGAATTGCAGCCTTCAATTTTTCTCTCTCAGTAAGAGATATATTATCATCATCTTCACTAGAACTACTACTACTTGACACAACAAATCTTCTCTTCCTTACAACTGATGTCTTTTGAGAAACACCAGAGGTTGGTTTCTTTGAAACAATAGGCTGTGGATTAAAACTTTGTTCTTGAATTGTTTCAGAGACTATAATGTTTTGGGCTACTTGGGTAGACACAGGTGGGTTCTCCTCCAAATGAGATTCCTGAGCCATTTCACCACAAAAAAAGAAGAATTGTAGAGAGTAGGAAGATGAGTTTTAAGAATTACCTGAACATGATGTGGATAATGAATTGCAGGTATTTCATCTAGATTCTTTTCATTGTCCTTCTTTATAATGTCAGAGAAAATTCTCTTTTGTTGTACATAAGAAGAAACACAATGTTCTCTACCAAATCTAGTTTCAACATCAGGAATAAAATGGTTAATAAACATTTGTATAAATCTATGATAATAAACCATTTTCTTGTTTTGATCTCTTAACCCAAGTTTAATACACATCTGACTTAAGATAATGTGACCAATGTTAATTACTCTGTCATAAAGCAAACTGTAAGCAATATGTAAAGTAACAGAAGTAATTTGATCAAAAGAACTACATTTACCAGTAAAGCATTTAGCTAATTGATCAAAGAAGAAAGACCATTCTTTCCTAAGACAAGATCTTCTTAATTGGCTCATGTTATCTACAGGTCCATTATAACCTAATGCAGATAACATAGTTCTAACATCATCATCAGATGGTACATTCTCATAATTCAAACTAACAGGTAAGTGAAGTACTGAATTAACAACAGATTCAGTAATATCAAAAGAATCTTGTTTAAAATGCAGAACAATCTTACCTGATTGACTTTGAGTAGAATCAATTACCTCAGCATTCTCCCAAGCTTGTATAACAGCTGCTTGATTAATTTGTGGAGATGCTATCAATGCATAACTTAATGGTCCATACTCCAGAAAGTTCACGATTGGATGAAAATCAGTTGACACTCCTTCCTTGTTGGTGATAGCTGCTACATGATTGTTTGTCATAAAATCAAAGTCACCAAACTTGAAGGCTACTGATTTAGGTAATCTTCTTTGAGCTGCCATTTTTGACCTGAAAAGAACTTGAAAAATTCTTGAAATGAATTAGTGATTTTGAAAACTCGAGAGTGTTTTTGCTTTAGAGAATGTAAAATTAGAGAAAGCAATTACACGATTAAAGTTTCAAAACAAATATATTTCACAAATCTTTCAGACCACTATCCCACGTCGACACGTAGATTGACAGGTGTCAGTCCCTGAAAAGTGCGGTTACTCACGATTTTTGGAAAATAAAATCCAAAATTGATTTTCATGAATTAAATCAGGGTATTATCAAGATAAAAAATCAATACTGATCAGCTTCATTTTCTTGTTGTGACCTCTCATCAAAATAATCACAAAATGCAATGTGATTTAAAAATAATAATTCTCAAATCCTGATGATCACACTTGAAATCCTGATCAATATCATCATGATTCCAGAGACTTAAATGGAGTTTCCACGTGGCATTTTTCTTTTATCTGAAAAAGAAATAAACAATTAATCTGAACAAAATCAATTGGTTAGATGTAACACCCCCAGATCCAGGGTCAGGGATCTGGTCGTTACGGTCTCAATATCCAACCACAAAACCAACATAATTTAAATTACAACCTTGTGACCCAAAACAACAACATAAAACACACCCGTTATAGTCCCAGAGATGAAATCAGAGTAACCAACAATATTATTAATCACAAGTTTGAGTTCTTACAACCCAAAG
This sequence comes from Kitagawia praeruptora, assembly GCA_037693485.1. Classification (NCBI taxonomy): domain Eukaryota; kingdom Viridiplantae; phylum Streptophyta; class Magnoliopsida; order Apiales; family Apiaceae; genus Kitagawia; species Kitagawia praeruptora. The sequence continues at coordinate 66,169,426 of CM075351.1, forward strand.
AATTACAATTGTACAATTACATACTCTTTGCCATCCATTAATAGATACCATAATATAAATACATTTGAGGCTCAATTGCTAACAACTAGCCTACCAGTAGTTGCATCCTCAACAAAGGTAGCCAAGACCTTAGCGGTAAACCTCTGACGGTTGACACCTGCTTACGTTGTGTGCGCCTTGCGCGGCCATCTGATCTAGCTGTTGTTGTGATATAAATAAATAAAGCAAGGGTGAGCAATAGCCCACCAGAAATATAATTGAACAGTGATAATATATAACAGTCCAAAATATCTTTGAAACCATATGCCATGCATTAACGATGTAGTACCAATATAAGGTATGAGATGAAGTTACAAGGTAACTCAAAAATATATTTGTTTTGAATAAATATCTGCTATGCAAAAGATAAGCAAGATATTCTCAATTATCATAAAAGAGGAACTTGCAGGAAAAATATTGCAATTCCGGTTTCAACACTTTTTCACCTTGCCAACACCAACAGTGTTGCAGAAATTTCTCACTTTTAGAAGATGAACTAATACGGGAGCATTGCCGCGCCAGATGCCCTGACGTTTACGATGATCAGTCGTATGTCATGCATCTCATCAGTCGTTCTCTACATGTAGAAGGTAGCTCCGACGGAATTACTTATCTACCGCCCTCTGGAACTCCTCAGCCAACGGTTGGGCTATTGCTGGACCGGCGCCACTCGGCCACTTACGCGTCTCCTAGTTCGAATATCATCCATGACTCTGAAACGTAAAGTTCGTTCCCCTTTTCCCCAAGTGTAACACTTGTTGATAGGACTCCACAAAGTAGTCGTATCTAATTGGAAAGGAAAATTCACCAATATTTCCCAAGCTGATGCTTGTTAATGGATATAAACTTGTTACATCAATCATACCCCTCGAGCGTTGAGGAGGTAACCAAAAGGCTCATATCGATGCTTGAAAGAATCAAGATGTGAGTGACAAGATAGTTTTAGCAAGTATAGGACCGGGCAGTCCAATAAATAACATCTCCAAGTGAGGTCCCCTTATATAATTTTTGGAAGTTGAGCGAGTATTTAAATCTTCTTATAAGATAGATTTAAATGAAAACAAAGTTTTGGGAACCTCCCCTTGATAAAATAGTCATAAAAGACTCCGAAATATTTTACATAATATCTGAAGGTGAAAGATAGTCTTTGAATAATATGAATTATTATAGAAAGAACTTAAAAGAATTTAAATAAATATTCCAAGAATATTTATTTTATCAATAATAATTAAGGGATATGATTAAATCATAATATTTCTCGTAAGTAATCCTCAAATAAATATATAGAATCGTTTACTGAATAATTCTCTTCTTTAAATGAATATTCAATATAATATTCATTAATTAAATAAAACTCAAGTAAATATTTAAAATAATATCTAAATAAATCAAACCTTAAATGAATATTTGAAAATAATATTCATTTAATAAATAATATTCTAAATGAATACCCAAATAATATTCTTAGTAATCAAAACTTTAAAGGAATATTCGAAGCAATATTCCTTAAGTAAATAGAACTTCAAATGAATATTTTAACATAATATTCATCAAGTACATAATATCTTAAATGAATATTCAAAATAATATTCATCAAGTACATAATATCTTAAATGAATATTCAAAATAATATTCATCAAGTACATAATATCTTAAATGAATATTCAAAATAATATTCATTTAATAAATAACTTCCAAATGAATATTCAATTGATATTCATTAAACAAATAATATTCTAGAAAAAATATCCAAATGATATTCATTTAGTAATCGAAACCTTAATATTCGAAATAATATTCCTTGAGTAATTAGAACTTCCAAAGAATACTTTTGAAATAATATTTATCAATTACATAAAACTTAAATGAATATCCGAAAGTGATATTCATTTAATGAATAAAATTCCAATGAACATCAAAGTAATTATTCATTAATAATCAAATCTAATGAATATTCAAAAATAATATTCATTTAATATTTCTCGACTGAGATAATACTCAACTAACATTTCTCGAAAGATTTCCAAGTATTTGATACTTTTATGGAAATATAAATAATGTTTAATAATAACATTCCTCAAAAAGAATACTAATCTGTCGCTGGAATCCCTCCGGGTTTCCACGACTACATCTATATCTCAAAATACCGACTCCCGGTCTATATTTAAAGAATACATATCATATGCCCTTCACTAAGGGTCCTACCAAAACAATCATGCTTATATCTGATAATCCATATCTAGTCTATAAGCGAATATTAATTCAGGGAACAAGTATTCCAATATACTTGAAAGTAGACATGCATGCTATGGCATATGTATACAACAATCATCATATATATATTATCACAACAACAGTTCCAAGTATTGGAAACTTGCCTGAGAATCGAGTGCGGGTAGGGGTAATGTGTCCCGGGTCAGCTCGACAATCTATAAACAATCAGAATATTTAAGATTAACCACTTAACGCTTATTAAAAGGCTAAGTATAAACTCTACTTAAATCGAAACATGTTTTCGAGTTATCTCGATACGTCTCTTTTAGTGTAACTCTTTTTATCACCGATACGATCCGACATTCGTTCATTATCAAGACATGTCATCATGCTTATACTTGGTATATACTTAAGTCGTACAAGTTCTAGGGTCGGTCGTTTACGAATCAAGATTATACCTCGAGTTCTATCGCCCGTTTTCTAAGTTATAACCAAAGTCATACTTTTAAGGGGTTCGTTCGCGTTTAATCTCGATTCGAACATTTTTATAAAATCGAAAAACGATCTTTTTAATACGAGGTATTTTCTCACACTATCCTTATGATCTCTAATTTTTAATTATCAAGATTCGCCACTGATTTCGTGGTAATAAAGGGATCCAATTTCAGTTACGAACTTTCGTTTACGGTTTCGAACCACTTTTACGAATTTAATCATAACTCCTAAACCGTAAATTGAAATGCTTCGATTCTTTCGCCAAAGTGATATATGTTCAAAAATCTAGCAGTAGGGTTCATTATCTTGCCAAGAACAGAGAGTTATGGCTACTGTCCAGTTCGGGTTCTTAGTGTTAACGAAAATCGGGCATTACGACGGCTATAAATCGAACGTTCTACTAATCGTAACACTAAAACCAAGCCACACCGGGCATCCATACAACTTATTCACATGATTTCTCATCCCAAAATGTCCAAGAACATCTTACTTAACCATCATAATCATTGAATCTCTTAATCAACAAAACTAACTACATAATCATGCTTTAATCATCACCATAACCATACTAATTCAAAACTATCAAGAACATCATTAAAACTCAAAGTCAAACTAAGGGTTCATGAGGTTTATACCTTCCTTGTAGAGTGTTAAAGACCTTGCTAAGCCTTGTATAGTCCTTGTATACCCTTTACCAAGCTTAGATCATCCAAGAAATCAAGATCCAAGAATTTTGTTCTTGAAAATCACTATTCACCCTCATCTTCAAGGATTTATTTGAAAATGGAAAAAGTGGTGTTTGAGGCTAAGATTTTTAGGAGATTACTTTTATGAAATATAGGACTCACAATAAAATTTACAAGATCAAGTGATGGTTGGAAGTATGATTTTGATCTTGGAATTACCAAGAAAGCCGAATGGGAGAGGAAGAGAGAGTTTGGTGTTTGTTGCTTGGTTGCTCTTGAAAAATAATGCATAAAGTGATGTGGTTTGATAATATCTCATGTAAAGTGGCTTTATTAAAGTGATGATGCACTAGATGAGGTTTTTAGTAAGCCATGTGTTGATCTTTTGGTGGTTTAAGGCTAACCAAGTGGTTTGTGTGCTAAGTACTTGGTTGCCTTCTAATTGATCTAGTTCCTTACTAGTTACTAGATATTTTCTAGTAGCTTGCACAAGACTCTTGCTCCCTCTGCTTGTTTCTTTGTCCGTTCATTGCTTAATTCGTTGATCGTTCGAGGGAATAACTCATTCGTTTCTAGTTAGGGTTTTACCGAAAACCTTCTTAATAATTCTAATACTATTCTTCATCTTTCTTAATACTTCTCGAATTTAAATTCCTTAATTCCCTTTTATAAATCCTTAAGTCTTGCAGTGTCTAGGGAAATCTCGGAGAAAATAAAAGTGCTCTTTTTCTGAATCCGACAGCTTTTACATACACTTATTTTCCTCCTGGATCACTAATACGAACTCAGAAATCCGTTCCGAATACCGGGTATAACATTATTATAATAATATTCCAAATTCCACCAAAATCACTATTCATCACTTATTTTTATTTAATTCCTATAATTAGGAAAATGAACCTGGTTCACCCTCGAGTGTTCCTTAACCTTTTTACGGAACCGCTGGGCTTATAATAGATATTGATTTGGATGACATGAGGGTATCTATTTCTCTCTTAGGGAATCTTATCTTAACTTTCTAGGAGATATATTATTCTAATCTAAGTTATCACCCAATAGCATCCTTCAGGCCATATAACCTTGGAATATATATCCTTTCATTATTCATTCTTTAAGGCCAGTATTACATTGTAGTTGTAACCACTGTTCACTCTTACATCAATATATAATAAAAGTTTTAATTCTACCAAAAAATCTGGGTTCTTACAGTCTCCCCTCCTTAAAAGGATTCCGTCCCGGAATCAGGTAGAAGACAATTGGGTACTTGTTGGTTATTTCGCTTTCCAATTCTCTGGTCGATTCTTACACATTCCAATCTTTCTAAAGCACATCATACTGGTGTTACAACACACCCTTTATCCGTTCTACCAATTCTTTGATACTTTTGCATGACGCATTATCCGGTATACGCTCTTGTCCGGTCTTATACTATTAACCTTATTGGTACCTGCAGTGACTTCGGTATCACTATCGCGCTACGAATTTGGAGATAACCTTACTCGTACTACGTTCTGGATCGCTTTTAATCTTCGCAATCTCGATCAATATATAGAATTAGAGGAATTTGTTGAGAGATCACTATGATCAATGAACATTTGTTATATTGCATAGTTAGTACAAAAGGGGGCCAGCCTTTAGTACTTGACAAGCAATTAAACAATTAATGGCAATCCACTTAGACTCCTATCACACAGACAGAGAGTCACGTAGCATTACCTCCCCTCCTTAAAGGGTTGTTCTTCTCAATTTAGAAGAAGATAAATAAGGGAGAAGAAAAGGAAAGAATTTCAAAGAATTGTATAAGAAAACTTTCAAGATTGTCAAAAATATCATACTTAGAATTTACCTCCGAACTATAGAGGTTTATTAGAGAAGAAAATAATCATATTCGTATCAAATTCCACTTTTTCGTAATCTCACATATCACATGTCCCTGCTATTCTGTCCATCATTCTATGGACCTATACTCTTGCTTGATATTAGCACCACTTACTTTTTGGAAAATCCTTCAACCTCCCAGGTTAAATCTTGGATTTCCCGCTTGACATTATTATTACTCACATTTCACGCCCCGACACTGGCTCTTTCATACTCATAATTCTAACACTATCAGGTTGTCATTCCGAGTGCTCGTTAGGAAAAACCCATTCATCAATCCATTCATAACATTTCTTGCTTCACATTCCATAATTATTTCCCATTCTTTTCTTTATCAATCACATCCATCTTATCATCTAGTTCTCATTCACTTCTGTTATTGAACTCCACCATCACCTTATTAGGGGAACGCGTGTTACCTTTATTCAATATACGTGGCACGTTTGTGGTCAAACTTTCCTTTGTTCAACCATCTAGATTTCACTTTCTCATTCCATGAGTCTCTTTTATTACTCAATCAAACTATTCCATATTTCCTCGGATTTTCCAAACTTAAAAGGAGTCAATTCAAGATCCTCTAGGAAAACAAAATAATCACTATTCCCTATCCATAGGGAATGCTTCCTGAACTTGACGTAGATATTACATGGAGCAGATAAAATTGCAGGAAAGCTTCCAGCATCGCAGCTGGAACAGGCTGGTGAGATTATTAATCATATATCTCCGGTAGAAGACTAAAAGCTTAGCGGTTTGCTTAATCGCTTGCCAATCTCATAATTCTCTATCTTGTTTGCACAGAAATACACCAACATAAACTTGCTTGTCATTCATCATCGTGCCATTTGACTTATCAGTATTTGTACCATCTCTGTTTTTGGTCATCTACTACCAATTCCTTGTTACTTAACTTTCCCCCACTCATTCCAAAGGAAAGGCGAGTCTCTTGGGGAATTTGGTCTGGCCTGTCGTAGAGCCTCATAATGTCGATGATGTGCTACTGGCAACATTAGGAATCGAATCTTTACTTAAACTATTCTTATAGTTAATCCTGACACAATCATTAGACGGGATGTAACTTCCTCTACCACATTATGACCATCGAGGTCCTTACATTATCATTCTATTTCTTTGGTATGAGCATTTATACTTACTCCCCTATACTTAAAGTGTCGGCCACCTCGTTGACCTTTCCTGATTATAATAATTTCTTGAGATCCATGTTTTCTGGATCTATTCCAACTCAGGGTGGAAGCATTCTCCCTTAAATTCTGCTGAATGAGAGAAAACATCTATCAGTCTTTTCCAAAAGTCATTGCTTCCACCTTTCTAGTGTGAACTTTACTACCAATACTCCCAATCATACCTAGGATATTTCCTTACTTAAATCCCTTCTTGTTTTAGGATAATCTCAACCTTATTGGTTCAATCCATACTTTCTCATGGTTTCACCCCTAATTCCTCTGGCCGTATTGTTACTATGTCATACATTCCTTACCAAACTTCCCTTTCTGAAGTTCAGAACATTACCTCTTCCCTTATAGGGTTCCTTAGGTCATCCTCATCATTCATCCTATATTTTCTGGGTACAGGGTATATCAAACATCATTAACCAATTCTATAACGATTCTGTCTATGTACTTTTCGAGACTCCTTTCCACAATTCCTTATAGGTTATTGATACCTTGGTCGATTCAACTTATATCGTCTGATTTCACAGTGCCTATTGTTAGGGGTGATGCTATTCTTTGTGCATCCCCCAGGGTTCGTCTTAATATATGGACATTCTATGCTCAATTCTAGTTTCAAGGAATACTTATATCCTGTACTTGGCAATTCAATCATATATCCTTAATAAGGGTCTCTTTTAATCATTCTCATCTTGATAGTCTATAGGTAGACTAATGCTAACCTCTTCTTTCAAACGAATGTTAGTCTATATGACCTTCCAAAAGACAACACATGTCTATCTGCTCTTTCTTACAGAACTTGGTAATGGTAGCAAGGATGTTCTGGAAGATATTGGTCGTGTTCAACGTGAATCTCTTAATGCCTAATGCTCCTCTTGAGGACACTAAGTTTCAGATAACATTTTTGCATCATACTGCACCATCTCTGACAATCCTCATAAACTTTACTGGTCACCATCCTCATTCCTAACACATCCATGGTATTTATAAAATCCATTATCATGTATCTCAATTCGTTTTATATCAAAAGTCCTTGCGGTTGGCGCTTGATTAGAAGCCACCCCGATATATCCTTTCATTGCTGGTCTAGTTAATTGTTAATCCTTTGTGACTTGGCCTCAACTTGCCATACTAAAACATGTGAGTTAGGGGTCGGCTAATAGCATTACTTTTCTAGCAATTGCTGGCATAGTGCCTTCTACTTTGATACCTTTTGATCTTTTCAAAACCCTTCTCCATATAAGTCTCAATCGACTTCTCGGTACCGTCTCCGGTCACCTTTCCTTTATATTTTTTTTTCTTTCAGTTAATTTTATCAATTCCACGTACCACAAAAGCTTAACACTTCTGGCATAACAACCTTTTCATTTAAGTCAATCCCAGAATTTCTCAGTCCGGCTTGTTTCTTAATTACATTCAACTTCATAATTTTATCCCTACATTCAACTGTAATAATCGGGGTATGTCTACCCACCTGTATAGCGGCTACTTTACCCAATCCGTAGGGTTCACTCCAGTTTCCACTCTCTTCAATGACGTCTTTTGATAATCAGAAAGACAAGGTTTGCCAAAATTCGTTGAGTTCCTTTCCAGAATTTGGGAAAATTTCAGTTAATCTATTCACCCACTAGTAACATGCCACATCTTCCCGATACATATTCGTCCTATTAGTCGATACTACCAAATACCAGTCTTCTTAACAACTAGTCTCAGAAGGAACACTACCGTCGGGGTTAGTCGTTCCTCAACATTGGCACTACCAAGGCCATCCGAATCCGATGAACTACGCTGTCTAAATGTATTCGAAATTACGCTGTCGTGCTGCATAAGTGCAGACCTATACCTGTATGAGTTGCATCATAATATCTCCCAAAGTTTCCTTCTTCCATTAGGCAATGCCAACCCTGGTCATCACCAACTTTACCTTTAGCTCCAGGAAGATCTTCTCACGTTTATCTTGTCCATTCAAACTTTTATTCTCATAATAAGTCGGGTTACGGGACTACACTTTCTGTAAAGTCCTGAGCAAATCTTTGGTAATACCTTGTGAATTTTATGAAATTTCTCACCTTTGCCAGTGTGGTTGGCCAATCTTTATTTGAAACTGTCTTTAACTTGGTAGGGCCGACCAACACTACTCTTATTGATCATGTGTCCTATTGCTGGACTTCATTTTGCCAAAACTCTTATTTCGAGAACATGTCCTACACCTGTTCTATCAGGTTGCACCTAGAAGCATTCTCAATTACATCTCGACCACTGCTCGCCTTGCCTAATCCATTTATGATTCAGTGTCAGAATAAACTTAAGGTAACTACCATAATCCATTCAAGGAAAAGAAAGAATTTAATATTCTTCTGAAACACATGCAACTAATGTTTCTGGTTCATCATTTCACTGAATTGAACTGAACTTATACTTGGTTTCTTGACGATAGCCTCATTACTAGTTTATCATAGACTCACTGGTCTTTTAGTCTTGTAGGTTCTGAGATCATTGTCTTGCTTACTATTTCCTTATATACTTTATTCAATCATGCCATCACCTTTCAATGTCTTTATTTTCTAAGTTGATCCATTCATAAAATGGACATTTCCTTGAACCCAACCACCTCATCAATCTAAGTTTGACTTTACAAATTATCACTCATGAAATCTGCCTTCTCATGGCGAATTATCCTTAACCACATTCACACTAATTCATTTATCTGAAGATATGGTACTTGCCACCTATGTCTTAACTGTTCCTAGGGACTCTGTTCCCCGTCCTCTATCTGTGTCTTTGATAACCATGTGCCACTCTAACTCTTTTCTCATTAATCTGTAGGTCTCTAATGATTTTGGTTTTTATCTATCCCCATATAAGATCTCAAGTAATTCCTCAAATCCATCTTACCTGCTGGTACTTCATCTAGCAGTCCCGCTATGAATCCAATACGCATCTTTAATTCTCTTAATACTATCTCAGCTCTTTATGCTCACTTTTCTGAGCACTATACCTTAACTCTTACAGTCTCTCTGGCTGTAGCCCTCATTCCTTAAGTGTAAACTCCTTATACTTATCAATATTCTCCTCCTCTGCTGGAACCTCTTCCGGGTCCTCAGTAGGGTACTCTATCGAATCCACCATCCGATCTTCAGCATCAAAACAAGCATCATTGAGTTACTTCTCGTAATCCCCAAGGTCTATCGCCTTACTAGTCGATACAAGAACGAGCTAAGTCACTATCATGATACTTTAGGGTTCCCATAAGGGTTTTATATGTCAATACTACATTATGTAGTCTGACTATGAACTTGGCAAGAGTTCTTATTATCTTAATGAATTTATTGTTTTAATGTCGCATCATCTCTGGGATATATAACGCTCTCTCTGATACCATTTCTGTAACACCCCCAGATCCAGGGTCAGGGATCTGGTCGTTACGGTCTCAATATCCAACCACAAAACCAACATAATTTAAATTACAACCTTGTGACCCAAAACAACAACGTAAAACACACCCGTTATAGTCCCAGAGATGAAATCAGAGTAACCAACAATATTATTAATCACAAGTTTGAGTTCTTACAACCCAAAGAATTACAATTGTACAATTACATACTCTTTGCCATCCATTAATAGATACCATAATATAAATACATTTGAGGCTCAATTGCTAACAACTAGCCTACCAGTAGTTGCATCCTCAACAAAGGTAGCCAAGACCTTAGCGGTAAACCTCTGACGGTTGACACCTGCTTACGCTGTGTGCGCCTTGCGCGGCCATCTGATCTAGCTGTTGTTGTGATATAAATAAATAAAGCAAGGGTGAGCAATAGCCCACCAGAAATATAATTGAACAGTGATAATATATAACAGTCCAAAATATCTTTGAAACCATATGCCATGCATTAACGATGTAGTACCAATATAAGGTATGAGATGAAGTTACAAGGTAACTCAAAAATATATTTGTTTTGAATAAATATCTGCTATGCAAAAGATAAGCAAGATATTCTCAATTATCATAAAAGAGGAACTTGCAGGAAAAATATTGCAATTCCGGTTTCAACACTTTTTCACCTTGCCAACACCAACAGTGTTGCAGAAATTTCTCACTTTTAGAAGATGAACTAATACGGGAGCATTGCCGCGCCAGATGCCCTGACGTTTACGATGATCAGTCGTATGTCATGCATCTCATCAGTCGTTCTCTACATGTAGAAGGTAGCTCCGATGGAATTACTTATCTACCGCCCTCTGGAACTCCTCAGCCAACGGTTGGGCTATTGCTGGACCGGCGCCACTCGGCCACTTACGCGTCTCCTAGTTCGAATATCATCCATGACTCTGAAACGTAAAGTTCGTTCCCCTTTTCCCCAAGTGTAACACTTGTTGATAGGACTCCACAAAGTAGTCGTATCTAATTGGAAAGGAAAATTCACCAATATTTCCCAAGCTGATGCTTGTTAATGGATATAAACTTGTTACATCAATCATACCCCTCGAGCGTTGAGGAGGTAACCAAAAGGCTCATATCGATGCTTGAAAGAATCAAGATGTGAGTGACAAGATAGTTTTAGCAAGTATAGGACCGGGCAGTCCAATAAATAACATCTCCAAGTGAGGTCCCCTTATATAATTTTTGGAAGTTGAGCGAGTATTTAAATCTTCTTATAAGATAGATTTAAATGAAAACAAAGTTTTGGGAACCTCCCCTTGATAAAATAGTCATAAAAGACTCCAAAATATTTTACATAATATCTGAAGGTGAAAGATAGTCTTTGAATAATATGAATTATTATAGAAAGAACTTAAAAGAATTTAAATAAATATTCCAAGAATATTTATTTTATCAATAATAATTAAGGGATATGATTAAATCATAATATTTCTCGTAAGTAATCCTCAAATAAATATATAGAATCGTTTACTGAATAATTCTCTTCTTTAAATGAATATTCAATATAATATTCATTAATTAAATAAAACTCAAGTAAATATTTAAAATAATATTCACTAAATAAATCAAACCTTAAATGAATATTTGAAAATAATATTCATTTAATAAATAATATTCTAAATGAATACCCAAATAATATTCTTAGTAATCAAAACTTTAAAGGAATATTCGAAGCAATATTCCTTAAGTAAATAGAACTTCAAATGAATATTTTAACATAATATTCATCAAGTACATAATATCTTAAATGAATATTCAAAATAATATTCATCAAGTACATAATATCTTAAATGAATATTCAAAATAATATTCATCAAGTACATAATATCTTAAATGAATATTCAAAATAATATTCATTTAATAAATAACTTCCAAATGAATATTCAATTGATATTCATTAAACAAATAATATTCTAGAAAAAATATCCAAATGATATTCATTTAGTAATCGAAACCTTAATATTCGAAATAATATTCCTTGAGTAATTAGAACTTCCAAAGAATACTTTTGAAATAATATTTATCAATTACATAAAACTTAAATGAATATCCGAAAGTGATATTCATTTAATGAATAAAATTCCAATGAACATCAAAGTAATTATTCATTAATAATCAAATCTAATGAATATTCAAAAATAATATTCATTTAATATTTCTCCACTGAGATAATACTCAACTAACATTTCTCGAAAGATTTCCAAGTATTTGATACTTTTATGGAAATATAAATAATGTTTAATAATAACATTCCTCAAAAGGAATACTAATCTGTCGCTGGAATCCCTCCGGGTTTCCACGACTACATCTATATCTCAAAATACCGACTCCCGGTCTATATTTAAAGAATACATATCATATGCCCTTCACTAAGGGTCCTACCAAAACAATCATGCTTATATCTGATAATCCATATCTAGTCTATAAGCGAATATTAATTCAGGGAACAAGTATTCCAATATACTTGAAAGTAGACATGCATGCTATGGCATATGTATACAACAATCATCATATATATATTATCACAACAACAGTTCCAAGTATTGGAAACTTGCCTGAGAATCGAGTGCGGGTAGGGGTAATGTGTCCCGGGTCAGCTCGACAATCTATAAACAATCAGAATATTTAAGATTAACCACTTAACGCTTATTAAAAGGCTAAGTATAAACTCTACTTAAATCGAAACATGTTTTCGAGTTATCTCGATACGTCTCTTTTAGTGTAACTCTTTTTATCACCGATACGATCCGACATTCGTTCATTATCAAGACATGTCATCATGCTTATACTTGGTATATACTTAAGTCGTACAAGTTCTAGGGTCGTTCGTTTACGAATCAAGATTATACCTCGAGTTCTATCGCCCGTTTTCTAAGTTATAACCAAAGTCATACTTTTAAGGGGTTCGTTCGCGTTTAATCTCGATTCGAACATTTTTATAAAATCGAAAAACGATCTTTTTAATACGAGGTATTTTCTCACACTATCCTTATGATCTCTAATTTTTAATTATCAAGATTCGCCACTGATTTCGTGGTAATAAAGGGATCCAATTTCAGTTACGAACTTTCGTTTACGGTTTCGAACCACTTTTACGAATTTAATCATAACTCCTAAACCGGAAATTGAAATGCTTCGATTCTTTCGCCAAAGTGATCTATGTTCAAAAATCTAGCAGTAGGGTTCATTATCTTGCCAAGAACAGAGAGTTATGGCTACTGTCCAGTTCGGGTTCTTAGTGTTAATGAAAATCGGGCATTACGACGGCTATAAATCGAACGTTCTACTAATCGTAACACTAAAACCAAGCCACACCGGGCATCCATACAACTTATTCACATGATTTCTCATCCTAAAATGTCCAATAACATCTTACTTAACCATCATAATCATTGAATCTCTTAATCAACAAAACTAACTACATAATCATGCTTTAATCATCACCATAACCATACTAATTCAAAACTATCAAGAACATCATTAAAACTCAAAGTCAAACTAAGGGTTCATGAGGTTTATACCTTCCTTGTAGAGTGTTAAAGACCTTGCTAAGCCTTGTATAGTCCTTGTATACTGTTAGGTCGAATACACAATATATAATCAATTACCGTATGAATAAGTAACAAGAACACACGTTTTAACTCTTAAAACTGTTTGGAATTAATAATTCCTCTCTCGGTGATGTAAAGTATCACAGAGAGCTGCTTAGGTTACAAGAATGATATTCGTTCACGATGGATACCCTTCTAGGGTTAACCTAACTGTATTTATAAGATATACAGCTACGTACAATCGTAAATTGATTCTCCTAAAATTAAGCTATACAATTGATATCAATTACGATTGCTACACGTCTTCTAAGTCAACTCAATCTCTTTGACAGCTATCCAATCTTCAAAGATATCGCTTTCATATTAATATTAAATTAATCTTCAAACTCTGTTGACTTGTAGACGCTCCCAGTAGACAGACTTTAGCAAACTCTGTTCTCTCCACGCTAACAGTGTTTGCGCTTCCATGTATTCAGCTATCAGTGTTTACGCTTTCCTCTGTCAGCATTTGCGCTTCCAGCAATCAGCGTATACTCAAACTCTGTTACAACTGCTTTCAATAACAAGTTAAACTCTCTTTACCTGTAACACTTAAACACTGACATTAAATCACATCAATTATATCTAACAATCTCCCCCAACTTGTTCATTAGAAAAATGTACAAGTTCACAATAATTGATGATGTCAAAACTAACAAATAAAAACACAGTGTTTAACATATAATCAGAGTTTAAACTTAACTTAGCAAAATTTACAGAAAATACGAATTACTTACAAATTCTGTCTACCTAACCTCCTCAAGATCTGGAGTTGTTCTGAGATAATCAATCAACAATCTCCTTTCAGCATTTTCAAGCTCAATCTCCATAGCTTGCTTGATCTCTCTTAATTCTGGATCATTCTCATCAGTTTGAAAAATAGCAGCCCTGAGATCATAGATCTTGTTTCTTCTCATTTCATTTCCCAATCTGATGTACTTTAATTCTTCAGACTTTACATTGAAATCCAGAACTGTAATTCCAAGATCAGTCTTCAGCTTTGTAGTTCCCTTCTGCATTTCAATCAGATTCCCATTCCAGTCTCTGTACTTAGGAACATACTTTTCAGCAGACTTTGTTCCTGTAGCAATTTTAGCTTTCTGCATATACTCTCTTATAGAATTAGCAATAAGCTGTGTTCTTTGATTTCTAACTCTGAAGATATGCAAGACATACTGAAGTTCCTCAAATAATTTTAGTTTGATTGCTTCTTCATTCACTCTATACACTGACCCATCTGCCATAAAGTATAGTAGAAAGTGAATATCTAAGCTCCTTTGATGAACTACCTGAACTGACTCCAACTTGTCTAGATTTTCTTGAGTTATACCAGAACCAAGAGATACAAGTGCAGAAGGATCTCTTGGACTGTTACTAACCCTCAAATCTCTTCTTGAACCTAAGCCAGAAGTATTCCTGCCTGGTGGCTTTCCTGAACATGCAACATTATGTTGATATCCACCAGTCACTCCTACTTCTTCTTGCACTGGAATTTTTGGCCTTGAAAAACCAGGTAAGAGTTTACTTTGAGTCTGTACAACTTGTGTAGCAACAGAGGTTGTAGCTATCATTTTGCCCTTGCTCTCTTCACCAATTATCCCTTTTAACTTCAACTTAGCATCAAGAGAAGACTTTCTAACCAGCTTTCCAGTATCTTCTTCTTCTTCTTGAATACCAGATAGTTTTTCTTTGATTTCAATTCCTTTCATTACAGGCCTTGCAGACTTTGAAGCTTTAACAACTTTCTTCACTTTCTTGGACTTTTGAGCTTTTAAATACTCTTTCTGCAACAGCTTTTCTTCAGCTTGAATATCCTCAAGTGTAGCTTCAGCATTCTCTTCACGAAATAATTTTGCAGCCAATTCTTCATCTGTTTGTGGATTGTCAGAGAATGACAAATCCTTTGGCTTTGAACCAGAAGTACTCTGAGTATGTGAATCTATCACCAAATTTGGCTTTGACCTTGAAGACCTTCCATGTCCTTGTCTGAGATTTGCATTTCTAAAGCCCTTATCAGCATTGGTGCCTTCATCATCAAGATGATCTTTCTTTGACAGAGTTTGAGTTTGCTTACACTTGGTTTTAGCAATTCTCTCCCCCTTTTTGACATCATCATCACCATCTTGAATCAGAATAGAAGTAATTAACTCAAGAGAGTTTGCAATGGAATCAACCTTCTCAGTTAGTAAAATCTGATTCTGCTCAACTGTGCTCAGTCTGTCATTAATATTTGCTTGAGCTTTAGCAAATTGTTGAAAGAGCTTAGCATTAGCTAGTTGAGCTTTCTCCTCATGAGTAGCAACTTCTGTTCGAAGATCTACAATTGCCTTCTGATTTTCATCAAATCTGTGATTCAAAGTCTTGATCTGAATCACTGTGCCTTGAAGACAAGTAAAGATATCAGGATTTGAAATCTTTGAGGAATGTGACTGTAGAAAATTAGCTGCTCTTCCAGGAGGAAAGATACAATCTGACTTGTACCAATCAGCAGTTTGCTTTTTCAAATAATCATCATCAACCTCATTAGCAGAAGGTCCAGCAAAATCTGGTTTTTCACCTGTTTTCTGACCATCAGTCTGATTTTGTGGTTGTTCAACTCCTGTACTCTCAGCTTCAACTGAATCACTCATCGACTCACTAGTAGAGGCAACAGAAGCAATAGGTTCTTGAGCAGAAATAGGTTCTTGAGCAACCTGTTTTCCTTTATCAACTGGAGTTTGCTCTGAAGAAAGAACCTTTTCTGGTTTATTAACCTCCTCACCATGAGCAGAAACATGATTGGCATCAGAGTTCAACTCAGTGTGTGATGCAACCACAGTGTCTTCAAGAACAACAGTAGGCCCATCAGCAACACCAGTATCAATAGAAAGTGTAACCTCCATGAGTGGTGGAGTAGATGCTTCATGATTAAAAGAAATTGGAGTTTCAGCAAACTCTTCCATTGGAGACAAAACATCTCTAACAGCTTCATTTTCTTGAACCTTAACAACTTCTGGTTCAGAAAGCTTGACTTCAGATTCTGGTATTATAGGTTCTATGATAACCTCTGGCTCACCAGTAGGAATATCAAAAGAGATTTTCTCTTGAGCCTCTTCAACATGCTCATCATCAGAATCAGTTAAAATAAGCCTTCTCCTCTTAGCTTGAGGTACTGCAACAAATTCTTCTTCTGCACTAGAACTTTCACTAGAACTTTCCTCAACCGATGGTGTTGAAGGTCTATTTGCCCTTTGTATGAATCTTCTAGAATAAACAGCCTTTGGAGTTGTCTGTTTAGCCCTAGAATGTTTGGTGTTGATTGCAGTATGTTTCTTCCTTTTTGGCTTTGGTGGTGGTTGTGGATGAGTGGTAGTGACAGGGTTTGTTGGTTCAGTAGTCATTTGGTCAGGTTGTGTTTGAGGTTCTGTTTGTGTTTGAGGTGATATGGGTTGATCAGTGGTTGTTGGTATTGGCTCAGGTGATTGAGTAGGTTGAGATGGGATGTTTTCTGTACGATCAGTGGCTAAAGGTTCAGGCATAGATTGTGGTTCTGATTGATGTGGTTCATGGTTTGGTGATGGAGAATCTTGTGGTTGATTGACAAAGTTCTGTAAAGCAAGTGGCATTATGAAAGGAGGTATGTCCTTACCAACATCTTTGTTAGTCATATCAGAGAATATTCTCTTAGTGACTCGAAAAGGTTGAATCTTATCAGCTTCATCAACAACTAATCCAGGAACACATGCATTGAACAGAAGTTGACAAAATCTAGCAAAGTAAACTGTAGTAGTCTATGACAACTTATCACCCAAATTCATTAAAATATATCTACCAAAATCAAAATTACTGCCATAGAGTAGAGAATACCCAATTTGCAGACTGTCCATTGGAATAGCATCCCAGTTGGTGACCTTCTTCTGGAATGTCCTGGTGATACAATCAAAGAAAAATTCCACTCTTTTCTCAAATTTGGCCTCTTCACACTGCCCAGCTTGGCAAGTGATTCCATGTACCCAATCTCTGTTAGCATCTCTCTCAGATTTTCCTCAGAGACAACAGCATACGAAGTATGTGTGTCGAAGTCCATGGCATCACGAACAGTTTGTGGAGTAATCACAAACTCTTGTTCTTCATGAGAGAAGATGATAGACGGAGTTCCACTCTCTCCTCCTTCTATATATCTTGAGTTTTGCCAGAAGTTAACAACTTGGGAAGCAGATAGAGTAGCCGGTTCAACCAGCGCTTGCCCAATCTCAGAATCTCGAAGAAAATTTTGCATTAGATGGAACGCCTCTGGAGCCCGGTCGTTCTCAAGTAAAGCTGCATAATTGTTAGGCACAAAGCGTAGACCAAACACAGTGAAAGGTTTAGTTGCCATTGAATCAAGAAATAAGCAAGAATCAACTGTGAAAATGGTTTGCAAGAAAGGTGTTTGTGAAAATGCCAAAGTGAAAAACAAAGATGTTCTCTGTTTTGGTAAAGTGAATACGAGTGGGTAATAGTGATTGTGGCAAAAAGTAATTTGAGTTTTAATTAAAAACTAAACTCAAACGATTTTCCTTGAAAACACGCAACTGTTCCCTTGAAAAGTGTAAAAGTGAGACATAATGATGAGTGAGTGGGACACGTGTCACACATGCAACGGTTCACTTAATACATGCGCAGTAAAAGTCATTATTACCGCTGTCGTTCCATTTATCAAGACACGTTACCACTTATTACACTAATTAACAGTTGTCAACTACTCCATTTACTCCAAAATTTTCAAATTATCTTAATGAAAATTTACCTTAGAGTACATAACACAATCAATCAGTGTTTGTCATATTTTCAATCTTTATCACAAAAACCCTTTCAAAAATGCACAGTCGTGATTTTCGTGTGTGAGTAGCAGAGTTTACCAAATCAATTTTTATAGCATCTAATATTTCATAAAATCCATAAATCAAAACAATAAACACTGAATGCACAAACTCTCATATTAAACACAGAGTATATGATGAATGCTAAACTCTGTAGTTCCTTAATTACAGAAATCTGAATATCCCTGTTCCAGTTTATGATCATGATTATCCACGTAAGCACACAGTCATTAAAGACAAAAAGATCAGGAGATAAACATCAAAGCATCATTCAGTGAGTTACATGTCAAGGATTGTCTCACAAACTCTCACATCACACAAGTGTTTAGGTGAAGTGTTTACTCTCAGATTCAATCAGTAAAAGCAGATACTACCATAAGCTTGAATGTCCACCATATCTACACCACTTCGATTACATATATGCACAAATCAAAAGGACTTTGTTCAAGGTTTTAATTGAGTGAAATCAAACAGATGAGAAGAGATGTTTTTGAATGAGAATTTCGAACTGAACAATTTATTTGATCAAAATGTTCAGTCAAATGGTTAGTACATTTTTGTACAAGATGATCAATATATATACCCTTTTTTTTTTTTTTTTATTTACATATATATATACTGAGTAAGATATCTTTTCTTGAGAAATACTCACCTGCTTGAATTTGATTTAACAAACGAATATAACTGCTCTTAATACGTCAGTATTCAAGAAAAATGAGCAGTTAATTTGGCTCAAAGGGTTTACTAAGGGTAGTGTTTTATGAACAGTGTTTATTATCAGTGTTCAAAGATGTTTTGAACAGTGTTTGAAGAAAGATGGTTAATCCTAATGCCTTTATCATCTTTATGCACACATATATCATGTAGTCCCAAAATGGTTTAATGCAAGTTCTAGAGCAACATACTTACTGATGAACATCACACAACAATAAAATCTGATTGATATAAAATGTATCAATCACTTATTCAGCTCAAAATCTCACCGGGTTCAGACATGAACTGGTTCTCACCAAACTAAACAATGACACATCTCAAGTTTTAAAATTTTCACAAGTGCAAACACAGAATCATCAAGAATCAAGTATGACTTGGAAACAGAGTGTCACTAATCAGAGTTTAGAGTTCATCAATATCAGAGTTAATCATGAGAGAAAATGCATACAGTATTCATAGATTCAGAGTTTAGGATCAAATAAACTAAGAGATGCTCTAAATATGAAACAGTATCATGCTGTGTTAAATTACTGTGCAATTTCTGATTAGATTACAGTGACTCAAAAAGAATCTTGATTTTTCACTGAAAATCATGCTCTATACATTTTTCTTCATCGGTACTTTCATTCAGACAAAAATCAACTCAGAATTCACAGAGTTTAACAAACGTATTAACAGTGTATGACCAACAATCATGCTGACAGAGTTTAATTAACAATATTCACATAGCACTTTAGCAATTCACAGAAATACGAGCAACACATTTTATTAGAAAAGTTTGAGTCTAACCAACATGTTTAGTCAAAACCAGATACCATTCCTAGTTCATTGACCAGTCTTGTAAATGTTGCTTCACTTAGAGGCTTTGTGAAAACATCTGCAAGTTGTTGATCTGTAGGCACAAAGTGAAGCTCTATGTTGCCTTCCTCTACATGCTCTCTGATAAAGTGATACCTTATGCTGATGTGCTTGGTCATTGAGTGTTGTACTGGATTACCTGTCATTGCAATAGCACTTTGATTATCACAGAAAATAGGTATTTTACTATACCTCAACCCATAATCCAGTAGTTGATTTTTCATCCATAAAATCTGTGCACAACAGCTACCAGCAGCAATATATTCTGCTTCAGCTGTAGATGTAGATATTGACTTCTGTTTCTTGCTGTACCAAGACACTAGTCTGTCACCAAGAAATTGACAACTTCCACTTGTGCTTTTTCTGTCAATCTTACAGCCAGCAAAATCTGCATCAGAGTAACCAAGTAGCTTAAAATCTGATTCTCTTGGGTACCACAGTCCTATGGTTACAGTGCCCTTGAGATATTTGAAAATCCTCTTCACAGCTGTTAAATGTGGTTCCCTTGGATCTGCCTGAAATCTTTCACACAGACAGGTGGCATACATGATATCAGGTCTACTAGCTGTTAAATAGAGTAGAGAACCAATCATCCCTCTGTAGCTTGTCATATCCACTGATGAACCTGTATCTTTGTCCAGTTTTGTTGCAGTTGCCATGGGAGTTGTTGCAGATGAACAGTCAAGCATGCCAAATTTCTTGAGAAGATTTCTGGTATATTTTGCTTGATTTATGAAAATTCCATCATCTGTTTGCTTCACCTGTAAGCCTAGAAAATAGCTTAACTCTCCCATCATACTCATTTGATATCTAGACTGCATGAGCTTGGCAAACTTCTTACAGAGTTTATCATTAGTAGATCAAAAAATGATATCATCTACATATATCTGTACTAAGAGCAGGTCATTACCAGATTGAAAGTAAAACAGAGTTTTGTCAATAGTACCTCTGTGAAACCCACTTTCTAGCAGAAATTTAGCAAGTGTTTCATACCATGCCCTAGGTGCCTGTTTGAGTCCATAGAGTGCTTTGTCTAACCTGTAGACATGATCTGGATATTTTGGATCTACAAAACCAGGTGGTTGTTCAACAAATACTTCTTCTTCAAGTTTTCCATTCAGAAAAGCACTTTTCACATCCATTTGAAAAACCTTGAATTTCTTGTGAGAAGCATAGGCAAGAAACATCCTTATTGCCTCCAACCTGGCAACTGGTGCAAAAGTCTCATCATAATCTATTCCTTCTTGCTGTGAATAGCCTTTAGCTACCAGTCTTGCTTTGTTCCTTGTGATCACACCATCACTGTCAGTTTTATTTCTGAAAACCCATTTAGTACCAACAATAGATCTATTCTTTGGCCTTGGTACAAGGGTCCACACCTCATTTCTCTCAAATTCATTTAGCTCTTCTTGCATTGCTGTTATCCAGTCAGCATCTTTCAGAGCTTCTTCTACTTTCTTTGGCTCAGATTGTGATAAGAATGCATGAAACAGACATTCGTTTGTTGTTGCACTTCTTGTCCTTACTCTTGCATCTGGATCACCAATAATTAAATCAGGTGTATGTGACTTAGTCCATTTTCTTGCAGAAGGCAGATTGCTTCTGTCATCATGTGATCCTCCCCCTTGATCCATGCTATCCTGATTTTCTTGGTGTCTCTCTTCATTTTCAGATGCTCCCCCTGAATGTGACTGCTCAGAATTTGAATGATCAGAGTTTGAATCAACAGTGTTTGATTCAGAGTTATCAATTGAGTCACTATCAGTGTTTGAATTTTCACTTTGATGTGATTCTTCATGCTCCCCCTCAACTGGTTCTTCCCTTGTTTCTGATTGAAAAGTTTCTTCAGTGTTTACCAGTAGGGGTTCAGAATTGACCTCAACAGTGTTTGTCAGATCTGTATCATCCGAGTTTAATAAATCTTCATTTTTAAAGTGCAGTTGATCATGCTCATTAACATCTTCAAGTCCAGTTATTTTCTTGTCATCAAATGACACATGAATAGACTCCATGATCACTCTGGTTCTCAGATTATAAACTCTGAATGCCTTTGTTGACAGTGGATAGCCAACAAAAATTCCTTCATCTGCCTTTAGGTCAAATTTGGTCAACTGTTCAGGATGAGTCTTCAACACAAAGCACTTGCTTCCAAAAATATGAAAATATTTTAGATTTGGCTTCTTCTTCTTCACCATTTCATATGGTGTTTTACCATGCTTGTTGATCAGTGTTGCATTTTGAGTAAAACAAGCAGTTTGAACTGCTTCTGCCCAGAAATATGTTGGCAACTTTGCTTCATCTAGCATGGTTCTGGCAGCTTCTATCAAAGTTCTGTTCTTCCTCTCCACTACACCATTTTGTTGTGGAGTGCCAGGTGCAGAAAACTCTTGTTTGATCCCTTTACTCTTGCAAAATTCTTCCATAGATGAATTCCTGAACTCAGTTCCATTGTCACTTCTGATTATCTTCACTTGATGCTCTGAACCTTTGTCCAGTTGGATTATATGATCTGTCAGTGTTAAAGCTGTTTCATCCTTCTTTGCAAGAAAATATACCCATGTGAATCTGGTATATTCATCAACAATGACTAATGCATATTTCTTCTTTCCAAGAGACATCACATTTACTGGACCAAAAAGATCAACATGTAGTAGATGATAAGGATCAGCAATTGAAGACTCAGATTTGCTTTTGAAAGAGGTTTTTCTCTGTTTGGCCTTTTGACAAGAATCACACAGGCCTTCTACATTCAACAATGACTTTGGTAGTCCTCTTGCAAGATCATTCTTTATGAGCTCATTAATGTTGTTCAGATTCAAATGAGAGAGTTTCTTGTGCCACTTCCAACTCTCTTCACTGGACATTCTTGTTGACAGACATACTGCTTTGCCATCAGTGTTTGTTGACAATTTTATTTCATAGATGTTGTTGTGTCTGTTTCCAACTAGAGCAACTTTCCCTGTAGATTTACTGATCACTTGGCAGTATTCAGGCTGAAAATCTACATGATATCCTCTGTCACAGATTTGACTCACAGATAGCAAATCATGCTTGAGTCCTGGAACCAGAGCTACATTTGTGATGATGACATTCCCAATATTAATATTGCCATATCCCAGAGTATGTCCTATGTTGCCATCTCCATAAGAAACTTCTGGGCCAGCCTTCTCCTCATACTCTGATAGCAGGGCTTTATTTCCAGTCATGTGTCCTGAACATCCACTGTCCACGACTAGGGTACTGACCCTTGTGCCCTGCAATCACAAACAATCACTTATTATTAGTTTTAAGGATCCAGACTTGCTTGGATCCTTTGGCTTTCTTAATTCTGTTAGCTTTTGCAGCGGAATTTTCATTAACAGAGTTTAAGCTAACTTTTTCAGAGTTTACATTTGCAGAGTTTACTTTAACCCATTTCAAATTTGGCTTGAGTTCATAGTAATTATAGTAAATAGCATGATAATCTCTGCAAGTATAAATAGAATGCCAAGTACTTCCACAGTGTTTACATAAAGTCTGTGGTCTAGTTTTCACATAATCATTTTTAACTGCAGTTTTAGAGGGCAAAGAATTAATGTTCTTATTCTTACTGCATAAACTGGCAAGATGATTAGTACTACCACAATTAAAGCATGTTTTCCTGGGAGCTAATGAAGCAAGCATTGGCTTAACTCCTGAGGTTATGCCTACTTTTCCATTTCTGTTTTTCTTAGGCATTCTCTGTTTGTTGACAGACTTTATCTCCTTAAACTTATGCTCGAGTTGTTTATCTGTCATTAAGCCAATGTTAGCCTCTTTAACAAAAGTTTTAGCATATGACTCTTTAACAGCCTTTTTCTGTGCTTCAGTCTTAGGTCCACCTGTTCCCATGACATTACCCTCAGATGAACAATGTGGTCTAACCTTTACCTGATTTTCAAATCTAAGTTCATCTCCTACAGAGTAACCTAGACCTACTGTATCTGACTGAAACACTTCTTGAGTGTCTTTACCAGAGTGTGTCCAAGTCTTAATGATGTGTTTAGTATCCTCCAATTCTGATTCTAGTTGCTTATACTTACCTAGCAACTCCTGTTCAATAAACATTGCATCATCTCTCTCTTTTTGAATTTTATTCATGTTCTCTAGCTGTTCCTCAACAAGTTTATTTCTTTCTTTGAGTTGAGAACACTCAGACTTTATCCTCTCATTTTCTAAAGTCTGATCCCTATAACTGATATGCAATGCTTTAAGATAAATTCTCAATTCAGTTATATTATCAGTGTTATAAGCATAGGTAGTTGGAGGTACCTTGAGATCATCATTTTCAGTCTGAGTAGTAGCCATGAGAGCATAGTTGACTTCCTCATCTGAATCTGAAGTGTCTGCCCAATCTCTGCCTTTGGTGTAGAGTGCCTTTTCAGTTTTACCCTTCTTGCACTCAGGAGCATAGTGACCCATCTCCTTACACTTGTAGCATTGAATCTCAGACTTGTCTTTCTTACCAGATTTGAAGTCCTTTCCCTCAGATTTCTTGAAATTCTTCTTATCAAACTTTGAGTAGTCCTTGGAGAATCTCTTTCCCTTCTTGAAGTTCTTGTATCCCATCTTCTTGAAGGTCTTTACCATCAATGCAGCCATTTGCATCATCTCCTCATCATCTTCAGAATCAGATGATTCATCTGTGTTTGAGTCAACATCAGTGTCTGATGACTCATTCTCTGAATGTATGACTAAGGCTTTTCCTTTTGCCTTTTTCCTTGATGCTTCCTTCTTTGATGGTTTCTCCTCAACCTTAAGAGCAACAGACTTTGACTTTCTACTAGATCTTTTGTTTCTCTGCTCCAATTCCAATTCATGGGTTTTGAGCAGTCCATAAATTTCATCAATCTCTGTTTCACCAAGTTCATAATTATCTCTTATAGTGGTTGTTTTCACATCCCACTTTTCAGGTAGAGAGAGAAGAAACTTGAGATTTGAATCTTCTAAATCATACTCTTTGTTCACCAATGACAAATCATTGAGCAGTTTACAGAATCTGTCAAATGTTTCTGTCATGGTTTCATCAGATTTTGCCTCAAAATGTTCATACTCCTGAGTGAGTATGTTCCTTCTGTTCTTCTTAATTGCAGGTGTTCCTTGACATCTAACCTCAAGTGCATCCCATATCTCCTTTGCAGTTGTGCAGTTTATCACTTTATTAGACATAACATTGTCTAATGCACTATGAAGTAAATGCCTTACCTTTGCATCCTTTGCAATAGATGAAAGATCCTCAGCAGTTAGATCTTTCTTCTCTTTTGGAATGACTTTTGATTCCTCACCAGCAGCAGCAGCAGATAACTTTGTAGGTTTGTGAGGACCTTCATAAATTCTGTCCAGATATTCTGGATCTGTGGCCTCCAGAAACATGGTCATCTTCACCTTCCAAATTGCATACTCTAATGGCCTCAGTATAGGAACCCTAATTGTTTCATACCTACTAACAGTAGTAGGTGCTTTCTCAGATGGTGGAGGTATCTCTGCCATTGATTACTATTGTGTTTGGATCTTTAACTGTAATAAAGTAACAGATTTGTCTCTGATACCACTTGTTAGGTCGAATACACAATATATAATCAATTACCGTATGAATAAGTAACAAAAACACACGTTTTAACTCTTAAAACTGTTTGGAATTAATAATTCCTCTCTCGGTGATGTAAAGTATCACAGAGAGCTGCTTAGGTTACAAGAATGATATTCGTTCACGATGGATACCCTTCTAGGGTTAACCTAACTGTATTTATAAGATATACAGCTACGTACAATCGTAAATTGATTCTCCTAAAATTAAGCTATACAATTGATATCAATTACGATTGCTACACGTCTTCTAAGTCAACTCAATCTCTTTGACAGCTATCCAATCTTCAAAGATATCGCTTTCATATTAATATTAAATTAATCTTCAAACTCTGTTGACTTGTAGACGCTCCCAGTAGACAGACTTTAGCAAACTCTGTTCTCTCCACGCTAACAGTGTTTGCGCTTCCATGTATTCAGCTATCAGTGTTTACGCTTTCCTCTGTCAGCATTTGCGCTTCCAGCAATCAGCGTATACTCAAACTCTGTTACAACTGCTTTCAATAACAAGTTAAACTCTCTTTACCTGTAACACTTAAACACTGACATTAAATCACATCAATTATATCTAACATATACCCTTTACCAAGCTTAGATCATCCAAGAAATCAAGATCCAAGAATTTTGTTCTTGAAAATCACTATTCACCCTCATCTTCAAGGATTTATTTGAAAATGGAAAAAGTGGTGTTTGAGGCTAAGATTTTTGGGAGATTACTTTTATGAAATATAGGACTCACAATAAAATTTACAAGATCAAGTGATGGTTGGAAGTATGATTTTGATCTTGGAATTACCAAGAAAGCCGAATGGGAGAGGAAGAGAGAGTTTGGTGTTTGTTGCTTGGTTGCTCTTGAAAAATAATGCATAAAGTGATGTGGTTTGATAATATCTCATGTAAAGTGGCTTTATTAAAGTGATGATGCACTAGATGAGGTTTTTAGTAAGCCATGTGTTGATCTTTTGGTGGTTTAAGGCTAACCAAGTGGTTTGTGTGCTAAGTACTTGGTTGCCTTCTAATTGATCTAGTTCCTTACTAGTTACTAGATATTTTCTAGTAGCTTGCACAAGACTCTTGCTCCCTCTGCTTGTTTCTTTGTCCGTTCATTGCTTAATTCGTTGATCGTTCGAGGGAATAACTCATTCGTTTCTAGTTAGGGTTTTACCGAAAACCTTCTTAATAATTCTAATACTATTCTTCATCTTTCTTAATACTTCTCGAATTTAAATTCCTTAATTCCCTTTTATAAATCCTTAAGTCTTGCAGTGTCTAGGGAAATCTCGGAGAAAATAAAAGTGCTCTTTTTCTGAATCCGACAGCTTTTACATACACTTATTTTCCTCCTGGATCACTAATACGAACTCAGAAATCCGTTCCGAATACCGGGTATAACATTATTATAATAATATTCCAAATTCCACCAAAATCACTATTCATCACTTATTTTTATTTAATTCCTATAATTAGGAAAATGAACCTGGTTCACCCTCGAGTGTTCCTTAACCTTTTTACGGAACCGCTGGGCTTATAATAGATATTGATTTGGATGACATGAGGGTATCTATTTCTCTCTTAGGGAATCTTATCTTAACTTTCTAGGAGATAGATTATTCTAATCTAAGTTATCACCCAATAGCATCCTTCAGGCCATATAACCTTGGAATATATATCCTTTCATTATTCATTCTTTAAAGCCAGTATTACATTGTAGTTGTAACCACTGTTCACTCTTACATCAATATATAATAAAAGTTTTAATTCTACCCAAAAATCTGGGTTCTTACATTAGATATATTCGACATTTCTTAAAAATACAAGAAATACAGTCACACGCGATAATTAACATCTGACTTCATTGAAAATTCCAAGTGATTGTTCAGCTTATCACGTCTTTCTATAAAAGAAACAGACGCCTTATGCCATTCTCCATAAACCTTTCAATTTCTTTTTTTCTTAACAATGATTCTCAAACCAAAATTCCATTCAAACCCATTCTTTAGGTTTTTCACAGTCGATGAATATCCTGTTCTTGATTATCTCTTTGAAAAGACGACTTTTCTCATCGAGAGTCTGAGGTTGATCTTGATGGAGATGCTATTAATTTAAGTTAGCTACTCTCATTCAAGTCGCCCAGACAAGGAATCCAAGAATAAACGAGCCTGTTCAAATCCCCTGATGGATTTCTTGATGCTCCTTGTCCTGTATCTCAGAATCAATATCATTAGACAAGTACAAGATTATAAGTAGAAGTTAGACAAAAAGATGTTGTATTTCATTTCCATGTATGTAATGCTTTCATTTAATGAAAATACAATTTCTTATTATCTACTTGTCTTTTGATTATTGAATGATGTATAAATTATCAGTATGCAAATATTAAAACTTGCTAGCATAGACTTAATACATCACAGAATTAGATTATTACACAAAGTAAACGTCAGGATCTGAAACAATTTTCACAATCCTGATACTGACACAATACTGATGACGTCAGCATCCTGATAACACTTCTAATCCTGATGATTATTAAAAAGTCTATCATACTGAAATTTATCAAGGCAAAGTGTTATAGCTAAGCATTTAACAATCAAATATAGATCCTGACAAGAATATCAAGTCTATAAGCTAAAAACAACATACCTTGCTACTTTTGCAGATGTTAAAGATCTAGAAATTTAACATTCCTAACTCACTTACTAATCTACTGAATGCAGTTTCATCAAGTGGTTTAGTTAGAATATCTGCAAGCTGTTTGTCAGTAGGAACAAAATGAAGTTCTACAGTACCATTCTCAATATGTTCTCTAATAAAATGATACCTGACATCAATGTGCTTAGTCCTTGAATGTAGAACTGGATTTTCTGCAATTTTAATGGCACTAGTATTATCACAAAACATAGGAATATTACTAAGTGTCATACCATAATCCATCAACTGATTTCTTATCCAAAGGAGCTGTGCACAACAACTGCCTGCTGCTATGTACTTAGCTTCTACAGTTGAGGTTGAGACAGATTGTTGCGTCTTGCTTGCCCAAGAAATCAATCTATTTCCCAAGAATTGACATGTACCTGTAGTGCTTTTCCTGTCTATCTTACACCCTGCATAATCAGAGGCTGAATAGCCAATTAGGAAGAAATCAGATTCTCTAGGGTACCATAAACCAAGATTTGGAGTTCCTTTGAGATATCTAAAAATTCTCTTCACAGCAATTAAATGAGATTCCTTAGGATCACTTTGGAATCTAGCACATAAACAGGTAGAAAACATTATATCTGGTCTACTTGCAGTTAGATATAACAATGAGCCTATCATGCCTCTATAACTAGTATTATCCACACTTTTTCCCTTAGGATCAGAGTCTAGTTTAGTGGCTATTGCCATGGGTGTTTTTGCAACTGCATAGTCTTGAAAGTCAAACCTTCTTAAAAGATCTTTGATATACTTTGACTGATTAATGAAAATACCTGTCTTAGTCTGTTTGACCTGCAAGCCTAAGAAATAATTTTATTCACCCATCATGCTCATCTGATACTTAGACTGCATAAGCTTGCTAAACTTAGCACACAACTTTTCATTAGTAGAACCAAAAATAATATCATCAACATAAACTTGAACTAAAAACAATTCACCCTTTATCTTTCTAAAGAATAGAGTTTTGTTAATTGTACCTCTTGTGAAGCCATTTTCAAGAAGAATTTAGACAAAGTCTCATACCATGCTCTTGGTGCCTGCTTTAGTCCATAGAGTGCCTTGTCAAGTTTGTAGACATGATTTGGAAATTTTGGATCAACAAATCCAGGTGGCTGTTCCACATACACTTCCTCATCAAGTTTGCCATTTAGAAAAGCACTCTTTACATCCATCTGGTATACCTTGAATTTTGAATGAGTTGCAAATGCGAGAAACATTCTGATTGCTTCCAATCTTGCTACAGGTGCAAAGGTCTCATCATAATCAATGCCTTCTTCCTGAGAATAACTCTTGGCCACCAGTCTTGCTTTGTTTCTTACAATCATACCAGATTCATCTAGCTTGTTTCTGAAAACCCATCTTGCACCAACAATAGATCTATCTTTAGGTCTTGGTACCAGTTTCCAGACTTTGTTTCTCTCAAACTCATTTAACTCCTCCTGCATTGCAATTACCCAATCAGGATCCTGTAAGGCTTCTTCAACCTTCTTAGGTTCATTCTTTGAGAGAAAGCAACTATACAAGCATTCATTTTGAATTGATATTCCAGTTCGAACACCACTATTTGGATCACCAATAATCAAATCTTCAGTATGATCCTTTGTCCATTTTCTAACAGGTGGTAGATTGACTCTACTAGTCTCTCCCCCTAAGTTAGTGGTATCTCTTGTAGAAGAATTCTCTCTGCCTTCAATAACTCCCCTTTGATCAATAGAATCAGTAGATTCCATATTGTTGCTAGTTATTGATCTTTCATCAGTAGACTCTGAAAAATCAGTTCCTGATGGAGTAGACTCTGAATAGCTAGTCTGCTCCTTATGATCACTGTGTTCTCATTGGTTTATTTGCTCCCCCTCAACAGTAGCATTCTTTTGAGAAGCAATAGAAATTCCTTCTGGAGAACCTTCATCATCATCACTGGAGAGTATCTCAGAATTCTTCAGATTTTCAAATTCCAATTTGTCATGGCTTTCATCAGTTTGCAGAATTCCAAATTTCTTATCATCAAATGCAACATGAATTGATTCCATAACAATACGAGTTCTGAGATTATAAACTTTGAAGGCCTTAGATGCTGAATATCCTAGAAAAATTGCTTCATCCGATTTGGCTTCAAATTTTCCAAGTTGTTCTGGATGAACTTTTAGGACATAGCATTTGCATCCAAAGATATGAAAGTATTTCACACTTGGTTTCTTTCCTTTGATCATCTCATAGGGAGTTTTTCCATGACTATTTACCAAGGTACAATTTTGAGTGAAACATGCAGTGTTAATGGCTTCTACCCAAAAGTAGGTTGGAAGTTTTGCATCTGCAAGCATGGTTCTTGCTGCCTCTATGAGAGTCCTGTTCTTTCTTTCCACTACACCATTTTGCTAAAGTGTACCAGGTGCAGAAAATTGTTGAGTGATTCCATTGTCTGCACAATAATTCTCCATTGTAGAATTCTTGAATTCTGTACTATTGTCGAGTCGAAGTACTTTGACTTTGTACTTAGAGTTATTCTGAATATTCTTGACAAGTTCAATGATTTGCTGAGGAGCTTCATCCTTTTTATGTAGAAAGAACACCCATGTGAACCTTGTGAAATCGTCCACTATCACTAGAGCAAATCTTTTCTTGCTGATAGACATAATTTTTACTGGACCAAACAGATCAAGATGTAGCATGTGAAATGGTTCAGTAATTGAATTTTTAGTCTTGCTCTTGAAAGTGGTTCTTCTCTGTTTTCAAGCTGACAAGCATCACAAAGTCCATCTTGCACAAAATTTGCCTGAGGTAGGCCTCTCACTAAATTGTGCTTAACAAGTTGATTAAGCTTCTTGAAGTTGAGATGTGAGAGTTTCTTGTGCCAATTCCAGCTTTCATCACTTGTTGCTTTGCTGTAGAGACATCTAACAATTCCTTTAGATGTATTACTTAAGCTGGCTTCATATATGTTACCATGTCTTTGACCAGTTAGAACAATGTCTCCATTCTGCATATTCAAGATTTTACATCCTTCTCTGTCAAAGATTGATTTGTAACCTTTATCACCCAGTTGACTTATGCTTAAAAGAGTATGTTTCAAGCCTTCAACCAGTGCTACATTTTCTATGATGACATTCCCCAAAACAATTGCGCCATATCCCAGATTTTCTCCTTTGTTGCCATCTCCAAAAGATATTACTGGGCCAGCTTTCCTCTCAAACTTTGTAAGCAGGGACTTCTTTCCAGTCATATGTCCAGAGCATCCACTGTCCAAGATAATTGAATGCTTCTTTCCTGTGCCCTGCAAACAAAAAGTAACTAGTTAGAATTTTTTAGGACCCAACTTTGATTGGATCCTTTCTTACTAGATTTAGAAACAACAGGCTTTGAAGATTTTGCTTTTACTTTACCTGTTGCAGAGTCAACTTTAGACTCTGATTTCACAAACTGTTTGTGACTAGGAGTTTCAGATTTCAAAGAATAATAGTCATAATACAGTTCATGATATTCTCTACACATGTAAATGGAATGAAGTAAACTACCACAATGATAACAAGCCTTTTGTGGTTGGTATAGAATTTTATGAGTCTTGGGGAATCTGGACTCAGTTTTCCAAGAAGGTTTTTGATTGCAGTCTAGGGCCAAATGATTATGATTTCCACCCTTATAGCATTTTTTCCTAGGTGCATCAGGTACATTCTTGTAATTATTCTCTTTGTTAATACCTTCTTTTCCATTCCTATTTCTTTTGATCTTGCTAGACTCTGAAAGGCCATCTAATCTCTGTTTCAACTGAGACTTAGACAGAAACCCTATGTTTACATTCTTAGGTTTCCCTAACACTTTCTTATCTGAATTACTATTGTTAATCCTTTTGTGTACAACAGGGGTACCTTTTGAATCAACAAATTTAACATGATTAGGTTCAGAAACAATTTTCTTACCTTCAGATTTAGATGTGCTAGCTTCTACTTTACTATCATCATTGCCAATAGCTACTTTTTCTTCTTGTCTAGCCTTATCAAAACCTAAACCATTAACCTTACCACGAATTCCACTTTCGATGATTTCTTGTGTCTTTTTACCAGAAATGTTAATGGTCTTAATCACATCTCTCTCTTCCTCTAGTTCTTTTCTGACATAGTCATAAGCCTCAAGAATAACACCATAATCATGCTTAGCTTTATCAGAACTTAACTTGTATTCTTCCATTTGAATTAACTCAGATTCAAGAAAATTATTTCTAT
The DNA here is from genome assembly GCA_037693485.1 of Kitagawia praeruptora. Taxonomy (NCBI): domain Eukaryota; kingdom Viridiplantae; phylum Streptophyta; class Magnoliopsida; order Apiales; family Apiaceae; genus Kitagawia; species Kitagawia praeruptora. Next base: position 66,201,888 of record CM075351.1, read on the forward strand.
CAACTAATTTATCATTCTTAACCTTAAGTTCATCTCTTTCACAAGTAAGAATTCTAAAATTAGTCATAAGATTCTTAAACTCAGCATGGATAGATCTAATTTCTTCAGAATTTAATTTATCAAATGAATCAAGAGAGTGAAGTGATACCTTAACAGAGGATGGAGAAGTTTTGTTTGGAGATCCAGGTTTGTCTGAAACATTTGCCATCAGTGCAATGTTGTCATAATCCAATTCATCTTCAGAATCACTGGAATCAGCCCAATCCTTCTGTGTGACCATAAGTGCATTACCCTTTCCTGAATTCCTAGGCTTCTTACACTCACTAGCAAAGTGTCCAAGCTCGCTGCAATTAAAGCACTTGATCTTGGCCTTATCAAGCTTGACAATTGTACCTTTGCCTTTGTCACTCTTCTTCCCCTCCTTCTTTTGAAAAGGACCTTTGCTAAATCTTCTCCTGTTGAATCTTCCTTTCTTGAATCTTCCCCTCCATCTCATTGATGAGTTTTGTAAACCTATCAAAGGTATCAGTAAGTGACTCACCAGACTTCGATTCAAAGTACTCATACTGTTGTATAAGTAGTGTCCTCATATTCTTCCTGACAGGCTTAGTTCCTTCACAGTGAACCTTAAGAATAAGATTGTCCCATATATCCTTAGTAGTTTTACAAGATAGAACATAGTTAGTGAGAACAGAATCAAGACTGTTAAATAATATGTTTCTCACTTTAGCATCTTTAAGAACATTCTCCTTGTCCTTATCTGACCACTCAGATTTTGGCTTCTCTGCTGTATGTTCTGGAACAACCACACCATCAACAGTTGCTTGTCCAACGATCTTTGTTGGAACAAAAGGTCCATCTCTGATTCTGTCAAGATAATCAGGATCTGTTGCTTCCAGATGATGCAACATCTTTACTTCCCATAGAGTATATTTGTTTCTCTTGAGCATAGGAATCTTAGTATTCCCATCTTTATAACCAGACATGATTGCAGATCTTTATGATTATTCGAAATCAACCTGCTCTGATACCAATTGTTAACTCGAATAACTTGTAGAAGGGGGGGTTGAATACAAGTTATATAATCGTGTCTGATTTTTGCTTGGTTATATGAACAAGAATAAACGAATGAATCAAAATGTTTGTATTAATAAGATCAAATACAAACTCTACCAAAGGTGTACAAATACCTTTAGCAGCTGCTGACAATACAAATTTCTCTCTGTTTGCACTCTCGTATACTTACGATTACAAACCTCACGAACTCTTTTTACAATGATATAGAGAGAGTATTTATAATGCTACCTATCAACCAATTACAGAAAGATAATCTATACATGACAATGTTCTGCCGTCCAGTTGATAGTTTCCATCAATAGAAAATTCTTTCCTTTATAATACCTTCTTGCTTGTTCTTCAAACAACGATCCTGTTTTATAGCACTTGCCAGTTTTTGTAGCATCCATAATGACATCATCAGTAACACGACTGATATCACGATTCCATCTTGTATCAGGATCTGACCATCTCATCAGTACTTGATCAATATTTGACTTGACGTATCAAGATTCAACTCAGTTCCTGACATGTAGTACTCGATTCACTGTTCATTCCTGACTAAACTTTACAGATAACCGTCTAACACATATTTCCTATACAAAGTGCTAAATCCTTTATAAATCAGGATATACAAGAAGTATAAGTAAAATTCTATTCTTAACATCACAACTCATGAATTATTCCTAACACAATTTCATAAGCTCCTAGTGATTCCTTTTAAAGCTATTTTATTACTTAACTAATGTCACGGCTCAATTACATAAAACCATTATTTGACTCCTGCATGACAACACAAGAACATGGCAATTTGCACCTATACTTAGTTAATAAAATATTCACAATATATGTACCAAGCTACACCTACACCATAGCCTCTCTTTATCTTTATACTTACCTATTACTCTTTTAATAAAAACGTACATCTATTAAACCCTAAGATGAGGATTTTAATAGATGTACGTATTTATTAAAAGAGTAATAGGTAAGTATATGTATATATTTTATAATAACCTTCCTTTTATAATCTAATTACTAATTAGTTTCCTAATTAAAAAAAATAGATGAATCACCAATTCTAATTTTAATTCTGTTATTATTATTATTATTATTATTATTATTATTAAAATATCTAAAATTCCTATATATTACAGTAAAGGCAAGCAAGAAAAGCAAAATGCTGGTCCAAGTGGATCCAAGGAACCAAAAAAGCAACAAGGTCAGACTTTAATACAAAATTATAATTCTGGTCAGAATTATGTATTACTAATATCCGAGGCATTTTATGTGCAGGATGACAATGTTGCTTGGTGGATTGATTCAGGAGCAACGAGTCATGTATGCAAAGATCTTCGTTGGTTCATAGACTTTCAACCAATTGAAGATGGATCTATCTTAAAGATGGGAAATGTTGCAATTGAACCGATCAAAGGACTAGGAAATGTCAAGATAGTTTTTACTTTTGACAAATGTATATTGTTAAATAAAGTGTTGTATGTTCCTGGGATTCGGAAGAATCTCTTGTCTGGTGTTGTTTTGAACAATTGTGGATATAAACAAGTTTATGAAAGTGACAAATATATATTGTCAAAACATGGCTCTTTTGTTGGCTTTGGCTATTTGTGTAATGGTATGTTTATGTTGAATGTAAATACTCCATTTATTGATGAATCTGCTTGCATGACTTCTACTAGTACTAGCAATAATTTGAATAAACCAGAATTATGGCATGCTAGACTAGGACATGTACATTACAAAAGAATAAATGATATGTCAAAAATGAGTCTCATACCTGCTATTGATTTAGACAATGAAAAATGCAAAACATGCATGTTAACAAAGATAACTAGAATGCCCTTTAAAGAGGTTAATAGGGTGTCTGATGTTTTAGAACTAATACATAGTGATTTGTGTGATTTCCATTCTACACCATCATTAGGAAATAAAAGTATGTAGTTATTTTTATTGATGATGCTACTAGATATTGCTATGTATATTTATTGCATGCTAAGGATGAAGCTCTTGACTTCTTTAAAATTTATAAAGAAGAAGTAGAGCTACATCAGAGTACCATGATAAAAAATCTACGTACTGATAGAGGAGGTGAGTATTATGATCCGGTTTATTTTCAATCTACTGGTATAATACATCAAACCACGGCTCCTTATACACCACAACAAAATGGCGTGGCAGAGAGAAAGAATAGGACTTTGAAAGAAATGGTTAATTCCTTGTTATCCTACTCGGGTTTGAGTGAGGGATTTTGGGGTGAGGCTATGTTGACAGCCTGTCATTTATTGAATCGAATTCCTAGTAAGAGGAATAAGATTACCCCTTATGAACTTTGGTATAAAGAGTCACCAAAATTGAGTTTTTTGAGAGTTTGGGGATGTAGAGCAGTTGTAAGACTCACTGAACCCAAAAGAAGAAACTTGGGTGAACGAGGTATAGATTGCATATTTGTTGGTTATGCTGAGCATTCCATAGCATATAGATTCTATGTGATGGAATCTAATGACTATGTATCTGTGAACTCAATTATTGAGTCAAGAGATGCTATATTTGATGAAAATATATTTACATCTATACCTAGACCAAGGGACATGCTTTAGAATTTTTCTAGTAGGAACTCAGTTTCTACTGAAGATGTGAATGGACCGTCTGAACCAAGGAGAAGCACTAGAGCTAGAAAAGCAAAGTCTTTTGGAGATGACTTTCATCTTTATCTAGTAGAAGGCTCTAGAGATGAAATTGAATATCAATACCAATATTGTTTTGTTATCGAGGAGGATCCAAATACGTTTAGCGAAGCTATGAAATCTAGGGATGTTGCATTCTGGAAAGAAGCTATCCAAGATGAAATTGATTCTATCATGAATAATAATACTTGGGAATTGAGTGATCTGCCCCCTGGCTGTAAAGCATTGGGAAACAGATGGATCTTCAAAAGGAAAATGAAGGTGGACGGTACCATAGATAAGTTTAAAAACAGATTGGTAATCCAAGGTTTTAGATAAAAAGAAGGGATTGATTATTTTGATACTTATGCTCCTGTTGCTAGAACCTCCACTATTAGGTTGTTAATAGCACTGGCTGCTATACACAACCTTGTCATTCACCAAATGGATGTGAAAACTGCATTCTTGAATGGTGAATTAGATGAAAAGATTTATATGAAACAATCCGAAGGGTTTGTTATGCCTGGTTGTGAGAACAAGGTGTGTAAATTGAAGAAATCAATTTATGGTCTGAAACAAGCACCGAAGGATTGGCATGATAAATTTGATACTGTGGTCTTGTCTAACGGTTATTTTCTCAACCAAGCAGACAAGTGTGTATATAGCAAGTTTGATGCTTCGGTAAAGGAGTTATAATTTGTTTATATGTGGATGACATGTTGATTTTTGGTACTGACCAAAATCAAGTGGATAAAACCAAGAAGTTCTTGTCATCTAATTTTGATATGAAAGACATGGGGGAGGCTGAGGTGATTCTTGGTATAAGGATCAAGCGTGAGAACAATGGTATTTCAATTTCTCAATCTCATTATATTGAGAAGATTCTGAAAAGATTTAACTTTAAGGATTGTTCTCCTGGTAGCACTCCTCTTGATCTTAGTATTAAACTCCTACCTAATACAGGTATTGCAGTATCTCAACTTGAATACTCAAGGGCTATTGGTAGTCTTATGTATGCCATGATAAGCACTAGGCCAGATATTGCCTATGATGTTGGAAAGCTTAGTAGGGTACACTAACAAACCAAGTTTACATCATTGGCAAGCCTTAAGCCGAGTGTTCAAGTACTTGAAAGGAACCATTGATTATGGTTTGACATATACTGGATTTCCTTTGGTTATTGAAGGTCATTCGGATGCAAGTTGGATTTCCAATAAGGAAGATCATTCTTCCACAAGTGGATGGGTATTCCTTCTTGGGGGAGGTGTTATCTATTGGGCATCGAAGAAACAGAGTTGCATTACTGATTCAACGATGGAATCTGAATTTGTGGCATTATTAGCGGCTGGTAAAGAAGCTGAATGGCTAAGAAATCTGATTTATGAGATTCCATTATGGCCTAAACCGATATCACCCATATCTATCAGATGTGATAGTGAGTCTGCCTTGGCGAATGCTTATAGACAAGTGTTCAAAGGCAAGTCTAGACACTTAGGTGTTAGACACAGCATGATTCGTGAGCTTATCACACACGGAGTTATATCAGTGGAGTTTATAAGAACTCAACATAATTTAGCCTATCATCTAACCAAAGGGTTGAGTAGAGATCTTGTGCACAAGTCGGCGGTAGGTATGAGATTAAAGTCCATCTAATAGTCTCTCATGTTGAGATACCCAATTTCCATCTAATATGACATTAGGTGCTGAATTCAATGTGGAAAGTTTAACATCTAGAGATTGGAACACATTAAAGTATCATCCCAAGGGATGTGTTCAGACCTGCAAGTTGAGGAGGTTGAAGTTTGTCTTCTTAATAGTCCTTTTGAAAAATTGCATATGCAGGTGCGAGAATAAAAGAACTACCTATTTGAGCATGAAGTTTAGCTGCTTCAAGAAGTTTGGACTTGGTTTTGATATGCTTAAGAAGGATTATGACACTAGGCTAGTAAAATATGGTGTCAAGTAAGAACATTTGAGAATGTAAAGTTATGTGTATATTATCTTCATGTATTCACTATGAATAGTAGAGGTTCAATCCATAGTGATACCTTGATATTCGAATATTTGGAATGTGTAATATACTAATGTGAAATTCAATCGTTATGATATTTCATTTATGCATAACTTTGTTATTTGTTGTGATTTTGCTTAGTTAATCATGGATTACGCTAAAATGGGGGAGGATTGTTGGATATTTTAGTGTAATTGGATTGACTAGTTGATCAATGTAATCGTAATATTACATTGAACAAGTCGGGTGAGTGCGGAGTGCACGCTTTGTTCGAGTTTATTATGTTTTCAGTATTATTGTGTCTTGTGAGACATGTCCATTGGCATTGGACACACCTGTTGGAAAAGATGTGTCTGAGGCATGACCATTGGCATTAGACACACCTGTTGGAAAAGATGTGTCTATTAGCATTAGACATGACTCTTATACTGAGATATATCTATTGGCAAAATACTGAGATGTGTCTATTGACAAAAGACACATCTGTTGACATCTATATATGGGTGTTGCATTGATCATTTTAAGGACTGGTTCATTTTTGGAAATACACAACAAAAACACATTCTCTCTTCTTGCACAATTTCTGACTTTATCCACCACAAATAACTTCAATCTGAAAGTGTTCACACGAATTCAGAAAAATCCAAGTTATTATCACCCTATTCCCCAACAATACATGTCCATTTCCAATTTTCAATGTAAATTTATGATCACTTTTCCTAAATTACCCTTTCTGAAAATTGTATAGCAATTAATGAGAAATGACCAATAGTATAAAATATCTCATATTCTTAAAAATCAATGCATTTATAATGGGTATAAAAGGAAATGTATCATCAAATTAATGTTTTCTTAAGATGCATTATTTTTTCAAAAGAGACTTGTATGAGTGTATGTCTTGGAGGCTACTCCTTGTAGAGATAATGTTCTTATCTGACACTTATTGCTGAGCTGTTTATTATCCCTAATATTAATTACGAAATTAATATTGTAAATAGGGTTTGGGCCCACCTGGTGGGCCCCACGTTTGGACCATTCCGGGTCTAATTAATGCCACATTAAATGTGTCTTTAGGGCTTATTTTTAGCCCATATCATTTGCCCCCCAACTTCTAGGGAAACTGATCAGGTTTTCCTTGAAGTTTTAACGGCCTTATTCGAGACTTGGGTCAGGGTTTATTGCTCTTACATGAGTATTTTCAACTTATCATCTTAATGTAAAGCGTGGAGCGACTGACGCAATTTACGACGATGTTGAACGACACTAAGCGGTGTTAAATGGCACTAGACAGCGCTAATCAGCCTTAAACAATGTTTAAACAGTGTTAAACAATGTCGAATGGCATAAAATGGCACTAACGGCACTAATCGGCGCTAAACGGTGCTATACCGGCACTAAACGGTGCTAATCGGTGCTAACAGGCACTAATATGTGCTAATCGGCATTAAATGGTGCTTAATCGGCACTAAACGGTGCTAGCGGGGGTCCGGGGGCGGCAGCCCCCGGGCGGGGTCCAAGGGGCGGCAGCCCCTAGCGGGGTCCAAGGGGCAGAGCCCCAGAATTACACTAGTACTATTCAGAAATTATCGTTTCGGCTCGAAATTTTGCAAACCCGAGCTCAAATTCGAGCTCAAACTGCCTCAAGGTCGCAGCCATTTTTCTTACTTTCTAAGTCATTTTCGACCTGGAAATTTCGAGCAGAAATTAGTTCATTTTCGAGCTCAAAAACGAACTCAAACGGAGGCCAAGTCGTGGCTTCTTTTCAGGATTTTCAGTGTTTTTCCGACCTCGAATGGACGAGCTCAGATGGTGTTGAAACGACCTCAAATTGGGAGTGAGGTTGCGAGAAATTTCTATTCTCTCTAGTTCATTTTCGAGCTCAGGTTCGCGATCTCAATTATAGGAGATACCGACCTCAAATTGGCTTCAAGTTGCATGACTTTTTCGCGAGTTTCCGCTCTTTTTCGATCTCAAATTTACAATCTAGCCGTAGTATATTTTCGACCTCAACCCAACCTAATTAAGAACTCAAATAAGGTTCAAGTCGTTAGGGTTTTTATTGTTTTCCAGTTCATTTACGACCTGGGCTTTGCGATCTCGAGTCACGCCTTGGCGACTTCAGATGGGGATCCAAGGTCGTCCCATACGAGCTCATCATAATGTATTTTCGACTTCAAAAATCACCGACCTCGAGCATAATTTTTGTTTGCCATTGGCTTCTTGGGCCTTCTACGGGCTTTTAATGGTGGACCTTGTTTGGGTTTCCTTCTTTTGGGCCTAGTTCACAATGGGCCTTTACTTCCTAGATTTTCATGCTTAACAGACCTAGTATCCAACTGAAAGTTTATTGGGCCTCAAATCAAATTTGGGTCAATTCAGACCTTGGGTTTATAGTTGTTTCGGATGTATTTGAGATTAATGACGACCTCCTCAAGTTTGGCCTTCATAGCTAATCTTGGCCTTCATGGCTAATCTTGGCCTTCATGGCTAACTTTGGCCTTCATGGCTAATCTTGGCCTTCTACGTCGATGTTCTGGATCAGAGACTCGGGATCCCAAGTACATTTTTCAATTTCCAAATTGAGGTATTAACCTTTCTTGTTAGCTTTTCTGATAAGCGTTCTTAATCAACTACCAAAACATTTATCAAGTTGGGGGTGTTCTGGACCACCAATCACGTGGTTTCAGGTCAATAGGAGGTGTTTGCCATGCCTTGAAAGGTTTCGTGAACCTTGAATTCAAATTACTTGTTTCTTAGTTCTTGCCCCCCTTGCTTCATATGGTGGAGGTCTTGCTTCTCGGTTGATCATTCAAGAAGTTCCTTTGCCACTCAGCACTTGACTTCAAGTCTGGTGTGCCTTGGCTAGTTGTCACTACTCTATCTTGACTCTAGGTTTCAACTTGACTAACGACTCTTGATTCGAGCCATTAAACTCAGACGACAAGCTCGATTGGAGGCAGACAGCATTGTTGGCCATCAAGGCATTATCAAGGAGCAAACCAGCCTCAAGATGAGCTTTGATGGGGGTCTGTCTAGCAACTTCCAACGTCGATGGGCGCCAACAATTTGCGTTCTATAGTGGGGTCTCCAAGACCTGATAGTAAACACTTCTAGTGTAATTCTCGATTTCAGACGAGGCGAATTTGGACAAGGCATCGGCGGTTATACAAGTTGGTATTCCTCGAATCATACCATACCAACTGTGATTTTACAATTTTCAGATATTTCAACATCGTTTCATCTTTGGCTTTTAGAGCTCTACTCACTTGGGCTATCACCAGCCTTGAGTCTCCATAGACTTTAAGATTTTTGGCCCTCATGGCTAAAGACGAGCCTAGTCCGGCTTTCAAGGCTTTATACTCTGCCTCGTTATTGGTTGTCGAAAAATATTCAACTTCAAGGCACATTCAATCGCGAAACCATCAGGGCTCTGTAGGACTATACAAGCACCACTTGATTTTGTTTTTGATGCCCTATCAAAATAGAGCACCCAATGTTTCTTCTAAACTTTATAAGTTCTCTCCCTCTTGGGGTGTCTCATCTTGCCCTTACTGGGGTGTTGTGCCTTCCTGCCCCCCGACTTCTTGGTTGTCAATGGTATATTCAACTAAGAAGTCAACGAGTACCTGTGCTTTAATTGCAATTCGAGGATTGTACGCGATATCAAATTATTCAGATATTTCAATGTTGGCATTCTGGATTGAGGGTCCAAAATTTCAGATTGGTTTTCAAGCTTTGACTTGAAGTTTCAACCATTGGATCTTATCTGGAGGTTCATGACCCCTTCAAGTTTGGCCTTCATAGCTATCCCATGGCCTTCATGGCTAATAACTCGTGTTCCTTATCCTAGGATTCGAGGTTGACGTTTACATGTTCATCGTTGGTGTTCATATGTCGACTACCAAGTATTCACGACCTTTCTTTTGGATTGATGTTAAACTAAAGGTCTTTAGGATCCCTTACTTGACTTCATGTCTTTCACGGCTTGTTTCGAATCTTAGTTCTGATTTCAGGGTTTTCAAACCTATCTTTGCTTCTTGTTTTTTATCCGGGGTCCTTCAAGGACTTAAACTCTTAGTAACTCTCGACCTTTCAGGGTTTTTATTTATGCGTTTGTTTGTTTCCATTCGTGTATTTTTTTATTTTCGGTACTTGGTCATCTTTGACTTACACACATCAGGTGTTAGGTACATAAATAAAATCACATAATCAATGAATGGAAAACAAACTTGCATTAATAACTTGAGATGGGTTCAACCCTTACATAGAATACTACTGTCCTACTCGGAGCAACATGCTCTGCGATGGTTTCATCGAACCTTATTTCTACTTCTACTAGATAAAATATGAAGCTAAAAACTACTAGGATAATTTGAACCCATCGGGGCTTTGCAAGACTAGGCTTGCACCACTTGATTTTACTTTTGATGCTCCAATAAAATAGAGCACTCACTACTCCTTCTGGTCACCTCATTCTTATTCTGAAGTTCACTTACAGCTTGGGGTACAATCTCCTGCCCCTCGATTTCTTGATGTTCCTTATCACTACAAACGTCCATGTCTTCAATCGGAAGGACCTGCCCCCCGACTCCTGATAAGTGGGTATTTTATCTACTTAGAACGTTTCCATTTAGCTTAAAACGATGGTTTGTACTTGAGTTGTGGTATTTTTGATCTCTTTTAAGGGTATTGTGCAGGGATATCAATCACAGGTGTTAGAGGAACGAAGCGTAGCAATCGAAGTGCAAAACGGAGTCAACTTAAAGAAAAGGAAAAAATTTATGTTGCTGGACAGAAGGCTCGGCGCCGCGTCGCTGCGTTTGTACTGGAGGACGGCGCCGCATCGCTGTGGGGGAGATCCTGGCGCCGCATCGCCGTAATTGTGCTTGAAGCCGGCGCCGCGTCGCCGTCTCGTCTGACCCGGTTGCTGATTTGTTTTGGGTGAATTAAATAAAAAAAAACATTTCTTTTATGTACTAGCACCTGGAGGCCCATATAGGGGAAGAAAAGAAAACCCTAGAGGAGAGTGTGACAGTTTTGTTTTATGTACGTAGTTTTTTTAGCACAAAGAGGAGAGGGAGAATAGAGTTCCCAATTTTATTCTTGTATTCTTCCTAGTTTGTGGATGCTTAACCTTGGTGTATTCTTTAAAAACCCTTGATATTTATCTCAGTCATTCTTCATTTCTTTCTATCATGTTTTCATTGGAACCCATGATGATGATTAGTTCGATCATGAACTAACTCGTTGTCATGGGGGTTTAGTGGACTTATTCATGAATTCTATGTGTTGAATCTTCTCGATGCCTTTAGTGTGATTGATGTGATATCCTATCATGGTTGATTTAATTCGTTATAGGAGAGTAGCTAACTCCTGTAATTGTGTGTTAATTCTTGTTGAAGCGAAAGTGGAAATAAGAGTTTAGAACTTGCCATGTTAGCGTAGGTTTATGCGTGATAATATCATTCGTAATTAGTGTCGTAACTCTAATCGTTTTATGACGACTATGTGATCAATTGAATGCTTGCACCTCAACCATTATGTTTTATTCTTTATAGACATATGAAGACTTGGCATAATCGGAAGACTAAATGATTTCTATCTTTATTGTGGATATTGTTTAGGATGGTATTTGTGTAACGGAAGTTGGCTTATATCAGTTTTGTGTGTTCGATCAGGTGTTAATAAATCACATGAACAAGGCTAGAGATTTGGAGACTATAGATGGATTGTTTAAGGAAATTAAATTCCCATGTTTAATTTGCATAAGTAATTCGACATAAATCTCAGTTTAAGCAGTTGATAATTAGTTATAATTTCTTAGATAAATTTTAGTGATAACAACAATCCACTTTATTATTTGTTTTAGCATCGGAAAACAATCATACATTGGTGAGTGAATTAGCTAGACAATACAACGAGTCCCTGTAGGAACGAACCTTATTTGCTATCTGTATTACTTGAGATCACGTGCACTTGCGTGTTGAGTTGGTCGTAACAAGTTTTTGGCGCCGCTGCCGGGGACGCGGTTTTATTTTGTTTAGTTTCAATATTTGCCATCAGTGGTCATTGAATTTCGGTGACTAGGACGTTTTCATAAAATTTCTTGTTGGTGAATTTCAGGTACTTGTTGAGAGTTTATGCGTACACGAGCTCGTGCACGTAGAGACGAACTAGCACGTACAGAAGAACTAGCTAGGAGAAGACTTGATTTCGGGTTAGAAGACAATCTTGAAGCAAAGGAAGTTATGGCAAATCAAGAACAAGCAGCGAAGGCTTTGAGTGAATTCTCTCAGCCGAAAGTGGAGGACATCCATACTAGTATTGTTCGCCCAGCTATAGGGTCTAACAATTTCGAGCTAAGGCCAAACATCATTCAGATGATTCAGAACACAGTCCAGTTTGGGGGTAGTCCTGCTGAAGATCCCAATGCTCATATTAGGGACTTCCTTGAGATCTGTGACACCTTCAAATTCAACGGAGTTACAGATGACGCAATCAGATTGAGGCTATTTCCCTTCTCTCTTAAGGATAAAGCCAAGAGTTGGTTACATTCTATGCCATCAGGCTCTATTACAACATGGGCAGATTGTGCTCAAAAGTTCTTGACCAAGTATTTCTCCATGGCGAAGACAGCAGCTTACAGGAATGCCATTTCTCAGTTTGCTCAGCATTCCCAGGAATCTTTGGGAGAAGCTTGGGAGAGGTACAAGGAGATATTGGCACGTTGTCCTCATCATGGAATGCCGGATTGGATGATAATCAGCAATTTCTATAACGGGTTGGGAGCTCAGTCCCGGCCTATGTTAGATGCAGCTTCTGGAGGTGCGCTATGGGCAAAAAGCTATGAGGATGCTTACAATCTGATTGAAATGATGTCGGCCAATGAGTTCCAGAATCCTACTCAACGCTTGCCACCTGCTAAAGTGGCTGGAGTTCTTGACTTGGATGCAGCTACTGCTATTGCTGCCCAACTCAAAGCGTTGACAATGAAGGTAGATTCCCTTTCTAATCTTGGTACTAACCAGGTTGCTATGGTGTGTGAATTGTGTGCAGGGGCACATGACACAAATATGTGTGCTATCTCAGCTGAATCCGCACAATTTGTTGGTAATTTTCAAAGATCTCAGCAACCAGTGCCACAATTTTATCATCCCAACAATCGGAATCATCCCAACTTCAGTTGGAGCAACAATCAGGGAGGTGCTCAGCAACCACATAATCAGCAGTTCAATGCAAGGCCAAGTAATCAGAACTATCAACCGCCACCTTATGCTCCAAGGCAACCATTCAATCCACCGGGGTTTCAACCATCTCAAGGAACTTCATTGAATCAGTCTGAGAAGTCGGAATTGGAAGAGCTTCGAATGATGTATAAGAGTCAGGCAGTGTCATTGAAAACTTTAGAGAATCAAATTGGCCAGCTAGCCAATGCTTTGTTGAACCGTCAACCAGGAACGCTTCCGAGTGACACAGAGGTGAATCCAGGCAAGAAAGATCAAAAGGAACAGGTTCAGGCAATAACATTACGATCAGGAAGAAGTAAGCAAGGTCAGAACGAAGAAAAAGCAACCGAGGAAAAAAATGAAAATCCTGAGCAGGCCCTACGGCGCCGCGGCGCCGCCTCACAGTACAAAAACGGCGACGCGTCGCCGAGCTCTCTGGAGGAAAAATCTGAATTTTCAGTTGAGGTCGAATCTGGTTCTGATTTGCTTCCTAATGCTACTCCTTCAACTCCTATCATTCACAAGAGTGTTAATTCTCAAAAAGAAGTAGAAGATAAGGTGTTTCCACCTCCTCCATTCCCAAAACGAATTCAAAGGCAAAAGTTAGACAAGCAATTCGCTAAGTTCTTGGATGTATTCAAGAAGCTGCAGATTAACATACCATTTGCTGAAGCACTTGAACAAATGCCAAGTTATGCCAGGTTCATGAAGGGCATACTTTCGAGGAAATTGAAACTCGAGGATTTAGAGACAGTCGCTTTGACGGAGGAGTGTAGTGCTGTCTTGCAACAAAAGTTGCCACCTAAGCTGAAGGATCCGGGGAGCTTCACCATACCTTGCACTATTGGCAAACAACTTTTCAGCAAGTGCTTATGTGATTTGGGAGCTAGCATTAATCTGATGCCGATGTCTGTTTTTAAGCAACTTGGGTTACCTGATCCGAAACCTGTTAATATGACCTTGCAGTTGGCAGATAGGTCGATCACATATCCTAGGGGTATAGTGGAGGATGTATTGGTGAAGGTGGATAAGCTGATTTTTCCGGTTGATTTTGTTATACTGGACTTTGAGGAGGATAAGAGGATTCCTATCATCTTGGGAAGGCCATTTCTAGCTACGGGCCGAACTCTGATTGATGTGCAAAAAGGAGAGCTTACCATGAGAGTGCATGATCAGAAAGTCACTTTCAATGTGTTCAAGGCGACAAAATATCCGTCAGATTCAGAGGAGTGTTTCAAAGTGGACGTTGTTGATAAGAATGTGAAAAAGGAGACCGAGCAGCTAAAAAAATCAGATCCAGTGGAAAAAGCTTCAAGTGGGATTTCTGGCATTGAGAACGAAGGAAGAAAGGGGCTAATTCAGTTGTTGGATGCAACTCCATGGGAAAGAAGAGTTGACATTCTACATAAGTCTCGTGGGCTAGCTGATTCTAATAATTTTCAGGTGCTTCGTAAGTTGTCAAATGAGGAAGTTTTTGCACTCGGGCTCAAGCCATTACCACCCGAGGAGGGTGACCCTGCTGATGATTGAGGTATTCCTGTGCACTTTCTTTGTTTCTCGCCTTCAATGGGGACATTGAAGAATTTAAGTTTGGGGGTGGGGATTAAAGGTGCATTTGTATTAGTTGTATAATAGATGTGTTGCATGTCATGTTAGGAGCATAATTGCATGTTAGTGTAGAGTGTTTTTGTTTTGTTTTTATGTATGCCATATAGGACATTCTGTTTATTGTGATATTTATGTTCATATAGTTGCATTTGCATTGCATAGCATGCATTTTTCATGATCCCTTAGAACGAGCTAATTCTGATTGGTGGATAGATGTCTAATTGGGTGTGGTAATGATGAATAGAGGGTTGATTTATAGTTCCCATGGAATTGACTTGCATGTTACGGAAACAGAATCTTTTCACTAGTCTCATTAGGTGTTTTTGGGCTAGGTTAGGGTCATGCCTGTTTGGATGTTTGAGACTTAATCACTTGATTATAATTAGAATTTTCGTTATTCCCTTAATGGCGTAGGAGCAATAAAGTCTAAGTTTGGGGGACACCAAGGATTTCATGCTAGTTGTTAATATTTGTCAATAATGGCTAGGCGTCAAATGGCTAGTAGCCAGCTCATATTTATATGAGTAGTCTAGGGTTGGAAATGAGAAAGGCTCATTCCAGATTGCATACATGAAAAAAAAATGAAAAAAAATTGAAAAAAAAAAAAGAAAAAAAAAAGAAAAAAAAGAGTCATGTAAATAATTTAAATGCAAAATTAACCAGAGTGAGCTCTTTAATACTCGAGTTATTAAGTCTGAGGGGACTTAGTCCTAGTGACCTAAGGCTTTTATAGTCTGGGATCCGGCTGACCTAACACTCGCTACATGGGTATTATTGTATAAGCCTTTTGGGGTCTCACTCATTGCACGGTTAAATAAGCATGCGTAGTGTATATAGTATTTAGTGTCGTAGTAATAAAGCATGAATTCTTGGTTAACTTGAATAAGGATGGTGGTGTTCCTAGGTTATGAAGTGTCTAAAGTCTATTCTGTTTATAAACCTGTGATTGTCTTGGCAAAGGATAGGTATGGTTTTTGACCTAGTGTTGGGAGCATTTCTGATGAGCATTGCACACACACACGTTTCTGTTCATGTATTGTTAGTATACGGGGGCTTAGTCGAGCTCTATTCGGATTTAGTTGCATTCTTTGAGGCAGCTGGTTGCTAGTTGGTTTTGGTCAGTTTAAAGGGGATTGTTGCATTTTCATATAGTTGCATTCATGTAGTTAGTTGCATTGTTAGTTGCATTATTAGATGGATTTTGTGGGTACATTCACTATAGGCCCTCACGAGACCTTACTCGTCCACTAGGGCTGCCTAGGGGTTTAAAGGGCTTGTTGCATATGCCAAATGCAACCGTGATCACCTACGGAAGTGGTATTAGGTAGTTGTAAATATTTTGTTTGTTATGCTTGAGGACAAGCATCGGTTTAAGTTTGGGGGTGTGATAAGTGGGTATTTTATCTACTTAGAACGTTTCCATTTAGCTTAAAACGATGGTTTGTACTTGAGTTGTGGTATTTTTGATCTCTTTTAAGGGTATTGTGCAGGGATATCAATCACAGGTGTTAGAGGAACGAAGCGTAGCAATCGAAGTGCAAAACGGAGTCAACTTAAAGAAAAGGAAAAAATTTATGTTGCTGGACAGAAGGCTCGGCGCCGCGTCGCTGCGTTTGTACTGGAGGACGGCGCCGCATCGCTGTGGGGGAGATCCTGGCGCCGCATCGCCGTAATTGTGCTTGAAGCCGGCGCCGCGTCGCCGTCTCGTCTGACCCGGTTGCTGATTTGTTTTGGGTGAATTAAATAAAAAAAAACATTTCTTTTATGTACTAGCACCTGGAGGCCCATATAGGGGAAGAAAAGAAAACCCTAGAGGAGAGTGTGACAGTTTTGTTTTATGTACGTAGTTTTTTTAGCACAAAGAGGAGAGGGAGAATAGAGTTCCCAATTTTATTCTTGTATTCTTCCTAGTTTGTGGATGCTTAACCTTGGTGTATTCTTTAAAAACCCTTGATATTTATCTCAGTCATTCTTCATTTCTTTCTATCATGTTTTCATTGGAACCCATGATGATGATTAGTTCGATCATGAACTAACTCGTTGTCATGGGGGTTTAGTGGACTTATTCATGAATTCTATGTGTTGAATCTTCTCGATGCCTTTAGTGTGATTGATGTGATATCCTATCATGGTTGATTTAATTCGTTATAGGAGAGTAGCTAACTCCTGTAATTGTGTGTTAATTCTTGTTGAAGCGAAAGTGGAAATAAGAGTTTAGAACTTGCCATGTTAGCGTAGGTTTATGCGTGATAATATCATTCGTAATTAGTGTCGTAACTCTAATCGTTTTATGACGACTATGTGATCAATTGAATGCTTGCACCTCAACCATTATGTTTTATTCTTTATAGACATATGAAGACTTGGCATAATCGGAAGACTAAATGATTTCTATCTTTATTGTGGATATTGTTTAGGATGGTATTTGTGTAACGGAAGTTGGCTTATATCAGTTTTGTGTGTTCGATCAGGTGTTAATAAATCACATGAACAAGGCTAGAGATTTGGAGACTATAGATGGATTGTTTAAGGAAATTAAATTCCCATGTTTAATTTGCATAAGTAATTCGACATAAATCTCAGTTTAAGCAGTTGATAATTAGTTATAATTTCTTAGATAAATTTTAGTGATAACAACAATCCACTTTATTATTTGTTTTAGCATCGGAAAACAATCATACATTGGTGAGTGAATTAGCTAGACAATACAACGAGTCCCTGTAGGAACGAACCTTATTTGCTATCTGTATTACTTGAGATCACGTGCACTTGCGTGTTGAGTTGGTCGTAACAACTCCATCAGGCCTTAACGCGGCTACATAACAGCTCCTAGCCATTTTCTGGTCACCTTTTTGTTCTCCTACACCATTCCTGGTTGGAAACTTGATCTTCATGTGATAGGTTGAGGCCACAGCCTTAAAAGCATGGAGTCCAGTCCTCCCGAGGATGGCATTGTAGGTGGAAGACGCTTTGATAACCAAAAAGTTCAGCATCTGAGTGGCCTCTGTTGGCTTCTGTCCGATGGTGACGGGCAACAAAATAGTTCCCTCAACTTTAGTCTCTACTCCGCTGAATCCATATATAGGCATGTTAGATAGGGTTAACTGAGAGTCGTTGTATCCCATTTTCACGAATGCATCATAGAACAAAATGTCCACTGAAGCTCCATTGTCTATCAAGACTCGCTTCACCTCTGAATTCCCAATCATGGGTGTTATGACCAGCGGGTCATCATGGGGGAACTTCACCCCTTCAAGGTCTGAATCATCAAATTCGATTGTTACTTCGGTTTTTGCACGCTTTGGTGTCTCTCCGACAATATGCATCACTTCTCGGGCATAAGCCTTCCGAGAGTTCCTAGTCGTCCCGGCCGCAGTCGGGCCTCCTGAGATCATGTTGATCACTGGCCCTCGGGGCTGTGGGGTGCGATCCCGATCGTCGTCGTTCCTATCATACTCTCTTCTCTGATTACCACGATCTTCACCCTTAGTGAAGTGGCCCAACTTCCCTTTACGGATCAAGAACTCGATCTCATCTTTGAGTTGCTTACAATCACCAGTGTCATGCCCTACATCCTTGTGGAATCTGCAATACTGATTTTTGTTCCTCTTTGTGGGATCACCCCTGAGTGGCTTCGGCCATCGGAAATCCTTATCCTTCTCAATGTCCAATAGGATTCGACTCCTGGGAGTGTTCAACCTTGCATACTCAGTGAACCTTGGTCCTTGGCTCTTCTTAGGGGCAGAGTCGGAGTCCTCACTAGTTCGGGGATACTTGTCCCTAGCATCATATTCCTGGTCATCATACTCCTGGTCTTGCCTTCGCTTCTTGGAGTTCCCGTTGCCTCCATTGCCCAACGTGGCTTCCTTCTTCATGCTATCCTCAGCCTTAATGTACTTATCAGCCCTTCGTTGGAGCTCATCCATGTTCTCAGGGGGATGTTTTGCCAGTGACCTCTTAAAAAAGAGATCCGTGGTTCCATGCTGCAGGGCTACCATAGCCACCTTATTTTCCAAATCAGTGATGTTTAGGGTCTCCTTAGTGAATCGCTTGAGATAATCTCTCAGGTTCTCGTTCTTCCCCTGTACTACATACATAAGGGATGCAGAGCTTTTCTCATGAATTCTTCCGCTAATGAATTGACTGACAAAAGCGGTACTCAATTCCTTAAAAGAGCTAATTGAATTTGGAGGTAGACGGCTATACCAACGTTGCGCCATGCCTGACAGGGTTTGGGGGAACGCCCTACACTTAAGGGCATCGTTAGCGGGCTGCAATAACAATGCGCTCGTAAACGTTCTCACATGAGTTGCGGGATCCCCCGTTCCATCATAAGCTTTTATTGTGGGCATCTTAAACTTTCGGGAGATATGCGCGTTCATCACCTCCTCAGTGAACGGAGGGGTCGGATCATCGAGATCTCCTTGTGGCATCAAGTCTTTGGGGTTACTTTTGGGGAGTTCCACCCTTGTAGTCCCTCTGGTTGGGGCTTCAGCCCTTCGGCGTCTCCTTGAAGACCTCTCCAAATCTATGAAGGGAATCCCTCCTGAAGTCGGAGGAGGTCGAGTCTGATTAGGGTTCTGTCTTTCTTGCTCCCTTGCTTGGTCGTCCTTCAGCTTCTGAATCTCAGCTTCATAAGCCTTAATTCTCTCTGCGATTGTTAAAGGACCATCACGGTTTGCTGGATTCCTCCTCAGAGGTTCCTTACTAGCGCGTCGCCTCCTTTGGGCTTCGTCTCGATCATCGTCTTCAGACGACGAATCGTCAGTATAGGGGCCAGAGTAGTCAAGATACTCTCGATCTCGGATCTGCAAGGCATGACCACTGGGTCCAGGAAGGTAGTTAGGCAGGCCATACATCGGGTTAGTACTCACGGGGAGATCCGTAGTATGGATCTGTACCCCTGGTGGTGGGCGACTGGGATCAACTAGAGGAGAAACCAGCGTCTGGAGGGCGCTGGTTCCTTGACCAGGATGGATGACCAAAGGCAACGTCCCCTCAGCATGGGAATTCGTCCCTAGAGGTTGAGAAACCTGAGTTTGAGTAATCACCCCTGTGGCTGGGGGTATTTGTTCAGTAACAGGCGGAGCAGAGCTTAGAGGTAGAGCCTCGGTAACGATCGGCTCGGTAGTGCTTGGTGCTGTTCTTCGTGTTTGAACCATGGTTGATGTCTTTTTCCCACAGACGGCGCCAAATGTTGTGGAATAAAAACTAGGTTATGAATATTGCGGCTAGGGTTTAAGTATATTCAATGCAAAGGGTGGTTGAGCTTCGAGCTTTAATGGCTGCTTCTGCGTTCGAGACTTAATCAGTCCTCACAGAATGCCTACGTATCTCTGTATTAAGAGAATCAAGCCAATAAAACGTAGTTCTGAGATGAGGGGTCTGACCCTTTATACAGGCTGAGAAGCCTTAGAGTTGTATTAGGGTTAGGTGACTTGGTGGGTAAGTCAACCTCGAGGAAAGTTCTAGACCCCTTCCTTGTAGGAGTCTGTTTCCTTGTATGAGTGTATGTCTTGGAGGCTACTCCTTGTAGAGATAATGTTCTTATCTGACACTTATTGCTGAGCTGTTTATTATCCCTAATATTAGGGTTTGGGCCCACCTGGTGGGCCCCACGTTTGGACCATTCCGGGTCTAATTAATGCCACATTAAATGTGTCTTTAGGGCTTATTTTTAGCCCATATCAAAAACTAAACTTCATTAATATTTTCTTTTGAACAAAAACACGTTACCTTTTTAATTCAAAACTAATTTTACAATCATTAATATATACCCGAAAATATCACGCCATATTTTTCAATTGTTAATTAAATATATTAAAAATCTTCATATGTTGTTTATAATAAGGAAACATTAGTATAATCCGTAAACATTACTATATTAAAATTATATTAAATTAAAATTAATTAATAATTATATAATTGTCGAAACATTAAAAATTTTGGTACCTATTTTTTGATATATGTTTTTTGGTATTTCATGAATTTACTTATTTACCCTTCATTATAAAGAAATATATATATGATATTTATACTTTTAAAACACCAAAAATAAATAATAACATAATACAATTAAAGGTAATTAGTCGATTGCCTTTTTCACATTTACTTTTATTTAAAGATATTACCTTTTATAAACACCTAAAAACCTCAATCATATCATATTTCCCAATCAATTCATATCTAACAATAATTAATATATACTCAAAAATATCACTTCATATCATATAATCAGTAACAAAATATAATAGAATATAATAGAAATTCTTAGGGTTTTTTTCTAATATGTCCCATTTGAATAAGCCATTTACGAATATGTCCCATTTTTAATTGTATTTATAAATATATCCCTTTTTATTAATATGTCCCATTTTTAATTGTAACCATGATTAACTCACTAACTATACATTATTAAAAGACAATTTTATCCTCTACTTATTTATTTTAATTTTTATCATTAATTTGGATGTTTTTACAAATGTTTCAAGTATAATCTTAAATTTGTTTTTGTTGGGTGAACCTGCTTCTCTAGATTCTTGAATGGCTGCAAACTCAACACTGGTGGGATTTTAATGAGATGGATTATTTGATGCTCGTTACATCGTATGGAAAGCAGGGGGATTTTAACAGGGCTGAAAGAATTTTAGGTTACATGAATAAAAGAGGGTATCCTCCTAGGGTGATAACAGAGCACTTATGGAAGCATATGGGAAAGGAGGTCAATATAACAAGGCAGAAGCGATTTTTCAAAGGATGCATACTTCAGGACCTGAACCTTCCATTGTAATATATCAAATAATTCTTAAAACATTTGTGGAGGTAACTACAGTGTCCTATATTTTCCTTCCATACGAAAAGGGTCGACGGGAAAGGGTGCCCCTGCGGGGCCAGAGTTCGGTGGAGAAAGTGACGGGGATGACGATGTTCGTCGGAGAAGAAGGATAGGAAGAGGAGGGGAAAAAAAAGAGTATACATATTATTATGTATTAGTGGGTATTTTGGTCTTATTAAATATAAATATATGTATAATTATATGTATAAATGAGTTAAATTTTAATCATAGGACATATTTATAAATTATGAATAAAGTAGGATATAAACATAAAAGCATTCCTTAATTTGGGACATATTTAATAAATATCCAAATTCTTATTACAAATAATGACCTAATTTTTAGTAAAAAATTCAGAATCATTAGATCTAATTATTAAATATATTATATGATTAAATTAATTTACAAAAATTTCAAGTTTCAAATTTTATCAACGACATATTAATTTTAAAATTTTATAATATAAGTTTTAAACCATGCATATCATTAACTAATTTTATATTAAATTATTAATATTAATATTAAAATAAAATATTTTAAACAATGATTATATAAAAATATAATTATGACATAAAATAAAATTTATTACATATCAACAAAAATCCGTGCATCCCCGTAGTAGTAATAAATATTCATTAGGAACCGCAATGGTTCAAAGAAAAATCTAACAACAAGGAGCCAATGGGGCGACAGATATTTTGTGAGAAAAATCTAAAACATGGACATTTATAATGTGATTGAAGAAAAATTCAAAAATGAAAGTAGTTATCAACCAAATCGCTTTTTCACGGACCAGCAGTGCCAGATCGTTCTGTTTTGGTACTTTGTGAAAAGTATGGAGCCTCTTTATATCATCTACAGAGACTACAGTACTACTATTTTTTTTTACTACATATGCTTTGAAGGGTAATTTACGATCACAAAGTGACTTCGAAGTTCGAACAATTCGACCGACATGGACTAGACTGCCTAGTACTCCCTAGTAACCTTTAAGAGATCCCCTGATCATCTTTATATTCTAAGTATCATAATTTTTGGCCCTGTTTGGCAATTAGCTGATAGCTGTTAGCTGATAGCGGATTGAATTAGCTGTTTTGACTAGCGGATTGAATTAGCTGTTTTGACTAGCGGATTGAAATTAGCTGTTTTGAATAAAAGTGTTTGGTAAATAGCTTTTTGAATAACTTTTTGTGACACATAGCAAACCTCTAATTGAAAAAGCTCCTAAAAGGAGCTTTTTCAAAATTAGCTTTTTGATCCCAAACCTCTAACTCAAACCTCTAACAACCAAACACTCACATTAGAGGTTTCATTTGGTCAAACCTCTAATCTACCCCCAAACCTCTAATTTTATCTCAAACCTCTAACTTCCAAACAACCCCTTTGTTTTAATAAAAAATATGAATTCATTTGTCAAGACCAAATTAAATATAAATCTTATATTTTCATTCCTAAATCATGGTTATAAATCGGTAATCGGTATAAATCGGTTGAGGTATCGATTTAAGATTAATCGGGTAATTGGGGATTAATCGGAAGTATTAATCGGGGATTAATCGGAAGTATTAATCGGAGTATTAATCGAATATTATAATAATATTTAATATATTAGTCTAATTTACAATTAAACATATCATTTTAAATAAATTCACAGGATTAATCGGATTTCAAAAATCGAATCGGTTCATTACCTTAAAGAGGATTAATCGGGGATTAATCGGTTAAATGGGGGATTTTTAGAACCATGTCCTAAATACTTAAATCATTTACGTACATCTAGTTTTCTTATTAATAAATTTTTATATTAAAATTTCAAGTACCATCAACAATATTTATGATACAACAATATTTTTGTTTATCATAATTTTCTTTAAATAATTAAATCTATATATCTTACAAATAAATATATTTTTCAATAAAATTTGGGATCCGTCAAACTGGAAACCAAAACATGAGACCGACAAGATTCTTCAACCTCCGGTTAATAAAAATTCAAATATGGGCATGTTTGGCACACCTTATTTAAAGGACTTATGGACTTATTTTCGGGTAAAAATTTTATATTTTGATAAACTTTTTTTATACAAATATTTAATATATGTTTGAGATTCAATAAGTTGCCAAAATAAGTTGGAAAATAAGTTGGAAAGTTAGGAATCTTAATTTTCAACTTAAAATAAGTTGACTTATTCTGGAAAATAAGTTCCCCAAATACCCCTATATCGAAACGGGACCCAATTTAAAACACATGCAGATATAAAAGAAAAATGTTAAAAATCCTACAAAAAAAAAAAATTAAAATTTTCTCCACGAAGTACACATATATTTGGTAATTTCTTGATAATAAAATAGAATTTCGTATGCATTCATTAACCAGAATTTACCATATAAAAATACCAATAATTTTGATAAATACAGTATTAAGAGCATCTTCAATGGGAGAGATCCTTAGCTAGATTTTAAAATTAATTACCATAAATAAGAATTATAAAGAATGTGTAAAAAAAAAATTACACTTCAATGAGACAAAACTGTTATCTATAATTATAGATAATCTCTTGATGTGGACTATATTTGTCGAACTTCTGTGAATTGCCACATCACCTATTTCTATATTAAAAGTATATATTCTATCAATAATAACTTGAAATATTAATAACATACCATTTTTAAAATATAGCCAAACTTGAAATATTAATAACATACCATTTTTAAAATATAGCCAAGTATTATAGTCAATACCCTCGAACATAATGTCTTATGGATTCGACAAATTTTACAAAATCAATATTATTTTATGTAATTTAGCCGATCATTTTTAAGTAACGCGGTTGGAGATGCTCTAATTACCTGAAATTCAAAATTAAAGTATTGATTACGTGAATTAGGCATAAGCTTCCTGAAGATATTAATAACGTAGCACGTGAAGAAGCTCCAGTTCCAACGCCTCGAGATCGTACAAAAAATTGCCACGTGTACAATTAAGTCATGATAAAGCCTTCACTTCCCTCCTCTCACACACACACACATTAACCTGCTTCAGCTCCATCTTTCTCAAATTTTCAACCCAACTTAAACCAGGTAATTCACTAATTCAACTCCACTAATCACATGATAATTACTTCATTAATCTCACAATTATTTATTTTATTTTCACTCTAGTATCATAATTCTGTAACAAAGTTTGTGCACAAATTGAGTTTATGTATTGAATTCGTGTTGTTTGGTTTTGTATGTAGAGGATTTGAAGGCATTGATTGTGATTATATAATGAGCAATACAATTGGATCGAATTTGATTAATCAGAGGTTACTTGAGCATCATACTAGAATTAATACTTCTCCTTGCATTTCCTCTGGTAATTATACTTTGTTTCGAGTTGAAGCCACTTCTCGATTACGAAAACTGCCTTTATCTACCAATTTTCGCTTGAATGTTGTGAGACCAATGAGTTCGAATCGTTTAGTTATGCCAAGAGCTGTGTTAGCTACTGATTCGCCTTCTGAGGTACGCTCTTTAGGCTTATTCAGTTAGTTATGCATTGTGATTTTGTTTAATTGCAGTTGCGAGAATTTAAGTCAGTGTTGATCATGTGTTTGTGCCTTTTTTAGATGTAGCTATTTAGTTTCGTTTCGTTGAAATGTATGCAGCGTTTGCCCGTTAAAGTTTGTTTGCAGGATTCCTGATTGTTGATTCGTAATTGTATTGTGTTGTTTCATGGAACGATTCGGAAACTTATTACAGAGTACTTAACTTGTTGATAGTATTGGTATATGATTTTGTGGTCATAAAATTACGGTAGTGAGTGACTAATTTTAATTTGGAGATGCATTAAGGACAGTGGATGTGCAAAATCATTTAGGCCTAGATAGTTATACACATTTCGGAACTCCACTTCTCTAGATAGTAATACACATTGCCGTCCTGTTCAACTTCATACTTTTTGGCAGCCCGATCCTAAACTTTGTAACTTTGTTTCTAATTAAAGTTCTTTTAACTGAAAATATTTAAACATTAGATAAGCATAGTGATTAGTGCAGATTAGAAATCTTGATAATTTGGCAGACTGTACTGAACATTCGAGAGAAGTATCTATAATATCTGCATATGTGTGCTATCACATTTCTGTATGATTTGGAAACTGTTTATTCAGAGAACCTTTTTTTTGTGCCTATTTACAGCTTGCAGAAAAATTTAATCTTGAAGGAAATACTGAATTACAGGTATTTATTATTTAAATGCACATATTTTGCATAATATTGTTGTCTTTTCCTGTCAAGTGAAGCTAATAGTAGCAACTTTATACATTTGTTCAGGTTACTGTTAGGGCCCCCGGTCCAGGTTGTTTGGCACAGATAGAACTTCAGGTCACAAATAGTAGTGATAATCTAGTTTTTCACTGGGGTGGTATACGAGATAAGAACGGGTAAGTTAAAGCTTTAATATAGTATCATCCATTCATCTAATTGTCCCTGTATACCATGTTCCTAATTATATCCTCTCTCTTGTCATATCAGGAAGTGGGTGCTTCCTTCTCGCCATCCGGATGGAACAAAAGTATATAAGGACAGAGCTCTTAGAACTCCTTTTGTAAAAGTAGGTTGTTGGTTAGCTGTGTATATTTAATCTTCTCATCACTTCTTTTTCCAGAGCAATGAACATTATGGTCATGGATATGTATAACGCCTCTATTACTATCCTGAAACTAAACTGATAACTTTTATGTATTCATATTGGTTATTTGTAGTCTGGATCCCATTCTTTTTTGAGACTAGAGATAGATGATCCGGCAATACAAGCTATAGAATTCCTTATATTTGATGATGGACAGAATAAGTGGTAAGCATGCGTTATTCATCTA
Organism: Kitagawia praeruptora; assembly: GCA_037693485.1. Lineage (NCBI taxonomy): Eukaryota > Viridiplantae > Streptophyta > Magnoliopsida > Apiales > Apiaceae > Kitagawia > Kitagawia praeruptora. The sequence continues at coordinate 66,228,163 of CM075351.1, forward strand.
ATTTCCAAACATCTGTAGGATCCACCAAGAATAATTTATTATGTACTTGCTTTTGGTAGGTTCAAACATAAAGGAGACAACTTCCATATTAAATTGCCATCGACTGAGAAGCTGGGTCCTAATGTTTCAGTTCCTGAAGATCTTGTACAAATTCAAGCATATCTGAGATGGGAGAGGAATGGCAAACAAACGTATACCCCTGAGCAAGAGAAGGTAAGAAAAGTTGCTGCTCCTGTTTCATGGATATCTTTTTTGTAGTGATATGGCTCCGGACCATTACGATTCTTATGTTTGTGCAGACCTTGATTTGATGCTATTTACATTTGTCCCTGAACGTCTGAACCTTAATAATAAAAGAGTCAAGTTATCTGGAGGCAAGGCATACCATGAATTTAATTTTAAATTCAAAATTAGTACTCCTAGTCATGATGTAAAGTGGGAAATTTGGAACTTGCTATGCCAAGTGTTCAACATTTATGATTTCGGTGAGAGTGCTTTGACTGTCACATAGGTGGGTTGAAATATGAAACAAGCATAAACATTGACTGTCTGGCATCACAAACAAACCTCTATGCTAATAATTTGATAGCTTTACTTGTTTTCTATCCATTATTTTATAATTTTAAGTAATTAAAGTAATCAGTATCCAAAATATTAGGAGGAATATGTGGCAGCTCGAACCGAGTTATTGGAGGAACTTAGTAGAGGTACTCCCATACAAAACCTTCGAGCAAGGCTAACAAAATGTGAATGAAAGTAAAGGGCCACTTCTTTCTGAAAAGATAACTAAAGTGCAGGATGATCTTGTGCAAACACAAGCGTATATATGCTGGGAGAAAGCTCGAAACCCTAACTGTTACCAGATCAGCAACTTGTAAATGTCGATTCTTATAATTTATTATGACAACACCTCACATATTATTTCAGTAGTTTTGACTTTTGAGTGAATACTCATACTTGAGATTATTTTTACAGAATTTGATTAGTGTAGTGTTATATGAGCAGAAAGAATTTGAAGAAGCCAGGAAAGAGTTACAAGTGGAGCTGGAGAAGGGTAAATCTATCGAAGCTATACGGAACAAGATCACTAAGGGAGACAAAAAGGCTAATGTGTCAAAGAGTCCAGATACAAAGAAGTTCTCTTCCGTTGAAAGGATCCAACGCAAGAAGAGGGATTTGATGCAGCTTCTCAATAAGTATACTCCGGGGCCTGTAAAGGAAACAGTCTCAGCCAAACTGCCAACTTTATCTGCATTGGACCTTTTTTGTAAGGCGAAGGAAGAACAAAGTGGCGGTCCTGCTCTGAGGAAAAATATTTACAAGCTTGCTGATAAGGAGCTATTAGTAAGATTTTTGTGTTCTCTTCATGTTGCTCCCTATGGTATCTAGTTTTGGGTAGTTTATTAATTTCAGGACTCATTTTTCACTTGAAGGTACTTGTAACAAAGCCTTCTGGCAAGACCAGAATAGATTTAGCTACAGACTTCAAAGATCCACTTACCCTTCATTGGGCTCTATCAAAAAACCCTGGAGAGTGGCTGGTAATATCCATCATAAATATTTATAGTCTGCAGGTGGTAAGTCCTTTCGTGAGCAACTGACAGAGCAATATTTTACAGGCACCTCCTTCGACCACATTGCCGACTGGTTCACTGTTGTTGGATAAGGCTGTTGAAACACAATTTTCAAGTGTGACTGATGATGATTCAAAATTCCAGGTATTTTGCATACTAATATCATATGTTACTCGGACTCGGCTACAAGTGTCCGACATGGGTACGTTTCCAAGTATCAGACTCGGCAACATTTTGAAAAATGTACATGTTTTTGGCTTAAAATAAGTGTCCATGTCTGATTGTCGAGTGTCCGACACCGGTACTGATATATTAACATATTAGTAATATGTTTATTCTTTTATACCTAGTTAATATTTTTTGATGATGCATGTTATTATAGCACATGTTAAATAAATATAAAGAACACTCCCTCTGTTCAGGTCCAATCAATACAGATAGAAGTAGAAGAAGATTTTGCTGGGATGCCATTTGTTCTTTTGTCCGGTGCAAACTGGATAAAGAATAATGGTTCAGACTTCTATGTCAACTTCAGTGGTGCACGCAAGCAGATCCAGAAGGTTGCCTCCTACTGTCTATTTAGTTTACCAGGATTTAATTCAGTTTTGAAGCAATGTTCATTAGTTTCGTTTAACAGTCTGAGTATATATCTATATATATATTTGTTCTAATTTCTATGAATTAATTAAAAGGATGCTGGTGATGGCAAGGGAACAGCGAAATTTTTGTTGGATAAGATAGCAGAGATGGAAAGTGAGGCACAGAAGTCGTTTATGCATAGGTTAGTTCACCGTTTAAAAATATGTCAGTTGAGTTATTTGCTTATGTCAGTTGTGCATATTAATTTTCATATGTTAATATATCTTAGTGAGTATTCTTGTATAGCTTCACAAAATTTTTGAGTGTTAATTACATACGACTATAAAATTATGTGATGTACAACTTAACGTTGCCAATCCAGTTTTTTATGAAAAGAGCTTCAGTCCATCTGATCAACCTATGACAATATTGTCGCTTCCCAGTTGATAATTTGTGGCCACTATTGAATATACCTGTCGGTCACTATCTTTTATTCTTAGGACATACTTTTGGTTGAATAAGATATCCCACCAGATTGCCTCAAAATCCTATTTAGAGATGTGTGATAAAATTTACACCTGCTATCAACAAGGTCCCCATAGTTGATAAATACGCATCTATGCAATAATTGTACACACTAACTCAAGTTGATCATTCTCTTAACTGTTGAAAAGTTCTTGATTCTTTTTGGTTCTGAGGAGGGCCTTACCCTCATTTATCTAATCACTTCCGCTCTTGTTAATGCTCATTTCAACTAGCAAGCTATACTAATATTGGTGCTAATCGATATATATTTTTTTTATATCTTATCTGTTTTCTCCTTACTTTTGACTGGGTTACCATATAGTTTTTGAAGCGCTTGAAAAAATTTGATCTTTCTTGTTAAATGCTGATAGTAGCTAATGGTATTTCCAGGTTCAATATAGCCGCAGATCTGGTCGAGCAGGCCAAAGAGGCTGGGGAACTGGGTCTTGCCGGAATCCTTGTGTGGATGAGGTTCATGGCAACAAGGCAGTTGATATGGAATAAAAACTACAATGTAAAGCCACGGTATGGCTCTTGAAGATAACACTTTGCATTCAATTTCATACAGATTCCTACAGTTTCTTGTTTCCTAATATCTGACCTTAGTAACTGAATTTATAATTACTTATACCCATTGGACATTTTGACTACGAAAGTGTCTGGTGTTGACCTTATTCTAGTATGTTTCTTAAACAAGTGATGAGCTTGAAAATGCATTACGTTTATTACAAATTATAATAGTGATAATGCATCTAGCATGACAATTCATCTATTACCATTGATGGTGCAGAGAAATAAGTAAAGCCCAAGATAGGCTTACAGACTTACTTCAGAATGTTTACAAAACTCACCCAGAGTACCGTGAACTCTTGCGAATGATCTTGTCAACTGTTGGTCGCGGAGGTGAAGGGGATGTAGGACAGAGAATACGGGATGAAATCCTTGTTATTCAGGTTATAAAAATGTTCATCACCTTTCTTCCATTCTGGCACACTCTTTTCTTTTATGTCTTAAAGTCAGAAAATAGTAAAAGACCATCTTCAACTACAGAGAAATAATGATTGCAAGGGAGGAATCATGGAGGAATGGCATCAGAAGCTGCATAATAATACTAGTCCCGATGATGTTGTGATCTGCCAGGTATTAAAGTTACATCTGGGTAGATTCTAAGGTTTACTTTTCTTTAAATTTCCCACAAACACTTGTTTTCTGGCAGGCACTAATTGATTACATAAAATGTGACTTCGACGTCAATGTTTATTGGAGAACCTTAAATGAGAATGGGATAACGAAAGAACGACTACTTAGTTATGACCGAGCCATCCACTCTGAGCCAAGTTTCCGGAGAGAACAAAAAGATGGTCTTTTACGTGATCTGGGAAGCTACATGAGGACATTAAAGGTTGCAATTCATTAACCTATTTACTGTAACGGTGGATATAAAAACCCAACATATTTTTTACACCAAACAATTGGCTTATTATACAATCAACGTGTAGGCAGTTCATTCAGGTGCGGATCTCGAGTCTGCAATCTCAAATTGTATGGGCTACAAATCTGAGGTAAATAAATATTTGTACATGAACTGTATCGCCTTAAATTGCACACTTATTTGATGAGTAATCTATAGTTGGTTACATGAACCGTTTTCAGGGTCAAGGGTTCATGGTTGGGGTGAAGATAAATCCTGTATCAGGCTTGCCATCTGGTTTTCCAGTAGGTCTCTCTGTTTTCTGATCTCAACCTAAACTAGTACTTCGTACATGGTGCGTAATTGTGTAATGCTATTATACAGGACCTGCTTCAGTTCATTCTGGCACATGTAGAAGATAAAAATGTAGAAGCTCTACTAGAGGTAACTAGAAATTTTTCATCGATGCATCTGCTATTAAGTTTTCATGCAGGTTAGATTTTCAATGCTTTTTTACTGGAGAACTAAGAAAATGTTGTAATGTAGGGGTTATTGGAGGTCCGCGAGGAGCTTAGGCCACTTCTCTCTAAGCCAAATGACAGGCTTAAAGATCTTCTATTTTTGGACATTGCTCTTGATTCTACTGTACGGACAGCCATTGAAAGAGGCTACGAGGAACTGAATAGTGCTAAACCTGAGGTAATCATCCAGTCTAGTCATTTCATTTTTCTAGAACTGTTACTATATTCTCATTTAATTATTTTACATGATGCTCGCTCTGCTCCATTGGTTAAAATTTCATAAACATCAACTTGAATATGATAATTACGAGATATTCTATTCTTGCTCGAAATTTTACCAGGGTTCTCTTTACTAAATGTAGAAAAATCACAAAGGTTGATTAAAGTGTAAATAAGTGGTGGGGCCACATAACGTGACAAATAAGACAGGGCAAACTCTTAATAAGTGTAGCATCATTTGATATTTTTAAGTATAGTTGATTTCTTTTCCTGCAGAAAGTTATGTACTTCATCACTCTTCTTCTTGAAAATCTTGCGCTTTCATCAGATGATAATGAAGATCTTATATACTGCTTAAAGGTAAGTAACTAATTTTGATTAAGTGATTATCCGTCTTTGCGCTTTCAATGTGTGTAGTTTGTAGAATCAGGTGTATTGGATTGTATAGTTGTCGAAAGATGGATCAGCTGTAGCAGGTTAACTGATGTTGCTTTCTTTCAAAGGGATGGAATCAAGCAATAAGCATGCTGACCTCTGGAGATAATAACTGGGCATTGTATGCAAAATCAGTCCTTGATAGAACACGACTTGCTCTTACAAGCAAGGCTGAGTGGTATCATCGTCTATTACAACCATCTGCCGAGTACCTTGGAGCACAGCTTGGAGTCGACGAGTGGGCTGTATGTGATATACTTGTCAAGAATTACACAATCAATGTTTTGGGAATTGAATATTAATGTGAAGTAAATGTATGCAGGTGGACATATTCACTGAAGAAATCATCCGTGCTGGATCTGCTGCTTCATTATCTGTCCTCCTTAATCGTCTTGATCCCACTCTTCGTGAAACTGCTAATCTAGGAAGGTTGTTAAGCTTGACCTTTTGCAAGGAAATTAATGTTTTAGTAATCATTCATTTGGACATAGCCAAATACATGAAATGACTGACCCTTGAATCCCCAAATTGGCGACATCTTTAGTTGGCAGGTTATCAGCCCGGTTGAAGCGGTTGGATATGTAGTTGTAGTAGATGAGTTGCTTTCTGTTCAAAATAAAACTTACGAACAGCCAACCATATTGGTGGCAAAATCTGTAAGAGGAGAGGAGGAGATTCCTGACGGCACTGTTGCAGTTCTGACACCTGACATGCCAGATGTCCTGTCTCATGTTTCTGTTAGAGCAAGAAATAGTAAGGTGGAAAATTAGATACAAACTTTTGCACTATATTTTTGTGGTCTCTGGTATTTAGATGCACGACATCCACTAGATATATCTAACTAGCTTTGCAACATTGGCAGGTCTGCTTTGCAACATGCTTTGATCCCAATATTTTGTCTGATCTTCAATCAAAAGAAGGAAAAATATTGCATCTACGACCAACATCTGCAGATATAGTTTATAGGTAACCTATAGACAGATTTTCTTTAATCATAACTGGTCTCTGATCAGATGATGGAAATGATGATATGGCATATAATTGATCGCAAATTTTTACTTCTATTTGTATCTTTCATCAGTGAGGCAAAGGATGTCGATATTACAGGTTCAAGTAATTCGGAAGAAGTTGGTCCTTCAGGGTCTATTACACTGACCAAAAAGCAGTTTGGTGGCAGATATGCCATAACATCTGAGGAGTTCACTAGTGACCTAGTAAGGCTTTGAATGTTATGTTGTTAAAGTCTTGAGTGCACTACTAGCATTGAGTCATGGATTTGTCTTTACTGTTGTTGAATATTGAGCACCCACCACAATGGTTTAACATGAGTAAGTTGTTTTGTTGGTAGGTTGGAGCTAAATCACGTAATATTGGATACTTAAGAGGAAAAGTGCCATCTTGGGTCGGTATTCCGACTTCAGTTGCCCTACCTTTTGGCGTGTTTGAGAAAGTTCTTTCAGATGATTTAAACAAGGTTTCCTCATCTAAAGCTTACATCTATATGCATTGGTTGTCCAAGTTCACCTTTTCTTTTCTTCCCCGAATAACATATCTACTACCATATTTCACCTCAGCGCATGTGTTTTTGTCCTTCTTTAACTTGTTTTGGTTCTTTGGGCAAGCCCGTTTTTGTTTAATGCTGCTCAAAGTAGCTAGTAGGTACAGAAACTCTTCTGTATCTCTAGTTGGTTGCTATTCTATTATTATACTTGTGATGCATGCATAATCTTTAGGGAGTAGAAGAAAAGCTCAAAGTCTTGCAAAAAAAGTTGGAAGAAGAAGAGCTAAGTGTCCTGCAGGAGATTCGGCAGACAGTTTTAGCACTTCAAGCACCACCACAATTGGTAAGCTTCTATTATATGGAGAGGTCTGAGGGTGTTAACAAACATTCTACTTTCACTTTGTTTAAATGGATATTATTTTGGGTAATAAAATCATCTAATAAAGAAATACATTTTTAAGCCTCTCATAGTGGTGCGTATGGCTTTCTGAGGGTATTGTGTTTGTTCTTCTTTATTTCTTGATTCCCTATCGCTAGCTAGTTGCCGAATAATCTAGATTTGAGTTGATGATTGTTAAAACAGGTGCAAACATGATGTTCATAATAGTAAGTTGTCTTGGTTTAGTTTATAACTCATGGATAGAATTATTTCAGGTACAAGAACTGAAATCTAAGATGCAAAGTTCCGGTATGCCTTGGCCTGGTGATGAGGGTGACCAGCGATGGGATCAAGCATGGATGGCTATTAAGAAGGTAAATTTTACCTTGCTTTGGAAGTACCACGTGACCTGCTGCTCGATGGTTCATTTTCTTCTTGATTTAAGCAATGAAAACTAGATAGCTGCCTTCAGAAAGTGCCTTTTTTTTTGCTCATCACATATTGATCTGGTAAAAAATTTCTTTTGCCAATCTACAAATTTTCATAGCTCAGGTCTTGAACTGATCTGTGGTGCATATTTTGATTCCCTTATTGCTACTCTTTAAGCTACTTCTGTCTGAATAAAAGTAGTGATCTGAGGGTCCAACTGTGATTAATTCGACGTATAGTTGATAGTATTTGAAACTTTTATTGTATCATTATGAGCTTGTGTGTGTGTGTGTGTGTGTGGTTTCTCCATCCGTTTCTCCTATCAACAAGTTCTAATATCACCAATATACCATTTGTTTCCATATCCAGGTCTGGGCATCAAAGTGGAATGAGAGAGCATACTTCAGCACAAAGAAAGTGAAACTGGATCACAACTTTCTTTGTATGGCCGTCCTTGTTCAGGAAATTATAAATGCCGATTATGCATTCGTCATCCACACTACTAATCCATCTTCAGGTGATTCGTCAGAGATATACACAGAGGTAACCTATTTACTTGTATCTTCTTACCCTGAGGCACTTCTAAATTCTGATATGAAAACTCAATATGGTAACTATAATTAAGTTAGGTTCGTTAATCTTAAGAATGCATTTGCTGGGAAAATAATGGCCATGTTTGGCAATTAGCTGATAGATGTTAGCTGATAGCGGATTGAATTAGCTGTTTTGACTAGCGGATTGAATTAGCTGTTTTGACTAGCGGATTGAAATTAGCTGTTTTGAATAAAAGTGTTTGGTAAATAGCTTTTTGAATAACTTTTTGTGACACATAGCAAACCTCTAATTGAAAAAGCTCCTAAAATGAGCTTTTTTAAAATTAGCTTTTTGATCCCAAACCTCTAACTCAAACCTCTAACAACCAAACACTCACATTAGAGGTTTCATTTGGTCAAACCTCTAATCTACCCCCAAACCTCTAATTTTATCCCAAACCTCTAACTTCCAAACACCCCCAATATCTGAAAGGGTTTCCACTTTCCACAGTATATGTCAGATAAAGTATATGACCATCCCATTCCTCCTTAAAGCCATTGTAAACTACATATCATGACTGATCTATAACCTTTATTAATAAGCAAAACCCTTTTTAATTATACTTGGTACCAAATTTGGTTTCACCCTTATTTTGGTTCCACCCCTAATTTCTAGTTTTCCTAGGATTTTATATTATCTTTTAATAAAATATAAAAATTATTAGAATCCTATTATAATTGTAATTATGTAATTATAATCGTACCGAGTTGCACAAATAATGTATCTATCATAATCATGTATGTTGTGTTTTTTTGATTTTCTTAGAAGTATTAACTTTAATAAAAGATAAAAATTATTAGAATCCTATTATAATTGATATTCTGTAGTTATAACCGTATTTAGTTGCACAAATAATGTATCTGTTAGAATCATGTATGTTGTGTTTTTTTTGATTTTCTTAAAATTTTAAATTATTTTTAATAATAAATATTAGAAAAAAATAATCTTTATTAATAAGTGAAATCCTGTTTGAATGGTATTTCGGTACTGAATTTGATTTCATCACTATAATGATTTTATAGCATATTCGTATCTTGCAGAATTGTTGTAATTCGATTATAATTACAATTCGTATATTATAACCTATTGATTTGCACAAAACCTTTATTAATAAGGATTTTTTTTAATTTTTTTTTTGATGCCAAATTTGTTTACACCCATAAACTCCTATTTCTCCTACAATTCTATATTAGTTTTCAATAAAATATTGGAATATTGAAATTCTATCATATTGTAAATTTTTATTATAAACATACTGAGTTGCACAAATAACGTATTTACTGGAAACATGTATGTTGTGTTTTCTTGATTTTCTTAAAATATTCTTAATTAAATATTAGATGATTTTTATTATTTTTTAGAAAAACGTAAAAGGAAGTTGCTCTTGGTTGTGTTTTTGTTGCAAACCATTTTTTGGCAAATAATTTCATAAAATAGTAAAATCACAAAATAAATAAGTAAGAGTAATGTTTGTGGTAATTTCTCAATACTAAATTAGCGATTAATTTAAATTACTTCTCGGCTAGGAAGCACCGACTCGGGTGCGGCGATACGGGACGCGGGACACGGGGATACGCCAATTACCGAAGTGTCCTGGATACGGGACACGACAAAAAAAAAATACTAATAAAATATATATATATTTTGTATGTCATAAACTAAGCATCTTCATTCATGATAATAATTAAGTGTCTTACAAAACAAGTGGACTGTGGGCTGGGTTCTTTTTTTTATGGATTGTGGGCTTTTTTTAAGTGTATGTATATATATTAAGTGTATGTATATATATTAAAGAGGCTGGGCTGGGTTCTTTTTTTTATGGACTGTGGGCTTTTTTTATGGGCCTCGTCAGTGGGCCGTGTCCCCCGCGTGTCGGACGCGTGTCCCCCGCGTGTCGGACGCGTGTCGACCGTGTTTTCTTCACGACACGCCACCTGGCGTGTCCGACACGTCACCTGGCGTGTCCGACACGTCCTCAGCCGTGTCCCCGTGTCGGCCGTGTCCGACACGCATACGGCACCCAAATCGGCGTGTCGGTGCTTCCTAGCTTCTCGGTCCGTGCTAAAGCACGGGTTATCATCTAGTATTCATAAAGTTTATTTATATAGTAAACTTTGAAAAATTGGATCAATTTAATTTTAGTTTTGTCCAGTTCTCTTCGAAGAGGGGGCTTCAAACTTCAGATGCTTATCTTATATTCAACTTTCACAGGTAGTGAAAGGGCTTGGAGAAACTCTTGTGGGAGCCTATCCAGGTCGTGCATTGAGCTTTGTGTGCAAAAAAGATGACCTAAACTCTCCTAAGGTAAATTTAGAACTTTCTTATCCTCCCCCATGTATGTAGTCACTCCGAGTCTTTGTTGGACGTAAGCATACTGCCAATCTTAATGTATTAATATACTTAATTTTTGTGTAAATTCGCATGTGTCCTTGCTGCTAAAAATTTCAGGTATTAGGTTACCCAAGCAAACCCATTGGCCTTTTCATTAGACGCTCCATTATCTTTCGATCTGATTCCAATGGTGAAGATCTAGAAGGCTATGCTGGTGCTGGCCTTTATGACAGGTACATTTTCAGTAACTCGCTTTTGTTGCATGCAATTTCATTGGCAAGAGTTATTGTCTGAAGTACCTTTCCCGTGCATGAAGCCACCTACAATTAAACTGTTTCACTCTATTAGATCAGTTTGTTTAATTTTGGCTGTTGTAAATATTCCTGATGTGCTAGTATTCTTGTTTCATAGTTTCCTGCTCTGGCTGCACTTGATTACAGGCCTAGTTATTCTCTTAATAAAATTTTGAAATGCACAATTTTGGTGAAGTCGCTATAATTATAAGATGTTTTGCATATAAAAAGCTAGTAATATATTTAAAACACGCATACTGTTGCATCAATATTGACTTTTCATGTTGCATTCTTTTTAATTGGTTTGTATTAGCTGATACAAATCCCTTCCTTGTTGCAGTGTGCCAATGGATGAAGAAGACAAAGTAGTTGTTGACTACTCGTCCGACCCTATAATAATCGACTCTAATTTCCAGAAATCCATACTCTCTAGCATTGCTCGTGCTGGAAGTGCAATTGAAGAGCTCTATGGATCTCCTCAAGACATCGAAGGAGTGGTGAAAGATGGAAAGATCTATGTTGTTCAGACAAGACCGCAGATGTAAGTAGAAGTCTGATTTTAAGATCCAAATATCTTTCTGAGGCAAGAAACTGGAGATTGTCTCTACAAACAAGTTTCTAGGAACATGCTTATTCTCATAACACATCAAAATTGAAGAAAGAGAAGCACAAGCTTGCAGTGCAGTTAAAGAAATACTTTTAAAGTGTTGAAAGAGAAGCACAAGGTTGCTTTACAAGGTCAAAAATAAAACCAGCTCATACAAGAGCTTTACACTGTAACATTACGAAAACTTTAGTTTACATGTATAAACTTTTACAGATAATTTATTTTGGTAACTGTATTGTGTGCTAGACTCATCTGTTGTATAAGCAACTCCACGATAGTTGAGTATTCATGTCAAAAAATAGTTACAACTTGCCAATTGGTCGTCGCTGTTCTTATATTCTTGGTATTCCCTCCATCTTTTTAGATATATGACAATCTTGCTCGTATACTAACATGTTCCCCTGTTATTACAGGGGTGATATTCGATAAGAAATATATGTCCACAGTGGCACAATTTATGTTGGGCGAAAGAAATCCGCAATCTGCTAGTTCACAGCAGTGAATCATTCTTAAGCAACTTATTCTAATACAAAGGACATCCTTGAGTCGAAACATTCATCCACACTTCATTGATACGGTCAGAAAGATGAAACGAAGCATTATACTGTGCAATAGCATATGCACTTTTATCTTCTAAAATCACACTGTATTTACCCTTTGCACTGCTTGAGAGTTTGTCCAAGCTACTGACAAGACCAAGTTTTTCTTTATTAATGGTTGCATCATTCGCAAACCCCGAAAATTTCCTCACTGCAGTACAATGGCTTTTCCATTTCTCCACCTGCAGACTCAGTTCAGGATTAGGCTGCGGTGTAGCTCCCACTTGTCTGGATAAATAGAACTTTACAAAATTGTTAGAACTCTTCACTGCAGCTTGGCTGATGGTTGTTAATATAGGAGCAGTTTTCTTCAGCTGCAACGAATCTGCATTAGCCCCATGAATGTATTGGTACAACCTGAAACCAGTTGCACAACAAAACGATTAGCCAAGTCGATTCCGTTCCAATTTCTGGGTAGAGACCAAGATAAACCTGCAGAGTTAAGTCTTAAATCAACATATTGAGTGCTATGCAAAGTTAATCTCGGACCGAAGTTAAGAAGTAGAAGCATAAAGATCTATTCTCGTATGGTTTACGAGAAAAGTAACCTGTGAAAGCCATATTCAGTAGACTCTTCAAAGGAATTAGAAGCTTGAACAAGAGCAGATATCCATATGGATTCATTGTAGAGTCTGATCTCAACATCTGGTGCAGAAAGTACAACTATGTACTGGGGTGACTCTATTGCATGGCAGGGGAAAATATGAAACAAAAGAGGGAGAAGACTCAAATGAAAATGTAGTGCATGTTTGATGTTTCTCCATTTCATGATATGTTCAAGTCTGACTTAAGCCTATGCAGTCAAGTCCTTATATAATCATCAAATCAGCAGGATCAATATTCTTAAGAATAAAAAATTAGGGTCAGATTATAAATTTTACTATTTGATTTAAAATTATAAACAATTGCAAGTTCATTAGTTTAATTGTCCGTCGCCCTTGTCACTTTTGAGCTGCAAACAGCCTACAGGGCATGCAGTCATCATAAGAAGAAACCAATTTTATACTACGAGTACAATTTTTTTTTCCCCCCCACATACGAGTACAATTTTTTGAGTGACAAGGAGTTCAAAAAACAGAAACTATTTTTTTTTTTTTTTAAAATTAATGATGATGGCAGGCAAGGATAAAGCTGATTCCGCACCCAAGTTTGTTTGATATGACACCAAGGACGGACCAAGACTCTTTGGTTAATCAGTGGTTCAATGCCTCAATTTGATCACCATTTTTATTCTTTCTTGACCTCTCCACCAAAAAAAGTGGGGATTAAGTTTATAAAATCATGTGCTTTAAAACATTATTAATGCCAAACCAAGTGCTAAAGCATATTTCTACAACACGATCCACAATTGTTTAATTAGTAATTGGCCACTAAAATTGCTGTCTTCTTAGTAAAATGGAAATGTAGGTCTTTAGTCAAAAAAAAAAAAAAAAAATGGAAATGTTGGTGGTGGATGGATTATACAACATCATTAAAATTGATTCAAAGATTACGATCCGAGAGAAAAGTGATATTCATATCTAAACCTTTTCTAATATTAAAAGTGTACTTTTTTATTTCTCACCGTTGAAAGATTGTTATTTTTAAACTTTTGATACGCTAAAACATACTCACATATTGGCCTATTATTTAAGGGTAACTAAGGGCCCATTTGTTAGAGCATCTCCAATGGGAGAAACCCCTTAGCTAAATACCAATTTAACATGCTATAAATAAAAGTTTTAGAGATTATGTAAAAAAAAATGTACTCCAATGGTACATTCCTGTTAGCAATAATTTTAGCCAACCCCACTATGTTGGCCATATTTGCTGAACCTGTATAGACCGACCTGTAGTAATATTACACATCACTTGTTACCATATAAAAATAATATATTCCATTTTTAACAATCTAAAATAATAATGATATATCATTTTTAAAATATAACCAGCCATTATAGCCAACTCCATTGGAGCACAACACCTTACAGGTTCAACAAATTTTAGATAATCATTATTTTATATTATTTTAGCCAACCATTTTAGATAACACCATTGGAGATGCTCTTAACCGCTGAACAATTCTGAACGAAGAGTTTTGCTGGACGACACAGCTGACATCTTGTTTGTTTATATATTTTTGAATGTCTGGACAATCCATATTTACCTGAAAGACACCTACTAAAATTCTTTACCCCACTCATTCAGAACATTGTAGCCTTGTAGGTAGGTTACCATTAATCTTTCTAACATTGGGGTGTTTGGGGAAACTTTTTTCCAGAATAAGTCAATTTATTTTAAGACAAAGTTAGAGATTCCTAACATTCCAACTTATTTTTTAACTTATTTTTGCAACTTATTAAATCTCAAACATACATTAAATACTTGTATAAAAAAAAATTTATCAAAATATAAAATTTTTACCCGAAAATAAGTTCATAAGTCCAAAAAAAAAGTTTTGGCAAACGGGCACAATAATTTCTCTCCTTGATTATTTACTCTAATTTTGTAGTTATATTTTTTACTGTATATGTGGAATTGTATTGTGTACAATAAATTATATTTGTCAAGTATATTAGGAAAAGTCTTGTCATATATATTGAAAGTTATTAGTAACAAGTAACAACGGTATTTGAATTATATTTAATAAATTTACAATACTAAATATTTATATTAATTTTAAAAAATATTAAATAGTCGCGGTTGTTTCTTACTCAATAGTATATCTTTTAGACTTTGTCAATTTATTTAAATATTGTAAAAGAAATATAAACATATGAACTGGTTCAGAAATTTATTTACCAAACAATAATATTCATCGATATCCAGATTTTGAATCATTCAGAAATTTGAACTATCCAGATTTAACAAATGACCCCTAAAAGCATCTTTGATTGTCATGAGATTGTTAAATTCTAAGTTTGCCTATGTATTAAAATTGTGTAGTTGTCAATAAATTGTCAATTAAAATTACCAAAAACTTCTTTATATAATTAAAATCATATATAAATATTCAAAATTATATATTTTTCATGAAATTATCATTTTTCTAAAATTTGTGTTTGGAATCATATTAACAAATTTTAAAATTGCTAATTATTGGAATATATTTTTAACAAATATTAACAATAATAAGATGGATGAGTGAAATAATAATATAATAATATGATTATATGATAAAGATTAACAACTATTTTGACAAATTCCATTTCATAACAAGAGTTTTGAGCCATTTTTCATTAGCCACGTGTCGTGAGAATTTTACAAATGTTGGTTAGGTTAGTGGACTTACACAATCCAATATTCACAAACAACAATACAAATTAGCACACACAACCAATCGATTAGTTGACAAAATCTACCAAAGCGCGGTCAAACATTATTTAAGTATTATTTCTATTTCTAATCAATAATAAGTAAAAGCAAAAAAAGAACACCAAACAATATTTGACGTGGAAACACCCACGTCCTAAACTTGTATTATTAATCTATACAATTATCAATAATACATCAAAACAATAACACCTTAACGGTGTCCCAACCCGATACTTGAGCCAACAATGCTCAAGCATCTCCCAAACAGTACTTAAGACTACATCTCTTAAGCTTTCACCTTATCAAACAAATACAATATGACTATGTATATATAGCCATCCAAAACTTAGCCACCAAGGCTTACCATGCTTATTGTACAAGTCTTACCATACTTGTTATACAAGTCTTCCAATTCTTGGCACCTAATTTCCAAACTTTGTGATCAAGACATACCATATATAATAATTGTCTACACATACAATTATTATTTTACCCATATATATCTTGTACCACCCAAGCCCATAACATCATATTGGGTTGAAACCCAACAATCCTCCCCTTCAACCCAATACCCATATCGGATTGAACGGTAACCATCAAGCCATCGACGTACATTCGTCGATGCCTCCCATCGAACAAGAATCTCCTCCTCTTGCTCCTCCAATCTTTGGGTGTCGCTAAACCCGTATAGTGACCCTTCAAACCACCACCGTTCTTCGTCAGAACGGTATATCCACTCCAAACCACCGTTCTTCACCATAACGATGTATCCATCTACAAAATCACGTGCATCAACCACCACGAGTGCTCTTCCACATGTTGAGTCACCCGATCCTTGCCTTCACAATCCTTCGGTCTCTTGAAGAAAATCACTAGTATCATCTAAATAGTTGACCTGGTTGATCAAGCCATTGAAACAATTGCGATGACCTCTTCCATCTTCTTCCATCTTGAGCCCGAACATAGGATTGATTCACGGTGCAAGCCAACCTTCAAAAATCGCACGTAACTTTGTCTCTACCCGCTTTAGTAGCAATCTCCTTGTCAGCAAATCCTTCATCATGCTCTGCCATATCAATTGAACCTTGAATTTTTCCTCAATCTCAAACATCACGAACCCGAACCTTGTCTCTGATACCACTTGTTAGGTTAGGGGACTTACACAATCCAAGATTCACAAACAACAATACAGAGCACACACACAACCAATCAATTAGTTGACAATATCCATCAAAGCGCGGTCAAACACTATTCAAGTATTACTTCTACTTCAAATCAACAATAAGTAAAAGTAAAACAAGAACACCAAACAATATTTGACGTGGAAACACCCATGCCCCAAACTTGTATTATTAATCCAAACAATTATCAATAATACATCAACAATAACACCTTAACAGTGTCCCAACCCGATACTTGAACCAACAATGCTCAAGTATCTCCCAAACAATACTTAAGACTATATCTCTTAAACTTTCACCTTATCAAACAAATACAATATGACTATGTATATATAGCCATCCAAAACTTAGCCACCAAGACTTACCATGCTTGTTATATAAGTCTTATCATACTTGTTATACAAGTCTTCCAATTCTTGGCACCTAATTTCCAAACTTTGTGATCAATACATACCATATATAATAATTGCCTACACATACAATTATTATTTTACCTATATATATCTTTTACTATCCAAACCCATAACATCATTATATGTTGAAAAGGGATGACCAATCAACCAAAATTAAATCATTGGGTATTACCATCGGTCACTAATCCAAGTCAATCCATGAAACTGTGCGTTCGTTTAGCGCCAACTAATTTCCAGTACTTATTTGATTTTTGAACAAATTATGAGTTCATAAGTCATAACTGAATCAAGAAATAGACTCCTCGCTCTTGTTTTTTGTCAACCTTAATTTATCAATAAACAAAAAAGTTCTCAATTTCATATATAGTATATATATAGATGACGGAAAGCAGTGGCGGATCTAACAAAAATAATTCACCCAGCGGAATTGTTCTTTCATGAGCAGAATTTTTTTTCAACATATAAATTACAAACAAACAAATAGTACCTTATCTAAATTGAGCTCTACGATCTCCGATAGACTCGAAGTGATCAATCACATCCTCCGAATCAATACCATCAACATATTTTTTTTCAATGTGAAGCATCATACAACCCGAAAGATATCCGTCTTCCATCTTGTTTCTAAGTCGAGTTTTTATGATTTTCATCGCCGAAAATGCACGTTCAGTAGTGGCAGTGGAAACAGGAAGTGTTAAGACCAAACGAATCAATATATCAACTAAGGGAAAAAGCTTGGCTAAACCTGTTTCAACTAACTATCTACACAGTTGTGCAAGAGAGGATAAATCTTGAAAATTTTTATTAGAAACTACTTGACATCTATAATGTTCTAATTGTAATCTTAAAGCCCGTACCTCTGATGTATCAAAATCTCCTGGATAGAACTTCTCTGCAAGTTCACAAATCTTGTCGATGTCAAACTTTTTAAACCGATCTTTAGGATCCAATGCAGAACTCAAAACAAGCAGTTCTATACTTTGCTCCGTGAATCTGTCATTTAGCTCTATCATCTGAACATCAATAATCACATTAAACATACTAAAATGATAATGATGTTCATTTGTAACAAAATCATGTTGTTAACAGCCACGACCAGTCCCCATTGAGTAAGCTGCATCCATTTTAGGCATTTCAAGACCATGATCTTCTCCAAATTTATAGACATTTAGCAAAAAACTATCCCAACCATGATCTCTCAATTCTTGAAGAAGTGTCTTTGTACTTGAAACCAAATTCATAGCATTAACAATATCTTGTGATTGTCTTTGTAATACTTGAGAAAGTAAATCAGTTATACCCATGATTTTGTTAGTGAGTAACAAACAAAATACAAAATCAAATGTCCTTAATGCCTTAAGAAAACCTTTTGCATCACCTCTTATACTTCCAGCGAGTTCTTTGTCGGTCATCATACTTTCAAGTAGCTGAGTAACTTCGTTAAATATATGAACTAAAGTATTTACAGAAGCAAAGTGAGAACCCCATCGAGTCATACCTGCTCGTTTTAAACTGCGAATCTGATTAAGACCTGTTCCCGTTTCAAGATCTCCATCTGCTAAACTTTCTGAGTATTCTGCTTCTTGAATATCTTTTAACATATTAGTACGCTTTGATGAAGATCCGACAAAATTGACAATGGAGCTTAGCATTTGGAAAAATATATGCATATCAGGAACATCTCTAGCACATGCATTCAAAGCTAATTGTAGTCGGTGAGCAAAGCAGTGAACATAGTATGCAAAAGGACAGTCTTGAAGAAATAATGTCTTTAATCCATGAAACTGACCGCGCATATTGCTAGCTCCATCGTACCCCTGACCACGAATATTTTGGACTTGAAGTTTGTTTGTAGAAAGAACAAGGCATATGTGTTTCTTGTAGGAAGTTTATCAATCACTCTATCAATGTGATGAGAAATTCTTGACAAGTCGGCCCAATTTTGAACATTCTTTTGATGAAAAGAATTTATATGTCCAACATGTTGTTCACAAACTCCTTTTTTTCCGGCTAACATTCTACTCCAATTAGAACATCCTTTAGTAGTGAACAAAGGAGACTTTGGTGGATTCTTTTCAAAAAGAAAGCAAGGAAAGCAGAACACCTTATCAGTAGCTACCGAATACTCCAACCAAGGAAATCTTGAAAACCATTTATATTGAAAACGACGATTATCACGTCCATCAAATGTCGGTGGATAAATTTCCAACTTTGGCTGACAAGGTCCCAATTGTACATACTCTTTTCGAATACGGTCTGAAGCATCTTCAAGATCAGGCTTATGCTGATCAGTCATGTGAATATTTGAATTTGATGCAGGTGCTTGTACACTACTCTCTTTCTTGTAGAAAGAAAAGAGGGACTTCATTCGTTTCTTGGGTTGTTGATCACACATTCTTAAAATCTGTTCAATTATCAAACATTGAGTACATTAATAAATAATAAGAATTATATGAACACAAAATTGAAATTTTTCTTTGAGGCATTTTCTCAAACACTTAGAGTGCAAGTCAATAACTCAATATTTGTTTCAAAAATAGATAACTACCTTTTCCTTAGTGATGAATATCTGAGTTTGGATGATAATATACAAAGCTTGGTGTGAATGGTGATTGGTGAAGAATTGCAATGCGGTAAACTCTTGCTAGTTTCTCTCTGCTGTAGTATGTCTCTGTTCTCTCGTGTCTGTGAGTCTGTGTTTAGTTTAGGATATATAAGTTATAAACTAAAAAACTTATAAATGAAATTTTTATTTCTTACTTTTTATTTTTTACTCAGCGGTAATTTTTTTTTTTACCTTTTATCTACAATTTTTTGCCCAGCTGAAGCTGGGCCCGCTAACCTTAACATTCGCCCCTGACGGAAAGGTTCTCAAATGTGAATTAAATTAAACCGAGAATAGTTAAATTTAGCAAAATAAACAGAATTGAAAAAAGAGGATAGTAAGAAACAATAATTTATTACTCCCTCTATTTCTTTATATAGTTCCTATTTCATATGTCGGGACTGTTCATAACATGAGACAAATTACTAATTTACGCATAATTTATAAGACCAAATATAGTCATGAGTGATCTTATTAGATTCGTATTTATGAGTACTTTAATACAGTGAAGTTTTTATATTTAATACTAATACGAAATTGAAGATATTAACGATTAAAAGTGTGCGTTGGCAAACGTGTCCAGAGAAAAGAGGAAACTTATTATGAGACGGAGGGAGTACAAAAAAGAATCAAGGCAAATCATCAAAATATAAACAAATTACCAAACCTAAGAACCAAACACCCTTACTAAGAGCCCGTTTGGCCCCCCTTTTTCTTTTTTTTTTTTCACTTAAAGTTTGCATGGAGGTGTTTGGCTCCCCTTAAAGTGGAGCCACTTAAAGTGGAAAGTAGGCTAAAAAAAAAAAGTAGCTTGGAGGTACTTTTTTTCCACTTATTTTTTTTCGTATATCAATTTTTATGTATTTGAGTCACCATTTAACTTGTATTGTATTCTTTTCATATATTTGTATTTTATACTTTCAAAAAAATATAAATTTCTTTTTTTTAATTAATTTTTTAAAAATAAATTTACTTTAAGTGGAATTAGCCAAACAGATACACCTAACTTTAAGTAAAAATTATCCCTTTTCACTTAAAGTGAGTAAGTAGCACTTTAAGTGATAAGTAACATTTTTTAAGTTAAGCCAAACACGCTCTAATTTACTATCACTCACACAACTACAAAAAATATGGTTATGTGACATGAGCAAAGAAATCTCAAATTTTTTTTCCCAAAAATTATCCCAAATAATGTGACATGACATATGATACATTTTAATTTGGTACGCATGTGTATATGTATGCACGCTGTATATGTATGTTTTATTAGAAAAATTACTAATTAAATGGATGACACATAAGCATTTAGAACAAATTTTGAGAAAAATTTTTGGATTCTCTAACATTTTCCAAGATTTATAGATGCAAATTAAAGTAGCTACATGTAACATATATATACTCCCTTCGTCCCATTTTGTATGACACTCATTCCTTTTTGGGACATCCCAAAAATAATGAACCTACTAAACTTACTATTTTTTAACACTACTTTTCACTATTACACCCACTACTTCTCTATTTTATAACTCCTTTTTACTCCCTCCGTCCCATTTTGTATGACACTCTTTTTGGGACGTCCCAAAAAGAATGAACCTACTAAACTTACTATTTTTTAACACTACTTTTCACTATTACACCCACTACTTCTCTATTTTATAACTCCTTTTTATTAAGAAAAATTTTAACCACAGCCCTTTGGGCTATGGTTAAGGTGTTATGTGTTAGTTTTTAATTGGCTTAAGGTTGTGCCCCACTTGCAAAAAAGTATGTGCCCCCATGCATTCACATAAATCATCTAATAAAAATCCATCACATGGCAAAAATTAATCCTTAAACATAGCCCTAAGGGGTGTTGTTAACAGGACCCTTTTATTAAATAAATACTATTACTCACACTACTTTTCTACTTTACCCATTTTTTATACACCCACTTTCACATCCAACCAACCACATGTTACCACCTAGCAAGTCAAATAGAATTTTCTAAATCTTTGTGAAAGTCAAACAGGGTCTAACAAATTGGGACGAAGGGAATATTAAATAAATACCACACATTACCACCTAGCAAGTCAAACAGAATTTTCTTAATATCCGTGAAAGTCAAACAGGGTCTAACAAATTGACGGAAGAAATACAATATTTAGGAAATTCGCCTAAAAGAAGGAAAGGGAGTTTGAAGATAGGATCACATACGTGTAGTTTAGAAAAAAACATCATCATTAGTATATACATGCATCAGTATGATGTAATTATAAGTAGGATAAAAGAGATTGTTACCCAAATTATCAGATTCTTCCCCAAAACATGGCCATTCACTAGCCCAGTGTGCACTACAACACACAGTTGTTCTGTCCACATATCAATAATTATACATGGTTGGTGTAGGGGATCGAACTCTCCACTTTTAAAGACATGGTGGGTGCATGGTCACCAACATGGTCCAATTCAATATTAATAGAGTTTTCGAGTGTTTCTGTAAAACAAGAAAAGATGGCAGCCATGCCTCTTGGACACAATCATCACCTCCTTCCACTGCTAGCTATATATGCCTTTACTGCCTTTTTCTTTTCTTTTTCTCTTTTTACCATTCACAGCATAAAAAAACAAACACACTCAGCATAACAATATGATCAGCATAACAATATGATCAGCACAAAGGTAAAAAAAAATAAAATAAAGAAGTAGTATCAATCATGCTGGTGGAAGGATTCTCTGTCTCTTTAATTTTGACACCTTAAACTTATGTAACTACTCGTTCTTATTCCAACCTACTGAGATGCTTTATTTGTTATCATGCTATCTATACTAATACTAATATATAATAAGCAAACTAGGGGATAATTGGTAGTTTGGTTCAACCAACCATTAAAAAGAATAATGACGGTTAGATATTTATCAAATACATCATGACCGTTAAATCTAATAATAAGGAATATTCTATATTTAAATATCTTTTCTAAAGATCCAAGATTCCACCCGTCAACAACAAATTTACATTAAGATTCTATATTATTAGTTTTAAACCATACATGTCATTTATTATATAACTATTATTATTACTAATAATTTTATTAATTAATATTATAAAGTTAAATTATATCCATAATATATTCTATTTTGTTTAATCATATAATTTTAAAAATATTTACAAGTAACTTGTGCTTTGCACGGGCTCAAATAGATCAAAATCGTCAAATACACAATACTAAAAGTGATTATATATTAATTTATATTTAATACTAAAAATTATTATATACAAAAATGTTAAGTTCGAATTCTTCCAATAACATATTAAAATTAAAATTTATAATAATATACTATATTATAAATCTATAATAAAAAATTAAAAGTATTCGTGCTTTGCACGGGATATAAGCTAGTATATATAATATCAAACTCTAATTTATTAGAGTAAGTACAACGATATCCTGGTAAATTATTTATATATAATAATGAATTTTAGTGGTTTAATTAGGAACTTCATTTCACATATTAACTTCAATAATATTTTTTGAATTTATTTATTATTATTATTATTATTATTATTATTATTATTATAAATTTGAAAAGAGAGAAAAGAAGTGGAAAAAGAGAGAAAGAAAAAGCAAAGGAAAGGAGGAAAATGAATTTTTTATTCATGAAAATGAAAAAGGTAATGACTAGTACTTACATAAAAATAAGTAATGAAATTAATGTCCTAACGTTTTAATTTAACCACTAGAACATTGTTGGAGTATTATTATATGATGCATTACCTAAATTTTGAGTTAAGCATCATATAAGTAAATTGTTAAACTTGCTTAAAGCACTTTGGTGATTGATTATTCTTTTTACCGTTGGTGTGCTTCATAGGTAATTGTTAACATATAATATAAGATCCATATAAAGTCTCCCTCTAACACCTTAAGATTTTAGATAAGTTGGTTACTTAACATGGTATCAGAGCTCAGGCACATAGAGGTCCCAAGTTCGACTTTCTGCGACCCATAATATTCTTAATATTTAATATGGACACGAAGGCAAATTATGCTCCAAAGATGAGCATCCGTAATCCACTCTTCGACCCAAAAATGGGCTTTTGAGTGAGGGGGGTGTTAACATATAATATAAGATCCATATAAGGCCTCACTCTAACATCTTAATGTTTTAGATGAGTTGGTTACTTAACAGTAATTCGTACTTCAAATTTTCTCATCCGTTGAACATAATAAAATAATTCAAGTGATGAAGATTTATCTCTTATTATTCCAGAATTTTATGAGAACAGATTTTTATAAGACATGTAAATCTATTTATTAAAAAAATAAATTAATAAAATCCTATCATGCATGATGGACTTAATTAATTAAATAAAAACAACTTGGAGCATTTAAATTCAAACATACGGAGTACCAAATTAAGTAGTTACTGATTACAATCTTTGTTCAGGCCTAAAAAGCTTACATTTGGTTGTTTGTTGTAGGGTTAATTAGGATTCATCAACTCTCTTTATCAGAAAAAAAAAAAAGGATTCATCAACTCTTCAGAGCAAAAGAAGCAAAATTATTCCAAGTGTCTCATCAGAATCCCTCTTTTTTACTATTAAAAGCTTCGTTTAGTCAACGAAAAAAAAAAAAGAAAAAGAAAAAAGCTTCGTTTAGTCAACGAAAATTTAGCAAGACCAGGATTGGTCAAACTTAATTATGTACTTTCACGTACCTGCCGACAAAGCTCCAACCTCCAACTCATGCATGAGCATGATATATTTTTTTTTTTAATAAATCTACTTGCATTACTAAAAAATTATCAATTTCGAGTACATGATTAATAAAATAGGAGGAGTGACAGACCACTCTCCATATCCTGACATAAAATTTATGCAGCATTTGCAAGCAAAAGAATCACACGATTCGCAGACTAAAATTCGAACTATTAGCACGTGATAATTGTGCTTTAAAGATTTTGTCCAAGAAATGGCTTCTTGACAACAGCTCGCTCCAATCTGATATTCTCTCCAACCCTCAAGCAAATTCTGAACCCAGTGTTCAGAAGTCTCAGTTGCATAAACTATGGTTAGAGGAACCACACTACAGCTATCTACATGCCGGATACCAGCTATAGACATGCCGAAAAAAGAAAACCCCAAAGGACGAGCAATACCCCAGCTATCTACATGCCGAAAACCAGCTATAGACATGCCGAAAGTGAAGACCCCCCATAGGTAAAGAACAGTCGATTGTGAGTTGTGAGCTCTTGCAATAATCGTCCGCATCCCAACTTCGATGCAGACTTTCCAGATCTCGTGGACCTTCATCAAACCAAAATACACCCAAAACATAAACCCCAAAAAATTGGGGACAAACATAAAATCCCAAACAATTGGGGACAACAACCCAAAAAACGGGTAGAGAAAATCACTTCGAAAATTCAAAGATCTCGGATTGCAACCAAATCTTGATATGATGTTAATCATGAGATTTTGAGTATAAAAAATGTGTTTATTTGATATTTCGAGTTCTAAATCAAAATCAAAACAGATCTGCAAAAGAACTCGAATTGGTTTTTCGAAATTTTTAGGAAAAAATTTCGATTTATGAATGGAATGAAGGGGGATTGTGAAGGTGGATAAATGCTTGGTTAGAGAAGGAGGGAGGAGAAGGAGGAAGGAGGAGGATCAGATTTGAAGAATTCGGCCGACTCTCGCGAGAGAAAAGAGAGAGCAAATGAGAGAGACGTTTTTACCTATTTACGAATATCATATATATGTATATTGCATGAGCATGATATATATAGCTTAAAATCGTTTTTTTTGACATAACTTGATATATAGCTAGTCTTGATAATTTTGTTGATACACATTTTTTTTTTCTTTTTGGTTTGAGTAAATTAGTCAATTATAGATTCATCGTACTAATATTTGTGAACAATGCGGATATTATTTATTTGTTATATCACGCGGGCTTTTGATAATTACGGTGACAAAACCCTCGTCTTTTGTAGTTATACTTGTCGTTATCCTTCGTAAAAGGAGACACGGTTATTAGCTTTTTAAGCATCTCCAAGGGTGAAATCTAAATTTGTTAGCTATAATGCTTATCTAAATTGATTATACAATTTTTTTGCTAACAATGCATAAATACACTCCAAGGGTGTTATGTATAATTATGTTAAGCTAAAATTATACCTAAAAGCTTTTTTAGAGCATCTCCAAGGGGAGTAGCTAAAATCGTTAGCTAAAATAATGATTATTTAAAATTTATTGAACCTGTAAAAAATTATTCTCCAATGGGATTAGCTATAATGGTTAGCTATAAATTATGTGTAATGATATAAGTGGATAAAATAGATTTTAGCTATTATGTGTAAAATAAAAATATATGAAAGTAATGATTTGTCATGATATGTCATGATATAAGTGGATAAAATAGATTTTAGTTATTATGTATAAAATCATAGACATTAGTCAAATATAGAAGACCAATATCCCATTATCTAAAAATTTAGCTAATAGAAAGTATGGTTGGAGCAGATTTTTTGTATCCCAATAGCCAAATAAACCTGCCATGTAGGATATAGCTAACAATTATGTTAAGGTTGAAGATGCTCTTAGTTCAACAAATATATTGAATCATACATGGTTATCTATATTTTTTTTGCTAAGGGGTGATGGTTGGAGTGCAATATTTTTTACATATCATCTAAAAGGGCCACCTAGATGACACATGGGATGACACATAGATATTTTAGCTAACAGTTTTCTACCCTTGGAGATGCTCTAACCATGCACCAGCTTTTCAAGAATCCACGTTAATTATGTCAATTGTTGAATATTCCAATACGTACATGAAATGCTCATACAATTTTTTTTTTTAACAAAATGGCATGTTATATACTATTCCCTCTGTCTCAAATTATGTGAATCTCTTTGACTTTAATGGAGATTAATAAAATGTAGTAAAAAAGATTAAAATTAGTTGAAAAGTTGGTAAAATGGTGGGACATATCAATATTTAATAATAGATTTGAGATAGTGGAGAAAAATAGTGAATGTAATAGTGTTTATTTAATAAAAAAGTGGAGAAATAGTGGGTGTTCTAGTGAAAAATAGTGTTAAAAAATACTCCCTCCATCCCTTTTTAGTTGGTACATTTGCAAAAAAAATTTGTCCCTAAATAGTTGTCACATTTCTTGTTCCAATACATTATTTACCAATTTTTCCATATATACCCTTTTATTTCTAGTACCAATGTTTGACTTTATATTTAATATACATACTCATAACGCATCATTTAATGTTAAGATTAAGGGTAAACATGGAAACAAATTACATAATTAATTCTTTCTTAATATGTGTGTTTTTTTGCAAATGTACCAACTAAAAAGGGACGGAGGGAGTAGTAAGTACTCCCTCCATCCCAATTTACATGTCACTTTTTTAAAGAGCACATAAATTAAGATAAAGTTAGTTAAATAAATTTTTCCAACTAATACCCTTATTTAATACATTGGAAAATGAGAACAGAGTTAAGTTTAAAAAAGTCAAATTTTTGATACAATAAATGTAGGGATAGTTTTGTAAAACTACACTTAAATTTGCATTGAAAGGAGAAAAGAAACATGTAATTTGGGACAAATTTGTTTTAGAAAAGGGACAGGTATTTTGGGACGAAGGGAGTGTATTATATTCATTCTTTTTGGGACGTTCTAAAAGGAAAAGAGATTCATATAAAATGGTACAGAAGGACTAATAGAAGGAATGTTAATTATGATTTATCAAAAGAAAATAGATAAGGGGCAGCTGACGCAAAGCAAATCTAGGGAAGTGAGAAAGCCAAATGCTCAAAATAAAGAACTTTAGGAAAATAGAATCTGCTATAATTCGTAGAGTATCCATCTTTAAAATCAAATCAAATGCTCAAAATAAAGAATTTTAGAAAAATAGAATCTGCTATAATTCGTATCCATCTTTAAAATCTAGGGAAAATTAATTCCTTAGTTCCTAAATTTTGGGCCGTTTTTGGTCTAGGTCCCTAAATTAAAAAAGTCAATCTTTCGATCCCTTAACTTTCAATTTTTCTGATTAAGATCCCTCCGTCCAAATAAGGCTAACGCCGTTAGTGGATAAAATTCGAAAAAAAAATTAAAAATTCAGAAATATTTAATAAAATTCAAAAAAATTCAAAAAAAATAATTAAAAATTCACTTTAAATTTATATGCGAACAAAAAGTGAATTCAGAAAAATTATAAAATTAAATTTATATGAAATTTTCAGAAAAATTTTGTAAAAAAAAAAATGAGTATTTTCGAATGATTATCACCTAATTAAATTGAAAAATGATCATACCCATTCAATTTATATGCGTATAAATCGATACATACGAACAAATATGTTAAGATATCACATTTTTACTTAACATATTTGTAAAAATTCACTTTTGAAAAATTTAAAAATTCACTTTAAATTTATATGCGAACAAAAAGTGAATTCAGAAAAATTTCAGAATTTAAGTAAAAATTCGAAAA
Organism: Kitagawia praeruptora; assembly: GCA_037693485.1. NCBI lineage: Eukaryota > Viridiplantae > Streptophyta > Magnoliopsida > Apiales > Apiaceae > Kitagawia > Kitagawia praeruptora. The sequence goes on from CM075351.1 coordinate 66,256,156, forward strand.
AATTTTAAAAATTCACTTTTGATTCAAAAAATGTGATATCTTAACATATTTGTTCGCATGTATCGATTTATACGCATATAAATTAAATGGGTATGTTCATTTTTAAATTTTATTAAATTTTAATCATTCGAAAATATTCATTTTTTTTACAAAATTTTTCTGAAAATTTCATATAATTTTAATTTTACAATTTTTCAAAATTCTTTACTTTAATTCATATAATTTTTCTGAAATTTTATGAAATATTTCTGAATTTTTTAAAAAAAATTCGAATTTTTCTGAATTTTATGAAATATTTCTGATTTTTTTAATTTTTTTTCGAATTTTATCCACTAACGGCGTTAGCCTTATTTGGACGGAGGGACCTAAATCAGAAAAATTGAAAATTAAGGAATCGAAAGATTGACGTTTTTAGTTTAGGGACCTAGACAAAAAACATCCCAAAGTTTAGGGACGAAAGAATTAATTTTTCCTAAAATCTAAGTAAAGTGTACATTAAACAGACAGCTGGTTATATCATGCAAACACAGTTTTGTATTGCCACTCTGTAAACTAACATTAATGAAATATACAGTATATATAAAAAGGGTTTGTCTAGTATATGATCAGGGGCGTAGCTACCTTATAGGTAGTGGGGTCAAGTGACCCCATATTAAAAAAAATTTTGGTAATAAATGTAGTAAATTTTGGTAATTTGACCCCATAGAAAAAGAAAAAATGACCCCATATCTTGAAATAATTAGTAAAATAGCAAAGAATATGTAATTTCTATGTATATTCCTATGTATTAAACTAGGCAATTTTCAATTTTTTTTATGCAAATGAGGCTATTTTATTCATTTTAGCTTCTTTTATAGTTATTTTTATCACTTTTATATAGAAATGGTCAAAAAACATGCAAAAAAAAATTTCCCTGCGGGGCTCAAAAAACAGACCCAAATATTGACCCCATATGCTAATTTTCCTGGCTACGCCCCTGTATATGATCAAGGGCACATGCTAAGAATCCGTGCTTGATGATTTGTTAAATTTTGATTGGTGGATATTTATGTGAATGCGGGGGACCATCATTATTAATGAAATCTCCACCAATCAAAATTGACAACTAAGTTAGCACGGATTCTTAACATGTGTCCTTGGGCACACACTAAAAAACTCGATAAAAAAAAGCTTAATGTGATGTTTCTTCTTAATTTGACCCATACTTCATTCTTCCAAAAATTGATCATACTCGTCACCTCCCTCGATGTGTTAATATTACCAAAGTAGAGCAACATGTAGAAAATTTACTTTAGTGATATAGAAAATAAGGGATTTAGTAAGGATAAACGATTGTTGCATAAAAAAATTTCTGTATTATATACTCCCTCCTTCCCGTAAATTTTGTCATCAGTCAAATTTTTACATTTTATTCAATTTTATTAAATGAATTAGTAGTTATCAAAAAATTATATTATTTTTTAAATAAATTAACATAATTAACGTGTAAATATATGTGTACAATAGTTTTGGAACAGCCAGAAAAAGAAATGTGGCCAAAAAGAATGGGACGGGGATTATATAATAATATTGTGATGTGCACGTATGAAGGATTCAGTTTTACATAAATGACGAAATTTTTTCGCAAATGTGATATTTTAATAATAATATTCGTATTTCAAAAAAAAAAAAATAAAATAAATAATAATATTCGTTTGCTGTTAGTCATTTTCCAGGAAATAAAGGGCCAAGTTCTTTTCTTTCTTCAAAATTGCTCTCTTTCAGAATTGTATATATACTCTAATTTCATTTACAATTAGTCTTCCATGCACATCCACATCTCTTAGGCTCAATAAAATCACAGCCCATTTCTGTCTTTTAAACTATCTATTCCTCCTCCCCGGAAGTTCTATACTCCCCTAGTCTCCTTGTCAGAATATTATAGGTGAATACTATATTTTATATACAGTTAAATATAGTAGAGGTGAAGTGCATGTATACAAGGGCACAAAGAGGGATTTCAAGTTTTGGAGGTTGGAAATGGTGAAACATTGAAGCGAGTTTTTTGAATGGTTATTCTTTGTTGTATGGAAATGGTGGGAAGTGTGCTTCTTCTTCCATGGGCAAAAAAAGAGAATATGTTGAGTTATTATGATAACAGAAGAAAGCAACACGAAAGTACACGGACACGAACATCTAGTTTAGAAGAAGAAGAAGAAGCAGCAGCATTACATATATATTCATCAAACATGGTGTCCTCTTCAAGCTATTGCAAGATCTCCCCATTCATTTCATTTCTTGTTTTCTTTCTTTATATTAGTTCCTACACTTCTCCAGTTTTATCTTCGAAACTCCACAATATTCAGCATGCCAACCAAACATTGTACAAGATGAAGATGATTAAAGCTCATCTTATAAAGATCAATAAGCCTTCTGTCAAGACAATACAGGCACATTTTTCTTGACTTTTGCACTGTAAAAGTTGTGATTCTTACGAGTACTTTTTCTTTTACTTTCCCTGTTTTTGTTTTGTTTGGTTGATTCTGTTATGTTAATTTCCAAATTGTTGCGCGCAGAGCCCAGATGGTGATTTGATAGATTGCATTCCAGCTCATCAGCAACCAGCCTTTGATCACCCTCATTTGAAAGGACAACAACCATTGGTACATTTTACAAAAATTATACTACTGCATTTGAAACCTTATTTTCTTTTTCGCAGTGTATTTATAATTTACTATTGACTTAATAGGACCCACCAGAAAGACCCAAAGGCAAAAATCAAGGGGAAATGGCATCGGAGAATTATCAGTTATGGAGTGTTTCTGGAGAATTTTGTCCAGAAGGAACTGTTCCAATCAGAAGAACTACTGAACAAGATGTTTTAAGAGCTAGTTCTGTTAAAAGATTCGGACGAAAATTTCAAAGGCCGGTTAGAAGAGACACTTCTAGCAGTGGCCATGAGGTTAGTACTATCAAACCAGTACAAAGTGCAGAACATTTTTAAAAGTTTCAGTAGTAAGATATCAGATTACAGCATGCAGTTGGGTATGTAAGTGGACAACAATATTATGGAGCAAAAGCAAGCATAAATGTGTGGGCACCTCGTGTGGCTAGTCGATATGAATTCAGCTTATCACAAATGTGGCTCATTTCTGGTTCATTTGGGAATGATCTTAACACCATTGAAGCTGGTTGGCAGGCATGTTCATAGCTCCTAATTTATTACTACTTCATTTTTTATAATATAATGATTTGTCTTATTATATTCGAGACAAGTTGTGTGTAAAATGTAGTGTAAACAAATGAGTTGATTACTTGAAAGAAATGGAATGCAGTGTAGTTAATAAGCATTGAAAGTAGCAATAAAATCTCAACAACCTATGCAGTGAAGAGTTTGTAATGTAGCAATTGAAGCTAATTCATTTATTGGTTGATTTTCGACAGGTTAGCCCAGAATTGTATGGGGACAATTACCCTAGATTCTTCACTTACTGGACTGTAAGTTGATTCTCTACATATTTACTCTCCCGTTACTTTGTGAATAAGTGGTTATGTCTATGTTTCTCTGTGCTATCAAGTAACTGGTTGATATTTTAATAATGTTGGTTGCAGACGGATGCGTATCAAGCTACGGGATGCTACAACTTACTATGTTCAGGGTTTGTTCAAACTAACAATAGGATAGCAATTGGAGCTGCAATTTCTCCAAGATCATCTTACCATGGTGGCCAATTTGATATTAGCATCCTAGTATGGAAGGTAAAAGCTAGCATTTTAACTTTTATCCAATCGATCCTTTGTTTGTTTAAGCCTAACGGATACGTCTCTTCTATCTTGTGTTAATCGAATATTTAAAGTCTCATTAGAACCGGAACTAACCATCACTTTAAAAAAAAACCTTTATTCCTCTAGAAGTTATTAGTGTAGATATTTATAAAAATATGTCAAGATATGCAAGTTACTTTTACCCCTTTTGATGCTAGGTGTAATTCTTTGACAAAAACTGTCTAGCTTGAGTTGCACATTGAGCTAGCAAAAATTCTAGAATAGCTTATGAAATGAAATCTACTACTCGTGTGTTTGGGCCGTTTTATCAGTTAAACTATGTGGCTGGTTGGTTGGACGATGATAGTTAGTTCAGTCATCGAACAAAAGGCATGTAACATACACTACTGACACACACTTAGCCAGTCATCCTAAACTCGTATTATCGATCATCTAATGTGATTTATTTATGCAGGATCCAAAACATGGAAACTGGTGGCTAGAGTTTGGATCAGGAATACTGGTAGGATACTGGCCAGCATTTTTATTTACTCACCTGAGGAACCATGCAACCATGGTACAATATGGAGGAGAAGTAGTTAACACTAGAAGCTCCGGTTATCACACTCCAACACAAATGGGGAGTGGACATTTTGCTTGGGAAGGTTTCGGAAAATCCTCTTATTTTAGAAACTTACAAGTTGTGGATTGGGATAATAGCTTGATTCCACTACCAAATCTTAAAGTTTTAGCTGATCATCCTAATTGTTATGATATACGAGGTGGGATTAATCATGTTTGGGGTAATTATTTTTATTATGGAGGACCTGGAAGGAACTCAAGATGTCCCTAAAGGGTAGATTTCCCCTTTTAATTTGTTTCTTTAGGTACGTTGAGTTATTCATTTCATTAATTTTAAACATAAAAGGTCGTAACTCTGTACGCAATTTTAGCGGAGGTACGATGTACACAGTTTAATTTCATTTTTCATAATTTATCATTTTTAGGATTCGAAATTGTAAGCTAGCTGCTAATCTGTGTACAATTGAAATACTAATTAAGTACTAGTGATAAATAGAGTATATATGATTTCTGTATTGTTCTGGTTTTAAGTATCCATCTTGTACTTCATTTATTTAAGTCTTGAGCCTTGTGAAAGATTGAGTTAAAGAACTTGTCCAGGAGGAAACTATAGAAAGAAGATATGAGTAACGTAGCGTAGCGTGCATGCTGTCTTAAATTAAAATATGAAAGCATCGCTGTTTATCAGATACTTGAACGCATTGAAATTTTTTTACAAAAAATTTGAATTCTCAACATCACTAGAAAACAAGAAAGATATCATATACTAAAAGATATTAGATTTAAACGAAACTTAGTTAGTAAACAGAATTTGAATTAAATTTTAAGATGTAGATTACTTTTTTTACTCAAAAAAAAAGATGTAGATTACTTTTTGATGAGCCAAGTGAAACAAGATTGATGATAAGATAATTAGAACCCAAAATCTTTCATGGTTTCTTAACACCATTGAGGCATTGAAACTATTAATTTATTACACACCTGTAATATGCAAGATTTAACAGGATTACATACACAACAAGAAAAGAAACATGGAAATGCGAGTCAGGAGTCGGGACGTGCCTCCCGCGTCGTAAAATAAACAATTTAACACCTTAGAGCATTCACATCCAATTCCCCATCCCCATCTCCATCTCCATCCCCAAAACCTTACTAAAAATAGTAAATCCTCAAATAAAAATAGTAAATCCCCAAAATTATCAAAAATGTTCTACATCCCATTCCCCATTTTCCATCCCCATATCCCTACATTCCTTTTTATATTACTTCTTTCTCTCTCTTTCACTAAAATTTTAACTATCAAAACTCACCCACTACAATTAAATTTATTTAAAAGAGGAGAGAGATGATTTGGGATTCAAAATAGTAATCCCCAAATATGGGGATTCAAAACTTGTCCCCAAAATTAATTCCTAAAATGGGGAATGGGATGGAAGCCATTTTTTGCATAAAAGCTAAATATTTCCCTAAATATTTGGGGATAGGGGATGGGATGTGAATGCTCTAAGAGACATTAGCTAGCGTTTCTCCGGATGATTATCATAATTGAGACATTAGCGTTTTTCACGAACAACCAACAAATATCATTTCACAAAAATTGAATTTTAAATATTAAATTTAATATTCCTTTGATCCCACTTCAAGTATCACTTATCAGATTTGATTTTTCAGCGATTAAAGTTTCAAAGTGTGATTGAAAATTACGTCTATTATGAAATTGAAAAAAATTATGAAATATATATACATCATTGAAAGATATATTTAATTTGCTTTAATTTTTCAGGTTTTCAAAATTATAAATATACAATTTTTAATTTTCAACTAAAATTGAGTAATTTAATCACTAAAAAATTAAACAAGTCACGTAAAATGCACGGATATAAAAATAAATATGATGAGTAACTTGTCGACCGACGACCGGCTTGTGTAACACCTTACTGACAAACAATCATTTTATGATTTGGATCTTTCGATAAAATAAAAGGTGGATGAGTCGAGAGTGGCTTCCAATATAAAGTAAAATAAATCACGAATCAGATTGATGCAATTTTAGGATATAATCGAAATTGATATAACAAACAGTAAAATAATAAAATAAAATTAAACCAAAAAATCTTTAAAATACTAAAAAAATTCTCAAAATATAATATTCAAGATTTAATAATAAAATTTGAATTGAAGTATATGTGATTTGTATATATATTATAATTATTAATATAACTTTAACTATTAAATAAATAAATATGAACAAATAACTTCGAATGTACATATTCATTCGTTTGAATCTAATGAAATAATGGTGTATACAGAATATGAAAATCTAATGAAATAATAGTGCAAATGAAAAATGAAGAAAATATTTGAATGAGAAATAAAATAATAAATCCCAGAGAAAGAGAAATAGATTAATTTGATTATATGTAGTTAAATTTATCTTATACATTATACTACCTCCGTCCCAAAAAGACCGACCCTCTTTGACTTTCACGGAGATTAAGAAAATGTAGTAAAAAAAGTGTAAAGTTGTTTGAAAAGTGTATAAAGTGGTGGGACCTATCAATATTTAATAATAGATTTGAGATAGTGGGGGAGAGTAGTGGGTGTAATAGTGTTTATAGTTATTTGTTTAATAGAAAAGGAATAAAGTTAGTGGGTGTAATAGTGTAAAGTAGTGTTCAAAAATAGTAAGTATAATAGGTTCATTAGTTTTGGGACGTCCCAAAAAGGAAAGAGTGTCAATCTTTTTGGGACGGAGGGAGTATTGAAATTATATATAAGTAATTGTAAATGGTCGGATCGGGTTATTATTGGATCGGATAAACTAAAATCCATATCTGATCCATTATACATCGGATCTTTATCGGATCGGATTTTTATCGGATCAGATTCTATTTTATAAAATCCATATCCACTTATTAAGGCTCGGATCGGACCGGATCGGATCGGATATCCGATCCATTGACAAGCCTATTCCAATGGTTGGATGATTAATTGATAGCACAAATATATTTGTTCATTCACAAATTTGATAACCTTTATTTCCAACACCGTAAATGGAAATATTTTATAAAATTTCCTTATTTTAATAATTAACTTTAGGAAAATAATTTCCATTTAACTATAGCTAAATACATATTTTCGATTATTATAATCCTCGATTTTATTAGAATTGGTTCCATTGCAATTTTAAAACCACATCACATAAAATACTAAAACAAATATAATTTACTTGAATAAGAAATACGTCAAATTTAAAATCAAAATCATAAAATAAAAGCCTGGAGCAAAACCTCTCCAGATTTATGATGCTAAAATTGCAATGAATATTTAAATTTTATTGGAAAAACAACATGAACATATTTTTTACAAACATCGCAGATGTCATCATTATGATTATGATTTTGTTGTTCTGTCTACTCACACAAAACAAAATATATATATATATTTTACTACGTAATAGTATATATTTATATATTTTATTTTAAAAATTAATATAAAAATATTAAAAATATATATATTTATTTTAAATATCAAATTGTTTTGTTTTTTTTGGTTCAGTTCCAACCTATAACTGGAATTGAATAATCGATTTTGATTTTTTAATTTTTCATTTCAGATCAATTTTAGACAATTCTTCGATTAATTTTTAATGGTTGTGTTTTCCGATTTTTTCCTCAACCCTAGTAAAAGGTATCGATAAGTAAAGGATGTGGTAATAATTCATTGCATTATTTCATTTTTCGATCGTAAAACTCGATTTATTTAGACATAAGCTATTTGTTATATTTTTCGAATATCTTTGAAATTATCTTACACCTAGATCTTTAATAATTTAACTGTTGTCAATCGATTAGAAATTATACCCTTGAATTTGATAGTAATAGTATAATATACCGAAATATTCCTACGATCCTTACTAGGACAGAGACGAACGGACTCACTTTTAAAAGAAAAAGAAGATACGCATATTGAACCAGTTCAATAAAATTATAAAATAGACATTTTTTGGGCTGTAATTTATGGCCATGTAGATTAGACAATTTATATTGAACCAGTTCAATAAAATTATAAAATAGACATTTTTTGGGCTGTAATTTATGACCATGTAGATTAGACAATTTATATATGCTTTAGCCGTCTAAATATAGAGCTTTGTCATGCAAGTCACAGAAAGACGATCAACTCGATTTATTCGAGTTTACTTTATTGTTTGGATTTCTAACTATATGCATATGTTATGGTAATGTAATTCCTATGTAGGTAAGAGTAGTTTTTTATGCGAAAATCTATATTACGAATGAACGTGTGCTAAGGTTCTTAATTACAACTTACAAGAGGCTTGATATACTGGTTTTGTATTTGTATAATTAATTAACGTGCTAGTACCGGTATTGAAGATCAAAAGAAATATTTATGTTTGTGTTTGATTTAGGAATTTATTTTTCAAGGTCATGCTTGTCTTCGTAATGATAATAAATAGGAGGATATATTGTTATCCGAAAATTGGAACTTGTTAAAGAATCTCTTTATAAAAAATATAGATCTTTGTTGTAGTAAAAAGAAAATCTTCAGTTTGTCATAAGTTAATAATTATATCAGGGATTTTGCATGCTTGTGATATGTCATAAGTTAACAATTACTACTTGTTACAAGAAAAATCTTCAATTGTAACAATTATATCAGGGAGTCAATTGTACATGCTTGTGATCATCATATGTGTAAGTATGTTATGGAGTGACGAAAAAAGCAACCACTCGAAGTTTAAATCTTTCACATTTTGTAAAATTTTGACAAGATCTCGATCAATATACATTATCCAGCTTTTCGTCACGTTGTTCTAATTTTCAAAAGACCGAGAAGCATAAAATTCATTCCATGTATCCGATACCCCCATGTATCAAGTTAATACAGTAATAGGTGCCCTTTCCTTCCCTAATTAGTTGTCTTGTTTTGACTTTTAATGATCAATCAAATCGATCAATTTTTTTTATCAAAGATTAAAAACTATTCTTTTATCTTTTTAAAAAAACTAAAAATTACAATTAAAATAGACTAAATGCACTTTTAAATGTTATTTTTTTTAAAAAAAAATTCATTTTGATCATTCAAAAGTCAAACAGGATAACTGATTATGGACAAAGGAATATGAATAAAAGAGCATGGGCTAGATTTATGAAATAAAATCTACTATTTATTAAAAAAATAATTGTCAACATTTTTAGTTTTATGATTATCCTCATTAACCAGGCCAATTAAAAAATTTGTTTCTTTTTATGGCTTAGTATTCATATAAATTCAAATATATATTTAATATGGAAAAATAATTAAATAATGTATGTATTTAAAATATATACCATTTATTGGGTTTTAAACCTCCCTTTACGTTGTTAGGTTTTGAGGAGAAGAAGAAGAAGAAGAAGAAGAAGAAGAAGAAGAAGAAGAAGAAATATGGTTTAGCTATATAATTTTGGGAAGATAAAATATGGTTTGGCTATAATAGTAACATTATAAGACTTAATATACTGGTTCAAGAAAAAAGTGAAAGGATCTAAATTAGATCATTAACAACATAAAGGGATGATGGTAGTAAGAAACAAGCACAATGATAAGTAGCCCCAAATGTGAGTTCCATCATAATCGTAAAACATCTACACTAATCCAAAATTCTGACTAAACGTAAAGAATTAAAAATCTAACAATAATCCATAAATTAAGAAACAAACAATATAAAATAGAGATTCAAAATCAATGTTTGCACTAAATCACGCAAGCGTACGTGGTCACAAGTAATACAGATATAAGTCAAGTTCGTTCCCACAGAGATCTGGTTTTTAATTCAATTTAGTACCTATGCAACAATGTATGATTATTATTCACTGCTAAGACAAATAACAATTTCGGGTTTAATAAACCAATTTAACTAAGAAGTAAACTAACAAACTAAGAATTAACTAACTAACGAGAATTGGAATCGAATTACTTCTGCAAGAGAAAACATGGAATCCTAACTTCATTAAATACTTCACTTAGATCTGACGCCTTTAATCACTATATGCAATGGTTATGATATCTGATCGGACAACACGAAACAAGTATACACTACTTCTCAGTATACGAATACCAAACTAAACATACATCCACAAAAGAGATATAAGATGAATAGACACCAATTATGCTTAGACCCCATATCTCTATAGAATTTGAAAACATAACGGTTGAAGAACAAGTTATCCACATTGATCACATAGGGCAGCATAATATCTCTATTTACGCCACAAATCATGATGTTAAAACATCAACCTATCCTATGCTAGCATGACAAGTTCTAAATCTCAAGATCCACTCTCGCTTCACAAGAGATTAACAAATTAGATGTTAGCTACGCATCTAAATACATGAAACACAACCATACGAGGATATCAGATATACATCACACACAGATCTTTAAAGCATTAAGATACTAAAGCTCCATAAATAAATCCGTTAGAATTCCATGACAACGATTAGTTCATAATCGAACCTCTCGTCATCATCGGATCTGACGAAACCATGATAAAAACAAAGTATGAAAAGATACAAATAAATATAATTAATTGATATGTAATGGTTCTCTCTATTTACAATGGTAGGATGTGTTTATATAGGCTCTATAATTCTTATCCAGCAAGAAAATACCCAAAATAGAATTAAAATAGAATTTCTGCAAAATACGTTTCCTAAACTGATTCTGTTTTTAAGGAAAATTCGTAGCTGACTTTTCTTCAGTATTTCCGGGCCGTTCCAGTTGTAATTTGACATCTTAACCACTTTAGAATGAAAGAGAATTCCGTTATCTTTGCGTGGACTGTAAGATCGTCCAAAACGGACTTGTAGAACTCAAGATATGGCCCAAACAATATAGCTCGCGCGTGCAGCCCAATAGATCCGAATTTCCTCTAAATAATATCTCCAAATTCAGCTCTTTATTCTCCAATCCTTCTAAGTTTAGGATTCCTTACTTCCAGCTTGTAGCCCTGCACAAACTCACTTAAAACACATAAAAAACACCACATACTTGAGTCCAAGTCAATCAATTTAAGCCGATTTAGAATGTTCCAAGTGGATATAAAATCAACTTATCACACCCCCAAACTTAAACCGATGCTTGTCCTCAAGCATAAACAATTACAACTAACTAACTAACTAGTACCACTTCCGTAGGTGATCACGATTGCATTTGGCATATGCAACAAGCCCTTTAAACCCCTAGGCAGCCCTAGTGGACGAGTAAGGTCTCGTGAGGGCCTATAACGAATGTACCCACAAAATCCATGTAACCTAATGCAATGCAATGCATGAATGCAACTAATATGAAAAAATGCAATTAATCTAGTACTAATATCCTACCATACCTTCAAATCCTCTCATGCCATATCAACTTAAGAATCAAAGTAAATACGCAATGTCTTGGTGTCGAAAGTGCAAGTATTCACATAGTCTACTCAATGAACATACATAAGTTCTCACAAGCCCATGTCAAATGTAAGAATAAGTTAGTAAATATGTTAAGCCTACAAGAGTACATCTTTGAGACAAAACTCGGGATCTCATACGCAAAAACAAGCAAACACTCACAATCCACTCACAAAAGAATATTCACTCAAGAACAAGGATAAGTGTATCACTCAATTCCAACAAAATCATAAACATGCTTGACATTTGGTATCAATCTAACTCTTAACACAACATACATCAATGACGATAATCAAAAGGTCTTTATTTGGGTTGTAACGGGGCTAGGGACAAGGTATGTCAAATAAGCCAAAACAGGTGAAGTGTCAAAAGCTAGTAAGTACCATAATAAATCATACACAACACCCTATTTCCCCCCCCCACATAATTTTTACTAAAACAAACACTCGACTAGTCGACTAAAATAAGATCGCAACAAACACAAAAATGCTCTCATAATATTTTTTTTTCTTCTATTTTTTTTCTTTCATATTTTTCTTCTTCTTTTTTTTTTTGTTTTTTTTCTTTTCTTTTTCTTTTTTTTTCCGAGAGCTAAATATAACAATAATATAAACAATAACAATGATCCCATGAATTTATTACACATGCCGACTATCAAGTAAACAACCCAACCCAACTTGCAATATTTCCCCCAAAATTATGACCAACAATAAACCCCTCCTTGCACACCTTATTACTCCCTTAAGCACTCTACTAGCCTTTGACAATGTGGGTTCAAATTAATGTAAGGCCAATACAAGAAAAAGGTCTAGGCAAGTAATGTGGTATGTCACCGAAAAAAAAAAATAGGATTAAGCTCAACGGGTTAACTAATTGATCATGTAAATATGGTGTGGTAATATGGGAAAATATGTGGTTATTCCTAAATGCCTTTATCATTTTAATCGTCAAATAATGTCATGCATTTCAAGAAAGACCTCAAACAACTGCTAGCAATGCAAACAATCTGTGGACACTCAAGCAAACGAATAAAATTGCAACAAATATGCAATAAGGCTCAAAAACTCACTTGGTGGAAAAACATACTCAATCCCAAGCAAAAATCTCTCTAACGCACCGACTTGTATTCAAAGCATGCAAACTAAATCATCTTGCACATATTCATGTCCTTCTAATCACTTACAACATTCAATAAGTCTACTAGCTTCAACTTACTACAATAAGTGGTACTAGCTTCAACTTACTAGTGTATGTGTGTGCACATGAACAAAGCATATCACTTCTCAATCAAAAGCGTCAACAACACAAAATTCCTATCAAGCATGGGTGCAAATGCAAACTATTATGAACTCACATGAAATACGAAAATAAAAACAGAATGTCCTATATGAAACAAACGTAGATAACACGAACATAAATGCATAATATACTACTAGTAATATGCAAATCATGAAATCCTACATGAACAAATAATACAACAACTACTAATCCCTCAAACCACCCCCAAACTTAAAATATTCAATGTCCGCATTGAATGGAAGTAAATACGAGGAATAGCAGAAAACATACCTACAAGGCGCCTTAAATATCCTTCCCCATCGCAACTCAACATACTTGTTCGCAAAAATCCCCTTTTCGTAGCGATTAAATTCAACCTCCGCCGTCGAAGACAAAAATTTTGCAACTCTAGCATCACCTCTCCCATGCTTAGGAGCCATAAGAATCATTACCCAACTCACAAGAAGCTCATCCAATAATTACCAAGCAATATCACACCAAAAATAGCCCAAATTCCAAGAATATTACAAAATCCCAATTTACAAGAACACAAATTCGTAATAAAAATAAGATTAGAGAAAAAGATTTACCCAATACGAATCGAAGAGGTGAACTTGCAATTAATTTCTCTTTAGAATTGAAATTTTAGAGATTTAAATAAATAGAAGAGGAATTGGATTTTTATGTATAGGTGGGTATAAATATAAGATGATGGATAGGGTTGATATAAAACTTAGAGTGTAGGAGAGATTTGGGATGGTATGGAATTGATGTAGGATAGACATAAGATTTAGGAATTGAAGGAATTTGGGTTAGAATAGGGTTTGGGGTTGATTTTGTTGTAAAAACATCAATTTTCGAGCAAAAAACTGGGCAGAGGAGGTGTCACGCAGCCGCAGGCTGCGTTTCAGGGGCGCAGAGCGCGGTAGATGAAGTAACGCAGGCGCATCCTGCGTTACAGGGGGTGCAGACTGCGGGTAACGCAGGAGCAGCCTACGCAACTGAGGGGCAGACATCGGGATGATCAGCCTGCGTTACAGGGGTGCTGCCTGCTCAAAATTTCGTTTTTTTTACATACAACACTCAATTTTTTTTTCTTCCTACACTAATGAGGGTTGCCTCCCACCAAGCGCTTCTTTAACGTCAATAGCTTGACATTACTTCCAAGCCTCCATTAAGGATGATTATAGTTGGCCTGATCATCTCTTCGCGAGACTTCATCGTCATCACGTCGACATACTTTCTGCCACTTCTCCTCGCTTGGCCTCGTGTAACAACTCTGTCCTATTCCAATGCCTTCATCTGTTGACCCGAAATCTGTCAATTTGTAGAACAACACACGGGCTTCGCTTGAATATAATGGAGGAAGGTAAGTGTAAGTTGCTGAAGCCTTTAGTTCCTCAAAGAGAACTTCCTCCATTGGCTCTAATGCGCTACCTCCATCTTTATACTCAGAGACAAGTAGAAGATCTGCATCTTTCTCTTGTTCATCAGCCTCTTGGTATGCACATACCAATTCTTGAAATTTGTGCAGCTCACTAGTGTCTGTCTCAAATAATGCCCCTTCCAAATCATCCACCATACTAGCATGATCAAATTCCTCACATGGCTTGTGAACACTCACCTCACCATGGAATTTGTCTTCCTCAATTATACAAGCAGTACCTTGCTCCAAGTCACCGTTATTTTCTGGAATTGCCTCTGGTATGAATTGTTGTTTCTCTTGTTCCAAGGCACTCAAAACTTGAGCAATTAGTGTCCCCATAGATTTGATAGACTCCTCATTACTTTTTACAAGCATCCTAATCTCCTCCATAGCATCAACCTCATCTGAGTAAAAAGTAGGAGTAGGTTGCTGATGTTGAAACTCTTCACTACCAAAGAAATATGACATATCTGGAACATCTTGCTGGTACTGTTGATGATGGTATTGAAAATATGGTTGTTCCTCATAAAAGATGTATGGATCAACTCCTTCGTAGTAACAATATTGTGAGGGATCATGAACGCCCAAACACTGTTCACATGACTGAGGCTGTCGGATACCACCTTGGTTGCTCCAGCACTGATACGTCTCATGTGCGCCCGCACATAGCTCACAAACACTAGCTACCTGCTGAACTCCATAGTAAGTTAGAAAATCCATCTTCAACGTCAACGCTCTCTGACAAGTACCTGAAACACCAACGAACTATACAAGAATAGATGAGAAAAAGCAATCCGAGTTAGTGAACTCTGACCACTATTGACAAGTGTTGGGTTTGTGGAGTCTATCAGGTTTCAGAATTGGATTCTGACTTGAGTTAGGAATTCCTGAATTGGACTATAATTAGAGATATGATTAGAGTTAGGAATTTCAGAATTAGACTCTGATATGTTTTGACCCAGTTTCTTCTCTTATAAATACTCATGTAATTGTAACACACACTACACCATAGATCACATATTGCAACACCACAAATACATTGCCTTAAGGCCAATATTCGTTGCAGTAGACTCTATTGCAACGAATGTGAAAAAATTCAGCGTTGCATCTGACCCCGTTGCAATAGATCGATTTAGCAACGATTTGAGTACCATATAGCAACATTTAAAAATCATTGCAATAGAGGCATGTAGCAACATTTTATAGTCTTTAGCAACATTTAAAAATCATTGCAGTAACAAATGGTTGGCAAACAAATCACTTTAAGGCATCATTTCTGAGACCAATTGCAATGATTTTTTATAGATTAATGCAACATATTTTGGCCCTATTGTAACATTTTTTCTTAAAAAAAATAGTTGGTTCATGCTGGAAATACCATAAACAAGGCAATTTATAGCCAAAATTCCAAGCATCATCATTTCATAAACCAAGGTAACTTTATGCCAAAAATTCAAGTACACATGTTTTGTTCAAAGTTAAATAAAGTTACAATTCTTATACATCAATTTTTTAACAATAATTACATCGGAAAACTAAAATAAAGTTAAAAACTACAAATTTGTGCTTGGATTTTACAAATCAACAATGAGAAATTCATGATGAGCCTACGAAAGTGTTGCACCATGTGTCCGACAATGCATATGCTTCAGTATCCCACCTACAATCTAAAAAAGAAATAGCTGATGAATCATTTTCAATTTTTTCTATCAAATAATTATTTCAAACATGAAATAAACAACCAAAAAATGTTTCCTAAGTTATTGTTTAACATCTAAGGTCAAATTTTATACATAAATGGAATATTTTGAACTTGGTTCCTTTCCATGGATACAAATTTCAACATGAAATAAAAATGTAATAGATAAAGAGATTAGATTATGTACATACACGCTCCCAGACGTTAGTTTCTCTTTGCAAAGCACCACGCAGAAGACGACTGCTTATACAAGAAACGTAATTTGGATAAGTTACCATGCAGTAATAGTATATTGCCCGTCAATTTTTTTTTATTATACATGTTTACTACCGAAAATGTCTGAAAGATGGTGCTAATTAGATGGCTGATGCACTGTGAGAAGCTCGACAAGGTAAGAAGTTAAACTGAGGAGACGATATGTAATGTGTAGCAAGCACTTTGTACTTTTATTTATGCCTATGTAAAAGACTTTCATTCCAAGCTTTGGAGTTTTGCATATGCAGTGTGCAAGGATAATTAATAGAATCGTGTCATGCTCAGTGTGGGAAGAGACCTATAGCAACTTACCGCACATCTAGATTTACATCATAGTGATTACAGTGCCAGAAACACCATATCGATAAAAAGTAATAATCTGGAAAAAATAGAAGTGGATTAGTCAATCATTAAAGGTATAAATAAGATAAATCAACATGATCATAAAAATCAATTAAGGTTAAGAGGTTTATAATTGAACTATCCTTGTGGGTACTGAACCCTTTAAATCAAAATATTGAACAATGGTGATGATATTTTATATTACATATATCCAATGTCAGCCAAAATTTAGCGTTCATGTATTCAGCCAAAATCAATTAAGGAGAGTAAGCAATTATTCCTTCAAAATACCAAATGGCTTCGGTTGCGGAGGGAAAGTGATCAGTTAGAAACCCCCCACCATTTTCTCTATCAAATATTACTGTAAAGCCCTATTCTTCTCCTGGAAGAGGACCCAAGTTGCATATTTCAACTGCTAGAATATTTTCAGAGATCAGTAGTAGTTGCTCAGCTTCTATGCAGTTAAAATATTTTCAGTAATTCATTATTCTCTATTCATGAGTTTAAAACGGATGAAGCTTCCTTAGAGAATGCAAGTTCTCTGAAAAGTTCTTTGAGTTTGGACAAGACTTGCAATGCTGTTAAATAAGAATGGGAACAAGGCGCAGAAACAGAAACGAGGAAATAGTGATGATCTTAATTCAACATCATACACTTAAATCTTACTATTATCAATTAATTCAATGCTCATAAGTTTCCCAGAACAGCTGGACTAAATCACACTTGCTTTAGACAATAACGCAACCATTATATATCATTTAGCTAAGTAATATACATGAACCACAATTTAGGGAAAATAGATAGATAAATGTATTGAAATAAAAAGCTTGCAGGAAAGGTTTATAGAGGTGATTGTGACTCTGTGAGTGAACTAAATAGTACATGTAAATCACCTGGAGCACTGGGATCCCTATGTTGGATTGCACGAGCACCTGTACGTAAATGCAATTTGCCTCCTGTAAAGTTTACAGCATGTAAATATTTTTATACTCTGAAAACAAAATAAGGAATTAGCTCTACATAAGTTTGTAAGAAAATCATACTTCGAGTTAGCGGTAAAAAAATTCATACTTCAAACAGTTCTTTAACAACCACTTCCTCCTTCAAAATTACCACAAGGCCATCTAATGTCATTAAGAGGTCCATAAGGGCAAGAGTACCCTAGCTCTCTAGTGGTTCATTCTTATTCACACAAGACACGTCAATACATGAGCTAACAATGCTTCTAAGAGTATTTCTTAAAAACATCCTATTGAATGAATAATTAAGTGTATAGAGAGGAGCCTGCCAGGATTAGTAGAAAGCTAAGAAACACAAAGAAATTAGTAGGGTAAAGATTAGTAAAGCTGATTAACATTAATTCAATTGTATTTAACATTACCTGGAAAGGTAAGATTTTCTTTTTCTCACGATCATAAGCAACAAGTTCGCAATCCAAAACAAATGATGAAACTGATGACTTCTTTAGTCTGCAATTCAGAAAGAAGGTTAGTGTCAAAAGTATGACAATAATTTTATCTTGTGGCCGCAGAACCAAAGAATCCTAGTAGCAAAAATCAAAAATCTGTACATTGGATATTGGTATGTTTTAGATATTAAAAAACACATTAGCCCCACGGAATTACATACATGATAACAAGCAGAGCAAGCACATTAAATTTTTTTACCACTACAAGCTTAAAAGTAGAATTTACTCCGTATTAAAGAATACTTGCCTTGACCCAATAGCGATCCTTCAAACTGAGATAGCTATCGGCCTGCAGAAAATAGAGAGATAAAGCATAAGCACTTATCCAGATGAAGCCATAGAGGAAAAATATCTAGAAATTCACCTTTCAAACAAGGAACAATGGTATCACAAAAGCTGGAACCACCGCTCCTAAACTCTGGTTCAAAATGGAACCACCTTTATCTGAAACAAAAAGGTACGGTAAGAGCAAAGTCTGGTTCAAACTTTTAAGTTATACATTATCTCAAAAATCATGATAGACATAAAAGGGGACCCTTAAGCTGAATTCAAAATATGTTAGAGCCATACCCACATAATAAAGTGAAGCTAAAGACCTAACTTCACCTTCAGCGAAGGAAAGAAACTCCCTTGAAATCTGAGTAGCATTGACAGATAAATAGAGAACCAACAAGGTTAAGCAATTAACAAGGAAATGTAGCTTTTGAACAAGAACAAGATAATATTGGCAAAGCACAGAGCAACCAAGAAGAAGATAATAATAACAACATGCTTTACCTTAAACAAATCTATTTCTTAATTTTTACTGATCAAGACAAACAACAGCTCCATGGAATCACACAGCATAATAGGTACATTATTGTTCAAACAATCTTTTATATTAGTTTACCAATGACAATACCAACATTCTTATAGAATAGTGCCACTGGACACTAAATGCCAAAGCCACCAGAAGGAAACTTATACAATTAAAACAGAGTATTTGTTAACTAAACTAGATGAAGTGGAACATTATATCGATTTCCAAATTAAACTTTTTACAAACAGATAATTGAATAACAGCTCTTATAAAAAGACCAAACTGAAAAATAAGACACCAAGAAAGCTGCATACACAAATTTAGTACGCTCAAAGAAAACCCCAAATTCAAACATACGTATACAAACATTAATTTGTAACTCAAAAAACTTAAATTAAACCCTAACTAACAATATAGAAATACAAAACAATACAATCCTGAATTATAAATGAAACTTGATTTGAAACTCAATTTGGGGAAAAAGTTTGGGGGGAACAAACCTTCTTCGTGTTTATAAATTGTATATAACTAAGGCCATATAAGCAGAACAACCAAATTATGGAGCAATAAGTAAGAAAATAAACCCTAATTGATAGATGCAAAATTCATCTAAAAGGAAATTTTAAAATCGATTTGGGGAAAGATGATACCTTTTTCGAGGTTCAGTGTTCTTTAAGCTTGAATCATCCAGGTAGAGTCGATTTTGAGTTCTCTCTCAGTTGGTCTCTCTCGCCTCGTCTCTCTCAGTTGGTCTCTCTCTAGCCGCGTCTCTCTCTCTCTCTCTCTCTCTCTCTCTCTCGCTGTGTATGTTGTGTTTGTGTTGTGTTCTTTGTAATAAAATGTTTTAGTCAATGCATGTTTTTGAAAGCCCGGGTAAAAAGAATTAACAAGCCCGCCAAACTTGCCCCAAAATTTTGAAGTAATGGTAACACTTATCTATATTCGTTGCAATAGAACTCAAATTTTGGATAAATCAAATTCAATTGTAACGATTTTAAAAAACATTGCTATAGTTTTCAATCTGTCAAAACTTGCCACTAAATAGCAACGATTTTTAAGCAATTTTTTCAGTGTGCGTTGCAATAGCCAATCTATGGTGTAGTGACAACAACAACAACACAATTGTGAGAGATCAATACAAAATTAGTGCGGCTTGTGGAGTAGGAATTTCCGAACCACGTAAATCTTTGTCTTGTGTGATTGTCATTTATTTTCTTGTTCTTGTTTATTCGCTTTGGGTTTTGCTTTCGTTGTTGTATACTCAACAACTGGTATCAGAGCCAGGTTTTCAGGCAAGTGAGAGCGATGGCAGAAGAAGGGAAAGTAAAGATCGACAAATTTGATGGCAGAGATTTTGGGTTATGGAAGATTCAAATTGAAGATTATTTGTATCAGAAAAAACTACACGAACCGCTGGAGGAGAAAAAGCCAGATTCAATAAATGAGAAAGAATGGAAGCTATTGGATAGGCAGGCTCTGGGTGTTGTCAGATTGACTTTGGCGAAGAACGTTGCTTACAATATCGTCAAGGAAACGACAACTTATGGATTGATCAAGGCGTTATCAAATATGTATGAGAAGCCGTCTACTTCAAATAAGGTATTTTTGTGTCGCTTGTTGTTTGCCACAAAATTGAATGAAGGTGATTGTGTTGCTGATCATGTGAACGAATTTAACTCTATCCTATCAAGATTGACATCAGTGGATATTAAATTCGATGATGAAGTACAAGCCTTGTTGTTGGTATCCTCGTTACCCGACAGTTGGTCAGGATTTGTCACTGCTATTTATAATTCATCTGGGAGCAGTAAGATGACTTTTGATGGAGTTCGAGATGCGATTCTTGGAGAAGATATTCGTAGGAGAAACTCAGGAGAGTCATCAGGTTCCTTGTTGAGTACTGAGAGTAGAGGCAGAAAGTCCGATAGGGGGCAGAATCAGGGGCGTAGCAGATCGAAGTCACAGAAGAGAGGACAGTCCAAAGATCGCAAGGAGATTGTTTGTTGGAATTGTCAAAAGAAAGGTCACTTCAAAAATCAGTGTACGGCTCCCGCAGTTCCTGAAGGAAAGAAGAAAGAGGATAATTCAGCTAATGTAGTTGAAGAAGTGGCGGATGACGATGCTTTGATATGTTGTGTTGAATGTTCGGTTGAATCATGGGTTATGGATTCTGGTGCATCATTCCATGCTACCCCTTGCAAGGATTTGATGTTAAATTTCAGACTTGGAAATTTTGGTAAAGTTCGTCTTGCTGATGATGAGACTTTGGATATTGCGGGCATGGGAGATATTAATCTCAAGACCTCTTTGGGGACTATCTGGACGTTGAAAGATGTGAGATACATTCCTGGACTGAAGAAGATGCTGATATCTGTGGGTCAGTTAGATAAGGAAGGGTATCGAGTTACTTTCGGAGACGGACAGTGGAAGGTTATAAAGGGGAATCTAGTTGTTGCTCGTGGAGAGAAAAAAGGGACGTTGTACATAGTTGAACAATCTAGCTATGAAGCAAATGCAGTTGCTGATGAGATTGGGTCTTCAACTTTGTGGCACCAAAGACTTGGTCATATGAGTGAAAAGGGTATGAAGCTATTAACTTCGAAGGGAAAGATTCCAGAGCTGAAGAATGTGGAAGTTGGGTTCTGTGAGCCATGTGTTCTTGGAAAACAGAAACGAGTTACTTTTGCAAAATCAGGGAGGACACCCAAGGCTGAGAGGTTAGAGCTAGTTCATACAGATGTATATGGTCCAACAACAGTTGCGTCGTTGGGAGGATCTCGCTACTATGTCACTTTCATTGACGATTCCACTAGAAATGTATGGGTTTATTTCTTGAAGAATAAATCAGATGTGTTTGCTACTTTCAAGAAGTGGAAGACTGAAGTTGAAAATCAGACCGGTTGGAAGATTAAGAGTTTGATGTCAGATAATGGTGGTGAGTACAGTAGTGATGAGTTTAAAAGCTATTGCGCAGAATATGGGATTAGAATGATCAAAACAATTCCAGAGACACCACAGCAGAATGGTGTTGCAGAGCGCATGAATAGAACCTTGAATGAGAGGGCCAAGAGTATGAGGTTGCATGCAGGGTTACCAAAGACTTTTTGGGCAGATGCCGTTAGCACATCAGCGTATCTCATAAATAGAGGACCTTCAATTCCTTTGGGGTTCAAGATTCCTGAAGAAGAGTGGCAGCAAAAGGAGGTAAATCTTTCACACTTGCGAGTATTTGGTTGTGTTTCTTATGTGCGTGTTAAAGATTCAGACAGGGACAAGCTTGATCCAAAAGCAAAGAAGTGTATCTTCATTGGTTATGGCTCAGTTGATATGGGTTACCGTTTCTGGGATAAACTGACGAAGAAGGTTGTTAGAAGTAGAGATGTTACTTTTAACGAAAGTGCAGTGTACAAGGATAAGCTTGCAGTCGATTCTGAGTTTGCAAGGGAACAACCTGAGAAAGAGAAAGCAGTGCTTGAAGATATTACAGAAGAAGATCTTGCAGGAAATAGTGGGAGTTCGGGGAATGGTGATGACACAGTTCCAGTTACTCCACAGGCTGAGGTAAGAAGATCTAGCAGAATTGTGAGGCCACCACAAAGATTTTCTCCTTCAGCATATTATATGTTATTGACCGAGGATGGAGAGCCTCAGTGTTAATCAGAGGCAGTTCAGGTGGATGATTCAGTTCAGTGGAAATCAGCCATGGAAGAAGAGATGAGTTCTCTTGAGAAAAATGAAACTTGGTCTTTAACAGAATTACCAGCAGGAAAGAAGGCTTTACAGAATAAGTGGGTGTTCCGGATCAAAGAAGAACCTGATGGCAGCAAGAGATACAAGGCGAGGTTAGTAGTCAAGTGTTATCAACAGAAAAAGGGTATTGACTATACTGATATATTTTCTCCGGTTGTTAAGATGACTACAGTTAGAATTGTGCTAAGTATTGTGGCTGCAGAGGAGTTACATCTAGAGCAACTAGATGTTAAGACCGCGTTCTTACATGGTGATCTTGAGGAAGATATCTACATGGTACAGCCAGAAGGATTTCAGGTAGCTGGGAAAGAAAACCTTGTTTGCAAGCTTATAAAAAGCTTGTATGGTTTGAAGCAAGCGCCAAGACAATGGTACTTGAAGTTTGATAGCTTTATGATGAAGAATGGGTACACTAGGAGTGCTATGGATCATTGTTGTTATTTTAAACAATTTGATTCATCTTATATCATATTGTTGTTGTATGTTGATGACATGTTGATAGCAGGATCAAACATGAGGGAAATCAACAGGTTAAAGAGATAAATGTCTGAGGAGTTTGAGATGAAAGATATGGGTGCAGCCGTGCAGCAAAACAGATACTTGGTATGAGCATCATAAGAGATAGATCTGAAGGTACTTTGAAATTATCTCAAGAGAAGTATATTGAGAAATTGTTGCAGAAATTCAGTGTCCAAGATGCGAAAACCAGAAGTACACCGTTGGCGACTCACTTTAATCTCACGAAGAAGCAATCACCTAAAACGGATGAAGGCAAGAAAGATATTGCTAAAGTTCCGTATGCATCTGCAGTTGGCAGTTTGATGTATGCTATGGTGTGTACAAGGCCAGATATTGCTCATGCAGTGGGAGTTGTTAGCAGGTTCATGTCTAATCCAGGAAGAGAGCATTGGGAAGCAGTCAAATGGTTGTTGCGCTACTTGAAAGGCACGTCCAAGGTTGCATTATGTTTCAGCAAGAAAGATGTTATCTTGGAAGGGTTCTCTGATGCAGATTTGAGTGGATGTTTGGATACAAGAAAAAGTACTACGGGATATGTTTTCACTTTGGGTGGAACAGCAGTCAGTTGGATGTCTCGACTTCAAAAGATTGTTGCTCTTTCAACCACAGAAGCAGAATATATGGCTATCTCTGAAGCTAGCAAGGAGATGATTTGGTTGAAGAATTTTCTTGAGGAGTTGGGCAAGAAACAGGCCGACAACGCTTTGTATAGCGATAGTCAGAGTGCTATTCATCTTGCGAAGAATCCTGTGTTTCATGCTAGGACGAAGCATATTCAGCTAAGATATCACTTTACAAGAGAGTTGATTAGCAATGGTACTTTGTCCTTGAAGAAAATCCTTGGTTCAAAGAATCCTGCATATATGTTGACTAAGGTGGTTACTAATGAAAAGTTGAAGCTTTGCATAGCTTCAACTGGCCTTCAGAATTGATTGATGAGAAGGCGCTGCACTAGTTAGAGTTATTGATCGAAGGATTGGGTGATACTAGATTTACAAGAGTGAAGTGAAGATGTGGTCAGAATCCAAGTAGGAGATTGTTGGGTTTGTGGAGTCTATGAGGTTTCAGAATTGGATTCTGACTTGAGTTAGGAATTCCTGAATTGGACTCTAATTAGAGATATGATTAGAGTTAGGAATTTCAGAATTAGACTCTGATATGTTTTGACCCAGTTTCTTCTCTTATAAATACTCATGTAATTGTAACACAACAACAACAACACAATTGTGAGAGATCAATACAAAATTAGTGCGGCTTGTGGAGTAGGAATTTCCGAACCACGTAAATCTTTGTCTTGTGTCGTTTATTTTCTTGTTTTTGTTTATTCGCTTTGGGTTTTGCTTTCGTTGTTGTATACTCAACAACAAGCACATAAACCAAAAATAAAACACCGATGATCCCCGGCAGCGGCGCCAAAAACTTGTTTGCACTAAATCACGCAAGCGTACGTGGTCACAAGTAATACAGATATAAGTCAAGTTCGTTCCCACAGAGATCTTGTTTTTAATTCAATTTAGTACCTATGCAACAGTGTATGATTATTATTCACTACTAAGACAAATAACAATTTCGGTTTAATAAACTAATTTAACTAAGTAGTAAACTAACAAACTAACGAGAATTGGAATCGAATTACTTCTGCAAGAGAAAACATGGAATCCTAACTTCATTAAATACTTCACTTAGATCTGACGCCTTTAATCACTATATGCAATGGTTATGATATCTGATCGGACAACACGAAACAAGTACACGCTACTTCTCAGTATACGAATACCAAACTAAACATACATCCACAAAAGAGATAGAAGATGAATAGACACCAATTATGCTTAGACCCTATATCTCTATAGAATTTGAAAACATAACGGTTGAAGAACAAGTTATCCACATTGATCACACAGGGCAACATAATATCTCTATTTACGCCACAAATCATGATGTTAAAACATCAACCTATCCTATGCTAGCATGGCAAGTTCTAAATCTCAAGATCCACTCTCGCTTCACAAGAGATTAACAAATTAGATGTTAGCTACACATCTAAATACATGAAACACAACCATACGAGGATATTAGATATACATCACACACAGATCTTTAAAGCATCAAGATACTAAAGCTTCATAAATAAATCCGTTAGAATCCCATGACAACGATTAGTTCATAATCGAACCTCTAGTCATCATGGGATCTGATGAAACCATGATAAAAACAAAGTATGAAAAGATACAAATAAATCTAAGTAATTGATATGTAATGGTTCTCTCTATTTACAATGGTAGGATGTGTTTATATAGGCTCTATAATTCTTGCCCAGCAAGAAAATATCCAAAATAGAGTTAAAATAGAATTTCTGCAAAATACGTTTCCTAAACTGATTCTGTTTTTAAGGAAAATTCGGAGCTGACTTTTCTTCAGTATTTCTGGGCCGTTCCAGTTGTAATTGGACATCTGGACCACTTTAGAATGAAATAGAATTCCGTTATCTTCGCGTGGACTGTAAGATCGTCCAAAACGGACTTGTAGAACTCAAGATATGACCCAAACAGTGTAGCTCGCACGTGCAGCCCAATAAATCCGAATTTCCTCTAAATAATATCTCCAAATTCAGCTCTTTATTCCCCAATCCTTCTAAATTTAGGATTCCTTACTTCCAGCTTGTAGCCCTGCACAAACTCACTTAAAACACATCAAAAACACCACATACTTGAGTCCAAGTCAATCAATTTAAGCCGATTTATAATGTTCCAAGTGGATATAAAATCCACTTATCAATCAACATTTGAATATATATTTTATGATAATTATTCATTTACACATGAGACATTATTAGTTTTTTACGAAAGGTAGTGGAATGATTAACTACTCCTAAACCTCAATTAATAATCCATCATACCCCTAAACTTTAAATTAATTTCCATTATTTCATTTTAACATCTTCCTAAATCCCATATTAAATCCCAACACCAACATCCCTCCCGATCTTCTTCATTTCCTTCATTTTTTTCCAACACTTATTTCTTTGTTTCCTTCACATCTTCTTCATGTGCTCCATATCATCCCCAAATTTCCCTTTTTATCATTTTGTGCAACCATCTTTTTATCCACTTTCTAATCAAATTTTTCTTTGATTCTTTCATTTAATCAACCGAATACTCGTTCAAGGTTAGGACACCTACCCAAACAGCTGTTGCTGCTACTCTACTCAATATCAAATAAATTCTGGATAATCTAATCACGGGATTCTAACCAAAAAAAAGAAGAAAATATTTCAAAAATCAAGAAAAAAAAGAAAATATCATGAAAGTATTTTAAAAAGAGATTTTTAAATCGAAAGCTCCGAAGTATGTGACATCAATGGTGAACAAAAATACTTAATTTATCAAAATTCACGTTTTGGAAGATATATGTTATTTTTTAAATGCAACAGTACTATGACGTGCATGTGTGTAAGGTTTATATTTTCACTAGTATTGTCATCATATCATCAACAACACGAAGGGAAGAATAAGCACAATGATAAGTAGCCCCATATGTGAGTTCCATCATAATCGTAAAATATTCAGATTCTTTAGTCCATAACTTCTTCATAACAATAAACAACAAATTACGCACACACAAACCGGAAATCGCGAATGTGACTTAAACATAAAGAATCAAAAATCTAACAACAGTCCACAAATTAAGAAACAAACAACACGTAAAAAAGAGATTCAAAATCTACATTTGAATATATATTTTATAATAATTGTTCATTTGCACATGAGACATCATTAATTTTTTCACAGATTGTAATTCCCAAAAGGGTTAGTGGGCATTCCATTACATCCCATACATCCATTTAAATTCCTTATTAATTTCTCCAAAAGGTGGGATCCATTATCTCATTTTAACATCCTCCTAAATCCCCTATGAAATCTCAACACCAACATCCCTCCCAATTTTCTCAACTTCCTTATTTCTTTCCTACACTTCTTTCTTTGTTTCCTCCACATCTTCAACCATTTTCATCTGCATATCATCCCCAAGATTTTCTATTTTTTCATTTTCTGCAACTATTTTTTTGTCCACCTTCTTAATCAAACGATCTTTTATTTCATGAACCAAATAATACTACTTCAAGGTGAGGACACCTACCCACAAGTTTCATGTGTGTGTGTGTTTTACCTTTTCAACATAATCAAGAATAACATGAATACGTTTAAATGGGGGTGAGGGTGGGGGTGGAGGTTGGGGTGGGGGTGTTTGACCTTTTTAGGGCCATATACAGGATATTTGGGTGTGCATTGAGGAAACTGAGTAGGAAGAGGATTGTACCCATATCTCTCAACAAATGTTAAGTGATTAATGGACTGGGGACAAGGAGGAAGTGGGGTGGGTGGGGTGGGGTGGGGTGGGTGGGGTGGGGTGGGGTGGGCGGGGCTGGAGTGGAGTAAAGACGAAGGGAGATAGGGAGAGGGTGAGGCTGAAGTGAAGTAAACATAACACGAAGTATAAATAGTTGAGAATATATGTTTTAGGAAATTATATTATATTAAATCAAATTAAATTATAATATTTTAATACATAAAATCATAAATTACATTATTCAATTACAAAAATATCCTTCCACTTTTTAATGCCAACGACGAAAAAGGTGCAAAGTGAAAGATTAAAATGAAGTTTTGATAATAAATTATCATCGAAACAATTACGAGTACTTATTTATTACAATTGCATGTGATACAAATTTTTATAAGATCATTTTTAGAAGTTAAAGAAGAATATTATAAATTGATTTAGGCATATTTTTCAATAAACTTTGAAGATATACATTTTTTGTTAATTAAATATTTTATAAAGTAAGGGAAATCCCAAGAATTCTCTATTGCAAATCGAGAAAACTCGACAAGTATGTCGGATGTCATAAAACAAAGGTACTAGGTAACAAGCATCAAGCAGTTTGTTTTGAGCTCAAATCTTGTTTAATTTCGCTTGCATGATATATATTTTCAAACATCAAGTAATTTGATTTATAAAAATAAATCTTACTTCATTTGACTTTACTTACACATGGATGAGAGGTCGTTTATAAACCAAAAAAATGTTAAAAGACTCTGTTTACCAATTTCTCATCTCCTTATAAAAAGTCTCCGGTATATAAACTATCATAGCACTAAACCCACAATTTCGGTTCATTTTGTACTTCAAATCCTCAATATTTACATAAGTGGACTTGATCGGGAGTACATAAGTGTTCTTCATTATGCACTATTTTTTCTAGCTTCCAAAACCTTCTTTCTGGCAGTGAACTTTGCATTGGTGGCAATCTCTTTCTTGTTGTTTCTTTACTGGTGCTGCCTCCTTTTGGCCCGGATTCTTTAGTGGTGCTACCTTCTTGTGGCCTTGGTTTTTCAGTGGTGCCGCCTTCTTGTGGCCTTGGTTCTTCAGTGATGCTACCTTCTTATGGCCTTGGTTTCTCAGTACCTTCAACTTCCTTCTTACAAGTTCTAGAATTATGCCCAGTGTTGCCGTTGGTTTTGTACTTCATTGTTCCCTTTTTCTTTGGATGCAAAGGAACATCTTGAGCAGCTTGATCACTTATCTACAAAAGTACCCAAAAAAAAAAATACTAAGATAGCTGAGCAATGGTGAATTATGGATAAATGGAGCTGGGTTTGTATGAATATACCTTGGTTTGACATGTTCTACAGTTGTATCCACTAGCTTTACAATAAGTGCAGTTCACCATTGTGTTTACCCTAGGAAGCCTAGTAGGGTCTGCTTGATTTGTAGGAATATTATTGTGTCTTACTCTTTTTTTCTTGGGCCTACCAGTTTGAGCTTTTATAAGTGGTGGAAGAGGCCTTGGATAATCAGCTTTCTCCCAAAATTCAGGGCCCACAATAGGATCTAGTGTATGGTTATACAGCTGCCAAAAGAAAGTATTAAAACAAGCCCAATGGATCATTACATGAATCATTAAAAAAAAAGCCCAAAAGAGAGTATTAATTAAAACAAGCCCAATTACCGAAACTTACATTCATGTAACATTTTTTAGTGTAGCGGCATTGACATGGATTTTTCATGGCTCATTTTTGAAGTTAGTGCATGCAGCAACATGATAGCAAGGTATCCCTGTAAGGTCCCACTTTCTACATGTGAAAGTTTTTTTTTTTTAACAAGTCCACAACTAATTCATGGCCTCCATCAGTCCCTGCATCAGGCTCCTCAGTTAAGATCTTCACAGTAGTATCAGGCATCACCCTCTTAAGTTCATTACCACAGTTCCAAACCTCTTCAAACTTAATTTCATGTGTACCATTAATTTTGATCAAAGCATTTCTCTTTGCCCTGTACACTGCATGTCTACTTACGTCACATTTCAAATCATTGACAATTTTTTTTGAGAAAGTTAGGCACATGCCAGGTAGGGTTTATTCTTATCTCATTCAAATAGTGCTCGACAATCCAAGTGGAGTTGATTTGCTTTTGCATGAAGGTTGGCATACATGTATGGTTCCTATTAAATATCCCGATTTGATATGTTGTAGTGTTTTTTTATAGGAGCAGCATAAATTTTCCATTTGCAAGGAGCCTCACATACATATTTGACTTTCTTCCCATAGTTTCTGACATTTGAAATGGGTCTCCTCTCTATGATGGCATGCTTTTTTACAGCCTTCCTAAACAGTCCTGAACTATTAAAACACAATCCTAATTCAAAGATAGGATTAGCCATATCAACATCTTCATTAAATGCTGGATATTTATTGATGTTGTCTTCATCATCAGTGGAATTTCCACACATTCTTTCCTCATCACTGTTGGCACTCATCTGTATCACAATCATCATCTAGGTTTACTTGCCTGTTTTCACCACTATCTTCATCTCACTACGCCATAAATGGCCTGCAGCAACGCTTTTTTTTGTTGCCTTGAAAAATGTTGTAGTAGCTCTAAACTTTCTACCTACTGCAACATTGTTTATTTGATGTTGCTGTATACAGAACATGGTGTTGCCGTAGCTATAAGAAACGTAGCAAGTTGCAACCCTTGTGAAGTGTTGCCGTTAATATGATTTAAACACAACCTTTTTAACACAAATTGAAATAAATAATTATTGTGTATTAAAATTAATTAATTTAAAAAACAAATAATTTAAATTTCAAAGTTTGTTATTAAAGTCAATATTGAAATTTTTATAAAATAGAACATTTTTTAAATAGACCAAATTATTAAAAAAATATAACAAATTATTTATTTTTTTAAAAAATAATTTTCCATTAAATGAATAAAGTTTGAGAAATAATGTTAAGTTTGATATAAAAAATTTGTATGCATTATTGACCTAAAGTATAAAATTTTTATAAATAAAAATAACATATCTTTTTATAAATTTAATTAAATTGAAGAAATTTTCAAATAAAAAATTAATAAAACAGAAAAATAAAAAATTGTACGCTGTGTTGTTCAGTATTGGAGTTGGGGCGGTATTCAAATTATTGGGCTTGTTAGAGCGCGGCAATTTTGCCGCCTTGTAAAAAAAGAACAGAAACAACACTTGTTAGGTTATTAGAAACACACTCACTCACTCTAACCCTCTCCGCCGCTCACTCTGTTCTACCGCCGCTCACCGCCTACTCACACAAGATTAGGGTTTCAATTTGGGGTTTCTTCAAGCTTGTAGGCTGATTCAGTTAGGGTTTGAATTGGGGATCCAATTGAATTAGGGCTTTTCACATCATCAACTCGAATTCAACCCGTATTAGCTCATATCTCAACTGTTAATCGATTTATTCAACTCGAATTGATTAATTGTTCAACTCAAAAGCTCGAACCTACAGCTCGAAATATCAATTTAGTAAGTGGACAAGCTTTAATTGTATATATTGTTTCGATTTAGTTTAGATCGATTTTTTGTTATACATCTGTTAATCTCGATTTTTTTCTTCTCATTTGTTTTCGAATTAGTAAGTGTTTTGTTACTTGTTTCTTTTCGATTTTTGTACATGAGAAACTATTAGAGGGGTTTGGATCGAATTATCTTGTTAGTTATGCCTTCTTCCATTTAATAAGTTGGTTTTGATTTTTCTCATTTTGGGTCATTTTTTAGAACTTTGTTATGATAATTTAGCATGAATATTACTCCGTATGTTATAATGGATTAAATCTGTTATTTATGTGCCATGTGTGTATAAATATGTACGCAATCTGACTGTTTAGTTTTGTCTTTCTGACTGTTTAATTTTTCCATGTTATTAGACACCTTTGCGAATCTGAAACATGGATTGTGACTAGGCTGTGAAAAGAGCATAGGTAACTGCTGTGTAGATGGTTATTTAAATGTTGGTAAAAACTTTGAAACCGTATCTAAATCGTTAACATAACAAGAGTCACAAAATTAATCAACTTGTAACACATTCTAATACATTGGGAGGATTTAAAAAGACTCGCTTATGTTTCCTTGTCACTGTATAATATTAGAACAGATCTCATTTAAATAGGTAAATACTTTTGCACACATAAATACATGTTAAATTTGAATATATTAAACATATTTTATTTTGACAAATCACTGAGTTTGTCCCAAGAGTTACTGCTGAATGTAATGTTGTATTGCAAAAGAATTAAGAAGCACTGGCTCAACTTGGAGTATGTATTTTACTAGAGCATGGTTCACTGCATGTTTGTGTTGTTGGAGAAGGGTATGATTTTTAAATTTCTTTCTTTATAGATGTTATCCATGTTTTCTTTTTGAAACATTTCCATGTTTTCTTTTTGAAAAATGAAAAACTCAAAAGGTGCAGTTTTTCTATATTTTTTTTCCTCCAGACTTGTTGGGCGGGCTGCATTCACTGAAAACTATCATTGGATTCTTTCCCAGAACTGTACCAAAGATATCCATACACCAGAGGTATAACACTATACGATAATTTGGTCTGCTAATGGATATATGTTACAATTAGGAAATACAATATATACTCTAATTGCAATATGAAGTTTGAAATTCACAAGGACAATAAGGATATCCGACAGGTTCAACGGATCCCAACCGATCTGAATGTACATTTAATTAAAGAATCTTATAAGATAAATTGTATGAGTCTTGGCTGTTTGGGATAAATCCAAACAGAATTTCTACCGTGAATAAGAGAACAAATGGAATCTTATAAGATTCCATTTGGATTGTGATTGCCTCCTTTTCTACTGTCAATAGAATTTCTACTAATCTATAGATGTCAATAATATGATAAATCTTGATTGGCACTTGAGTAGCTAGGTCATACATAATCTTTATCCATTATGTAGGATCCTCTGTCAATTTTGCTTGTAAATAAGTTATATTGATCCTCATTCCATTTAAATGCATTTTTAAGTACTTAATTTTGCTAGATCACTTTAAAATTTTCTAATATCATATATCATCTCAACTGGCACAGATAATAGAGAACATGCAACTTGTGAATGACGTCAAGACTTTGATTCCGAAACTAGGATATATTCCTGGAGTTATGTTTTCTGACAAATTTGCAAGTACGGAACCTTCCTCGGGGATTGAAGCAGTAGTTCATGAAAATTCTGCCTGTACGAATTCTTCTGGGAAATCTAAAGTCCTGGCTTCTTACTCTACTGACAACTACAACCAGCAAAATGACTCTCCAGCTTCAAGTGTAGTTGGACAAACCTCTAGTTCCCTAATGACTCTCCTAACTGTTTTTAATCGTATTTAAGGTGTTTTAACTATTTTTAATCGTTTCTGATCTAAGGTGTTTAGGAGCAGTTAAAGTAGTATAAGACTATGGTTTCTTGATCTAAGGTGTGTACATCTTGTTCAGAGAGCTTATACTTTGTTCAGTCCCTCTGTTTCAAGTTTACATCTTGTTGTCCCAATAAAGGAAATTCAGTTAAAGGCAAGAAACATGGGAAAATGACATTAATTGATTTTAATGACATTAAGCAACTGCTTTGTATTCTTTATTGTGTACACTGATTAATTATTTACTTCTACTTGATTTGAACTTTCTATAATCTCAACTTTGCAGGATCATTATGCTTGTTAAAGTAAATTTTACTGGATTTTTCATGAGTTTATACACTGGTGAGTGAGTGTGCATACCTTCCTTGGAGAAATATACCACATCTGCATTTTGTTCTGTATTGAATCATAATTTATTTGTCAAGTACTCTAACTGGTACATAGAGACGTGGTCGATAAGTTATTCAGTTGAAGTAAAACCTTTTGACGGATTTGACAGACCAGTAACTTGTTTTCATCTTGTTATAAGTTGTAGCACCCATAGCCAATATATGTACTCTTAAATTTACGTTTTTTCAATTGTTATTTGCACAGATATTTGTATCAATCAAAATAAAACATCACCAACAGATAGCTTTAGGGATGATAAACATGCACCAGTTGGAAGCAGGATGTCTAGCATTCACCAACAGATTTTGTATTATATCACGTTATGTACTCTTCTTCTTTATATTCTTAACTTGTTTGTCCAATATTGGCAGAAGCATTACTGGACTCATTCATTGGGGAGCATGGTGTTCCCCAGCTGCAAAGTGCAGTTTGGCGGTAAGGGTTTCAAAGTACTGTTAGTCACCTTTTGCTGCAGCTGAACTATATATGCAAGTTTGATTAGATTACTCGAGTCATTGTCAAATTTTTATCGAAGTGGAACTTTAGTAAATTGAATTTTGGACAAGTTCTTTGCACAACTTATCGGGTAGTGTTTATTGTCATGGCTATTACATATGTTATTGGATTTGGTTTGGATGTTTCACTGACTTTCTGAACAAAAAGTGTGTATTCGAAGATTTATGCTAGCAAGAAGGGAAGAAGTCAGTGACTTTATCTTAGTTGCCGCGAGCATCCAGTCGTCCACAGTCTACATTCAAGCATTTGCAGGACTGATGGGAGATTTTTCCATCAGATTTCTACTGAATCAAATTTCTGCAAATACAGTCTAATTATAAATCTACATAGATATGGTGTAGTATAGTTATCCAGGTATCTTAAATGTAATGATGTAATAATGTAAGTGAAGTCATTTTAGTACTTGTATTGTTAAATTTTTGTATTGATGTAATGATACATATTTTTATTTTTGGGAAAGCAAATATATAAAATAGTTTTTGGTAAATTTTCATTTTGGAACATGTTGTGGGTGGTTTAATATAATGTTGCCACTAATTGTTGTGGGACCCACAAGTAAGACCCACATGTGGGAGCCGCGTGTGGGTCCCAATTTTGCTAAATTTTAACATCTACTGCAACACAAGTTTAGTGTTGCTGTAAGTTATGTTTAACGTTGCCATAGAAGTTTCTGGTAACAAAACTAGTAGCGTTGCCGTAGTGAACAAAAGCGTTGCCGTAGACACCTACGATAGCTGTGCCAAATGCAACGCCGAAAAAGCGTTGCCGTTTCGTTTTTTTGCTCTACAGCAACGTTTTTTTGGCTTGCTGCAACATTTTTGAAACGTTGCTGCAAGCCATCTATGGCGTAGTGTCTAGTATGTCCTCAACATCATCATCCACATTTTTCTCAAATATTAGGTCCTCATCACTCTGATCTTTATTGGACTCATCAGAGTAGAAAGATGACACACTGCTATCATCATTTTCATGGACCTCACCTTCTTCCTCATCCTCAAAATCAGAAAAGTCTTTATAAACACCTTCTTCAGCTCTAATTCTTCTTCCATTTCCATCTGAAATTGTGTACTGTCAGGCCACTCAAAAACAAAACTAAGCACACTCCCCTTCCTTCTACTCCTATTTTCAGCTTGGCTTTCATTACCATGATTCACTTCCACATGAATTTGGCAGCAGGATCTTCATCAGTAAAATTTTATCCCCATTGTTTGCAGTGGCATGACTTTCATGAGTCTCCATATTCTCAAATTAAATATCAATAAAATGAGGATCCCCCCTCAACAATAGTATCCCCCTCAATAGTTGCTTGACTTAATGGACGGGTGACAACCACATACAACTCAAAATACTTACAACTAGGCATTAGATTACACATATATAGTCATCACTTCATCGTCATTATCTAACTCAAACAAGCCCCTTTCCATATCTGTACCATGGAGTTTATGCCAAATACATGGCCACGAGGATCACCACATTCTTTTAACATTGAAAAGATCTCAATCAAACTAATACAGTCTACATTGCAGTTATCAATATAGTCTACATCACCACCATTATATTTTTTTTTTGGATTTTCTTCAAATTCACCACCATGAAATAACTTAATGCTGAATAGATCAGGGGCTGCACTTGATAGGTTAAGTGTGAGAAAACCCCTAAAATTTGATGTGAAGCCCTAATTTGTATCTCAAATAATTCATTCCCAAACTAATTAAAAACACTAATTTTGAAGGCATCTTAAATCAACAAAATTGGAGCACATAGAATAACCCCTAACATGTATTAAGCATGTATGAGCAATTAAACTTTATATTTGCAAAAAACAATAACAAATCGAACTCTTTAAGAAGCAAGAAAACAAGAAAATCAGTACCTACAACCCAACAACTATGAAATCATATAAATCGAGTATGATAACGAACTTACCTGGATAATCTGGACACTCTCTAGGTTCATCATTACCTGGTATCGGCATAGTCCTTTTTCCCCACAAACCAAGACATTACGACGATCTAGGGTTCATCATTCCTCCTTCCTTCGTTCTTGTTTTTTTGGCGCCTAAAGGTGTGTGTGTTTTATTGCATGTAATAAAGAGAAGAGGAAACGATTGGGTGTACTTGTATAGATCTAGAGAAGAATAAAGCGATTATACCCTTCTATTTAATAATTGTCAGTAATGGTGCTTTTATTTTTAACGGAAGATAGACGAAAGTCATTTAAAAGTCTAAAAAAAGAATTTCGAGCCATCGTAATGCAAGATTTGTAACTTTGGCCATCAATGAGCAAACAATTAATTTTACTGGTCACTACAGTACAATTTATTAAATTAATTAAATACCCAAAATCATCTTGGCCCTTTATTTTATTTACTGGTCCCAAAAATTGTCAATTAAATAATTAGCAAATAAAGTAATATATTTATATTTTGCAAATAAAATAAATAATATATTTTCCAAAATTATTGTTGACCCGAAATGATACACTCGGATAAAATTTGTCATTTTTATTCTTCCTAAAACTTAAATAAATATGCACAAACTTTTTATAAAGCCCGAATTGTTCAGAATTATAAAAATACACAATTTCAGGATATTTTCATAATGCAACCAAATACTAACGGGGAAACGGATAATATACCGAGTAAATTTTGGCACGAGAAAAATATAGTTTTAATTGATCTTTAAAATTTTACAATGACCTCAATTTACCGAAAATGTAAAAATACTAAATTTTTGAATATTTTTATAACTTACACAAATAAAAATTTTGTACATAGGTAGAATATCGGATAAATTTTTGGCACAAATTAAATATCGGTTCAATTCCTAAGTAATAAAACAAATCCAATTTAACAAAATCGTTAAAATGATCGATTGATCGATTTTAGATTTGGATCTTTCCGTAAAATAAAATGTGGATGAGTCGAGACTGGCTTCCAATATATGGTAAAATAAATCACGAATCGGATTGATGCGATTTTAAGATATAATCGAAATTGTAATTGAATATTGAGTAAAATGTATCTACAATTACCTATAGATTAATCTCTTAAAATCAACTATTAAAACCAAGTAATTTTATGTTTATAAGATTATTTTATTAAAAATAAATTATTATACCTTTTTCAATATTTAATTTTTAAAATAATATTACAATGGTTGGATGATTAATTAATAGCACAAATATATTTGTTCATTCACAAATTTGATAACCTTTATTTCCAACACGGTAAATGGAAATATTTTACAAAATTTCTTTATTTTAATAGTTAATTTTAGAAAAATAATCTCCAGTTAACTGTAGATACATTTTACTCTTGAATATTTTCGATTCTTATAATCCTCGATTTTATTAGAATTGGTTCCATTTCAATTTTAAAACCACATCACATATAAAAATAATAAAACAAATATAACTTACTTGAATAAGATATACGTCAAATTTAAAATCAAAATCATAAAATAAAAGCTTGGAGCAAAACCTCTCCAGATTTATGATAATGTCTAAAAACCCTATTCATAATTTTTGAAATATGGTGTATAATTTAATTATATTTTTAATTTCTATTTAATCTTATTTAAGAATATAAAAAATATAATATTTCTGAAATTAAAGATCTATTCCTGACGACCAAACCATACATAGGCAGTGTTGTAAAAAGTGAAAATCGAATTTAATCGGTAGAGGCACCGAACAACGAGTAATCGGCGATTAATATTGACTAATCTCGATTAATCCCGATTCGGTGAGTCATCAAACAATGATTAATCTGCGATTAATCCCGATTAATTAATCGTCGCTTTTTTAAAACAGAGTACATAAGAACTCCCTTACGCTAATTATATATAGGATATAATTAAAAAAAGCTTAATGTTTGATGTTTCTTCTTTGACCCCTACTTCATTCTTCCAAAAATCGATCATACTCATCACCTCCCTCGATGTGTTAATATTACCAAAGTATAGCAACATGATAGAAATATAGAAAATTTACTTTAGTGATAAAGAAAATAAGGGATTTAGTAAGGATAGATTGTTGCATAAATTTTTTTTATATTATGTGTACAGTAATATTTTTGATGTGTTTATATGAAGGATTCATTTTTACATAAATAACGAATTTTTTTCGCAAATGTGATATGTTAATAACAATATTCGTTTGCTCTTAGTCATTTTCCAGCCTCCAGGAAATAAAGGGCCAAGTTCTTTCTTTTCTTCAAAATTGCTCTCTTTCAGAATTATAAATATACTCTAATTTCATTTACAATTAGTCTTCCATGCACATCCACATCTCTTAATTAGGCTCAATAAAATCACAGCCCATTTCTGTCTTTTTTTTTTTGAGTAAAATTTCATTCATTAATGATAAGTCATACGACATCTACAAAAATAGTCGAACAAAGAAAAACATAAACAAATACTGATTAAATCATAATCAGACAATTTGTTGAAGATGATATTGCCCCTCTCGTATGAAGATTTATATGTACTCGATGCGGTTGGACCTCCACCTGGGGCTAATGCTGCTTGAATATTCGACCATAAATGCAACATCCTATAAACTTGTTTCATTAGATCCGAAATCATACTCTCACAAATAAAGGAGAGAACATCCAAACTCTCACCAGGGAGAGAAACCAATCTGCAAAATACAAGCCAAAATAACAACAAATTGAAATTACAAAAGAAAATCCAAGAAAACTTAGATCTGCCATCCGAAACCATAAAAAAGGCGGTTAACTCTCGAATCCACCAAGTGCAACTTGAATCGAAGAGGAGAGAAAACCGGAAGCTCCAATGATGTAGATCTGGAAAAACAATCCAAAGCAAAACAAACGGATAGAAATTCATACCCCACAAGGGAGATTATTGAAACAAGACAAAGCAAATAAAATGCAGAAACGAATTTGGGGCTTTCCACCGGACACACCGGTGGAAGCCCTGCCGGAAATGATGGAGAAAAGAGGCTGGAGCGGTGGAGAGGGATAGAGGAGAGAGAGGAGAGGATATTACAACCAGGAAAGTCACTTGCCCATTTCTGTCTTTTAAATTATCTATTCCTCCTCCCCGGAAGTTCTATACTCTCCTAGTCTCCTTGTCAGAATATTATAGGTGAATACTATATTTTATATACACTTAAATATAGTAGAGGTGAAGTGCATGTATACAAGGGTACAAAGAGGGATTTCAAGTTTTGGAGGTTGGAAATGGTGAAACATTGAAGCAAGAAATGGTGGGAAGTGTGCTTCTTCTCCCATGGGCAAAAGAAGAGAATATGTTGAGTTACTATTATGATAAGAGAAGAAAACAACACGAACGCGTACACGGACACGAACATCTAGTTTAGAAGAAAAAGAAGCAGCAGCAATACATATATATTCATCAAACATGGTGTCTTCTTCAAGCTATTGCAAGATCTCTCCATTCATTTCATTTCTTGTTTTCTTTCTTTATATTAGTTCCTACACTTCTCCAGTTTTATCTTCGAAACTCCACAATATTCAGCATGCCAACCAAACATTGTACAAGATGAAGATGATTAAAGCTCATCTTATGAAGATCAATAAGCCTTCTGTCAAGACAATACATGCACAATTTTCTTGACTTTTGCACTGTAAAAGTTGTGATTCTTACGAGTACTTTTTCTTTTACTTTCCGTGTTTTTGTTTTGTTTGTTGATTCTGTTATGTTAATTTCCAAATTGTTGCGCGCAGAGCCCAGATGGTGATTTGATAGATTGCATTCCAGCTCATCAGCAACCAGCCTTTGATCACCCTCATTTGAAAGGCAACAACCATTGGTACATTTTACAAAAATTATACTACTGCATTTGAAACCTTATTTTCTTTTTCGCAGTGTATTTACAATTTATTATTGACTTATAAAAAGGATCCACCAGAACGACCCAAAGGCAAAAATCAAGGAGAAATGGCATCGGAGAATTATCAGTTATGGAGTGTGTCTGGTGAATTTTGTCTAGAAGGAACTGTTCCAATCAGAAGTATCACAACTTTAAGATCAGAGTTAACAAAGCTTACATTTCCATAGATGAACAATCAGAGTCTACAATCAAGAAGATGATGATGCATCTTCATATACAGAACTATCTTTACAAAGATAGAATACAAAGCTAGAGACTCAAGTGAGAGAGAGAGAGAGAATCTAACTAACTGAACATTACTGTCTATATCTATTTATATCTATACAAGTTGTAACAAACTCATAACTATCTTGCCAACTCAGCATACAGCTGTACAAACGATCACTCTGTCACACAGCAAACAGCTTTGCTGACTCAGCTTGTTATGCTCGTTTTCTGTTGTATGTGTAACATCCCCCTCAAGCTTGATGGTGCAAACAGATTAGCAACATGAAGCTTAGACTGTAACAGAGCTAACTGATATGAAGGCAAAGCCTTTGTAAACATATCAGCAGGTTGAATTGAAGTACGAATATGTGCAGGAGCAATCAAACCAGACTGAAACTTGTCACGGACAATATGACAGTCGATATCAATATGCTTGGTCCATTCATGAAAAAGTGGATTAGAAGCGATATGTAATGCAGAGTTATTGTCACAAAACAATGGTATAGGCAAAACAGATGGTGAGTGTAAAGTATTAAGAAGGTCAACATGCCATACAACCTCACAACAAGTATCGGCCATAGCACGATACTCAGATTCTGCAGAGGACCTCGAGACTGTAGGTTGTTTTTACATTTCCAGGATATTAAGGAATTGCCTAACATGACACAATAACCAGTAAGGGAACGGCGAGTCTCAGTATAGCCCCCCAATCAGAATCACTGTATGCAGTAAGCTGTAAAGGACATTCAGTAGAGAAAAATAATCCTTGACCTGGGGAACCTTTGATAAACTTGACCATTTTATAAGCTTCAAACAAATGATCTTCCCTAGGACAGGAGATGAATTGAGATAATACATGAACCCCATATGCTAAATCTGGACGAGTAATAGTTAAGTAAATTAAACGTCCCAGCAATCGTCTATAAACACCAATCTCAGTATCAACCAACAGAGGGGAGGTATTTTTAATCAATTTGTGATTTTGTTCAATGGGAACAGAAGAAGGTTTGACAGCAGTCATACCTGTGTCATTGAGAATATCAAGAGCATATTTACGTTGGCTAACAAATATGCCAGTAGTAGATCGAGCAACTTCAAGCCCAAGAAAATACTTTAAAGGACCTAAATCCTTTATTTTGAACTGAGAATGTAGAAACTCCTTAACTTGAGTTAGTAACTCTGTGGAATTGCCAGCAAGTAAGATATCATCCACATATACAATAGCCACAACAAATCCAGATGAAGTTTTGAAGGTGAACAAACTATGATCACAAGAAGCCTGAGAAAAACAAAATTTTAACAAAGCAGCAACTAATTTTTGATTCCAAACACGAGGTGCCTGTTTTAACCCATAAATCGACTTTCGTAGCCTGCAGACAAGTTCAACACCAGCTGGAAATGTAGTGGAAGTAGTAGACAATTGTTGAAAACCAGGGGGCAACTTCATGTAAATTTCTTCAGTTAACTCACCATGTAGAAAGGCATTATTTACATCCATTTGATGTAAATGCCAGTTATATTTAGCTGATAAAGCCAACACTACACGAACTGTAGTCATTTTAGCAACTCGTGCATAGGTTTCAAAGTAGTCAACTCCTATAGTTTGTGTGAACCCCTTGGCTACAAGACGAGCCTTGTATTTATCAACAGTCCCTGCTGGTGTATACTTAACCTTGAACAACCATTTACACTCAACTATATTTTTATCTGAAGGTTTAGGCACAATATCCCATGTGTGATTATCTTCTAGAGCTCTAATTTCTGCAACCATTGCAGCTTGCCAGTGATCATGTACTACAACTTGTTTATAAGTATAAGGAACTGGTTCTTTAGTAACATTAGCTAGAAATGTCTTATAGGTTGGTGAAAAAGCACTGTAAGCAATGCACTTATGCAAAGGATAAGTACATAAAGCAATAGACTGAGAACCAGTAGTATGAGCAGGTGCAGGCAAACCAGTATAATCTTTGTATTTTGTTGGTAAAGTCTTATGTCTCACAGGTCTTATGGACACAGGTTGAGGAGGTAAATCTGATACAATCTCAGTAGTAGTGGTAGTAGGATAGAATGAGGACTTGGTATGGATTGAGATGTAGGACTTGATATGGATTGAGATGTATCAGAAATTTCAGATGTGACTAGTGGAGGCACAATAGAAATGGGTGTGTCATCAGTATGAGATAAGTCAGAAACAATAGTTGGGAACAATGATGTTTGAGACAAAAGAGAAGAAGCTTCCTTAAAAGGGAAGACATTTTCAACAAAAACAACATCCCTTGAAATATAACATTTCCTAGTAGCAAGGTGCATAACCCTATAACCTTTCTTACTATAAGGGTAACCCAGAAAAACACACTTAAGTCCTCTAGGATTGAACTTATCTGAAGAACTAGAAACATCAGCTATGTAGCACAAACAACCAAACACCTTTAAGGACTCATAATTAGGTGGTTTATGAAACAAAATCTCATAAGGAGATTTGAATTGTAATTGCTGAACAGACAACAAATTGATTAGATGAACTGCAGTAAGAATGCAGTCACCCCATAAGGACTTAGGTAAATTTGCTTGAAGCATTAAAGATCTTGCAACATTCAGAATGTGTTGATGTTTTCTTTCCACTACCCCATTTTGTTGGGGAGTGTAAGGACAACTAGTCTGGTGGACAATACCAGAGTCATTGAAAAATTTCTGAAGAATTTGATTAGTGAATTCAGTACCATTATCAGATCTAACAGTTTTGATAGTGGTCTGAAATTGATTTTTGATTAAACATATGAAATTCTGTAGATGTAAGGATACTTGAGATTTTTCTGATAACAAATAAACCCAAGTACATTTGGAATACTCTTCAACTATAGTAAGAAAATATTTACATTGACCATGAGTGTTCTTGTTGTAAGGACCCCATAGGTCACAATGAATCAACTCAAACAGATCATAGCTAGAGTTTTCAGAAACAGGAAATGGCAACCTTTGTTGCTTAGCTTAAAGACAAACATCACAAGTAGTAAATTGACTACTATTTACAAAAGGAGTAACAGAGACTTTATTCAGAATGAAAGCAGCAGGATGACCAAGTCTGGCATGCCAGAGTTGAGCTTCAACAGATGGTTGAACATGGACTCTTGAACACGGATGATTAACAGAAGAACATGACTCAGAATGAAAAGAAGAAGAAGGCATGGTGAGATTGTATAGCCCAGCTTCAGCCCTACCAATCTCTACCATCATCTTCTGGGAAGGGACCTGCAATGTATAATTATATTTGGAGAAAAGAACTGAAGCAGAAGTGTCTGAAGTTAATTTTGAGATAGAAATTAAGTTGCAGTGGAATGAGGGAACACACAAAACATCAGTCAACAAAACTGTAGGATTTAATTGAACTTCCCCTACATGTGTAATCTGAACAGTAGTGTTGTTTGGTAAATGTAAGACAGATGATATAAATTTATAGTTGCTCAACAGACTAAGATTAGATACTATATGATCTGTTGCTCCAGAGTCTAGGATCCATGTAATGTTTGAAGAAGTTTGCACACTGTAAGCAGTATGAGACAATGAAACACTGTGAATTTTACCTGACAAGTGAGATACATAACCAATTGATCCAGAGATGGATTTCATGCTTGTTTGTATCATTTTAGCAATTTGCTCACATTGAGCCTCTGAGAAAATGTCTTTGGAGTGTCCATTTCCTTTGTCATCTGTATCTGCAGACTTAACAGTGACCTGAGCAGCTTTCTTAGGTCTGAGTTTAGGTTTTGGCTTACCATACAAGCGATGCCAGTCAGGATAACCATGAAGAAAGAAGCACTTATCCCGTATGTGTCCAGGATTTTGATAGTAATCACAGATTTCATTTGAAGAATCACCAACACTTTTCTTGGAAGAACTTGTAGAATAAGGCTTAGGTTTAGATCCATTATATTTCACATTCATAGCAACAGTTTCAGCCATAACAGGAGAAGCACGTTGACTCTCTTCTTGAAGCAACAGAGAATAAGCTTGACTTAGAGTTGGTAACGGTTTCATCATGATCATTTGACCACGAATACCAGTATACAAATCATTCAATCCCATCAGGAACTGACTTAGACTGTTGATCTGTTCATAAGCTTCTAGTTTAGCACTAACACCACATGTACATGAATTCTGAGGACATGTACACTTAGGGATAGGAGATAAAGCATTCAACTCATCTGTTAAAGTACGCATTCGAGTAAAATATGTAGTAATTGACATATTGCCTTGATTAAAGCTTGTAAGATCCTTCTTGAGTTGAAAAATGCGA
This sequence comes from Kitagawia praeruptora, assembly GCA_037693485.1. Classification (NCBI taxonomy): domain Eukaryota; kingdom Viridiplantae; phylum Streptophyta; class Magnoliopsida; order Apiales; family Apiaceae; genus Kitagawia; species Kitagawia praeruptora. Next base: position 66,300,502 of record CM075351.1, read on the forward strand.
GGCACATTGCCTTGAGTGAATCGTATAGCTAAATCGTCCCAAATTTCTTTTGCAGTGCTAAAGTACACTACACTATCTCGAATTTCAGCAGAGATTGAGTTTAACAACCAAGATAACACCATATCATTGCATCGATGCCAGAAAGCATAAAGAGGTGAAGATTCAACAGGTTTGGATTGAGATCCATCAATCAATCCAACTTTATTTTTAGCAGACAATGCTAATTTAACAGATCTACTCCATTGTTGATAGTTTTGAGCAGTTAATGGCAGAGTAACAAGTGCGATACCTGGATTATCAGAACTCTGCAAGAAGTATGGATGATAAGAGTCAATTGTTGTAGATTGAGTCTGATTTCCACTTGAGTTCGGTGGATTAACCATTGAATTAGATGATACAGCAGCGGAATATGTACGTCTGCTCATGAAAATGACAAAGAACCAGAAGCAAACAAGGACTAACAATGGCGACGAACAAGAAAACAACGTTGATGAACAAGAATGAACGATAACAATGAGTAAAAGACAGAGACCATACGCTCTGATACCATATCACAACTTTAAGATCAGAGTTAACAAAGCTTACATTTCCATAGATGAACAATCAGAGTCTACAATCAAGAAGATGATGATGCATCTTCATATATACAGAACTATCTTTACAAAGATAGAATATAAAGCTAGAGACTCAAGTGAGAGAGAGAGAGAGAGAATCTAACTAACTGAACATTACTGTCTATATCTATTTAAATCGAACAAGTTGTAACAAACTCATAACTGTCTTGCCAACTCAGCATACAGCTGTACAAACGATCACTCTGTCACAGAGCTTTACTGACTCAGCTTGTTATGCTCATTTTCTGTTTTATGTGTAACAAGAAGAACTACTGAACAAGATGTTTTAATAGCTAGTTCTGTTAGAAGATTAGGACGAAAATTTCCAAGGCCGGTTAGAAGAGACACTTCTAGTAGTGGTCATGAGGTTAGTACTATCAAACCAGTACAAAGTGCAGAACATTTTTAAAAGTTTCAGTAGTAAGATATCAGATTACAGCATGCAGTTGGGTATGTAAGTGGACAACAATATTATGGAGCAAAAGCAAGCATAAATGTGTGGGCACCTCGTGTGGCTAGCCGATATGAATTCAACTTATCACAAATGTGGCTCATTTCTGGTTCATTTGGGAATGATCTTAACACCATTGAAGCTGGTTGGCAGGCATGTTCATAGCTCCTAAATTACTACTTCATTTTTTATAATTATAATGATTTGTCTTATTATATTGGAGATAAGTTGTGTGTAAAATGTAGTGTAAATAAATGAGTTGATTACTTGAAAGAAATGGAATGCAGTGTAGTTAATAAGCATTGAAAGTAGCAATAAAATCTCAACAACCTATGCAGTGAAGAGTTTGTAATGTAGCAATTGAAGCTAATTCATTTATTGGTTGTTTTTCGACAGGCTAGCCCAGAATTGTATGGGGACAATTACCCTAGATTCTTCACTTACTGGATTGTAAGTTGATTCTCTACATATTTACTCTCCAGTTACTTTGTGAATAAGTGGTTATGTCTATGTTTCTCTGTCCTATCAAGGAAACTGGTTGATATTTTAATAATGTTGGTTGCAGACGGTATCAAGCTACGGGATGCTACAACTTACTATGTTCAGGGTTTGTTCAAACTAACAATAGGATCGCAATTGGAGCTGCAATTTCTCCAAGATCATCTTACCATGGTGGCCAATTTGATATTAGCATCCTAGTATGTAAGGTAAAAGCTAGCATTTTAACTTTTATCCAATCTATCCTTTGTTTGTTTAAGCCTAACGGATACGTCTCTTCTATCTTGATTATGAGTAATTAATCGAATATTTAAAGTCTCATTAGAACTGGAACTAACCATCACTTTAAAATAAACCTTTATTCCTCTAGAAGTTATTAGTGTAGATATTTATACAAATATGTCAAGATATGCAAGTTACTTTTACCCATTTTGATCTATGTTGCACGGAGACGGGTACGGGAACATATACCGGTACGGGGACGGAAAACGGTAACTTTAAAATTTTAGGGTACGGGTACTGCATTTAATATTTTAATATAATAAAATTATTAATATATAAAATAAAGGCAATATTCAACATTCAAAAGATTTTACATAAAAAATCTTATGTATATAGAATATATGCATTCAGACCCACTTTGATTTTAAGAATCCATTTATAATATCGTGTGTATATATAATATATATGTATATAGAATGCGTATATTTTATGGGGAGAGAGAGGTTTAAATATATAAAAGAGAGAGGATCGATTAAATATGTAAAAGAGAAAAGATAAGAAGATGGAGAGAGAGAGAGAGAGAGAGAGAGAGAGAGAATAAGAGAATAAGAGAGATAGAGGCATGATATATGTAAAAGAGAGAAAGCGGCTGAACAAACGATTGATTAAATATGTAGGGTTTTTATTTTAAGTAGGAGGACGGGTAATTCAGTCTTTTCACCCCTCGAAACGTTCCTAAATTAAGCAGCCATCCCCAGAATTTTGGGGACGTCCCCATGCCGTTCCCGTGTCGTCCCCTCCCCGAGACGTCCCTAAACTCCGGTACGTGACCCCAGAGGCATCCCCGTGCAACATAGTTTTTGATGCTAGGTGTAATTCTTTGACAAAAACTGTCTAGCTTGAGTTGCACATTGAGCAAAAATTTTAGAATAGCTTATGAAATGAAATCTACTACTCGTGTGTTTGGGTCGTTTTATCAGTTAAACTATGTGGCTGGTTGGTTGGTTGGACGATGACATATCACATATAGTTCAGTCATCGAACAAAAGTCATGTAAAATACACATATACATGCACTACTGACACACATGTAGCCAGTCATCCTAAACTCGAGTTATTGATCGTCGTCTAATGTGATTAATTTACGCAGGATCCAAAACACGAAAACTGATGGCTAGAGTTTGGATCTGGAATATTGGTAGGATACTGGCCAGCATTTTTATTTACTCACCTGAGGAACCATGCAACCATGGTACAACATGGATGAGAAGTAGTTGTTAAGTAACCAACTCATCTAAAACATTAAGGTGTTAGAGGAAGGCCCGACTGGATCTTTATTATATTCTAACACTCCCCCTCACTCGAAAGCCCATTTTTGGGTCGAAGAGTGGATCGGGCGCTCATCTTTGGAGCATAAATTGCCTTCGTGTCCATATTAAATATTGAGAATATTGGGGGTCGCAGAGAGTCGAACCTGGGACCTCTGCGTGCCTGAGTTCTGATAAAATGTTAAGTAACCACCAACTCATCTAAAACCTTAAGGTATTTCCAACTGAATCTTTATATTATATTCTAATAGCAGTTAACACTAGAAGCTCCGGTTATCACACTCCATCACAAATGGGCGGGAGTGGACATTTTGCTTGGGAAGGTTTCGGAAAAGCCTCTTATATTTTAGAAACTTACAAGTTGTGGATTGGGATAAAAGCTTGATTCCACTACCAAACCTTAAAGTTTTAGCTGATCATCCTAATTGTTATGATATACGAGGTGGGATTAATCATGTTTGGGGTAATTATTTTTATTATGGAGGACCTGGAAGGAACTCAAGATGTCCCTAAAGGGGATTTCCCCTTTTAATTTGTTTCTTTAGGTTGAGTTATTCATTTCATTAATTATATCCTATATATAATTGGCCTAAGGAGGTTCATGTGATCGTTTGGTCGTTAGGGATTGAAAAGTAACTTCAATAGAAAGTAGAAAGTAGAAATGGGCTACATAACAAGTTAGTTGGGCCATTGATATAAAAGTTAAAACTATGCTTCCCTAAAAAAAACTAAAGTAAAAAGAATGCACTAAAGTAAATAACACATGATAAAATAGAAAAAATTAAAGTTGAGAAAATTATTGTTAACAAAAATTAATTCAAAAATAATTTAGACTAAAGTTTAAAATATAATTTAATAAAAACCTTACCACAAAAAAAAAATCAAGAAATCATAATTTTTTAAAAAGTCATAAAAAATTTAATTTAAGATTTTACAACAAACATGTTTTTAATATTTATACTAAAAAAGTTAACACAAAATAAACACAAATCAATAAATTAACATTTTATATTTTGTAAAGATTCTAGATTTGGTACAAAAGTTGTAAATGAATTAAAAAACAATCCGAAATCTAAAATAAAATAATTATTAGAGAATCTAAATATAATATGTACAAAAAATTTATAATAATTTAATAATTAAAAAAGTACAAAAACATTAAATTTGATCAACAATAAAATTTAAATAAATTAACAAAGAATAAAACTAATAAAATATTCATCACATCAACTTAATATTATTATTATAGGAAAAATAGTTGTAATAGCACAAAACTTACATACAATTAACAAATAAGGATAAAATAGCAAAAAAAAAAACATAATGAAAAAAAATCACAAATTCATTCTTTATATAAAATATAACAAGTATACAAAGCATGTCATTAGAATTTCAATTCATAAATTTTTTTTTAAAAGAAGTATTTACATTTAATTACAAACCAAAATTTTTTAAAAGAAAATATATGTAAAACAAGAATTAAAAAAGTAATCAAAAAACATGTTATAATTGGAAATGACACAAAAATTCAACAAAAATAATTTACAAAACAAGCGCTAATTCAAAACAAAAAATATAAATTTAGAAATTAAAATCAACAATAAAATTTAATATAATGCACTTAAAATAAATATAAACCAACACAAAAATATAAGAAACTGTATAAACTTTCTTTAAAAATTAAAAAAGTACAAATGTATATGTGTTCACATGTATGTTAAATTACAATAATTTTAATATGAAATATTAAAATATATGTTAGGCCAAACCTTAAAATATAATTTTCAAACAAATCATTACCAAATAAAAGTATTTTAATAAAAACATTATTCTAATAAAAATCATTAAATATTCTGTTTTTAGGTTTCAAATATGTTTATTATATTAACAAATAAGGATAAAATAGTAAAAAAATAATAATTAAAAATAAGTCGCAAATTCATTCTTTATATATAATAAACAAGTAAACAAAGCATATCATTAGAATTTCAATTCAACAAATAATTTTTTAAAAAACAAGAATGTACATTTAATTAACAAACAAAAAAGAAGTTTTGAAGAAAATATATGGTAAAATAAGATAATAAAAAAGTAATCAAAAAACATGTCATAAATGACACCAATATTCAAGAAAATATAATATACAAAATAAATGTCAATTCAAAAAAAATATCTAAATGTAAAAAACTAAAAACAACAATAAACTTTAATATAATGCACTTAAAACAAATTTATACCAACACAAAAACATAAAAAGATAGTACAAACTTTCTTTATGTCTAATATATATTATATATATTCTAATAAAATAGAAGAAAACTCCCCAAAAAATATGAAATATTTAAATATATGTTAGGCTAAAACTTAAAATATAATTTACAACAAACAAATCGCTTACCAAATAAAAGTGCTTTAAGAAAAATTACTTTAAAAAAAATAATTAAAGATTCTATTTTTAGGTTTGACAATAAATGTGTTTCTAAAATAAAAATTAAAAAAATGTGAGCACAAAGCAACAAATAAACAAATTTTTACTTTACAAAGAAAAAATTTAAATTAAAAAAAGTTAACATAAATCAATAAATGAACATATTTTAAATTAGAAAGCAATCTAAACACTCACAAACTAAATTTATATTAATATTTAAATATAATACAACATAAAACGCCCTAATATTACTCTAAACAAAACACGTAATAAACATCATTAACATGAAAAAATAATTATTATTCAAACAAATAAAAAAATTTAAAACCACACATACTTCCAAAAAGGTTAAAAAATGCCTTTATAAAAACACAATAACAAAATATCTAAAAAATTTAAGATAACAATTAAATTACATAATCAAAAAGATCAAAAGATAATAATAAATTGTTACATGAATATAGTACCTATATTTCAAGTATATCATATGTAATCTAATAAAATAAAAAAAATAAAAAACAATTATGAAATACTAAAAAATATGTTAGAATAAACTTTGAAATATAAATTATAGAAAAACCATTTATAAGAAAAAAAACAAATGTATACTTACCAATCATATAATTGTTATCATTAAAAGTAAAGACATATTATTCAAAATGTTATAAAACTAATTTTTCAAAAAATAATATAATGAAAATTATACTAAAAAGTATTAACAAAGTTACACAGGTATAAAGCTAGTTTTAAACATAAAAGGCCTTAACTCGTACGCAATTTTAGGGGCAGAGGGTATGATGTACACAGTTTAATTTCATTTTTCATAATTTATCATTTTTAGGATTCGAAATTGTAAGCTAGCTGCTAATCTGTGTACAATTGAAATATTAAGTACTAGTGAATAGAGTATTCTGGTTTTAAGTATCCATCTTGTACTTCATTTATATAAGTCTTGAGCCATGTGAAAGATTGAGTTAAAGAACTTGTCCAGGAGGAAACTATAGAAAGAAGATGCGAGTAACGTAGCGTAGCGTGCATGCTGTCTAAGAATTAAAATATGAAAGCATTTCATGTCTAAGAATTAAATATGTACGATAAATGTCAGATAAAAATTTGTTACAGGAGGTTTTGAATTCTCAACATCACTTAAAAGACAAGAAAGATATTAATATAATAAAAGATATTATTAGATTGAAAGAAAATTTAAAATCAAAATTATAAAATAAAAGCCTGGAGCAAAACCTCTCCGGATTTATGATGCTAAAATGGCAATGAATATTTCAATTTTATTTGTTAAAATAAAATAGCGTTTAAATGAACATAATTAAATAGCGTTTATTTGTTATATACTTTTATCATTTAATTTTTTACAAGTTTTTATTTAAATAAAACTTATTAATTATATTCATTTATTTATCTATTTTAAATTTTTTAATTTCACCCGTATTCAATTCCCTATAATTACATAATTTAATAGTATTTATTTATTATATGTTTTCATCATTCAATTTTTTACAAATACATATTAAAATAATATTGATTAATTATTTTTATTAGCGATAATTTACACGTGCCCGCCCGGCCCGTACTTTGCACGGGTTACCGGTTAGTAAAAATAATAAAACAAGTATAACTTACTTGAATAAAAAATATATCAAATTTAAAATCAAAATCATAAAATAAAAGCCTGGAGCAAAACCTCTCAAGATTTATGATGCTAAAATGGCAAATGAATATTTTTTTAATTATTTAGGCTTATATGTATATCTGTTTCAATAATTTTCGTGAATGAGCGAGAATCTGAGATGACATGAGTCCTTAGAGCATATCCAATGGGAGAGACCTCTTAGGTAAAATTTGAAATCAATTACCATAAATAAAAATTAGGTAAAATTTGAAATCAATTATTATAAAGAATGTGTAAATTTTTTTGCACTCCAATGGAGTAAAACCCTTGTCTATAATATATTATAGATAATCTCTTGATGTTGGCTATATTTGTCGAACTTCTAGAGACCTATAGTGATGTGTTATATCAATTATTTCTATATTAAAATTATATATTCCATTAATAACAACTTGAAATATTAATAACATACCATTTTTAAAATATAGCCAATCATTATAGTCAAATTTTACATAATCAATATTTTATGTAATTTAGCCAATCTTTTTTAACTAACGCAATTGGAGATGCTCTTACCACTTGAATTATATATTTTAATTTTATTGGAAAAACAACAATGCACATATCTTGTACCAGCATCGTAAATGTCCTCATGATTTAGTTGTTCTGTCTACTCACACAAAAACAAATTATAAAAAATTATATATTTATATAAAAAGTTAATATAAAAATATAAAACTATGTTTATTTATTTTAATTATCGAATCGGTTTAGTTTTTTTTGGTTCGATTCCAACTTATAACTGGAATCTGATAATCGATTTTGATTTTAATTTTTCGATTTCAATTTTGATTTCGGTTTCAAATCAATTTTAAACAATTCTTCGATTAATTTTTAACGGTTGTGTTTTCGAATTTTTTTCTTAATCCTAGTAAAAGGTGTCGTTAAGTAAAGGATGTGGTATTATTCATTTATTTCATTTTTCGATCGTAAAACTCGATTAAGATAAACATATTAAACGATTTGTTACATTTTTCGAATATATCTTTGAATTTATCTTTACACCTAGATCTTCAATAAGTAAACTATTGTCGATTTTGTCGATTGATTAGAAATTATACCCTTGTATTTTATTTGATAATAATAATGTAATATACCGAAATATTCCTACGGTCCTTACTAAGACGGACTCACTCTTAAAAAAGAAGGAGAAGATTATGAAGTGAGATGCATAATGGGCTAGTCCAATAAAATAGACATTTTTTAGCCCGTAATTTGTGAGCATGCACATAATACCAGAGACGTCGATTTCTGACCCTGGCGGAATCGAGAGAGAGAGAGAGAGATAGATAGATAGAGAGAGAGAGAGAGAGAATCAGGAGAAAGATGGGAATTTTTTGGAATGGTTTCGTTCGCGTGGGTGAGGTAAATATTTAGTTGTCTGATTGATTATGTGTGTGTGTGTGTGTGTGATTATGATGTTATGAAACTAACGAGCTGATTCATATTTTAGTTCTTTAAAAGGAATCCGGCACTTGATTTCGCGGGGAGTATTGTAGTAGTCTCAACAATGGTCACGCACTTTTGGATCATAACTGATCCTAGACCCAAGAAACCCCGCGTTAAAGACTTCGATGATTCTCGCTGATTTGCTTTTGCTATGTTATATAATCAAATCTAATATGTATATGCTCTAATTAGTTCCTGCAATAGATCTTATATCTTTCGTCTGTTTCTAAACTGGAAGTTGTTAAACTTTAATTTCTATCCTGTACGAATTTTTATTTAATTTGCTAAGCTGGAATCGCGTAATTTATAGCACTTTGCTTGCTATATATGTGTTTGTGCAAATGCGTAACTACCCCTTACCTTGTAATTTTGATTTTGTTGTGTTTTACTAGGGATCCATCTCAAGTTTTAACTTTAAGATAATTGCTTTTAATTTGGCGAGGCGACTGCCATTCCTTTCTTGCTTAAAGCCTTCCATTGTTGGTGATGATGCTTATATTTATCATTTTGGCTTATGCTACACAGTTTTCGTATGTAGCCTACTTTTGCATATGATTGTGTTGTGTTTGTTCCTTGGTGATATTATATATATTATCACTCAATATATTCAAACTATGTTATGTTTAACCTTGTCACTCCAATAATATATTTTTGTGTGTGCATATAAATATGTATATGTTGGTAATATATATGTTGGTAATGTATATACATGGAGTATTGAAATGTATTTCGCCTGTTGACACACTGTTGACACTTCTTGTCTTGTTAGCTTAGCATTCTTCTTGTTGCTCCTGCATATTGTCAAACTGAAGCTTGAAAGGTTTGGTAACATGGTTAAAAGCAGCTGCTCAGGGTGCTCTGTATTTTAGGAGTCGAAACAATTTAGAAGATGTTGCACACCATGCTTTGTCAGCTCTCCCTTATGTCATATATGGCCTATTTCTCTCTTTTATAGCTATAACATCACATTGCATTATTTTCTTCAGTTTCCAGAAAAGATTACTCTTTTTATTCGATTTTTTTGGAAATCTTAGATCAACCCTTTATCACTTCACTCTTAGCTTAGCATCCTTGTCATTGATCTTGCAATCCCATCAGATTGAGCTTTGCTTACTACTTAAGTACATGCATGGGTAAGATATAGTAGTTGGTGAACTTTTTTTTTTTTTTAGAAAACAAAGGTAGATAGTAAATGACTGTTTTGGATAGTGATGCAATGATTAACAATTAGAGTTCTTTCTTGTGGATCAGCAATTTGAAGGGACTAGGGTTGTAATTTAGTTTCTCCCCTACTTTTTTCCAACCAATGAAAGGTTATTTATAAATATCGCAAAGTCTATTTAGTCTTGAAACTGATCATGGTTATGGATATAGTTTCTTGGACTTTAATTTACTATTCTTTTGATGGATTAAGAAACCACAACAATTTGGAGTAATTGGTGATTAGTTTCATGCCATGCTCCAAATTTAGACAATTTGTTTGTGTTTTTTAGCCATCTCCTTGGTTTGCAAATCAGTATAGAGTTTTGTTTTACTGAGTTTGAGGGTCTTCTAATGTGTGGCAAATCTGCAAGTGAGAAAATTTGATTTTTCTTTATAGCTGTAGTTTGGGTTTTTTAGTCTGCACATGTTATGGTAACGTGATACCTATGTAGTTTTCTACGAGAAAAATATATATTACTCCCTCCGTCCCAAAATATAAGATCCTACAAGGGGATCTTAAGTCTAGTGTTTTAATGTTCTCACAAGGGGATTTAGATACTGGTTTTGTATTTTATAATTGACTGATGTGCTAGTACTGGTATTGAAGATTAAAAAATATATATTACTCCCTCCGTCCCAAAATATAAGATCCTACAAGGGGATCTTAAGTCTAATGTTTTAATGTTCTCACAAGGGGATTTAGATACTGGTTTTGTATTTTATAATTGACTGATGTGCTAGTACTGGTATTGAAGATTAAAAGAAATGTTTGCAGTTGTGTGGGAATTTTGGTTTCGGTCGGAATTTGTTTTTCATGGTCATGCTTGTCTTGATAATAGATATATATTATTATTCAATGATTGGAGCTTCTTAAGCAATCTCTTTATAGAAAATAAAGATCCAGCTGCTTACATCTAGATGTGCATCGAGGGCGATCTATAACTTGTCATAAGCAAATTCGCTGCTCCATTGCTGGTTTATGTCTTAAAACAGGTTTCTACATGGCTGAGTAAACTGTTGTCGTTAGCTTGCAGCGTATAAATTTAAATTTTCCTGTACGATGAAACAACCACATTTTGGATTTATACTAACAGAGTCTCCGCAAAAGAGAACTGAACATAAGAAGTTCAAACCTTCTACGTTTTGCAAAACTTTTGTCAAGATCTCAACCAATATGCACTATCAAGCTTTCCATTATCCTGTTCCAATTTTCAATAGAGAAGTATATAATAATGGTACAGCATACCATATCACAGAAAATTTTGCGGTACGTAGAGAGATGGACTACCTGTTTTCATACCAAAAATCCTGCTGTACATGTATGATAGAAAGTTTTTGCGGTACATTGCAGACCATGCCCTATAATAATTCATTCCATATATCTGGTATTGTAAGAACCTTAGTAAATCCAATGCAATGTTATCCTTGTTTTTTCAAGAGAGAAGCATATAACAATTCATTCTATGTATCTGTTACTGTAAGAATTCTAGCAAACCGGATGCAATGCTATCATTGGTTCTATTGTTACCAAATGCTAAAAAATTCAACTCCAAAGGGATGCTATAATTGGATGCAAATATGTATAAATGCATTCTTAGTTCTAAATTTGAAATCATAAATGTATTTATGCATTTATAACACATCATTTAACCATATATGAATTGTAATGATGTCGTTAAATGAAAGTTAGGAGAGAGTAACGAAAACTTAGTTAAATTTAAAATTAATTAGATGTAAATTGGAGTTGAAGTTCTATTTTAATACCAAAAAACGTTTTTGATGTTAAATTATAACAATAGCTATAACCGCTCCCTCCGTCCTCTCATTTTTTTACATGTTTTTAATATTGCTTGGCACGTATTTTAAGGTGTATATAAAATATAGTTCCATAATTTATTTTTAAATTTTTTTTTGAAATAAAAAATTAAACATTAAATTTTATTTAGAAGAAAAAAAGATAAAAATAAATTATAATTTTTTTTTGAAATGCAAATATACTGCCACGCTCATGTCCCCAATATACACAATTGAGGGGATGGAGGGAGTATTTTACATCTAGTGTTGGACTAACTCTTACAAAATAAATCGGGAACTCCAAATAATCGCATGCTATAACTGAGTTTTAATAACTCAATACTGGTCCCAGATTTTTTTACATGCATAGCAGCGGTTAACTCACGATTTACAGTACTTCACCTCCACTCTGTAAAGTTTTTACTTCCACTGTAATTACACAAAAAGAATTACACTTAGGTGTCAAATTCTTCATTTTTACGCAAGTTTCAATAGTGCACAAAATAACTAGAAGTGGTAAATCTTTATTCCGCTTTTCCATCCCCTTGACCAAATGGCAAATGCTACTAAAAATCGTAATTATACCCTTATATATAATAAGAGTAGAAGGGATAATAAAGAACTACTACCATATGTCAAGGGTTCGGTACCCATCAACAACATATTAATTTTTATTTATATAACTTTAACTATATTATAAGAATTCAAGATTTGAATAAAAAATAAATAAAACTATATCAAAACACCAAAGATCTCAAATTACGAATCGTTTATAAACATCAAAAAAGCGTAATGATTAATGTGTGTTTTACAAATATATATTTGTCAAAAAACAATTAGAATATGTAAATATAAACATCGAACTAAGAGACTGTTTGGCCGTATCTCCTTAAAAAGGAGTTTTCGGCTTTAAGGAGAAAAAGAGCCGTTTGGCTAAGCGGGTTTTAAGCCGGCCTTAAGTTAAAAAACTGCTTTAAGTCATAAGTTCCATTTAGGTACTTTTGACTGTAAACTTTATATATTACAGCAAAGTAAAATCGTAGAGATGCACAATAAGAGAGATTATTCTAAGAGAGAAGAAGGAGAGATCGAGTTAACACATAATTTGTATTATGTCTGATTAATTGAAAAACTGTACAAAGCTATCTATAAATATACACCAGATGAAATAAGCGGAAAAGAAGCAATTAGATGCAACTAATTAACAGCACCTTGCCAGCTAAACTAACTCTGTCTATTTACAAATCAAGCCTATAATTAAGTTATAGAGAAAGATAGAGAAAGATTCAAGGAACTCCAACACCCCCCCTCAAGTTGGAGGATGGGGAAGTCATACCCAACTTGCGAATGAGAGAGTTATGTTGAATGCCAGTGAGAGGTTTAGTGAGCACATCAGCCAGCTGGTGTAATGTAGGGGTGTAAGATAGAGAAATCAATCCAGCATTGAGTTTTTCCCGAACGAAATGACAATCTAAATCTATGTGTTTAGTTCGTTCGTGAAAAACCGGGTTCTTGGCAATATAGATGGCTGCCTGGTTATCACATTTGACTGGAATAGGAACAATATTAGGCACCTCAAATTCAGCTAGGAGACGAGATAACCAGGCAAGTTCTGCAGTAATGCGTCGAAGAGAACGATACTCTGCTTCTGCAGAGGATAAAGAAACTGTGTGTTGCTTCTTGGATTTCCAAGAAATCAGATTGCCACCAAGTAAGACAACAAACCCACTTACAGATTTCCGAGAATGTGGACAAGCAGCCCAATCTGCGTCACAATAAGTTTCCAGTTGAAAAGAGGGTGATGAATTGAAATGCAGTCCTTGAGAAGGATTTTTGGAAAGATATCGCAAAACATGCACAGCAGCATCCCAGTGAGGAAGTCTTGGATTAGCCATGAATTGACTCAAGTGTTGAACAGCAAAAGCTAAGTCAGGACGGGTATGTGTTAGGAAGTTTAGTTTGCCAACGAGTTGTCGGTATAAAGAAGGTTGTGAAAGTAAATCACCTTTATCTGCGCTTAACTTGATAGTCATATTTAATGGTGTAACAACAGGAGGCTTGTCAAGACAGTCAAATTCTTTCAGTAAATCAAGAGTAAACTTCCTTTGAGAGACAATCATACCATCAGCAATTCGTTGAAATTCAAGCCCAAGAAAATAGTGAAGATCTCCTAGGTCTTTGATTTTGAAAGTCTCATGAAGAAAAGATTTGACATTGGTGATTTCAGAAGTATCATTACCAACGACAAGAATGTCATCAACATAAACGGCTAAAAACACAATTGAAGACCCAATTTTCTTGTAAAAAAGACATGTGTCATTTTTAGAAGACTTGTATCCTCTTGATAACAAGGCTGTACAAAGCTTGGAAAACCAGCAACGAGAGGCCTGACGGAGCCCATATAGGGACTTCAGTAGCTTGCAGACAAGTGTGCCATCAAGTAGCTCCAGACCAGGTGGAGGTTTCATGTAAATATCTTCGTGAAGATCGCCATGAAGAAAGGCGTTGTTTACGTCCAGTTGAAACATTTGCCAATTTTTCTTAACTGCTGTGGCAACAAGAGCTCGAATTGTTGTCATTTTTACAACGGGAGAAAATGTATCTGTAAAGTCAATCCCTTCTCGTTGAGTAAAACCTTTGACCACCAGGCGGGCTTTATATCTTTCAATACTACCATCTACGTGTTGTTTAACTTTAAACACCCATCTAGAGCTGATAGCCTTTTTACCAGGAGGAAGTTTAGTTAGTGCCCAAGTACCATTAGCCTCAAGAGCAGCAAATTCAGTTGCTATGGCCTGACGCCATTCTGGAAATTGAATGGTTTCATGATAGCTAGATGGTTCGAGAGCAGGAGTAATGTAAGAGTCAGCATGACCACAAAAGGAAGACGGGATATGAAAAGCCAGTTGTGGTGAATTACAAAATGAAGTAATAGTGTGTGAGCAAAAAGATAAGTTACAAGAACTGTAGGGATGTACATAATCCTTGAGATATGTAGGAAGCTTGGAAACACGTGTGGAATGTCGAATAGGAACAGGAGTATCCTCAGACAGTCAGTGATAGAAGGGTTGGTAGTAGAGGGGATAGAAGAGGTAGGAGTGTCATAGGTATGAAGAGATTCTTGTGAAGAATGAGTGGAAATATCTGGTGAGGGAGCAGTAGTTGGAAACTCTGTGTCAGGAACAGGATGTGGTATGCAAGAGGTGTGTGAAGACTTAACAAAAGGAAATATCAGTTCATAGAAGATGACATCACGAGAAAAATGAATAGTGTGATCAATTAGACTTAGTAGTTTGTAAGCCTTCTTACCATATGGATACCCAAGGAAAACACAGGGAGTAGCACGTGGGGAAAATTTATCACGGCCTTGCTTAGGAACAGTCATGTAGCAGAGACAACTAGGGCTGTCAAACGGATATTTCGGATCCGGATACAGCTATATCCGAATTCGAATCCGGGAGTCCGAAACCGTATCCGAATCCGTATCCGGATTCGAAAATATCCGGGGAAAAATATCCGTATCCGAATCCGACGGATAATATCCGGATACGGATAATATCCGGATCCGAATTCATTTCTAAAAATTAGATTTTTTTTTATAAAATTTGCAATTACCAGGAAAAAAACAAATTAAAGTGATAAATTCTTCAAATTAATGGAACTTCAATACTAAAAGAACCATCATTTTTTCTAATTGTTTTCATAAGACAATTTTAATTTAATAATAACTTTCTTGCTCCAGGATGAGCAACCCAAAAGAAAATAAACCAGCATACCCAGATAATCAAAATTCGAAATCAACTTCATACGTTAATAAGATACAATAAATTAATAGAAAATAAGTACAATTTCTCAAGCATCTCTACTCTGCCAAAAAAGTTGAATACTTCCCAGTTAAAGGAAATTTCTGAAATTTCAGAAATGGACTCATTTCTAAAAATTTTTGTTGCACTAGCAAGCTCTCTGAAAGTGAATAACTGAGCATCAGTTTTTGCCTTAATATCATTCTCTGCAAGTGACCGTTCGAGATCTTGCTCCAAATTGGTTTTCTGTCGGACTTCGAGCCCTGTGAAATAAACTATGGTTATTAGAAGCAGTTTTAAATATGCGTAGAACTGACAGGATGTTTCAGAAAATGGATCCCTAATGCATCAATTATGCAACCAGTAATGCCACCGAAATCACATAATAATGTTGGAATGAATAAAAATGAGAAATATGAGTAGCTGCATGAATGAAATCCTCTTGTATCATCACCAAAAATCGGCGGAACTGATCTATCACTGCCAGAATTTGATGTTACATATTGAATCTTGATTTGTGATTTGGTTGAAGACCAAGATGAACATGAGAGTGAAAAGAGAGAAAATATGGAAAACAGAGAGAAAATGGAGGTGGGCGGCGGCTGATATATGAAATAAAGACTGGACCCAAAGTCTTTAGGGTTTAATGAGGACCATTACATCTATGTTTTTTTTGTTTTAATCAAGGGTCAGAAAATGATTAAAGAAGCACAATCCTTGTGCTATGTTGTCAACCAATAATACATTAACACATGTTTGTTTGTCAAAAAAAGAAAAAAATACATTAACACATGTCATGTAACAGATTTTTTAATTTTCCACTCTTAATATAGAGTAAAATAAATATAGAAAATAAGGATATTTTGTCCCATTTATTGTTTCTATTTTTTAAAAAATATTTCTCGACGATCCAACCGTATGGATGTCAAGATATATCTAATTTAATGATATTCCCAACTTTTCAAAAAATAAAAAATTAATAATAGTAGTGATCTCTCACAAAGCACTAGTTACGAGTCATATTGAAAATAGTAGTGATCTACCAAGATCTCCAATCAAATTAATATTTTTATTTTCTTAAACTTTGGGAATATCATTATATTAGATATATATTGACATCTGTACGGTTGGATCGTTCAAAAATATTTTTTTAAAAATAGAAACAATAATCCGTGACAAAGCACTAGTTACGAGTCATATTGAAAATAGTAGTGATCTACTAAGATCTCCGATCAAATTAATTTTTTATTTTCTGAAACTTTGGGAATATCATTATATTAGATATATATTGACATCCGTACGGTTGGATCGTTCAAAAAGATTTTTAAAAAAATAGAAACAATAATCCGTAACAAAACACTAGTTACGACTCATATTGAAAATAGTAGTGATCTACTAAGATCTCCAATCAAATTATTTTTTTATTTTCTTAAACTTTGGGAATATCATTATATTAGATATATATTGACATCCGTACGGTTGGATCGTTCAAAAATATTTTTTTTTAAAATATAAATAATAATCCGTGACAAAGCACTAGTTACGAGTCATATTGAAAATAGTAGTGATCTACTAAGATCTCCGATCATATTAATTTTTTTATTTTCTGAAACTTTGGGAATATCATTATATTAGATATATATTGACATCCGTACGGTTGGATCGTTCAAAAATATTTTTTAAAAAATAGAAACAATAATCCGTGACAAAACACATAACTTGCTGAATGTTTATTTTCCGGTTTTATAAGTGAAGCACATAGCTTGCTGAATGAAACACGTAGCTTGCCAATTTACATAAGTACATACATAAAATATAAAATATATTATGAATAATAATTAATTAATTAATTAATTAATTTCGGATACGTATATTTTCGGATACGAATACGGATAATATCCGTCGGATATTGAAAGCTTCGGTTCCGGATACGGATAATATCCGATTTAACTCGGATACGGATAATATCCGTTTTTTTCCGGATACGAATACAGATATTTCGGACGAATATCGGATTTTCCGAATTTTTTTGACAGCCCTAGAGACAACCAAATGCTCTTATGTGATCAAAAGTAGGTTTTGACTGAAAAAGCATCTCATATGGAGATAAGTTTTGCAAGACTGTAGAAGGAAAACGGTTGATTAAGTATGTTGCTGTTAACACACAATCCCTCCAATAAATCAAAGGTAAATTTGACTGAAACAAGAGAGCTCGAGATACTTCAAGTAAGTGTTTGTGTTTACGCTCAACAACCCCATTTTGTTGAGGCGTGTAAGCACATGAAGTTTGGTGTGCTATACCATGGGCAGTAAGAAAAGAAGCGGCTACATTACTGGACCCTAACTCAAATGCATAATCTGTGCGAATGGCTTTAACATCACACTGAAACTGAGTTTTGACAAGAGATATGAATTGCTTAATAATGTCAAAAGCATTACTCTTACAGCTGAGTAAGTGTGTCCAAGTACATCGAGTAAAATCATCAACGATGGTAATAAAATATCGATACTTATTATAAGTAGGAGTAAAATAGGGCCCCCATAAATCGATATGCACAAGTTGGAATTTAGCAGTACTGTGAATTTCACTAATGGGAAAAGGCAAACGATGTTGCCTTGCTTTAGCACAGATATCACAAGGAGATGGCATTGCATCATTAACAACAGTACAAACATCTAGAGTTTTGAGTTTAGCCAATGGTAAATGGCCTAGTCTATAATGCCATAACAAGGCAGATTTATTACAAACAGAGAAAGCATTACTCTTATTTGAACAATCCACAGTAGAAATAACTTGTGAACTAGAAGAGACACCAAGTGAAGCTGGTGATAAAATGTAGAGACCCTTGAAAAGTCTACCAAGAACCTGAGGCTTCTTCTGAGAAGATTCCTGCAGGTAACAAAAATCAGAAGTAAAAGTCATAAGACAATGAAGTTGCTTCGTAAGTTTACTGGTGGATATGAGATTATATCGAAAACGAGGTACAAAAAGAACATCATGAAGTACAAGAGTTGATGAAAAATTGATTGTACCGGCTAATGAAACAGACACAACTTGACCATTTGGTAAAGAAATTGAGATACTGTGAGGAATGGGCTTAAGAGTTGTAAACAAAGACTGGTTGGAACACATATGGTCACTAGCCCCACTATCTATGATCCAGTTATTATTGTTTGTGTCAGAAAAACAAGCTATATGAGAGATGTGAGCAGATATGTTACCAGCGAAATTTGCAGAAGAAGTAGAAATGTCTGTGGTTTGTGCATTCTTTAAGAGAGTCATCAATTGTGCACATATCTCTGGTGACAAACTGGATGGATCAGGTGTGTCATGTGAATTAGAGACAGCATGAGAAGAGCCTTTGATATATGACAGTGAATTGGAATTATGTGCAACTTCCTCAGCCAAAGCAGCAAACCTTTTAGGCTTGGTAAACTTGAAATCTGCAGGAAAGCCATGCAGTTTGTAACACTTATCAATGAGATGCCCAGGCTTCTTGCAGTAATTGCAGTGAAGAGACTTTTTATTATCAGTATTCACAGATGGTTTTGGTCGATTGAATGAATTACTGTTGGTAGATTGTGGCCTGAAGGAGTGGACATTCAGAGAAGAGGAATCTGCCAAAAATTGTCCTGTTGAGTGAATTTCTCTTTGAGTCTCCTCCTGCAACAGTAGATTGTAAACCTGTCCCAAATTAGGCAAAGGATTACTCATCAAAATGGAGCCTCTAATGATTCCATAAGAATCATTCAAACCCATGAGAAATTTGATAACTCGCTGATCTTGTTGAAACTTTGAGAGCTTTTGTGAAGCACCACATTTGCAAACGCAAGAACAAACAGGAATCAAGGAAAGTGAATCAATATCATCCCAAAGTAACTTCAACTTGGTAAAGTAAGCGGCAATACTAGTCGAGCCTTGTGATATTTCACTCAACTCGTTATGCAAACCAAACAACTGAGCACCACTGGAAACTTCATATCTTTCTAGCAATTCGTTCCACATTTGGAAAGCAGAATTAGCATAAATGACACTACGGCCAATGTTTTTGGACAAAGCACCAAGAATCCATGAAATCACCATATCATTGCATCTTACCCAGCTCTTGTAGGTAGTATCTCCAATAGCAGGCTTAGGAAAACTTCCATCGACAAAACAGACTTTGTTTCTAGCAGAGAGGGCAATTAGCATAGAACGCTTCCAATTACTAAATCCCGAACCATCAAATGGTTCACTTACTAACTTCATGCCAGGGCTATCAGAATTGTGAAGATAAAGTGGATTGTCATGATCTGACTGAAGAGTGGTGACATGTGTGGACATTGTACTGTGAGTTGGGTCTGATGTATTACTACTTTCTTGTGTCATGAAAATGAAAATTAAAAGGAAAATTGGAAATCTGACAAGAAGAAAATCAAACAAAAGAGGTACAAAGAGTTACCGATCTGATGAAATATGAACAAATCACCATTGACGATCCGGTGAAACCTTGCTCTGATACCATGTAAACTTTATATATTACAGCAAAGTAAAATCGTAGAGATGCACAATAAGAGAGATTATTCTAAGAGAGAAGAAGGAGAGATCGAGTTAACACATAATTTGTATTATGTCTGATTAATTGAAAAACTGTACAAAGCTATCTATAAATATACACCAGATGAAATAAGCGGAAAAGAAGCAATTAGATGCAACTAATTAACAGCACCTTGCCAGCTAAACTAACTCTGTCTATTTACAAATCAAGCCTATAATTAAGGTATAGAGAAAGATAGAGAAAGATTCAAGGAACTCCAACAAACTCAAACAAATAAGTAACTAGTAAATTTAGATTAAACCAACAAACACCCCCTTAATCTAAATTTATGCAGCTAGTTTCTTCATGCCCAGCAAGTCACACACTTATGGAGTTTATTTTTTCTTTTTTCACAATTCTTGTAAAGTTTAAATATTATGAATTTAAAATTTTTTTAAGTCAGATTTCACTTTAAGTCAAAATTATTAAACCTTCATTTAACT
Organism: Kitagawia praeruptora; assembly: GCA_037693485.1. Classification (NCBI taxonomy): domain Eukaryota; kingdom Viridiplantae; phylum Streptophyta; class Magnoliopsida; order Apiales; family Apiaceae; genus Kitagawia; species Kitagawia praeruptora. Next base: position 66,320,998 of record CM075351.1, read on the forward strand.
TTAAGTAAAATTACTCAAACACTTTCATTAAACTTAAAGTAAACAACTTCACTTTTTCCTTTAAGTTAAAAACACCCCCATTAAGTCAAAAATAACTTATTTTAAGCAATCCCAAATATCCTCTAAGGCACGACTTATACCCTCTCGATAAATAATTTCGAATTGTTTCAAAAGAAATTCTAATTCCGGTGAAACAGTAGTACAAATTTTAAACGTCAGTTTATTTCAACTTCTCTTTTTTTTTTTTTTTTTCTCTAAGTTTAGCCCAACTTTAGTTACCCATAAGCCCATAAGTATAACCATAAGTCCGGGTAATTGAACTTCAAATTATATATTGTAATATTTTAATATAATGATACAAATTTTAAGATCAAAAAAATTAAAAGGGTAAAAAATAAATTTGAATTAACTAATCTTATTCAAAATTTTGGTAAAAAAAAGGACGGTTAGATCTAAAGATAAATAAGCAAGAATAGTTGGATTTAATATTAAAATTTGTATTTTAGTTAATTTAAAGTGTATTAACATAATTTAATTCAACTTAGTAAATTTTCTAAAGAGTAAAAAGAACATGTTATGCATATTATGTAACTTCCCTCATATGTGAAAAATTAATGTGTTTTTAGAATTTTTATATTAAAATTTGCAATCATTTATTTCAGGAATGTTCCAATTGAATCATGATCGTTAAATTATCAATAAATTAAAAATTACTTCATAAGTTTCGTCTGGACTGTAAAATGGTTCAATTTTGATTTTTAAAATTCAAGATAGAATCGATTAATAGAATTAGGGTCAAAATTTTTATTTATCTTAACTCTAATTTTATTTATTTTTCTCTATTTTTTTGCTAATTTTTTTCCCTTTATTTCTTTCATCGAATGGAATAAAAAATTTATATGAAAAATATTCATTTTTAAATTAATATGTAGAAAAATGCAATAAAATCATATAAGTCTCTTTTATAGGTTAATAATATTGAAATATAGTAAAACTAATAACATATTTATTGATAAAACTAATATTCTAAGAAAATTTGCTAATTAATTCATCCAAACATTTGTTCGTCGTGGTGCTGTAATACAAGATTAATAAGAACGGGTAGATGTTAAAATAAAAAGATGAAAATCGTTTTATCTAATATAAAAAATTAGTTAATATTTTAATAGTTAAATTATTTTTTCAACATTTAAGGTTCGAAACTTATTAATAACATATTAAAATTAATATTTTTATTATTAGAATTGAAAATATTGATATAGTTTAAGAATTAAAAATAGTGAAAAAAGTTATAAATTAAGTTAATTTTAAATATTATAAATGATCGCGCATTGCATATGTTATAACCGTAAGAGTGAACTTATTCAGAACTTTGGTTTATGTATCGTCAAAACAATCTAAATAAAATAGATGATCAAGATTAATATATCAAATTAAAAGAAGAATTATTATCTAAAAAAGATATAAAGTGAGGTTTTAAAACATAATAAAAAACAATTTCATAACTATAATTTAATCATGTTTTCTATTTAAAATATTTTTAAACATATATATTCGAAATATATTAAAAGTAAAAAATTATTATTATAGCCTTAAAATTATTAATAAAGATTAAAAACTAATAATATATAAATATTAAATATTAAATTGTATAATTATAAACATTGAAAAGAAAACCGTGCATTTGCACGGATTATAAGCTAGTATGATTAATCATTATAAATCGTGTTACTTTTTAAAAATAATACTCATCTTAAATAACATAACATTGTTTAATAGTAGTAGAGAAAATAATCGTGAAAATATTGGTGGGCTTCACAATATAGGTAGGCTGAAGAAAAAGTTGTTTGGGCCTGTCTTGTTCGGACATCTAAAATAACATCCTAGTATTGTACCCCTTCTTATGTTGTTAGGTTTTTCGATCGATCGATCGAGAGAGAGAGAGAGAGAGAGAGAATCTTGTGAAGATCAAGTACTATGGCTTGGCAGTCTTTTCGCGTAGCTTGTAGACGAACTTTGGACCGTGCAAACGCGGTAATTCATTTGTGTGTATTTAGAAACATATTGTAAGCTTTTTGGTATTGTCTACCCTGACGAGTCCTTTAGAATACAAGAAAGAGCGTTTCGTTATAAAAGTCTCATTTGACCAGCCACTTTATATATATATATATATATATATATATATATATGTAGTTGTGTTTTTTTACATAAATATTCAGATCTCTAATGGGTTTCTTGATTCTAGGTTGTTGCAAGGCGCAGGGCATTTGTGGGCCCTACTTTAAGTCTCATCTTTTTTACCGGAATGACAGCCGCGGCGATTAGGGAATATAGATACGATAAGTACGTGTTCAAAAAAAAAAAAAAGATACAATAAGTACTACGGAGTAGTTGTTTTCGTCTTATAAAAAGACTTTTGTTACAAGTGTTGGCTTTGCAATATTTACAAGTTAGACATTAGTAGTACTAATTGCGTTTGTGTTTATGTTACCAAGACTCTTGTTATGCTGCAATAATCTGTATTTTGTTACATTCCTGAGCTTGATATATATATTTGTACTCTCAATGTCTCCTTAATTGGGTTTAATTTCTTGGTAATGCCGTTGTTACCTTCTCTTTATTTATTTTTTTAATATTCAGTAGCCTGTTTCATAAATCATACATCACCTTTTTTTTTTTTTTTTTTTTGTGTTTTGTAAGTTATATATGTGTTCATGCTTAAGATACTTGTTAGATGTTACTGTAATTATAGGAGCAAACTCGTTTAGGAAGGAAGTACTTTATGCTTGATAATTCAAACTTAACCAACTTCTCGTATGAAAAATATTAATTAGGTCGTCAATATCCGGTTTGTTATGTGAAGTTTGTGCCTCTCCTTGGTTAACTCTTGACTTTTCACTGATTCTTTATGAATCGACTGGATGTTTATTATCTCTATTTTGATTAAGAATCTAGGTTGGTTTTGGTTACCAGAGATGCGTGTCTGTGAGTTTCTCAGGCGGGTAATGTTTTAGCCCTGCTATGTGTATCTGAGTTTACTGTGTCATTGGAGGACATTTGAGGAACACCATATCCAGGTCAAGAACTTGCATACATGATTTGTTCTCCCAAGGGTAATACGTATGCTTGCGTATCACTTACTTGTGCACTGCAATAACCAGACTCTTGGTATGCTAAAATACCACCCATAACATAATGACAGTCACGTATACAACACAAGCACACAACTAGCAATAGCAAGGCCCTCCTGGGAGTCATACAAAGATGGAAGATGTTGCAAATGAATATCCTGTATTACTCATCCTTTACTTTTCATGCTAATAATTAACAAAGTCATTAATAGACCTGATCTTTGCTATTAATTTTCGAATTCCTTGCTTGTCCCAGTGTTACTCATAGCCAGCCTGACCCACAAACCACTTAGGAATTTTACAGAGTCGACCTTTACATGATTCGTTAACCAATTCTTTTCCTGTGTATATATTACTCATTCAGTGTTTTAGACCGAGGAAGGCTAAACCATATATAAAAGAAGAAGAAGAAGAAGAAGCTTAGATCATGTCATTACCTAGCATGCAGAATTCACTTGTTCATCCATACCTACACGGTAAGTATATGCCGCTCCAATCTCTCGATTCTGAATTTTTATTTCTCAAACCACGGACATGAAATGAAGGTAAGCCACACAGAGACCACAATATGAGCTGTCTATGATGGGAGGGTTCGGACATCTATTTGATGAATAACCTGAGAGACATTTGATTACACAAAATTATATTTTGAATCATTTATATGGCTATTTAATTGTTTACATATATACAAACACATATTAAATATTTTAACCAATAGAATAGAACCTAGCCTAAAAGTGTTTGTTGTGTCTGCATACAAGTTAGGACGCGGTTCCGATCTTCTAAATGATTACTCCATCTTTACCTATCAGGTGCAGACATAAACGTTAGAACAATTTGTGCATCTAGTTTCAGTCAGACAAAGAGAATGCGGTTCTCGGAATATCTTCTAATACAAATATTCGCGTGCACAACGATAAGATGACGATAATATTTTGAGAACGAAGATGACCATAAGATGGAAGCACAACAATAATGATGGTTGGTTTTGGTGGATTTGTGTAAGAGATTATCTTAAATTAACAACGATAAAATGAGGAATATTGTTGAATAATGATAGAGATGATGAACGAGGTTGAGTAACTTGTCGGCTAGCTTGGATAACATCTTATTGACGGAGTAATAATCATTTTAAATTTGGATCTTTTCATAACAAAATAGGCGAATGAGTCGAGCCAGGCTTCCGGTGTTGGGTCCTGGTCCTTGACAAACGATTGTCAGGGACCGATTATTTAACAATCGGTTCCACAGCCGTTGGATCAACGATTCAGCGGCTAAGATTAAAAGAAAAAGATTTACTGTCCGCTATAATTTTTCGCGGATAGACAATTTTTCACGGATTGCCTATCCGCGGAAAATTGCCTATCCGCGGAAAATTATAGCGGACAGGCAATCTGCCTATCCGCGAAAAATTATAGCGGACAGTAAATTTTTTTTGTAATCCAGGGGGGCCGTTGGATCAACGATCCAACGGCTTAGGAATCGATTGTTATTTAACCCGTCCCTGACAAATGATTGTCAGGGACCAAAACCCTCCAGTGTAAGGTAGAAGAAAGAAAGCACGAATCGTATTGATGCGATTTTAGGATATAATCAAAACTAGCGTAAAAGTCCGTGGACATTGAACTTATTTCTAGTAATTAAAAATATGATAAACTATAAAATTTCAATTTATCTAATATTTTTATAATTATTTTATAATTTTGCATACTAATTTTTTATATTACATTTTGAATTAGCTTTTAACTCAATTTTAAAAATTTTTAAATAGGGCTTAATGATTCTATAGTTAACGATAGATATTACCTAAAGTTAAAATATATTATAATACTATTCGAATGTTATTTTTGAAAATGCATGGGATGGATTTCATTATTTCAAAAATGACATCCACTTTTCTCTTCTAAAATTTCAGTTAATGTTATATGATAAAGCGACCTTAATAATCAACGCATGTATAAGAAATTTACAATCAATGTTTTTGATTTTATCTTATATTTATCTAAGCACTCAACTATTATATATTATATTGATCAATTTGTCAAATTATATAAATATTCATATGTACCATACTTCATAGTCGAGTTATAGTCTAATTGATCAATATAAATAATTGTTGTAATTTTATAACAATTATGATTTAAATTTTATACATTTTTTGAATTTTTTGAATATTAATTTTGTTACTTTTTATATATAACATAGATCATATTTTTAGAGTTCTCATATTTTTAACATAATTTCATTTTTTTCGTGTATATATATATACCAATCATATATTTTATTCGTTGAAAGTTTAAATAGTTGGTGGATCAAACCCCAGAATATAACTCACATATTTAAATTTTTATATACCTAAAACTAATGTGATGCAATTATTAATTATATATGTATGATTTGATAATTAAAATATTAAATTTACATATTTTTTTAAACCAAATTTTATTTTTTATTTCAAGAATTTAATATCTACATGGATCGGAGAAGCATATAAATAATTTTTTTTGTACTCGGTTAAAGTATGTATAATCTAAAATGACAAAAGAGAATTGTAGAGTATACTCAATCTATTAGAATATTTTTTGTAAGTTTATCTTTCCAATATTTTAGAAATAATATAAATCAATATTTTATTTACTCAAAAAAAAGGTAAAAGAAGAATGGACAAGAATAGAAGATGTGGCTTATCTTATAGGATTTTTGGACAAAACTCAAAATTAAATGTAGCAAAGTTGGTTATGGCATAAGTTTAATAGAAGAGCGTTAGTAGTTCGAATCCCAACACAAACACAATTTCACCTTTTTTTTACATACTTATTAAAGGATGTTATTTTTGTAATTTTTAAAAATATAAGGGTAAAATTGTAATTTCACAACCATTAAATTGGCAACTTTTGCCCTTATGTCACCTTACAATATATAGTAGTCGATAGTAGATTGTAATCGAATATTTTCAATTCTTATAATCCTCGATTTGATTAGAATTGGTTCCATTTCAATTTTAAAACCCATCGTCACATAAAAATAATAAAACAAATATACCTTACTCGATTAAAAATTACGTCACATTTAAAATCAAAACGGCAAAACCATAAAACAAAAGCCTGGAGCAAAACCTCTCCAAATTTATTATGCTAAAATGGCAATGAATATTTTAATTTTATTGGAAAAACAACAATGCACATATCTTGTACCAGCATCGCAAATGTCCACATTATGATTATGATTTTGTTGTTCCGTCTACTCACACAAAAACAAAATATATTTATATTTCACTACATGATAATATATATTTGTATTTTTTATTTTAAAAATTAAAATAAAAATATTAACAATACATTTATTTATTTTAATTATCGATTCGGTTTGTTTTTTTTAGTTCAGTTCTAACCTATTACTGGAATTGAATAATTGGTTTTGACTTTTAATTTTTCGATTTCAATTTTGATTTCAGATCAATTTTAGATTATTCTTCGATTAACTTTTAATGGTTGCGTTTTTTATTTTTATTGATTTTTTCATGAACCCTCGTAAAAGGTGTCGATAAGTAAAGGATGTGGTAATAATTCATTTATTTCATTTTTCGATCATAAAACTCGGTTAAGTTAGATATATTAAACTATTTGTTATCACTACACCACAAATGGTCTTTGCCAACATTCGAAAGTGATGTTGCCACGAGAAATGTTGCCTTAGATGTTTAAAAATCAATTAAAACGATGTATGCCAACATCATAATCAGATGTTGCCATTCATGTTGCCTTAGATACATTTTTTTTCTCAATGCCAACACTCGTATGGGTGTTGGCTTAGACACCTGAAAATTTGTTAAGTAAAAGAGCCCGCTTATTGAAAAATTGAAAGCCCGCCTGCTGAAAAATTGAAAACCCGCTCAAAATAAAATACATTGTCTGTGTCTCTCTCGCTCAAAACTATCTCTCTCTCTCAAAACACGCTCCCTCCCTCCCTCCCTCCCTCCCTCAGACACTCTCTCCTTCAAAACTTTCCCGTTAAAGCTCTATTCTTTTACTCCGATTCGGGTTTGAAGCTCATCTCCGATTTGAAGTTCGTGGTATTTTTGTTTCTCCATCTAATTAGTTCATCTAATTATCCTAGTTTAATTAATTTGTTCGTAGTTTATAGTTTACAAACCCTATTTTTTGGGGGTTTTTTTTTGTTAATTTTTGGGGTTTACAAACCCTAGTTTTTGGGGTTTTTTTTCTAATTTGAATTTTTTTGGGGGGTTTGTTGATTCAAAGTTCAACTCTGTTGACTGGGAAGTAGAACCAACTGAGCTGGACTTCTCCACTGCGATCATTATTGGAAAGGTCTCTTTTTTATTTTCTGTGAAGATCCTTGATTGTAATTTATCCGAATTCGTGTCTTTGAAAATAAATAAACAAATTTTGTATTGATTTCTGTATTACAGTTAGTTACTGAAAATATTAATTAAAGCTCTTACAGTTGACGCCAGTCCCCTAAATTACTTCTTCTTTACTGTTTTAGGGGTCGTTTGGTGAGATTCTGAAAGCATTTTGGCGTGGAACACCTGTAGCTGTCAAGAGAATTCTTCCGAGTCTATAATGATAGATTGGTGATGTATATATCTACTTCTTATGTCACATGATCATCTGTGTGTACATATGTGATGCATTACAATATTATTTCTTTTTCGGTTGTTTTTAGCCTAGAATGCCTGGAGAGATCATAACGCTACAAGTGGGACAATGCGGGAACCAGATCGGAATGGAGTTCTGGAAACAACTCTGTCTCGAACACGGTATCAGCAAAGACAGCATTCTCGAAGATTTCGCTACCCAGGTTTCTTTCTATGCTCCTTTTACATTTATGCACTTCTTCATTTTGTTACTAATCATAACTTAATTATGTGTAATTGCAACTTTCCACAGTTTTCATTTCAGTTATTAGGTTGTTTTACTTGACTTAGTTTGTCGAAATTTATTACAAATTTAGCTTATTACTTGATAGCTTTCGTGATAATGTGGTGATGTATATGTCTATAGTTTGTGTAACTGTGTAGGTATGATTTATTATGAAATGTATCATTATTAATGTTTGCTTTGTTTAGGTCCAAATGTGGTTTTTTGTTTCGAATCTCCTAGTATACTTCTAGTTAGTTTTTACGGTCGTATAATTTTGAGAAATGTGCTTGTTTGTTTCGGATTATTGATAGGGAACTAACAAATGTGAGGACAGATGTTGAATTAACCCAAATAACATATGAGTATAGGGATAACGTGTTGAACCGTGATGATATGAAGAGGTTACTTGTTGTAGGATGTGCTCAAACTGAAAATCAGCTTACGTAATCACAATAGAAGGAGTGTGTTTTCTTGTTTGTTCAATTAAATTAAATTTAAAACTATCGTTTTAGATCAGATTATATGAGCAATCGAGTATAGACAAGTTGATTTGATTTTGTCGTGGTAGATTTTTAAGATTAACATCATTTTTAAATTTAGGTAACTAGTTTAGTCGTCCGTAGGCTGTCAACCTTTAACTGGGGTACCACTTGTTCTATGTAACCAACCTGAGGGCTGGTTAACTCTTCAGAACCAGTAAAAGGCCTTGACACATAAGAATTATCAAGTGTTTGAGAATAACCGAGAAAATTCATGATTTTATATTTGTTTAATAACTGATAAAACAAGGACAAGGTACTCGAAATGATCTGAACAAGGAATTAAAATTGATAGAATAGACATAAACAAGGTTGACACGAATTGAAGTGCTGAATTGAAATTACAGACGCTTACATTAGATATGGAAAAATGAAGTTCTAATTTTGATTTTTGCCACTCCCCGCAAAGTACCTTGCTTTGCAGACTTTCAGTAAACTTGAAAGTTTAAAGCAAGTACTAGACAAATGATTCTAAATGAAACATAATATATAATTAATTTTCATATAATGAAACGTCCCTTTTCTCAATTTTATAGTCTTGTTCAGTTTATTGAAAGGATTTATGGTTTGCAGCCACCAGCTTTTAGATTTTTTTCAGTTATATATATAGCTCGTCCATTGATCTTTTGTATAGGGTTATGTGAGTTTTACTTTTCTGCTGGTATTCAGTTAGGACTTCAGGCACGAGGTGAATTTGCTCGTTAAGCTTCGCCACCCTAATGTAGTGCAATTTCTTGGAGTAGTTACAGACAGGAAACCGTTGATGCTAATTACTGAATACTTACGAGGGGTAAATCAGGGCATTTTATGTAATAAATTTGTGACCTGGTTGTCTGTAAGTAGAAGTAGTCCTGAAATTAATTTTACCACAGTTCCATGATGTTTAATGTCATTCTTTTTCTCTTTTCATTCTGGCTAAAGGAATGAATTGAGTAAAACCTTTTTTTGTCCTATGAATTCCAGTCTAAAAATTTCCTTGGTAATTATTAGATTTTTTCTTATATATGGTTGTAGGGAGATCTTCATCAACATCTAAAGGAGAAGGGTGCACTTAGTCCAGCATCAGCAATTAGCTTTGCATTGGACATTGCTAGGTATTTTTTATGTGGTACTGCACTTCACTACTACTATTGACACCAAACCACTGTATGTGGTCTTAACGTTAACAATCTTACTGTTTATCTAATGACAAGAGGACTTGGCATATTCAATATTCAATCTTACTGCATTGGACATTGCTTTCATTTTGCTCTCTGTTCACGCTTATGAGATAATATATCAAAAATTTGAAAAAGCATGGACCGAGCTGAGATCTGCATAGAAGACAATAGTGTTCAAGTTTATAGCTCATAACGTCATCTACTTCCAACTTCAGCTCCCTATGAATGCTCTCACTGAATTATTTTCTTAAGCTCTAAACTTGGAATTGAAAAAGATATTTGTTAAGAATGGATAGTTTCAGTTCAGCTGAATGTTGGACATGTTAATCATTATGGTTAATTGGTTGACAACTTTGATGTTGTGAATTTTATGCAGGGGAGCAGCCCTGTAGTAGCGAATACCCATGGCATACCCTGACATTATATCAGTTTCCTGTCATCCAGAATCAAGAAACAGCACAGCATAGTTGGAAAAGTAAGCCACCTTAATTTTTTTCAATTAGTATACAATATCTAACTAGCAATTTGTACACAGCATATATTGCCATCATAAAATATTGTCCTCTGTTTTCATTAGTAGGCTTAGCAGCACTGCACTAATTATTACTCCTATTTTTAATCGTCTTCACTGTTGTCTATACAATATCTAACTTGGAATGATTACAACTCAACCAAAACCACAACTTCTGAGACCCAAGGTCAGTACTCAGTATGCACACCACTTCATTGTTTTGTGTGTATATATATATATATATATATATATATATATATATATTTCCTTACTCTTACCATGCCTAGATAAATAGTTGATCAGTGTTCACATCGTACGCTTTATTTGGCAGTCGTGTTTTTTACGAGCATATTATTATCGCTTAGAAGTGCAAATTTGTATGGATGACAGATGCTGGTGATACTCCCTTGGAGCTTATAAAGATGACTGATGAAGAGGAAGACCTCATCTTCAGAATGTATCGGCTTGTTGGCCAAAGGTAAGCTACTATGAACATTAACTGTTTGGCTTTTCTTATAAATTGGTTTGAATCCCAGTGAAAGTTAAACCTCTGTGAATGAATGGTCTCGAGAACGGAGATATTTATTAATTTATCAAGGTTAAAAGTTGGTTATTACAACTCACATTGCAACATATAGATTTTTGGCCTAAATTGCTTTCATGATGTTGCCAAAGACATAATTCAACTGACTTTTATTTCTTCAGACAATTGGTTTTGATGGCCCTGGCATTGCTCTCATTTCTCTAACAATGTCAAGAAGTCCAGTAATGGCATCTGCATGGCTAAGTGTGGAGCCACCTAACAACGGCGATGCAAGTGAAGCCGACAATGATACTTCTTGATGCTTCTGTCTTATTAATAGTTGTAAAATCTTTTGAGACATTTTGTAGAACTTAGATTCATGGTACTATTAAATATGTTCGACAATATTTGACATTTATGTAATCGTTGGTTTAAGTATTATTGAAAAATTGTGTTAGAAGTTATGTATATATATTGAAGTTGCATTTGTTATTGAATTGCTTGATTCTTCGGATGAGTTATGTTTTATAGCTGTTACAAAATTATTACTAAAGATGTTGCTAAAACTTGAACAATGTTAACTAAAAAGTGTTATTATAACATGTTAGGATGTTGGCAAAAATGTGAATTGTTAAATCAATTGATGTTGCTGTAGAGGGACAAAGATGTTGGAATAGGCTATATGGCAACATTGCAAAGGTGTTGGTGTTGAGTAGATAGTGTTGCCATAGACTTTATGCCAACACCAGAAAAAGTGTTGTTATTTTGCATGAAATGTTGGCATAAGTGCCTAAGGCAACATCAACATGATGTTGCCATAGTTTTGACAAAATATGTTGGCTTAACCTCTAAGCCCACATGCAAATTCCCAACACCTGCAAAATTGACAAAAGTGTTGCCTTAAATCCTATGGTAACATTTTTCAGCATTTTTAACATTTTTTTTTGGTGTTGCCATAGACCATTTGTGGTGTAGTGTATATTTTTTAAATATATCTTTGAATTATGGGTAATGGACAAGATTACCACAATTTTTAATGCTCATGATTGGAATACTGTGCGCGCTTGGCCAATAATACCTTTTTGTTACGCATTTTGAGAATGCATAACATCTGTTACACATTTTCTAAATACGTAACATCAAAATATATATATATATATATATATACATATATATTTTAAATAATAACTTATTACGCATTTGCAGGGAGGGTAACACCTTATATTAAGCATTCTCTGGATGCATAATACACATATTAAGCATTCAGGGAATGCGTAATACATATATATTTTTTTATTTTTTAATAATTAAATTTTATTTTTAATACGGTTTATTCGTTATTCCGAATATTTCTAAAATCCGAAATGGAAAAATTGAACCCCAAAGGTTAACCGTTGAACCCCTAATGGAATACAGATAAATTTTAAAAATATAAAATTGAATCCGGCGGCCTGATTTTTAAACGCTAACGCGTTTAAAAATCAGGATAAATTAAGGTTTTAGGTCTAGGGTTTAGGGTAACCCTAAACCCTAAATCCGTATACGGTTTATTAGTCATTCTGAATATTTCTAAAACCCGAAATGGAAAAATTGAACACCAAAAATTAATTGTTAAACCCGTAATGGAATAAAGATAAATTTTAAAATTTTAATTAAAAAAATTAATATTGGAACCCGCTGAACCCATTATTATTTTAATATAAAATACCTAAACATTATTATTTTAATAAATTAAAACAACAATACAAAAAAAAAAAAAGTTCCGATGGTTAACAAATAACAACTATCGAGATTTTGTTTGTAAATTTTGGTACCCCACTGTCCACTATCGACGGTTAACTATTTTTTTGTTTTTTCGGTACCCCACCTCCCCATTACCCGATGGTTACTTATACGGTCGTATACGGTTTATTCGTCATTCCGAATATTTCTAAAACCCGAAATACAAAAGTTGAACCCCAAAAGTTTATTGTTGAACCCGTAAGGAAACCGATAAATTAAAAAATTTTAATTAAAAAATTTAATATTTTTAAACCCCAAATATTCGAACCCGTTGAACCCCGAAGGGAAATTATTTAACCCTAAATATTAAGCTATTACGCATTTCATGTGTGGGTATTAAGGTGTTACGCATTTGTCATAGGAGTAATATACTTTTTTTTAATTACCCACCTAAAACATGCGTAATAGGTGGTTTTTTTTTTAATTTTTTAGTTAATCCCTTTGCAAATGCGTAACATGAATGTTTTTGTGTTAAGCATTTAGTAAATGCGTAACAAAAGGGTATTTTTGGCCAGTTCTTCCAGAAAGCGTTATTTTGGTTAAAAATGATTAAATATGTGATAAAAATGTCATTATTTCTTGAATTATCTTACATCTAGATCTTTAATAATTATTGTCGATCGATTAGAAATTATACCCTTGTATTTGATAATAGTAGTATAACATACCGAAATATTCCTACGACCATTACTAGGACGGACGGACTCACTCTTATAAGAAAGAGAACTAGAGAAGATATAAAATGAGATGCATATTAGGCCAGTTCAATAAAACAGACATTTTTTGCCTGTAATTTGTGGGCATACACATAATACCAACATCCATTTCTAACCCTAAGTTTGTCGGACTCGAGAGAGAAAATCCTGAGAAAGATGGGATTTTGGAGTTTGTGAGGTAAATATTTTTTGATTGATTATGTATTTGTGTGTGTGTGAATATGAAGTTACGAAACTGAAGAGTTGGTTCATATTTTAGTTCCTTAAAAGGAATCCGGCACTCGATTTCGCAGGAAGTGTTGTAGTAGTCTCAATAATGGTTATGCACTTCTGGATAGGGCTGGAAAAAAATCCGAAAAATCCGATATCCGTTCGAAATATCTGTATTCGTATCCGGAAAAAAGCGGATATTATCCGTATCCGGAATCAACCGAATATTATCCGTATCTGAATCCGGGAATTTAGGATGCGAATATGGATATAGGCGCATCCGTATCCGAAAATATCCGTATCCGAAATTAATTATATATAATATATATTTTTAATATATAATTAATTAATTATATATATCATATATATATACTGATATACATACTATTATTTCTTTGGGCCCAGTCCACTAACGCTGTAGTCCAATACAAATGGACGGTCCAGATCAAATCTCTCTCTTTATGATTGTCATTTAATGATTAAAACACACAAGTGCAATTCAATTCCATTTTTTTCTTAACCGCCTCTCCATTCCCCCAATATATTAATATTTATAATCACTTTAGTATTAGTAAGCGTAGTTGGATCCACAATCGCTCAGGCTCCCGGAGCATCACCGACAGCAACTCCGGTATCATCTCCACCGGCGCCTCCTACTGCTACTCCAACTATATCTCCTACTGCAACTCCTCCGTCGTCGATCTCAACTACTCCCGTCGCTTCGCCGTCCGGTACTCCTGACCGCCGGTTTGAACAGAGTTACCGTTGTTGGATCTGGTGTCGCATTGTTCGCCGCTATTGCTTTGTTGATGAGAGATCGGAGATTTGATCAGAGAATGAATAAAGTAGTGTTTGTTAATTTATTATTTGTAAAGATCTGATTTTTTTAATTGTATAGATTTTTTTTATTTTTTAATGCAAATTTCATAAATAAAAAAAATCATTTTTTGAAAAATGAATTCGGATTCGGATATTATCCGTATCCGGATAACATTCGTCGGATTCGGATTCGGATAAGATTTTTTCGGATATTCCCGAATCCGGATACGAATTCGGATACGGTTTTAAAAAACGGATTCGGATACGGATATGGCCATATCCGTATCCGAATTATCCGATTTCCACCCCTACTTCTGGATCTTAACTGCTCTTAAACCCAAGAAAACCCACGTTAAAGATTTCAATGATTCTCACTGATTTACTTATGTTATATATTCTTTATTTTTTTTTTAAAAATGATTGATGTTTGATATTTTTGCACGCATTGGTCACGTAGTTAAAAATGTAAATTTTTATTTTTTAGTTCTTTTAGTATAAAAGTATGAAACTATCTAATCATGTGTCCGCTATCTAATCATGTGTTTGCTCTTATTAGTTTTTGTAATAGATCTAATTTCTTTCTTTTGTTTCTAAACTGGAAGAAGTTGTTAAATTTGTATATCTACCCTGATATATGCAATCTTGATTTGGGTTTGAAAAATTGGGTTTCTTGTTGATCAGCTATTTAGAGGTAGTAGGGTTGTAATTTAGTTTCTCAAATAGATTTTGAAAGCTTCTAATTTATACATAAAGTATCCAAATTATTCAGTTTTAAGCAAAGAAACTTATCATGGTTATTGTTAAGATAAATTTATGATCCTGCTTAGCCCAACTCCTAACACCTTGAAATTTTAGGAGAATTGGTAATTTAACATGCTATCAAAACTTTGGTTGTGGGAGGAGAGTTCTGGTTATGGGAGGTCTTCGAACCGAGTCCCTCCTACCCCCAATATTCTCATTTATTGAAATATTGAAATTGTGTGCTATGCTGGGTCCAAAAAGGGACAAGATCCCCATCTAGTATTGAAAATCGAACTGATCGAATGCTACGGCACAACGTAGTAGTGATCCACTCTTTGACCCAAATAATGGGTCTTCTAATGAGGAGGGATGTTAAGATTAATATATGATTCTGATAAGGCCAATTCCTAATACCCTGAGATTTTGGAAAAACTGATAACTTAACAGTTATGGATATAGACTGGTTTCTTCGAGTTGAATCTCTTAACCTTTTAATGGATTAAGAGAACCATATTGCAATTTCGAGTAATAAGTGATTAGTCTTATGCCAAGTAGATTAGACAATTTATTTAAGCTTTAGCCATCTCAATATTGGTCTGCAAATCGATGTAGTGCAAATCAATGTAGTGCAAATCAATATATATAGAGCTTTATCATGCAAGTCACAGAAAGGCGCTCAACTCGATTTATTCGAGTTTACTTTATTGTTTGGATTTTTAACTATATGCATATGTTATGGTAATGTGATTCCTATGTAGGTAGGAGTAGTTTTTTTATGTGAAAATCTATATTACGAATAAACGTGTGCTAAGGTTCTTAATTATAATAGGTTTGATATACTGGTTTTGTAATTTGTATAATTAATTAACGTGCTAGTACCAGTATTGACGATCGAAAGAAACATTTGCGTTCGTGTTTGATTTAAGATTTTTTTTCAAGGTCATGCTTGTCTTGATAATGATAATAAATAGGAGGATATATTGTTATCCGATGATTGGAACTTGTTAAAGAATCTCTTTATAGAAAATAAAGACCTTTACATTAGTTAAAAAATCCTTCGCTTGTCATAAGTTAACAATTATATCAGGGAATTTGCATTATTTCTAGGCTTACAAACTTGTAAATTTTCCCCTACAATGAAGCAATCACATTTAGAATTTGCATTCGCCAAGTTTGCTCAAGCTAGCACCAGATAACAAAAAGTGGTACTGTTGATTACAAGAAAATTGGAGCCAGTTGTACATGCTTGTGATCATCGCATGTATTAGTATGTTATCGAGTGACGAAAAAAGCAACCACATTTTGCAAAATTTTGACAAGATCTCAATCAACATGCACTATCAAGTTTTCCGTCATGCTGTTCTAATTTTCAAGAAATCGAGAAGCATAAAATTTATTCCATGTATCCGATAGCCCCATGTATCAACCTGATATGGTAATAGGTGCCCTCTTTGTCCCCAATTAGTTGTCATGTTTTGACTTTCAATGATCGATCAAATCGATCAAATTTTTTTATCAAAGACTAAAAACTATTCTTTTATCTTTGTAAAAAAAAGTGAAAATTACAATTTAAAATTGCCTAAATGCACTTTTAAGTGTTCTTTTTGTAAAAAAAATCATTTTGAACATTCAAAAGTTAAACATGACAACTAATTAGGGATGAAGATAGTATGAATAAAGAGCATGTGTAGATTTACAAAATAAAATCTAGTATTTATTAAAAATTCAATTGTCAATATATTTTTATGATTATCCTCGTTAACCTGACCAATTACTAAATTTATTTCTTTTTATGGCTTAGTATTCATATAAATTAAAATATATATTTAAAATGGAGAAATAATTAAATAATGTATACATTTAAAATATATACTATTTCTTGGGTTTTAAACCTCCCTTTACGTTGTTAGGTTTGTTAGGTTTTGAGAGAGAAAGAAGAAGAAGAAGATCAAGAAGGTGGTAGATAAAGATAACTTTGTGAAGATAAAATATATATATTGGTTCAAGAAAAAAAAATGTAAAAGGATCCAAATAGGATCATCAACAACACAAATGGATGATACTAGTAAAACTAAGAAATGAGCACAATGATAAGAAGCCCCAGATATGAGTTCCATCATAATCATAAAACATCTACACTAATCCAAGATTCAGACTCTGTAGTCCATAACTTCTTCATAACATGAACAACAAATTACACTGATGAGTCTCTTAAAAGAACAAGGTCTGGGAGTGTTTACGTGACCACAGTGGTTGATCTTGTGCCATCGTATGAGCCTGTGGAGATCATGATTGATGCTTTGGGAATTGAAGTTGATTCTGGTGGGAAGTCATATTCTATTTCTTGTGTTGTGTGGGACGATACAGAATAGAATTGTTACTTATTATATAATTATATAATTATATATTTGGCTTGTAAGTTTTTACCTTTCACTTGAAAGGGTTTTTCTTGCTTTAAGCACTTAGGATTTTATTTTATTTTTCAAGTTGGATCAGGTTTTGATGGGTTTCCTAGTTGGGTTCAGGTATTAGCTAAATTCCTATCTGATATTGAATTTATTTTAGATTCCTATCTGAATAAGGGTTGAATAAGTTTATTTATGTTGCCTATAAATACTCTTGTCTTGTAATATTTTGGGGGACGTTATTGATAATAAAATTTTGGCTATTTGCTAACTTTGAGAATCGAATTCAGGAGTGAATTCAGAGTTTGAGTTTTGTTTCTCCACTCGGAGATTTAGAGTTAGAGTTTTGTTTCTCCTTCCTCGGAGATTCAGAGTTTTGAGATTTGTTTCTCCATCTTTGGAGATTCAGAGTTTACTTTATATCTATCATTATTACATATTATCATAAACACATCACGTCCCGTATCAATTTGGTATCAAGAGCCAAGGTTTCTCCATCAATTTCTTAATTGTTGGGAGATCTAGGGTTTTCACAAAAAAAAAGTTACTGTTCACGGTACAGTTCACCGGCACTGTTCATAGCACTGTTGCGCGTTGATGGCATGGGATGAAGATTTAAAACCTGAAGGATCATATGGAGATTTCTTGAAGTTGTCTCTTAAAAATATTACTGAGCAAATTGGTTATATGGCAGAGCAATAAACAAAAAACACAAAAGAACAAGTAGAGATCAAGGCAAGTTTACGAGCTACAAACGAGAGGATCGATGGTTTACAAGCTACGAACGAGAGGATTGAAAGGGTTATTATTACGGCAGAAAATACACCTCCTCGCACAGGCTTTATAAGAAACCCTCCACCCACTAACAACAACGATGATGATAAAAGCTTGAAGTAGGATGTACCAGAATTTAGTGGAGCAGGTGATGCTGAGGATTTCTTAGAATGGGTAAGACAGATGGAAAAAATCTTTGACTATAAAGGTTTTGATGATCAGAAGTCTTCTAAAATTGCCAACATGAAGCTAACAAGATATGCATCTGTATAGTTTGACAATTTGAAGACGAAGCTCATGAGGGAAGATGGTCCTAGAATCACAACTTGGACTGAGATGAAACGGCAATTAAAGAATCTTTTTGTTCCACGAGAGTACCTACAAGATAATTACTTGAAGTTGAATCAACTCCAACAACGAAACCTTAGTGTGACTGAATACACTACATAATTTGAGAGGTTGTGTATCTTATGTGACTTGAAAGAAGAAGAAGAGATGAAAATTGGTCGTTATATCAATGGATTGAATTCTTCTATTGGCAATAAGGTCGAACTTATTCCTTACACGTTCTTTGATGATGTGACAAAGCTGGCTCTTCGAATTGAGAAGCAAGAGAAAGAAAAAGCAAAACCAGTTTACAAAGGATTCTCTAAGACGTCTTTCAAGGGTGAAAATTCTGGCGTTTATAAGAGTACTTTTTATAGTGGGGGCAATGCATTCTCAAAGGAAGATAAACCAAAAGGAAAGATCCAAATGAGTCCTGAGCAAGCCGTGCTAGCAAAGAAAAGGTGTTTTAGCTGTCAATTCTTAGGACACCTTGCAAAGGACTGTACGAATAAAGTTACCCTTTCTAGGAAAGAGTACATGTTGTTGACAGCTTATGAGGAACAAGAAGAATGAGAAAGAACTCTTTCTGCTCAACAGGGACAAGAGTATGATGATGAAGATGAAACAAATTTTGAGTACGATGATTGTGAGAGATGGGATGATCTAAACCACGAGTCTATTGAGCCGGAGGAAGAGGAGAACAACATTGGCCTCTTGAGAAGACTTCTTAGAACTGATTGCACACCCGTAGAAGAAAAAGAACAAAGGGAGAACTTATTCCATACAAGAGCTGCAGTTGGAGATCGAACTTGTAATGTGATTGTGGACACTTGTTCTTGTGTAAACGTGACATCCTCTAAGATGGTGAATGCACTAAAACTTCCAACCCAGGACCATCCTAAACCTTATAAGTTGAATTGGTTGAATGACAACGAACCAATCAGAGTCAAGAAGCAAGCACTTGTGACTTTTTCAATAGGAAATTACAGAGACGAACTATGGTGTGATGTGGTTCCTATGACAGCTTGTTCACTTTTGTTAGGACGTCCATGGCAATTTGATAGAGAAGTCATGTTTCATGGTAAAAAGAATGAATACTCAGTTTTGTGCGGGAAAAAAAGATTTAAACTGAAACCACTTCCTCCTAAAGTGGTTCATGAACCTGTGAAGGACAATATGTTGATTACTGCTGCTGAGTTTGAAAAGGATATAGAAGATGGTGCAATTGGGTATGTCTTATACATTCGTGAAGTTGAAAAGGATTCGCCTCATATTGAAGACCTAGAACTAAGTAAGCTGATGGATGAATTTGCAGATGTTTTTCCTAATGAGCTGCCTATGGGATTACCTCCACGTAGAGGAATTGGGCACGACATAGACCTTGTCCCTGGGGCTCCATTACCCAACAAGGAAGCTTATAGGTGTAATCCTTTAAAGTCAAAAGAGTTGCAAAAACAAGTTCAGGAGTTGATCGATAAGGGTTATGTACGAGAAAGTAAAAGTCCTTGTGCTGTACCCGCGTTACTAGTTCCGAAAAAAGATGGTACTTGGAGGATGTGTATCGATAGTAGGGCAATCAACAATATCACCACTAAATATCGCTTTCCTATGCCTCTCTTGGATGACATGCTTGATGAACTACATGGGTCAACTATTTTCTCCAAGATTGACCTGAGGAGTGGATATCACCAAAGGAGAATTCGAGATGGGGATGAATGGAAAACTGCTTTCAAGACCAAGCAAGGACTTTACGAGTGGATGGTTTTACCATTTGGCCTCTGCAATGCACCTAGTTCCTTTATGAGATTGATGAATGAGGTATTACGACCTTTCCTAAATTCTTTTGTCATTGTCTACTTGGATGATATACTTGTGTATAGTGTTAGTAGAGAACAACATTTAGAACACTTGCGAAAAGTTTTTATGGTTCTTCGAGAAGAAAAATTGTTTGGGAAGATGGAGAAATGTACTTTTCTAGTACCTAGTCTTACTTTTCTTGGTTTTATTGTGGCTGGGGATGGCGTGAGAGTGGATCCATCTAAGGTAGATGCTATTTCTACTTGGCCTACGCCTAAAAATGCTCATGATGTTCGAAGTTTTCACGGCTTGGCCTCATTTTATAGAAGGTTCATTCGAAATTTCAGCACCGTGACTGCACCACTTACTGAGCTGATGAAGAAAAAAGAATTTGAGTGGAATTCTAGTGCAAATAATGCATTTGAGGAAATTAAGAATCTTCTTTGCAAGACACCTGTACTTGCTTTACCGGACTTTAACAAAGTATTTGAAGTAGAGACTGATGCTAGTGGATTTGGTATAGGTGTTGTTCTTTTGCAAGAAAGAAGGCCTATTGCATTCTTTAGTGAGAAGTTAAATGGTGCTAAACTTAATTACTCGACATATGATAAGGAGTTTTACGCGATTTTACGTGCTGTGGCTCATTGGTCACATTATTTGCGTCCTTCACCATTTGTTTTACATTCCGATCATGAGAATTTGAAGCACATTCATGGGCAACAGAAGTTAAGTGTAAGACATGAAAAATGGGTTGAATTTCTGCAATCCTTTACATTTTCTTCCAAGTATAAGGATGGGAAAAGTAATGTTGTTGCAGATGCCTTATCTCGAAGACATTTTATGCTTACAATTTTGGATGCAAGAATTTTGGGATTTGAATATTTGAATGAGTTGTATGTGACTGACCCTGATTTCTCTTCTATTTTTGCGTCGCCGACTGATTCGTATGTGCTACAAGATGGTTTTCTTTTTAGAGGAAACAAACTGTGTGTACCGAAGTGTGGAGTTAGAGAATTATTAATTCGAGAAGTACGTGGTGGTGGTATTGCTGGTCATTTTGGAATACACAAAACATGCGACTTACTTTCTGAGCACTTCTATTGGCCTAAGATGTTAAGAGATGTTCAAGCTGTTTTGGAGAGATGTGCCACATGCCAAAAGGCAAAAAGTCACTTTCATAAGGGTTTGTACACTCCCCTCCCCGTTCCTATTGCACCATGGGATAGTGTGAGCATGGATTTCATTGTTGGATTACCCCATACTGCTAGGGGTAAGGATTCTATTATGGTTGTAGTGGACAGATTTTCAAAAATGGATCATTTTGTTTCTTGCCATAAAACGGATGATGCTAGTCGTATTGTAGATTTGTACTTCAAAGAGATTGTGAGATTGCATGGAATTCCTAAAAGTATATTTTCGGATAGGGATACTAAATTTTTGAGCTATTTTTGGAACACCCTATAGAAATTTGTAGGAACAAAGTTACTATTTAGTACTTCACATCATCCACAGACAGATGGTCAAACCGAGGTTACTAATAGAACTTTGGGAACATTGTTAAGAGGGCTGGTGAGTAAAACTACAAAGGACTGGGACATCAAATTGGCACATGCTGAATTCGCATATAACAGGACATCCTCATCTACAACAGGATTGTCACCATTTGAGATAATATATGACATAAATCCATATGTTCCTGTTGATTTAATTCCTATTGCAAAAAAAGATATCCCGAATTTTGATGCTAAGAAACGTCAAGAAGCCTTCTTTAGAACTTGTGATCAAGTTAAAATGCAAAATGAAAAGATGAACACTAGATACAAGGAACGTGCCAATAAGAAGAGACAACAAGTTGTGTTCAATCCTGGCGATTTGGTTTGGCTTAATCTAAGAAAGGAGAGGTTTCTTGACATGAGGAAAAATAAGTTAATGCCTAGAGCTGATGGACCTTTCAAGGTAATAGAGAGATACGGAGATAGTGCCTACAAAATTGAGCTCCCTGATTCGTATGGAGGAGTAAGTTCTACATTCAATGTTGGTGATTTAGCTCCGTACATCGATGATGCGAATTTGAGGACAAATTCTTTTCAAGAAGGGGAGAATGATGAGTCTCTTAAAAGAATAAGGTCTGGGAGTGTTTACGTGACCACGGTGGTTGATCTTGTGCCATCGTATGAGCCTGTGGAGATCATGATTGATGCTTTGGGATTTGAAGTTGATTCTGGTGGGAAGTCATATTCTATTTCTTGTGTCGTGTGGGACGATACAGAATAGAATTGTTACTTATTATATAATTAAATAATTATATATTTGGCTTGCAAGTTTTTACCTTTCACTTGAAAGGTTTTTCTTGCCTTTAGCACTTAGGATTTTATTTTATTTTTCAATAGGATCAGGTTTTGATGGCTGATGGGTTTCCTAGTTGGGTTCAGGTATTAGCTAAATTCCTAGCTGATATTGAATTTATTTTAGATTCTTATATGAATAAGGGTTGAATAAGGTTATTTATGTTGCCTATAAATACTCTTGTCTTGTAATATTTTGGGGGACGTTATTGATAATAAAATTTTGGCTATTTGCTAACTTTGAGAATCGAATTCAGAGTTTGAGTTTTGTTTCTCCATTAGGAGATTCAGCGTTAGAGTTTTGTTTCTCCTTCCTCGGAGATTCAGAGTTTTGAGATTTGTTTCTCCATCTTTGGAGATTCAGAGTTTACTTTATATCTATCATTATTACATATTATCATAAACACATCACGTCCCATATCATACACTCACACAAACCGGAAACCGTGAATGTGACTTAAATGTAAAGAATCAAAAAGTTAACCACGGTCCACAAATTACGAAACAAACAATATAAAAAACAGATTCAAAATCTACATTTGAATATCTATTTTATAATAATTGTTCATTTGCACATGTGACATCATTAGTTTTTCACAAATAGTAATTCCAAAAGGGGTAGTGGGATGATTAATTACTCCTAAACCTCAAGTAATATTCCATTACATCCCATACATCCATCTAAACTCTCCATTAAATCTTCCAAAAGGTGGGATCCTTTATCTCATTTTAACATCCTCCTAAATCCCCTATTAAATCCCAACACCAACATCCCTCCCGATCTTCTTTACTTCCTTCTTTCTTTCCTACACTTCTTTCTTTGTTTCCTCCACATCTTCAACCATCTTCTTCATCTGCATATAATTCCCAAAATTTTCTATTTTTTCATTTTGTGCAACTATCTTTTTGTCCACCTTCTTAATCAAACCTTTCTTTGATTCGTTCATTTCATCAATCAAATATTCCTTCAAGGTGAGTACACCTACCTAAACAATTGTTTTTGCTACTCCACTCAATATCAAATAAATTCCGAATAATCTTATCGCGAGATTCTAACCCAAAAAAATACAAGATAATATTCAGAAAACATGAAAATATCAAGAAAGTATTTCAATAAAGAGAGTTTTAAATCAAAAGCTTTGAAGTATGTGACATTAATGATAAACAAAAATACCTTATATATCAATGTTAACATTTTTGAATATATATATATATATATGTAATTTTTAAATGCAACAGTACTATGACGTGCATGTGTGTATATAAATTTTATTTTATTTTTATATTTTCACATGTATTGTCACCAGCACCACCACTGGTGTTGCATCATCATTCTCCAACATTCCCAAATTATGCCAAATAAACCAACAACAACAACAACAAGCACACTAGAATAATCTACAACTAGCAATAAAATATAATTTTTACTAAATTAAATCATTGCAGATTGCAAATAATAAACATTTACAACTAATCAAGTTATATTTTACTTGGTCTCTTTCACAGTCTCCTTAGTCTCTTCCACAGCCTCTTAGTCTTCTCCACAGCCTCCACAATGTTCTTCAACAACTCCATCTCAGAGACATCCTCCTCACCATCCAAATACATTTGCGCCTTTTTTACTCCAACCCACCCTGTAGTTATTACTCCATTTATCGCCAAATAAACACCAAATGACCTGAACAAAAAGAAAAAACATACAAAAAATCAAGAAAATATAAAAGTTTCATTTGTGTGTGTTTTACCTGTTCAACATAATCAAGAATAGCATGAATACGATAAAATGTGGATTTTGGAGGGGTTGGGAAACATAACAAAAAATCAAGAAAATATAAAAATTTCATGTGTGTGTGTTTTACTTGTTCAACATAATCGAGAGTAGCATGAATACGATAAATGTGGGTTTTGGAGGGGTAGGGAAACATAACAACAAATCAAGAAAATAAAAAAGTTTCATCATCAACAACAGATTTTTGCTTGCTTATAAGAATTTCAAGCAACCTCAACACCACACCAACATCCCTCCCGATCTTCTTCACTTCATTCTTTGTTTTCTTCATTTCTTTCTTGGTTTCCTCCACAACTTCAATCATCTTCTTCATTCCCTGTAAATCATCCCCAAAATTTTCTATTTTCTCATTTTGTGTATCCATCTTATTGTCTACCTTTGTAATCAAATCTCTCTTTGATTCTTTCACCTCACCAAGCAAATACTTCTTCACGGTGAGGCCGCCTACCCAAGCAGCTATTGAGACTCCGCTCAATACTAAATAAATTCCGAACATTCTTATCGTAGGATTTTAACAAAAAAAACACAAGAAAATATATATAAAATATTTCAAAAATCAAGAAAAGAAAAATGAGAAAACAATTACTTTTTCAAGCTCATCTATCAGCTTTGTGTAATCAAATGTGGGTTCTCATTTTGGAGGGAGGGGTAGGTGGGTGGGGGTGTTTCAGTTTGAGGTTTTGTGGGTTTTGGAAAGGTGGGTGAGGGTGTTTCATTAGTTTTTTTAGGAGGAATTGGGTGGGTTTTGGAGTGGTGGAGTAAAGACCACTCCACCTGATCGTATGAAACTGGCATGCATCCTGGCTCCCGAGACTCTTTCATAGGAAGGGCGAGAGGGGGAGGGTTAATACAGTTAGGGTTTTGGTTCCGGCAGTCGGTGGTGGCAGCGAGTGACCGGAATATTTGTCTAAACATTTTTAGAGTGAAAGAAAGAAGACGGTAAGAAGATGAAGAGGGAATGTAGGAGTATTTGATGTATTTTTATCCCAAGAGTCCCGACATTTTTGACTTTTCAAGTTCAATTTTTTATTCTTCTACAATTTTTTTTGAGTTTTTTATATTACTAATTGTTTTGTTTCATGTACTTATTTTCATGGAATAAAAACATTTTTATCTAAAGTAATAGTGTTGTTTGATTTTAGTTATCAAATTGATTTTAATTTAAAATTAGTAATTAATTTTATAATTTTTTAAGAGCTTATTGCGATTGTATTCATAAATTTGTAAAAAATATGATTTAATAATCATATTTTCCATAATCATAATTTCATTTTCACATTCGTTTTGCATCGTTCTATTTGTTGCGCTCGTTCATCTCGAACAAAATAGTTAAGTGTTTTAAATTTTTTATTTTACATTAGAAACATAATTTGTTTTGATTTTTATTTAAAATACATTAACCCTTTTTATATAAAAAAAATTCTTACAAAATTTAATTTAACTAAATAAAGGTATGATGTAACTGTAAATTTATACTCTTCTAGTAATAATCTTATGCAAATGAAATATTGATATAATTTCTTGAAGTAGACATAGTGTTGATGAGTGGATTATGTAACAACTTATGAGAGGTTTACGATGAGTTGTAAAGGCTAACGATCAACTATTCTATGTAGAATTAGGCTTGTGTTTGTGGGTAAGTTGTGCTCACTACGCCATAGATGGCCTATAGCAACCTTTTGGCATGGGTGTTACCACTATGGGTGTCACCATAGCTATGAAAATTTTGACCTATCGCAACCTTTTGATTGTGGTGTTACCATAGGTACAAAAGTATGTTACTTTAGTTATAAAAGGTGTTACAGTGGGCTAACACCATGAGGTGTGTTACCATAGAGTATTAATTAACAAAAATTTTATTAAATTTAAAATTAATGATTTAATAATTATTTGATTTTAAAATAATTAATGTTAACAAAATCGTTGAAGCTAAAAAAGGTGTTACACAATGCAACACATAAGATTATGTTAGCATAGACAATTAATAAATAAAATTTTAACTTTACTCAAAATTAAGGATTGAATAATTATATAACTTTACCCCAATGATAATTCTTTTTTATAAAATTATTGTTTCGACATTCCAAACGTACGAATGCTAAGATCTAACGATTTAGTGTTGTGGTAATTTTTTAAATAATTCCTAAATATGTTATAAAAATATATAAAATTGCAATACATTTAATCTTTTTTTCACTTTAAAATTTGTCAAATAATATATTTTAAATTGAAATTATTTTTACATATATTTTGTATAAGTATCTATCATAATCTTATTTTTTTTAAAGTTTAAAAATTTTTAAAATTAAAAATTAGATTAATAGAATATACCAGTAGACAACACACATATAGACAGCACAAAACGAAATTTTGGGCGGAAAGTTTCCCCCCTTTACAAAATTTTCAGACACTGCTTTCCCTCTCAACCAAATTTTCGGACCCTACTTTTCCCAAGAACGCTTCTCTCTCTCGACATTCTCTCTCTCTCTCTCTCTCTCTCAAAACTCTCTCCACGAACTCTTTCCACAAATCGATTTACAAACTCTACACCTCCAATTGGTAATTGAATATTCACTTCTTCTTTATGATTAATTAGATACTCGACTCATCTCTATTTTTTTTTTTGAAATTGCAGGCAATTATGGCTTCATCTTTAACTTATTTAGGTAATTCATCTTTAACTTATTCTAGTTTTTGAAGTGTTTCTATTTGTATGATTCTGCAAGTGGAGAATTTAGTTTTTGTCAAATTAATATGGTAAATTTGCATTGTGGCAGGGTTTGAGTTTGTGAATCTTGTTCAACTTTGGGAGGTAAATCTGAGATAAGTGGAGTGAGTGATTGAGGAAGGAAAAGAGGTATTTAGTTGTCAATTTATATGTATACTATTATCTTGATTTTTTATTTGATTTTGTATAGGACGTTTATTGGCTCGTGCTTGGTACTATCGTAGTATACATAAGAATAACAATTAAATAAGCGAGTGAATCATTAATCTTACAACATAAAACATAAGATCAATGATCATATAATTAATTTATCATACCTTTAATATGCAAATGTATCACATATTTTGGAAAAAAATAACAATTTATTCATATTTAGAATATGCCCATGCCTTGCATGAACTAAAAGAACCGGTTATTATTAATAAATCCATCCATCCATCCATCTATTACTATATATTATACATCAACACAAGGGTAAAATGTTCCATTTTAATGGTAGTGAAATTACTGTTTTACCCTTATTTGTTGAAAATTAACAAAAGTACCACCCTTTTAATATTTGTGTAAAAATTAGTTGAAAATATGTTAGTGTTGAGAATCGAACCCCTAACCTTCCACTCTTCAACTCATGTCTTTACCATTATGCTACAACTAATTTTGATTATATTTTAAAAATCTTATTAGATAAACCCCTTTATCTCCCTTTGTCCCATTTTTTTTATTTCAACTATATATTAAATCTCAATAAAAGTGCGAAAAGTGCCAATAAAATGATTATAAAAACTATTTCACCCTCTTTTTTTTTTTTGGAAATAACAATTATGCCGTCCCTTTATAATTCATGTAAAAAATGAAAGAATTTGGGTTAGCTTTTGGAGACTAGCCACCAATCTCGTTTTAAGAGGTTCATGATACAACCACTATATTACATTACTTTTCGAGTTTCCTTAAAAATCTTATAAGATATCAAGCCATTTTCACTTAACTTTTATTTTTTGTTTTCACTTTTGTGTATATAAAATGTTAGTTTATATTATTTATATTATTTCATTTTTTCAGTTTTCGTAGTTTTATTAATTTATATACTCGATCGTCTTATAAATTTTAATAAACCTGTATATTTTCGACTAAAATATATATTAAATATGTTATTTATAATTCATATATTTATATTATATTCTATCTCTGATCATACTTAATTTGAATTAGTTGATAATGGATACCTAAAAAATAATACTGTAATTTGATCTAATATAAGGAATATAGTATATGCAATGTATTTCATTATTCATTATTTCTATCATTCTAAATTAAGAAAATTAGGTTTAATATTATTCAATAATCATGTTTACATATTCATCACATTCATTTTTTAATAATTTTCTTTTCAGAATGTACACATCAGTTGTTTATATTTTCTAAAATAATCTACATTCTCTTTGTCATTTTAAATGATTAACATGTAAAATAAAATGTTAAAATAAAATTCTTGGTTATACATGAATGTTACTAAGTCTGGATTTAAAAAATTCAAAAACATTTATCTCTATGTATATATTAAAGTATTGAAATAAAATAAAATTTAGTTGGAAAGAAGTTTTTTTTAGTTAACCATATATCTTCAAATTTACATTTATCCTGAATGAATGTGATTGTTTAGCGAAATATTACATAATAATTAATCTCCTTTTGCATATAATATTAAAAATATTACTAACATAATATGAGGTTGATCTGATGTAGAATGATATAAACTATAATTTTATTATTTGTTTACATGCCATTTTTTTTTCAAATTCTTTTTCGCAACCTCGGTCTATTTCCTATAAGAATTTTGTTTTTGTATGTTCATGATGTGAGAATATTGCATTATATACTTGCAATAGAGATGACATTAACATATTTTAAAGGAAGCAAAATCTTATAAAATAAATCACGCCATATTCACTTAACATTTTTTAATGAGTATGCTACTACTTGCGGCTAATGGATGGTTGTAATTGTGTTGATATATATGGAAAGCAAAATCTATCAGTATGGAAAGATAAAGATTATCATCTTAATCTCTCAAATTATAATTACGATCCCCGTTCATAACTCAAAATTGTACATCATACTCAACATTATTATTAATTGGCGCTAGAAGGAGGGCAGTCATCATATTGGGAGAAAGATGACAAACTCGAACAAGAAGATGAACAGAGGGCACAACAACGGGGAGACCCCGGGATCATATAGGATACCCAAAGGCGATTCCCCCGGAAGCAAGGACAATGATGGGTCCAAGAAGGTGTCAGCAGTGCAAGAAAGGATGACTAGAGTGAAGAAGCAATATAGCTCAAAGGGCGCAAAAAAGGAATTCCAGGAAGGGGCGAAGACCTATCAGGAGGAGAACAGTAAGGGCCTCACCAAAAAACTCTTGGATGAATTTGATGATGTTGTTACGGATCAAACAAACCCTTACTTCTATGAAGATCTTGAGCGGGAGGAGGATGTAGAGGCTACTAAAACAAAGGAGGGTTGCATAATGAGGCTGCCTCATCTAAGGCGAGGTCAGTTATTGTGTTTGATCGTCTTGGAAAGAAGTTAACTGAGCATGATCTCCGCCTCAAGTTTGGAAAATTCACAGCTAACAAGAAGGATAAACGATCCCAGACTTTGAGCCAAGGTTCGGAACGACCCCCCTTTCCTCATCGAGAGCGCAAGTGGTCCCATCGTCATAACAATGTGTATATAGAGTCCTTATTGGCATTTATTATTAACACATATTACTACTCATATTACAATTTAATAATTACGAGTTTTTAGTCCAAAAATTATTAAACCAACCGCTACCTTCTTCTTTTAAACAAAATTAGAGGCATTCACATAGAGGCCCGTGCCTTGCACGGGCTGTTACGCTAGTTATATATATTATAGGCCAACAAGGTGTTTCAAGTGTATTTAGTAAATTACAAGTATACCCTTTACTATATTTAAATATAAAAAATGTTTTTCATGGGAATTGAACTCATGACCTTTAAGATGCAAGTGTCTTCCATTATACTTATTATAAGCCAACAAGGTTTTTCAAGCTATTTAGTAAATTACACATTTACCCCTCTATTTAATAAATTACACATTTACCCCTCTATTATATTAATGTATAAAAAAATGTTGGCCATGAGAATTGAACCCATGTCCTCCAAGTTTTAGGAATGAATTATGTACCCATCTCCAACCGCTATACCAAAGAGATTTATAATGACATTCTAAAAATCCTTAACTACATGCACAAATGCAGAAAGAACTCACATGCTATTATAAGCCAATAAGGTTTTTCAAGCTATTTAGTAAATTACACATTTACCCCTCTATTTAGTAAATTACACATTTACCCCTCTATTATATTAATGTATAAAAAAATGTTGGCCATGAGATTTGAACCCATGTCCTCCAAGATTTAAGAATGAATTATGTACCCACCTCCAACCGCTATACCAAAGAGATTTATAATGACATTCTAAAATTCATTAACTACATGCACAAATGCACAAAGAACTCACATGCTTTATTCTATTCCATATTAATTTTAAGATTTAATCAAGTTAAAATAATCAAATATTATTCCATTGCTAATAATTAAAAATTTTATTAAAAAAATTATTTTGTTTATCAATTATGTTTAATATAGGCCAACATGATTTTTTGACCAATTATATAAAAAGACTATCCTTTATATTAATTTAAAACATGATTTTGTGATCAATTAAATTATTTTAATAGGAGATATAAATATTGTATTGATTGTCAATTAAATAAAAAAAGCGTTATTGGGTTAGAACAAAAATATTATAAACTATATTATAGATGTAGTACAAATAATTATAATATTAATATGTATAGCTATGTTGATGTAATATAGATATTTTAGCAATTACCCGAAAATCGGATTTACTGTAAGAGGACAAAAAATGAGATAAACGAGTTATCGAAGGTGTGCTAAGAAATGTGATTGTAATTCGGTGGCAAACCTGTTCGCAAGTTATAGAGTAGCGATCGATCTGGTGACATGAGGGAAGGACTGTGTGACTGTGATAATGTTGGTGTAGAAGACGGTGTAAATAAAATCATCGAAATAGCAGAGGTAGTAGTGTAAAGGTGGAGATGTAGATTATATTTGTGCACCATCACTTACACCACCAAACTCAAAATAGAATCATAAAAAATTCAACTTGAATCACCAAAATTTGAATCCAAATTATACAAAAAATTATAAACAAAAATTATTAAATATTTCCAGTTCTAAAATTTTGATAGTGCTTGAAGGTGTTAGTGATGGCGTTAACGGTGGTAAAGTGGGTGAAAACGACATTAATGGGGATTTATATACTCATTTCTATTTCGAGAGGAATAAAAATGAGATGAATGAGCTATCGAAAGTATGATCGGGAATGTGGATGAAACTCGGTGACAAAAGTGTTCGTAAGTTATTGCTATAATGATAATCGATTTGGTGACACGAATAAATGACCGAGTTATGATGGTCTGTATATGTGCGCGCACACACACATTATACATTTATGTATGTATGTATCATGAACGATGATGATGAAGAAGGAGATATACAAGTGGAGGATAGATAGTGATAACATGGGTGTATTGCCAAAAAAGGTGTAAAACGTTTCTAGAAATGTAAGAGACGGGAGGATAAAAGTGGAGATATAAAAATGTGCGGGTACATATAAATATATGTATAAATAAAAGAACGTGAGGTTAGTTCTCGGTTCTCAGTATAATATTAAAAGTTATCATTTGAGTACTTTCCAATATATATCTACATGTGAGTCTATTACCTTAAGGGTAGATTTTTAAAATGTATGCATTGTTTAGACTTTCTAAGTTATGTTTTTAAAATTATTTATAAAAATTCATATAAGGTTCTTAAATGTGAGTAAATTGTTACGATCATATATGTGTTTAAGCTAAAAAGTTCAAGCTTTTATCAATATTCATAAAAAATATATTTTGTCAAATGTATCACCCTAATAGCATAAAAAATTCCAAAATTACGAGTAATCTATTTCAAAAATCAAAACAACTAAATTCAAAAATTACAAGTCATCTATTTCAAAAATCAAAACAACTAAATTATACGAATTTAAATGGTGCCCGTGCTTCGCACGGGCTATCATGCTAGTTACATATATTATAGGCCAACAAGGTGTTTCAAGTGTATTTAGTAAATTACAAGTATACCCTTTACTATATTTAAATATAAAAAAATGTTTTTCATGGGAATTGAACTCATGACCTTTAAGATGCAAGTGTCTTATGCTCACATACACAACCATTACACCACATCAAAGTTTTTGATACATTTTTGAAAATCATCAATCACATGTACATAAAAGCCACTTCCTATAATTTTTTAATATATTTTTAAAATTTACTTAAGTTAAATTGAACTCCTGACCTTAAAGATACATGTGGTTCATGTTCACATACGCAACCACTAGAACACATCAAATTTTTGCTACCTTTTTTAAAATCATCGATCATTTGTACATAAAAAGCCACTTCTTATAATTTTTTAATATTTTTTTTGAGATTTACTTAAGTTAAATTGAACTCATGATCTTCAAGATACAAGTAGGGTTCTAAAAATCACCGAGTCAGCCGAGTACTCATTCCGAGTACTGTTTTTAATCCCTCGTCCGATTCGAGTTCCGAGTTTCGGAGTCAAATCGAATTACAATTACTCGCATTTTAATGTTTATCTATTGCTTTTAATATTATTAAATAATTATTATCAATATATATAACATATTTCAGTTAAATTCTAAATTTTAACACATGTACATCCCTCCACTTATTATGTAGAAAAGATTTGGGCTGTCTATGTCTGTCTGTGCTGTGTGCTTAACAAATAGGCCAATGGATTCACTTAGTAGGAATACTAAACCTTTGTGCTTTTGTAGGAAGAGGTTGCCAGAGAATTTGATGTACCAGTTCAATTACAGCGGTACTTGATTTGGGCAAAGCGGCAAAATCATACATACCGTCCGAATAAGTGTTTGACACCACGAGAGGAAGCACAAATATTTCTTGTAATTTATTATGTTATATTGGATGAGA
The DNA here is from genome assembly GCA_037693485.1 of Kitagawia praeruptora. Taxonomy (NCBI): domain Eukaryota; kingdom Viridiplantae; phylum Streptophyta; class Magnoliopsida; order Apiales; family Apiaceae; genus Kitagawia; species Kitagawia praeruptora. The sequence goes on from CM075351.1 coordinate 66,354,295, forward strand.
TTTTATGTATTGGAATGACGTTTGGATAGCATTTTTGTATTGGAATGTTTGACAATATTTTGAATGGGAACCTTTTTTCTAATGTCATGTGTTGCCTTTCTTTATTTAAAATGTTAGTAAAGAGCTGCAAAAATGTAGTCATTTGTTCTAGTATTAATCTTTATGTGTTGACAAAAGAATATCAAAGTGTTGGCAAAAAGTATAAAAACACCAAAGTGTTTCACAATTTGATGTTACGGTAGGACTAAAGAGGTGTTGGCATAGGTTTACGCCAACACTTTTAATAGTGTTACTACAAAGATAATGGTGTAGCCATAAATCTATACCAACATCTTATAAGGTGTAGCCATAGATCATAAAAGTGTTGGCATAGGGGTTTAAGCCTACACTTTTATCCATTGTTACCAAAAATCGAAAAAGTGTTAGCATAGACCCCTATGATAGCAGCCAATTTTGTAACACTCCCAAATTTGGTTAAAGTGTAGCCATAGCTGGTTTTAGGCACTTTTAGCAACACTTTTTGCCCTATAATCACACTTTTTTTTGGCGTAGCCGTAGGCCATATGTGGCGTAGTGTTATATTAAATTTATTTAATATGTGATTATTGGGATTTGATGCATTTACCTAAAATTGTTATCTACCACTGTGAAAAATCAATGTTTTTCCTAAAGCAATTTTTTTATATAAAAAAAAGTTGTTGAAAAATTGCTTTTAGATTACTAAGTTGTTTTAAACCAAATTTTCCAAAAAAAAAAAAAAAAACTAAGGTGTTTCAAGTGTATTTAGTAAATTACAAGCATACCCTTTACTATATTTAAATATAAAAAAATGTTCTTCATGGGAATTGAACTCATGACCTTTAAGATGCAAGTGTCTTATGTTCACATACAAAACCACTACACCACATCAAATTTTGTGATACATCTTTGAAAATCATCAATCACATGTACATAAAAAGCCACTTCCTACAATTTTTTAATATATTTTTAAAATTTACTTAAGTTAAATTGAACTCATGAACTTAAAGATACATGTGGTTCATGTTCACATACACAACCACTACAATACATCAAATTTTTGCTACCTTTTTTAAAATCGTGGATCACATGTACATAAAAAGCCACTTCTTATAATTTTTAATTTTTTTTTGAGATTTACTTAAGTTAAATTGAACTCATGACCTTCAAGATACAAGTAGGGTTCTAAAAATCACCGCCGAGTCAGCCGAGTACTCATTCCGAGTACTCGTTTTTAATCCCTCGTCCGATTCGAGTTCCGAGTTTCGGAATCAAATCGAATTACAATTACTCGTATTTTAATGTTTATCTATTGCTTTTAATATTATTAAACAACTATTATTTTATATATATATATATATATATATATATATATATATATATATATAACATATTGCAGTTAAATTCTAAATTTTAACACATGTACATTAAAATATGAGTAAAGTGCACTTTGTGTACCTGTACTTTGGACAAGACACCACTTGAAATACCACAATTCAAAAACTGCCACGGGTAATACCGAACAAAGTAACTTTTTACAGAGTGTGTACTATCGTCTATTTTTGTCTAACGGTGTCAAATGGCCAGGGGTAAAACAGACATTTGCACTAGCAGTTTGCGCGGGACAAAAGAAGTACGCGGGAATTACACCTATATATACAACATAGCAGGCCCCCTTTGTAATTGCAAACCCTAATTGATTCTATAACCTGAAAAATGGAGGCCAGACGTCGTACGGATGAAGAATCGATGCCATCTTAGACCTTGCTTGCTACTGCAACCAGATGAGTGTAATGAAGACTCAATGGTTTGGCCCAAATACAGGGAGGCGATTCAAGGCATGTCCAAACAACATTTGCGGCTACCAGGAATGGATTGATGAAGAACTTGGGCCTCACACTCTAGAGATTATTAAGGAGTTGCAGGAGTCTCGGCTGGAGAGTGATGAAAGGTATAAGCGCAGGATTGTTCGTATGAGGGAGAGGCATCAAGCTGAGATGTTACAGTTGAAGTCTAAGCAACAGTGTGTAGCTATTATTGGGATGTTTGTGCTTGTTAATTTGATGATGAATATGGATTTGAACACAATGAGGGATGACACCGAAGTTGAGGATGATGACTACGATTCTGTTGATGAGTGAAGCTTTGGTTAGGTTGTACTAGGACTGTTAGGTTTAATGAATGTCATTGTCTGTTTTATGCCAAAGGTTTGTTAGGATTGAAGCTTTGCTTAGTTTGTTCTAGGGCTGTTAAGTTTGTTGAATGTGGCTGTTCAATGTTAAGCTTGTTAAGCTTTGGTCTGTAATGGAACCATTTTTTTAAGTGCATTGTTGTTGTTTTTATGTACATTCTTTGCACATAAAATCCAAATCTAAGTGACAATAAACTTGGTAAATAAAAGACACTATGCTGTTAAAAGTTCTTACACATTGCACCTAATAATACCTAATGAAACCAAAGTTGTTAAATCAATACCAAAAGGTATCCTTCATTTCATTACAAGCTAAAAGGTTCTTACAAGGTTCGAAAGAAACCATCAAAAGAGACCATTAAAAGGTTCGAAAACAGACCATTAAAAGATACCATCAAAAGAGACCATTACAAGGTTCATAGAGATCATTACAGACCATCAAAAGAGACCATTACAAGGTTTATAGAGATCATTAGAGACCATTAAACACCATTACAAAGGTTCTTACAGACCATAATTCAAAATAACTCTAATGAGTTAAATAGATCACTGCTTCCAAATTGGCTTTTGTTTGAGCCTGCTTTCTCTTTTCTTTCTAGCAAGCTCCACGTTCTTCAAAGATATAACCTTGCTCTTGTCCTTAGTTGTAAAGCTCAGGGGCTGCACACCAAGAGGATTGTTGCTTGCTTCAGGATTGTTGGGTGTTTGAGAAGTGTTGGGGTTGGTAAACACCCCTCCATGGCTGCCTTCACCTAATGTTGTAGTTGTTCTTCCAGTGCCTATATTGGCTTGTTCAGGAGTTGTCAAATTCACTTTTGTTCCACTCTGATCCTCATCAGCCTTCTTGGTCTTTTTGTTCTTCTGCTTCTCACATCCATTAGCCCTATCATGTACCTGTCAACAAAAAAGCATATGCATTCAGTTATCAACTAACATAGAGAATTATGAGTGCAAGAAAAATCATAACCATACCCTAGCTGGACAAGTCCTTGTGTTGTGAGAATATTCAGTGCAATAACTGCACTTGATCTTGGTGTTCTGTCTTTTTAACCTAGTTGCACCAGGTGTTGTAACATCATTTGTCTAATTCCTATTTTTTTTTTGGCCTTCCTGTCTGCACCTTGACCACAGGAGGTTGTGGTCTGGGATACTCAGTCCTAAACCATTCTTCTTCACCACATATGGGTTCAAGGGTGTGGCTGTAGCAAGAAATAAAGGTGTCCTTTGAGTAGCATTCATGAAAAAATTCCTCATAGTTCTTTTTTGACCATGCAATGCAAGCACATGCATGGTAACAGGGTATTCCACTCAACTCCCACTTTTTGCATGCACACTTTTTAACATCCAGGTCGACCACCATCTGATACCCCCCTGCAGACATGGTGACCAAGTATTTTGCCCCCCAGACCAGATCACATGGCACCCTTTAGTCATTTCAACAGCCCTAATAGAAAACTCATACACATTAGACATGATTTTAATTCTAATGTAAAATAAAGAAAAAGACAGAATAATGTATGAAAAGGCTTACTTGTTTAATCTCCTCATAGCATTGGGACAGATAGGGTTCAAAGCATAACTGTTAATCATTTTGTCCCTTCTTTTTTGGATTCTTGTCATGACATCTATATGTATGGCTTGTAGCATAGACAGTATAGGTAGATCTCTATGCTTACCAATACTGCTGTTGAAGACCTCACATTGGTTATTCACAAACTGATTAAATTTTGCAGTCATCCTAAATGCACTTCTACTCCACTAACTCCTAGGTTTTTCAACCAACCAATCATAGCACTTCTTAGACAGCTGGGAAATAAATAACAAAGTTAGGAGAAGTTGTAATGTAAAATGCAAGTAGTACAATTTCAAAGTCTTTTAAAAAGAGATACCTTTCCCAATTCTTCCATGTGCTTATTGTAGGTGTAATCAGTGGTGGCCCTTGCTACTTTCCACAAGCACATCACTTAGTAGCTTTTGCAGTCTTTTAAGCAACCTTCTTCTTTGCTCTTTCCTTCTTGTAGTAAGCCACATCTTCATCTGTACTGTCCTCATTTGAAGAGTCAGAATGGAATGAATCATCACTAAGTTCATCATGTTGGTTTACCACATAGTCTTCATCTTCTTTGTCACTATCATTGTAGCTTGCATTCTCATAGTAGCCACCATCCTCATCAAACATTTCTCTAACAAAATCTCTATCATATTCAGCCTCAACAAATTCCAAGTATGGATCTTGTGATGGAATATAGCTCTGTGATGGAATTTGGCTTTCCTTAGCTAGAGGCTGGATTTCAACAGCAACCACTAACACCAATCTAGAAGGTGGCACCAGTTCATACATTTCCAAAACATCACTATCAGTTTCTAAGGTCCAAAGACCATTAATATATATTACAGTTAAATTCTAAATTTTAACACATGTACATTAAAATATGAATGAATGGATTTAATATATGAGAAAAAATTTGGAAAAATTGTCCGATTGTTCTCTGAGTACTCTCCGAGTTTTCGAGTACTCGTTTTTCCGGAACAAAACCGAGTCGAACCGAGTTCTGATTTTTACAACCTTATACAAGTGGCTTATGTTCACATACACAACCACTACACCCCATCCAATTTTTAGTACCTTTTTTTTATGATTTACTTAAATTAAAATTATCAAAATTGCAACCCTTTGAAAAACTTATAAATGTGTTATAGATTTTCGTATTATATAGTAATCTCTAAACTACTCACTTCATACATATCATTTTAATGATATGCAATATGTAATGTTATTTATGTTATTTAACATAAAATGACCACTATGCATCTATACAATTATATTAAAACCGAAATACTAAAAATTTTGGTGGTTTGATTTTCTGTACGGTTATCCTAATTATTAAAATAAATAATAATATACTATAACTGATATGGGCTAAAAGTAAGCCCTAAGGACACATTTAATGTTGTATTAATTAGACCTAGTATGGTCCAAATGTGGGGCCCACCTGATGGGCCCAATCCCTATTTATAATATTAATTTCGTAATTAATATTAAGGGTAGTAAAACAACTCAGCAAATAAGAGTCAAAAGAGGATATTACTTCTGCTTGACTTAGCCTCCAAGATACATATTCCAACATGGAAATTGACTCCTACAAGGAAGGAGTCTAGAACCTTCCTCAAGGCGGTGACTTGTCCACCAAGTCACTTAACCCTACTACGATTTTAGGGCTTCTCAGCCTATATAAAGGGTCTGACCCCTCATTCTCAGAACTACGTTTTATTGGCTTGATTCTCTAATACAGAGATACGTAGGCATTCTGTGAGGACCGTTTAGTCTCGAACGCAGAAGCAGCCATTAAAGCTCGAAGCTCACAAACCCTAGCCGTCATAATCATAACCTAGTTTTTATTCCACAACATTTGGCACCGTCTGTGGGAACGAAGACATTAACCATGGTAAATACACGAAGAACACCACCGAGCACCACCGAGCCAATCACTACCGAGGCTCTACCTCTAAGCTCTGCTCCGCCTGTCACTGAACAGATACCTGCGATCACTCAAACTCAGGTTTCTCAACCTCTAGGGACGAATCCCCATGCTGAGGGGACGTTGCCTTTGGTCATCCATCCGGGTCAAGGAACCAGCGCCCTCCAGACGCTGGTTTCTCCTCTAATTAATCCCAGTCACCCACCACCAGGGGTACAGATCCATACTACGGATCTTCCCGTGAATACCAACCCGATGTATGGTCTGCCTAACTACCCTCCAATTACTCAAGGTCCTGGACCTAGCGGCCATGCCTTGCAGATCCGAGATCGAGAGTATTTTGACTACTCTGGCCCCTATACCGACGAGACGTCGACTGATGATGATCGCGATGAAGCCCCAAGGAGGCGACGCGCTAGCAGAGAACGAAGAAGAAGAACTCAAACTACTCACGATGGACTCCTTTCAACAACTACTGAGAGGATTAAGGCTTATGAAGCCAAGATCTTAAGATTGAAGGAAGACATGGCCAGAGAACAAACCCGATCTAATCAGACTCGACCTCCTCCGACTTCAGGAGGGATTCCCTTCATAGATTTGGAAAGGTCTTCAAGGAGACGCCGAAGGGCTGAAGCCCCAACCAGAGGGACTACAAGGGTGGAACTCCCCAAGAGTAACCCCAAAGACTTGATGCCACAAGGAGATCTCGATGATCCGACCCCTCCTTTCACTGAGAAGGTGATGAACGCGTATATCTCCCGAAAGTTCAAGATGCCCACAATAAAAGCTTATGACAGAACGGGGGATCCCGCAACTCATGTAAGAACGTTTACGAGCGCATTGTTATTGCAGCCCGCTAACGATGCCCTTAAGTGTAGGGCGTTCCCCCAAACCCTGTCAGGCATGGCGCAACGTTGGTATAGCCGTCTACCTCCAAATTCAATTAGCTCTTTTAAGGAATTGAGTACCGCTTTTGTCAGTCAATTCATTAGCGGAAGAATTCATGAGAAAAGCTCTGCATCCCTTATGTATGTAGTACAGGGGAAGAACGAGAACCTGAGAGATTATCTCAAGCGATTCACTAAGGAGACCCTAAACATCACAGATTTGGAAAATAAGGTGGCTATGGTAGCCCTGTAGCATGGAACCACGGATCTCTTTTTTAAGAGGTCATTGGCAAAACATCCCCCTGAGAACATGGATGAGCTCCAACGAAGGGCTGATAAGTACATTAAGGCTGAGGATAGCATGAAGAAGGAAGCCACGTTGGGCAATGGAGGCAACGGGAACTCCAAGAAGCGAAAGCAATACCAGGAGTATGATGACCAGGAGTATGATGACCAGGAATATGGTGCTAGGGACAAGTATCCCCGAACTAGTGAGGACTCCGACTCTGCCCCTAAGAAGAACCAAGGACCAAGGTTCACTGAGTATGCAAGGTTGAACACTCCCAGGAGTCGAATCCTATTGGACATTGAGAAGGATAAGGATTTCCGATGGCCGAAGCCACTCAGGGGTGATCCCACAAAGAGAAACAAAAATCAGTATTGCAGATTCCACAAGGATGTAGGGCATGACACTGATGATTGTAAGAAACTCAAAGATGAGATCGAGTTCTTGATCCGTAAAGGGAAGTTGGGCCACTTCACTAAGGGTGAAGATCGTGGTAATCAGAGAAGAGAGTATGATAGGAACGACGACGATCGGGATCGCACCCCACAGCCCCGAGGGCCAGTGATCAACACGATCTCAGGAGGCCCAACTGCGGCCGGGACGACTAGGAACTCTCGGAAGGCTTATGCCCGAGAAGTGATGCATATTGTCGGAGAGACACCAAAGTGTGCAAAAACCGAAGTAACAATCAAATTTGATGATTCAGACCTTGAAGGGGTGAAGTTCCCTCACGATGACCCGCTGGTCATAACACCCATGATTGGGAATTCAGAGGTGAAGCGAGTCTTGATAGACAATGGAGCTTCAGTGGACATTTTGTTCTATGATGCATTCGTGAAAATGGGATACAACGACTCTCAGTTGACCCTATCTAACATGCCTATATATGGATTCAGCGGAGTAGAGTCTAAAGTTGAGGGAACTATTCAGTTGCCCGTCACCATCGGACAGAAGCCAACAGAGGCCACTCAGATGCTGAACTTTTTGGTTATCAAAGCGTCTTCCACCTACAATGCCATCCTCGGGAGGACTGGACTCCATGCTTTTAAGGCTGTGGCCTCAACCTATCACATGAAGATCAAGTTTCCAACCAGGAATGGTGTAGGAGAACAAAAAGGTGACCAGAAAATGGCTAGGAGCTGTTATGTAGCCGCGTTAAGGCCTGATGGAGTCGGGGGGCAGGTCCTTCCGATTGAAGACATGGACGTTTGTAGTGATAAGGAACATCAAGAAAGGCCAGCAGAGAACATCACACATAAACCTCGGACAGCCATTAAGGTTAAGGCGTCAACTAACTTCGTGGTTGAATGCATCATTGGCAACCAAGAAATCGGGGGGCAGGAGATTGTACCCCAAGCAGTAAGTGAACTTCAGAATAAGAATGAGGTGACCAGAAGGAGTAGTGAGTGCTCTATTTTATTGGAGCATAAAAAACAAAATCAAGTGGTGCAAGCCTAGTCTTGCAAAGCCCCGATGGGTTCAAATTATCCTAGTAGTTTTTAGCTTCATATTTTATCTAGTAAAAGTAGAAATAAGGTTCGATGAAACCATCGCAGAGCATGTTGCTCCGAGTAGGACAGTACTATTCTATGTAAGGGTTGAACCCATCTCAAGTTATTAATGCAAGTTTGTTTTCCATTCATTGATTATGTGATTTTATTTATGTACCTAACACCTGATGTGTGTAAGTCAAAGATGACCAAGTACCGAAAATAAAAAAAATACACGAATGGAAACAAACAAACGCATAAATAAAAACCCTGAAAGGTCGAGAGTTACTAAGAGTTTAAGTCCTTGAAGGACCCCGGATAAAAAACAAGAAGCAAAGATAGGTTTGAAAACCCTGAAATCAGAACTAAGATTCGAGACAAGTCGTGAAAGACATGAAGTCAAGTAAGGGATCCTAAAGACCTTTAGTTTGACATCAATCCAAAAGAAAGGTCGTGAATACTTAATAGTCGACATATGAACACCAACGTTGAACATGTAAACGTCAACCTCGAATCCTAGGTTAAGGAACACGAGTTATTAGCCATGAAGGCCATGGGATAGCTATGAAGGCCAAACTTGAAGGGATCATGAACCTCCAGATAAGATCCAAAGGTTGAAACTTCAAGTCAAAGCTTGAAAACCAATCTGAAACTTTGGATCCTCAATCCAGAATGCCAACATTGAAATATCTGAACAAGCATTGAGTGCCATCCTCATTCGAAAGGATAACAAGGTTCAGAAGCCTATCTACTATATGAGCAAGATGTTGCATGGAGCTGAGAAGTTTACTCTCCCATTGAGAAGTTTGCTTTGGCATTGGTAACAGCCTCGAGGAAGCTACGATCGTACTTCCAGGCACATAAGATTGAAATCCCGACGGACCAGCAACTGAAGCCTAGCTAAGTGGGCGATAGAACTCAGATAATTTGATATCGCGTACAATCCTTGAATTGCAATTAAAGCACAAGTACTCGTTGACTTCTCAGTTGAATATACCATGGACAACCAAAAAGTCGGGGGGCAGGAAGGCACAACACCCCAGTAAGGGCAAGATGAGACACCCCAAGAGGGAGAGAACTTATAAAGTTTAGAAGAAACATTGGGTGCTCTATTTTGATAGGGTATCAAAAACAAAATCAAGTGGTGCTGGTATAGTCCTACAGAGCCCTGATGGCTTCGCGATTGAATGTGCATTGAAGTTGAATATTTTTCGACAACCAATAACGAGGCAGAGTATAAAGCCATTGAAGGCCAACAAAGCTACTAAAGCCAACCTCGGATCAAGAAATTCAATAATAGTTCAAGAATGAGCCATTGAATTAACATTCCAACATGGTGATTGAAAGATTTGAAGTGATTTCCATTTAAGATCAGGCAAGCATGAAACTCTTAAAAGGAGATTGAAGCTAATCAAGAAATTAGGGGAAACCTTAAATAAAAGTCATGAATGACCAAGTTATTGATTTTCAAGTAGTGAAAGTCGATATTGATGTTAAGATTCCGTATTGATATATTGATGTCGGTATGCGAAAATCAAAATCACTGGTAGTGCAAGACGCCCTAGCCGACCGCAAAGCAGCCGACTGAGGCCTACAAGGGAGCTCTGGCCGACTGACATCAGTCGTCGGGGTGGGTTTTCAACATGGCCGACTGACCTCCTGGCCGACTAGCTTCCCGTGCGTGTGATGGCCGACCGACGTCGACTGTCGGTACGGGTTTTTGACTCGGCCGACTGATAGTGGTGGTCGAGTCGGGTTTTCACATTTTTGTTTTTTCCACCTCGATGATCAAGGTCGATATTCAAGTTTGAAAATCAAGTACGAATATTGGTGTCGAGGTTCAATATCGAGAACTAAGGTACTATATAAAACCTCAAATCTAGCCATGAATGACCAACATTGATTCCATATCGATGATCGATATCGATATGCGAAAATAGGTAACTCTAGCCATGAATGGCCAACATTGATTCCATATCGATGATCGATATCGGTATGCGAAAGTAAGTAACTCTAGCCATGAATGGCCAACATTGATTCCATATCGATGATCGATATCGGTATGCGAAAGTAAGTAACTCTAGCCATGAATGGCCAACATTGATTCCATATCGATGATCGATATCGGTATGCGAAAGTAAGTAACTCTAGCCATGAATGGCCAACATTGATTCCATATCGATGATCGATATCGGTATGCGAAAGTAAGTAACTCTAGCCATGAATGGCCAACATTGATTCCATATCGATGATCGATATCGATATGCGAAAATAGGTAACTCTAGCCATGAATGGCCAACATTGATTCCATATCGATGATCGATATCGGTATGCGAAAATAAGTAACTCTAGCCATGAATGGCCAAACATTGATTCCATATCGATGGTCGAAGCCGGTATGCAAAAATTGAAAATCACTAATAGTGACCAAGTCGGTTCCATGTCGATGGTTGATGTCGGTATGTGAAGATCAAAATCACTGATAGAGATCGAGCCAACCACTGTAACAAAAAAAAAATGGAAAAATTTTCAGCCGACCGGGATTGATCACCGGTACGGGAAATTTTCAGCAGACCGGAAGCCCGGAAGACCGGCCTCCGGGGAGTCCTTCAGCCGACCGGGATTGATCACCGGTACGGGTTTTCGCCTTCGTTTCGAAAAAAAAAAAATATTTCAGCAGACCGGAAGCCCGGAAGACCGGCCTCCGGGGAGTCCTTCAGCAGACCGGGATTGATCACCGGTACGGGTTTTCGCCTTCGTTTCGAAAAAAAAAAAATCAGCAGACCGGAAGCCCGGAAGACCGGCCTCCGGGGAGTCCTTCAGCAGACCGGGATTGATCACCGGTACGGGTTTTCGCCTTCGTTTCGAAAAAAAAAAAATTGTGTGAAAAACCAGCCGACCGGAAGCCCGGCCGACCGGCTCCTATTGATATGCTCCAGCCGACCCGTACTGATGGTCGGTACGGGTTTTACCCGGCCGACCGATAGCGATGATCGATTCGGGTTTGCAAAATTTCGTTTTTTCTTGTTTTTGTTTTTCTGACTTAGTAAGTCAAGAAAAATGGAAACTTAGCACAGATTAGTGCCGTTTAAGCACTGTTTATTGTCTATTAGCACCGTTTAGCGCTGATTAGTGCCATTAGTGCCGTTTCTATGCCATTTAACATTGTTTAACACTGTTTAGACATTGTTTAAGGCTGAATAGCGCCGTCAAGTGCCGTTTAACACCGTTTAGTGTCGTTCAACATCGTCGTAAATGCGTCGGTCGCTCCACGCTTTACATTAAGATGATATTATTGAAAATACTCGCGTAAGAGCAATAAACCCTGACCCAAGTCTCGAATAAGGCCGTTATAACTTCAAGGAGAACTTGATCAGTTTTCCTAGAAGTTGGGGGGCAAATGATATGGGCTAAAAGTAAGCCCTAAGGACACATTTAATGTTGTATTAATTAGACCTAGTATGGTCCAAATGTGGGGCCCACCAGATGGGCCCAATCCCTATTTATAATATTAATTTCGTAATTAATATTAAGGGTAGTAAAACAGCTCAGCAAATAAGAGTCAAAAGAGGATATTACTCCTGCTTGACTTAGCCTCCAAGATACATATTCCAACATGGAAATTGACTCCTACAAGGAAGGAGTCTAGAACCTTCCTCAAGGCTGTGACTTGTCCACCAAGTCACTTAACCCTACTACGATTTTAGGGCTTCTCAGCCTATATAAAGGGTCTGACCCCTCATTCTCAGAACTACGTTTTATTGGCTTGATTCTCTAATACAGAGATACGTAGGCATTCTATGAGGACCGTTTAGTCTTGAACGCAGAAGCAGCCATTAAAGCTCGAAGCTCACAAACCCTAGCCGTCATAATCATAACCTAGTTTTTATTCCACAACAATAACTAATGGTAATTAATTGATCATCTTTTTCACATTTACTTTTAGTTAAAGATATTATCTTTTATAAATACCTAAACAATCAATTGTATATCTTTCAATCATAAATATGTTATTTTAAAATAAAACACAGCATGTTTTAATTTAAAACTAATCTTGTAATCACACCATATTTTCCGACTATTAATAAAATAAAATACAAACACGTAAATCAATTTTCAATCAAATAAATGCAAATGTGAATACTTTAGTTTGGCAATATTATGTTAATCTAATTTGTTGACAAATGTTGCAAAAGTTATAAATAAAATTTTAAAAAATATGATACTGACACAATGACATTCAATATATATATATATATATATATATATATATATATATAAGATTATTGTACGAGATATATGATAATTAAGATTTTTATACATAATTAGCTCATAATCATAGTAGTGATAATTTTATAAGTATATGTGTATGTAAAATAATCATAGTTAAAATGCAAGTCTTGCATTACAGATTATCATGCCATCACATTAATTTCACTTATAAAATTTTAAGTTAAATATGTTTTAATAACTTTAAACAAAATTATTAAAAAAAAATTGTTCTGAAATTAGAATGATAGTTTTATAAAATTATAATACAATAACATTTTTAGTTGTATTATGAATATTCCATGAAATTAAGATATGAATTCACGTGGTACACAAAACAATATGAGTTTATCTACCATCGAATTAGAACATATGATACAGAATATACGGCACCACGCATGATTTTTTGTTCTTATCAAGAGAATTGAATTTATGACGTCTAAATACAAATGGAGTTATATTCACAATCACTGAATAAATTTTATTTTTTTTAGTTTTTGTTTATATCTTAGTTTATATTACTTATATTAAATTTATTTAATATGTGATTATTGGGATTTGATGCATTTACCTAAAATCGTTATATACCACTGTGAAAAATCAATGTTTTTCCTAAAGCAATTTTTTTTATATAAAACAAATTGTTGAAAAATTGCTTTTAGATTTACTAAGCTGTTTTGAACCAAATTTCCCAAAAAAAAAAAACTTTTGTTGCGGTCTGAAGCATCAATATCAAAGAGACCCTTAATAGGATTGATACTCGGTATAATATATATCAATAAAAAAGAAATCAGAATTAGCTGATATATTAGATTTGGACTCCATATGAGTTATCGATTAAATAAATAAAAAAAATGCATAGTTCAATTATAATGTAGTATTATATACTCCCCCCGTCTCTAAATATGTTCCCTGTTTCCTCTGGACACGTTTGCCAATGCACAGTTTTAATCGTTAATATCTTCAATTTCGCATTAGTATTAAATATAAAAACTTTACTGTATTAAAGTACTAATAAATACGAATCCAACAAGATCACTCATGACTATATTTTACCTTATAAATTATGCGTAAATTAGTAGTCAACCGCTTATAATGAATAGTGTCCAAAGTCGAAATAGGAAACACAAAACGATAGAGAGGGAGTACAAGATTATTTATACTAAACAAAGATGTTAAATTATATATGACTACTTATAACATAATGATCGATTAGTGAGTGTATAGCGCATATTAGTTTGTATGGATACATCATACATTTTGGTTGATTTCTCCTAATATTAAAATCATTTATGCTGCTGCTGCTGCTGTCATAATACAACTCTACCACATATGTAATGATCAACCTATCTCCTCTTGTTGGTTTACTATTGCTAATGGAAACAAACTAAATAACATATCATTATCGTGATAATCTTTTAGAAATTACTGCTAGAAAATATATTAAATGACACATTATTGTTGCAATAGTTTTTGCCGATAATGAGTAACTCTTATGTATCATTATTATCGATCATTCTTCTTACATTCAACGAGTACTACTACAAATATGATACCTAGGTTAACCCTAAGAAAGTGAAATATCGAAGTGAATCGAAATTTGTACTCAACTATAAATCAAAATCACATCCATGCGATTTATTTTTCGGCACTCCTTATATTTTAAACTATTTTTGGTGCTATTTTGAACAAAATGTGTCCCAAATATCATTTTTGTGTCTCTACGTACTTTTAATTTTTTTTTTTTACTTTTTAGAAAAGATGTGTCCCTAAATTACATCATCAATTCGGTGCCCCATATTTTAGCATGAGCAGCTTAATCTCAAGATTGACTTTGTATGATACTCAAAATTTAGAATTCATTAATATTTTAAAATTGAACGTTTTTCAATTATTGGCCTTAAATAAATCAAAGCACATGAAATAGATTGACAAGAAGATATGACCGACTATTTACAAAAAAATTGTATGAATTAAAATGTGACTCGTGCCTTGCACGAGTTATCATGCTAGTTAAAATTTAAATTGAATACAGCTAATTTTTTTAGCGCACTAATCTCAAAATTTTAATAAAAAAAAATTAATAAAAATAAGTCAAGCTTCGAGCCTACGAGGCTACGACCAATTAAAACCTCAAATTAATCCTAAGTTTGTTTGTTGTAAAAAATGGCAGCGATTGCAAGAAAACAAGGCTATGCAATGGCTTCCAATCTGGTAAAAACCCTAATAAGATCCCCAAATCTCCCTAATTCATCTCCACAAGCTCAGATTCGTTAGCGGCGTTGTCAACAGCGAGGTCACGACTTCTCACACCGCCAAATGGATGCAGGTATACATACACTTTTATATATAATTTTAATCTTTTTAGCAACTGTTTTCTCTATGTTATTGTTAAATTTTAATTGTATTGTTTGTAATATTTAGGAGAATCCCCGATTTTTAGGGTTTGGGTGTGAATTGAATTGTTGAAATGTTTTTGTGACGGGAATGAGAATGAATGGAAATGGAAATGGAAATGTAATCCCATGGGTCATGTTAGGATTGGATTACTCGATTAATGGGAATACAATATTATTATTCCAATCATTTGAATTACTAATGTTAACCCCTGATCCATTAACATTTAACCTGACACGTCGTTATTTAGGTATAATGCCAATGTGAAAGGCTAGCTGCCATTAGTGAGCATCTTGTTTCTGTATAACTTGTTAGTATGGCGTTTACACATCAATTTACCAGGTTGAGACTTGTGTAGCTAATGTATAAAAATAGGGAGGTAAAGGTAATGGTCTCTTGGGTTTGTAGCATTATCTTTGTGATTGAAGGAGATATATCTTATTATTCAATTACCAGTTTCATGTGCTGATTCTCCTCTGTGAATTTTTTATAATTTAATGATTGATAAAACAAGAGGATCACCCACTGCATGACATCAGGATTAATATATTCCCTCGTGTGACAAAATAACTCTATATTAGCTAGACCTATGATCTTCCGATTATACAGTGAGTTGCGGATGTGATTGTGGAGGTTCTTGTTGATGATGGTTTGTGAATGTCTTTTCCGTTCATGTGGAAAAGCTGATAATGTTGTGATATTCGAGGATCGAGAATTTCTTAACATCGTTTTTATTATAGCACTGCAGTTGTTCACAAGCTTTTGATTATTTGAATTAAGGCATTTTTGTCAATTGGCCTTTATATTGGGTGTGGAAGGGACTAATAATTCAACAATCATCCTCTGCCTCACCTTTGCAGCTGCTTGCCTCGCTAATAGTGCTTCAGTAGAACATTCGTATCAGCAGTATGTTTGTTGCTGCTTTTTTAAAATTTTAATGACAAGTGCATGTATATACAGTGCATTAGACCCTACGAGGAGCTCTGGGGAGGCCTCTGCATAGCCTTTTATATCATTGTAACATTGAAATTTTTATATGCGCATATGCTTGAATGTTTTTATCCCTGCTCCTCAGCTTTTATCTTGTAAAAGTTTAGGTATGTGAGCAATTACCATTTACAATGTGATTACTAGGCTACTGACAAAAAATCACCAATGGAGCTAATTAATGAGGTTGCACCAATCAAGGTTGATGGAAGAATTGCTTTGTGTGGAGGAGGTTAGTTTGTCTCATTCTCATAAAACCTGAACTTGAAATGTTCCTGCAGCCAATCTTGTTTATATAGAAGCTATTTCTTAGTTCAAGTCCTTTCCAAGTTCATGTACCCAAAAGAAGCACTCGATCCCTTCCTAGTATTTTGATGACCTTTTACTTTGCTGATAATGTGTTACAGACATCGATCCCGCGCTTGGGCATCCAATTGAGTTCATATGCCTGGACAAGGATGAGCCATCTGTCTGCTAATATTGTGGTCTACGCTATCTCCAAGAACCAAGATCATCATCACTAGGAGTTAGACACTTTACATTGTTGCTGCATGGGGTGATTGTCACTTGCGAAGAGCTGGGTGTGTAATTGCAAACTTGTTTAATGTATGCCATTTTGTAACTTCCAGCAAAAAATAAAAATTACACTCTTGTTACTGGTTCTGCATGGTCATAGACTCGTAGTTGATCTTCCTATCCTCTAATTGTATGCTGTGTAATTCGGATTTATTTATCTTGCAAAGGAAAGATGTCATTCCTCCAGTTTTACTCGGTGATAATCATATACCCTTATTATTAATCATTATTAACTGAGCCAACCGGATGGAATTTGTTTTTCATCTACCTATTTCATGATTTGGCCAATCATGTGCCTATGGGTATCCATTAGAATACCTTCAATCTGACTTACGAGTCGCCTTTAGTTGAGACATTATTTGAATCACCTCAAACCCAGGAAATAATAATGCATATTCAGTTGAATGTAAATCAGCTTCTCTCAGATTTTTATGAAACAAATGTATAGTCCATTAGTCCATCTTTTGTACCAGGCCTAAATCAAGAAAATTGATGAAGGTAACAAAAATCTCTCATGCATTTTACTTTCCCAGATTCTCTCTGTTGATGCTTAACAACTCGTAATATATGACTCAAGAGAAGAGGTTTGGGTCAGGCACACGGTCATTACTCCCATAAACAGCAGCAATCAGCCAACAGCCTTGCTATTTTTATTCCTGAAAATCTATCTATTTGGCTGCTGCTTCCTTCTATATATCTTTTGTCAAGACCTTAATATTTATCTTCTGCCGTTCTTTCTCGAAAATATAGAGAACAATCCCGACCTTTTTCTCAGTTTGTGCCTTATACTTTGTCCAAATATGTCTACGAGAAGCTTGCATCTTTCATCTGTTGGAAATCTTAGATTT
This sequence comes from Kitagawia praeruptora, assembly GCA_037693485.1. NCBI lineage: Eukaryota > Viridiplantae > Streptophyta > Magnoliopsida > Apiales > Apiaceae > Kitagawia > Kitagawia praeruptora. The sequence continues at coordinate 66,371,723 of CM075351.1, forward strand.
CGGAGATTAAGCCAGTGATTAATTTTGAACGAGACTTATTACGCACGAGTAACAGATTTTGTTGGAATGTTCTCAAGTGAGTGGAGTCCAACACACAAATTAAGAAGATAAATGTATGTGTATAGAAATTATGGGCCCTTTTGGGAAATCTTATTTTTCAGAAATAAGTTACTTATTCTGGAAAAAAGTTAGGAAATATGTACTTTTTTCTGAAATAAGTAACTTATTTTTGCAAGATAACGAATTTTAAACTCCCGATACACATTTTTTCCTAAAAAAAATTATGTAAATACGAAATTTTTTCCAAAATAAGTAACTTATAAGTTGTTTGGCAGATTTGCCAAACACCTCCTATATTTAGTCTTGAAGACATATTATCAAAAGATAGTGTGCAATTGTGCTTCCAAAACGAAAGGATAATGTGTAAATTTGACGCCGAACAGAGACGAATATCAAAGACCTCGTTTATGCCGAACAACTGTGCATCTGTACACGCATATTCATACATCTTTGCAGAGTAACATAATACACATCTCTGCGTTATCTGTGATCAAAGTACATATATTTAGCTATTTACACATAAATATTTACATGTTGAACAATCTTGTCTCACATTGATATGATGGCCATTGTTCCATGGAGAACCATGTTACGTGGAGAATCGTGGAGAACCACTTAAAATGCATTAAAATTGCTTTATATATAAGGACCCCGCCAAGGGTACCTTCACAAAAAATGCTTAAAATAATTGGTTCTATCCATAAATTAAAAAAAAAAAAAAAAAAAAAAAAAAAAAAACTTGTCGTGGAAATGCGAAGCATTTAAGACAGTAAACGGATGAGTTAGTTAGTCATGAGGGCCGAAGGCTCTCGACACACCCGTCAATCGTCTATTGCCTTTACCATTGATTGCCATTCCTTACAACTTTAGAATGATAAAGGCGCGAAGCGCCGTACAAGAAGGTGCGAAGCACCGTTAACCAGTGAAATCCACTGCCACGTCATCACGTGAACAGTGAATATTTTTTTTTCTTTTTTTTTCTTTGACAAATGGATAGAGGGTAGAATTATAAGACTTTTTTGTAAAGGGGCCCCGCCATGGGCCTTATATAAAGGACAATTTTAATGCATTTTAAGTGGTTCTCCACGGTTCTCCACGTAAGATGGTTCTCCATAGAGTGGGAATGATATGATATGCCTAGTATACCGCAGAACAATTGCATTCTATAAATATACCAAGCCAGATGATTACTTAAGCACGAGCAAAATCTCTATTGTTTAGTAGTTGTATTAAGACAAACCGTTAGTTGGTAAGTTCGCAACTTGTAACATTTAAAATAGCCGAAAATGGCAAACGAGGTGCCCTGGCTCGTAAAAACTAATTTGAGCTGCCAGGAATCTTACTCGACGCACACATTCGACACCAAAATGATGTAATGGTCCATTGGTCCTTACCTGTAGCATACTACTCTCATATATCACTATTCACTAGTCTTGCTCTTAATTAGAAGAGGTGGTGTGGTTTAAACTCTTGACAATGGTGAATCGGAATTTTTGCTAATAATATGGAAGATATGAATGTGGAAGAATTTTAAAAATTTTGTAAGTGATTATTATTCTAAATGATGTCGTCTACCTTAGAAAAGTAACATTCTTAGCTTAAATCATGACTACCAAGTTGATTTTCGTCACGGTAGGTACATTTTAGCTGCTTCTTTTCAGATTCGTAAGTCGCAGCCGCAAAGTTGTTTCCCAGAAGTATCGTAAGTGGGCTTCAGAGTTGTGCTAAGTAGGAACTGCAATAGTAATATTTGTTTTTCAATTAATCAAGAAAATCGATAACTATACTTTGAGTTTATTCGATTTTTGGGTTCAAGGGACAAAGTGGCAAACGAACTTTAATCTCTACTAGCAATGGTAGCATCTTTGCTGAAAGCACAATAAAAGAGTTTCTTAAAAATTTATTTACTATTTTTTTTTGTCTAATTTGCTTACAGATGGAGGAGGCACATTAGGGTTTAGTACTTGATAATATCTCTGCTGCTTCTCATCCCCACTGCCTATAAAGACATTGTGATCACAGTCTATTTTGCCTCACACTCAAATACAAAAAGGTTTAGAAAAGCTTTATATATTGAGCGAAAAAATGGTAAAGTTAACTTTGATTATTATGCTCGTTGTCATGGCAGCTATGGCGACGATACCAGTAAGTTCTGGCATCAGTACGGGAGAGCCTATAGAAGTTGAAAGCTGGTTTTAAAAACTGGGAACAAAAGAAGAAAAGGAGACACCACTTTTACTTTCATGATATAAATAGAGTCACTTCTGAAGTGGTGGCTAGTGCTAATAACACTGCTACTTCACCAACCTTATTTGGGAAGGTTAAAGTATGTGGTGATCCAGTCACAGTTGGTCCTGAATTTCTTTCAAAGCATGTAGGCAGGCTCCAAGGCTCATATAGTTACGTATCTACAAGAGATGTTAATTTTATTTGTGATTTGACATTGACCTTTACTAACATAAAATACAATGGTAGCACAATAATCATTTCTGGCAGCAATCCACCAAGTCTTCAGCATCGCGTAATGGCTGTGGTGGGTGGAAGAGTTGCAATGATGTCATTTTATCATTTTGATGTTGCTAAGGGTAATGCCACGGTTGAACTCAATATTACAGTTCAGCACTATTAACATCAACAAATGTGGTACGGGTTATCAGCCGTCTGCACGATAAAATTGGGCTTGAAAGGCGCATTTTTTGTTGTGTTTTTTCTGTGTACATATCTATAAATATGGAGTAGAATATTTCGGGGGTTTGTCGTGTTTTGAAACTTCACCTTCTACAAAATTTCTCACCAAAGTGTCACTCATTCCCAAAATTGCTTAGAAATATTTTAATCTTCTCGTTAAATTAATATTTGATAAATTAATAATTTTTTCCGTTCCCAAACTTGGCCCAGTTCAAAAAATGATCAATTTCGATAAGTTAATAAAATAATAATCTTTTTAAAAAATCCTATATAAATATATGGTCCCAATAATATTATAAATTAATAAGTCCTGAAAATATATGTAATACCCTTTTGTAAAATATGATTCTAGGGTTCTTAAAATTTGAATCTATATTTAATTCATCCTTAACCCTCTTTGTTACTTCCAAAAGTTAGAATGTGTTGTTTTCGTAATGCATTAAAAAATTATTAATAAATGGTTTTGATGTCTTATGTGCTTTTTTACGTGCAAAAGGTTTCAAAAATGTTGTTTTATATTTGATGTCATCTAAATATACATGAATCTTTAATTTGAATATCGCTAATATTCTTTGAATTTGTAAAACAATGATATTAAATTAATTGAATTATTTATAAAACATAAATTGTATTATTAATTCTATTTTAAATGTATATCATTGGAATTAATTTTTTTTGATGTCGATCAAAATTTTTTTATAAATTAATAATTATTAATTTATCGATTAATTAATGCCTTTTTAAATTAATAGAATACTCCGGTTCCGAGTACGTTAATTTATAGAGGTTTTATGTATTAACATGAGCATGTCACAACTTGGAAGAGATTTTAAGTTTATAAATGTATAGGATAACACTTGGACATAAACCAAGTGGAAGCAGGGGATGTACTCTCATTCTCCTACTCCATATATCTATGAAACTGTTGGAGGCCCATCATTCTGTTGGGAGTTTTCCAACAAAAGTATCTAAAGCAAGTTTTGCAAGAAGAGGGAGTTTTCATGAAACTCTCCAGCTTTTGAATAGTTTCACTGTATTTTTTGGTAACAAATTTATAACTAAAATTCGGGGACGGAACAGGGTGGTGGCAGGTGGGGTCCTGGGAACCCACTAAATTTTTTTTTTTTTTATTAACTTCGTGCAATACATATGAACCTGTCTGTATACTAGATAGCTGTTTGGCGAATCTCAACATCAACTTATAAGTTATTTATTTTGGAAAAAATTTCGTATTTACATATATTTTTTTAGAGAAAAATGTGTATGGAGAGTTTAATATTCGTTATCTTGTGAAAATAAGTTACTTATTTCAGAAAAAAGTACATATTTCCTAACTTTTCTCCAAAATAAGTAACTTATTTCTGAAAAATAAGATTTCCCAAACGGGCCCTAGATTTTATGTATTTGGTATGCATAGGCACTTAAACACCACCATTATTAACTAAAGAAATGAGTCTATAGATGCTGAGGTATTAATTGGGCTTTTGTTTTGTATGAATTCATGCACCGATTTGAATTTGAAAGTTTATCATTTTATCATGACCTAGTAAGCAACTATTCATTTATTAATGTATTTTTAATGTAATTATTTAAAATGAAATTTGTGTGTAAATTTTTGAGTATTTATCAAATATACTATTATTTATTCTTCTTTTTGCAAATATACGTTATTCACCATTTCCTTGCAAATTTACGTTGTTGTCTTTGATAAATTGCAAAAGTACGGTCTCTTCTCTCTCCCCGCCCGCCCGCCCGCCCGCCCGCCCGCCCGCCCGCCTCTCGTCGACCGTCGACCCACACCCACAAATCACCATCTTCTTCGACTTCGACACTTCCATCACAACCCCCCACCAACGCCACCACCACCAAATCTCCGACCCCGACTGACCTCCTCCGACGCCCCCAATCTCCAACCCCGACCTCCTCCGATGTCCTCCTTCAGATTGGGGCTGCAGGCCGACGACCACGTTTCCACCGCTTTCCCCACCTCCACCGTCGAAAAATTGGTTAGTACTTGCTCTGTTTGTTGGATGATGAATCGATGATGATGTGCTAATTTGAGCTCTTGGCATCCATGAATGATTGTGTTTTCAAGATTACATATGCATACACATGTATGTACTTAGTATACTATACGAAGTAGTAGTAGTAGCAGCAGTAGTAGTAGTACTATAAATAATGAAAGAGTGATTAGATCTGGGTGCTTCTATTCGATACACATTCCTTTGATTGAAACAAGGTGACATCAATTAGCAACAGACTGCTGTTTGTGTTTACTCTATTTTTTATGAATGAGGGAAAAGAAATTACCCTTTACTTTTGTATTTTTTGATTTTGGATGAAGTTGCATTTAGTTGATTTGGGTTACCTTGGTGGATTTGGTTTGAAATAATTAAGTTGCAATTAGTTGATTTGGGTTGCTTTCAGATTTATTAAATTGTCAAAAAAGTTGCATCTGGTTGATTTTAGTTGATTCGTATTTTTGCAATTTTTTCAAACAATCCGTATTTTTGCAAAAAAAAAACTTTAAAATAATAGTATTTTTGCAAAAAGTTTAAAATTCTTAAGTATTTTTCAAAAAAGCCCTAAATTTTTTTGTCACCCCCACTCACAGATGAGACAAGCTCCGCCACCGACTAAAAGTGTAGTCTGTGAGTTGTAGACACTAGGTAGTGCTTTTCTTTCTCTTAAGCTTAATAATAAAGAATACAACAATATTACTCCATCCGTCTCTAAATATGTTTCCCGTTTTTTCTGAACACGTTTGCCAACGCACACTTGTTAATATTTTCAATTTCGTATTAGTATTAAATATATAAACTTCATTGTATTAAAGTACTCATAAATACGAATCCAACAAGATCACTCATGACTATATTTTGTCTTATAAATTATGCGTAAATTAGTAGTCAACCGCTTATAATAGTATAAAAAGTCAAAACAAGTAACACAATATGAGACGGAGGGAGTATATGATTATATGACCAAGTACCAAACAATCCAATCATGTTAGTAAAAATTAGAACCGACAATCACATGTGTCCTGTTAAGATAAAAAAAATTAGATAAAGTAAGAGAAAATTAGATAAAATAGCAACAAGTGTGCAGAGCCGCGGGTTGGGCCGGTCCGGGCCTATGTTGGTTCATGGACGGTTTTTTTTTTAACAAAAAGCTGAGATTTTATTACGTTCTCAAATCCATCGTAATACAATGCTGAATCGAACTAGGAACAGATTTCCTATCGAAACTACGACTGACAAATAATATGATTCTCGTGCCAACTGATGGGCTACCATATTAGCAGATCGTTTTACAAAAAACAAACTAATGTTGTTCAACCTTTGTAGGATACTACGACATTCCTATATTATCAAACCAAAATAAGATCTCATAGGAATCTTGCTTCTAATCGCCTGGACCACAATTAGACAGTCTGATTCCACCACAACATCATGCCACCTCCATCTATCCATCCAACTTAAAGCCTCCTTGAAGGTCATGGCTTCAGCTAGAACCGGAGACACCAGACCCATTTGAAACTTTGAGGTAGCTTCACGTAACTCGCCATTAGAATCTCTGGTCATCGTTCTTCTGTTAGCTTAGTGTCATACTGTTGACACTTCTACTTCTGTTAGCTTAGCATTCTTATCTTTACATATCGTCAATTCCATAAATAATTTGGAGAAGCACCTACTGAGGGTGATCCGTATTGCAATTATCACACTAGTTACTTATCACATCTTTAGTCGAGCTGATCACTTACTTATCATAACCGTTTTTGTATTGCACTTATCACACTAGTTACTTATCACATCTATAGTCGAGCTGATCACTTACTTATCATAACCCTTTTTGTCTTCTATATATAGACTTGTGTGTTGTAGTGGTAGACTTACTTTTTCCTTCCAAAAGCTTCTGTAACAAACTCTGTAACAAACATTGTCTTCTTTATAATGTAGATATAAGAAATGTATATACAGTTTTATTGTTTGAGCTTGAATCTCCATTAACATACTAGTATTTTACAATCATTAGACTCCGTATTTTGGATGTTGAATAATTTAAAAACGTTATATTGGAAGACAAACGTCTTATCATGCTCTGTCAGCTATCTCTTATGTCACATAGGACCTATTTCTCTCTTTATAGTTAGGTAATGGTGTGTAATTGTCATAGCTAATTAAAATTTATGTACTCTTGATGGTGTGATCATTTGTGTGAACAGTTTGGTCTGGCTAATATTCGGTGTGTTCTGTGGAAGTTGTGGTCATCTCAACTTTTTGCCTTTGCTAATTCTGTATGCTTTTTTTGTATGTTTACAATCTCTATTTGGAATTGAGAATTTTGATTAATTTGGTAACTAGAGATGTAAGAATATATTTCCTAAAATTCTTATGTGAAAATATGTAGCCTTTATGTGTTTGTGAAAGTGCTTAACCTAAGTTTCTGCACTGCCCAAGTCCTGTTCATGAGCAATTATATTCTTCTGCATGTCAAGTTATTTGCAGTTTGAATTCTGGAACACCTATTATTCTCACAATTTAAGTTGGAAATTAGGTTTGAGGGCTTCTAGCCTCCTTGTGATCTAACTCTCTGCTAGCCTTGGAAATTAAGTTGAAAGCATGCAAATTTAACTGTTATGCGTTTGTAAAATGGCCTTGGTGGTAGATAAAATCAGCTTCATAACAGTCTCAAAAATACCACAAAGGTAACTGAATGTTAATGTGTGATTTAATAATTTCGGGACTTGATTCTGCAGTATAATCCCAAGGTGTTGCTCTCGTGTCCTTAATATATTAGTTTTCTTTCTCTCTCGATAAATGTATGCTATGTGATAAATGAAGAGAGTTGGACTCTGTAAATTGTTGCTATATAAATTATACTAGAAATCAAGCTGCATGATTGTGTGAGCTGAAAATGGTGGTTTCAAGAAAACCAAAAGATAATCAATTGCTATACTGATTCTCAGTTCCGTGATTTGCTGCCTGGTGCTGCTTTCCTCCTGCATGCGTTTCTTTTTCTTCCATGCTTTCTTTTAATAATACTTAATGATAGGCCATAAACAGCCAAGGCCCAATAAGAAGCCCAAAACAATAAGTAAACCACCTTATGAGAATAAGAATGGCCCAGCCCAGAGTAGTGGACCCCGGGCTCGGGGCCACCACCACGTGGCATGGTCCCCGCCCCGGACTAGGGGACCCCCCGATTTGTGGCACTCGGTATACGTGGCACCCCACCCCAGCTCACACTCCTATTTGTGACGTTGACCAACACTAGAAGACAAGGGAAGACACGTGCCAGATCGTGCCCACCACAACATGGCCACACTCCAGTCAATGGTCACACCAGACGAAGCCACGTGCCCTGCATCCCGGAAGTTCAGCGGCTTGTCCCCCAGATCCAACGGTCAGGGGTGAAGGTAACCTACCCCTAAACCCTAGGCCTAGGGCTATAAATACCCCTAGTAAATAGGGTTTAGGGGTTAGCCATTATTACACACCTACACACATTTATTACTTTGTGATACTCTACTTGATTATTACCTTCCAAAGCCAACTCTTATTCTCACGCCGGAGGCACCTCGGGGCCAAACCCCCCCTCCGGTGTTGTTTTGCAGATACCCCACTACAGCTACACCACTTCCGAGACAGGAGTTGGCGAGGAAGTACCCGATCAAGATACAGAGTTATCATTGGCGCTAGAAGGAGGGGTTTAACCTCCGAACTCCAGAACCCCGAACCAACAGCCAAACGGAGACAACCCGAACTACCTAAAATCGAAAGCCATGCCTCGACCAAGCAAATCCACCCATCGCCCAACAAACAGCGCCCCGAGAGAAGAGCCCCCAGCTCCGATCCCGGAGCTCATCCCACAAAACCAGGTCCCAGTCCAGGAGAGGCTCGGGATCGGTCCGAATGATGCTCGGGTCACAGTCAAAGTGAACCGATACAAGTACACCGATGTACCCCTTGACTCCGCCCAGATGGAGAATTTAACCCCGGCGGAACTAGCCGAAGCAATCCGGGCTTACCGAAATCGCCCCCATCTGGAACCTGAACCCGACCAGGGGGGAAATTCCGAGGGATCAGCCAACTCCCATAACTCGCGAGCCTCGGTCTTTGCTCGCCTCGGGAATCAAGACCAAAGAAACGAAAGGGACCATCCAACCCGAAGTAAGGTCAGAGATGAGGAGGCTGACGAGCTGAAACGGATGGAAAGACTCCGGGAAAAAATAAGACAAGAGGAACAAGCTAAGTTGGAGCAAAGAATCCAAAGAAGGCTCCAAGAAGAGGAGGAAAGAATCAGGAAATCCAAACCCAAAAGAACCCGGAGAGAGGTAAGCCCGGAGATTATCTCAGATGATGAAGAACGTCCCAGCAACCTGGTTCAAATGATCCAGGAGTTACAGAGGAAAGTCAACAACGACTCCGGGTTCGAGATCCAAGACACACTCACCCCTTTTAGCCGCTCTCTTGAAGCCATGCCCCGGCAAAAGAACCTCAAGCACTACAACTTTGATTCCTTTAATGGGTTGGAGGACCCGGAAGAACACCTCAACTACTTTGAGCAAATAGCCCTGATATACTTCTATAACGACCTAACCAAGTGCAGGTTCTTTGCCTCCACACTAAAAGGAGCGGCCTAGAGATGGTTCAGCAGGATCCCTTCCCGGAGCATACACAGCTGGAAGGAGTTCAGGGAGGCTTTCCTCCGGAGGTTCCGAGCCAATAAAACCCCAGAATATCACATGTGCCACCTTGAAACAATTAGGCAACATGACAACGAAACACTTTCAGCTTTCATGAAACGGTTCCAAGAAGCCATAAATCAAGTCACGAATCTGGATGAAAGAGAAGCCCTGAGCATCTTCCGGAAGAACCTAGACCCGGAGCGTAGCGAACGCTACGTGATTGAATTGGTAAACAAAGAGCCCCAGAGCCTGGCTGCAGCCTATTCCATGGCCGCCAAATTCATCAAAGAAACTGATATCTTGCAAGCAATGAGGATGACCCGGCAGGGCACCTCCTCGGGAAGAAGTAAAGATAATCGCTCTAGAAATGACCACAACCCAGACAAGAAGTTTAAACCCAACAAGCAATACAACTACATCCCCAGTCATCAACTAACGATCCCGGACAAAGATCACTCCTCCCGAGCCAAATCCGAAGCCAAGCCCCCGAGACCGGGGAGAGCCGAGCCAAGGCCGGAACCCGACTGGACACCCCTGAACCGGCCCAGAGCCGAAATATTAAAAGAAGTTCGGAACAAACCCTTCTTTTTTCTACCCAAACCTCTGGTATCAGCCCCGGAGAACAGGCCCCGGAACAAGCACTGCGACTATCATGCAACTCATGGCCACGAAACAGAAAGTTGTGTCTCCCTCAAGTTCTTCATCGAAGACCAGATCAAGAAAGGAAACATGGGCCAATACCTAGCTCGGAGAACCACGGAGAGGGGAGATGGATCCGGGGCTCAGAAGACTAAACATGTGGTGCACGTGGTATTGGGAGGATCCAATTCCCCTCCGGCAAGTCCGGGCTCCGGGGATGAGGTAATGATGATAGACTCGGTCCCAGAACAAATCATATCTTTCAGCAATGCTGATTTTGAAGGAGTGGATCCTGACCACAATGAAGCCCTAGTGGTGACCTTAGACATCGCTGAAAATGAGGTAAAGAGAATCCTCGTTGACAATGGCTCCTCTGTCAACGTATTGTTCAAACACACCATGGATAGAATGCAGCTCGGCAGTGTCAGAATGAACGAATGCAGGGAAGACCCGCTGTATGGCTTCGGCCACAATTTGGTCCCCATCCAAGTAACCCTTTACTTGCCGGTCCAGTTCGGCACCGCCCCGAAGCAGATAACCCATATGGTCAAATTCTACGTGATCAATATTCCTTCCTCCTACAATGTGATCCTCGGGCGCCCAGCCTTGACCAAACTCCGAGCCATAACCTCAACCCCACACCTTAAATTCAAATTTCCCACGACCTCCGGGGTTGGAGAGGTAAAGGGCGATACCGAAACAGCTAGCCGATGTTATGGCCAAGCCCTAGTCATGGCGGAAACAGACCCGGAGAATAAGAGGAAAGCCTCCTCCTATCAGAAGAATTTAAGTAGAAAGAAGCACAGAGCCACAACTTACAAGAACCCCGGAAAGGAGGTGCAAAACATAGAAACAACGGGTGCCCCGAACCAGGAACCAGGTACATCCGAGGCCCGGGAATACCTAGCCTCAAACTCCCAGGCCCGGGTCCAGAAGTCATCCCTGGTGAAAGATCAAGCCAAGCTAGAACCCGCCGTAGAAATTGAGACAATCGAGCTCATTCCAGGAAACTCGAAAAGAAAAGTCAAGATCGGAACCGGTCTAGAAGCTGCCTTCAGGCAAGAACTAATCCAACTACTCCGGGAATATGCTGATGTTTTTGCTTGGAGTCCATCTGACATGCCCGGACTCCGAGAATCCCTTGCCATGCATAGCCTGGATGTTGATCCTAGAAGAAAACCTGTGAAACAGAAAAGAAGGAACTTCGCCCCGGAGAGGCAGAGAGCTATAGACGAGGAAGTGGACAAACTACTTAAGGCAGATATTATCTGCGAGGTCAAATACCCGGAGTGGCTAGCCAACGTGGTTCTAGTCAAAAAGCCTAGTGGAAAATGGAGGATGTGTGTCGATTACACGGACCTGAACGAAGCCTGCCCCAAGGATCCATATCCATTACCAAGTATAGACCAGCTCATCGACGCCACTGCCGAACATGTGATGCTTAGCTTTATGGACGCTTTCTCCGAGTACAACCAAATCAAGATGAATCCAGTAGATATAGCCAAAACTGCATTTATCACTCACAGAGCTGTCTACGCCTATAAGTTCATGCCCTTTGGACTCCGGAATGCCGGAGCTACATATCAAAGAGCCATGGTGGAGGTCTTCAAGGACCAAATCGGCCGGAATCTGGAGTCCTATGTCGATGACATCATCGCCAAATCAAAAACCGTCAAGGAACATGTCCCCGATCTACGGGAATGTTTTGAAAACCTTAGAAAAAATGAGATGAAGCTAAATCCGGAGAAGTGCACCTTTGGAGTGGCTGCAGGAAAATTTCTAGGCTTCATGATCAGCCAAAGAGGGATAGAGGCTAATCCGGAGAAGATAAAGGCCATCTTGGACATGCAACCACCCCGGACTCAGAAAGACATTCAGAAGCTAGCTGGATCATTGGCAGCCCTAAGAAGATTCATATCCAAGTTGGAAGAAAAGTGCTTACCCTTCTTCGACTTGCTCAAAGGGGCCAGCAACAAGAAAGAAATCACTTGGAGCCCGGAGTGCCAGCAAGCTCTTGACAACATCAAACAATATCTATCATCACCACCCCTCTTAACGAAGCCTGAAACCGGAGAACCCCTACACCTATACCTCTCCGCCGGGCCCCTAGCTATGGCCGCGGCCCTAGTCCGGGAAGTCGAGGGAAACCAATGGCCGGTGTACTACATCAGCCAAGTCTTGAAAGATGCAGAAACCAGATACCCCAATCTGGAGAAGTTTGCCTTTGCCTTAGTCACGGCCTCAAGGAAACTCAGACACTATTTCCAAGGCAGAGAAATCAAGGTCGTAACAGATCAGCCACTAAGAAGGATAATCCATAAACTGGACGCATCAGGAAGATTGATAAATTGGGCAATCGAGCTAAGCCAATTCCACCTGACATTCGTACCCCGGACAGCAATCAAAGCACAAGCTTTGGCAGATTTCATAGTAGAATGCTCCTTCCCAGAACCGCAGAAAGCTACCGCAGTAGCTGAAAATTTGACAAACCAGAACCGAGCCCCGGGATCATGGACTCTCCATGTTGATGGATCCTCAACGGCCGACAGGTCCGGGGCAGGAATAATCATGAAGAGCCCGGAAGACTTCCAAATCAAACAGGCCATAACATTCAAGTTCCCAGCAACCAATAACCAAGCCGAATATGAAGCTCTCCTTGCCGGGCTAAGGTTAGCACGAACCCTGCAAATCAAAAACCTGGACATCTATAGTGACTCACAAATCGTGGTACGGCAAACCAAAGGCAAATACATAGCCAAAGATCAAAAGCTAGCCCAATACCAAGCACTTGTCAAGAGCCACTTAGCCACCATTCCGGAGTACCAAATCAACCAGGTCAACAGAGAAGAAAATTCCGAAGCTGATGAGCTATCCAAGCTAGTCCAGAACTCAGTCGAACTAGGCAGTTCGGTCTACTTCGAAGAATTGGAAACCCCGGCCATCAACCAAGAAGTGGTAATGGAGATAGACGGCACCCCGAACTGGATGACCCCTTTCATCCTCTACTTGGAAAAAGGGGAATTGCCCGAAGATAAGAATGAGGCCAGAAGGTTGAAAAACAATGCTTCAAAATACTTCATAGAAGACAACCAGCTCTATCGCCCAACCTTCTTGTTCGCACTTATTCACGCAAGAGAACGTGGTCAACAAGTATTATAGAGTAAATAGGATTCGTTCCCACAGAGACTCAAATTGTTCGTTATGTTCACTTATGCACCAGCTTATGATTTACACTCACTACTAAGACAATCACAATATTGGTTTGATTTAACTAATGATTAATTACCAACTAAGCCAATTACGAGAAAATAACTTAACTTTAACTTTATAATAAACAAACATGGGATTTCAATTTCATTTACTACTTCATCTAGAATCTTATGCCCTTTAGCCTAGCATGTGACAGAGTTGATTACTGATTAGATGCACTAAACTGATACACACCAACTTTCGTTGTGCATATACCATCCTACTGATCATCCACAATTGATAGAAGTCAAGTAGTAACCAAATATGTGTAGTCCCTATATGTCTATAGCAATTGAACACATACCGGTTGAAAATCAAGCACCCATTAAACCACATAGTCGATGCAAGACGGTTAGAATTACATCACAAATTAATACATGTTCTTCACATGCAAAAACCTATGCTAGCATGAATTGTTCTAAACCCTAGATCCACTTTCGCATTCACTAGGATTAAACAAACAATTACAAGTGTTCGCGACGCACTTATAACGAATAAGCATAAACATACTAGGCAATCAATACATTCAATCACACACCAAGGCATAAAAACACTCAATTTCTAGAATCCATAGCAAAATCCATTAAAACCCCATGACAACGAATTAGCCCATAATTGACCTAATTGTCATCATGGGTTCTATGGAAAACATAATTCTAAAATAAACAAGTAAAAATAAAGAAGAAGAAATAAGGTTTAGAATTAAATCCCCAAAATAGAAGAGTACAAAGGTTCCAAGAATAATCCTTGTTTGTCACTAGCTTGGAGAAATTCCTTATCTCCTTTTCTCTCTTCCCAAAAACTAGGTTATATTACGTAAAGTGTGTAAAAAAAATGATTACAAGGGTTGGATGTTGATATATAGGCTCTAGAAGTCTTGCCCAACAAGAAAAGACCTAAAAATACAATTTAATTCGAAATAGGATAGAATTTCAGAATTTCCAGCGAGTTCGGGCGCACCCTGCGCGGTAGCAGCGCACCCTGCGCGGTTAGATCCTATTCAGAATTATAGAAAATTTCCCAGGCTTCGCGTGGACAGCTTATGGGCCTCAAACGGACTTGTAGAACTCCAGATATGGCCAAAACAGTGAAGACTGCGCAACCTACCCAGAAAATCCGAATTTTGCACAAATTGCTCCTTTCTCCTCCGTTTCTTTTGCAATTCTTTCGCCACTTCCCGTTCTTCAATTCTTAAGCGTTATGGTCTTCATGTTAGCCTAGGGAAATACGCCATCCTTCATTCCATTGCGCAAATCATCTCCAAAATTGACGAAAATACTAACCCTAAACGATATTTCACAAACCTGCACAACTAAACACAAACACATCAAAACTACAACAAACTTGAGACCAAGACAATCAATTTAAGCCGATATAGAACGCTCCAAGTGGATATAAACTCCACTTATCACACCCCCAAACTTAAACCGATGCTTGTCCTCAAGCATAAACAATTACAACTAACTAACTAACTAGTACCACTTCCGTAGGTGATCACGGTTGCATTTGGCATATGCAACAAGCCCTTTAAACCCCTAGGCAGCCCTAGTGGACGAGTAAGGTCTCGTGAGGGCCTATAGTGAATGTACCCACAAAATCCAATGCAATGCAATGCATGAATGCAACTACTATGAAAATGCAAGATCCCCTTCAAACTCACCAAAACCAACTAACAAGCAAAAATCTCAATGAACGTAACAAATCCAAGCAGAGCTCGACTAAGTCCCCGTATACTAACAATACATGAACAGAAACGTGCGTGTGTGCAATGCTCATCAGAAATACCCCCAGAACTAGGTCAAAAATCATACATGCTTTCCGTCAAGACAATCACAGGTTTATAACTAGAATAGACTGTAGACACTCCATAACCTAGGAACACCTCCACCCTCATCCAAGGTAGACAGAAACTCATGCTTTATTACTATACTACGACACTACATATACAATACGCATGCTTATTTAACCGTGCAATGAATGAGACCCCAAAAGGCTTATACAATAATACCCATGTAGCGAGTGTTGGGTCAGTGGATCCCAGACTATAAAGCCTTAGGTCACTAGGACTAAGTCCCCTCAGACTTAATTACTCGAGTATTAAAGAGCTCACTCGTGGTTAATTTTGCATTTAAATTATTTATATGACTCTTTTTTTTCTTTTTTCTTTTTTCTTTTTTCTTTTTTTTTTATTTTTCCGCAATCTGGAATGAGCCTTTCTCATTTCCAACCCTAGACTACTCATATAAATATGAGCTGGCTACTAGCCATTTGACGCCTAGCCTTTATTGACAAATATTAACAACTAGCATGAAAATTCCTGGTTTCCCCCAAACTTAGACTTTAATGTTCCTACGCAATAAAGGGAATAAAGAAAATTCTAAATATAAACAAGTGATTAAATCTCAAAACATCCCACAGGCATGACCCTAACCTAGCCCAACAGCACCCCAATGAGGCTGTGTAATAAATTTTGTTCCCGTAACATGCAAGTCAATTTCATAGAAACTATAAATCAGCCCTCTACTCATCATCATCACACCCAAATCAACATCCACCTATCAATCAGAATCAGCTCGTCCTAAGGGATCATGAAATATGCATGCCATGAAAATGCAACTAAATGAAAACTCACATGGTATACGAAAATAAAACAAAATGTCCTATATGAACAAACGTAGATAATACGAACATAACAATCAAACATAACAATCACTACTATGCAACATGATATCCTATATGACCACAAAATACAACAATACATACAACTACTATCCCCCAAATCACCCCCAAACTTAAAAATTGCAATGTCCTCATTGAAGGTAAATTAAAAGGGTACAAGAGATACTCCCCTACACGCCGGCATCTCCACCCTCCTCGGGTGGTGTGTCTGGTGGTGGATAGACGTGGTGCGCTCCAACACAACTGTTGTTTTATTCAAAAGCAAGAAATCATGGGTTGCCTCCCACGAAGCGCCTTTCTTTAACGTCTTTAGCTAGACTTGGCCACGATTTTCCTCTTGAAAAATTTCTGCACCGTATCTCTATAAGGCCATTTAATGATCTTTTCTGGAGCGACATCTTCAACGACAAGCTTTACCCGTATTCGCTCCTCACAAGATCTCTTAACAACATTCTCCCGCCTACCTGAAAAGTTAGCAGCAATAACAATAGCAAGCAAAGGATTTGAATTACAAGAAACATACCCCAGGTGAACTAGCAATGTTTTGAGCTCGAGTTCGGGAGCTCCTTCAATTGATGGCTTAAGGCGCACCTGAGAATTCCAGAGATCTTCCACTCCAAGCAACTTATGTGGAATACGTAGCCCCATTAACCAAGGCACTGTAATCCTCAGTTGGCCATGCTTTGCCTTCTCCTTCTCCGTGTCATACTTTTTACTCTGCCCTGCATCAACCAATTTCAAGCTAAAACACTCCTCATCCTCCGCCGGTAAATTCATGGCTAGAGTTTGCTTCTGAAGCCCTTGTGGATATGAAGGAGGAAAATCGATTTGGACGATCTCTGTAGTCTTCTCCGGAGTAGATTTGTCAACAGGAGTGATGCTCTTTTCCTCTTCGGCCTCCAGCTGGTCGAAGTCAGATTGCAACGGAGCGGCATTCAACAACTGAACATGCTCTTCTAATTCATCATCTTCCACACTGAGACACTCTTCATCCTTCGAAGGAAATAGCATAGCCACTTGAGCCTTGGAATTTTCTTGATCTTGGGCTGATTCTTCAAAATTTTCAGATTGCAAAAGAAATGGTTGCGGCTGATTATTCAGAATCGAGTTTTCTGGACATTCTAAATTTTCTGATTGGTTTGCCTCCGACTCTGCTTCCTTATCAGCTTCATGTTCTGCTTCTTCCCCATCTTTGCCCTCAGACTCTCCTTCTTGAACTTCGATCATGGTCTCACCCGTGGCTAAGAAAGGCCAGTCAAGACTGATAGGAAGGTTCTTGTCCTCCTCCTCTACAGCTAGGCCTTCTGTGTCACTTGCAATATGATTCAATGTTTGTAATGCATTTGCAATTTGACCAATCTGATCTCCTATTCTCTGGAGAGACAATGCATTGCTTTTAGCCATCAACCTCAATTCTTCTAATTCAGCTTCTTCAGTCGACTGTTGGATAGACCAAGTTTGAAATTGCTGCTGCTGAAATTCAGGAGGTTGAAAGTGTTGATGCATTGGGGCATACTGATGCTGAAATTGTTGCCCCTGTTGTTGCTGAATTCCCCCTGGATTGTATGGCTCATCTTCAAACTGCTGATTTTGGAGCGGGTAGGATGGATATTGGAATTGCTCCATACCACTCTGATGGTAGTCCCAGCTGAAATTTGGCCGGTTTCTGTTATACTCACATTGATGAGTGTAATGTCCACCTGCACACAGCTCACAAACAATTACGAATTCCTGCTCCCAATAATCCATCAAATAAAAAGAAAAAAAACGTCCGAGTCAGTGAATTTAACCCAAACTGATGACAAGATCATAAACTAAACAAACAATGAACCGAGTCCCCGGCAGCGGCGCCAAAAACTTGTTCGCACTTATTCACGCAAGAGAACGTGGTCAACAAGTATTATAGAGTAAATAGGATTCGTTCCCACAGAGACTCAAATTGTTCGTTATGTTCACTTATGCACCAGCTTATGATTTACACTCACTACTAAGACAATCACAATATTGGTTTGATTTAACTAATGATTAATTACCAACTAAGCCAATTACGAGAAAATAACTTAACTTTAACTTTATAATAAACAAACATGGGATTTCAATTTCATTTACTACTTCATCTAGAATCTTATGCCCTTTAGCCTAGCATGTGACAGAGTTGATTACTGATTAGATGCACTAAACTGATACACACCAACTTTCGTTGTGCATATACCATCCTACTGATCATCCACAATTGATAGAAGTCAAGTAGTAACCAAATATGTGTAGTCCCTATATGTCTATAGCAATTGAACACATACCGATTGAAAATCAAGCACCCATTAAACCACATAGTCGATGCAAGACGGTTAGAATTACATCACAAATTAATACATGTTCTTCACATGCAAAAACCTATGCTAGCATGAATTGTTCTAAACCCTAGATCCACTTTCGCATTCACTAGGATTAAACAAAAAATTACAAGTGTTCGCGACGCACTTATAACGAATAAGCATAAACATACTAGGCAATCAATACATTCAATCACACACCAAGGCATAAAAACACTCAATTTCTAGAATCCATAGCAAAATCCATTAAAACCCCATGACAACGAATTAGCCCATAATTGACCTAATTGTCATCATGGGTTCTATGGAAGACATAATTCTAAAATAAACAAGTAAAAATAAAGAAGAAGAAATAAGGTTTAGAATTAAATCCCCAAAATAGAAGAGTACAAAGGTTCCAAGAATAATCCTTGCTTGTCACTAGCTTGGAGAAATTCCTTATCTCCTTTTCTCTCTTCCCAAAAACTAGGTTATATTACGTAAAGTGTGTAAAAAAAAATGATTACAAGGGTTGGATGTTGATATATAGGCTCTAGAAGTCTTGCCCAACAAGAAAAGACCTAAAAATACAATTTAATTCGAAATAGGATAGAATTTCAGAATTTCCAGCGAGTTCGGGCGCACCCTGCGCGGTAGCAGCGCACCCTGCGCGGTTAGATCCTGTTCAGAATTATAGAAAATTTCCCAGGCTTCGCGTGGACAGCTTATGGGCCTCAAACGGACTTGTAGAACTCCAGATATGGCCAAAACAGTGAAGACTGCGCAACCTACCCAGAAAATCCGAATTTTGCACAAATTGCTCCTTTCTCCTCCGTTTCTTTTGCAATTCTTTCGCCACTTCCCGTTCTTCAATTCTTAAGCGTTATGGTCTTCATGTTAGCCTAGGGAAATACGCCATCCTTCATTCCATTGCGCAAATCATCTCCAAAATTGACGAAAATACTAACCCTAAACGATATTTCACAAACCTGCACAACTAAACACAAACACATCAAAACTACAACAAACTTGAGACCAAGACAATCAATTTAAGCCGATATAGAACGCTCCAAGTGGATATAAACTCCACTTATCACTTCTCATCCCCAATACTGAAGTGCGTAGGTCCGGAAGAAGCTAATTACTGTTTACAAGAAGTGCACGAAGGGATTTGTGGGGACCACATGTCCGCAAAGGCCCTCGCATACAAAATCATAAGGCAAGGTTACTACTGGCCAACAATCCACTCAGATGCAGTAGAATTCGTCAAGAAGTGCAGAAACTACCAACTGTTCAGCAACATACCAAGGCAAAGCCCGGTCCTACCATCTTCAGTTCTATCACCCATCCCCTTTGCTGTGTGGGGCATCGATATAGTAGGGCCTTTCCCCCGGGCCAAGGGTGATCTGAGGTACCTCCTGGTAGCCATTGACTACATGACTAAGTGGGCCGAAGCAAAGGCAATGAGGACCATAAATCAACAAGACTGCATCAAGTTCATGGACAACATACTAATGCGGTTCGGCCTTCCCAGAGTCCTGGTCTCAGATAATGGTCCCCAGTTCGTCGGCTCAGATTTTGAAAACTACTTGAAGGAAAGAGGAATCAAACACAAGAAATCCTCAGTAGCCTATCCCCAGGGAAATGGGCAAGTGGAAGTGACAAACAGAATTCTGCTAAGGGGAATTGAGAAGAGGCTGAAGGAAAGCAAGAACAAATGGCCCGAAGAACTACCAAATGTGCTGTGGGCATACAGAACTAGCCCGAGGTCCGGAACAGGGGAAACCCCGTTTAAACTAGCTTATGGAACTGAAGCAATGTTGCCAATTGAAGTGGGTTCCCCCTCCCACAGAGCAATCAACTTCGATGAAGATGCAAATGAAGATGGGTTACGAGTTAATCTGGAACTAGTTGATGAGGTCCGGGACAATGCAGTACAAAGAATGGAGAAGTATAAAGAGAAAACTAGAGAGTACTTCTGGAAGAAGTCAAGGGTCAAAAACTTCCAAATCGGAGATCTGGTACTCCGGGATGCCGAAGCTTCAGACCCCACTAACACAGGAAAGCTTATGCCTAAGTGGGAAGGTCCCTACAGGGTTAAAGAAGTACTCCGTCCCGGAACCTACAAGCTCAGTCACATGGACAACACTGAAGTCCCCAACACCTGGCACGGCCTCAAACTAAGAAAGTACTACCAATAAAAGAAAATAGCTTCAGCTCATATACGGGCTTTATTTGGAAATTGTACTTGGCAATCATGTAACCGTTTCGTTATCAATGAAAAAGACTTCTAGTTCTTACCTAGCATTCCAATCTTACAGTTATTACAAAACCCCTACTTGGAAAAGTTTTCATCCTTTCCAAGTAGGCCAAAGCCCGGGACCTTAGCAATGCTTTGGCCCGGGAAGCCATAGGCATCAAAACACCTACTTGGAAAAGTTTTCATCTTTTCCAAGTAGGCCAAAGCCCGGGACCTTAGCAATGCTTTGGCCCGGGAAGCCATAGGCATTAAAATACCTACTTGGAAAAGTTTTCATCCTTTCCAAGTAGGCCAAAGCCCGGGACCTTAGCAATGCTTTGGCCCGGGAAGCCATAGGCATCAAAACACCTACTTGGAAAAGTTTTCATCCTTTCCAAGTAGGCCAAAGCCCGGGACCTTAGCAATGCTTTGGCCCGGGAAGCCATAGGCATCAAAATACCTACTTGGAAAAGTTTTCATCCTTTCCAAGTAGGCCAAAGCCCGGGACCTTAGCAATGCTTTGGCCCGGGAAGCCATAGGCATCAAAACACCTACTTGGAAAAGTTTTCATCCTTTCCAAGTAGGCCAAAGCCCGGGACCTTAGCAATGCTTTGGCCTGGGAAGCCATTGGCATCAAAACACCTACTTGGAAAAGTTTTCATCCTTTCCAAGTAGGCCAAAGCCCGGGACCTTAGCAATGCTTAGGCCCGGGAAGCCATAGGCACCCAATACCTACTTGGAAAAGTTTTCATCCTTTCCAAGTAGGCCAAAGCCCGGGACCTTAGCAATGCTTAGGCCCGGGGACAAACCACCACTCATCAATCCGGGATACCCGAATTAAAGAGTGGGGGGCAGCACAAATTATAAACAGACAACAGCAACTGAGCATGGAAAAACCCAAAATATATGACGACCAAAAATAAAGAGATTACAAAAGTGACAAACGGGCCGGGCTGACCAACAGCCCGAAACACCCGGCAATTATAAAGTTACAGAAAATTAAAGGACACAATTCAAAGTTATACAACAGAGCATTAAAAGATTACAAGGGCATAGCCCGAGATATGGACACAGCCAATAAGAGAATCAAGCTTCAGGAGGAGGGGAGGAATCAGGAGCACCGAAAGCTTTAGGCTCGCCTTCACCCCGGGCCAAGGCATCCTCGGCAGCAAGGTACTCCTCAATGAAGTTCTCCCAGGTGGCGGTCTCAGGAGCAGTCTTTATCATCTTCTCAGAGATGACCCAGCAACGATGGATCTTTTTGGACGCCACGGCTGCCAGATCATCATCATAAGCCTCTGACCCCCGGAAATCGACAATGACCTGCTCCTCGGTCTTCTTAGCCTTCAGCTCATCCCGGAGCCTCTTCACCTCAGCTTTATAATCAACCAGTTTAGCTTTGGTTGCGTCCCTCTCGTCAGCAGCTTGCTTGATGCCGCCCTTAAACTTTTCAATCCGGGCATCCGTCCGCACCTTCAGCTCCTCAAGCTGCTGCTTCAGCTCAGCAATCTCCTTCTCTTTCTCCGAGGCCGAGCTTAAAGCAACCTGGGCCTCCTTCACTTCCCTGCATGCTTTAGCAGCAGCCCCAGCAACCCGGACCCCAAGCTGCGAAGATAGGAACGCAAGTTAGAAAAATTTAGAATCAATAAGCAAAGATAGAAAGAGCCCGGAGAAGCTTATACCTGGCCGAAGACCCCCATCATCTGCTGCAGCAACTCGGTGGAGGTAGATTTACTCATCTCCTCCCACTCCGATTTGCTAGGGAGGTCAGCTAGGAAGCCAATGAAGTTCCTCTCCTCCGGGGACACGGGAGCCGGCTCGTGAGGACGAAAGTTCTTCGGCCCCCCAGCAGCCGAACCTTCTTGCACTACCTCGCAGTCGGAGAGCATAGTCCCGAACAGCTCAGTCCGAGCCGAGGTCACCCTCGGCCTCTTCCTTGCTACCAGGCTAGAATCTTCAACCCCGGTCTCCGGGTCCGCAGGCTCGGGGCGCGGCGCCATATTCTCAGAAGCCCCCTCTTGATGGGCTTGGGAGCCGCTTGCATCTCCAGGAGCCTTGGTATTGTCACGAACGTGACCGATACCCCGGAGAGCAGCACCGAGAGCTTTGCTTGCTTTGGTCATCTGCACAACTTTCTTAAACTCCGGGCTGTATCCGGGAAGGCCTGAAATCATGAAAACAAAACATTAGTCCGGAGTAAAAGGAAACATTAAGAGCAAAAGTAAAAGCGACATACAACCCGGACTTACATCCTATCTCAAACAGATACTGATGACTCAAAAGGTCATCCCGAGTCACCTGCCGTCCGAGACCAAGGGTGATCTGAGGTACCTCCTGGTAGCCATTGACTACATGACTAAGTGGGCCGAAGCAAAGGCAATGAGGACCATAAATCAACAAGACTGCATCAAGTTCATGGACAACATACTAATGCGGTTCGGCCTTCCCAGAGTCCTGGTCTCAGATAATGGTCCCCAGTTCGTCGGCTCAGATTTTGAAAACTACTTGAAGGAAAGAGGAATCAAACACAAGAAATCCTCAGTAGCCTATCCCCAGGGAAATGGGCAAGTGGAAGTGACAAACCGAATTCTGCTAAGGGGAATTGAGAAGAGGCTGAAGGAAAACAAGAACAAATGGCCCGAAGAACTACCAAATGTGCTGTGGGCATACAGAACTAGCCCGAGGTCCGGAACAGGGGAAACCCCGTTTAAACTAGCTTATGGAACCGAAGCAATGTTGCCAATTGAAGTGGGTTCCCCCTCCCACAGAGCAATCAACTTCGATGAAGATGCAAATGAAGATGGGTTACGAGTTAATCTGGAACTAGTTGATGAGGTCCGGGACAATGCAGTACAAAGAATGGAGAAGTATAAAGAGAAAACTAGAGAGTACTTCGGGAAGAAGTCAAGGGTCAAAAACTTCCAAATCGGAGATCTGGTACTCCGGGACGCCGAAGCTTCAGACCCCACTAACACAGGAAAGCTTATGCCTAAGTGGGAAGGTCCCTACAGGGTTAAAGAAGTACTCCGCCCCGGAACCTACAAGCTCAGTCACATGGACAACACTGAAGTCCCCAACACCTGGCACGGCCTCAGACTAAGAAAGTACTACCAATAAAAGAAAATAGCTTCAGCTCATATACGGGCTTTATTTGGAAATTGTACTTGGCAATCATGTAACCGTTTCGTTATCAATGAAAAAGACTTCTAGTTCTTACCTAGCATTCCAATCTTACAGTTATTACAAAACTCCTACTTGAAAAAGTTTTCATTCTTTCCAAGTAGGCCAAAGCCCGGGACCTTAGCAATGCTTTGGCCCGGGAAGCCATAGGCATCAAAACACCTACTTGGAAAAGTTTTCATCCTTTCCAAGTAGGCCAAAGCCCGGGACCTTAGCAATGCTTTGGCCCGGGAAGCCATAGGCATCAAAATACCTACTTGGAAAAGTTTTCATCCTTTCCAAGTAGGCCAAAGCCCGGGACCTTAGCAATGCTTTGGCCCGGGAAGCCATAGGCATCAAAACACCTACTTGGAAAAGTTTTCATCCTTTCCAAGTAGGCCAAAGCCCGGGACCTTAGCAATGCTTTGGCCCGGGAAGCCATAGGCATCAAAATACCTACTTGGAAAAGTTTTCATCCTTTCCAAGTAGGCCAAAGCCCGGGACCTTAGCAATGCTTTGGCCCGGGAAGCCATAGGCATCAAAACACCTACTTGGAAAAGTTTTCATCCTTTCCAAGTAGGCCAAAGCCCGGGACCTTAGCAATGCTTTGGCCCGGGAAGCCATTGGCATCAAAACACCTACTTGGAAAAGTTTTCATCCTTTCCAAGTAGGCCAAAGCCCGGGACCTTAGCAATGCTTAGGCCCGGGAAGCCATAGGCACCCAATACCTACTTGGAAAAGTTTTCATCCTTTCCAAGTAGGCCAAAGCCCGGGACCTTAGCAATGCTTAGGCCCGGGGACAAACCACCACTCATCTATCCGGGATACCCGAATTAAAGAGTGGGGGGCAGCACAAATTATAAACAGACAACAGCAACTGAGCATGGAAAAACCCAAAATATATGCCGACCAAAAAAAAGAGATTACAAAAGTGACAAACGGGCCGGGCTGACCAACAGCCCGAAACACCCGGTAGTTATAAAGTTACAGAAAATTAAAGGACACAATTCAAAGTTATACAACAGAGCATTGAAAGATTACAAGGGCATAGCCCGAGATATGGACACAGCCAATAAGAGAATCAAGCTTCAGGAGGAGGGGAGGAATCAGGAGCACCGAAAGCTTTAGGCTCGCCTTCACCCCGGGCCAAGGCATCCTCGGCAGCAAGGTACTCCTCAATGAAGTTCTCCCAGGTGGCGGTCTTAGGAGCAGTCTTTATCATCTTCTCAGAGATGACCCAGCAACGATGGATCTTTTTGGACGCCACGGCTGCCAGATCATCATCATAAGCCTCTGACCCCCGGAAATCGGCAATGACCTGCTCCTCGGTCTTCTTAGCCTTCAGCTCATCTCGGAGCCTCTTCACCTCAGCTTTATAATCAACCAGTTTAGCTTTGGCTGCGTCCCTCTCGTCAGCAGCTTGCTTGATGCCGCCCTTAAACTTTTCAATCCGGGCATCCGTCCGCACCTTCAGCTCCTCAAGCTGCTGCTTCAGCTCAGCAATCTCCTTCTCTTTCTCCGAGGCCGAGCTTAAAGCAACCTGGGCCTCCTTCACTTCCCTGCATGCTTTAGCAGCAGCCCCAACAACCCGGACCCCAAGCTGCGAAGATAGGAACGCAAGTTAGAAAAATTTAGAATCAATAAGCAAAGATAGAAAGAGCCCGGAGAAGCTTATTATACCTGGCCGAAGACCCCCATCATCTGCTGCAGCAACTCGGTGGAGGTAGATTTACTCATCTCCTCCCACTCCGATTTGCTAGGGAGGTCAGCTAGGAAGCCAATGAAGTTCCTCTCCTCCGGGGACACGGGAGCCGGCTCGTGAGGACGAAAGTTCTTCGGCCCCCCAGCAGCCGAACCTTCCTGCACTACCTCGCAGTCGGAGAGCATAGTCCCGAACAGCTCAGTCCGAGCCGAGGTCACCCTCGGCCTCTTCCTTGCTACCAGGCTAGAATCTTCAACCCCAGTCTCCGGGTCCGCAGGCTCGGGGCGCGGCGCCATATTCTCAGAAGCCCCCTCTTGATGGGCTTGGGAGCCGCTTGCATCTCCAGGAGCCTTGGTATTGTCACGAACGTGACCGATACCCCGGAGAGCAGCACCGAGAGCTTTGCTTGCTTTGGTCATCTGCACAACTTTCTCAAACTCCGGGCTGTATCCGGGAAGGCCTGAAATCATGAAAACAAAACATTAGTCCGGAGTAAAAGGAAACATTAAGAGCAAAAGTAAAAGCGACATACAACCTGGACTTACATCCTATCTCAAACAGATACTGATGACTCATAAGGTCATCCCGAGTCACCTGCCGTCCGAGACCCCGGCAAAAAGCATGAACCCGGTCCATTGCCGCATCCTGAAGATCGAAAACCTCAAAATTCATGGCAAGAGGCTCCTCCTTAAAGGTGGGCATGAACCGGATATCAACGCCCCGGAGGAAGACAAACTCCCCGTTCCAACCCTTCAAAGTGGGGAGCATGACCAGAGGCTTCGACGCCGAGGAAGGATACCCACATGCTTTACCCCGGAACCTAAACTCGAACATGGGTATATTGTTGGAGTGCACCAGTTGGAAGACATGGTGGAAAAGTTTGAAAGTGGGCAACACCCCGGCTTTCTCACAACACCCAAGAAAATACGAGATCCATTTCACCGCGTTCGGGGTCAGCTGGGTGACGGGAATCCCGTACTCAAACAAGCATAGAGATTTAACAAACTGATGACACCTAGGCCCATACCCCGACCTTAGGTGCTCCAACCACACTCCGACCCAGCCGCCCTCCGGCCTGTGGTAAATCTTCTCACCGGGCTCTGGCCATCTCCACTCTACATCGTTATTCAAGTGGAATGTGGCCCGGAAAATGGGGTCCCAGTCTACCGGCTCTTTTACATACTTACTCCGGAATGGACCGACGTCCATCCCAGAACCCGGTTTATCCCCGAATTTGGAATCCAGAAAAGCCTCATCGTACCTAATCATTTCGGCCACATCTGGATTCTGAGCGAACTCCGTGCTGAGATCCCTGAAGAAGAAAGCTTGGGGGATCCCTGGGTCCCTCCTTACGAAATAATACTTACTATGGCCCCAACTACCATCCGGCTCACTGAGGCTATACCCCGGGCCCATATCCTTCGTCGCAACACTACTAAGTACGGGCAAACTACTCTTCTTCTTCCCCATTATACACCACTCTAGATCTATCAACTCTACACTACTATCTGATGAGCTAACACTAGCACCGGAGGTACTGGGCTCGGAAAGAGGGATTAACACTCGATTTGCAGTCACACGTCTCCTAACCATACAAGGACTCTACCCCGGGTCACCCAACACAATGACAGAATAAACGTGAGAAGCTACCAAAGGGCAACCTATGAAACTACCAGGACCCCGAAAAAGAAAAACGGTAAAATTGACAAGAGTCCGGATAAAGAGGACTTACAAAGAGTAGAAAGACCGGAATGGAGAAAGCAAGAAAAACCGATAGCCCGGAGAACTGGTCTTCAAAGAGGCAGAGTAACGGCAGCAAATCAGAAACGCGTAAAAGAAAGAATGAGGGGAGGCAGCCACTATTTATAGGCAAACCCTAAATTCCAAACGCCATGGACGCGTGGCGGCCCAAAAATCGGCCCACTATCTCCAAAACCCGGAGATAGTGGGTAACAGCTGTCATTTTTCAAAACAAAAAAAAAAGAGAAGAAGTCCAAAAATGCATATAGTGAATATTATATATATTCATATGCGTACGTTTACACACAACTACGGAAGACGAAGCCCCGGGATAAACACTTCAGTACCAACCCCGGGCCTGGGGGGCAGCCAAAGAAACACTGCCTTTAAATTCAAACAACCAATAGCCCCGGGCATACGTACCTCAGTGCACACCCCGAAACTGGGGGCAACCAAAAACCTCCGGCCCCGAGGACATATGTCCAGCACTCTAAAGAATCCAGAAAAGTTCACTTTCCAAGGCAAGAACACCTCTTACTACTCCCCCATCCGGAGAATCCGCATGAAGGAGTGGGGGGCAAATGATAGGCCATAAACAGCCAAGGCCCAATAAGAAGCCCAAAACAATAAGTAAACCACCTCATGAGAATAAGAATGGCCCAGCCCAGAGTAGTGGACCCCGGGCCCGGGGCCACCACCACGTGGCATGGTCCCCGCCCCGGACTAGGGGACCCCCCGATTTGTGGCACTCGGTATACGTGGCACCCCACCCCAGCTCACACTCCTATTTGTGACGTTGACCAACACTAGAAGACAAGGGAAGACACGTGCCAGATCGTGCCCACCACAACATGGCCACACTCCAGTCAATGGTCACACCAGACGAAGCCACGTGCCCTGCATCCCGGAAGTTCTGCGGCTTGTCCCCCAGATCCAACGGTCAGGGGTGAAGGTAACCTACCCCTAAACCCTAGGCCTAGGGCTATAAATACCCCTAGTAAATAGGGTTTACGGGTTAGCCATTATTACACACCTACACACATTTATTACTTTGTGATACTCTACTTGATTATTACCTTCCAAAGCCAACTCTTATTCTCACGCCGGAGGCACCTCGGGGCCAAACCCCCCCTCCGGTGTTGTTTTGCAGATACCCCACTACAGCTACACCACTTCCGAGACAGGAGTTGGCGAGGAAGTACCCGATCAAGATACAGAGTTATCACTTTTTGCTTTTTACTTTTTCCCTTTATCTAAAATTCGAAATTTCATTTATTTCTCAGATTTCGAGCTACTCCAATCGGATTTTTGCTTATTTAATCCCTCCAAATTGAAGACAATTTCCTAAGCTTCGCATGGACTGTAAGATCGTCCAAATCCGACTCCTACAACTCTGGATATGAATTAAATACCGTAAGAAGTGGGTGTAGCTCAATAAATCCGAATTTCTTCCATTTTTAGCTCCAAAATAGCTCTTTAATTCCAAATTTGGCAATTCTTGTCTTCTACAACAAAAAATTAAGATTTATTAAATAAATATCCAAATCAATGCAAAATGCAATTAAATATGGGAATAAAATTATCTAAAATGTATATAAAAATATATCTTATCATATACATCTATTTAAGCAACCAATTTTTTTGACTTGAGCCTTTAGAACTTGAACATCATACACTATGTAACATATATGTTATGTTATGTACTATACTACGTAACTGGTAATTGTAACCAAAAGCATTAAATGAGGAATGGTTAATTTGAGACCATAAGACTATAAGAGAATTAACGATACAGCTTCAGTTACACAACTATTCTTGTGAAGGATTATATAGTCTTTAGTGAGCAGTTTAGAGCTGTTCGAAATTGTTCTGCAACATTAAAGAGTAGTTACAAAGTGCATCCTCCAGGATGCAATCGAATATCTGAGAGTGATAACGTTTATATATAATGAGATTAGCGGAAGACAAATAAGAATAATAATAATAAAAACTACCATATGTACAAGCTGAAATATATTAATGAACTACATTATATTGATCTTAGGCTAGAAATGAGAGTAAAGAGGCTTTATATATAGCCCAGTTCTATTTAATTACAATATTATTGAACTACCCCTTATATCTATTTAATTCCTTAATACTCCCCCTCAAGCTAATGAGTGAGAACGAAGTGAAACTCTTAGCTTGAAATGAGCAAAGTAAAGATATTACAGGTAAAGGGCCATGTGTAACTGGATATATGGTTTTACATTATGCTAGTAGTATATCCGATTTTATTAAAATTATTTAACCTTAGTGGTGTTTTCCATTGTATCAGTTCGCAACTGAAGTAGCAATAACTATCCTTCGAATTGATGACATGATAAAGTTGGTAAGAGATGAAAGCCAAGATGGGCAGGATTAGTTTGTTTTTTGTTTGTTGAAATATAGCATAAGATCCATTTGGGGCCTTCCTATAATACCTTAAGGTTTTAGATGGACTGGTTCTAAACATGGTATCAGAGCTCTGGTTTGGCGGGGGTCTCAAGTTTGACTCCCTGCCACCCCCAATATTCTCAAAATTTATTATGGACACGAAGGCAATTATTGCCCCAAAAGATGGGTGCCCGTGATCCACTCTTCAACCCAAAAAATGGGATTTCGAGTGAGGGGGAGTGTTGAAATATAGCATAAGATCCATTTGGGATCTTCCTCTAATACCTTAAGGTTTTAGATGGACTGGTTCTCAACAACCAACCGGCCCGAGTGATGTCTTCACAATATTACCAACTATTTGGCATGCCATAACATTTGAGTGCGAACATCTTGACCGGACTGTCGATCGCCGAGAATATCAGGATTACTGATCGCTATTTGTAAAGATGTATATCTGGAATGAAAAATGAAGAGAGTGGGAGTGTTGAGTAAAACCCTAGATCGAGAATTTTAGTAGGAGCTAATGTTGTTTTAACGACCAAGGGAATTGATGACATGACACTGAAGTATTTTGTGGAAGATGGTGCAATTGCTATCCGCCATGTTCGGAAGGAGGATTTGCGTCATGTTGCCAAGGCTATTGGAGCCACTATAGTGTCTACATTTGCTGTTATGGAATGAGATGAAACTTTTGATTCATCCCTTCTCGGACATGCAGATGAGGTGGTGGAGGAGCGTATTGCTGATGATGATGTAGTTATGATAAAAGGGACCAAAAATTCAAGTGCGGTTTCACTAATACTAAGAGGTGCTAATGACTATATGCTTGATGAGATGGATAGGGCATTGCACGATACTTTTTGCATAGTCAAGAGGACATTGGAATCCAACACGGTTGTTGCTGGTGGTGGTGTAGTTGAGGCTGCCTTGTCTGTCTATTTGGAGTATCTTGCTACAACTTTAGGATATCGTGAACAATTTGCAATTGCGGAGTTTGCCGAATCTTTATTAATCATTCCAAAGGTGCTTTCTGTGAATGCTGCAAAGGACGCTGATAAGTGGATTTAATATCCACTTGCAGCGTTCCATATAGGCTTAAATTGATTGTCTTGGACTCAAGTTTGTTGTAGTTTTGATGTGTTTTTTTTAGTTGTGCAGATTTACGAGAATGTTGATTAAGGTTGATGCTTCTATCGTTTTTGGAGGTTAAATTGATTAAAATTCGGATTTTCCAGGAAGGTTGCGCAGCTTACACTGTTTTGGCCATATCTGGAGTTCTAGAAGTCCGTTTTCAGCGATCTTACTGCCTACGCGAAGCTTGGGAGATTTTCTACAATATGGGACAGGTCTTGCACGAGCAAGTTGCGCGTGGTGGGGGCAGGAAGCACGACAAGCAGACTGATGGGAGCAGCGAAATTACTGTTTTGCCCTTTTTAAGTTCTAATTGTATTTTGGGCAGTTTTTAGTACCTTAATTGAATTCTAATTATAATAGAAGGCAATTTCTTGCTGGGCAAGAATTATAGAGCGTATATAAACACATCCTACCATTGTAATTAGGAGAACAATTACATATCAATTACTTAGGATTATTTGTATCTTTTCATACTTTGTTTTTATCATGGTTTCATCAAATCCCATGATGACGAGAGGTTTGATTATGAACTAATCGTTGTCATGGGATTCTAATGGATTTATTTATGGAGCTTTAGTATCTTGATGTTTTAAAGATCTGTGTGTGATGTATATCTGATATCCTCGTATGGTTGTGCTTTATGAATTTAGATGCGTAGCTAACATCTAATTTGTTAATCTCTTGTGAAGCGAGAGTGGATCTCGAGATTTAGAACTTGCCATGCTAGCATAGGATAGGTTGATGTTTTAACATCATGATTTATGGCGTAAATAGAGATATTATGCTGCCCTATGTGATCATTATGGATAACTTGTTCTTCAACCGTTATGTTTTCAAATCTTATAGAGATATAGGGTCTAAGCATAATTGGTGTCTATTCATCTTCTATCTCTTTTGTGGATGTATGTTTAGTTTGGTATTCGTATACTGAGAAGTAGCGTGTACTTGTTTCGTGTTGTCTGATCAGATATCATAACCTTTGCATATAGAGATTAAAGGCATCAGATCTAAGCAAAGTATTTAATGAAGTTAGGATCCCATGTTTTCTCTTGCAGAAGTAATTTGATTTAAATTCTCGTTAGTTAATTCTTAGTTTGTTAATTTACTTCTTAGTTAATTTAGTTTATTAAACCTAAATTTGTTAATTGTCTTAGTAGTGAATAATAATCATACATTGTTGCATAGGTGCATCTACTGAATTAAAACCATAACCAGATCTCTGTGGGAACGAACTCAACTTTATTCTATATTACTTGTGACCACGTACGCTTGCGTGATTTAGTGCAAACAGACGCCACTGAGTTGGTGGAAAAATTACGTGCTTACCATTATACAGCACAGACAAAGGTAGATAAGAAGCACTTGTCAAGCATGGGGTTGGACCTGGTGAAAGGAACAGTTCGTAACAACTCTTAGCTTTTATACAACAACATAACACAAGTTCCTACAACTTTGTATGCTTGTACAGCAGTAGAGTTGGAGCTTCTTCTTAGCAACTTGAAAATAGATATAGCTAGCTGAAAATTGGCTGGCAGGAACTCCATTACAGATTCAACCAAATCAACAAGATCTGTCATCCTTGAGGTAACAGCAGTGGGCCATAGCACAATTGAAGCACCAAATTCACCAAAGAAATATCTGAAGACACAGGATAAAACATGTTGTTAACTAACTGCTGTACTCGTGCTTTCTTGATACTCTGATTGAACTTTCTTGACAACAGTTCTGTGGCAGGAAACAGCAATACATAGCTCATGAAAAATAGTTGACACGAGGAAAACAATTACAATAGCAACGCTCTTCGGTATGCCATTCCATAAGCAGGGAAAATAAATATGACAGACCATCCATTTATGAACAAGCATCTTCCACATTCTCCAATACTCTTCCACAATTTTTGCATTCCACCAATCTTTGTAAAACTCACGATCACCAAAACGAAGAATCTCAGCAAGTATGTTCAACCACAGGTGGAAGAAACAGTAAAACATGCAGAGGCACTTTTTCTATCTTCATTTTCATCAGAAATCTTATTCCAAGGGGCTCTGACATGAGTACTTTCAGTACGTATTGAAGGCTTGATGCTTTGGTGGTTTAGAGTGAAGTACCTGGAAGAGCAAGATTGAGGGTCTCTTCAGAGAGTTTTGATTTTCCTAAAATTGCTGCTGCTACAGATCTCCACATTCTCACTTGGTGTGTGTATGTGCATGTATAGGCGATGCAATACAAAGAAAATGTTGTAGTAATAATTGTTAGGCCTCGAGAATCGGAGACTTTGATACCATAATAAGAACCGGTTCATCTAAAACCTTAAGCTGTTAGAGAAAAGCTCCAAATGGATCTTATGATATATTTGGGCTGAGGGGAATGGTTGGGAAACTAGGCAATGCTACATGATTTCACCTTACTTTTAGCTTTGTGATAACAGTCGAATAGTTTTCTGCTAGTGTCTTTTTTCTTTGAATTTAGTACGTGAAACACTTTTGAAAATTTATTTTACCCTCAAATAACTTAATGATTGAAAAACCAAAACAATTAAATAATTGGAAATCTGATATGCCCGTATGAGCAAGCTTGTTGCTACAAACATCTCATTTTGGTGTTTATGTTAGAATTAAAGATGGAGAGTGCAGACTCTCATTGAAACTGGATTGCAAGTTCCCAACTCTGTCAACATTACTTTTCCACTCAAGATTAATTTGTTTTACGCTTACATTTATTCAAACAATGGAGTTATGCATTTTTTTAAATATCCTAATGACCTTTCTAGCTAAAGCGATTTCTTATAATCTAATGGAGTTTAGTTATATAGTAATTGTTATCGCAACATTAGCAGTTTTGATTCACGTGGCACCACTTCCTAACTCTGGTTACCTCATGAAGTATCAACCTTCATAGCTCGTATCTTGTTCCCCACAAAGAAACGTTATATTAAGACATCATTTATTTGTCTTCTTTTTTCCCTAAATTTGAGTAGAATAACGTACTCAAGTTTTGACTTGGTTGCGACCATATATTGGTTTTCTGTTGGTGATATGGTTTCCTAGAGAATTTGCAGAATTTATGCATTAAAGCTACTTAATTAAATTAGCCATGAAAATTTGTTCCGACATATATTTTGTCAAAACAATGGCATTTCTACTTGCTCGGAGTATTAAAGTTTGCGATGAAAAATATGCAGGAGGTTTCGCTTTGATAAAAATTCCAAATTACATATATCTTTATATCATCTATCCAGGTCACTTATTTGTTTCTAGTAAATGAAAGCGAATTAAACTTCAGGAATTACTTGGTGAAAGCTTTCTGCGAATCTTGGTGCAATTATGGTATAAGTCGTTGACCTTACATTGTACTCCCTCCGCCCCAAATTATAAGACACTCTGACTTTTTCACGCATTTCAATGTGCTCGGACCGGGTACTTGTGAATTATATTTTTTAAATTTTTTTTAATTTGTATAAAAATATAGATTCTATATTTTTATACAAAACAAAAAAAATTAAAAAATATTACCTATAAAAGTACCTCATCCAAGCACATTGAAATGCGTACAAAAAGAAGAGTGTCATACAAAATGGGACGGAAAGAGTATGTAAAATAAATTTTTTGATTGTCAGATCTTTGTATTGAATTATGACTCTTGGGGTTTGATTTTGAATGTTATTCTGTATTGTTGGGACCGTATTTATATGTAGAGTAGTCATGACTCGTGAGATTTTGTATGGCTTGCGAGTTAAGTTTATGTATCAATTAGAACTAGCTCTCTTTATTTTTGCAAGGCATGGGTATGCTTTAAATCACAAATCTTATATGCATTATGTGCTATATTATTTGTGGTATTTTCTTGCAAGACGGAATTAATAGAAGAGTTGCTATGTCATGTTAAAAGTTTAACTTCGGAAGTTGTAAACTAACACAATATAAAAAGACTGTGTCTGGTTGAAAACACAAAATTTCACGAATAAGATAAAGTCGGAATGTTCTCTCTACAAATTGTAACCAGGTGCCTAACTTTCACCCAAGCAGCTTTTTAGCCCATGACGTTGCTTAAAATTCATTCTAGTACTGTTTTGATGATTATCTCTTTGAACTCGTGTGCCTCAGTTTCTTGCTCGCACATCTACAGAAAACAGTTTGTTCTGAGAATATATGCAATGATCATTTCCCATTGTTGGAACCAAATTTCTGCTGAGTTTTGATGTGGTTTGACCTGTAAGAATGAGAAGAATGCGAGGGATGAGACCCCCGATTCACCTCCGGTGTAAGAATCAGTGAATAGGTTTTTAGAGAATAAAAGGGTAAACGTAAAGCGTTGTGTATTGTTAATTATCAAAAAGATGATGTTCTCTTTCACCTGGAAGTCCTTTTATCCTTGTATTTTTGTCTGTTGTATGAACATAATTACTGATATGATTATGTTTCCCAATATAGGAGAAAAATGGTTTAATGACCGTTATAGAAGAACGGATCGAACGGTCTTGGCTTAGGATTTCTTGTTGGACTTTTATTCCAGCCCATTATGGAGATGGGCCTCCAACATGTCCCTAGGCTTCGTTCGGAATCATCCTTAGAACGAAGGTTAAAGACTAGGTCCATCTTCGGAATATACCTTTCTGCCATTCGTTCGAAATAACCTGGACCCTTCTTTTGGAATATTCCATTAGGCCGTTCGTTCGGAAAAAACCTGAACCCTTTGGAATATTCTTTGGGCGCTTTATTTTGGATAAGGGTTCCGATGGACAAGGTCGAGATGATTCATGGGGAGTTGCGTATCTTTAATGATGACAGTTGTCTTTCCTCGAGATTCACGCTCCAATCTCAATCGTAGAATTCGAAAAGTCCTTCCTCCAATCGTCATACCCCTTTTAAGCTTGTATCTTTTTCTTTTTCACACACCATCTTTCGAGATTATCATCTAAAAACATCTTCTCAAGAAAAACAATTGGAAACGCAGCTTCTTCTCGGGAAGGTCTTGGTTCTCCGATTCCGGTGTCTTCCCATCTTCGACGTTATTATCCTCGAGAAGTCAATCTCATCTTTTCAAGTAAGTTCTTATTCTTTTTTCATTGTTCGCAAAATGCATGCCATCTCTTCATACGATTTTGAATATATATGTATGTATCTGTATGTACGTATCTGTATGTATACATCTGTGAGTATATGCAAATTTTTACCTGTGTACTTTGGATAAAAATAGGTGTGTTAGTGTCCCTTTGCCCCATTTAAACTTGTGCTTAGCTTCTCGTTGGGGATTCTGGAATTTATAGAAAGTGTAGGAGAGAAGCATCCTTCGGGATGTTTGAATCGGTCGCGTTTCCTTCGGACTACTTTAAGTTTGAATTTCCTTACCTTAGGATGATAGGGATTTTTCGGCCGGTCCTAGCGCGCTGTACTCGATCTTTTCTTCCTTTCGATTATTTTCTTTTTTGTTCGAGTACATGGCTAATCTCTACATTTTCGAATGCAGGGATATGGATCGGTCGAACGAAGGTGCAGATCCTTCAGTTCCTTCCCATTTTAACGATCCCGTAGAGTATCCGGCCGCCAATCGTCCATCACAGTTGACCGAAGACAATATCAAACATTTTTCTTCGACCTATTGCGTGTTGAAATATGTATGGTATTTCTTCGCCCCGGGGAGGGAAGATAGGATTTGGCAGAAACCCCAAGTGGCGGCTGTTTGCGAGGGAGGGTTCACCAAGGGTATATCTGAAGCAGCATTCAAATGTGGCCTTCGATTTCCCATGTTGCATATTTTAAAGAGTATTTTGAAGCAGACGGGCATTGCTATCGGTCAGTTGGATCCGAACAGTTTCATCCATATAAATACTTTCCAAGCCCGATGCCTGGTTAGTGGAGTGACCCCAAGAACGTCTCTGTTTTGGCATCATTATGAGATTCGACGAAATTCGAAAAGTAAGGGTTTTTATACCATCGCTCGGCGAGTGGGCAGGGCCGACTGGTCGTTTACTAACTCGAGTAATAAGGAGACTCACTTTAAATGGGTTTTTGTTTCCGGCTCAAGGATATAGAAATTCGGTGTGTGGAAAGAGGTTGATCCTTCAAGTTTTGTGTATCCCGAACTCACAGGGGCCGATAAACACGACTATAAAATTTTATGTGATCTTGTCATGGATAAAGTTCCGTTAAAAGATAGTAGGGATGAAGACTGGTTGATTGGTCTTTGGGGTAATGGTAACATTCTTTTCGTTTTGCCTTTCGTATGATAGCTTTGATTTTTTCGCATCTTCTTTATTGTTTTATTGCCTTAAACTGTATATATTTTTCTTCTTTGTCCTGTGTAGTGACAACTCGTGAGGCCATTCTAGAATGGAAGAGGCAAAAGGCGGCCGAACGGGCTGCTGCTGCTCTTGCTGCTGAAGAGAATGCTGATAATCCGACCAAAGGGATGGAATCTTTGGTTCCTGTTCAAGGAGAGAGGAGTCTGATAGTTACTCACCCTTCGCCTCCTAGAGATTCAGTGTCAAAGGAAGCTGATCAAGACACTCCCATTGAGGCGAGGAAGAGGATTCGATCGGGAGATAAGGAATTGAACGTGTACTCTCCTCAATGGGGAGTTTTGGAAACTGACCAAATAATTGTGCCTGTTCCTTCCTCAGCGAAAGATGTGGGTCCCGATCTATGTCGTGGCCTCATTCTTCTGGCTGATCGACCGACTATTGCCACGAAGAGTGATGTTGAAGCATGCACTGAAATGATGACTCTTTTATCTATGGTAAGATTTTTTCTTTCGGATATACTTACTTTCCTTAGATTTTTCCAACTTTTTCCCATTTTTGTGCTCAGGGTGCTGCCTGGTCGGCTGTGGTGACCGAACGGGTGGAAGGGATGCAAACCAGACTGAAGCAAGTTGAGTAGCTGGAAGTTAGGGCAGTCAAAGCCGAAGAAGACCTTCAGAACTCATCTTCCGAATTACAGAGGATCACCGGTCAGGCTGAGGCTTTGAAGTCCGAACGGGATGCCCTCAAGGAAGAGTTAGAAACTCTTAAGGCCACAAGCTCAAGGCGCATCGAATGGAGGAATGCCCAACTGAAGCAGTCAAGAAAGAACGCTCGGAAATTGAATAAGCAGCTTCTTTTGACCGAAGAACGATGCTATCAGATGGGTTATGATGATGCCGTGATGAAGGCCCACTTACTCGGTTTTGATCATACCCGACTGATTGATGCCAAAACTGGTATGACTGACCCAATGGGTAGGGACAAGTCTGATGACCCTGAAGTCGTTTCTTCGGAAGAAGATGAACCACTTTCCGATGATCCTCCTATGGAGTAGACTTGTATTTTCTTTAAATGGCCTTTGGGCTTTGTAATTTAACTTTTATTATTGGCTTCTGAATTTGTGCCTTCGGGCTTTTTATATTTGCCTTTGAATAATTTGATGTATCTTAGCTTTTTCTGTCTTAGCATTTTTCTTCTATGCATTTTCGGCTTCGGCCTAGCATATATTATGCATCTTGGGCTTTGCCTTAGCATTTTTTCTTCTATGCATTTTCGGCTTCGGCCTAGCATATATTATGCATCTTGGGCTTTGCCTTAGCATTTTTTCTTCTATGCATTTTCGGCTTCGTCCTAGCATATATTATGCATCTTGGGCTTTGCCTTAGCATTTTTTCTTCTACGCATTTTCGGCTTCGGCCTAGCATATATTATGCATCTTGGGCTTCGGCCTTAGCATTTTTTCTTCTATGCATTTTCGGCTTCGGTCTAGCATATATTATGCATCTTGAGCTTTGGCCTAGCAAATTTTAGCATCATCGATCGTAACCTAGCTGCCCCCTAGTATTTGAGGGAGTTTGTAAGTGATTAAAGTTCGGTTTTGATCAGTGAAAGATATTTCCTCCCTTCCTTAATTATGTCAAAGTAGCTTGAATACTAAAACAAATGTAAGGACGCATGTTTTATTTGGTCGGTCCCAAACATGGGTTCCTTATACTTGGTTTTATGTACAAGTAGTATAGAAAAATCTTACTGGTAGAAACGACGAAGGCGAGATGCATGCCATGTGTTTTTGATAAGACTCCCATCCGAATGGGATAATTTGTATGTGCCCGGACGAACCACTTCTATCACAATGTAGGGACCTTCCCAATTTGGTGTAAGTTTGCCTTGTTTGGTCGGCATTGAAGTAGCTAGTTCCCGAAGGACAAAATCTCCCACATGAAAAGATCTTTTCTTTATTCCTGAATCATAATATTGAGCTGTCTGAAGTTGGTACCTTAAATTCCTTTGATATGCCGTTTCCCTTTCTTCTTCAAGCAGATCCACATTTGCTCGGAGCCCAAATTCATTTGTTTCCACATTAAACACCTCCGTTCGGTATGACTCTAGACCGACTTCTGCTGGCATCAGGGCATCGGTACCGAAGGCAAGTTTAAATGGAGTTTCTCCAGTTGATGACCTTGGAGTTGTTCGGTAAGCCCATAGAACATATGGCAATTCTTCAACCCAAATTCCTTTAGAATCTCCCAGCCTTTTCTTGATTCCGTCAAAGATGATTTTATTAGCTGCCTCGATCGCTCCATTGCCTTGAGGATGACCGACTGAACTAAATCTTTGTTTGATTCCAAATTCAAATAAGAACTTCCTGAATTTGCTTCCAATAAATTGTGTCCCGTTATCTGACACACATATCATTGGGATGCCAAACCGTAATATAACTTGTTCTAAGATGAACTTTTTCGCAGCTTCTTCGGTGATGGCTAAGAGGGGCCTTGCTTCTACCCATTTGGTCATGTAATCGATGGCTACGATGCAATATTTGGCCTGTTTAGTACTGGTCGGCAGAATACCCACAATGTCTACAGCCCACATAGCGAAAGGAATCGGGTTGAGTACCGATGTCATTTCTTCAAGTGGTTGCTTCGGAACGTTACTGAATAATTGACATTGTCTGAATTTTTTGGAGTAGTTCGAAGCATCTTCCCTTAGCATTGGCCAGCAGAATCCTTGCCTTAATATTTTAAAGGCAAGTGATCGACCGGCAAGGTGTTCGCCACAAATGCCTTCGTGAATACTCTCTAAAGCCATCCTTTGTTTGTCGGGATCTAGGCATCGGAGCAATGGTTGAGTGGCTGATCTTCTGAATAGTCTGCCTTCGATGATGGAGTAGCTGGCCGACCGATATTTAATTTTCTGGGCTTGTTTTTTGTCGAGTGGAAGTGTATCCTTTTCTAAAAAAGCTCTGATCGGCGTCATCCAATTAACCCCTTGATGTATTTTTAGGCATTGTTTTTTGTCTATTGAAGGTATCTTTACTTCAGTTAGGTAAATTGAGCCTGTAAGGCTTTGGGTTTCCGCCGAAGCTAGCCTTGATAAGGCATCGGCTCGACTATTGTTTTTCCTAGCTATCTGGTTTAGCTCGAATGATTCAAATAATATTGAATTCTCGCGTACCTTTCTGGCATAAGCCTTTGTTCGGGGATCTTTCTACCCATATTCTCCTGAAAACTGCTTGACAACCAACATAGAATCACTGAAAACTCTCAAATGTTTTACCTCCAATTTTTTTGCCAAATCTAGACCTGATAACAGTGCTTCATATTTGGCTTCGTTGTTAGTCAGAACGAAGGTGAATCTCATCGCCTGACATATCTCGAAGCCTTCAGGGCTAGTTAGGATTAGGCATGCTCCGCACTTTGACCCAGCTACTGAACCATCAACAAAAAGCTTCCATTTTCCTGGTGAACGAATCAATTGTTCCTCTGGAGCCAAATCCTTCGGTCCAGCGAAAGTACATTCCGTTATGAAATCGGCAAGGGCCTGAGCTTTGATCACTGTTCTCGGAACGAATTCCAAGTCGTATTCTCCTAATTCAACCGACCAGGCTACTATTCTGCCTGAAGCTTCGGGTCTTCGCATGATTTTCTTCAGGGGTTGATCGGTCACTATTTGGATCGTTCGGCCTTGGAAGTAGTGTCGTAACTTTCTCGAGGCCATTACCAGTCCATAAGCAAATTTTTCCGCATTGGGATACCTTGTTTCTGCATCTTTTAGTATGTGAGAGACGCAGAACACTGGATGTTGGTTTCCTTCATGTTGTTTTACCAATACTGTCCCGAGTGTTCGGTCGTTCACTGCCAGATATAATTGAAGAATTTCCTTCGGGCTTGGTCTCATTAAGAGTGGAGTCTTCACTAGATATTCCTTCAGTTCTTCAAACGCCTTTTGGCAACTCGGTCCCCATTCAAAGTTTTTCGATCCCCGAAGCACCTCAAAGAATGGTAAAGCTTTGTCGGCTGATCGAGAAATGAACCTTCTTAAGGCCGCCATTCGTCCGGTCAGTTTCTGAATGTCCCTTATTATCTTCGGTGCTTCTATGTCGATAACTGCTTTGATTTTTTCTGGATTCACCTCAATCCCTCGGGCACTGACCATATAGCCTAGAAATTTTCCACTATTAACTCCGAACGTACACTTGTTCGGGTTGATTCTCATGTTGTTTTTCCTGAGTGTTTCAAAGCATTCCTTCAGGTCTTCGGCATGATCTCTGAAGAGAGACTTGACGATCATGTCATCTACATAACATTCCATGTTTCGGCCTATTTGTGCTTTGAAAATTTTGTTGATCATTTTTTGAAAAGTTGCCCCTACATTCTTCAGTCCGAAGGGCATTTTGATATAGGCATAAGTCCCATTCGGAGTGATGAATGCTGTCTTAGGGATATCTTCGGTATTCATTACGATTTGATGATATCCAGAGAAAGCATCCAAGAAGCTGAGTATCTGGTGGCCCGAAGTGGCATCTATCAACTGATCAATATTTGGTAGAGGATAATGGTCTTTCGGACAATGCTTGTTCAGATCGGTGTAATCAACGCACATTCTCCATTTTCCGTTTGATTTTTTGACCACCACTACGTTCGCTAACCAATCGGGATAGTCTATCTCTTCGATGAATTTAGCTTCTAGAAGTTTTTCGACTTCAGCTTGAATCACCTTTTGCATTTCCATAGCAAAATTTCGCTTCTTTTGTTTCACCGGTTGGGCATCAATTTTCATATTGAGGCAGTGTTTGGCGACCGAAG
The DNA here is from genome assembly GCA_037693485.1 of Kitagawia praeruptora. NCBI lineage: Eukaryota > Viridiplantae > Streptophyta > Magnoliopsida > Apiales > Apiaceae > Kitagawia > Kitagawia praeruptora. The sequence continues at coordinate 66,413,476 of CM075351.1, forward strand.
GGTCTAAACCTGGCATGTCTTCGGGATTCCAAGCGAATACGTCATCAAATTCCCTGATGACTTTGATAACTCTCGCCTTCAGCTCGGGATCTATATTTTTTCCTATCTGGATCATTTTTACTGATTGGCCTATGTACAGTTCCACCTCTTCGGTTTCGATTGCAGGTTCGGCAATAGGACTGGACAAATCGACTCCAAATTTCTCCAACTCTATATTTAACAACTGATGACTGCCCCCATTGTCATTCTCATTTCTCTTTCTTTTGCCAGATTCGGTCATTTCTACGCCTTTGTCCTTCTCCATATCTTCCAACATGATTATCCGTGCGGCTTTTAGGTCACCTCTCATTTCTCCGACTCCATGTTCGGTTGGAAATTTTAACTTTAAATGAGGGATGAAAGAAATAGCTTGGAATAAAGATAAAGCTGGCCTTCCGAGGATTCCGTTGTACGGACTGTCAACCCGAACCACGTAGAATTTTGCTTCTTTCGTCACCGTGTACGGCGCTTTTCCCAACAAGATGGAGAGTGTGATCGTTCCTTCAATCGGTACAGGTTGGTTTCCGAAACAATACAACGGTGCTTCATGGCAGGGTTCTAATTGCTCACCTCCCAGATTCATCTTACAGTATGTACGATGGTACAGAATGTTCACCGAACTCCCTTCGTCTACCAACACTCTCCAGATTTTATTCTCTCCGATGACTGGATTGATGACAAGTGGATCTTCGTGCGGCCATATGACGTCCTCGTAATCATCTTCGGTGAAGGATATAGGCAACGGTTGTTTGGCCGAACTTGATTGATATAGATTGTAGATTTGCCTGGCATACTTCTTTCGTGCTGTCTTGCTGTCCCGATCAAGTATAGTACCTCTGAATATCGTTCGGACCTCTCCTCTATACTTCTCAGACCCTTCGGGCTCTTTTTTCTTTTCTTTGTTGTCTAATTTCTCCCTTAGATCTCCAATAAATTGTGTTAGATCTCCCTCCTTAATCATCTTTTCTATTAGTTTCTTCAAATTGTAGCATTCGTCAGTGTTGTGACCTTTGTCCTGATGATAGTCACAAAACTTGTTCCCATTGTTCGATATTCATGAGTTTTTATATAGGCAGGACGGACGAATCCAGGCTTGCCTTTTATTTCGTGGAGAATCTTTGAAATAGGAGTGTTCAGGGGTGTGAACACCGGATGATTCTTATCCTTTCTTCGTTCGGATTCTTTATTGGGCCTTGAGACATTTGGTCTGCCCCTGACATTCTCACGATCTCTTCGGTCGTCCCTTCTATCGTCTCTACTTTCATTTCTATCATTTTTCTTATCCTTGTATACTCCGATAGATTCCATCTTTCTTCTGATAGCCTCTCCCCTCAAATTTATATCGTTTAGAGACTTCGGAGGTATGTCGTAAAGGGAAGATCGAAGCTTCTTACCCTTAATAGGATCGAGTCCGGCCGAGAGGAATCCAGCCGCCTTGATTTTGTCCAAGTTTGTCACCATTCCAGCTTCATCTTTGAATCTGGCCAAGTAATCTCCTAATTCTTCGTTCGGTTTCTGTCTGCAGTGAATGAGGGCTTCCGTATCTTTTTCTCTTCGACACATATGGGAGTAGTGCCTTAAGAATTTTCTTTTAATTTGACCATATGATCCGATCGACCTGGGTCTGAGCGAACGGTACCACATCGAAGCCGATCCTTTCAAGTAGGTTTTAAACATTTTGCACAGCATGATGTCACAGTGTCCCATTCCTGTCATGAGGGATTCATATTTCTCACAATGGTCTTCGGGATCACCTTTCCCATTGAACTCGTGTATCTTTGGGAATTGCCTTCCTGGGGGTGGTCGGTATTGTTCTACCTCTTCAGTTACCACAGGTTCATGACTGATATTTTTCTCTCCAAACACGACCTTCTCCAACCTTCGGATTCTGTCATCCGTGCGAGGACCTTCTTCTTCGGAGTCCGAAGAGTTTGCTACTTTTGATTTGGTTCTTTTAGAGTATGATTCAGAGTTCCATGACTCGTCTTCCTCATCTCTATTCCTTTTCTCTTTTCCCTCTTCGGCTACCGGATCTTCGGCCTCCAAGGTCTCTCGAAGTTCTTTTTCTTGGAGTTCAATTTCTTCTCTCTGGAGCTTTAGGGCTTGTAGTTTTAATCGATCTGCTTCCTTCTTCTTAGCTAACCTTTCGGCTTCTCTGCTGTTCGTTTCCTTCAGCTTTTCCTTGGCCTTCTGTTGCTCTCTCCATTTCATTTTCATCTCTTGCTGTTCTTCAGGAGTTGGCATATCTCCTTCTTCTTCAAAATTTAGTACCCTTCGAGAGGTAGATGTAGTTTTCTGGAAGATAGGAGTGATTCTTTGGATGACAAAAGGAGTAACGGGGCTGTTTCCAGCCATGGTGCTGCCATCTGCCATGGGTGTTTCTTCGATCGTCATAATTTCTGATAAATCTATACACAATCGTTTCTCTACGTTTCCCACAGACGGCGCCAAATGTTGGAACCAAATTTCTGCTGAGTCTTGATGCGGTTTGACCTGCAAGAATGAGAAGAATGCGAGGGATGAGACCCCCGATTCACCTCCGGTGTAAGAATCAGTGAATAGGTTTTCAGAGAATAAAAGGGTAAACGTAAAGCGTTGTGTATTGTTAATTATCAAAAAGATGATGTTCTCTTTCACCTGGAAGTCCTTTTATCCTTGTATTTTTGTCTGTTGTATGAACATAATATTACTGATATGATTATGTTTCCCAATATAGGAGAAAACTGGTTTAATGACCGTTATAGAAGAACGGATCGAACGGTCTTGGCTTAGGATTTCTTGTTGGACTTTTATTCCAGCCCAGTAAGGAGATGGGCCTCCAACACCCATATAGAGAGATGTATTTCAACTAAAATAATCAAACAAAAAATGCAACACGGCAGATAGTAGTTGGATCAGGATATTGTTACAACAACTTGAATTTCAAAGTTGAATTTACTCCAAGAAAAGGAAAGAAGCATGATTATAAAGTTCACAACACGGGTAGATCCAAATCATTCATATAATTCAGTCTCAATTGAATTATCGGCTACTCTTGGTTTATATTAACACATTCAACACTAATTTCTAGGTGATGTTCTTTGTTATCTTGCTTAATAAGATAGACATTAATGAGTGAAAGGCTACCTTAGCAGCTTAGCTTAGGATGGTTCATTGGCAACTGATATCCAATACAATGTGTGCACAAACATCGTCTTTAAAACAAGTATCTTTAAAATGTGCAGGCAATTATATTTAAAACAGATGCCATGACAAATATATACATCTTTAAATCAGCCCAAGTCTGCAAATAACCTGTCAAACATCAACATGTAGCATAGCTATAACGCTTAGAAACATTGCATATAGAATTAGTTTATGTAACAGTATAAATCAACAATGGCTGCCATTTATATTCCACAAGAAGGTCTACAAAGCTTTGGCTAAGTGGACACCCCCTTTCCCTGGTTCAGCCAAGGTCAGGGGTTCGAACCTACCTCGGAGCGAAAGCTTCGGATTTACGTGGGAGTACTGGGTGGTAGGGCTCAGCGATATATCTCCCCGGGTTTGAAATCCCACATACAAGTGTGTGGGGTAGTTCCCGGTTAAAATATATATATATATATATATATATATATATATATATATATATATATATATATATATATATATATATATATATATATTCCACAAGAAGTGCAAGGAAGTGGGAAATTCAGTAGTGCGGGATGAGGGAGTAAAAAAAATTATTTCTTAATAAAAAAAATTATATTCTTAATTACTTTTACATTGTACTAGCCTATAATCCATGCGAAGCATGTATTGTGATAAATTATATTAAATTTTTAATTTTTAATTTTTTGAATAAATAAAATTTTGAAGCACCAAGTTGTATGTAATACTATATTCTCGACTTTTATTTCGATTGCTAGTTAATACATTCCTAGTATATAACTTCACTATTAAATTAAATTTACATAACTTCATTCTCGTAATATAAGAGTAGTTATATTATTAATTGTATTTATTATTAATCTATTATAGATACTTTTTAAATATTAATTAAAAGAGTTCTAAATTTTATGTAATACTATATTCCTGACTTTTATTTCAATTTTTAGTTAATAGACTTATAGTATATAATTTCGTTATTAAATTAAATTAAATTAAATTATTATATAATATTATAATTTTAATTAATTAAAATAATTAATATTTAGTGGCATACCGTGCGACCGCGGTATACATAGCAAGGGGGTTTCTACTGAGTATAAATTCTCTCAACAATTAGCAACTGGTCAGAAATAAGGGAAGTAAATAAAAAAAAATTATTTCTTAATAAAGCCACTAAAGATGTTGCGAAGAAAGCAAATTAGAGAGGGGGGGGTGTTTCCAAATATATTAGTTTCACCATTTATAATTACCAATAAACGGATCGAATGGAAGCAAAATTTACTTGCTCATTATCTCTGACATCATTACATTTTTGTGGATGTGTTCTCTTACTTGATGAACACTTATGATCCTAATCTTGTCATCAATAGAGTGGTTAAAATCTTGTATGATGGCACATTACTATCAGAGGCCTAAGATCCATCTGGACACAAATCCTTCAAGTCCAATTTCCAAATAGTACACTCTTGGCGACTACTGTTAGCTGTCATTTTCGATATATCCAACATGTCCGACCTGTAGGGCCTGTTTGGATCGGGGGTTGGGGAGGGATGGGTTGGGTTGGGAGGGGTTCAAATTTGACAACCCTTGTTTGGATAGAAATTTAAAATGGAGGGTTGGGTTTATAGTGGTTGGTGAGGGGTTAGGAGAGGGTTCTAATATAATGTAAATGAGGGAGCATTTCAACACCCCGATTTGGGGTGTTGGACATGGTTAAAAAAATATTTCAATAATAAAAAAAATATTTCCTAATAAATAACAATAAAAAAATATTTCTGGATCAGTATTTTTGAAAAAAATATTTCCGAACCAATATTTCGGGAAAAAATATTTCCAAACCAATTAACCAATATTTCGAAAAAAAATATTTTCGAACCAATATTTCGGGAAAAAATATTTTCGAACCAATATTTCGGGAAAAAATATTTCTGAACCAATATTTCTGAAAAAAATATTTCCGAACCAAAATTTTGGGAAAAAATATTTCTGGATCAGTATTTCAGGAAAAAATATTTTCGAACCAATATTTCGGAAATATTTTTTTCCGAACCAATATTTCGGAAATATTTTTTTCCGAACCAATATTTCGAAAATATTTTTTTCGGAACCAATATTTCGGAAATATTTTTTCCGGAACCAATATTTCTGAAATATTTTTTTCGGAACCAATATTTCGGAAATATTTTTTCCCGAACCAATATTTCGGAAATATTTTTTTCGGAACCAATATTTCGGAAATATTTTTTTCGGAACCAATATTTCGGAAATATTTTTTCCCGAACCAATATTTCGGAAATATTTTTTTCGGAACAAATATTTCGGAAATATTTTTTCCCGAACCAATATTTCGGAAATATTTTTTTCGGAACCAATATTTCGGAAATATTTTTTCCGGAACCAATATTTCGGAAATATTTTTTTCGGAACCAATATTTCGGAAATATTTTTTCCCGAACCAATATTTCGTAAATATTTTTTTCGGAACCAATATTTCGGAAATATTTTTTTCGGAACCAATATTTCGGAAATATTTTTTCCCGAACCAATATTTCGGAAATATTTTTTTCGGAACAAATATTTCGGAAATATTTTTTTCGGAACCAATATTTCGGAAATATTTTTTTCCGAACCAATATTTCGGAAATATTTTTTTCGGAAATATTTTTTCCAAAATATTCGTTCAGAAATATTTTTTTCAGAAATATTGGTTCTGTAATATTTTTTCCTAAAATACTGATCCAGAAATATTTTTTCCCGAAATATTGGTTCGGAAATATTTTTTTCCGAAAGATTGGTTCTGAATTATTTTTTCCCGAAATATTGATTGAGAAATTTTTTTTCCCGAAATATTGGTTCGGAAATTTTTTTTCCCGAAATATTGATTCCAAAATATTTTTTTCGAAAATATTGATTTGAAAATATTTTTTCCCAAAAAAATAATAATTAATTATATTATAACCCTTCTCAACCTAATCCTCCATCCAAATAAGATAAGGGTTGAACCCTTCATTACTCAACCCTTACATCCAAACATGGTAAGGGTTCAACCCAACCCATCCCTTCCCAACCTAACCCATCCCATTCTAACCCAACCCAACCCATCCCTCCCCAACCCTCAATCCAAACAGGCCCGTAAAGTTACACATAATACAGTATGCTCTATGCCAACATATGAAAGAAATATTATGTATGTTACTCCTGCTCAACCTCTCATCTGCTCTCTCTTTTCTCTCTCATGAGAGTCGGCCGGATTCTTTAAATTTGATCCTCCTCCTTCCTCCTTCTCCTCCCCCTTCTTCAACCAAGAATTCATCCACCTTCTCAATCCCCCTTCATTCCATCCATAAATCGAAATTTTTTCCTAAAAATTTCGAAAAACTCATTCGAGTTCTTTTCAGATCTGTTTTGATTTAGAACTTGAAATATCAAATAAACACATTTCTTAGACTCAAAATCTCATGATTAACATCGTATCAAGATTTGGTTGCAATCCGAGATCTTTGAATTTTTGAAGTGATTTTCTCTACCCATTTTTTGGGTTGTTGTCCCCAATTTTTTGGGGTTTTATGTTTGTCCCCAATTTTTTGGGGTTTATGTTTTGGGTGTGTTTTGGTTTGATGAAGGTCCACGAAATCTGGAAAGTCTGCATCGAAGCTGGGATGCGGACGATTATTGCAAGAGCTCACAACTCACAATCGACTGTTCTTTACCTGTGGGGGGTCTTCACTTTCGGCATGTCTATAGCTGGTATTCGGCATGTAGATAGCTGGGGTATTGCTCGTCCTTTGGGGTTTTCTTTTTTCGGCATGTCTATAGCTGGTATCCGGCATGTAGATAGCTGTAGTGTCGTTCCTCTAACTATTGTTTATGCAACTGAGACTTCTGAACACTGGATTCGGAATTTGCTTGAGGGTTGGAGGGAATTTCAGATTGGAGCGAGCTGTTGTCAAGAAGCCATTTCTTGGACAAAATCTTTAAAGCACAATTATCACGTGCTAATAGTTCGAATTTTAGTCTGCGAATCGTGTGGTTCTTTTGCTTGCAAATGCTGCATAAATTCTATGTCAGGCTATGGAGAGTGGTCTGTCACTCCTCCTATTTTATTAATCATGTACTCGAAATTGATATTGTTTGAGTAATGCAAGTACGATTTGTTCAAAAAAAAAAAATATTATATATGTTACTTTCAACATATATAGACTGTCAAAAGGATATACAAGCACTATAAAGCAGACTATGCTGGTTGACTTTTACAAACTATAAAGCAGAACATGTAACACCATCTACAAACCAGAACTTTTGTATACAAGCGTATACATGTTTCTATTACTCACAAGTACAGTACAAGGTCGAGACTTCAAATAATTGATCCAGAAAGAAAGAGAAGAGGAAAACATAGCAAAGTGTTACATGAGATCTGCGTGTTTATAGTACTCACCAGCACACCACAAGGCCAAGAGAAATAATCTGGTCCTCTCTTGAATATAAATTTATGTATACAACCTCACGGTTGCTTCTAACAGGGCTTCTGGAACCATCAGCCATATTCATCGAAAAGCTAACAATCCAACCACCACCAAAAGATCAGATAACTAGTGAAAATCAGGCAATGAAAATTCAAAACAAACTCATTTGAGATAAAAGAATAAGCTTGAAGGAGGTCATAACTTCTTATAATATTTCAAGCATGACTCCATCTATTTAGAACATAGACACCTTAAATAATATATTGATTGGGATATCTACTTGCATAAGGGAGCAACACGCTTTCTAAATGAGGTGATCTGCAGTGTATGCCAATTAATTATCGAGCCTTTCTCCATTTTAACAAATTAACAGAGTGCTCTTCAAAAAATTTCCTTCCCTTTTAAGCTCTGCATGCAGCCTGTTCTATTCGAGCTAGCAAACTTCAAGGGACACGAACCTACCCATAATCCATTGGACCCAAGTTCAAGAAGTTGCAAGTCATGAAAATGTGCAATCTCCTTGATTTTAGGAACTTCGTTTTGGACACATAAAGTTCTTTGAGATAGCAGTGAACTTTGACTGTCCATTTAGTGAGGAAATCTCATTGAAAAAAAATCGAATACCAGGAGATTCTTTGACATGCTGACATCAGGGAGTTTCTTAAGCTGATTATTCCTGAAGCACTAGTTCTTGCAGATACAATAACTACATTTTAGCAAGATACAGACTGATACCAGAAATTTGAAAGCATCTACTCTTTCCTAAACTTATTTGCATCTCTATTATTTTTGTGAAAATATGTGCCAAACAAAAAACTACTCCGTATCATGAAAATTTATACTTTACAGTGCAAAAACTTGTCAATGGACAGGTCAAATGTTGCTTCAATAACCAACTTCCTTTATGTAAAAAATAAAATGAATTACATATTGGGAAGTCTATGCACAGAGAATAGTAAATTTTCACTCCACATTTGTCTACATAGGTTGCTATCGATGTTTTTTTTCTGCGGCGAAACAAAATATAATCCATCTCCTGATTAAGCACATCCAAAATCGAGACATTTACATTTTCTCCCGTGAAGATTAGCAGTATATTGGAAAATTGTCATAGTTTATACCACAAATAGTACAATGTTGTTGCCTATACAATGCAAGAGCATTTCCTCTAAAGAACTATTTCCAAATTTGAATTTAGCGGTATTTCTAAATTTTTATAATCCTAACTACAATAAGGAGATAATGTTCAAATCAAAAGCTTAATCTAGTAAGAGATCGTCCTTTCTAACTAATGTAGTACTCTAATGTATTATTCGGACCAAAGTTAATGGTAATGCATGATAAAAAAATATTGAAACTGAAATCATTTTAACATTACCCATTTTGAGATATTTTTTCTGAAACAGTAGGCATATGCCCGCCTAATTAATCTTCTGACCTGAGATTTTACATTTTAGTCTGGAATACACCAAGAAGAAATGTGAGGTATGGGTCTGGAAATGCAGCAAGTGGAGACAGCATGTGTAAGAGCTGCAAGAAGGTAAAAAAGCGAAGGTTTAAAGGTCAAATTAAAGAGCTGATATCGTCGATATATACTATATAAAGTATAATACATGACAACCTGCAAAAAATAATTATCTAGCTTTAACTCAAGAACAAATAACTCCCTGTAGTGTATCTTATGACAAATTTACATGCAATTATTAGCATTATCATGCACAAAGCGAACCAACATTGGAAGTGGTATTTGTAACCAAAAATGCTACTAATGTTTCCAAGTACGATCATTGAAACAGACTCAAGTACTAGAGCAATACAGGCCATGGTTTTATACAACGTACAGTTTCTAATAGTTAAATTGATTTTGGTTAAGTAGCGATGACTTGCACTCATAATTGCAGATTTCAATTTCGCTGCTCTTCTGAGCTACCACACAAAAATGATTTACATAAAACCACCTGTAATGTGAATAAAGATATGCATTGAGTAAACTAAAAGTAATTTTGGATGAGAAGCTTCTCAAAAAAATTAATATACAAAGAAAGTTGTAGCCCACAAATTTCAGGTTGCAGAAAAAAATTACTATTTTTTTAGCCAATCCTGGGCACTGAGGGTAGTAATAGGATATCCTAAATGTAGCATTTGCCTCTTCTCAGAACAAACAAAAAAGCTAGCCATTAGATACCAGGTCTCGTGCATTGAACCAGAAACCGATAAAATCAAATACAAAAGGTATATACAAGGAAAAAAAATTAAGAACATTCATCCTTGTACATACTTTGGCTCCAAGTCTAAAAGGTTTGCAAGCATTTTTGCTTTATAAAGAGATTAGCAAGTAGTGACAGTTTTATCCCAGTGACCTGACAAACGAACAATAGTTTAAAACTTTGCATGAATTAGGCAGGAACTAAGACATGCAAATCGGAGAAAGCCAACTAATAAAGAAATTGCTCCATTAGAAAATTCTATCAATTTTCTTAATAAACTAAAGTAGCTTACGTAATACAAGCTTTTAAAGGAAACAACAATTATCATTCTTTTCGATATAAACTTTACAAGAAATTACCTTCTGTTCAATAGACAAAAATACCAAAAATAACAGAACATGGAGATGCACCAAAAGGCAAGGTGTGGCGTCAACATGCAATTATGTAGTTTCTGATCTCTCACACATCACCAAGGGATATCTAGAAAGTATCTAAATTCATGATGCTGACCATACCAATCAACTATAAAAAAACATATGTGTATGACACATCAAAGTGACCACATTAAACTACTATTTGTCTACCTGGCTAAAAACTTAAAAACTATACAAAAAAGCATATTCAACAGGTAGTAAACTCTCACACCAAAAATTTATACACACAGACCATAGAATCATGATAGATATTAGCAATTGTAATGTATTCTAGGCAGATGTAGGCATATAATGTGCATATTTGATTTCTCCTTTGGCGTAATGCCTTCAGAGGTTAGTCACGGGGCTGTATATCCCTGGCTTGTTTCATGTCCAGCTCCTCGAGCTTATATGATGCAGCATTGTGAATGATTCCTCTTTGATCCCAACCATGAGAATGTCCCTAGCTTGTTCACACAACGTCCTCCTCTCCGCATCACCCAACATGATTCTACAATAGTACAACTACAATGTTTTCATCTTTGTAGTACCCAACTATAAGATCCAATCTATTATCCACCAGGTGATATGAGCCTTTATGCTCAACCCTTGCTGCCTGACTCGAAGTAGCAATCCTCCCTGTAGAGGAATTACTTGAAAATAGATTTTTCAGTAAACTACCTAACACATTAAGAGCATCTCCAACCCTATACATCAATTAGCTAAAATTGATTAGGTGGCATAATTTTTAGATAATAGGTATATTTTTTCTTCTCCAACCAAGCAACCTATTAGGTAAATTTTTAGATAATCATCTTGACATCCTCTATATTTGGAGGAGGACATCTATAATATATAGATAATATCTATAATTCATTATCTCCACTTATATTATGACACATCATCAATATATTATTAAAATAATAATAAAATACTATTTTTAAAATATAGCTATTCATTTTAGCTAACACCATTGGAGTAAAATATCTTACAGTTGAGCAAATTTTTAGATAATCGTTATATAGCTAATGATTTTAGCTATTACCGTTGGAGATGCTCTAACATAACTTAGTTTTAGTTTTTAGTTAGGCGTGGGCTATTTATTTAAGAGACCTGATTGTTATCATTTGCTAGTGCACAGTTACTGTTCAAGGGCTTGTGGATTTTGGGATCAACAAATTTCTCATGTTGTCCAACTTTATTATTACTAGTTTTTTTTTTTGAGTAGTGCTACATGCATCAAATTGGGTACCAAAATTGGGTACCAAATGACATGGCAACAAACACTTGTCATTTTCAAATTTTTTGATTGGATGGCCCTGGCGGGCCCAGTATAACTATAACCAATTAAAACAAAGCCACATCATTTGGTGACAATTTTTGGTACCTAATTTTGGTACCTCTAGCATTTTTCTTTTTTTTTTAAAATCTTATTATTAATAGCTTATAACCCGTGCAATGCACGAGTTTCTTGTATTATGTTATAAATTTTATTTAATATTACAATTATGTTTTTGTATAATTATTATTTTAAATAATTTTTTTAATTTTAATCTGATATAATTTAATATAATCATGTTTACGGATTATACTATTATTTCCTTATTATAAATAATATATTTACGATTTTTAATTTATTTCATTAATAATTGAAAAATATGGTGTGATATTTTCTGGTATATATTAATGATTGTAAAATTTGTTGTAAATTAAAAACGTAACGTGTTTTAATTAGAAAGGAAATATTAATGATTGAAAGATATGACACGATTGATCTTTTTAGGTGTTTATAAAAGGTAACATCTTCAACTAAAAGTAATTGTGAAAAAGGCAATCAACTAATTACCATTAATTATATTATGTTATTATTTATTTTATGTGTTATATCTCTTGAAAATTATGGTGTGATATTTTCGGTTATATATTAATTATTGTAAGATTTGTCTTAAATTGAAAAGGTAATGTGTTTTAATTCGAAAAGAAATATTAATTATCGAAAGAAACGATTGATGTTTTTAGGTGTTTATAAATGGTAATATCTTCAACTAAAAGTAAATGTGAAAAAGGCAATCGACTACTTACCATTAATTTTATTATATTAATTAAAAAAAAAGGCAATTGACTAATTACCATTAATTTTATTATGTTAATCGACTAATTATCATTAATTATATTATGTTATTATTTATTTTAGGTGTTATGTTTTTCTTAAAAATTTTGGTGTGATATTTTTGGGTATATATTAATGATTGTAAGATTTGGTTTAAATTAAAAAGGGAACGTGTTTTAATTCGAACGGAAATATTAATGATGGAAAGATATGATATGATTGATGTTTTTAGGTGTTGATAAAAGGTAATATCTAGACTAATTACCATTAATTATATTATGTTATTGTTTATTTTAAGTGTTTTATTTTTTTTATAATGAAGGTAAATAAGTAAATTCACGAAATACCAAAAAAAAGGTACCAAAAAATAGGTACGATTTTTAATTTATTTTATTAATAATTGAAAAATATCGTGTGATAGTTTTTGGTATATATTAATGATTGTAAGATTTGTTGTAAATTAAAAACGTAACGTTATTTAATTAGAAAGGAAATATTAACGATTGAAAGATATGACACGATTGATCATTTTAGGTGTTTATAAAAGGTAACAATATCTTCAACTAAAAGTAATTGTGAAAAAGTCAATCAACTAATTACAATTAATTATATTATGTTATTATTTATTTTAGGTGTTATATCTCTTGAAAATTATGGTGTGATATTTTCGGTTATATATTAATTATTGTAAGATTTGTTTTCAATTTAAAAGATAACGTGTTTTAATTCGAAAAGAAATATTAGTGATCGAAATATATGATACGACTCATGTTTTTAGTTGTTTATAAATGGTAATATATTCAACTAAAAGTAAATGTAAAAATGGCAATCGACTACTTACCATTAATTTTATTATATTAATGTAAAAAAGGCAATTGACTAATTACCATTAATTTTATTATGTTAATAGACTAATTACCATTAATTATATTATGTTATTATTTATTTTAGGTGTTTTCTTTAATGAAGTGTAAATAAGTAAATTCACGAATTACCAAAAAATAGGTACAAAAATTAAGTACCAAAACTTTTAATGTTTCGGCTTTTATATTAATAGGTACCAAAAAATAGGTACGATTTTTAATTTTTTTTATTGTTAATTGAAAAATATCGTGTGATATTTTTTGGTATATATTAATGATTGTAAGATTTGTTGTAAATTAAAAACGTAACGTGTTTTAATTAAAAAGTAAATATTAATGATTGAGAGATTTGACACGATTGATCATTTTAGATGTTTATAAAAGATAACATCTTCAACTAAAAGTAATTGTGAAAAAGTCAATCAACTAATTACCATTAATTATATTATGTTATTATTTATTTTAGGTGTTATATCTCTTGAAAATTATGGTGTGATATTTTCGGTTATATATTAATAATTGTAAGATTTGTTTTAAATTAAAAAGGTAAAGTGTTTTAATTTGAAAAGAATTATTAATGATCGAAAGATATGATACGATTAATGTTTTTAGGTGTTTAAAAATGGTAATATCTTCAACTAAAAATAAATGTAAAAATGGCAATCGACTACTTACCATTAATTTTATTATATTAATGTAAAAAAAACAATTGACTAATTACCATTAATTTATTATGTTAATCGACTAATTACCATTAATTATATTATGTTATTAATTATTTTAGGTGTTAAATTTTTCTTGAAAATTATGGTGTGATATTTTCGGGTATATATTAATGATTGTAAGATTTGGTTTAAATTAAAAAGGGAACGTGCTTTAATTCGAAAGGAAATATTAATGATGGAAAGATATGATACGAATCATATGATTGATGTTTTTAGGTGCTGATAAAAGGTAATATCTCGACTAATTACCATTAATTATATTATGCTATTATTTATTTTTGGTGTTTTAATTTTTTTTATAATGTAAGATAAATAAGTAAATTCACGAAGTACCAAAAACAGGTACCAAAAAATAGGTACCAAAACTTTTAATGTTTCGGCTTTTATATAATAGTATAGATTGTAGGAAAAGAAGAACATGATGCATAATTAGGAAAGTTTATCATGTTGCATAATTAGAAAAGTTTATCATTGTAGCCAATCCACAATTTAAATCATATTATGGGTTGATGAATAAGAATTAGACGAGGGGAACATGAGATATGCGTAAGAATTGGATGTTTCATTTTAAAAAGACACAAACAAACTTGAACTTAAACGACATACTAACTATGATGAAAGATAAAATTTATCAATGACTCAATATTAAAAATGACACTGGTTACCACAACGGGGCCTCAATTAGTTACTGGTAGCCAAAATAGTTTCAGCATGATTCAGCATTCGAATATATTTCCAAAATACCACATGATTCAGTTTCGAATATATTTCCAAAATACCACATGATTCAGTTTTCATTTGTACATGACATTAATTCTAATTACTCCTAAACCAGAATAACCTAACCAATCCCCTTCTCCTTCCCATCAGATTTTCCTTTTCCGTCTTTAAGCAAATCCAACACAAGCCTCACATCCTCCTTGCTCTCCTCCACAACCTCCTTGCTCTCCTCCATAACCTCCTTGCTCTCCTCCACAGCCACCTTGGTCTTCTCCACAACCTCCATAATTTTCTTCAAGAACTCCATCTTTGAGACATCCTCCTCACTAGCAAAATTCTTTTGAGCTTTTTTTGCTCCAAACCACCTTGCAGCTAATACACTTACGACCAAATAGATACCAAATGACCTAAACACAAAGTTCTAACACAAAAAAAAACATAACAAAAAATCAAAAAAAATCTTTTTTAGAGGGAAGAAAAATAGAATTATTTGAGAGAGGGGGTATTGTTCTGTAAGAGAGTGTAAAAGTAGATATTTTAACGGACCAAGAGTAAAGAGTGATAATTGACTTTTGAATTTAAAATTTTTACTTTTTCTCAATATTTTGAGTTTTGTATATTACTAGTTATTTTTTTATGTACTACTTTACTTGTACTTAGTCATTTATGTTTTGAATTGAAAGCTCTGAAATATGTAATATCAATGATGAACCAAAAAAACTTTATATATCAACGTTAATCATTTTGGTAAAATGAATATTTTTTTTAATGTAACGGTAATATGACGTGTATGTGTGTGCACATTAATTTTTAATTTTTACATTTTCATGTTATCGACAAGACGTATGAAATCATCAACATTCATTTTTTTATCTCTTCAACAAAGTATTTCTTCAAGTGCACAACCTCATCTGTCTTCTTCATCAATTCTTCTTTGAAACCATCATTTCCTCGGTTAGGTAATAGTTCAAGCATATGAATCCAATCAATATTCCATCGTATCCCATACTTCAATCTTAAAACCTCTTTAAATCCTCCAAAAAGTGGGATCATAATCTAATCTACCCCTAAACTTTCAATTAATATATCCATAATCTCATTTTAATATTCACCTAAATCTCCTGTTAAATCTGAAACAAAAAAATCTCCTCCTAATCACCCCGTGGCCCCTTCTTCTTGCCATCATCAGTACTGCCATCATCCTCATCTCTCCCTTCATCACCAATAGCAGATTTTTGCTTGCTTATAAGAATTTCAAGAAACCTCAACACCACTCCAACATCCCTCCCGATCTTTTTCACTTCATTCTTTATTTCTTTCTTTGTTTCCTTCACAACTTCAATCATCTTCTTTATCCCCTCCAAATCATCCCCAAAATTTTCTATTTTCTAATTTTGTGCATCCATCTTTTTGTCCACTTTTGTAATCAAATCTCTTTGATTCTTTCACCTCACCAAAGAAATACTTCTTCACGGTGAGGCCGCCTACCCAAGAAGCTGTTGAGACTCCTCTCAATACTAAATAAATTCCGAACATTCTTATCGTAGGATTCTAACAAAAAAAACACAAGAAAATATCAATAAAATATTTCAAAAATCAAGAAAAGAAAAACAAGAAAACATAGTACATTTTCTAGCTCATCTATCAGCTTTGTTAAATCAAATGTGGGTTCTGCTTTTGGAGGGGTGGGTGGGGGAGTTTCAGTTTGAGGTGTTGTAGGTTTTGGAAGGGTGGGTGAGGGTGTTTCATGAGCTTTTTTAGGAGTAAGTGGGGTGGGGGGTGGGGTGCGTTTTGGAGGGGTAGAGTAAAGACGAAGGGAGAGAGGGGAAGGGTTAATGCGGTAGGGTTTTGGTTCCTCCGCCCGGTGGTGGCAACCGGAATAATTATATTTGCAGTTCCAAAATTTGCATCTTATAAATATTGTTCTTGCTTTAACAACTTGCATTTGTTTGTTTAATTTTACCCAAAAAAAGAAAAAAATCATTTGACTTTGTTTTGGTTTACTTCATAATATAAAAGATGAAGTATGTACATGATGTCTTACACACTAAAGGAGACAAAAATTTGTCACACTCCCGTCTGAAATTTAATACTATACTATAACAACACTACTAAGTTAAAGAACCTGAAACATATGAAAGCGCCAAAAGTAAAAAAAATTCCAGTTGAGGAAACGAGTAGTGTTACATAACCAAAAACCCCTAAATGTGCCCTAGTACTACAAAAGAATTCCAGTAAACTATCAGGCACAAAGGAAACAAATCTGTTGTAATTTCATATTATTTGAGACATACAGAAAAAAACACTCCCTACTACTTTCATATGCATTGCACCTCCCCCACAAAAAAAAAACTAAATACACACACACACACACACACTTTAGGCAGACACTAAACACTCCAAATTTAAGAGGGCCCTAAAATATTAATCATTTATAACATAGAAAATGAAGTTTGTTACTTTATTTAAAGGCTAACACATGAAATCTATAAAGCACGAAAAATTAAATTTAGTTGAAGGGGAGAGAAAGAGAGAGAGAGAGAGAGAGAGAGAGAGAGAGAGGGAGAGAGACCTTTTTCTCTTTGACCAGCTCTGATAAGATCTCCTACAAATCCCAACTCAAAATCATCAATAAACAAAAAAAAACCGTAGACGTTTGTTTGTACAGGAGAAAAAATTGAATAATCAAAAACATACCAGAGTTTTGTGACTGTTGTTAGCAACAGTTCTATGTTAGCAGCTATTTTCAAATTTTCAGCTTCAACAATGTTCTTCAGCTTCTTATTCCCAGATTTAACCTCTTTCAAAATGTCTCTACACACAAAAGAGATGGAAGAATTTTTTGTAACATCTCTTTCCAAATAAATAGTTACAAATCGTTATTGATTTATATTTTTAGAAAATTTTGTGAGACAAATTATTTAATTACGATTACCGAATCAAGATCGGATGTTCCGGATAAAGAAAAGAGAATAAGAAAATGGAAGTTGGAGTTGTTAAACTTCATTTTATTATGTATAGAGCTTAGTTAATTATTTAGTGGGTAGTTATATAATTAAACGATGGATTAAGTTAATAGGATGGGAAAGTATTAAAATAAAGGGCATTTTAGTAATTTCCCAATTAAATGAATGATATTAAACAAAGAAGTCATCTTCATTTTCTCTAGAGAATTCTACCATTATCAAGAGAAATCAAGAGAGAAAGAGAGAAAGGGAGAAATGGAGAAAGGAGAAGAAGAGGAAGAAGAAGTCCTGGACTGTTTTAGAAAGAAGAGGGGAGACACCATCAATATTCCACTTTAAAATCTTGATAAAATCACTAAAATCTCTGGGAAAGAAGGGACAAGTAAGGTATGGTTCCAATCTTTACAAAGTATCTTTAATAAGTTGCTTATGTGCTTAAGAAGTGAGATGAAGTTAGTGGTCCAGAAAGTTTCAGTTTCTACCCTGTTTGTACTGCTAATTCGGGAGGGGTATTATCTGTTTTGGACAAAAGTTTTGTGATCAAAGTTGTTCTCCTTGGAGTCTAGAGTGTGTAGAAAAAAACGGTGTGTCATTTAAGTTAACGAGCTAGGAGAAAACGATGTTTTAGTAAAATCTGTGCAGAACAGAGCAAGGTCTCGGTATTCTTACTTTGGAATTGTATTTCACCTGGTTAAACTTTGAATTATGAGTTGAAATTTTTATTGAAGAAAGAGGAAGGAACTATAAATATTTCAGGGGAAGATTGCACAGAAATATTAATTTTTGAATTTATTAAAAATGTTTGAGTGTGACTGTTACAGAAAAGTTTGCCCTGTTCTTGAATCAAATTTGGATGGACGATTGTCCTGGATAATCTAAGTTTCTCAAACCCAAATTTTTATAGTGTAAATATATTATGTTCAGTTTTGAAATGGCAGAGGTTTGGTAGGCAAATATGTATTTTTCAATTTATGAAAATTTTTAGAAGACAAGCAGCACAGATTTGATAAACTGTTTTTGCAGTGAGTTTGGATTAATGATTAACTTAGTTAGAAGATGGCATTGACTTGGAAATTTTTATGAGATGTTTATATTATATCCAAGAAGATTCTGGGAAATTTTGGTGATTTATGAATAATTTCTAGATTTACTAAATATGTTAGAGTAAAGTGTGTGCGATAGCGTTTTACGTTTTTAAGTTTGTTTTATGTTCGTTCTATTGTGGAGAATTATCTTCATTGAGTTAACAACCTTATTTGAGGTTGGGAAAAAGATTAAAGTTGTTAGTTTTGACATTGTCTAGTTGATTACAAAGTATGTGATGTATGGTATTAATAGATAAGATTTTGACCTTGGATTTCATTGGAGTTATAGTTGAAAATGGTATACGAATAATGATTGGAGATGGAGTGGGTATCGTTGGTGTTGTGGAGTGCTAATGGATGTCTTAAATTGGTTTGAGATTGTATTTGAGGTGGTTATACACCGGGTATAGTCCAATTTACGAATAGGTCATGCCGAAATTTTGGTAGAAATAGGCATATAAGGGAGATAGTATTAAGGGTACATTGTTCCTACGTACATGCATTAGTAAATATATTCATATATACACGAGTAGTAAGACTCAATTATTTCTTAATCATTAATTATAGTTTATATTTGTTTAGGATCTCAGAAGGGTGTCGAGTTCGTGACAAACAATCCATCAGCTTAAGTCATCGAACGAGTCAAGGTGAGTAATAATCGAATATTCTCTCTGTCTGTTAAGTGTGTGTTTAATGTGTGACTGGGATGACTTATTTGATTACATGACTTTACATGTTACATGAACAATGTGATTACGTGTTGAGTCGATCTCTGGATGAATATAGTTACTACATGACAAAATTTTGAAACATGAAAACATGTGCATGCATTTTAGTGGCATGGAATTAATTAAAGGCGTTGTGACCATCAATGCTGTAGCATCAAATATGGGCCTAGCTAGCCTTTAACGTGAATTATCAGCCTTTGTGGCTATCAACGTGAATTTCTAGCCTTTGTGGTTACTAACGTGAATTATATGCCGGCTAATAACGTGAATTACGAGCCATTGAGGCCATCAACGTGAATAATGTGAATCCCGGGGATCCTATAGTAAATTGACAGGTCACAACAAATAACGTGAATGGAATAAACAAAAGCACATACTTAGGTTACATTTATTTCCATTATTTTGTGACTGATATGTTTACATGTTTATACTTTTCAAATATGCAATGTATGATTATTTAACTTGATTTCTTTTTAATTAATTATGTCTGGAGTACAAATTGTGAAAGAGATTATTGCTCACTGAGTGGCGTCTCATATAAAGCGTAATTATTTTTTAGGAAATTTCTAGGAGATAGGCTTTCACTAATAGAAGTGTGAAGTTGTAGATCAAGTTCGAGTCACAGGTTGGCCAGCTGATGCTCGAGACTCCCTGCTTTTCATATTTTGCACCTATATATATATATATATATATATATATATATATATATATATATATATATATATATATAGTAAGGATCTAGGGAAAACCTCGTTTAATGGAAAACTTAGAAAACTAAATCGAAATATAGCATATATGGTATGCAAACTAATCGTTTGGAGATGAAGACAAATATGGTGAAATTAGATTTAAAAAAAATATCACCGATTGACGGGAAAAATCAAATTAAAAATGGAGGGGATTAGGTGTGATTCTGTGTGTGAGGGTGTATTTGATTAGTGTGTGGGTGCCCCTGGCGGGGCCATTGATCTTAATACATCTAATGGCTAGGATTAGTACCTTAGTTTTCTTCAAAAAATAAGTTCTCTTTTGAGCACTTGCCTATATATATATATATATATATATATATATATATATATATATATATATATATATGATGTTGTGTGTAATGATTTTGAGTATTGTATCAGATATTATGGATATGTCACCGAAAATGTAATATCCAGATAATGAATAAGGTTGTGACTATGTGTATTATATAAGTTGTTTTGGTATTTATGAATTTGAAAATGTTGCACTTATTAAGATAATAATTCAGTGGTCTTATGATTATCATGTGGTATAAGGGTGTCACATTTTTAGCTTCTTTATCAGCAATAATGTTCTTCATCTTCTCATTCCCATATTTAACCTCTTTCAAAATATCTCTACACACAAAAGTGATGGATGGCCTGCTCAGTGTGCAGATCTTCTTTCTCATCTTTTTTTTTTGGTAGGCTGCGCTCTAAGAAATGAAAATAGTGTTTCCTTACCGGCTAGATCGAGTTTTTAATATCTAGTCATCCTACTCAAACAAATTTGACTTTTTTGTCAAATTACCATATTTGAATTACTTTTAAAAATTATTGACCTAAATTTTTATAAATCTAAAATATGTATATTATAATAGATAATCTATATTTTCTTTTTCTAAACATTTTTAGAGTGAAAAAAAGAAGACAGTAAGAAGATGAAGAGGGAATGTAAGAGTATTTGATGTATTTTATCCCAAGAGTCCAACGACCATATTTTTTACTTTCCAAGTTTAATTTTTTTTTCTTCTACATTTTTTTGAGTTTTTCATATTACTAGTTGTTTTTTTAATATACTTATTTTCATGGAATAAAAAAAATATTATCTAAAGTAATAGTGTTGTTTGAATTTAGTAGTCAAATTGACTTTTGATTTAATATTAGTAATTAATTTTATAATTTTTTAAGAGCTTATTACGATTGTATTCCATAAATTTGTAACAAATATGATTAAAAAATCTAATTTTTCATAATCATAATTTCATTTTCACATTCGTTTTGCATCGTTCTGTTTGTTGCGCTCGTTCATCTTGAACAAATAGTTAAGTGTTTAAAATTTTTTATTTTACATAAGAAACATATTTTGTTTTGATTTTTTTATTTAAAATACATTAACCCTTTTCATATAAAAAAATTATTACAAAATTTTAATTTAACTAAATAGAGGTATGATGTAACTGTAAATTTATACTCTTTTAGTAATAATCTTATGCAAATGAAATATTGATATAATTTCTTGAACTAAATATAGTGTTGATGAGTGGATTTCGTAACAACTTATGAGAGGTTTACGGTGAGTTGTAAAGGCTAACGATCAGCTACTTTATGTAGAATTAGGCTTGTGTTTATGGGTGTGCTGTGCTTGAGAGTACTTCCAACGAACTCAGATTCTTTTAGAGATAGCTATAATGCAAAAGTTTTGGTCCCCTCTCAAGTTGGCTACGTACCCTTTATATAAGGATCAAACTCACGTAGTTCTAAGTCTATGCTGATTCTTCTTGACCATTTGTATATCTAAGTTCTTGTCCGAGTTGGTCTCTTTTTCCTTTGGAGCCAACTACGAACAAGTTTTCTAAGTAAAGTAGAACTCGAGTTCGTACTCCACTATAATTTGTCTGTCTATTGATTGTCTATTAGAGGTAATCTAGGATCATCTGCATCCTAGGAGTACTCTTCAATAACAAGTCTGCCTCTTTCTGGCTGGCTTCTAGATCTTTCGGTTGTCTATGCTCAGGAACCTAGCTCTTAGGAACCTATGTCTCGGCACCTGGTTCTCAAGAACCTATATCTCGGAACCTGTTTCTCAGGATCCTCTGTACAGGAAATAACAAATATATTAGTCCGAGGAGCCTTTCTGTGGTTCCCACATACTCTTTGATATCCTCATTCCTGTTACAAGGCTAACTCGAACTCTTCTACGGGGAGAAACCCGATCCATTCGTACTCTGCCCAACTACTAGTTCATAAGGAACCTCTTAATACTCATAATCTCTGTTAGGAATTATGTTGTCCTTGATGATACTTTCAAAACACCTAAAAACATAACTTGTGTAAGTAATTTTGTAACTCATCAATGGACGGCATGCTTATCAGCATCCGTTGATGAGGTAGCGTATCAACGGATAAGTTTGTATCATGCTAGGAAGTTACAATGGATAAGGTATCAGTTGAAGTGTTAGTTGATAGTTCTCTAAGTCATGTTGACTATCAATGGATAAATAGAATAAGTTATCTAATTGTATATAGCTTGTGCTTTGTAACTCTGTTTAAGTGATGTGATACATCAACGGATGAAGATTCTACACCAACGGATAATAGCTTCAATGGATAACATTCAACCTAGCAACGGATATCAGCCTCAACGGATAATCTCAACAATAATGTCTTGATCCTAGCAGTTGATAGTGACTTAACATGGCTGACAGATCACATGGGTTGATGGACTTCAAAATAGCATGGAAGCCAGTATTGGAAACGAAAAAAGAAAAATAAACATTCCTATTTTCTCACAAGAAAATTGGATGATAAAATCAAGGAAAATCTGTCCAAGACAATCAGACAAATTTGCATCATATGGAGACAAGGAGTGGCAGCAAACCTACAAATAGTTTGACTTCGAAATATTCTTTTTATTTGTAGGGTTTGTAAAGTTGGGGTATATATAACCCAAGTGTAGCATTGCTTTAGTTAAGAGAAAAAATTGAACATCTACATAAATATTGTTAGGTTTTCTTGTAAAAACTAAAGCACTGTAACAAGAAGTTGTGAACTCAATTCATAAATTATTTTCTTCAATACACTTCTCAGGTGGAACATACAACTAGTGTCTTCTCAGCTAGTGTTCATTTCTTCATGTTTGATCTTCATATCTTGTACTGGATCTGTCTCCTAGCTCATACACAACTTATGGATTGGACCATACGGTTTAATGGGCCTAAATCTAGCCCATGGTGATTTTGGGCACAACAACTACCCCCCGGTTCCTTGAAGTCATGCAATGCGAAAGGAACCTAATCAACTTTCTAATATGGGGTCCAATGCTTATCCGCTTCTCTTAAAATGCATTAATTCGATACTATGTATCCAAGCTTACATGAGCTAACTCGACGTAAGAAATATGACACAAAATGCTTCAGTAAACATAGTATTGACCAGCTTCCTTCCTGATAAGGAACCTGCTTTCTTCTCTTTTTATAAAAACCATTCTTCTGGCAAATATTCACTATCCAACTATTGATCATTCTCTATGTATTCTTTTAATAATCTTTGTAAAAAAAATTCTGAATTTCTACTCTTCTGAATTCAGCTCTCAAACTTGACTTGATATCTTCATTCAGCTTCATGCGGAACTGCGGAACCGCGGAACCGCGGAACCTTGCTTGTCTTTTCATATCTTGGCACATCTCTTGAATTTCAATAGTTTTGAAACACGGAAGGGAATATCTTTGATTATAAATGTCTTAACTGAATTAATTGGATAATTGAAAACTTGAATAAACCTCATCAGCTACCGAGGTAGCAGTTAATGTGGGAGCTTTCCAAAGGTAACACGCCTTCCGCGTGTGTACCTGTCCATTTACTCATCTAATCACTACTTGTCACGTGTACACGGCTATCTCTCATTTACCTCGACTATATAAACATAACCATAGATATGTTGGGAAATCAGATCGTGGCCCTGCGATTTTTGATACAATAAAGTAACGAGTACTAACATAAAAACCAACCTTAATCGCTACGGAGCAAGCGATTCAAGTCCACGTCTTCTGCTATATTCCTCGATTCCCCTTGAGCGAAGTGTGGCCTTCGTGTTCCCAAGTTTTGCCTCTGTTCTTGCTTCAAGGTGGCTGCCTCCAAAAAAACCCTAATGTTTTTTCTACCAACCTCAGCAAGAAGAGAATAGGAATATATATAGGCTACAGCAGGGATCGTGGATAATTAGGTTAGGCCTCCCAATGACATTCTGTGCCTAGCCCAATGTCATTAAATATTAATTCAATCCACTAAAGAATTAATATTTGCACTACCTTTCCTAATACCGTAATTTAATTAATTAATTCGGTTCCAATATTATTTGCTTATTAAATTCCCCATGTTTAAAATATCGCATGTCCATTAATTAAATAAATTACTGATAATTCATTTAATTAATATCTTTTATCCTTGATCATCCACTCAACCTTTATTTAATTATGCCGGAATAAATCCACCTGCAGGGTTTTCACATAATTAAATCTTTTTTAGCTTTCAAGGGGACATCATTAACCCGAATATTATCAGGAATGGATTCCTTCTATAAATAATATCCACCATGTATATAATTCCATCACCCAAAATATAATGATATAATTCAAAAGAATTATTTCATATATAAATCAAAGCATGTAAATGATATACACGTGTCAATTATTATATCCGGATTAAGAACCTAAGCATTAATAATAACATAGAATCTTAGTTCTCCTTCTTAATCAGTATAAGGGAACAATTCTAAATTTGATCCTGTTCAATATACACAAAGTATACTAGTATTATTTATTAGTCAATATAAACTAATCTAAATAATACTACAGCCATTCCAGTGGATTGTCCAACACCACCTGTGCTGTGAACCTTATTATATTATATAAACCGTATTTAACAATCTAATATTCTGTATCCCATTTGATACTAGATTGTCCACAATATATAATATCAGACAACATGTAAACATTCAAATGATTCTTAATAAAACTGGGCCAGAAATAAATGTATATACTTCAAATAAATATTTTCAGTATACACTAACAAGATTCAACTCTGTCTTTTACCTTTATCAAAATTTACCAAACCCTTAGAGAGAGAAGGAGATAAAGAAGAGGAGCCCGATGGTCATTCATCTAATCCAGTTCTTTCAGTTCGTCATTTCCTTCGATTCAAGGTATGACTCTAACAGATTTTCTTCTTTCTTTCATAATTTGAACTCTATTTTCGATTATATGCTTGTTATGATTTTGCATGTCGATAATCCTTGTTTCTTGTCTTTGCGTATGAACTATATCCATATCTGTTCTTTCATGGTTGTGTCTTTATCTTCATATCTTATGTCGGTCACATGTATACTTACCATGCTTCACATCACTATCGTATTCGATTGCTTTCGATATCTGTTCATCTCTTGGTCAGTTCACAACCATATTATCTTGAATATTGACTATCTTAATGTCTTGTATGCTTTTTCTGTTTATTTGCATGCTTGGGTTCTTGGTTACGGTCGATTAGAATTCTCTTTTTAAGGTCCTCTTGTTGTCATATCAAGCAACACCCTATTCATATTCTGGGAATCTTGATTTCTTCTCGACTTCCTCAGTTTATGAGTTCCCTAAAACCTTGTCATAACTGTGGAACCAGACTTTACCATGGAAATTTCATCACATGTGATAAGCAGAAAGGACATCTCACTTAAGACTATGAAAGTGAGAAGAATAATTGATTTCTTCATTTTGGAAAGGATGGTTACTCTCATAGAAGATGACTAAGAGGTCTCTGATGATATCTTAGAGCACATCAAGGAATATTATGCTAAAACATATGCTGAATTCTATGAGAAGTATGGTGATTGGAGAGCACATGATGATGCAGACCTGAAACTTAGCTCAGATGGTGAGCCAATGCCTGATGTGGACCTTAAAGAAGCACATCTCCCTTTCACAAAGGCTGGCATGGCTGAATATGAGGCAGAACAAGCTTTTCAGGCTGCTAGAGCTAAATCATCCCAACCAACCAAATCTGCCGAACAATCTGCTGAAGATCTAGAAGCTAACCTGAAGGAATGTTACAAAAAGGTTAACAAACTAAACAGTGAGAAAGCAGATTATCAGTCCTGTATACTGGATGATCCTCTCAGAATCATATATGGAAAAGAAGAAATCTATGTTGATAGTTTTCATAAACTGAGGACCAGTGTACTGAAGGATCTCTATTGGAAAGTTGTTGGATCATTTCATAAGCTCGAAATGCTAGTTGCTTGGGAACTAGAGGAAATATTTGATAAACGAATAGATGAAGATCCAAAACTGGACAGAAAAAGGAGAGTATCTCTGAATGCTTTTCCTGGAAGGAGATTCAAGATCATCCAAGGAATTCTAAAGTTCAGAACATTCACTTATGATTTTGAGACTTGGTTTGATCTGAAAGATGCTGAAGTATTTTCTTCTAGAGTGATTCAAGGGTACATAGAAGACATTGAAGATGATGCCAGATCACCTGAAGAAAAAGCTTTAGTCGAAGACCTCAAGAAGGCACACATCGAAGCTCTCAAAAGAGAGGGAAAAATCTGAACAACTGGAGACTGCTAAAATCAAGTTAAGTTAATCTCTGATCCGCTCATCAAATAGGAGCAATTGATTTGCAGTTAGTTCATCAGTTCATGTTCTAGATTTTTCTTACATTTATCAGATATGGTAATTTAACTATTCTGATCTATGTTAGTTAAGTTGTCATCATGTTTAATTGTAAATTTGTTGTTATTGTCCATAAAAACAAATTGGGGGAGATTGTTGGGATTTATGGGTGATAGAATAGAGACAACTTAACTATATTTCCCTGTACTTAGTTTTTACTAAGTTGAATATACTGTCACAGCCAGAGTATGTTCTTGTAATCAAATAATTGTTGTCATGTAATAATTGTATGTCTTGGGAGAAGTTCATACATTTGTTCAAGCCTCAAGGAATACATTCAGAAGACAGCAGGAATAAAAGTTACTGTCACACTCTTGACAGTAAGGTAACAAGAAGACAAATGTTGCAAAGTCACGACAAAGCTATATCTGACAGCAACATTGGCTGAAGCATGGGACAGTAACATTCTCACACTTGATAGCAAGTCTGGAGTTCCGACAGCAACATTGGCGGGACCTCGTACTGTCAACTACTGAATATTCCTTTGACATCAGACTTGGAGGTTAAGGTTATTGTCACACTGAATTATTTGATTTGGGTACTTTTCTCAGTAAAAGCCCATGACAGGTTATATTTTCAAGAAACAGATTTGCTACAACACTCTATCGTTTGTAGCAGACCTGCAAAGACTACGACAGAAGCTTGAGAGATTCACAAGACAAGGCTGGTCAGTTCAAGAAGTATGATATATCCACATCTACTAGAATTGTATTAGCTAGAAATAGAAAGAATCTAGGTTGCTTTACATATAAGGTAAACACTGTCTGTACAGCAATTTAGGAAAGTCACATGGGTGTGCAAAATGTAATGAGCTACCACTTGAAAACAAAAGCAGCTCAACACCCCATGTGATAGAGACAACAGAGTATCTTAGTTTACTTAGATACACATCTCTTATTCTTTCATAGAGAGAACACAACAACGAAGCAACTTGTATCTCTCAAGACAACGAAGCTGGAGAAACATTTTCTCTAGGTTGTAGCAACACTTCACAAAAGATAAATAAAACATTTATTTTTTGAGAAATCTTGTTTCACTTTTGTTTGCATACATCAACTGATAACTTACAATCTTTATTATTGTTGTTGTTTTAAAGATTGAATTTTATCAGTATTGCATTCAAACCCCCCCCCCTTCTACAGTACTCCGGGACCAACAACTGGTATCAGAGCGACCAGATTGATATACAAATCTGAAGATCATAATGAGTGTTCAGAAGTCAAGTGGTATCAAGATTCCAGTCTTTGATAAAGAGAACTACAATTTCTGGAAAAGAAAGATTTTGTTATTTATCAAAGCTGCCCATCCACTGTACTTAGGAATCCTTGAGAACGGCCCCTTCATACCTTAGAGAGAAGTAGCTGCTGGTACTGTAAATGACGAAGTTATTCCAACCCACTGGGTTGCAAAGAGGCCTTCAGAGTACACAGAGACCGAAAAGGAGAAAGTAGCCTTGGATGACTACTTACAACTTATCTTGCTCGACTCACTCACTTTAGACAAAGCATGTGTGGTAATGTCATAGGATGTTCATCTACAAAGGAGATGTGGAGCAAGATAGAGCTGCTGTGTGAAGGAAGTGAAGAGGTTCGAGAAAATCAAAGACAAATCCTTGTATCACAATATGAAGCTTTTATGGCTAAGACAGACGAAGAACTTACACACATGTTTGAAAGGTTCAGTAAGCTAATACCCGAGTAACAAATTCATGGAAAGTTCTATGATAGAAAGGAGATTAACATAAAATTTTTGCTCACTCTCCCTGAGCATCTTGAGCACAAAGTCACAGCCATAAGAGAAGGAAGAAACTTGAACGATGTTTCCCTAGAAACTCTATAAGGTGTGCTCAAATCATATGAACTTGAACTCTTCCAAAAGAGAGCTATTCAAACTGGAACCAAAGGAAAGATAACAAACATGTCAGGAGCCCTTGTAGCTCATGAACCACAAGTAGCTTGTCCAAGTGAACCTTCACAAAGTTCACAACCAACACAGATGACATCCTTAAAGATTGAACAGGTGTTGGATGACGAGGAAAAGGTGGTTCTGCAGCTGAAAGATGTTGAAGATGAAGACTTCTACACAGTAGAAGAGACTGAAAGCATGTATAATCCAACCATGGCTTATATGGATAAGAGATTCAAGAATATCAAGTTCAGAAGGGATAAGTCATACAAGCCACAGGGTCAATCATCAAAATTCAACAAGGGAAGTTTTTCAAAAGCCACTGGTAGTGCTACAAGAGGTGGATACAAGACAAGGATGGTGGATAGGTCGAAGTTCAGGTGTTACAACTGCAATGAGCTCGGTCATTTTGCTACTGAGTGTAGAAGACCAAAACAGAATCAAGGAAAAGGATCTGGAAATCAGTTTAAGAGGAATCAAGGTAAAGCCTACGTGGCTGAAGGAAAATGCTGGGATGAGTCTGAAGATGAGGAAGATGAAGAGTTTGTAAACTTGGCCCTCATGGCTAAATCTGATGATGAATCTTCTAGTTCCTCAACTCAGGTACCATCTCTAGTCTTACTTGATATGTCTAAAACTGAATACAAGCATACCATTGAAGATTTAAGTGCTGAGATGTATAAAATTCATGTTAGTTTATCTGTTGCCCATGAAGAAATTGCTAAGTTAACTAAACAGAGTAAAACTCTCAAATCTAAAAATGAAATGTTATTGCTTAAAACCAGTCCACTAGATTCATTAGCTCAAGAGAATGCGAGATTGAAAAATGATATTGTCTGTGCTAAGGAAATAGAAGAATTTCTCAGGAACCAAATTGCAGAAAATGAGTTTAAACTCAAAGCATTTAGAAACTCTTCTAAGTTAGTCCAGGAATATCATGATAATCGCACTGAGAATTAGAAGGTAGGAATAGGTTTCAATTACGGTATGAGGCCTGGAAAGGCAATTGCTCTTGATGATTGTTCAGATGGTGAAGCTGTCAAACCTCATATCCTCAAAAGAGTTTACAAACCGATTTTCAAAAATATTCAAGCTGATTTTGATTAGACATCCTTGCTCATCAAACAAGAGCTTTTTGATGAGGATGAGTGCATTGACAACACACTAGATGTAGGGAAAGATACTATCAAGTCTCTCGTGATAGAAACTTTTCCAAGCAATCAGACAGAATGTTCTAAAGTAGCTGTCAACAAGGATATGACAGAATCTTCAAAAGATACTGTCGAGAGAGAACCCAAGACAGCAACTTTCAAACCTGCTGTCAAGACAGAGGGAAAGAAACGTATTGTCAAAGGTAGCTCGACAGCAACTTCAGAACATACTGTCAAGGCAAATGTTTACAAGCCTAAGAATAGGAATGGCAAGTTAGGAATTGACAAGAAGAATGGATATACTCATGTTAAAGACGCTCCTAGGAATCTTTGCAATAATTGAGGCTCATCTCAACATTTAACATTTGTTTGTAAGAAACCCACAAGGACAAGGTTAATGCGACCAATGTTAGTGGTAACTTACATAGAACCCCCATCATGCAAAGAGAAATGGACGTCGGTAATAATATTGACTGTATGCCATGCAAGATTGTTGTTATGAGTACTTGTTTCAATCTGCCTATTCTGTCTACTGAAAGATGTTCCTATATGGAAATTGCTGAGACTTCTACGCCTGCCTATGTTGGTAAAAAGGCAGCTTCCACTAATGGAAAGACCAAGTCTAACTCTAGAACTAAGTGGACAGCAAAAGAAGTCAAACAGGAGGATTCTAGTGTTGATTCAAATGTGAAACACAATGATATACACAATGATGCTGTAACTGCAGGACCCAACAGAGTTTTGGTACCAGATGCAAATTAAAATCATCTGTTTTGGAGGGCAAGAAGCAGAAGCAAGTCATGTGGATTATCGATAGTGGATGTTCCAGGCACATGACTGGTGATATAGCCCTGCTATCACATTTTGTGGAGAAAACCGGCCCAATCATAACTTTTGGAGACAACAGCAAAGGTTACACTGTGGGATATGGCTGTTTGGAAATTGGAAATGTTGTCATTGAAGAGATTGCTCTTATAGATGGATTGAAGCACAACCTACTCAGTGTCAGCCAATTCAGTGATAGAGGATTCAAGGTTGACTTCGACGTGATGGTTTATAATATCTATCACAAGAAGGATTGAAGCCTCTCCTTGAAAGGAGTTAGGAAAGGAAGCTTGTTTGTTGCAGACTTAAATTCTGTGAAGAAAGACAAGGCTTACTGTTTTTACAGTAAAGCATCAGCAAGTGAAAGCATGCTTTGGCACAAGAAGCTCTCCCATCTCAACTTCAAGAATATGAATATTCTGATGAAGAAGGATTTGGTGAGAGGACTACCTCAACAGGAATTTTGTCAAGAAGGATTGTGCGAGGATTGTCAAATGGGTAAATTGAAAAGATCAGTGCATAAGTCAAAGCTCGTGAATACCAACACTGAGCCACTCAAATTAATTCATATGGATTTGTTTGGTCCAGTAAATGTTCAATCTCTTGCAAGAAAGAGATATGCCCTGGTAATGGTGGATGATTACTCGAGGTACACTTGGGTAAAGTTCTTAGAGACAAAGGATGCAGCTGCTCAAGAAATCATTGATCACTTAAGAGTTCTTTAAAGAACCCCGAATGCTCAAGTTCAATATCTGAGAAGTGACAATGATACTGAGTTCAGAAATGCCACATTAGGAAACTTCTGCAAGGAAGAAGGCATTGTCCAACAATTCTCCACTTCCAGGACACCTCAACAAAATGGAGTTGTAGAAAGGAAAAATAGAACTCTCATTGAAGCTACGAGAACTATGTTGAATGATTCTAAATTACCAACATATTTCTGGGCAGAAGCTATTAACATGGCTTGCTACACACAGAACAGAATATTGATCAACAAGACTCATGGAAACACTCCTTACTATCTGTTAACAGGAAAGAAACCAACTATCAAATATTTTCATGTATTTGGGAGTAAGTGTTTCATGATGATTGACAACCATGAAAGGAAAGGAAAGTTCGATGCTAAAGCTTATGAAGGCATTTTCATGGGATATGGATTAGAAAGGACTGCTTACAAAGTCTATGTCATCGAGCATAGAGTCATTGAAGAAAGTGTAAATGTCACATTTGATGAAACCAAGTTCCCTGGATTACAAGAGGATGGTCAAATGGAGCCTCTTAGATTTGAAAATCAAGGTTACTTGGAGGAAGAAGAAGTTGTTGCTGATGAACCTACTTGCACTCAGAATATTGAGTTTGAAAGAAATGCTGTCAACACCAATGATGCTACTCAAACTCCAGCTCAATCTCAAACAATGACATCCAATCATCAGAATGAGAATGACTCTGGAGATGTCGAAGAACATGAAGGAGAAAACATCAATGGTGGAGAATCAACCCCTCAAAGAGGAGCTGATCAAGCAGATCAAGAAAGAAGCTTGCCTAGAACCACTAAGTGGAACAGAGATCACACTAGCAATCTAATTATTGGTGATCCCACTACTGGTATAAGGACAAGGAGAAATGTATCAGCTGACAGCATTTTTTCTTGTTTCCTATCTCAAGCTGAGCCAAAGTCAATTGATGAAGCATTGTTGGATTCAGACTGGGTGATAGCTATGCAAGAAGAGCTCAACCAATTTGAGAGAAACAATGTATGGAAGCTGGTCCCTAGACCTAAAGGGAAGTCAGTCGTTGACACAAAGTGGGTTTTCAGAAACAAGTTGGATGAGAATGGAAATGTGACAAGAAATAAGGCAAGGCTAGTAGCTAAAGGTTACTGTCAATAGGAAGGGATTGATTACGATGAAACATTTGCACCTGTTGCTAGACTTGAAGCTATAAAGATATTCTTAGCCTATGTTGCACACTGTAACTTCAAGGTGTTCCAAATGGATGTCAAAAGTGCCTTTCTTAATGGAGAATTAGAAGATGAAGTGTATGTTGAACAACCACCTGGATTTGAGGATGTTGAATTGTACGACTATGCACTACACCATATAATGCATATTGCAACGACAGGAAAACATTGCCTTAAGGCCTATATTCGTTGCAGTAGAGTCTATGGCAACAAATTTGCAAAATTTGAGCGTTGCATCCGGTTGCCTTGCAATAGGTCGATTTAGCAACGTTTTTTATACCATACAGCAACATAATTAAATCATTGCAATAAATTTCAGTAGCAACATTTTAGACTCTATAGCAACAATTAAAAATTATTGCAATAGCATAAGGAGGTAGTTTATTGACAGTTAAAGGCAACATTTTTCAGACCAATTGCAATGATTTTTTATAGATTACTGCAACATATTTTGACCCTATTGTAACATTTTTTCAAAAACAAATTAGTAGGGTAATGCTGAAAATACACTAAACCATGCCATTTATAGCCACAATCCAAACATCATTAATTAATATTTCATAAACCAGGACAACTTAATGCCAAATATCCAACTACATATGTTTGTTCAAAGTCAAATAAAGTTACAATTCTTATACATCAAATTTCTCAACAATTATTATATTGGAAAACCAAAATAAAGTTAAAAACTATATACGCCGATTGCTCTTTCCATATATTTGTGCTTGGCTTTTGCAAATCAACAACGAGAAATCTGTGATGAGCCTAGAAAAAGTATTACACCTTGTGTCCGACAAAAACTTTACTCTGCACCAGACATATGAAATAGCTCTGAACGCAATACCTGCAATATTTTTATAGAAACAGTGGTATATATAGATATTCATTACTTGACTGATCATAGTATGAGCATACCTCCAGTGGAAAGCAAAGTAACTAAGGATGCATCTTTCAAATTCCTCAGCAAGCATTACAAGTAACGAAAATAAAAAGAAAAGAAACAGCGGTATACATATGACAACTCACTTCCAATTAGTTTTATTTGGCAAATACTAACAGGTTCAGTTCATACTTGATTAAGTCACAAAATAACATCTGAGAATTTTGGAAATGCCTTAAAGAAGGTTCATTATCAGTGAACTATGGGCACAAAATGACTCTATTAAGAAGAACACTGAAAAGATTACCATATGCCTTGAACAGAAAGGAACTGAAAGCAGAGAATAAAAATGGTAGCACCGTGGCAGGTCAAAGACTCAAAGCTAAGCTACACAACAACACATAAATTTATTAGTTATGAGTAATATCAGCAACCAAGTACATTACCCATTCACATGAGTAAATTCCAGGCACTCAATCAATACCCCAAAATCATTTTTCCATCTTTTGCAACCGCATAGAAGGTAGGCATCTTGTTGTCTGCATAAAGAATAATGACAATGTAACAAATAGAACCAGGACAATCAACATGAAGCTCGTCTTAGTATATAGAATGAGGATCCTACTGTATGAGCATCAGAACCATGGGCAATTGGGCATCTATCCAATATCCCTTGACACATTATCTCTGAGGACCATACCGTTAGCAGTGATTCAGAAAACATAATAACATATAAAATCACAGAGAAGCAATTGCAGTAAAGTTGCATATACAAACTTAGTATTTTTAAAGAAAACCCCAAATTGAAACATATTTATACAAACATACATATGTGAATTCAAAAAAAACATACATCAAACCCTAATTAACAAGAATCCCAAATTAAAGCACAAAAATTAAACCATAATTGGAATTCGATTTAAAACTCAATTTGGGGAATTTTTTTTTTATGAACATACCATATTCGTTCTTGAGTCTTATCCATTTTGTTTGTCCTTCGAGCGTGAGTCTCTTTCAATTTTGTATTTTCTTCCATTTCTTAGTTTTCTTTGATTCAGCCTCTGTGTGTGTAATTGTGATGTGTGTAATTGTGTATGTTCGTAGGTTTCTGTTTGTTTATGTTAATGTTTGTTATGTTTATTTGTTTAATTAAGTCAATTTTTTGAAAGCCCGCTCAAAGTTTTTAACAGGCCGCCAATTTTTTGGGCCCAAACGTTAAATTTACTGCAACAATTTAAGAAAAATGTTGCAATAGATTGAATGTTTTTAACTCTTTTCAATTTTTTCAATGCTATTGCAATGTTTTTCAAATGCGTTGCAATTTGTGTGATTTGGTTTATCAATAGCAACGTTTTTTGACAAACCTTCAAAAAAATGGTTGCAATAGGCATTATATGGTGTAGTGATGTCTACAAACTGTTCAAAGCACTTTATGGATTGAAGCAAGCCCCCAGAGCTTGGTATGAAACTCTTTCTACTTTTCTCATTGAAAATCAATTTACAAGAGGTGTAGTAGACAAGACATTGTTTTACAAGCACCATGGTAAGGACATCATTTTGGTGCAGATTTATGTTGATGACATAATCTTTGGTTCTACAAATGAGAAGCTGTGTGAAAAGTTTTCATCTCTTATGAAGAGCAAGTATGAGATGAGCATGATGGGAGAACTGTCATTTTTCCTAGGTCTACAAATTCATCAAAAGGATGATGGCATCTTCATTTGTCAAGAAAAATATGTCAAGGAACTTCTCAAAAAGTTCAACAAGACACTATCTCTACTGCTACCAAACTGGATTTGGATCCTAAAGGAAAGAAAGTGGACTCAAGCACCTATAGAGGCATGGTGGGATCGTTGCTATATCTAACTGCTAGCAGACCATACATCATGTTTGCTACATGTCTCTGTGCAAGGTTTCAAGCTGATCCAAAAGAGTCACACTAAATTGGTAGCAATCAAGAAGATCTTTAGGTATCTCAAAGGCACTCCAATTTGGTATCCTAAAGATACTGGATTTGATTTGATAGGATATTCAGATTCAGATAATGCTGGATGTAAGATTGATAGAAAAAGCACAACAGGAAGCTGTCAATTTCTTGGTGGAAGGTTAGTGTCATGGTTCAGCAAGAAGCAGCACTCTGTGTCTACTTCGACAACAGAAGCTGAGTATATTTCAGCTGGAAGTTGCTGTGCTCGAATTATTTGGATGAAGAATCGGCTATTGGATTATGGATTAGAGTTTTCCAATATTCCTATTTATTGTGATAACACCAGTGCCATAGCCATCTCAGATAATCCAGTTCAACACTCCAGGACGAAGCACATTGATATTAGACATCATTTCATCAGAGAGCATGTTGAAAAAGGAACTGTGAAGCTGGTTTATGTTCCAACAAAAAAGTAACTTGCAGACAACTTCACGAAGCCACTAGATGAAGCAACCTTCAACAGGTTGATAAGTGAATTGGGAATGCTATATCTGGTATGTTAACTTACTAGTTTTTACATTTTCAAGGTGGTTAAATCGCAGCTTGTGACCGTAGCTTTCAATGTTACTGTCATAAGAAGTTACTGTCGTATGTGCTACTTGTTTAGTTGACATTTGCTATGACTATGCTAAATTCAAATTACATGCCTGTTTTAACTTATATAATGAGTAGTCACGTGACATTAACTTAAACCATACGCGTACTAGTGATGAGTAGTCGTGTCATTTAAAATGAACCCGGGTATTTGTTAGTCTTTTTATTTTAAAGTTTAATACTTTATTAAAAAGAAGTGTGTGGGAAGCTCAAGAGTCACTTAATGTGTTATAAATAAGACCGAGGCCAAACCCTTATTTATCACTTAACACACTTAAGAAACTCTAGAGATTAGAATGAGTAAGAGGAAGGCGTCTGAGATGTCTACATCCAAAGCCCCAGCCGCCGGAGGAGTCAAGCAAGAAGATCCAAGCCTGAAGAAGGAGATGGAGATCGCGGCCACTGATGAGCAGTTTGATCTCTGGCTCGATAAGCTTTATGATTATCTAGAGGAACAGGGGATCTCCGATGAGAAGGAGATTGAAAAGATCGCGGAAAGGCTGCTGCTAGAAGCCTTTCCCAACTTAAAATAATTTTCAGTTCTTAAGAACTATTTGTATTATTTTAAGTTTTTTTTAATGAAAAGACCGTTTCATCTTCTCAGTGTTCTTGCATGTCTCTTTCATTATCATCTTTTCAATCTTGGTTATATATTGTTGAATGCATGTATGTTTGTGTGTATGGATGTTTGTGGATGTGTGCTTGCTTAACAAATATGTGCTTAAATCGATTAAAATGTTAATTGGTAATTTTACTTTTAAGCAATGGGCAAAAGTCGATTAAGATTCATGACAAAAATTATTTCCGCACAAGTTGTTGTCAATAAGTGAAGATACTGTCACGAAGTGCCTTGACAGCAAGTTCCTTATCAGCAAAAGAAAAAGTTTCTGTCGTGAAATTTGAAGGAAAATGTATAAATTGCTTAATGGTGACAGCATGTTCTTGCACCGATGTCACTGTCAAGCAAAACTTGTTGTCATCCTCTAAAATTACTAATGAATTTGTTACAGCGCACAGGTTACTGTCAAGATTAGTGGATCGTTTTAATGGGATATTACCTCCACGATTTACAGCCACTAAAAAGTAACTACCCACAACACCACGTGACTGATTAATGGGCTAAGACATTGCTACTTTCCCCTTCTCAGTAAAACATTTGATATTTTCATGTAAGCAACTATCAAACACACAAACACACAACACTCAAT
Organism: Kitagawia praeruptora; assembly: GCA_037693485.1. NCBI lineage: Eukaryota > Viridiplantae > Streptophyta > Magnoliopsida > Apiales > Apiaceae > Kitagawia > Kitagawia praeruptora. Next base: position 66,450,914 of record CM075351.1, read on the forward strand.
ATAACCTCTCTCTCTCTCAAAAGCAAAAATCTCTCTCCCAAAACTCAAAGCAAAAATGGCACCCAGACAATCCTCTTCTCAAACAAACTTTGTTGGTATTCTCACTACTGGAGATGCTGGTGAAGGTTTTAAAGGACTCGTGTCCTTCATCAACAAGTCCTATCTAGGTCATGCTATAACATCTACCCCATCTCTGAACCTAGAAAGACTTGAAGATTTCTGGAAAACAGCCCATGTTCCAGGAGGTGCAGGTAAGGACACCATACAATGCAAAATTAAAGGAGTTACCTGCATCCTCACAACAAAAGGCATCAATGAAGCTTTGGAAACTGGACTGCAAGAAAAAGAATCATATAAGGAGCTTGCAAGTGATGAAACCCTAAAGAAGTTTTTCTTAAAAATTGGGTATTCTGGTCCTGTTCTTGAAGAGGGTACATGAAATTGGTACTCAACTGGTGAAATGGACAGAAAGCATTTGAGGCAAGAATGGAGCATGATTTTTGATGTCATGGTGAAGGTTTTCTCAACCAAAACCACTGGCTGGAATGGAATTCCCTCCTACATCAAGAAGCTCACTCACTCTCTAGTCCATGGATACAAAGTGGATGTTGGAAAGCTGCTTATGAGTCAACTTAAGTCAGCTCTGAGTAGGAAGGTACATGTCTATCCTCGCTTTCTTACAATGTGTTTAAATTCTTTATGTGGCATTGATGATAATGCATCTCTTACTATGGAGTGCAATGTTTTGAAAAGAAATACACACACATCACTCAATTCACAAAATTTGAATGCACATATTCCACTCTGTTTCACCAAGCACTGATACTCCTATGGTTTTGATGATCACATTCAGCAAGCTATTTGCTTGTAGTTTGATATAAAACATTGTGTTATGGTTGTACTAACTTGGTTTTGCAGGGTATATTAAGTTTACAGAGAATATATATACAGCAAGCCATTTGGTGTTACAACAGAGACAGTTTGGCAAGCCATTTGCACTGACAGACTCAAACAGCAAGCCATTTGCAAACTGCCAGAAATCCTGAAGACTTATATCAAGACAAATTCTCATGGATGTAATTCAGGAAATATATTGTGAGGATTCTTTATTATATAATACGTACACAATATATTCTAGAGCTCAAATCTTTTCAAATATCTTTCTTTAAATTATTTTATAAAACTTATAGGAGTTTCCTTATTTAAAAGATTTCTTTCTACAAAATCTCCTATACGCGTTTTATATCTATACAAATCAGAAGGGTTATGTTTTCATCGATTTCTTTCTTCAAAACCTTCTGTCAAACGGTCACAAGAACGTTGCAAAATCTCTCTAACCAATTGAACGTTAGAAATTGATTTCTAATCGTGAATAAATTGATTGATTGATTTTTGAACGTTGGTTGTGAAGCTTTATAAGGTTACACTTGTGCTCAATTCGTTTTTAATCAATTAGAGAAGCACACAAAGAATACACAACTCAGTTTTTCATTGCTATATCTATTCGATTCTCTCGAGCTCTTAATATATCATATACGTGCTATATCTTAGAGAGTTCATTAGGTTGAGTTGTATTGATTCAAACATTCTATTGTTCAATTTGTATTGAATATTTGCTGTACAAGTTTGGCTTAAAGTTTTGGGTGGGTCGAACTAGACTAGAGAAGGATACTTTGGAAGTATTGCTTAGAGAGTTGGTTCAGCACAGCAAACATCAAGTCATTTGTCAGCAGGATTGGTAAGGATTAGTTACTGGGCATATTGGCTAGGGAACAAGGGTTTGGTGAATGTTGCTAGAGAAGTATACTTGGGAAGTATAGCTTAGAGAGCAAGTTCAGAAACAGGTGTTCAGCAAGCCATTTGTCAGCAGCTGGGATAAAAGGGAGATATATTATTGTATCTTGTAATTGGTTTATTTCGTTGATCAATAATATATTCTCTTACCAAGTTGGTAAGGGACCAGGACGTAGACCATAGGGGATTAGGGGTCGAACCTGGCTAAAAGTTTCGTGTGTTCTTTATTTTTCTGCACCTTACCGTTTCTGCACTTTACTGTACTTATTGTCTTTACATTCAGCATACTGTTTGCAATTAGCTTACCATTTGTCTCTGCATAAAACGAAATCAGTAAGCTGTTTCTGGTAATTTTTAAAATCGGACTTAGTTGAATATAGTTAGCCATTGACACCTATTCACCCCCTTCTAGGGTGCATTTTTTTCATTTGGTATCAGAGCTTTGGTATACTAACAATTCTGTAACAGGAAAGTATTCGATCATAATGGCTGAAAACTATCCCGAAGGAAAATCTGATTTTAGGCCTCCACTTCTTCATGGCACACACAACTACCAATGGTGGAAAAGCAGCATGGAAACTCACTTATCCAGAGATCCATTAGTTCTGAGAGTTGTGCAAAAAGGTCCATATATCTTTCTTGATAAAGATGGCAAGCCAAAGGATGTTGATGATCTTACTCCGGAAGAGTTAATCCAACTTGGCTACAATGGAAAGGCTAGGAGCACTCTTATGAATGGTTTGAACCAGGCTGAATATGATAAAGTATCTTCACTCAAATCAGCAAAAGAAATGTGGGATGCTTTGGAGACTTATCATGAAGGTTCGAAATCCCTAAAGAAGGTGAAACTTAGCAAGCTAATGAATGACTTTGGAAACTTCAAGCTTAATGAAGGTGAAACTATCAAGGATAGTCAAGCACGGTTTCAAGTTACTATAAACTCACTGAAGAGGCTTGGAAAATCTATACCACAAGACGAAATCAATATGAAGGTATTAAGTGCAATACCATTTTTCTACGAAGCCAAAGTTACTGCCTTGGAATCCTCACCATTTATTGATACTATGGATCATTTAGCTGTATTTGCTGAGCTAGAGCAATTTGAAAGCAAGATAAATAGAAATCAGGTGGGAAGTTCAAGTGTTAAAGCTCCAACAGAAAAAATGAAGAATATGGCTCTCCATTCCAAAAACAGCAAGCCATTTGACTCAGATGGTGAATCTGATTCTGATGAGGAACTTGCACTTATCTCAAAGAAGATCAAGAGGCTGATAGAAAAGAAAAATATGATGAAAAGGGAAAGAGGTGGTTTCTACAACAACAAGAAAGGCTCAAAAGACTCTAAGGAGGAAACTTGTTTCGAATGTGGCAAGCCAGGCCATTATAAAAGGAACTGCTACAAACTGAAGTCAAAACAGCCTACTGTTTTCAAGGATAAGAAGAAATCAAAGGCTCTACTGACTTGGAGTGATGATGATTCAGATTCTAGTGATGACTCAAGTGAAGCAATGGTGAACTTAGCACTTATTGGAATCGAAGATGAATCTACTCAAGGAAATTCTGAAGGAGTCTATGCCGAAACTGATTCTGAAGAAGATCAAAGTGAGGTAAATTCTTTTAATGATTATGTATCTTCAGATGATACTATGTTAGATACACTAACAATGCAGGAACATACAAATATAAGCACTGTGGAGTTCATGGAACTAAAGGCCGAAAAAGATGAGTTTGAAAAGACAAATGCTCATCTAAAGAAAATCATTTCTGATCTCATGACCCAAAAGACTCCAGCTAGAAATGATGATAAAATGGTTATGGATCTAAAGGCAAAAGTCTCTCAACTTGAGGGAGTAAATCGTATGGTTCTAAAAAGAAATGATGTACTAATGGAGGAACTCAAAGAGCGGATGAATGAAATCAAAGGGCTTAGATCTGATGTTAATATGAAAGCTAAATCATTGGAATCATACAAAATGAAGGAATCTAGTCAAGCCGAATCCTCAAAAACTGTTGAAAAGAGAGTTCAGCAAGCTGAACTCATCAAACAGCAAGCTGAAGTGATCACCCTCCTAGAAACAGAAGTTAAAGATCTCAAGAAGGGCATGGAAACTTTTGTTCAAGGTGAAGACACTTTAAAAACAATGATGAAGAAGGCAAATGTACCTTTGGTCAGAGAAGGTGTTGGTCTAAACTTCAACAAGAAAGATAAAGTGCTCAAATATGATGGAAGGAATGGCATACCCTATGATTATGCTATGCCTTGGAAGACATGCAACAAATGTGGTGGAAAAGGTCATCTGGAAAGACATTGTGTGGTTCAAGTAAATCATAAAGTGAAAATAGCTTACCAGAATGGACCAGTCAGGCGACAAACAGCTTACCAGAATGGATCAGTCAGACAACAGTCAGCATACCAGAAAGCAAATGACAGAAGACAAACAGTTTACCATTATCAGTCTGGCAGAACACAAAGGACTACAAATCAAGCACCAAAAGTGATACAACAGTGGATCAAGAAATCTGATCTACATGTTCTTTATGTCCTATCAACAAACCATGGTGGATCCAATAAGATTTGGGTACTCAAGTAGTAAGTATGTTATTTGTCCTCGTACAGTTATTTGAATATGATTATATTATTTTTTTGGTACTAACGAGATTCCTCTAGTACATAGATGGGACAAATATATGTATATGTATTGTGTTATGCAGGGAACAAGAAAGAAGAATACTATTATAATCAGTTGGAATGTATATTGTCTAATCAGCAAGCTATTTTCCAGTCCAGAAGAACAATTGTTATCGATGAATATCCTGGAAATGTGTATTCAGCATGCTGGTTTGATTTATTCAACTTTATAATTATAACTAGCCTCATGCTTGTTAAATGCTTTACCACATGTTTTATTCTTATATGCTTATTTTCTTGACCCTTCTCTAATGATGTCATAGGGGGAGAAGAACATGAATACATGAGGATAAAAAGGGCTATAATGTTATATGTTGGATTTATCAACTAATGTTTCATGCAGGGATGATCCGCGTTTATATCTTATTGCATATGATGAATTATGCTAACCTGATTATATGATAAGATATTATGTTAATCAGGGGGAGCATTGTTTTAGGGGAAGCAACATAGTCTCTCCGATGTATTCAAGTATGTCATCATCAAAAAGGGGGAGAATGTTACGTGATGTTTTGATGATGAATACAAAGGTAACTTGGTTGATGTTATGGAAAGTCAAAGATTTAAAGCTATCTATCTGTTCAGCTCGCTAGAACCAAAACAGCAAGCTGACAAGCACAAAATGGGTAACGTTGGCTTACCATTTGTATCTGAACTGTTTATATGCTACTATCATGATTTGTTCTCTATGCTTATTCCAGACCTGAACTAATGTTTCTTTTTGATGGATTAAGGGGGAGAAATTTAGGAGAACTTAATTGCTTGTTTGGTCAAGATATTTGATGTGGTTATGATTGATTATGCTTGTTTATCTTGAATCTGTTTTATATCAAAATGTACTAATATGCAGGGATTTAGGGGGAGTTCTTATTTCTCCTAAATATTGTGTAATCATCAAAAAGGGGGAGATTGATACTCCTATGGTTTTGATGATCACATTCAGCAAGCTATTTGCTTGTAGTTTGATATAAAACATTGTGTTATGGTTGTACTAACTTGGTTTTGCAGGGTATATTAAGTTTACAGAGAATATATATACAGCAAGCCATTTGGTGTTACAACAGAGACAGTTTGGCAAGCCATTTGCACTGACAGACTCAAACAGCAAGCCATTTGCAAACTGCCAGAAATCCTGAAGACTTATATCAAGACAAATTCTCATGGATGTAATTCAGGAAATATATTGTGAGGATTCTTTATTATATAATACGTACACAATATATTCTAGAGCTCAAATCTTTTCAAATATCTTTCTTTAAATTATTTTATAAAACTTATAGGAGTTTCCTTATTTAAAAGATTTCTTTCTACAAAATCTCCTATACGCGTTTTATATCTATACAAATCAGAAGGGTTATGTTTTCATCGATTTCTTTCTTCCAAACCTTCTGTCAAACGGTCACAAGAACGTTGCAAAATCTCTCTAACCAATTGAACGTTAGAAATTGATTTCTAATCGTGAATAAATTGATTGATTGATTTTTGAACGTTGGTTGTGAAGCTTTATAAGGTTGCTCTTGTGCTCAATTCGTTTTTAATCAATCAGAGAAGCACACAAAGAATACACAACTCAGTTTTTCATTGCTATATCTATTCGATTCTCTCGAGCTCTTAATATATCATATACGTGCTATATCTTAGAGAGTTCATTAGGTTGAGTTGTATTGATTCAAACATTGTATTGTTCAATTTGTATTGAATATTTGCTGTACAAGTTTGGCTTAAAGTTTTGGGTGGGTCGAACTAGACTAGAGAAGGATACTTTGGAAGTATTGCTTAGAGAGTTGGTTCAGCACAGCAAACAGCAAGCCATTTGTCAGCAGGATTGGTAAGGATTAGTTGCTGGGCATATTGGCTAGGGAACAAGGGTTTGGTGAACGTTGCTAGAGAAGCATACTTGGGAAGTATAGCTTAGAGAGCAAGTTCAGAAACAGGTGTTCAGCAAGCCATTTGTCAGCAACTGGGATAAAAGGGAGATATATTATTGTATCTTGTAATTGGTTTATTTCGTTGATCAATAATATATTCTCTTACCAAGTTGGTAAGGGACCAGGACGTAGACCATAGGGGATTAGGGGTCGAACCTGGCTAAAAGTTTCATGTGTTCTTTATTTTTCTGCACCTTACCGTTTCTGCACTTTACTGTACTTATTGTCTTTACATTCAGCATACTGTTTGCAATCAGCTTACCATTTGTCTCTGCATAAAACGAAATCAGTAAGCTGTTTCTGGTAATTTTTAAAATCGGACTTAGTTGAATATAGTTAGCCATTGACACCTATTCACCCCCTTCTAGGGTGCATTTTTTTCAAGCACATGGCTGATCAAGAGCCTCATCTTGATTTTAAACTACCCTCAGGGTATGTTATTTTCTCCCTTGAGAATGAAGCTGAATTAGACCCAACTTCAGCTAACCCACATTCTACTCCATACATTCCAATCAGATCTTCTAGACAACCAAAGACCACAAAAACAACTTTACAAGAAACCAAGAAAAGACACTTGGAAACTGGTGTTGGTAGTAGTTCTGAGAATGTTGAGGGAGAAACTGCACTAGATGCAGCAAATAAGGATGTGAGTCAAAGTGAAGCCACATTGGTTCCTCTTGAGCCTAAGAAGAAGAGAGCTAAGAGGGGCAAAACCACTGTCAGCCACCCCACAGTCTCACGAAAGGCTGTGGAGGATAAAATGGAATCAAACACATCCCTAGGTGCTTCTTCTCAACAAGAAGTATCTATTGAAACTGGCCTGTCTCCTAAGGCACCCTGTAAAGAGTCAGCACAACCTCATGTACACACTCATGAGGAGCCTACATTTGCAGATATGCACACGGAGTTAGGGCACAGTGAGGGTCATGAAACTTCTACTCTTGATGTTCCACAAGTTACCCCTGTGGAACAGCCAAAAATCTCCTCTATACCATCATCTTCTTTATTCTCTAATCCATCAATTGTTTCTTCTCAACAACCTAGAGAGGGGGATAGTCCCAACCCTTCAGGTTTTTATCATCCATCTCAACCCATGGATGAGACCCCATCAAGTGGTCCACAATAACCCACCATCTTGTGGATAGTAACATTTTGGGTAAAGATGTTGTCACCTCTACAAAGCTTGATCAAGATTCAGTCATTATTGAAGATGCTTCTGATGATGATCAAATAACTATCTATGATATAAAGGTACAATCTCTGCTATAAAGTACAATCTAAACTTTCTACTTCTTCAACTAAAATGCATGCAAGTACTGCTCATACCCATGCATCTAGGATGAGTGAGGGGGTGAAAAGAAAAGGAGAGATAAAAGAAAAGAGAGGTGAGCATAAAAATGAGAGGCAACCAAATGAGCTGTCAAAAGGAGAGGGACTTGCAGAATAAGGAGAAAATGGTAGATCAGAATGCAGCAAAATTGGTAGAGAAGGAGAAAAAAGGTGGAGCTGCAAGAAAGGGGGAGTCAAGAAGTGAGGGGGAGCAGGGGGAGCAAGTGCAAGTAGATAAAAATCTACTTAAAATCAATGAGCCAAATTCTGAAGAGAAAGAAGCTCCATTCCAGCATTTGCAAAGAGAATGGAGAGAAAAAGAAAAACAAAATGCTCTGGGTAAAGGCAAAGGCAAAATGCCTGAGTATGTGAACATGACTACTTGAATGGTCTGGACAGATGGAAGTAAATATAGTCCTGAAGATGCAGAATTGATGATGGTTGATCACATGGAGAGTACTTTGAACAACAAAGATGAAGATTTCAGTAAGTTGGTGGATGAAACAATTAGTGAAGCAGGGGGAGCTTTTACAAAATTGGCATCAACACTGAAAGGCAAAATAATAAGTGTCTCTGTGAGAGTTAACCTGGAAAAGAGATGGGCTGTTCAAATTTATCTGAAAACCGGATTGACCATATTCATCACAATGCAACTTTTACAAAGTTTGCAGGCTAGAGTACTCCAAGTCCTTGGAACATTGGTAATAAAGAATTTAACAACCTTCAATGATAGTATGTTAGCACAAATTAAAAGGATGGTTGAAGACAAACTCCCTGAAGTGATTCAAAATCCTTATGGTGTGTGCTTCAGAAGGATCACAAATACAGGAGCAAGAAGGCTGGATTTCCTACAATTGGATAAAGTTTCAGGACTAAGAACTGAGACAATCATGACAATGCTGAAGAAAATTCTCAAATCCAGTATCAACAGTGACAAGGTTAAAGCTGTCAAAGATATACACATGCTATTGGTTAAAGCTGATCTCTGATGCCAATGCTAAAATAGGAGGAAGCTGCACCTATGATGATACTTTGGATGATGATGAGGATGACATTGGAGAAAGAGGTGGATCTGGAGAAAACAGGAGTTATAGGAAAGAAGCCTCTGAGAATGTTAGCTCAGAAACTCATGAGGATGGAACCCAAGAAGAGCAAGAAACTCCCAGTACTGAAAAGAAAGATGTTGTCAATGAAGAAGGGGAGTTAGAAATTCTTGAAGCCTTGGAGGCAAGTATCTTGAGATTTGTAGTTGAATGCTTCGATTCAGAAAAAGATACTGTCAACGAGGATACTGTCAAAATGGCTAGTGACACGAAAATGAAAGATGATGTCAAAGAAGACACTATCAAAAGCCAAGACAAAGAAGCTGTCAAAGATTGTGACGCCCCCAAATCTGAGGTCAAAGATTCAGGTCGTCACATCATCATCCAACCATATCAAACCTGTATTAACTTTACAACTCAACAATACATCCATCCATACCTCATTCTTACACACAATCAAGTTAGAGCCTCAGAAACGATAACCAAAAGTAACACTAAATATTACAATTCATCTGTACAATCCAGAGTCTTACGCAATTCCACTTATACAACTACACTTGAAGACAAGTCTTACTATTACAGTTGAAAACCTATCAGACTACTCTGTAGTATTTATCAGGGACTAAATCATCTCCGGGTAATTCTTCTACTCCTCTTCTGCTGGTGCGGAGTTAATCGGCCAAATTCTTCCCTTTCTGAAAAGTTTTTATAAAGCAAGAATGAGCTACATAATGCTCAGCAAGTTCACTATTTTGTAAAATAATAATGTGGTTTATTTCGAAAACATTCCCAACTATATGGGTATATATCTCAGATTTCAAAACATAATTGGACAATATATGTGCCCGAGTTTGAATAAAACATCTATACTCACTAAGGAGCTTTAGGATAACATATGAACCCCTTATAAGGTTCCCATTTCAATATATCTCAAGTTTGAACATATATACATATGAGTATATCATTTTCGGCAAAACACTCTACGATTAACATACTGTACAGGGAATACATCATTGCAAACCTCTTTCCTTCCATTAGCTTAGAAGGTTTCTCATACAAAAACATTTCATTCTTTGAAACAATTGCAAGAGTGCACTAACACGTGCCAATCTTTATAGAAAATCTTGCAGTTCTAGATACTGCACGATGTCAATATTTTCTCATCAAAAACCACACTATCGGCAACTTGGCACTTAGGCCCAAGAAGCAGTGTTTGAGTATTTTTCCAAAGTAGAGGATGGGACTGGAAGAAAACATAAAAACCTGACGAGGATTGACGATGATCAGTCGCCACATCCAAGTCCAATAATCCGCGGGTCTTCTCTACCGGTAGAAGGATAGAAACTACATCCGTAACTATCCCCGGGTGAAAACTACATCCGTAATCACCCTCGATGAAAACTACATCCGTAATCATCCTTCGGCAACACCTGGGCCGGAATAATAATTGATGGACCGCCTGGCTCACGGCCGCTTACACATCCCGGGAATCGTTCGTCAACGGTTCCCACACCTGCCAGAGTCCCTTTTTCTTTTTCTTTTAAAAACTTGATTTTGATTGAAAACTGAGTAATTGAGGTCCGACCGCAGTCGACCGATGATTCTTGAAATCGTACAAGAAGCGGAACCTGACCGGGGGTTTTCGAAAATGTTTTGAGTTCGAAAGAGTTCGAGTTTGAAAGTATTAAAGGTATCTTGGATTAGCTTTGACTTCAAAATAATAATTAATAATTGATATTTTAAGATTTAATATTAATAATTAATAAAATAATTATTTAATTAAATAAGCTTTTAATCCAAGATGGGTATTTTGAGTATTTACGAAGATATAAAAATAATTACTTGAGTATACGATACTCCCCGAATGACCTTTCGGGTTTTCGCAATTTAATTACGATATAATAATATACCTCTCCCCGGTCAATAGTATATACGGACCGCTACGACCTCTATTGCTAGAGTCGTTGTCCGAAGAAAACATTTCATTCTAAGTTCAAGGGGTGCAAACATATATGTACTTATACATCTCAATTTCATCTATACTTCGATAAACATAAACATTTGATACGATTGAAAACTACAAACACAACAGTGAAAATCCTTGTATATGTAAGTTTTGAAAAGTAAACTTGCCTTGGTTTGGTTGGGGTGGTCGAGCGTGCGGAGTGGAACGATCTATACATAAGCAATAACCGTTCGTTAGTACCTTAACAATACCTCTTTAATTACGGGGTTTTAGGTGTACGAAATTAACTTAAGGACTTCGTCTTATGACACTCTAGCCCCACTATAGGTTCATGTCATCACTCGATTATGCTCGTCACTTATTCGACTTAATTTAGTTACCATACCCGAGTAACGTCCATTACCCCTAGAATTATACTCCACTTAACGACTTTTTTCCTTGCGCGAATTTTACTCTAGCATTCTTATAAAATTGAAAAATTCATATTTTAATCCAATTCTTTTTGGGTAGCCTTCACCACTGCATTTCCTAGCTTCTCTAATTTTTCTATGATCCCACATAAATTTTTAGGGGTTTAAACAAGGTTCACAAGGGGGTCACTTAGTGCAGTCAGGAATCCAGAAACACAATCCACTTCTCCGGCCATAGCTAAAAATCTGTACATCACCTAGTCATTAACCTTACATTTCCAGAAACTACATTCAATTATCTTTCCAACAATATATGGTAGGACATCAGGGGACAACATTTGGGGGTTCAAAATCGTGTTACAAGACAGGTCAATGCTCCTGGAAAAACTCAGCAAGCACATACTACTTAGATTAACCATTTTTCACAATTCCACAAGACAACCAACACTTAATACACTTAGTTCATGGTTCATAACACTCATGGAGATATATATATTATCCATAATCATAAAAGCCACAATCTCAACATCAAAACTCAAGATCCATGTCATCCAATACTTATACAACCAAGATTAGCTCACAAATACATGGATCTACTACTAAACATTATAAATACTACATAACCAAGAGGGTTTGTGATTTTTATACCTTCTTGAGCACCTAGGAGCCTTGGATAAGCTTTACACAACTCAATAACACCTTGAATGGTCTCCTACAACCCTTACAATCCAAGATCTAAAAGAAAATCAAACATGGTTACTATTCACCCAATCTTTAACAATTTGTAACTTGAATTTGGGTGGATGAAATGGCTTGAAATTACTAACATACCTTGTCTAGATGATGTAGAGTGCCTAGGAATTATGCCTTGGATTGTGAGTGAAGAGAAGTGGAAGAAAGAAAATTTTCTTCCTTGTTTCTTGTTTAGGCCGAGAGTTTTCTTCAAAAGGGGGGGGGAGAAGTGTTTTGATTTTTTTTGTTGTGTGGTTGAATGATTGTAAAGTAGTAGTTGGGTGATATATATTAGTGTAAGTATATGCATGGTACAACCTAGGTATGGCCTCTTGTACTCTTGTCTCCTCTTTCTGAAAAAGCAAGTAACTAGTTACTATTCCTCTTGCCATTTGGTTTAACTAGTTTGCTTTTCCTAACTACTTAGTTGCATGGGACTTGCATGCAATACTACTCCTTGTATCACTATTCTTCCACCAATGTTTGTCATTTAATCTTTAATTCGTATCGTATCTTAATTAATCTCTCGTAATAATATTTTTTCGCGTAGAGATTTCCCCTATAATTCCTTAAGTACTAATTGTGTAAATTCCTCGAATGTCCATAATTCCTTGTCATAATCCTTAATAAATCTTTTAACATTCTAATCATTCTCAAATCCCAAGTTTTATAAATCTTCCTAACAACAAGACTCTTGCCTTCACAATCTCCCTTTTATCTCATATAGTGAATGCAACAACATAGTTTCTCAGACAATCAATTCCATTAAACAACAGGGATGACTAGAAAGGCTCCAAATTGACATTGCCACATGATATTAAATAAAAGAAAATATTGCAAAAATTAGGGTTCTTACAGCCTCCCCTCCTTAAAAGGATTCCGTCCCGGAATCAGGTTGAAAACAGTTGGGGGTGCTTTTCACGCATCGCACTCTCTAGTTCCCATGTTGATTCTTCGACATTCTGGTTCCTCCCCAAAACTATCACTAGTTTGACAACCTTGTTCCTCAGCACCTGTTCTTTTCTATCCATGATTTCTACGGGTTGCTCCACATATGTTAAGTCTGGTTGCAGATCCACTTGATCATATTCTATCACGTGTCGGAAGTCGGCATGGTAGGGTCGTAGCATGGACACATGGGACACATTATGCACTTGCTGCAGGCTCGGGGGTAAAGCCAATTCATAGGCTAACTTCCCAACTCGTCTCAAGATCTCAAAAGGTCCAATAAATCTTGGGCTTAGTTTCCCCTTCTTATCAAATCTCATCAATCCCTTCCACGGTGGTACCTTTAACATCACAAACTCTCCTACCTCATATTCTTTGTTCTTGCGGGTCTGGTCCGCATACTTCTTCTGTCTGTCTTGGTCCGCATACCAGTCGTCCTCTTATGAGTTCAATAGTTTCTCTTGTCTGTTGGACCAGTTCGGGCCCTAAAATCTTCCGCTCTCCAACTTCTTCCCAACACAAGGGAGACCGACATCTTCGTCCGTACAAAGCTTCATGTGGGGGCATTCCTATACTCGCATGTTAACTGTTGTTGTAGGAAAATTCGATCAACGGCAAGTGGTCATCCCAACTTCCCTTAAAATCGATGGCACATAATCTCAACATGTCCTCTATGGTCTGGATGGTTCTCTCGCTTTGTCAACTTGGTCCCCACACGATCCTGAAAACTCCTCCAGAACCTGGAGTTGAACCTTGGGTCTCTACCAGATACAATGCTCACAGGAACCCCATGCCTTACCACGATCTCCTTAGATATCTCATGAAATTTGACCATTCGAAATGATGGGTTTCGTAAAAAAAAAACTAATGACTTTTACATACACTCGTTTGCACCGTAGAGAAGTAATATCAATTCGAAATCTTTATTTAATAATTCGTACATATCGTGATTGCAAAAATTTGTCATCCACCCATAAAATTACTATTCATCCAGGTTTCGAATATTCACGAAAATTAGGGTTATTGCAGTCTCCCCTCCTAAAAGGATTCTATCTTAAGAACCTAAGGAAGATAGTTGTGGATACAATTCCAACTTTACCCTTTCCAACTCTCAAGTTGACACTTCAACCCTTTTGTTCTCTCACCTTGGTCTCACCAACGCTTTAATGTTGTTCCTCAACGCATACTCTCCTCGACCTGTATTCCTTATCGGTTGTTCTATGATTGAAAATTTCCATCCCACTACTTACACGTTCCTCTTCTACCTTGTTCATAGTATCCGTGTTGAGTTCTTGTATCGTTGGCCCGTGAATACTTTGTGGTCGTGTTTTGTAATCCGAGACAACGTCAATACACACGGTATTCCTCATATTCCTTCGCTTGATTAGCAGGCATGTGTTGCCTCCCGTCAGCCGTTACCACTTGCTATGGATACTGTATAGTCTTCGGTATACGTCGAACCAGTTCAGCCACTATATCCCTCGTTCATTGACTTCTTCGTAACGCAAGAAAAGCGAAACTTCTTCTTTCGCAGTATGCTTTACAAGAGACGGGCTTGCGTTCGCATGGTGACGATCGTGATAACCACATTCGTTTCATGGATAAGTTTTTATGTTAGAAATGATTGATGAGAACAGTGTTTGGAAGCTAAAGTAACAAAACAGAGTTTAGCTGGAAGCAGTCAGAGTTTAGTTAAACACTGACTGGAAGCGCAACAGAGATTGTTAAACTCTGTAGCGGTAATGTCTGAAGAGTCAACAGTGTTTGAAGATTGATACAAGATAAATATGGAAGCAATATCTTTGAAGATTGGAAAGCTGTCAAAGAGATTGAGTTGACTTGGAAGACTTGAAGCAATCGTGATTGATATCAATTGTATAGCTTAATTATAGGAGAATCAATTACTGATTGTACGAAGCTGTATGTTTTATAAATACAGTTAGGTTAACCCTAGAAGGGTATCGAACATTGAGAAATTCATTGATTGTAACCTAAGCAGCTCTCTGTGATATTTTACATCACTGAGAGAGGAATTGTTAATTCCAAAAAGTTTTTAAGTATTAAACAGTGTGTTCTTGTTAAGTTACTCATACAGTATTTGATTACCTATTGTGTATTCGACCTAACAAGTGGTATCAGAGCAAATTTGTTACTTTATTACAGTTAAAGATCCAAACACAATAGTAATCAATGGCAGAGATACCTCCACCATCTGAGAAAGCTCCTACTACTGTTAGTAGGTATGAAACAATTAGGGTTCCTATACTTAGGCCATTAGAGTATGCAATTTGGAAAGTAAAGATGACCATGTTTCTGGAGGCTACAGATCCAGAATATCTTGATAGAATATATGAAGGTCCTCACAAACCTACAAAGTTATCTGCTGCTGCTGCTGGTGAGGAATCAAAGGTCATTCCAAAAGAAAAGAAAGATCTAACTGCTGAGGATCTTTCATCTATTGCAAAGGATGCAAAAGTAAGACATTTACTTCACAGTGCTTTAGACAATGTTATGTCTAATAAAGTGATTAATTGCACAACTGCAAAGGAAATATGGGATGCACTTGAGGTTAGGTGTCAAGGAACTCCTGCAATCAAGAAAAACAGAAGAAACATACTCACTCAGGAGTATGAGCATTTTGAGGCAAAGTCTGAAGAAACCATGACAGAAACATTTGACAGATTCTGTAAACTGCTCAATGATTTGTCATTGGTTAACAAAGAGTATGATTTAGAAGACTCAAATCTCAAGTTTCTTCTTTCTCTACCTAAAAAGTGGGATGTGAAAACAACCACCATAAGAGATAACTATGAACTTGGTGAAACAGAGATTGATGAAATTTATGGACTGCTCAAAACCCATGAATTGGAATTGGAGCAGAGAAACAAAAGATCAAGTAGAAAGTCAAAGTCTGTTGCTCTTAAGGTTGAGGAGAAACCATCAAAGAAGGAAGCATCAAGAAGTAAGGCAAAAGGAAAAGCTTTAGTCATACACTCAGAAAGTGAGTCATCAAACACTGATGTTGACTCAAACACAGATGGAACATCTGATTCTGAAGATGATAAAGAGATGATGCAAATGGCTGCATTGATGGTAAAGACCTTCAAGAAGATGGGATTCAAGAACTTCAAGAAGGGAAAGAGATTCTCCAAGGACTACTCTAAGTCTGACAAGAAGAATTTCAAGAAATCTGAGGGAAAGGACTTCAAATCTGGTAAGAAAGATAAGTCTGAGATTCAATGCTACAAGTGTAAGGAGATGGGTCACTATGCTCCTGAGTGCAAGAAGGGTAAAACTGAAAAGGCACTCTACACCAAAGGCAGAGATTGGGCAGACACTTCAGATTCAGATGAGGAAGTGAACTATGCACTCATGTCTACTACTCAGAATGAAGATGATGATCTAAAGGTACCCCCAACTACCTATGCCTATAATACTGATAATATAACTGAATTGAGAATTTATCTTAAAGCATTACATATCAGTTATAGGGATCAGACTTTAGAAAATGAGAGGATAAAAAATGAGTGCTCTCAACTCAAAGATAGAAATAAACTTATTGAGGAACAGCTAGAGAACATGAATAAAGTTCAGAAAGAGAGAGATGATGCAGTGTTTATTGAACAGGAGTTGCTAGGTAAGTATAAGCAACTAGAATCTGAATTGGAGGATGCTAAACACATTATTAAAACTTGGACACACTCTGGTAAAGACACTCAAGAAGTGTTTCAGTCAGATACAGTAGGTCTAGGTTACTCTGAAGGAGATGAACTTAGATTTGAAAATTTGGTAAAAGTTAGACCACATCGTTCATCTGAAGGTAATGTTATGGGAACAGGTGGACCTAAGACTGAAGCTGAGAAAAAGGCTGTTAAAGAATCATATGCTAAGACTTTTGTTAAAGAGGCTAACATTGGTTTAATGACAGATAAACAACTCAAGCATAAGCTTAAAGAGATAAAATCTGTCAACAAACAGAGAATGCCTAAGAAAAACAAAAATGGAAAGGTAGGCATAACATCAGGAATTAAGCCAATGCTTGCTTCATTAGCTCCTAGAAAAACATGCTTTAATTGTGGTAGCACTAATCATCTTGCTAGTTTCTGCAGTAAGAATAAGAACATTAATTCTTTGCCCTCTAAAACTGCAGTTAAAAATGATTATGTGAGGACTAGACCACAGACTTTATGTACACACTGTGGAAGTACATGGCATTCTATTTACACTTGCAGAAATTATCATGCTATTTACTATAATTACTATGAACCCAAGCCAAATTTGAAATGGGTTAAAGTAAACTCTGCAAATGTAAACTCTGAAAAAGTTAGCTTAAACTCTGATAATGTGAATTCCGCTGCAAAAGCTAACAGAATTAAGAAAGCCAAAGGATCCAAGCAAGTCTGGATCCTTAAAACTAATAATCAGTGATTGTTTGTGATTGCAGGGCAACAGGGTTAGTACCCTAGTCGTGGACAATGGATGTTCAGGACACATGACAGGAAATAAAGCCCTGCTATCAGAGTATGAGGAGAAGGCTGGCCCAAAAGTTTCCTATGGAGATGGCAACATAGGACATACTCTGGGATATGGCAATATTAATCTTGGGAGTGTCATCATCACAAATGTAGCTCTGGTTCCAGGACTCAAGCATGATCTGCTATATGTGAGTCAAATCTGTGACAGAGGATATCATGTAGATTTTCAGCCTGAATATTGTCAAGTGATCAGTAAATCTACAGGGAAAGTTGCTCTAGTTGGAAACAGACACAATAACATCTATGAAATTAAATTGTCAACAAACACTGATGGCAAAGCAGTGTGTCTGTCAACAAGAATGTCCAGTGAAGAGAGTTGGAAGTGGCACAAGAAACTCTCTCATTTAAATCTGAACAACATCAATGAGCTAATAAAGAATGATCTTGTAAGAGGTCTACCAAGGTCTTTGTTGAATATAGAAGGCATGTGTGATTCTTGTCAAAAGGCCAAACAGAGAAAAGCCTCCTTCAAAAGCAAATCTGAGTCTTCAATTGTTGATCCTTATCATCTCCTACATGTTGATCTTTTTGGACCAGTGAATGTCATGTCTCTTGGAAAGAAGAAATATGCTCTAGTCATTGTTGATGAATATACCAGATACACATGGGTATATTTTCTTGCAAAGAAGGATGAAACTGCATTAACACTGACAGAACATATATTACAACTGGACAAAGGGTCAGAAAATCAAGTAAAGATAATCAGAAGTGACAATGGAACTGAATTCAGGAATTCATCAATGGAAGAATTTTGCAAGAGCAAAGGAATCAAACAGGAGTTTTCTGCACCTGGCACTCCACAACAAAATGGTGTAGTGGAGAGGAAGAACAGAACCTTGATAGAAGCTGCAAGAACCATGCTAGATGAAGCAAAATTGCCAACATATTTCTGGGCAGAAGCAGTTCAAACTGCTTGTTTTACTCAAAATGCAACACTGATCAACAAGCATGGTAAAACACCATATGAAATGGTGAAGAAGAAAAGGCCAAATCTAAAATATTTTCATATTTTTGGATGCAAGTGCTTTGTGTTGAAGACTCATCCTGAACAGTTGACCAAATTTGACCTAAAGGCAGATGAAGGAATTTTTGTTGGCTATCCACTGTCAACTAAGGCATTCAGAGTTTATAATCTGAGAACTAGAGTGATCATGGAATCAATTCATGTGTCATTTGATGACAAGAAAATAACTGGATTTGAAGATGTCAATGAACATGATCTACTCCACTTTGAAAATGAAGATTTATTCTCTGAAAAAGTAAACTCTGATCAGACTGATCTGACAAACTCTGTTGATCTAAACTCTGAACCTCTACTGGTAAATACTGAAGAAACTCTTCAATCAGAAACAAGGGAAGAACCAGTTGAGGGGGAGCATGAAGAATCACATCAAAGTGATAATTCAAACACTGATAGTGACTCAGTTGATAATTCTGAATCAAACTCTGTTGATTCAAACTCTGTTGATAATTCTGAGCAATCACATTCAGGGGGAGCATCAGAAAATGAAGAGAGGCACCAAGAAAATCAGGAGAGCATGGATCAAGGGGGAGGATCACATGATGACAGAAGCAATTTGCCTTCTGCAAGAAAATGGACTAAGTCACACACACCTGATTTAATTATTGGTGATCCAGATGCAAAAGTAAGGACAAGAAGTGCAACAACAAATGAATGTCTGTTTCATGCATTCTTGTCACAATCTGAGCCAAAGAAAGTGGAAGAAGCTCTTAAAGATGCTGACTGGATAACAGCAATGCAAGAAGAGCTAAATGAATTTGAAAGAAATGAAGTGTGGACCCTTGTACCAAGGCCCAAGAACAGATCCATTGTTGGTACTAAATGGGTTTTCAGAAATAAAACTGACAGTGAGGGTGTTATCACAAGAAACAAAGCAAGACTGGTTGCAAAAGGCCATTCACAACAGGAAGGAATAGACTATGATGAAACATTTGCTCCAGTTGCTAGATTGGAGGCAATCAGAATCTTTCTAGCATATGCTTCTCATAAGAAATTCAAAGTGTTTCAGATGGATGTAAAAAGTGCATTTTTAAATGGAAAACTTGAAGAAGAAGTGTTTGTGGAACAACCACCAGGTTTTGTAGATCCAAAATATCCAGACTATGTCTACAGGTTAGACAAGGTACTCTATGGACTTAAGCAGGCACCAAGGGCATGGTATGAAACTCTTGCCAAATTTCTACTAGAAAGTGGATTTCACAGAGGTACTATTGACAAAACTCTGTTTTACTTTCAATCTGGTAATGACTTGCTCTTAGTTCAGATCTATGTAGATGACATCATTTTTGGATCTACTAATGATAAACTCTGTAAGAAGTTTGCCAAACTCATGCAGTCAAGATATCAAATGAGTATGATGGGAGAGCTTAGTTATTTTCTAGGCCTACAGGTGAAGCAAACAGATGATGGAATTTTTATAAATCAAGCAAAATATACCAGAAATCTTCTCAAGAAATTTGGCATGCTTGACTGTTCATCTGCAACAACTCCCATGGCAACTGCAACAAAATTGGACAAAGATGCAGGGTCATCAGTAGATATGACATGTTACAGAGGAATGATTGGTTCTCTACTCTATTTAACAGCTAGTAGACCTGATATCATGTATGCCACTTGTTTGTGTGCAAGGTTCCAGGCAGATCCAAGAGAACCACATTTAACAGCAGTAAAGAGGATTTTTAAGTATCTCAAGGGCACTATAACTTTGGGGCTGTGGTATCCAAGAGAATCAGAGTTTAAACTACTTGGTTATTCAGATGCAGACTTTGCAGGCTGTAAGATAGACATAAAAAGCACCAGTGGAAGTTGTCAATTTCTGGGAGACAGAATTGTTTCCTGGTACAGCAAGAAACAGAAGTCAATATCTACATCTACAGCTGAAGCAGAGTATATTGCTGCTGGTAGCTGCTGTGCACAGATTTTATGGATGAAGAATCAACTGCTGGATTATGGATTGAGGTATACCAAGATACCTATTTACTGTGATAATCAAAGTGATATTGCAATGACAGGTAATCCAGTACAACATTCAATGACAAAGCACATCAGCATAAGGTATCACTTCATCAGAGAGCATGTAGAGGAAGGCAACATTGAGCTTCACTTTGTGTCTACAGAACAACAACTTGCAGATATCTTCACCAAGCCATTGAGTGAAGCTACATTTACAAGACTGGTCAATGAACTAGGAATGGTCTCTAGTTTTGACTAGTGATGTTGGTTAGACTCAAAAACTTATTGCTCATATTATGCAAATTGTTAAGTGCTATGTGAACCTTAGTATTAAACTCTGTTATGCATGCTTATGTTTAAACCTTGTTAAACTCTGTCAGCATGTCTGTATGTTAAACACTGTTATCATGTTGGATACACTCAGTGAATTCAGAATTGATTATTGTTTGAATGAAAACACCAATGAAGAAAAATGTATGAAGCGTGATTCTCAGTAATTAAATCATGATTCTTTCTGAGTCACTGTAATCTAATCAGATTTTGTGCAGTAAATCAACACAGCATGATACTGTTTCATATTTATAGCATCTCTTAGTTTATTCAGTCCTAAACTCTGAGTTTATGAATATTGTGTGCATTGCCTCTCATAAATAATTTTGGTTATTGATGAACTCTAAACTCTGATTAGTGACATTCTGTTCCCAAAGGTATGGTTCCTGATGATTCCTTGTTTGTACTTGTGAAAACCATAAAACTTGAGATGTGTCATTGATTAGTTTGGTGAGTTCAGATTCATGTTTACACCCTGTGAGAGTTTGAGCCAAATCAGTGATTGATATATTTTCTATCAATCAGTATTTATTGTATGTGTGAAGTTCATCAGGAAGTATATTTCTCTAGAACTTGTATTAAACCACTTTGAGACTACATGATATGTGTGTGCATGAAAATGATAAAGGCAATAGGATTTACCATTCTTTCAAACACTTTTCAAAATTCTTTTAAACACTGTTCAAACACTGTATAAACACTGTTCATAAATACCATCCTTAGTAAACCCCTTTGAGCCTAATTAACTGCTCATTTTTCTTATACTCTGAAGTATTAAGAGCAGTTATATTCTTTTAAAAAAAAAAAAAATCAAGCAGATGAGTGTTTCTTAATAAAAGAAAAGTTTTTCAGTATATATGTTAAATAAAAAAAAAGAAAAATTATAAAAAAAAAAGAAAAAAAAAAGACATATATACTGATCTTGTGCAAATATGTACTAACAGTGTGACTGAACACTTTGGTCTATTAAAATGTTCAGTTTGAAATTCACTCATGAATAAAACATCTCTTCTCATCTGTTTGATCTTACCTCATTACAACCCTGAATAAAGTCCTTTTGATTTGTGCATACATGTACTCAAAGTAGTGTAGATTTGGTGGACATTCAAGCATATGGTAGAATCTGCTTTTCCTGATTGAATGTGAGTGTAAACACTTCACCTAAACACCTGTGTGCTTTGAGAGTTTGTGAGTTTATCAAGTTCATGATTGTTATTCACTGAATGATGCTCTGATTTCTATCTCTTGATCTTTTTGTCTTCAAAGACTGTGTGCTTACTTGGATAATCATGGACATCAATGGGAATAGAAGTTTTCAGATTTCTGTATAACAGTAACTACAGAGTTTAGCATTCATCAAACAATCAGTGTTTACTATGAGAGTTTGTGCATTCAGTGTTTATTGATTTTTTGTTATGGATTTTATGAAATGTTAGATGCTCTAAAAATTGATTTTGGTAAACTCTGCTTTACACACACTCATATTCACAACTGTGCAATTTTTGAAAGGGTTTCAGTGATAAAGTTGGAAAATTGATAAACACTGTTGAGTTGTGTTAAGTACTCTAAGGTAAAGTTTCATTGAGATGATTTGACTATTTTGGAGTAATTGGGATAGTTGACAACTGTTAATTAGTGTAAATATGTCAAAGTGTCGTGATTATAGGAATGACAGCGGTAATTATTAAGTGATCCATTGGTTGTTTGACACGTGTCCCATGATAGTGTCCCACTTACACATTACTCTACAATCAGTTGCGCGCTTTCATTAAATAAACGATTGAGTTTTGGTTTTACTTTAATCGTTTTTGTTCTCTCACTTCACATCGATTAATATTCACCCACTCACAGTTACTTGCATACTCAATCACTTTCAAAATTCTTATTCACTCTCCTTCACATTTTGGTAAACACTTACCATACATCTTTTCTCTGAATATCTTCGTATCATATCTTACTAATGGCAACCAAAGCATTTGATGCAGCAGGGTTAATTTTTCTTCCTAGCAACTATGCAGCTCCACTGGAGAATGCAAATGCTCCAGAGACGTTTCATTTGTTTCAAAATTTCTTGAAAGATTCTGAAATAGGGAAGGCTTTAACTGCACCACCAATACTCTCTGCTTCACAAATTGCTACTTTTTGGACAAACTCTGTATATGATGATGGAGAAGAGTCTGGCACTCCAACAATCACTTTCACTCATGCTGAATCAGAGTATATCATTACTCCAACTACGGTTAGGGATGCTTTGGATTTTGAGACTCACACTTCTTACAGTGTTGTTGGTCACGACCACTTGAGGACAATGTTGCAGCAAATTGGATGTGCAGGAAATTTGAATAAGCTGGGGTCTCTGAGAAGGCCACTTTTGAGAAAGGAATGGAGTTTCTTTTTCGATTGCATTACAAGAGCTTTTGGAAAGAAGACAACAAATTGGGATGCACTTCCTCTTGACACTCTTCAAATTGGCCATGCTCTACTTTATGGAGGTAATTTCGATTTTGGTAGACTAGTGCTAATGAATTTGGGAGAGCGTTTGTCTGAGCCTACTTCTGTTTATTTTGCTCGATTTTGTCAAATACTATTTACTGCTTGTGTGCCTAATCTTACAATTGATGAAGCTGATGTCATTCAGCCTTTTCAAGTTGCTAAAAGGATGTTTTCTGATTTGACAAATAAAGATGTTACTAAACAGCAAATACCTGATATGTTTATGCCACTAGCCTTACAAAACTATGTTAACCAACCTCAGGATTCTCAATCACCATAACACATGCCTGAACCATTAGACACCATATATTCTGAACCAACACCCACAACCACTGTACCTACTACATCTCATCAACCACAACCAGAACCAATAAACTCTCCACCAATAAACTCTGAAACCTTAAACTCTGAGACAGCATATACTGACAAACCCAAATTCAAACCAAAAAGAAAAATACACACTGCCCAAAACAATAAACACTCAAAGGCTAAACAGACATTACCTGGAGCTGTTTATACCAGAAGAAAGAAACAAAAGGCAAACAGACCTTCACTTTCACCACCTAAGGAGAGCTCTAGTGAGGAAGAAGAGGAGATTGTAGTGCCTCAAGTCAAGAAGAGGAGATTAATTCTTTCAGAATCTGATGATGAGAATGTTGTTGAAGCTCCAGAGGTGGTTTCACAGCAAACACCTACTGTTGAGGCTGCAGAGGTTGAAATGCCTGCAGAGGATGCTGTTAATGTTGAAGTACCTACAGAGGATAACATGCCTGTAGAAGAGGATCACAGAGATGGTTTTTCACCAATGAATGATTTTCTTGATTCATTTCAACCAATTCTTGATCCTATCTCACCTGTTGTTCACACTGAAGCTCCTGGTGTAGCTGATGAGCCTGCAGTTAATTTTCCTGAAGCTGCAGCATCACACACAGAGCTAATATCTAATGCTTCTCCAATTCCAGACAAAGGTGATGAGGTTGATCAAGTAACTAAGAAAAATTCTGAATCTATGCCTGTTGAAGCTACAAATGCAAGCTCTGTTGCAGAGCTTGTGCAACATGAGGAGACTATTGACAAGATTGCAGAAGTTGTTGCAGAAACTGTGGCTGACACAGCTCAGCACAGTGGTTCTTTACAAGATGCTCAAGCAAATGATGCAAGTGTTGAAGATGAATCTGAAAACAGTGCAAACTCTGATTCTTTTCTGAGTGCACCAGCACAGACTGATAATAAACATAAACCTTTTGATCAGCCTTGTCCATCTCATGTAATTGAAGAAGAGCATCTTGCTAAATCTGCTGCTAATTGGTATAAACAAGACTGTATTTTTCCAAAAGGGAGAGCAGCTGATTTTGTTAAGCAGACTGCTAGTCAAATTTCAAATCCAGAGATTTTATCCTGTTTAAAGGCAACTGTGGTACAAGTCAAAACTCTGGATGGAAATTTTGCTGAAACAAAATAACAAATTGCTTCTTTGAAAACTGAGATACAGACTAGAGAAATGACAATGGAAAGAGAGTCAAAAATCAAAGCTGCACAGCTTTCTAAAGTTCAAGATACTCTCTTTGCCAGGCTAGGAAAGGTTGAAGAAAATCAAGCTGCCTTGTTTGCTAAGGTTGATTCCATTGCTAACTCTTTGGAGCTCATTACATCTATACTCATTCCTGATGATGTCAAAAAGGGGGAGAGAGTTGCTAAGTCTAAATGTAAAATTTCTCAAACTCTGCTTGAAAAAAAGGATGATGCTGGAGATGGAGGGGCAAGTGATAAGAGTAAGGCTTTAAACTCTGAAACACTAACTCTGAGATCTGGCAAATCTCTTAAGTCACAGTCTGTTGGAATAAACACTGAAACTCAAGGTACTTCAAAAACCAAGAGTTTGGAATTAATATCAAATCCAAAGACTGATGAGGAGTTAGCTGTTAAGCTTTTCATGGAAGAGAATGCAGAAGGAGTTACTATAGAAGATGCTAAAGCTGAAGAGAAGAGTCTGTAAGAAAAGCATTTGAAGGCTTTAAAGTCTGATAAATTAAAGAAGAATGTGAAAGTTGTTAAAGCTGCAAAGCCTGTTCTTAAAGGTATTCAAATCAAAGAACCAGTTGGTATAAATCAAAGGATGCAAATGTTCAGAAAACCAACAGATGTAGAAGCTAAGCAAAAGCTGAAAAGTATTGTTACAACCTCTGTTGATACATATGTTGTACAGAAGAATGAAGACACAACCTCTGTTACTGCACAAGTTGTGACCACACCATTATTGTCTTCTCAGTTGAAATCAACATTTGGAAAAGGTGTTCTTCATGATTCAAGGCTAGAAGCTACAGTTCCAATGGATTTCACTGATGGTAGAGCCTTATCTGGTAAAATCGGATACAACAAAGGAGGCATAGGTTCACACAGAGACACAAGACAATATGTTGGTCCCAGAGATCCTTCTTCATTGGCTGTTCCAGGTCGTGGTGTCACTCAAGAGAGTTTAGACAGACTTGAGTCGGTACAGCTTGTTAATCAGAAGAGTTTAGAGAAGGATTTTCTGCTATATTTCATGACTGGTGGAACAGTGTTTAAAGTTGATGAGAAGGATATTGATTTAAAATACTGGGAAGAACTAGAATATGTTCTGTATCTTTTCAGAGTAAGAAATCAAAGAGCTCAGTCAGTTGCAAATGTACTCAGACAAAAGATGATTCAAAATCTTGCCAGGAGAAATATGAAGTACAACAGCAAGTATGTTCCAAAGTACAGAGACTGGAATGGGAATCTGATAGAAATGGAGAAGGGGACTACAAAGCTGAAGACAGATCTTGGAATTACTGTTCTGGATTTTAATGTGAAGTCTGAGGAAGTGAAATATATCAGGTTGGGAAATGAAATGAGGAGAAACAAAATCTACGATCTTAGAGCTGCTATCTATCAGACTGATGAGAATGATCCTCAGTTGAGAGAAATCAAGGAAGCTATGCAGATAGAGCTTGAAAATGCTGAAAGAAGATTGCTTATAGACTATCTCAGGACAATGCCAGATCTTCAAGAGATTAGAATTTGAAGTCTGTAAGAATTTTCTCATTTTCTGTAGAATTTGTTAAGTAAAAGCTTAAACTCTGTTTGTTAAACACTATAGACTTTGTATTTGTTTTGACATCATCATTTACTGTAAACTTGTACATTCTTGCTAATGAACAAGTTGGGGGAGATTGTTAGAAATGATTGATGAGAACAGTGTTTGGAAGCTAAAGTAACAAAATAGAGTTTAGCTGGAAGCAGTCAGAGTTTAGTTAAACACTGACTGGAAGCGCAACAGAGATTGTTAAACTCTGTAGCGGTAATGTCTGAAGAGTCAACAGTGTTTGAAGATTGATACAAGATAAATATGGAAGCAATATCTTTGAAGATTGGAAAGCTGTCAAAGAGATTGAGTTGACTTGGAAGACTTGAAGCAATCGTGATTGATATCAATTGTATAGCTTAATTATAGGAGAATCAATTACTGATTGTACGAAGCTGTATGTTTTATAAATACAGTTAGGTTAACCCTAGAAGGGTATCGAACATTGAGAAATTCATTGATTGTAACCTAAGCAGCTCTCTGTGATATTTTACATCACTGAGAGAGGAATTGTTAATTCCAAAAAGTTTTTAAGTATTAAACAGTGTGTTCTTGTTAAGTTACTCATACAGTATTTGATTACCTATTGTGTATTCGACCTAACATTTTATTCTCGACTGCCCCGTGAAATCTAAGGCACGACACTAATTATAAATTCGAACGTCTGGACAATTCTTCTTCCCTGTCCGTCAGCCACAGATCAAATTAGTACATACGCTCAATCTCTTCGTTAAATATACTTGGAAGCACCTTCAATATTCGTAGTTTAATCTTAAGTCTTTATCTGACGTAATCGCTACAGAAGTTTTATACTGCACCACCATCTTTTCCGTATATAAATCGATAATCTTCTAAATGGAAAGTCTTTCGTAGGTAAATCACTTGGTTCAACAATTATAAATCAACTAGAGCCATCTCTTGGCTCGGTCTTCGGCGACCTACTTATGAAATTCATTATAATTCTGTCCACGTTCAAGATTTTCTACAGGCGGAATTAATCCACTAGATCTCTATCATTCTGCTTTCGACATGTCGCGTTTGTACTTAATAGTTTGCCAATGCCATTCTTCATACCTGTCTGCCAAACATTCTCTTAATTCTCTATACATCTTCGTCCTTCCCCATAATTTAGTCATTTTCCTCTAACATTATTCTTTATTGTATATACTCTATTTTCTTGGTCAATACTGACTGAATTCCAATTTCGAATAATCCCTTCTATAAGTATCGGCCACCACACTGGCCTTTCTTGGGTCATAACAAATTTCTCCATTATACTCCCTGCTCCCTTTCATCACCTTCTCTTTCTTATGTTTAGTTCTAATATGAAGATATACTTAAGGCACTTGTGGAAAAAAAATTTCACACTTTTCTTATAAGATTAACGTCTCCGTTTTATGCGTGAATGCTATCATGACTAATCCCCGACTCACGGTTAGTATATCACATCCCGAAACCTTTATGTTGTTTAGAAGTATAGGCTATCATCCCCTTTCTACTGCATCAGCACACCTCTTAAACTCTTGAAAGATGCATCATCGTGACTCTCAAAGTCCTCTTTTTATCATCAAGTATAGCTAACAACGAGGTTGTTGCTAATATCTCATTTCATTCCAAAACTTTGTTCATTAATCAATAAAGGCTTCTGACTCATTAATCCACTCAAACGATACTACCATAATTTTATAACGTTTATATTAGTGTGAAATGCCAATTTTGGCACAGTACAGAGGTCGATCTTGAGTTGGTGAAACCCGCTTTTCAACCTTATCTTTGAAAAACTACTACGTGTTTTAACCGGTCAACAATTCCTACATCTCCGGTTAGGGGTATCGATTCTCGATGGTATATGTAAGATGTCATACGCTCGTCCTCTTTCACAACTGGCACCAATCAGCTTGAGGCCTGTATGCTGCTGCGATTCCCAATAAACTTGATTAGGTGGTAATCTCGAAGGATCATTGGGATATATCCATGCATCAATTTGCTATTAGGGGCCTTTTAAACTTTATGTCTCGCTATGTGCATCAATCCTTTTTAGCTAAGTAAAGCTTCACATTCTTGCCACGATATTTCTTCCTTTCTTGTCCATCTCATTTCCATGTTAGTTTCCTCTAAGGATATGTCTTACATCGCAATCGATTTGAATTTCTTGGATCAGGAAAAGGCTTGGTAACTCCAGAATTCATTACTATAACATCCTGACAACGGTTGGTAGGAACATACTCCCAACCACCTTATCATTTCCTATAACTTTCCTCACACTAATATTAAAGGTCTTGTATTATGCCCCGACATGTTATTCCTACTTTAAATAATTACTCGGCATCACGCTCTGGCTGCACAATTACAACATTTGGTTTTTGATCTCATATTGGTGCAACGGTTCACAATTGTACCTCCCGTTCACCTTAGAGTAATGACTTTTGAAAGGAATGGTTTCAAAATTACAAGGTCCAATAGATAATTTCAATAAGAATTCCACATTGGATGTTCCAAGAATGTTGATGGTTCCAAATACTAGGAGTCTCAATTTTCGGAGATGTAAGGATGGACAGAAAGAATACAACAAGGTTTATTCCTTCATGTCCTGATAATTTTGTAATGTGATATCATAGAGAATGTTGCACGAGGGCAATGATTGTTGGATACAAAAGTCATAAAGACGGTCTTTATACGATTCTTACATCTGGTGAATACTTTTCCTCTTGAAAAATAGAGGATCTGAAAAGTCCCATTGATAAAGGTCAACCGATCGAAAGCAATTCTACTCTATGACAATAAAAATGAAGCAGTTTATCATTCAAGTAATCTATGGTTTCAAATGAATCTTCATTATATGAATGAAAGAACAGAATATTCAAGTGACATAAAGTCTGATACGAAGATGGGTAGAATTCAAGTTGAGTGGGCGATCTCAATCAAGTTATTCGTCAAAACATTCATTATCATACTTTACCACATGCAAAATGCATTGAGGAATTGCTGAATGAATTAAATTGGGAGTTGGACCAGTGAAACAATAACTAGTCCTTTTCAAGAAACACTAGCAACTAGCTAGACAAAATTTGCTAGTTCACTTGTTTGAGACATCACCACTAGCTAGGACAATTAGCTAGGTGTTCTTCACAACATTACAATTTTGACTAATTAGAACAATCAACTAGTCATTCATATTGACATATCGACTAGCGAGTTTCAATTGGATAGAACGGAATTTCAACATCGTAGCCATTGAAGAAACTTTAGGCTACACGGACAACGAATGGAAATAAGAAGTTATTAAGTTTAAAAAAAAAAAACTATAAAATCTGAAGAGAATGTTCTAGGTATCGGAACAATCGATAACCTCTCATCAAATATTACTTATCAGTGAAACGGTCCACCCAAGGGTGCCTCCGTACACATGCTTTATCAGATCCTATAGTAGAATTAAATTCAGAATACCAATATCAAAATGATATCCTTACTATGATTTCAATGTACGATGTACAATCTCATCTTGAATAGAAGAAAAGAATTCATGAAGGATGTCTGGATGTTAGATCATCCATGTTCTCAACAAGTTGATAAATATTTATGGGCTCGACTGAAGAGTGCAAGTATGAAAGAAGTAGTCAAACATCAATATTTGTTTAGGAATATTCATTGATTAATTAAGGAAACAATTGTTGAACATTCCTTGGATAATTGAAAGAAAGTGTAAATAGGCCTGAGCAGAACGAAATAATTATAAACTTCAAATAAAATACTCGGGGATCAAATAAGATACTTTGGATGAGTCCCGGTTTAGAGAAAGTATATCACTGGTGGTTATTCCACAAGTTTGAAGTAGAAAGCTAGAAGGATTACCTGATATAAACTAATCGAGGTAACATGGTTAATGAAAAGTTTAAAATGAAGTAGTGCACCAGCCGGTAGTTACCAAAATGAGTTAATAATCATTCGTGCATCTCATTATCACCACTATGAGGGTAACTCCATCTCTTCGTCTTCGTAATACAAGACACCAACTAGTGCGTCTCTCAATCTTCATCTTAGAGTCAATTATCGAGTTAGGGTTTCACAAATATATCTATCATCTTCGTGCTTTATCTTGAAGACCAATCTTCACATCATTTCGGGGACACCTGCTAAGTCCATAGGATCCTACTTCATGCCTTCCGACATGAATCACAAGTGGCCAGTTCCCCCTGGGAACAGATCAAAGAGATCTCTCAGGGATCTCAGTGCAGTCCATAGGTTCAGTGGCGGGTGTGTGCATGTGAACATATACCAAAATATTGAGGTCTACAACACATATATACGTGGTCCCTGATAACATCTCTATCAAAGGATCCCACTCTAGACCCGTTGGTCTTTTCTTTTGGTAGACTTTGAGATCACTGTATCGCTCGTTGCAACCATATTCAACTTCTCTTGAGTCCCTTTGTTAATCCCACTTGTTTGTTCTCTAAGTTGAACTACCATGCTCTAGCGTCCGAATCATACGTGGAATTATCTAGCACGCTCGTCTTATGATAACATTCTCATATAACACATGTAAAATTCGCCATCAAGGGTAATGAAATCCACAACGACATAGTGACCAACTTTCAGGTAAACCCGTTACTTATCGAAAATCGGATCTTATAGCCAAAGTAAAAGACTTTCATTATTCCAAGTACTAAGTACCCTTAAATATGTAGGGAAGTCTAAACTTCTTGATTCTTAAAATGCCGCCTCCTAAACTGTGGAGGAATATGGGCCACAAAATTTATTCCAGCCTAGTCATCCGATCATATCGGCAATATCGCCTCTTCCTCAACTACTCTTGAGGTTTCACTCTGCTTCCTACATCGTTACATCTGATAAGTCAGGTACGACTCCCAACTCTCAACTCATCATTCTGAAGGCCTCTAAGGATTCTATCGACCCTAGTATAATACCTCCAGTAAACACTCCAGTCCATTCTACTCATCGGTACCTCTTCCGGTAGTCCAATAATAAGTTTACTACGATCTCTTATGTCATTCTCCTACTTAGACTTAACTCTCAACACTCTCGTTTCTGAGTACTGTAACTTATCTCTCTGATACAATTTCTGTGACGCCCCCAAATCTGAGGTCAAAGATTCAGGTCGTCACATCATCATCCAACCATATCATACCTGTATTAACTTTACAACTCAACAATACATCCATTCATACCTCAATCTTACACACAATCAAGTTAGAGCCTCAGAAATGATAACCAAAAGTAACACTAAATATTACAATTCATCTGTACAATCCAAAGTCTTACGCAATTCCACTTATACAACTACACTTGAAGACAAGTCTTACTATTACAGTTGAAAACCTATCAGACTACTCTGTAGTATTTATTAGGGACTAAATCATCTCCGGGTAATTCTTCTACTCCTCTTCTGCTGGTGTGGAGTTAATCGGCCAAATTCTTCCCTTTCTGAAAAATTTTTATAAAGCAAGAATGAGCTACATAATGCTCAGCAAGTTCACTATTTTGTAAAATAATAATGTGGTTTATTTCGAAAACATTCCCAACTATATGGGTATATATCTCAGATTTCAAAACATAATTGGACAATATATGTGCCCGAGTTTGAATAAAACATCTATACTCACTAAGGAGCTTTAGGATAACATATGAACCCCTTATAAGGTTCCCATTTCAATATATCTCAAGTTTGAACATATATACATATGAGTATATCATTTTCGGCAAAACACTCTACGATTAACATACTGTACAGGGAATACATCATTGCAAACCTCTTTCCTTCCATTAGCTTAGAAGGTTTCTCATACAAAAACATTTCATTCTTTGAAACAATTGCAAGAGTGCACTAACACGTGCCAATCTTTATAGAAAATCTTGCAGTTCTAGATACTGCACGATGTCAATATTTTCTCATCAAAAACCACACTATCGGCAACTTGGCACTTAGGCCCAAGAAGCAGTGTTTGAGTATTTTTCCAAAGTGGAGGATGGGACGGGAAGAAAACATAAAAACCTGACGAGGATTGACGATGATCAGTCGCCACATCCAAGTCCAATAATCCGCGGGTCTTCTCTACCGGTAGAAGGATAGAAACTACATCCGTAACTATCCCCGGGTGAAAACTACATCCGTAATCACCCTCGATGAAAACTACATCCGTAATCATCCTTCGGCAACACCTGGGCCGGAATAATAATTGATGGACCGCCTGGCTCACGGCCGCTTACACATCCCGGGAATCGTTCGTCAACGGTTCCCACACCTGCCAGAGTCCCTTTTTCTTTTTCTTTTAAAAACTTGATTTTGATTGAAAACTGAGTAATTGAGGTCCGACCGCAGTCGACCGATGATTCTTGAAATCGTACAAGAAGCGGAACCTGACCGGGGGTTTTCGAAAATGTTTTGAGTTCGAAAGAGTTCGAGTTTGAAAGTATTAAAGGTATCTTGGATTAGCTTTGACTTCAAAATAATAATTAATAATTGATATTTTAAGATTTAA
Organism: Kitagawia praeruptora; assembly: GCA_037693485.1. Lineage (NCBI taxonomy): Eukaryota > Viridiplantae > Streptophyta > Magnoliopsida > Apiales > Apiaceae > Kitagawia > Kitagawia praeruptora. The sequence goes on from CM075351.1 coordinate 66,483,691, forward strand.
TATTAATAATTAATAAAATAATTATTTAATTAAATAAGCTTTTAATCCAAGATGGGTATTTTGAGTATTTACGAAGATATAAAAATAATTACTTGAGTATACGATACTCCCCGAATGACCTTTCGGGTTTTCGCAATTTAATTACGATATAATAATATACCTCTCCCCGGTCAATAGTATATACGGACCGCTACGACCTCTATTGCTAGAGTCGTTGTCCGAAGAAAACATTTCATTCTAAGTTCAAGGGGTGCAAACATATATGTACTTATACATCTCAATTTCATCGATACTTCGATAAACATAAACATTTGATACGATTGAAAACTACAAACATAACAGTGAAAATCCTTGTATATGTAAGTTTTGAAAAGTAAACTTGCCTTGGTTTGGTTGGGGTGGTCGAGCGTGCGGAGTGGAACGATCTATACATAAGCAATAACCGTTCGTTAGTACCTTAACAATACCTCTTTAATTACGGGGTTTTAGGGGTACGAAATTAACTTAAGGACTTCGTCTTATGACACTCTAGCCCCACTATAGGTTCATGTCATCACTCGATTATGCTCGTCACTTATTCGACTTAATTTAGTTACCAGACCCGAGTAACGTCCATTACCCCTAGAATTATACTCCACTTAACGACTTTTTCCCTTGCGCGAATTTTACTCTAGCATTCTTATAAAATTGAAAAATTCATATTTTAATCCAATTCTTTTTGGGTAGCCTTCACCACTGCATTTCCTAGCTTCTCTAATTTTTCCATGATCCCACATAAATTTTTAGGGGTTTAAACAAGGTTCACAAGGGGGTCACTTAGTGCAGTCAGGAATCCAGAAACACAATCCACTTCTCCGGCCATAGCTAAATATCTGTACATCACCTAGTCATTAACCTTACATTTCCAGAAACTACATTCAATTATCTTTCCAACAATATATGGTAGGACATCAGGGGACAACATTTGGGGGTTCAAAACCGTGTTACAAGACAGGTCAATGCTCCTGGAAAAACTCAGCAAGCACATACTACTTAGATTAACCATTTTTCACAATTCCACAACACAACCAACACTTAATACACTTAGTTCATGGTTCATAACACTCATGGAGATATATATATTATCCATAATCATAAAAGTCACAATCTCAACATCAAAACTCAAGATCCATGTCATCCAATACTTATACAACCAAGATTAGCTCACAAATACATGGATCTACTACTAAACATTATAAATACTACATAACCAAGAGGGTTTGTGATTTTTATACCTTCTTGAGCACCTAGGAGCCTTGGATAAGCTTTACACAACTCAATAACACCTTGAATGGTCTCCTACAACCCTTACAATCCAAGATCTAAAAGAAAATCAAACATGGTTACTATTCACCCAATCTTTAACAATTTGTAACTTGAATTTGGGTGGATGAAATGGCTTGAAATTACTAACATACCTTGTCTAGATGATGTAGAGTGCCTAGGAATTATGCCTTGAATTGTGAGTGAAGAGAAGTGGAAGAAAGAAAATTTTCTTCCTTGTTTCTTGTTTAGGCCGAGAGTTTTCTTCAAAAGGGGGGGGGGAGAGAAGTGTTTTGATTTTTTTTGTTGTGTGGTTGAATGATTGTAAAGTAGTAGTTGGGTGATATATATTAGTGTAAGTATATGCATGGTACAACCTAGGTATGGCCTCTTGTACTCTTGTCTCCTCTTTTTGAAAAAGTAAGTAACTAGTTACTATTCCTCTTGCCATTTGGTTTTAACTAGTTTGCTTTTCCTAACTACTTAGTTGCATGGGACTTGCATGCAATACTACTCCTTGTATCACTATTCTTCCACCAATGTTTGTCATTTAATCATTAATTCGTATCGTATCTTAATTAATCTCTCGTAATAATATTTTGTCGCGTAGAGATTTCCCCTATAATTCCTTAAGTACTAATTGTGTAAATTCCTCGAATGTCCATAATTCCTTGTCATAATCCTTAATAAATCTTTTAACATTCTAATCATTCTCAAATCCCAAGTTTTATAAATCTTCCTAACAACAAGACTCTTGCCTTCACAATCTCCCTTTTATCTCATATAGTGAATGCAACAACATAGTTTCTCAGACAATCAATTCCATTAAACAACAGGGATGACTAGAAAGGCTCCAAATTGACATTGCCACATGATATTAAATAAAAGAAAATATTGCAAAAATTAGGGTTCTTACAAAGATGTTGTCATGAAAGATACTGTCAAGAGTCAACCTGAAGATACTGTCAAAGTACGAAGGCTTGTTAAGAACTTCACGTCTAACAGAACTAAGACTAGAGCACAAGCATGGCGTACAATCAAAAGAAAAGGAAAGACAGTTACAGCAGCAAAGAAAAAGAAGCATGAAGCATTCTTAATAGAGAAGCCCGTTGGTAGAAGAAAAGTAAATAGTTTCGAACTATTGAAAAGAAAAATCGATGGGTATATCACATTTGTTTCAGTGGTAAAGGACTCAATCAATGGGAATGTGTCCAAGTATGTTCTCAAAGACAGTGGTACTGAAGTCATAATTGTGGAACAAGCCTTTACCATGGAAATTTCATCACATGTGATAAGCAGAAAGGACATCTCACTTAAGACTGTGAAAGTGAGAAGAATATTTGATTTTTTTCATTTTGGAAAGGATGGTTACTCTCATAGAAGATGACCAAGAGGTCTCTGATGATATCTTAGAGCACATCAAGGAATATTATGCTAAAAGATATGTTGAATTCTATGAGAAGTATGGTGATTGGAGAGCACATAATGATGCAAACCTGGAAGTTAGCTCAGATGGTGAGCCAATGCCTGATGTGGACCTTACAGAAGCACATCGCCCTTTCACAAAGGCTTGCATGGCTGAATATGAGGCAGAACAAGCTTTTTAGGCTGCTAGAGCTAAATCATCCCAACCAACCAAATCTGCCAAACAATCTGCTGAAGATCTAGAAGCTAACCTGAAGGAATGTTACAAAATGGTTAACAAACTGAACAGTGAGAAAGCAGATTATCAATCCTGTATACTGGATGATCCTCTCAGAATCATAGATGGAAAAGAAAAAATCTATGTTGATAGTTTTCACAAACTGAGGACCAGTGTACTGAAGGATCTCTACTGGAAAGTTGTTGGATCATTTCATAAGCTCGAAATGCTAGTTGCTTGGGAACTAGAGGAAATATTTGATAAACGAAGAGATGAAGATCCAAAACTGGACAGAAAAAGGAGAGTATCTCTGAATGCTTTTCCTGGAAGGAGATTCAAGATCATCCAAGGAATTCTGAAGTTCAGAACATTAATCACTTATGATTTTGAGACTTGGTTTGATCTAAAAGATGTTGAAGTATTTTCTTCTAGAGTGATTCAAGGGTACATAGAAGACATTGAATGTTAGGAATAATTCATAAGTTGTGATGTTAAGAATAGAATTTACACATTATACTTCTTGTAATCCTGATCTTATAAAGGATTTAGCACTATATATAGGATTTATGTGTAAGACAGTTATCTGTACAGTTTAGTCAGGAATGAACAGTGTATCAGAGACTACATGTCAGGAAGAAAGAGCAAATCCTGATGACGGTCTAATACTGATGATGATCAGATACTGATGCAAGATGAAATCCTGATATCAGTCTTGTTACTGATGATGTCATTATGGATACTACAGAAACTGGCAAGTGCTATAAAACAGGATCGTTGTTTGAAGAACAAGCAAGAAGATATTATGATGGAAAGAGTTTTCTATTGAAGGAAACTATCGACTAGAAGGCAGAACATTGTCATGTATAGATTATATCTTTCTGTTATTAATTGATAGGTAGCATTATAAATACTCTCTCTATATCATTGTAAAAATAGTCGAACAAGCGTGTGTTGTGAGTTCGTGTGCGTAGCTCTGTATAAGGTTTGTATTCGAGAGTTCGAAACAAACAGAGAGAGAGATTTGTATTGTCAGCAGCTGCTAAAGGTATTTTACACCTTTGGTAGAGTTTGTATTTGATCTTATTAATACAAACAGAGTTTGATTCATTCGTTTATTCTTGTTCATATAATCAAGCAAAAATCAGACACGATTATATAACTTGTATTCAACCCCCTCTTCTACAAGTTATTCGAGTTAACAATTGGCATCAGAGCAGGTTGATTTCGAATAATCATAAAGATCTACAATCATGTCTGGTTACAAGGATGGGAATACTAAGATTCCTATGCTCAAGAGAAACGAATATACTCTATGAGAAGTAAAGATGTTGCATCATCTGGAAGCAACAGATCCTGATTATCTTGACAGAATCAGAGATGGACCTTTTGTTCTAACAAAGGTCGTTGGACAAGCAACTGTTGATGGTGTGGTTGTTCCAGAACATACAGCAGAGAAGCCTAAATCTGAGTGGTCAGACAAGGACAAGGAGAATGTTCTTAAAGATGCTAAAGTGAGAAACATATTATTCAACAGTCTTGATTCTGTTCTCACTAACTATGTTCTCTCTTGTAAAACTGCTAAGGGTATATGGGACAATCTTAAGGTTCACTGTGAAGGAACTAAGCCTGTCAGGAAGAATATGAGGACATTACTTATACAACAGTATGAGTACTTTGAATCCAAGTCTGGTGAGTCACTTACTGATACCTTTGATAGGTTTACAAAACTCATCAATGAGATGGCAATGCATGGTAAACATTATGACTTGGAGGATATGAATACAAAGTTCATGAAAGCTTTGTCTGATTTCTACAATGAGAAGATATCTGCGATTGAGGAAGCTAATGATCTTGATGAAATATCATTAGAGGCAGTATATGGAAAATTGAGAGCTTATGAACTTGACAAGCAGCAGAAGAAGAGCAGGAGTGAAGGAAAGATGAGGACTATTGCACTTACTGCTCAATCTGAAGTTAAGAAGCTTCCTGAAGAACAGCATGAAGAGATTGCTGTAAAGAATTCAAGGAAGAAGAAAAAAAAAGAAAGTTCTGAGTCAGAGACTACTGATATGGACTCTGACAACAATGATTCTGAATCTGAGATGCAGGAACTCTTTGCTATGTTTGTTAAAGCCTTCAAGAAAGGAAGATTCAACAGGAGAAGATTTAGCAAAGGACCTTTTCAAAAGAAGGAGGAGAAGAAGAGTGACAAAGGCAAAGGTACAATTGTCAAGCTTGATAAGGCCAAGATCAAGTGCTTTAACTGCAGCGAGCTTGGACACTTTGCTAGTGAGTGTAAGAAGCCTAGGAATTCAGGAAAGGGTAATGCACTTATGGTCACATAGAAGGATTGGGCTGATTCCAGTGATTCTGAAGATGAATTGGATTATGACAACATTGCATTGATGGCAAATGGTTCAGACAAACCTGGATCTCCAAAGAAAACTTCTCCATCCTCTGTTAAGGTATCACTTCACTCTCTTGATTCATTTGATAGCTTAAATTCTGATGAAATTAGATCTATCCATGCTGAGTTTAAGAATCTTATGACTAATTTTAGAATTCTTACTTGTGAAAAAGATGAACTTAAGGTTAAGAATGATAAATTAGTTGATAGAAATAATTTTCTTGAATCTGAGTTAATTCAAATGGAAGAATACAAGTTAAGTTCTGATAAAGCTAAGCATGATTATAGTGTTATTCTTGAGGCTTATGACTATGTCAGAAAAGAACTAGAGGAAGAGAGAGATGTGATTAAGACCATTAACAATTCCAGTAAAAAGACTATAGAAATCTTTGAAAGTGGAATTCGTGGTAAGGTTAATGGTTTAGGTTTTGATAAGGCTAGACAAGAAGAAAAAGTAGCTATTGTCAATGATGATAGTAAAGTAGAAGCTAGCACATCTAAATCTGAAGGTAAGAAAATTGTTTCTGAACCTAATCATGTTAAATTTGTTGATTCAAAAGGTACCCCTGTTGTACACAAAAGAATTAACAATAGTAATTCAGATGAGAAAGTGTTAGAGAAACCTAAGAATATAAACATAGGGTTTCTGTCTAAGTCTCAGTTGAAACAGAGATTAAATGGTCTTTCAGAGTCTAGCAAGATCAAAAGAAATAGGAATGGAAAAGAAGGTATTAACAAAGAGAATAATTACAAGAATGTACCTGATGCACCTAGGAAAAAATGCTATAAGTGTGGAAATCATAATCATTTGGCCCTAGACTGCAATCAAAAACCTTCTTGGAAAACTGAGTCCAGATTCCCCAAGACTCAGAAAATTCAATACCAACCACAAAAAGCTTGTTATCATTGTGGTAGTTTACTTCATTCCATTTACATATGTAGAGAATATCATGAACTGTATTATGACTATTATTCCTTGAAATCTGAAACTCTTAGTCACAAACAGTTTGTGAAATTAGAGTCTAAAGTTGACTCTACAACAGGTAAAGTAAAGACAAAATTCTCAAAGCCTGTTGTTTCTAAATCTAGTAAGAAAGGATCCAATCAAAGTTGGGTCCTAAAAAATTCTAACTAGTTACTTTTTGTTTGCAGGGCACAGGAAAGAAGCATTCAATTATCTTGGACAGTGGATGCTCTGGACATATGACTGGAAAGAAGTCCCTACTTACAAAGTTTGAGAGGAAAGCTGGCCCAGTAATATCTTTTGGAGATGGCAACAAAGGAGAAACTCTGGGATATGGCTCAATTGTTTTGGGGAATGTCATCATAGAAAATGTAGCACTGGTTGAAGGCTTGAAACATACTCTTTTAAGCATAAGTCAACTGGGTGATAAAGGTTACAAATCAATCTTTGACAGAGAAGGATGCAAAATCTTGAATATGCAGAATGGAGACATTGTTCTAACTGGTCAAAGACATGGTAACATATATGAAGCCAGCTTAAGTGATACATCTAAAGGAATTGTTAGATGTCTCTACAACAAAGCAACAAGTGATGAAAGCTGGAATTGGCACAAGAAGCTCTCACATCTTAATTTCAAGAAGCTTAATCAACTTGTTAAGCACAATCTGGTGAGAGGCCTACCTCAGGCAAATTATGTGCAAGATGGACTTTGTGATGCATGTCAGCTTGGAAAGAAAAGAAGAACCACTTTCAAGAGCAAGACTAAAAATTCAATTACTGAACCATTTCACATGCTACATCTTGATTTGTTTGGTCCAGTAAACATTATGTCTATCAGCAAGAAAAGATATGCTCTAGTGATAGTGGATGATTTCATAAGGTTTACATGGGTGTTCTTTCTACACAAGAAGGATGAAGCTCCTCAGCAAATCATTGAACTTGTAAAGAATATTCAGAATAACTCTGAGTACAAAGTCAAAGTACTTAGGAGTGACAATGGTGCAGAATTCAAGAATTCTACAATGGAGGGGTTTTGTGAAGACAAAGGAATTACTCAACAGTTTTCTGCACCTGGTACACCTCAGCAGAATGGTGTAGTGGAAAGAAAGAACAGGACTCTCATAGAGGCAGCAAGAACCATGCTTGTAGATGCAAAACTTCCAACCTACTTTTGGGCAGAAGCTATTAACACTGCATGTTTCACTCAAAACTGTACCTTGGTAAATAGTCATGGAAAAACTCCCTATGAGATGATCAAAGGAAAGAAACCAAGTGTGAAATATTTTCACATCTTTGGATGCAAATGCTATGTCCTAAAAGTTCATCCAGAACAACTTGGAAAATTTGAAGCCAAATCGGATGAAGCAATTTTTCTAGGATATTCAGCATCTAAGGCCTTCAAAGTTTATAATCTCAGAACTCACATTGTTATGGAATCAATTCATGTTGCATTTGATGATAAGAAATTTGGAATTCTGCAAACTGATGAAAGCCATGACAAATTGGAATTTGAAAATCTGAAGAATTCTGAGATACTCTTCAGTGATAATGAAGGTTCTCCAGAAGGAATTTCTATTGCTTCTCAAAGGAATGCTACTGTTGAGGGGGAGCAAATAAATCAAAGAGAACACAATGATCATCAGGAGCAGACTAGCTATTCAGAGTCTACTCCATCAGGAATTGACTTTTCAGAGTCTACTCCATCAGAAACTGATCTTTCAGAGTCTACTGAGGAAAGATCAGTAACTAGCAGCAATATGGAATCTACTGATTCTATTGATCAAAGGAGAGTTTTTGAAGGTAGAGAGAATTCTTCTACAAGAGATACCACTAACTTAGGGGGAGAGACTAGCAGAGTCAATCTACCACCTGTTAGAAAATGGACAAAGGATCATACTGAAGATTTGATTATTGGTGATCCAAATAGTGGTGTTCGAACTAGAAGATCAATTCAAAATGAATGCTTGTATAGTTGCTTTCTCTCAAAGAATGAACCTAAGAAGGTTGAAGAAGCCTTACAGGATCCTGATTGGGTAATTGCAATGCAGGAGGAGTTAAATGAGTTTGAGAGAAACAAAGTCTGGAAACTGGTACCAAGACCTAAAGATAGATCTATTGTTGGTGCAAGATGGGTTTTCAGAAACAAGCTAGATGAATCTGGTATGATTGTAAGAAACAAAGCTAGACTGGTGGCCAAGGGTTATTCTCAGGAAGAAGGCATTGATTATGATGAGACCTTTGCACCTGTAGCAAGATTGGAAGCAATCAGAATGTTTCTTGCATTTGCAGCTCATTCAAAATTCAAGGTATACCAGATGGATGTAAAGAGTGCTTTTCTAAATGGCAAACTTGATGAGGAAGTGTATGTGGAACAGCCACCTGGATTTGTTGATCCAAAATTTCCAAATCATGTCTACAAACTTGACAAGGCACTCTATGGACTAAAGCAGGCACCAAGAGCATGGTATGAGACTTTGTCTAAATTTCTTCTTGAAAATGGCTTCACAAGAGGTACAATTGACAAAACTCTATTCTTTAGAAAGATAAAAGGTGAATTACTTTTAGTTCAAGTTTATGTTGATGATATTATTTTTGGTTCTACTAATGAAAAGTTGTGTGCTAAGTTTAGCAAGCTTATGCAGTCTAAGTATCAGATGAGCATGATGGGTGAATTAAATTATTTCTTAGGCTTGCAGGTCAAACAGACTGAGACTGGTATTTTCATTAATCAGTCAAAGTATATCAAAGATCTTTTAAGAAGGTTTGACTTTCAAGACTGTGCAGTTGCAAAAACACCCATGGCAACAACCACTAAACTAGACTCAGATCCTAAGGGAAAGAGTGTGGATAATACTAGTTATAGAGGCATGATAGGCTCATTGTTATATCTAACTGCAAGTAGGCCAGATATAATGTTTTCTACATGTTTATGTGCTAGATTCCAAAGTGATCCTAAAGAATCTCATTTAATTGTTGTGAAGAGAATTTTTAGATATCTCAAAGGAACTCCAAATCTTGGTTTGTGGTACCCTAGAGAATCTGATTTCTTTCTAATTGGCTATTCAGACTCTGATTATGCAGGGTGTAAGATAGACAGGAAAAGCACTACAGGTACATGTCAATTTTTGGGAAACAGATTGATTTCTTGGGCAAGCAAGAATCAACAATCTGTCTCAACCTCAACTGCAGAAGCTGAGTACATAGCAGCAGGCAGTTGTTGTGCACAGCTCCTTTGGATAAGAAATCAGTTGATGGATTATGGTATGACACTTAGTAATATTCCTATGTTTTGTGATAATACTAGTGCTATTAAAATTGCAAAAAATCCAGTTCAACATTCAAGGACTAAGCATATTGATGTCAGATATTCTAACTAAACCACTTGATGAGACTACATTCAGTAGATTAGTAAGTGAGTTAGGAATGTTAAATTTTTAGATCTTTAACATCTGCAATAGTAGCAAGGTATGTTGTTTTTAGCTTATAGACTTGATATTCTTGTCAGGATCTATATTTTATTGTTAAAAGCTTTAGCTATAACACTTTGCCTTGATAAATTTCAGTATGATAGACTTGTTAATAATCATCAGGATTAGATTTGTTATCAGGATGCTGACGTCATCAGTATTGTGTCAGTATCAGGATTGTGAAAATTGTTTCAGATCCTGACGTTTACTTTGTGTAGTAATCTAATTCTGTGATGTGTTAAGTCTATGCCAGCAAGTTTTAATATTTGCATACTGATAATTTATACATCATTCAATAATCAAAAGACAAGTAGATAATAAGAAATTGTATTTTCATTAATTGAAAGCATTACATATATGGAAATGAAATACAACATCTTTTTGTCTAATTTCTACTGATAATTCTATACTTGTCTATTGATATGAATTCTGAGGTACAGGACAAGGAGCATCTCAAGAAATCCATTAGGGGATTGAATAACCTCGTCTACTCTTGGATTCCTTGTCTGGGCGACTTGAATGAGAGCAGCTAACTTAAATGTATAGCATTCCCATCAAGATCAACCTCAGACTCTCGGCCAAATTCTTCATCCTCAAGTTTTGAGGAGGTTAGGGGAAGATTGTATCCAACAGATGGATGTTCTATGAGAAACCTCTGGATATTATCGGAAACTAATTCATCCATGATTAGTTCGATGAGAAGAGTCGTCTTTTCAAAGAGATGATCAAGAAAAGGATGTTCATCGACTGTGAAAAATCTAAAGAATGGGTTTGAATGGAATTTTGGTTTGAGAAGCATTGTTGAGAAGAAAAGAAATTGAAAGGTTTATGGAGAAAGGCATAAGGCATCTGTTTCTTTTAAAGAAAGACGTGAGAAGCTGAACAGTCACTTGGAAGTTTTAATGAAGTCAGATGCTAATTATTGCGTATGACTGTATTTCTTGTTTTCAAGAAATGTTGAATATATCTAACCAATTGATTTTTGTTCAGATTAATTGTTTATTTCTTTTTCAGATAAAAGAAAAATGCCACGTAGAAACTCCATATTAAGTCTCTGGAATCAGGATGATATTGATCAGGATTTCAAGTGTGACCATCAGGATTTGAGAAGTATTATTATTTTTAAATCACATTGCTTTTTGCGATTATTTTGATGGAGGTCACAACAGGAAAAGGAAGCTGATCAGTATTGATTATTTATACCCTGATTTATTTCATGAAAATCAATTTTGGATTTTATTTTCCAAAAATCGTGGGTAACCGCACTTTTCAGGGACTGACACCTGTCAACTTACGTGTCAACGTGGGATAGTGGTCTGAAAGATTTGTGAAATATATTTGTTTTAAAACTCTAATCGTGTAATTGCTTTCTCTAATTTCACATTCTCTAAAGCAAAACACTCTCTAGTTTTCAAAATCACTAATCCATTTCAAGAATTTTTCAAGTTCTTTTCAGATCAAAAATGGCAGCTCAGAAAAGATTACCTAAGTCAGTAGCCTTCAAGTTTGGTGACTTTGATTTTATGACAAACAATCATGTAGCAGCTATCACCAACAAGGAAGGAGTGTCAACTGATTTTCATCCAATCATGGACTTTCTGGAGAATGGACCATTAAGTTATGCATTGACAGCATCTCCACAAATTAATCAAGCAGCTGTCACACAAGCTTGGGAGAATGCTGAGGTAATTGATTCTACTCAGAGTCAATCAGGTAAGATTGTTCTACATTTAGGACAAGCCTCATTTGATATTACTGAATCTGTTGTTAATTCAGTACTTCACTTACCTGTTAGTTTGATTTATGAGAATGTACCATCTGATGATAATGTGAGAACTATGTTGTCTGAATTAGGTTATAGTGAACCTCTAGACAACATGAGCCAGTTGAATAGGTCTTTTCTTAGAAAGGAATGGTCTTTCTTCTTTGATCAAATTGCTAAATGTTTTACTGGTAAATGTAGTTCTTTTCAGCAAATTACTTCTGTTACATCACATATTGCTTATAGTTTGCTTTATGACAGAGTAATTAACATTGGTCACATTATCTTAAGTCAAATGAGTATTAAACTTGGGTTAAGAGATCAAAGCAGGAAAATGGTTTATTATCATAGATTCATACAATTGTTTATTAACCATTTTATTCCTGATGTTGAAGCTAGATTTGGTAGGGAACATTGTGTTTCTTCTTATGAACAGCAAAAGAGAATTTTCTCTGACATTATAAAGAAGGACAATGAAAAGAATCTAGATGAAATACCTGCAATTCATTATCCACATCATTTTCAGGTAATTCTTAAAACTCATCTTCCTACTCTCTACAATTCTTCTTTCTTTTGTGGTGAAATGGCTCAGGAATCTCATTTGGAGGAGAACCCACCTGTGTCTACCCAAGTAGCCCAAAACATTATAGTCTCTGAAACAATTCAAGAACCAAATTTTGATCCACAGCCTATTGTTTCAAAGAAACCAACCTCTGGTGTTTCTCAAAAGACATCAGTTGTAATAACCCGGATTTTTCAAGAATGATTTTATTATTATTTTGATAATAATAATGTTTTTCCTAAAATGAGGAAGATTTTTTTTATTTTATTTATCAGTATTGTTATTTAATTATTTTGACTCAGTGGAATCGGGCCAGTCTTAAAATTTTTATTGACCGAGTAGATATCTCGAGTCGATAGTTTATTTGGGCCAAGGGTTTAATTTTCAAAGGGTGGAATTATTCAGTAAAGATTTTTGTTTTAAAATTACTGAATAATATTAAGAGTTTTAAAATCCTTAGAAAATGATTATTTATAATTATTTGGGGATTTACAAAAATTACTCGATTAATATATAAAATCGAGAATTTGAGATTTTATTAAAACACTGATGTTCATGGTATAAAAAAAAAGCCCTGTAAATTGTGAATTATAAATCACAATTATTATTTTATTAATTGTTTTGATAAATTATTATTGATTTGTAAAATGCCTATCAATTTGGAAAATTTAGATTTAATTCTATTTCTTTCTCCAAAAATTTTTAAAAGTATTCTAGTATTTAATTATGCTAGAAACTTTATTTTTACAAATTACATTTATTTACTCCAAATATTATTTCAAGCATGTAATAATTAGTTGTAAGTGTTTTAAAGGTTATTGGGCCAAGCCCATTAGGTTTATAACACTAACACAGCACATTTACATACATCGATACACACACAAAACACAGCCGCACAAAAAAAAATAGATCAGGGAGGGGAGAGGAGCAAATCGGAGAAAAAAAAAAGATTGGGGATGGATGATAAATAGATATATACATACGTGTGTGTGTGTGTATATGTAATTCGTGTGTGTGGGTGTAGTGTGGGCGTGGGGGCGATGCAACGCAGCGGGAAGAGGGAGACCACCGCGCGGTGGCAGGTGGCCGGCGGTGGTGGCGGCTCTCCGGCGGCGCGCGGAGAGGAGGCACAACGGGGTGAAGAGAGGGAGAGAGAGAGAGAGAGAGATGGTAGAGATTTTCTCCGGTGGCTTGACTTTCGGATCGGAACCGAAAGGTATAAATTTTATTTGATTAATTTATTTATTTTATTTTTCCGATGTAATTATTTAATTCCTCATTTTAGAATAATTATGTGAATTCTTGTAATTAAAGTAGATTTAAATCTTGATATTATTGTGGTAATTTAATTAGTTTAAAATTTCGAGATTATTGTTTAATTCCGTATTTAATCCGGAGAGCATAATTGTTGATTATAATTATTGAGTTTAATTATGAGTCCGATTAAATGTTCGAGTTAATAAATTGTTAATTGTTAAATTGTTATTTGCTAATTGGAATTGTGAGATATTGTTTAAGCTCCATGATTAATTCGGAGAGTTTAATGATTAATTTATAATTATTGGATTAATTGTGAGCCGGATGTATGCTCAGGCCTCATGGCTGTTAAATTGTAAATTATTAATTGTCGGATACTATATTCGGGTTAGTTGTCAAGTAATTGTTAAGTGCTAATTGCTAATTGTTAGTTTCCAATTGAAATTGTTAATTGCTAAGTTCTAAGTGCTAATTGTTATCGCCATATAATGTAGTCATAAGAGTTGGATAACTTGTAAATGTCTATGTGCTAGATGCTATAAATCGAGTCATAATATAGGTTGAAAGTATAAGTGCCAACTACGTGGTGTTGGCTTAAATGTGGATAAACTTAGTTTGCTTTCCTTAAATGTTGAGGTGCCGCATGTCTGGGCGGGTACTTTTCCTTATGTGCTAGTTGCCGCAAGTCTGGGCGGGTACTTTTCCTTATGTGCTAGTTGCCGTAAGTCTGGGCGGGTACTTTTCCTTATGTGCTAGTTGCCGCATGTCTGGGCGGGTACTTTTCTTACTTGTTTACTTTGCTGCAAGTTGAGGCAGCTTTATTTTTGCAAAAACAGGGTTGAATTGCATTTGAGGGGCTGTGCCCATAGTCCGATAAACGAATACCTCATGCCCAAATTTTCTGAAAATCCCCTGCAATCAAATTTATTTAATTTAGTTAAATACAATGGTCTAGAAGCATGAAATGGATATTAATTGTTATGTGAATATGTGCTCAGTGAACTATTTGAGGGTTAATTGTTATTTCGAGGGTTATGTGCTAATTTGCTGATTTGATGTGTCTCGAGGATTAATTATGTTTGAGGACTATCTATATACTAAGTTGATTAAGTGGTATGGTTGGAGGTGTTTAGCACCAGGAATTGTCCACTTTAAAAAGGGGACTTTTCCCTTTTCATTTTCTTTACTATAATATGTTATGTGCAATAAGTGGTATTAGAATAGTCAACTATAGGGAGGACACCTATAGTTTGACTTTATGTTATTTAGTGATAATCCCAAGTTGTGTCTACTCGATATACGAGGTAGGACTGACACGCACTCATAACTATTTCAGTACCATTAGGGCATAATCAAGTTGGAATGACGTGCATCAAAAAGGGAAGATCGAGGCGCCGTATAAAGAAAGGTAAGCTACCTCCAGGGAATTGCTTGGACGAAGTGCGAAAGGTTTATTCGCGGTTTCTGCTTTCTGCTAAGGACCAGAGGCAAGTTTATTTACACATACTCTATCGTTCAGAGTATACCTATTTTGAATTATATAAAATGTGCGGAAAAAGGTTTTCAATCCCTAATTGCGAGTTTTTAATCTTGTGCTCCTCCTTCCAAATCATTTTATTCTTGACTTTGCTAGCGATATTAAATTCTTCTCGTGCAATAATCAAAACCCATGACTTATAATACTGTCGATGGGCGGTGACATTCTTATGGTTCTACATCTCGATTATATGTTGTATATTTATAAACTTTTGTAATGTGGTAGAGGACTATATATTATGAGGTATATATAGATACATATACGTATATATGGAACTACGTGGTAAAGGCTCCAAGGGTAGAGCATGTATTGAGTTTTAGAACTTAGCCGCGTGTTGGGGCTATTTTGTATTGTATGTTTTCGAAAACCCGGGCAAAGCTTTTAAAAAGAATTTCGCAATAATTAACCTAAAGGCAACATCACCAATAAACCAGTGTTTATTTAATTAATAGATGCTCCTGAAAGCATTTTACTAATTAAATAAACCTCATTTGCCTAATTAAATTTATTTAATTAGATGAATATCATTTTCAAAACGCTTTCTTAAAATCACTTTGTCCCGGAGAAATAATAAAACAATTTAATGAAGTGATTCCATCTAGTATATTATTTATCGGAGATAGTTTATTTTCAATACGAATTAAAGATATTCCAATGGTTATAAACTGGTAACTTTCAGCTTAAAACAGCTAGATTGATATCGATATATGTTATTTGAATGGTTATTTAATTCGATGAATATTAATTATAATATTCATTCAGAAACAAAAAAAAAGGGAAAGAGAAGAAGGAATTTTCATGCTGATTAATTATTTCTTATTGACCGAGAGTCAGTATTAGTTATTTGATAAAGTGGCTAAAGTTTGGAGACTGCTGGAGAGATTGTGTCTTGATTTTGATTAGAAACATTCCAAGAGTTGTAATTGGGTGTTTTGAGGATATTAAATATTCCAGTATTAATAGTAAATATTATTTGAATATTACTTAATAAATGAATATTAATTTGAGTATTCTTTTAAAAAGGGATTATTGAATATTTATTATTTGTTACATAGTAGTCAAATATTTATTAAATACTCTAAGTGTTTTGAAGGTTATAAAACACTATTTAAAGGTTGTCTAAGGACTTTCATAGTCATTTAAAATATTATATTTTGAATCTATCTAGGTAAGTTACTTTTCAAGAACTTATATATATATATATATGGAATTACCCTGTTGTGGTTACAAGCTTTATGCGTACCATTTTCCATGTGTGATCACAAAACCCTGTGTCGGGATTGATATCGGTACAAGTGTATATCTATAATTGAACTCTTTTGAACTCAAAACATTTTCGAAGACCCCCGGTCAGGTTTTACTCTCTTGCTCGTTTTTCAAGAAATTATCGGTCGACTGAAGTCGAACTTCAACTACTCAAGTTTTATATCAAAATGATTTTGACAAGAAAAGAAAAAGGGGACTCTGGCAGGTGTGGGAATCGTTGACGAACGATTCCTGGGATGTGTAAGCGGCCGTGAGCCAGGCGGCCCATCAATTATTATTCCGGCCCAGGTGTTGCCGAAGGATGATTACGGATGTAGTTTTCATCGAGGGTGATTACGGATGTAGTTTTCACCCGGGGATAGTTACGGATGTAGTTTCTATCCTTCTACCGGTAGAGAAGACCCGCGGATTATTGGACTTGGATGTGGCGACTGATCATCGTCAATCCTTGTCAGGTTTTTATGTTTTCTTTAAGTCCCATCCTCCACTTTGGAAAAATACTCAAACACTGCTTCTTAGGCCTAAGTGCCAAGTAGCCGATAGTGTTGTTTTCAATTTTGAAAGATGATGAATTCATGCAGTATCTAGAACTGCAAGATTATTCTAACAATAATGGCACGTGTTGGTGCACTTTTGCAATTATTCAAAAGATGAAAGATGGTTCATCGGTTATTGATGTTAAGTCCCAAATGTTTTGCTTCAAGAGCTTTGACTCTCTTCCTATCAGTTATTTCTGAGTTTAACTTATCAAGTGGTTAACGAACTTATATCCTGTACAGAATCTTGAACTGTAAGGTGTTTTGATGATAATGATATACTCATGTGTATATACTTACAAACTTGAGGAGTATTAAAAAGGGAACTTTATAATGGTTTTGTTTATGAAGGGTGGTAATAACTATCTTAGCAGCATATTGAACTGCATATTTTGAAAAGCTCCCTAAGAGGTTATCAATACTATGAGGTATGGTATGTGGATAAGGTATGAGGATTACTATTGTTGACATGAACTTACTTTATTTATCTGATGTTACTCGAAATGTCATATATCCCCTACTGAGGTTTCATTGTTGTAAATATTTCGAAATTGATATTAAGTATCGTTATATTTTGAAAACTCCATGTGTATATTGATATATATTGTTGTGCTCTATTAATACTTGCCGGGCAATTCTTTCGCTCATACTTGCTTATTTTAAATATTAACCTTTCAGAGGAAGGTAGATGATTGAGGCTTATCTGCATGGCTCAGAAGAAGCAGGCAGTACGCCCTTATGAAGATGATATGATCCAGAAAAGTTATAGCTGGAATAAGTTATATGTAAGTACATTGATGTGTAATATATATTACTTTGTGCTGAGTAGTACTAGTTGCTGGTGTACTTCCCAACGAAGCTATACTAGTAGTATAAGATTTTTAAGACATAGTGCGATGTAATAGAATGGATGTAATAAAGATGGAAAGAATGTAGTTCTTGTTTCTAGCCCTATGACCTAAAAGATGCTTGGTGGTTGGGGTCGCAGAGTTATATTTCAGTTTTAATGATTACAGATGGTTTAATGTTGTTAAACAGGTAATTTGATGTTAAGGATTTCCGCGTGACGACCAAATCCCTGACCCCGGATTTGGGGCGTTACAGAAATGGTATCAGAGCTTAGGTTATAATAAACTAGAAACGAGAGTGAGTAGGAGTGTGTATAGTTATGTGAGAACGTCAGAACTCATATAGAGTTCTTGTTGGACTATTGGATATAGTGCCAATGATTAAGTTGAGATTGGAATGTATAATGAGGAATATGTTGAGATGGACCTCACCTTGGGTAGTTGTGGATGTCAGCTAAAGGATCCTCAGAGACAAGTATTGGTTGGCAGGGGCATAGATCGCCCGAGGTATGAAATTAAGATGATTTTAGGGGATTCATGGAAACAATTATGTATCCTCCGAACTATAGGGAATTTCAATATGATGATGAAGGATAGAAAGTTGGCATCTGGTATTATGACATTGATGTGCTGAGATTGTACTCGTACTGTTAAAATTCCGAAAGGGAAGTGAAACAAGATCTCTATGAAAGATTATTAGTCAAAGTTGCGGGCGTTTAAATCCTCTCGAGCTTAATAGAGTTTGAGGTAATATTACAAATGAAGTGGTGGATAGACACCGATTGTTTCAATTGATTGTAGAGATAAATGGCAAAGTTGAGGTTTGTCAATAAAGACGAGATATATTTTAAGAACCAAGACGGATTGAGGAAGTCAGAGAAAGACTTAAATAGGAAGGCTGTTGTGCCAAAACTGCTAAGCTTAAGTAGCACACGGGATTGACGCAAGAAAAGAAATGTTTGGTATAAAGACGGTGATAATAGTAACTAGATTTAAGTACGTATTTTCTAACGATGTTCCGGAGTACCGCCTAGTCGAAATGTGGAATTCGTCGTTGCTAGGGGCGACACCGGTATCGAAGTCTTCTCAAAGAATAGAACGCTTGCGTGAGATGCTTGCGCCGAGTCGAATAGAACTCCTTAATATCATAAAATGCCGATGGTTGAATCTTTAGCGACTATTACGAGTCGACAATGACGTCGGTTATCGAGCACCTTAGGGTGTGCGTGGAAAAGAAAGCGCTACAATCGAATAATTATCCGTTAGAGGAGCCGACATGAAAGGCATCCGTGGAGACCTTGGCATTACCCTCCCCAATTATGAATCATCTTGATTACTTCCCCAGTCTGAATTATTTGATATCTCCCCATTTGTAACTTATGTTTATTATCTCCCCAATGTGAATTATTTGATACATCCCCGTGCATAAATTATTTGGATTACCTCCCTAATCTATGACCTATCTTGACATCTCTCCAAGGGAGAATTTTGATAAAGAATATACTCCCTCTTCGAAGTTGTTCTTCAATACTCGTGTTAAACCATATTTAATTTCAATTTTGCTAGAAGCTGTCATTATACCTACTTTCAGATTTATGAGGCCCTATCGATTGATGATATTTAAATTCCCACTTTTCTTCAAATATTGGATAATCCTATGGTGCTATAGCACCACTTGCTTGTTGTATACCAGTATCTTTCTGGTTATCCTTTTCTTTGGAAATCTCACCTTGGAATCTGGTCAATTTTGACCCAAGGTATCCCTTTTTATGAATTAATTATCAAAAGATGATTATCATTAACTTGATTCTGAATTTCTTTCATACGAAACAACTTCCACTGAGACGAACAACCCTATCCTTATAGGGGCCACAAGGACTATCTGTCTGCGTGATAGGAGTCTGACGGGACGCCGTCACTTGTGAGTTGTGAAATACAAGAAGGCTAACTACCTTTAGTAATGTCTTAACTGAGACACGCAACGTGAATTCTTTTGATCATATTGATCTCTCGGTAATTCCCTTATCTCAAATAAAGTTGACTTTAACACTCATAACCTTATGATCACCAGTGTGTGACAATTGCCTTGATATGGCAGCTATCTTTTTAAAGCTCCATGATTCTTGTTATCTCTAATGAATTTCAAAGGGGATGCCAACTAGGTCGGCCAAGTCATAAATTCGCTGATAGAAATTAGATTCGAATGGAATCGCCTATGACAAGAGCGGATCCCCAAGACGAATAGAATACCAGTGACTTATCAGTGGTATTAGTTTAGTCTCTCTCTCAAGGATGTTATGTTAATGGAAATCAGTGAACTCTCTCTCAAGGATAGTATGATAATGGAAAGTGGTCAAGATATATACGTGAAAAGGAATAACGATGGGTTGTAAGACTCCAGTGATAACGGTGTTAGATAGATACCTATAGTTGAATGGAGATATTGGAGAAGTTGTTTACGAATGGACACTATCTCCGGTTTTGCAGAACAAGTGTTGATGATAAAAGAGTTAAGGAATCCGAGTGGTGGCCTTAGCTGATTCCGTGGAGTGGCCTTAGCTGATTCCGTGGACGGAATCCTTTAAGGAGGGTAGACTGTAATAACCCGGATTTTTCAAGAATGATTTTATTATTATTTTGATAATAATAATGTTTTTCCTAAAATGAGGAGGATTTTTTTTTTATTTTATTTATTAGTATTGTTATTTAATTATTTTGACTCAGTGGAATCGGGCCAGTCTTAAAATTTTTATTGACCGAGTAGATATCTCGAGTCGATAGTTTATTTGGGCCAAGGGTTTAATTTTCAAAGGGTGGAATTATTCAGTAAAGATTTTTGTTTTAAAATTACTGAATAATATTAAGAGTTTTAAAATCCTTAGAAAAAGATTATTTATAATTATTTGGGGATTTACAAAAATTACTCGATTAATATATAAAATCGAGAATTTGAGATTTTATTAAAACACTGATGTTCGTGGTATAAAAAAAAGCCCTGTAAATTGTGAATTATAAATCACAATTATTATTTTATTAATTGTTTTGATAAATTATTATTGATTTGTAAAATGCCTATCAATTTGGAAAATTTAGATTTAATTCTATTTCTTTCTCCAAAAAATTTTAAAAGTATTCTAGTATTTAATTATGCTAGAAACTTTATTTTTACAAATTACATTTATTTACTCCAAATATTATTTCAAGCATGTAATAATTAGTTGTAAGTGTTTTAAAGGTTATTGGGCCAAGCCCATTAGGTTTATAACACTAACACAGCACATTTACATACATCGATACACACACAAAACACAGCCGCACAAAAAAAAAATAGATCGGGGAGGGGAGAGGAGCAAATCGGAGAAAAAAAAATTGGGGATTGAAAGGCAGAGTGTGTAAACTTGTAACACTATAACTAATGTAACTCAATTAAAGGAAAAGATACTTAACCAGAAGACAATCAAGAACAAGAAGTCACAAGGAATCAACACTAAATGAAGACAAGGTAATTGATACAGTTGAACATGTTAACTATGATCAAGCCAAGAAGAAATCATTGAGAGAAGTTCAAGTCAAAGTTGTTCATGCCTCAGTGATTTGAGAAATCGAGAATCAAGATCATAACTATCAGTATCAACAAGACCAATTGATTTCAAGTGAACAAGAAGGAAAGCAAACTTTGGAAAGCCACGTTACTAAGTGAATATGGTAATTTATTCAAGAAGCAGAAACACTATCAAGACTAGTCACTTATAAACCAGACCAGTGCATCAAGTGTCAGGACATTGATAGCAAGTTTATGTCAGTAATAAAGACCCATGTTCAAGAGCTTGGTGAAGAATAAAGAAGACATGAAGATATCACAAGTTCAAGATGTGCATTGAAGTTTCAAGTTGAAGACCAGAATATTTTCTAAGTACTAAATGTTCTGGATGACCAAGTAGAATATTTCTCAAGTAGAAGTTCTACTTAGAAATTCGAGATGGCTAAGTAGAAATTCTCAAGTAGAAGTTCTACTTAGAGTGCAGCTTCAACATGACACATGGCATCTTCTGATTGGCAGATTTCCAAGCTTTCAAGATAAGGCAAGATTTATGTGGACATCATTGGGCCACGTATATCTTAGTCTTTGAAGACTACAGGACATAGATTACATGTAGTATAAATAGAAGTACTTGTGTAATGTTTTTTTTTGGGGAAGAGAGCAATAGTTGACAAAAACACAAGAAAAAGA
Organism: Kitagawia praeruptora; assembly: GCA_037693485.1. Classification (NCBI taxonomy): domain Eukaryota; kingdom Viridiplantae; phylum Streptophyta; class Magnoliopsida; order Apiales; family Apiaceae; genus Kitagawia; species Kitagawia praeruptora. The sequence goes on from CM075351.1 coordinate 66,505,472, forward strand.
GAGAGAGTGCATTCACAGAGCTTAGTATCATTCACTTCTCTCTGAACTTCTGTTATACTTTGTAATGAATGTTGTAGCAACCATTTCAAGTTATATATAAGAAATATATTCCTTGAATCTGCGTGTTCATTTATTGCATCGTATTTATTGCTTCTCATATTCGAAAAGTTGTATTCACCCCCCCTCTACAACACATTTGGACCTAACAAGGATGGATGATACATAGATATATACATACGTGTGTGTGTGTGTGTATATGTAATTCGTGTGTGTGGGTTAGTGTGGGCGTGGGGGCGATGCAACGCAGCGGGAAGAGGGAGACCACCGCGCGGTGGCAGGTGGCCGGCGGTGGTGGCGGCTCTCCGGCGGCGCGCGGAGAGGAGGCACAGCGGGGTGAAGAGAGAGAGAGAGAGAGAGATGGTAGAGATTTTCTCCGGTGGCTTGACTTTCGGATCGGAACCGAAAGGTATAAATTTTATTTGATTAATTTATTTATTTTATTTTTCCGATGTAATTATTTAATTCTTCATTTTAGAATAATTATGTGAATTCTTGTAATTAAAGTAGATTTAAATCTTGATATTATTGTGGTAATTTAATTAGTTTAAAATTTCGAGATTATTGTTTAATTCCGTATTTAATCCGGAGAGCATAATTGTTGATTATAATTATTGAGTTTAATTATGAGTCCGATTAAATGTTCGAGTTAATAAATTGTTAATTGTTAAATTGTTATTTGCTAATTGGAATTGTGAGATATTGTTTAAGCTCCATGATTAATTCGGAGAGTTTAATGATTAATTTATAATTATTGGATTAATTGTGAGCCGGATGTATGCTCAGGCCTTATGGCTGTTAAATTGTTAATTATTAATTGTCGGATAATATATTCGGGTTAGTTGTCAAGTAATTGTTAAGTGCTAATTGCTAATTGTTAGTTTCCAATTGAAATTGTTAATTGCTAAGTGCTAAGTGCTAATTGTTATCGCCATATAATGTAGTCATAAGAGTTGGATAACTTGTAAATGTCTATGTGCTAGATGCTATAAATCGAGTCATAATATAGGTTGAAAGTATAAGTGCCAACTACGTGGTGTTGGCTTAAATGTGGATAAACTTAGTTTACTTTCCTTAAATGTTGAGGTGGCGCATGTCTGGGCGGGTACTTTTCCTTATGTGCTAGTTGCCGCAAGTCTGGGCGGGTACTTTTCCTTATGTGCTAGTTGCCGCAAGTCTGGGCGGGTACTTTTCCTTATGTGCTAGTTGCCGCATGTCTGGGCGGGTACTTTTCTTACTTGTTTACTTTGCTGCAAGTTGAGGCAGCTTTATTTTTCCAAAAACAGGGTTGAATTGCATTTGAGGGGCTGTGCCCATAGTCCGATAAACGAATACCTCATGCCCAAATTTTCTGAAAATCCCCTGCAATCAAATTTATTTAATTTAGTTAAATACAATGGTCTAGAAGCATGAAATGGATATTAATTGTTATGTGAATATGTGCTCAGTGAACTATTTCGAGGGTTATGTGCTAATTTGCTGATTTGATGTGTCTCGGGGATTAATTATGTTTGAGGACTATCTATATACTAAGTTGATTAAGTGGTATGGTTTAAGGTGTTTAGCACCAGGAATTGTCCACTTTAAAAAGGGGACTTTTCCCTTTTCATTTTCTTTACTATAATATGTTATGTGCAATAAGTGGTATTAGAATAGTCAACTATAGGGAGGACACCTATAGTTTGACTTTATGTTATTTAGTGATAATCCCAAGTTGTGTCTACTCGATATACGAGGTAGGACTGATGTAACACCCCCGGATCCGGGGTCCGGGATCCGGTCGTTACGGTCTTATTTTCCATAATTAATACTTTACTTGAGTCCACCATAAATAATTCACCTGCTGTGACCCCCCAATAATAACCACTCACACACACACAGTTATAGTCCCAGAGATGAAATTGAAATAAGTCTTGCATTACTGGTTACGAATAAAAGTTATTACAAGCCAAAATGATAACATCATAAGTTTAAAAGTTTAGCCGTTGATTAATCATTATTGATACATATAAGTAAACTAGAAATCAAGGCTGCTGAGCTATGCTACCTCAGCAATGGCAGCGATGATATCAACGGGTAGCCCTGCGGGGCGGGTAACCTGCTTGCGCCGAGTGCGCCTGACGCGGGCCATGTGACCTAGCTGTTGTTGTGACATAATAAATAAGCAAGGGTGAGCAACAGCCCACCAACAATATATAACTGTGCAGTAATATATAAGACAGTTCAAAGATATGTTTGAAATCATATGCCATGCATTAGAGAAAATATTGCCAGTTTAATATAAAGGATGAAGTTACAAGGTAACTCAATAGGTGTATATTTTGTGGAAGCATATGCTATGCCAAAATAAGCAAGATAGCATCATTTTCATAAAAATAGGAACTTGCAGAATGATATTGCAATTCCCGTTTGAAATACTTTTCAACTCTGCCAACTATGATGATGTTGCAGAAAATTTCCAACATTGAGTGATGAACTAATACGGGAGCATTGCCGCGCCAGATGCCCTGACGTTTACGGGGATCAGCCGTATGTCATGCATCTCATCAGTCGTTCTCTACATGTAGAAGGTAGCTCCGACGGATTTACTTGACTACCACCCTCTGGAACCCCTAAGCCAACGGTTGGGCTATTGCTGGACCGGCGCTACTCGGCCACTTACGCGTCTCCTAGTTCATTTCACATCCATAACTTTGAAACGTAAAGTTCGTCCCCCTTTCCCCAAGTATAATACTTGTTGATAAAACTCCACAAGGTAGTCATATCTAAATGGAAAGGAAAATTTACCAATATTTCCCAAGCTGCTGCTTGTTAATGGATAATGACTTGTTCCAACATTCTTACCCCTCGAATAATGAGTGGGTACACGTAATACCATGAATAACAGCAACCAAGTTGCGAGTGAACGAATAATTTATGACCGGGCAGTCACAAGATAAATAACATTCCTCAAGTAAGGTTCCCTTACAATAGAATCGAAGGGAGAATGGAATCACTGAGAACCTTCCTTGATAATATAATAATAATAATAATAGGACTCTGAAATAATTTATATAATATTCGAGGGTTGATGATACTATGTGAATGAAACCAAGTATCTTTGAAACGAGTTAGAAGAATTAAATAAATATTCCAAGAATATTTATTAAGTCATAGATATTGAAAAAGGGTTGCTCGGAATAATCTTTGAATAAATATTCAGAATAATATTCATTGAACAAATAATGAATATTCAAATTAATAACAATGTTTATTGATGGAGTAACCGTCAGATGGACATTGGAGATAATATTTATTGAATCAATAGAGAATATTCAACTCAAGAAAGATACATATTGATGAAATAATTATCGACTTAATATTTGGGACAATATTCATTGAATAAATAATGAATATTCAACTTAATAATATTTATCGAAGAAATGATTATCGAACGAATATTTGAAATTATGTTCAATAATTGAATCGAATTTAAATAAAGGTCGAAGATAATATTCCTTATCTCAAGGGAATATTCAAAGTAATATTTATTGAAAAACTGGAGTTTGAATCAATGTTCAACTGATATTTATAAAATAAATAGAGATTGAATGAATATTCGAATTAATATCCATTTAAATAAACAAGGCTTGAATGAATATTAAGATAATATTCATTAAATAAATAAACTCGAATGAATATTCAAAATAATATTTATCGAGTAAATAAGAATGAATATTCTCTAATTAAATAACTTAACTGAGAGTTCGAAATAATATTCGAATATTTAATCGACTCTAGATGAATATTAAATATATAATATTACTCGAATAAATAAACATCTGATGGATAATCCGAATAATATTTATCAAATAATCTCAAGGGAATATTCCAATAATATTCGCCAAATAAATGGAAAATATTTACTTAGTTATTTTCCTCTGAAAATAATATCAATATATCAAGGAATAACGACTCCCGGTCTATAGTCAAAGAATGAGATTCAGATGCCCTTCGCTTAAGGGTCTTAGTAATTTCCGGCTTATAATTGATATAATAACTGTCTAACTTATAAGCCAACAATAATACAGGGAACAAGCATTTTCAAAATAATTCGAGAACAGGCATGCATGCTATGGCATATGTATACTGAAAACACATACATATATATATATATTCACAACAACAGCCTTTAAAAAGAAAGGTTCGAAAACTTGCCTGGAAATCGAGTACGAGTAGGGGTAGTAGTAGCGTGTCCCGGGTCAGCCTGATGATCTATAATTAGCCAAGGCATTCGGGATTAATCACTAAACACCTTTCAAAAGGTTACGTATAAACTTAACTTAAATCGAAACACGTTTTCAAGTCGTTTCGTTATACCCCTTTAATTCACTCTTACTATTGCTTTTATTACCCGATACTTGTTCGTTACTAAAGCATGACATTACACTTACATATGGTAAGTATTTAAATCGTATAAGTTTTAAAGTCGAAAGATTAGACCTCGATATTTATCGATCGTTTTCTAAGTGGTTTACCGAAGTTATAACCAAGTATACCTCTTAGGGGTACTTTCGTACTTAACCATGATTCGAACATTTTTATAAAATCGGAAAACGATCCTTTTGACATGCGGTCGTCTCCCACACCTTCCTTTTTATCTCTATTATTTAATTACCACGATTCGCCACTGATTAAACAACATTAAAGGGAATCAATTTCAATTACGAACTTTTGATTACGGTTCCGAACCACTTTTACGAATTTAATCATAACTCCTAAACCGTAAGTCCGTTTCATGCGATCTTTATATCAAAACGAAGCTCATAACATAATCTAGCTAATCATGGCAAAAGTCGAAGCTAATCAGTGAGTTATAGCTTCTGTCAAATTCGTGTCCTTAATGTTAACGAAATTTTGGCATTACGACGGCTATAAATCGAATATTTCTAAATTCCAAACCTTCCAATAATCAAGGTATCCATCCCAAACAACATATACATGATATATCACCATGAACTGAGGCCAAGCAATGCCTTTCCGTTCATCTAAACTATTTTTAACATTTATCAAATCTAAATCACAATCATGCTTATAATCATGCTAATATCACATCTTATACTAAACCCATCAAGAGCATGCAAAATCTCAAGGTAAAGCCTAGGGTTTCAAGTTGTTATACCTTCCTTGGAGTATGATCTAGCCTCACTATGCTTGGTATGATCCTTAGAAGTGCTTAAGCTTGCTAAATCAACCATGAAAAACAAGAAAAAACAAGATTAGTTCATAGAATCACTATTCACCCTCCTCTTAAATCATTTTTTTGAAAATGGAAAAAGAAGAGATTGAAGCTAGGATTTTGAGGAGATTAGTTTTATGAAATATAGGACTCACCATAAAAGTTTCAAGATCAATCAATGGTTGGAAGTTGGATTTTGGTTTTTGAATTAGCCTAAAGGCCGAATATAATGAAAAGGGAGAGATGGGTGTTCTTGGCTTGGTTGCTTCTTGAATAATTCATAAAGTGAAATGTTTATGATAATATCTCATCTTAAGGCTACTTTATTAAAGTAGTGTGGTGTTGGATGAGGATTTACCATGACAAGTGTTGATCATTGGTTGATTCAAGGCTTAACCAAGTAGTTAGCTTGCTAAGTACTAGTTGATCTCTAAGGGTTCTAGTTAGTCTTGTAACTAGAATGGTTACTAGATATTTTCTAGTAGCTTGCTCAAGACTCTTGTTCCCTCTGCTTGTTTCTTTGTCCGTTTATTGCTTAATTCGTTGATCGTTCGAGGGAATAACTCATTCGTTTCTAGTTAGGGTTTTACCGAAAACCTTCTTAATATTTATAATACTATTCCTCATCTTTCTTAATACTTCTCGGATTTAAATTCCTTAATTCCCTTTTATAAATCCTTAAGTATTGCAGTGTCCAGGGAAATCTCGGAGAAAATAAAAGTGCTCTTTTTCTGAATCCGACAGCTTTTACATACACTTACTTTCTTCCTGGATCACTAATACGAACTCAGAAATCCGTTCCGAATATCGGGTATAACATTATTATAATAATATTCCAAATTCCACCAAAATCACTATTCATCACTTATTTTTATTTAATTCTAATAATTGGGAAAATGAACCTGGTTCACTCTCGAGTGCTTCTTAACCTTTTTACGGAACCGCTGGACTTATAATAGATATTGATCTGGATGACACAAGAATAATCTTACTTGAAGTAATATACTTATATCCTTAAGAGATAGATCATTCTTATCTATGCCGTCAACCAAAAGTATTCTGTATGACATATAAATAATTGAATTCAAATCCATTCCATTCATTTAATAGATCTTCGTTACATCGCAGTCATAACCACTATTCATTCCCACATTATTACATAATAAAAAGTTTTAATTCTAGCAAAAAAAATCCGGGTTCTTACAACTGACACGCACTCATAACTATTTCAGTACCATTAGGGCATAATCAAGTTGGAATGACGTGCATCAAAAAGGGAAGATCGAGGCGCCGTATAAAGAAAGGTAAGCTACCTCCAGGGAATTGCTTGGACGAAGTGCGAAAGATTTATTCGCGGTTTCTGCTTTCTGCTAAGGACCAGAGGCAAGTTTATTTACACATACTCTATCGTTCAGAGTATACCTATTTTGAATTATATAAAATGTGCGGAAAAAGGTTTTCAATCCCTAATTGCGAGTTTTTAATCTTGTGCTCCTCCTTCCAAATCATTTTATTCTTGACTTTGCTAGCGATATTAAATTCTTCTCATGCAATAATCAAAACCCATGACTTATAATACTGTCGATGGGCGGTGACATTCTTATGGTTCTACATCTCGATTATATGTTGTATATTTATAAACTTTTGTAATGTGGTAGAGGACTATATATTATGAGGTATATATAGATACATATACGTATATATGGAACTACGTGGTAAAGGCTCCAAGGGTAGAGCATGTATTGAGTTTTAGAACTTAGCCGCGTGTTGGGGCTATTTTGTATTGTATATTTTCGAAAACCCGGGCAAAGCATTTAAAAAGAATTTCGTAGTAATTAACCTAAAGGCAACATCACCAATAAACCAGTGTTTATTTAATTAATAGATGCTCCTGAAAGCATTTACTAATTAAATAAACCTCATTTGCCTAATTAAATTTATTTAATTAGATGAATATCATTTTCAAAACGCTTTCTTAAAATCACTTTGTCCCGGAGAAATAATAAAACAATTTAATGAAGTGATTCTATCTAGTATATTATTTATCGGAGATAGTTTATTTTCAATACGAATTAAAGATATTCCAATGGTTATAAACTGGTAACTTTCAGCTTAAAACAGCTAGATTGATATCGATATATATTATTTGAATGGTTATTTAATTCGATGAATATTAATTATAATATTCATTAAGAAACAAAAAAAAAAGGGAAAGAGAAGAAGGAATTTTCATGCTGATTAATTATTTCTTATTGACCGAGAGTCAGTATTAGTTATTTGATAAAGTGGCTAAAGTTTGGAGACTGCTGAAGAGATTGTGTCTTGATTTTGATTAGAAACATTCCAAGAGTTGTAATTGGGTGTTTTGAGGATATTAAATATTCCAGTATTAATAGTAAATATTATTTGAATATTACTTAATAAATGAATATTAATTTGAGTATTCTTTTAAAAAGGGATTATTGAATATTTATTATTTGTTACATAGTAGTCAAATATTTATTAAATACTCTAAGTGTTTTGAAGGTTATAAAACACTATTTAAAGGTTGTCTAAGGACTTTCATAGTCATTTAAAATATTATATTTTGAATCTATCTAGGTAAGTTACTTTTCAAGAACTTATATATATATATGGAATTACCCTGTTGTGGTTACAAGCTTTATGCGTACCATTTTCCATGTGTGATCACAAAACCCTGTGTCGGGATTGATATCGGTACAAGTGTATATCTATACTTGAACTCTTTTGAACTCAAAACATTTTCGAAGACCCCCGGTCAGGTTTTACTCTCTTGCTCGTTTTTCAAGAAATTATCGGTCGACTGAAGTCAAACTTCAACTACTCAAGTTTTATATCAAAATGATTTTGACAAGAAAAGAAAAAGGGGACTCTGGCAGGTGTGGGAATCGTTGACGAACGATTCCCGGGATGTGTAAGCGGCCGTGAGCCAGGCGGCCCATCAATTATTATTCCGGCCCAGGTGTTGCCGAAGGATGATTACGGATGTAGTTTTCATCGAGGGTGATTACGGATGTAGTTTTCACCCGGGGATAGTTACGGATGTAGTTTCTATCCTTCTACCGGTAGAGAAGACCCGCGGATTATTGGACTTGGATGTGGCGACTGATCATCGTCAATCCTTGTCAGGTTTTTATGTTTTCTTTAAGTCCCATCCTCTACTTTGGAAAAATATTCAAACACTGCTTCTTAGGCCTAAGTGCCAAGTAGCCGATAGTGTTGTTTTCAATTTTGAAAGATGATGAATTCATGCAGTATCTAGAACTGCAAGATTATTCTAACAATAATGGCACGTGTTGGTGCACTTTTGCAATTATTCAAAAGATGAAAGATGGTTCATCGGTTATTGATGTTAAGTCCCAAATGTTTTGCTTCAAGAGCTTTGACTCTCTTCCTATCAGTTATTTCTGAGTTTAACTTATCAAGTGGTTAACGAACTTATATCCTGTACAGAATCTTGAACTGTAATGTGTTTTGATGATAATGATATACTCATGTGTATATACTTACAAACTTGAGGAGTATTAAAAAGGGAACTTTATAATGGTTTGGTTTATGAAGGGTGGTAATAACTATCTTAGCAGCATATTGAACTACATATTTTGAAAAGCTCCCTAAGAGGTTATCAATACTATGAGGTATGGTATGTGGATAAGGTATGAGGATTACTATTGTTGACATGAACTTACTTTATTTATCTGATGTTACTCGAAATGTCATATATCCCCTACTGAGGTTTCATTGTTGTAAATATTTCGAAATTGATATTAAGTATCGTTATATTTTGAAAACTCCATGTGTATATTGATATATATTGTTGTGCTCTATTAATACTTGCTGGGCAATTCTTTCGCTCATACTTGCTTGTTTTAAATATTAACCTTTCAGAGGAAGGTAGATGATTGAGGCTTATCTGCATGGCTCAGAAGAAGCAGGCAGTACGCCCTTATGAAGATGATATGATCCAGAAAAGTTATAGCTGGAATAAGTTATATGTAAGTACATTGATGTGTAATATATATTACTTTGTGCTGAGTAGTACTAGTTGCTGGTGTACTTCCCAACGAAGCTATACTAGTAGTATAAGATTTTTAAGACATAGTGCGATGTAATAGAATGGATGTAATAAAGATGTAAAGAATGTAGTTCTTGTTTCTAGCCCTGTGACCTAAAAGATGCTTGGTGGTTGGGGTCGCAGAGTTATATTTCAGTTTTAATGATTACAGATGGTTTAATGTTATTAAACAGGTAATTTGATGTTAAGGATTTCCGCGTGACGCCCAAATCCCTGACCCCGGATTTGGGGCGTTACATCAGTTGTAAGGAAGAGAAGATTTGTTGTGTCAAGTAGTAGTAATTCTAGTGAAGATGATGATGATTTAACTCTTGCTGAGAGAGCAGAATTGAAGGCTGCAATTCAACTTTCTCTGTTAGCACAAAGAGATGAAAAACCTAGCCACAGCCAGGCTGCAGTCTCCCAAAAGGCTGTAGTTCTTAAAAAGGGAAAACAGTTACTGGATACTGTCTCTCAAAAGACTGTGTCTATTGAACAAAGATCTCATCCCAAGATCACTTCTGTGTCTACACCTCTTGAGTCTTCTCAGGATAAATCTTTTGCTCACTATACCAGGAGAACAAGGAGAAAGATTCAATTGTCACCTACACACACAGAGTCTAGTCCAACTAACATTATGCAGGTTTCTACACATCAAGCTACATCTATGTCAGTATCTGACAAGAGAGATCTGGATATTGATTCTTCATGGGAAACTACATTATCATACAGACTGGCTATGGGACTAATTTCTCTCAAAGTGAAGTTGTCAAGGCCTGTTCTAGATTTTTTGGTTGAAAGAGTACGAAAACTTTTATTTCCAGAAGAATATGGACTTCTACATCAAAGACTTGACTTATTGAAGATGAATTTTTATCAAACTGTCAGAAGACAATTGTTCAAGAAATTTGGACTCTCGAAACATGTTGCACTTCAATCACTTCATGCATATTTATTTGACAAGGATGTCATTATTGAAGATGCTTCAGCTCAAGGTGAACAACTGGAGGAAGTAGATAGAGGAATGCAGTCAACAGAAGATACTATTGCACTAGTGGTGAATAGTAGGAAAGATCAGATCACAGTCACTGCAACACAAGAACCATCTAGTCAGAGGAAGGATGACTCAGGAGCTGTGATAGCTGATGTTGAAAGGTCTTGTGTGATGACTGAAATTGCAAGTGAGAAACCTTATGATATGGGAAGAATAACTTTGACTGGTTTTCTTGAAGATCAAACAAATATTATTCAGTCAGAGTCTATCCACCTTGAGGGTGAGTCTCAGCAAACAACACTTAAAGACGGTGACATACTAACTAGGGTGTCTAATGCAGTATTACTGAAGACATCAGAGTCTAGTAAAGAACCTGAAAGTGGTATACTGGAGCCTGTAGTCTCTGGAAGGAAAGAAGATGATTGTAAGGGTTCAGAGATTATAGCAGCTCACTCCTTGGAGAAAACCTCAAGCCCCTTGCCAAATGTGGAACCCTCTCTCCATGTGAGTTCAGGTATAAAAACTCCTTCTAAACTCTATTTTTCTGTAGGTCATGAGAGCACTTATCCAAATTTGAGTGATACACTTGAAAAGATGGACTTAGATCCACAAACTGAGAGGCTGGCTCCTGACCAGGCAAAAGGAGAGGTAGAAAGAGTGTTGACTTTAGATAGTCAAAGTGAGAATGAGGGTATGGATGATCAACTCCATAGTGAGGGAGAGAAAATTAGGAAACCATTGTTTGATTTCTGGGATCAGGTTTTTCCTGAATCTTGGTCTAATAATCTTGGTATGGATGCTAGTACTTATTCATTCATCAAAATGTATCAGAAGAATGACCTAGCACATCACAATTCAAAGCCAAAAGTTAAAGCTCAGAAGCAAAAAGAGAGGCTTGCAGGAATCATTAACAGAAGAGGTGCCAGGATAAAGCAATCTCTTGATACATATGTACCAGATGCAGTTCTTAATGATCATAGTGTTCCTTTGTATGTACTTCCAATATCAGCTAGAATTGAGACATCTACGGTCTCTGATCACTCTAAGGAGGAGTCAGGATTTGAAGATGTTAGTACACAGAATACTGGTGAAGGAGATGATGATCATGTTTCAGCTCCAGATCAGAAAGATGAAGATGTTGATACTTCTAATCAGGTTTTATTACTTGAATATCATACAACTCAAGCAACTTCTTCTACAAGACTTGAAGATACATTTCTTTCTGATTCTGATTCTGAAGATACTAGAAGCACTTCCAACATTGAAGTTCATTCTGATGTTTTGAAAGATATTCAGAATTCTCAAATTGCTATGCAAACAAGACTTCAATCACTTGAAGATAACCAAGTCACAATTATGGAAAATCAAGCAGTTCTGATGAATATCATTTGTTCTGTTTCTGAATCTCTTGGAATTAATGTTGCTAATGTCAAAAAGGGGAAGATAAAGACAATTCAAAGACAACAACAACAACACAAGACTGGGGGAGATAAAGAGCAGACAAAGGGAAGTAAAAAGAAGAACTAGGAGTGACAGTGGTGAATCTCAGCTAGGAAGTGGTAAAGGAAGAGCAGCATTAATAGTTAAAATTCTTTCTTCTAAGTACTAGATAAACGTCTACATCTGGGAAGGAGGTACTTAACTTCATAATTCTACATTCATAAATTCTATTCTGGTTGTATTGTTATATGTTTTGACATCCACAACTTAGATTTATGCTTCAGATTTTAAAGCATAAATAGGGGGAGATTGTTAGGAATAATTCATAAGTTGTGATGTTAAGAATAGAATTTACACATTATACTTCTTGTAATCCTGATCTTATAAAGGATTTAGCACTATATATAGGATTTATGTGTAAGACAGTTATCTGTACAGTTTAGTCAGGAATGAACAGTGTATCGGAGACTACATGTCAGGAACAAAGAGCAAATCCTGATGACGGTCTAATACTGATGATGATCAGATACTGATGCAAGATGAAATCCTGATATCAGTCTTGTTACTGATGATGTCATTATGGATACTACAGAAACTGGCAAGTGCTATAAAACAGGATCGTTGTTTGAAGAACAAGCAAGAAGATATTATGAAGGAAAGAGTTTTCTATTGAAGGAAACTATCGAATAGAAGGCAGAACATTGTCATGTATAGATTATATCTTTCTGTTATTAGTTGATAGGTAGCATTATAAATACTCTCTCTATATCATTGTAAAAAGAGTCGAACAAGCGTGTGTTGTGAGTTCGTGTGCGTAGCTCTGTATAAGGTTTGTATTCGAGAGTTCGAAACAAACAGAGAGAGAGATTTGTATTGTCAGCAGCTGCTAAAGGTATTGTACACCTTTGGTAGAGTTTGTATTTGATCTAATTAATACAAACAGAGTTTGATTCATTCGTTTATTCTTGTTCATATAATCAAGCAAAAATTAGACACGATTATATAACTTGTATTCAACCCCCCCTTCTACAAGTTATTCGAGTTAACATTGAAGATGATGCCAGATCACCTGAAGAAAAAGTTTTAGTAGAAGACCTCAAGAAGGCACACATCGATGCTCTCAAAAGAGGGGGAAAAATCTGAACAACTGGAGACTGCTAAAATCAAGTTAAGTTAATCTCTGATCGCTCATCAAATAGGAGCAATTGATTTGCAGTTAGTTCATCTGTTTCATGTTCTAGATTTTTCTTACATTTATCATATATGGTAATTTAACTATTCTGATCTATGTTAGTTAAGTTGTTAGCATGTTTAATTGTAAATTTGTTGTTATTGTCCATAAAAACAAATTGGGGGAGATTGTTGGGATTTATGGGTGATAGCATAGAGACAACTTAACTATATTTCCCTGTACTTAGTTTTTACTAAGTTGAACATATAACATACTGTCACAGCCAGAGTATGTTCTTGTAATCAAATAATTGTTGTCATGTAATAATTGTATGTCTTGGGAGAAGTTCATACATTTGTTCAAGCCTCAATGAATACATTCAGAAGACAACAGGAATAAAAGTTACTGTCACACTCTTGATAGTAAGGTTACAAGAAGACAAATGTTGCAAAGTCACGACAAAGCTATATCTGACAACAACATTGGCTGAAGCATGGGACAGTAACATTCTCACACTTGACAGCAAGTCTGGAGTTCCGACAGCAACATTGGCGGGACCTCATACTGTCAACTACTGAATATTCCTTTGACAGCAGACTTGGTGATTAAGGTTACTATCACACTGAATTATTTGATTTGGGTACTTTTCTCAATCAAAGCCCGTGACAAGTTATATGTTCAAGAAATAGATTTGCTGCAACACTCTATCGTTTATAGCAGACCTGCAAAGACTATGACAAAAGCTTGAGAGATTCACAAGACAAGGCTGGTCAATTCAAGAAGTATGATATCCACATCTACTAGAATTGTATTAGCTAGAAATAGAAAGAATCTAGGTTGCTTTACATATAAGGTAAACACTGTCTGTATAGCAATTTAGGAAAGTCACATGGATGTGCAAATTGTAATGAGTTGCCACTTGAAAATGACAACAGCTCAATACCCCATGTGATAGAGACAACAGAGTATCTTAGTTTACTTAGATACATATCTCTAATTCTTTCATAGAGAGAACACAACAACAAAGCAACTTGTATCTCTCAAGACAATGAAGCTGGAGAAACATTTTTTCTAGGTTGTAGCAACACTTCGCACAAGATAAATAAAACATTTATTTTGTGAGAAATCTTGTTTCACTTTTGTTTGCATACATCAACTGATAACTTATAATCTTTATTATTGTTGTTGTTTTAAAGATTGAATTTTATCAGTATTGCCTTCAACCCCCCCCCCCCTTCTGCAATACTCCGGGACCAACAAAAGTCAATCTACAAACTTGAAGATTATCTACATTGAAAGAAGTCCAGGCATTTGTTCAAGCCTCAATGTAGTTCTCAGCAAGAAAGTGGATTCATTTACAGTGACAGAGGTTTCTACAGTGACAGTGGAAGAAATATAGTGTACAGGTACATGAGTGTAAAACAAGGGTTTAGAGAAGAGAAAAGAACCAGAGCTTAGAGTCAAGAATTAAAGAACATTGATTTCAGTTAGTCGTTCATGAACCAGACCGTGCATGGAGCGTCAACATAAAATCAGTGGTAATTCTTTATCATTTTCAGTGGTTCAAAGAGCCGAATGAATTAGCTAGTGATTTCAATTAATTCTCCTTTAATTGATATAAATCATTTTAGTTGATGTAATTAATATATTAATTCTGAAAGAATTTATTTATTTATTAAATTAAATATTGTATTAATTAAATCTAAATTAGTTAATTAATCATTAAATAATTAAACTTCTAAAATGATTTAAATGAGGATTCATCAAGGCTAGATATTCTAAGTCATTCCAGCAGAATTTCTATTCCAAGTCATGGTGAGCTATTTATATTGGCTAAGTCTTGGAGGAGGTTTAAGTCATACCGATCAGCTGTTAGTCATGGTGAAGCCACATGACATTCTAAGTCATACTGAACAAAGACAAGAGCTTATATGACTCTCAAGTCATACCGAAGTTTAATGCAAGTCTGGCTGCTATATTTAGGTCATACCGACCAAAGCTACATGACCAAGAGGTCATACCGAATTGTGTCCATATGACTTCAGAGTCATACCGAACTAAATGAAGACAGTTGAAAAGTCAAGTCCAGTTTGTGTATAAAAGAGATAGAAGACTGAAGATACATATACGAAATATCTTATCTAAAAACACAAACCAGCAGCCCTTTCTCTCTGATATTAAAGACAAATTGCAGAGCTTTAAATTTTCACAGTAATTCAAGTTCAAACCCTTTGTAATATTTGATCCCCTAGAACTTGTTTATTGATCACTCTTGTACTACTAGCGAATTAATTTTCCTTGTTCTTATCTCGATTTTTATTAACTAAATTAGAAAAGTTCATGTCAAATTTTCTAATTCATTTTTATTAACTTGATAACACTCTGTACAGTATTTGTAACAATCCTCAAGTTTAATATATCGTCATATTTAACTTGAACTTTGTTTCATTTTATTTCACATTAATTTGTCTAAACCAAGTTTAAATCATTTGGACAAATTTCGATAAAAAGTATAAATTGTATTCACCCCCCCTTCTACAGTCTTACAGGACCTAACAAGAATCCCTAAGAAGACTGTTTTAATAGGTTCGCAAGTGTCAAGAGCAGAGTAAATTCTCGGATTGTCCTCTTCCATTAGTGATTGCATGATCTTCACGACCCATGAGAACCTGATTCCTCTAGGTTTCCTTCCTTCCGCTTCTGGTATAAGTTAATTTTATCATAATGCTTGTTCTTTGACTTTGTCTTTGATAGTGTTAGTGCCATAGAGACAATGTTATTGTACGTCTAGGAAAGATCATTTTGTTATTTAATGATTATGTTCCATCGATTATTCTATGTTGATTTATTATGACTTTATTTACTGCGAAATAAATATTAGAGTAATAAATGTTCTTGAAATATGTAACACGTATTCTATATCTTTAAGTACGTGATTTAAAAATGAGATTATAGGACCTAATTTTTGATTATTTCACATGCAAAGTTTTGAAGAGCGTCTCTCTTTCAACAATCTAGTGATAGAGTATATATTTATATGTATTTTATATGATTTTATTCTCATCTTATTGAATTTTATAAATAATTTGATATTATTAATTAGAATTTAATGTTTTATGACAGGAAATAAAGAATTCCCAAACTTGGAAGAAATTGAACTTATTTGGACTTAAATTACAAGGAAATTCGGATTTATTGGACTACATGTGCATACATCACTGTTTGGGCCATAACTTGAGTTTCAGACATCATAATTAGGCGATCTTACAGTCCTTGCGAAGTTAACGAAATTATCTACAACTCAGAGATGGTCCAATATCAATATTCCAACTAGAGCATCCCAGAAATAGGCCTGGAAGTCAAATTATGAATTTTATATTCAGAATCCAATTTATTTTTGGAAATTACTTGTATTTTCTTGGAAAGCATTAAAAACTCTTTTACATTAGGTTTTTAGATATTGTAGAGACATAAGATGTTAGATAATCATAACACTGTAATATATAGAATAGGATAGCCGTACTTTGGAGAGAAAAGGGAAAGAAACACCTTGAGAGGGAGATTGGAAGAAGGAGTGAAGAGATTCATCCTGATTTCGAAAAGCCTTTAAAGTTGTATTCTTCGTACTTTAATTCTTTAAACTCATGGTTTGCGTTTTTAATTCATATTTTCTTTATCTTATCATGAGTAGCTAATCCCTTTTATTAAGAGTTGGATAGTATTCGTTGGCTTATTGGGTTTGTTTGATTGTATTGTGATTTTCTTGTAATTGTTAATCTGTTATTGAGCGCTGTATACAATTAGAAGAGTCGCGAACTTTTAGTTGCATCTCTAGGAATTATAACGAATCGGGAGAGGAGTTGTAATTCTAGTACATGATATGATAGACACAATTTAAGTATTAGATCGGGAGATTGATATGCGAATTGTGAAACTGATAATCCTTGATTCTTAATAGTATATAGTTGTACCTTGATTGACCATGGGAGTGGCGATTGAGGGATGATTATAGGCACTATAATTTACCTTGTGAGAGGATTTTATAAACATTAGAAGGATTGTTTTTAGCAAAACAAGAGACACAATTTAGACATTCATGATAGCAAATTGAAGAACCCTAATTCTTGGATTGTTTTCTCTCATACTTATTATATAGTTTTTATTTGTTTATTAGATTAATTAGTAGATAATCACACACCCACAAATTATTCTCCACACTTCTGAATTGTAAGAAACAAAAGACTTGAGATTGACATTGATATCAATCCTTACCTGTGAATGAATCTCTAAAAATATATGTCAGGACTCAAATTATGCATCGGTCACACCAACCTTCGGTATGCCAAGAACAAGCTTCAGTAGCTCCTGCAAAGAGAAGAATGCGAGGGAATTACCCCCCGATTCACCTCCGATGTGAGAATCAGTAAACTGTAGTGGAAACGTAAACGTAAAGCTAATGTAAACCAATGTGTTTCAGAGTGTGTGATTGTGTTTATCACCTGACAATTGAGTCTATTTATATTGTGTCCAGGAGTATATCGTTGTTGATTCTCTTGATTCTCAGTTATGGAGGGCAATAAATGTTTAAGGCATTACACTGACAACGGTCGACTGTTTCATTAGCGACATCGGCTGGGCTGATCGGATGGGCTTAATAGATCCAAAGATAATGATCCCAAAGGCTTTATTGGATTGGGCCCCAAATACTTATAATATTGGGCCCCCTAACATGTCCCCGGGCTTCGGTCGGTTTGGAAATGAGACCGAAGTCTATCTTATCCGAAGAGCTTAGTCGATCGGTATCTTTTCCTTGCAGGCACGTCTTTTGAGGCGACAGTCGTATTCAATTTATATCCCTTTTATTTAAACGGCGCTCCACGTGTCATCATCTGGGACAGGGATATTGAACCGTCGATACATCGTAGCCATTCATTTCTGTATATATATTTATGTCCTTGTATCTCGTTTACTCTATTTGCCTTCTAGATTATTTTTGTGCGAGACCTCGGAGCAATCAACGGACTTTCAACTTTCATCGTCGACCATTCTCTTCAATAAGTAAGTCCATTTTTTTACCGTATTTCCTTACATATGTTTTTCTTTTAAAAGTACTTTCTGATAATGCACTTAGTTTTCACAATGTGTTGAGTCTCTTCGAGTATCCGACTTATCTTTCTGGATTCTGAGTATAAGAACTTCTTTCACCGTAGGCCCCCCTTTTCTTGGTCTTTTTCAATTCGTCATTGGTCTATTCATACTCGGGGATTTCCTTTCGGCTGTAGTTTTTTATTTGCTTTTATCTTTTTGTCCCCGAGTATCGGACTAACGACTCACCTTTCTTTTTCCAGATTCGATGGCAAACCCTGAAACAGGCCCTTTGGGTCATGCAGTGGGTCATGTTCCTGCTTTGCTTTTTGAGGATGGCACTGTATACGCTACTGCCAATCAATCGTCTATTTTGAAACAAGAAGACTTGGACACCTTTAGGGTTAGATTCGACTTTCCCGAAGGTTATCGTTGTTTTCTTCCTGATTCTACCGATCGTATATATGACACTCCGGGCATATCAGTCAATGATCAACCCGAAGAGATAGCCACCGGTATATCAGAGACTGCTTTCGTTTGTGGGCTCCGATTTCCTTTGTTGCCCCTCATAAAGGTTCTTCTGAGGGACATGGGTATAGCGATCGGTCAGCTAGACCCAAATAGCTTCATTCATATGAACGTTTTTCAGTACCGATGCCTGCAGCACGAGGTGCCTCCTTTGTCAGTTCTTTTTTGGCACCATTACGATTTTCGAAAGAATACCAAGTCTCCGGGTTTTTATAACATTACCCGAAGAGTGGGTCGTACCGATTGGGCTGCTACTAACTCCAGCAATAAGAAGACGCACGACCATTGGTGCTATGTCACTGGTCCTGGTCTTCATAGATTTTCGGAGTGGAAGGAAGTCGAGACTGATAGGGTCACGCTTAAAGCCCTTTCCGATGAAGAGAAGCTTCTTTACCGAAAGCTTAATAACCCTCTAGTTCCTGATAACAAAATCCCCTTGTCTTCTACTAGAGATGGGGCTTGGCTGAAGAACATGATGGGTAATTTTAGTTTTATTTTACTTCTTCGCCTTATATTTCTTAATAGGTGACCTCTTTTCACTGTTTTTCTTTCAGTGTCTGCAGCGGCTGATATGAGAAGGCGAGCGGCCGAAAGGAAGGCCTTGTTAGCTGGTGGCCCTGGGAGCACCTCTCAAGGGCATGTTGCTTCGAATCCTCAAGAGGTGGAGGCTGCTTTGTCGGTGCAAGAGAGTACGCCAATGCAGACCGAAGGAGTAGAGATCCCTGCCATTAACACTGTTGCTGTGATCCCTTCGGATTCTCCCATATTAGATGGAGGCAAGTCTGAGAAGAAGAGGAGAACCGATGATTCAATTCCGGTTTTGAAGACTTATCGACCTTCTTGGGGGGTAGTGGACATTGATTCCTTCGGTGCTCCTGCTCCGAAGCCTGCTAAGGAGCTATGCCAGGACTTGTGCAGTTCTTTTATTCTTCCAGCCGATCGTTCGGTTTATGATGCAACTCCTACTGTGGAAGCTTGCGAGAACATGCTGGGGCACCTTAGTTTGGTAAGTTCCCTTTATAAATATTTTTCCTTTTGTTTATCCATTTCGGTTCTGATGCCTTTTGTGGTGTGTTTTCAGGCCGTTCCTTGGGCCGCGGCTGTGACCGAAAAGGTCAAAGATCAGGCTGCCATCATTCGGGGATTCCACGCAGAGATTGGTTCTCTAAAGGATAAGGTTGATCCTTTGGAAAGTCAGGTAAAGAAGCTTGAGGATCTCCTAGCTGAGTCTCAGCGAAAAGAAGGCCTTCTTCAGCAAGAGTAAGCCGATCTTATCCTTCGGAATGACACCTTGATTGGGGAGAAGCAAAAGCTAACCGAAGACAAGGAGGTCGATCGGTTGGAGCTACGCCACCTGAAGAAGGAACTGAAGAAGGCGAAGAAGACCATCTCCCGATCCGAAGACAGGGGTTTTGCAGTGGGATATGATGATGCTGTCATGGCTGCTCACAAGGCAGGTCTTGACTATAAGCAAATCCTTTTCAACCCCGAAGATGATCCAGTCCTTCATCCGGAGATCCCTGATGTGCCTCTGATTGTTTCCTCCGATCCCGATTCAGAATGATGTAATTTAAACTTTGTGTATTGAACTTATGCCTTCGAGCTTGTGATGTGACTATGCATTCAGGCTTTTATTGCTGAATTTCCATTTTTTTGTTTCCATAATCAATATGTTCTTTAAATAACTTATTTTTTCAAGTCATTTTCCCCTTGCTAATAAATCATACCTGAAATAATATGTATGCATTTCTTGATGATTCAAAATATACTCGAAAATCACTTACTTGGAGAAATTTTCAGAAATTCAATGTTTCGGGCGAAGTCTCTTCGGGATTTTTCACCCTTGTAATTTTATGTTTCGGTCGAAGTCTTTTCGGGCTCAAGTCTCCGGACATTGGAAGCATTAAGTCTCTTCGGGCTTTTATTGCCTCGTGTTGCCCCCGAGTCGCAGTTCGGCCGAAGGATTCTTCTTTCGGTTTTGGGCGAATCCTGCCTCCCGAAGACCTTTTGGGCGAACTGGAACTTAGTTACTTGTACCATAGCAAATATCTCTTCTCATATAAACATCCTTTTTCTTTTTCTTTTTCTTTTTTTTGAATGCGAAGACTCTTAGTATTTCCCCCCCACTTAATGGCAGTTTGACCGCTCCTTTCTTGGGAAGACACGTGCCTTTATCCTAGGCAGAGGTTAATCAAGCGGCACTTCATCAGGGCCGTGAATTTCTTTTATAAATATATATGTTGTCAATCACGTATTACTCCATCTTTTATCTCGCTCAAAATTTCTCCATTTTTTCTCTGATTTCTGTTCATCTCTTGTTTCTTCAAACTCATCTTGCGAATAATCAGTAAGTATGTTCCGGTGTTTGTTTCTTTCATATTGATATATAATTCTTTTGACTAACACCTTTTCCCTTTTGCTCCAGTGTCGAGTCGATCAGAAATGAGGAGGAGAGCGGCAGAGAGACGTGCTAAGAACATGCCAACTGCTAGTTCCTCTGTTTTTCCTTCCTCCCCGAAGGATGTTCCTCCAGGCATCTCGGAGAAGAAAAGTCGTGTTGAGGAGACGGATGTTAATAAAAACTCTCATCGGCACTCGTGGGCGGTGATGGAGTCAGATTCCTTTGGGGCCCCTGCTTCGGCGGCTTCAAAGAAGATTGCCGGGGATCTATGCCAGTCCTTCATTCTTCCGAAGGACCGTTCTCTTTACGACGCGGCTGATACAATCGAGGCCACTGCCAACCTTTTGGGGCATCTTTTTCTGGTAAGGAGTGTTTTTTCACCGAATTTGTTTTTGTCTTATACATGGTTTTTAATTCACCCTTTTTTTCCCAGGCTACCCCTTGGGCCGCTTCTGTGTCCGAAAAGGTGAAGGATCATGATCTCCTGCTTTATCACCAAGGGAAGCAGATTCCTTCGCTGGAGAAGGAAGTCAAGGAGCTGAAGTCCAAGATCTCTTCTGTTCGGGCCGAGAATGCTGAACTGCTCCGGGAGAATGATTCCTTATGGCAGCATAATGACAAGATGATGGTCGATACAGAGGAACTGCTCGACTGGATGGCGAACCGAAAGGTCGAGCTGAGCCAACTAGGGGAACCGGAGAGTGCAGTTCCTTGACTTATTGTATTTTTTTTCTTTCACCTTTTTCAGGCTAATTTGTAATTTTAAATTAATGAAATCAAGGCCTTCGGGCGCTTTTGTTTCATATTGTTTATTGGGCAAAAATTCGGATTTAAGTTACTTTTTTTTTTCCTATGCATGTGTAATTTTTGAATTTTTAAGTAACTTGTATTTCCTTTTGCTTAAACAATTTTTTTAAATTTTTGGCCATCCTCTTAGAGGTTTTCTGGCTGGGTGTTGCTATACTCAAAGCTTTCTTTACTTCGAGTAATTTTCGAAAATTCAATGTTTCGGGCGAAGTCTCTTCGGACATTGCCTCGTGTTGCCCCCGAGTCGCAGTTTGGCCAAAGGATTCTTCTTTCGGTTTTGGGCGAATCCTGCCTCCCGAAGACCTTTTGGGCAAACTGGGACTTGTGTTTCGGGTTTTTTTCTTTTTTTTTGTTCCCAACCGAGCAATGCTTCGGCCATTCGGGTTAGATAATCAATAGAAATATAAATGGGCCAAACAAAATCAAGCCTTTATTGATAATCGAAATTGAATTTTTCTTTCAAAAGCTTATTGATAATATTTGCGTAATCGGGAAGCATGCCATGTGTTTTTGATCGGACTTCCATCTAGTTCAGCTAGTTTGTAAGTCCATGGTCGAACGACTTGGATGATCACATAGGGCCCTTCCCAGTTTGGCTGAAGCTTCCCTTGCTTGTTTGGCATAGAAGTTGCTAATTCCCGAAGAACTAAATCACCGACTTTAAAAGACCTTTTCTTTACTCCTGAGTCATAGTATTGAGCAGTTTGCTGTTGAAACTTGACATTTCTTAGGTGTGCCACTTCTCTGGCCTCTTCCAACAAGTCCACATTAGCTCGGAGGCCCAACTCATTTGCTTCGAGGTTGAATACTTCGCTTCGGTATGATTCCAGACCGACTTCTACTGGGACCATTGCATCGGTGCCATATGCCAGACTGAAAGGAGTTTCTCCGGTCGAAGATCTTGGTGTGGTGCGATAAGCCCACAGCACATACGGTAACTCCTCAGCCCATAACCCTTTGGCTTCACCGAGCCTCTTTTTTATCCCATCAAAGATGATTCTGTGATGGAAGACAAAGGGCGTGCTTCTACCCACTTGGTGGACTCAAATTATGCCTCGGTCACACCAACCTTCGGTATGCCAAGAACAAGCTTCAGTATCTCCTGCAAAGAGAAGAATGCGAGGGATTTACCCCCCGATTCACCTCCGGTGTGAGAATCAGTAAACTGTTGTGGAAACGTAAACGTAAAGCCAATGTAAACCAATGTGTTTCAGAGTGTGTGATTGTGTTTATCACCTGACAATTGAGTATATTTATATTGTGTCCAGGAGTATACCGTTGTTGATTCTCTTGATTCTCAGTTATGGAGGACAATAAATGTTTAAGGCGTTACACTGACAACGATCGACTGTTTCATTAGCGACATCGGCTGGGCTGATCGGATGGGCTTAATAGATCCAAAGATAATGAGGACAAAGGCTTTATTGGATTGGAGCCCAAATATTTATAATATTGGGCCCCCTAACAATATATATCAACAAATTGGCACCGCTGCCAGAAGTTTCAGGTGAGGTTTTCTTCTCTCCGTTCTTTCAGATAGCAATCTCTTCTTTTAGCTACGTAACCTCTAGCTATTAAAGTCTTCATGTGCTTAAATTTCAGAATTATTGGCAATCCTTTAATTTGTGCTGGAATTTCTGAAACAATTGTTCTAATGTCTATACAAAAGCCTTTGTCCTTACTGCCAGATGATAAGAAGCATTATACCATTTAATTTCTTTTGTTCGTGGTCATTTATAAGTTCCTCCCCATAAACTTGAAGTCTTTATTACTTTCCCAGATAAAACTGAATGTGGGACAAAGGATCACAACTACATAGCTATTGCAAGAGTCCAATTCTTCTACACCATTTTAGGTGTGCCACTCCATGTGCCACCTTAGGTGGTTGTTTTTGATTGGCTCATCTCTCATTAATATAAATGGGACCCCCCTACATTCACACCAACCAACGGTATTTCTTTGATAAGGGCGCAAAGGGTCCCTGGTACGGTGGCGATAAGGGTACAAATACAATCAACGGTATTTCTTTGATGTCCATTGTCAGTCCTTTGTCCTTTGGAAAATTAAACAAATTTCTAGGAACATTCTTATTCTTATAGTCCCTTCCTCGCAATCCAAGAAATACTTTAAAATGTTGAAAGAACAACACAAGCTTGCAGTACAATCCAGAAAGTACTTGTAAAATATTTTAAGCTTATATTTATATTAGTTATGCTCACTATGCAATCTGCACTCACATTGGTCCTATTTAAACGTTATACATTTGTAACTTCGCACAAATCTATCTATTATATATATAATACACCAACAGGGGATTTCCCTGAGCAAATTTATTCATAAGCTCGGACCCTCCGAACCTCACTCCAAACCTAACTCTAAATATTTGTAAAAATATTGTTATTCAAGGGGTTCGAACCCATGACCTTGCATAACTAATGCAACAACATAACCAGTTGAGCTATGTGAGCATTTGAGCTTATATTAAAAATCATTATCTACATACATAAACACATATATACATACATACATAATTATTAATTATACTACACATACATAAATAAATATACATGTATACGTACATACACACATACATACATATATACATACATACATACATACACTACATACATAATTATTAATTATACATACATAAACATAAATAATTATACATGCATATGTACATACACACATACATACATACATACATCCATCCATACATACATAATTATTAATTATACATGCATAAGTACTATATACATACATACATACATACATACATACATACATACGTACATACATACGTACATACATACATTTATGTTGTATAATCTATTAATATTTCATTATTTGTAATATATTAATTGTTGTATAATTAATATGCATATTTATATATACAAACACATGTACAAACATAAATACATACATATATAAATTTATGTGGATATATATATAATAATATGCTATAATATTATATACATACATGCATACATACAATATAACATACATACATACATACATACATACATACATACATACATACATGCATGCATGCATGCATGCATACATACATACATACATTTATATTGTATAATCTATTAATATTTCATTATTTGTAATCTATTAATTATTGTATAATTAATATGCATGTTTATACATACATATACATGTACAAACATAAATACATACATATATAAATTTTTGTGGATATATAACAATGTACTATATATTATATACATACACATACTACATATTTTTGTTTATATGTATTAATTTGTAGATAAATCTCAATTGGCTTAACTCGGATAATGTATAATTATTAATTAGAATGTATATTTGTAGATAATTATTAATTATACATGCATACGTACGTACATACATACATACATAACTATTAATTATACATGCATACGTACATGCATACATACATATATACATATATACATACATACATTCATACATACATAGTTACATACATACATGCATACATACATATATACATATATACATACATACATACATACATACATACATACATATATGCATGCATAGTTATGTTGTATGTATATATGCATACATACATATATACATACAACATAACTATTAATTATACATGCATACGTACATGCATACATACATACATACATACATATAATATGTACATACATTTATGTTGTATAATCTATTAATATTTCATTATTTGTAATCTATTAATTGTTGTATAATTAATATGCATATTTATACATACATACACATGTACAAACATAAATACATACATATATAAATTTATGTGCATATATAATAATCTACTATAATATTATATACATATATACATACATACTATATAGCATACATACATACATACATACATTTATGTTGTATAATCTATTAATATTTCATTGTTTTTAATATATTAATTACTGCATAATTATACATACATAAACTTGTACAAACATAAATACATATATAAATTTATGTGGATATGTTATAATGTACTATAATATTCACTAACATATACCATATCTTATTAATCATTTTAGATCTACTTTAATTATTTACGAATTAAATATTACAAAAAATATCCCAATACAAAAAAAAACTTCATGCCTATGTAAGTATAATACAAACTTGTATTAACATTAACTATCGTAAAACTCATCAATCACATCTTTAATACGTAAACGAATAAAACAATATAACAAATATATATATATATATATATATAATAGAGCAAATGGGGGGTTCCATGAGCAAATTTATTCATATAAAAAGTCATATTTACCTCTACTAATTATATCTATGTTATATTTCCGAGGGCTATTTAGGTATTGCAACACTAACATATTTATTACATATATAATAATAATTGATATGAACTAATATGCATTTATTATTATGTAATTAATACTTGAATGTATCTCTGTATCCATCCATGTTAACTCTATATATTTATATTTCGAAGTACGGTTTTGATCTTAACATTGACCAATTTATTACATATCGTTCAAGTTTATTTTAACAAAACAAAATATAGCGTAAAATATAAAATAGATTTAATTTAACCAGAATTATAATTTGCATGTCACGATCGGGTATTGCATAAATTCTATTTACTCAGAACAATTGCTACAAAGATATTAACAATCGAAGATATCAACAAATCAATCCTACGTGATTACGAATAATTCATAAATTTATAATTTAGAGCATGTCCGTGCCTTGCACGGGCTACAAATATAGTTTGATTCATAACACAAAATGAGGCGCGCCAAAAAACATGGGGTTCTTTTGTTTCCGGCCCAATTTGCTACAAACACTCACTGGGTTTATGTACTTAAGCGGAGGACTGGTAAAGCTTCTGACAGGGCCGCCGAATCTAGCTAGCTATACATGTGAACACCCAAAACTAAATAAGAATTTAAAAGCATTTTTCTCGTAACTTAGAGGGTGTTTGGCATTGCTTAAAATAAGTTACTTTTGATTTAATGGAGGTGTTTTTAACTTAAAGGAGAAAGTTAAGTTGTTTGCTTTAAGTTGAATGAATGTGTTTGGGTAATTTTACTTAAAGTTAAATGGGGATTTTTTAATTTTGACTTAAAGTGATATTTGACTTAAAAAAATTTAAAATTCATAATATTTCAACTTTACAAGAATTGTGAAAAAAAAAAAAAAAAAAACTCCATAAGTCATAAGTCATAAGTCAAAAGTACCTAAATGGAACTTATGACTTAAAGCAGTTTTTTAACTTAAAGCCAGCTTAAAGCTGGGGTAGACAAACACATCAAAAACGACTTTAAGCAGTTTTTTGCTTAAAGTCGGTGCTGCCAAACGGGCTCTTATTTTCATGTCAAACACGAACCAACAGTCTAGTATTCGAATGGAAACTAATTTAGTGTAACTTCAACTATATTTTTTTACTTTTTTAATTAAGTACTCGTTGTCTAAACAACTGTAAATCGAATTAGAAACAATTTAAATAATACAAAAATGGGTAATAAAATTTGTTATGCCATATTTTAACATGTCTAATAATCTCCCAAATTCCTAATAATTATTAATTATTAATTCAGATTAATAATTATTTCTTAACCGCTAAGTTTTATCCTCTCTCTGAAATGAGGAAATAATCAATCTCAATCAATCAATGACGGAAAATATCTCCAAACGATATTATTCAAATCCGGAAGATATCACAACGATAAGATTAAATCAGATAAAATCAGTTTATCACTCAGATTAACGAAGTTTATCCCTAAAGTCTCTAAGGGATAGACACAAATCAATTTCACAGAACTACGTGAGCTTGATCCAATATAAATTGGTACGTAGGCATCTTGGCAAAGGAATCAGATACACGAGACAAATCGAGACATCTGTCAAGTACAGCCCCCTCTTTTTTCATAAACCCTAAAATTCTAATCCCCTAAAACAGTCACATTCATACAAATCGCTTATACTATTCCAACAAACCTCCAATTTCGTGTTGTTACGAAATTCTTCCAACAACATTTGGCGCTAGAGGGAGGGCTAATTAATTATTCGAGGAGGACGAATAATTCATAATTTACGGTGTTCGAACATAATCAAAGTGGTTCTGACAAGAAGGCGGTGGAGGGATCAATAATCACAAAAAAATGACGATTGCGATTTTGGAACAACGGCAAAAAAAAGGGGACCTACGGTGGTGGTAAGCAGCAGGAACACTATACAAATCCTCGACGGGTACATGGAATTGGACAAAAAGCAAAGACACTAGATGCAAGACATGATGCCTGGCGGAGAAATCTGGAAAAAGAATTGGCAAAGCAAGATAAAAAATAACCAAGCAGCGAAAGAAAAAAAAAGGGAAGGGCTTCAATGGTTAAAACACATGACACAGGAGTCAGGAGCTAATAACGGCACATAC
Source organism: Kitagawia praeruptora (assembly GCA_037693485.1). Taxonomy (NCBI): domain Eukaryota; kingdom Viridiplantae; phylum Streptophyta; class Magnoliopsida; order Apiales; family Apiaceae; genus Kitagawia; species Kitagawia praeruptora. Next base: position 66,533,651 of record CM075351.1, read on the forward strand.
AAACAAGCATGAAAAAAAATGATCTATGCGGGCCGCGCGTGAAATCAAATTAATACAGTTGAAGTCACTTTTTAGTCCAAGTGCACGGAATAAAAAAAAATGAGAAAGAAGCAGCAAGGGACAGCAGTGGGCAAGTAAAATAAATTCGCAGGAAAAGCACGATCAACTGGCAATTCGCAAAATTTCTGGAACGGATCGATTTCAAGATACAAAGATAAGTCCCTATTTTCTTATTTTAATTTCCTACGAATCGATTAATTATTATGTCATACATACATACTGTTGGAAATAAGAAGTATTCCGAGGCAGTTACATAACAAATTTAACAAGGCAAGGCCACAGTAACAATTGGCGAAACAAATCATGAAGGTAAAACACATGCAAATTAGAAACTGTAATAACAACAGAAGATTAGCATGCGTACCAGAAACTGTAGGTCGAACTGAATACATAATCGGAGAAGATGCTAAGAACAGTGGTGAAAATATATAACCGAACAGCTGAGTCGCCAGCACTTGTACGAAGCACTGACTGTTCTTGAAAAGTATATTGCCCCTTACCTACTGTGTGTTAGGATGCTTGCAATATCTTTCCCAGGATAAAATAGCAACGAGCAAAGAGTTCACAGCAACCGGCGATGCTCAACAGCGACTGGTCCCTCAGTTGGCCGGAAAAACCACAGCTAAACAGAACTTAGGGAGAGCAGAGAGAATAGAGAGAAAGAGAGAATGTCTGGTGTGTGTATATTTTCAGTGTATGCTTAGCTCTCTATTTATAGGAGAGGCTAAGTGTAACTGTTGCACCAATTTAATATATGAATATTGTAACAGCTGCTATATAATTAATTAAAAAATCAAAACTGATAATTTAAATCAATTGTAACAGCCCATTTATTCCTCACAATTAAATTACGTTTTTAATATAGAATATATATATATATATATATCAGTTACATGTCCAGGTTCAATGTATCTGTTCCCACTAGCAAGTGATCCAGTCCAAGTCCGAATAGCCCACTTACAATAGTGATCTAGCCCAACAGTACAACCAGTCCAACTTTGATAAATATATATTTAATTCTAATTAAAAATATAAATAAAACCCTCGCCCAGGTCGCCTCGCGTACGCGAGACGCCGAGACATTCGCCCAAATCGCCCTTCGACCCGACCCGAGTCGAGTCGAGACGTGACGTGGCGTGGCGAGGCGAGGCGGGCGGCGGCGGCGCGCGCGTGTGTGTGTGTGTGTGCGCGTATAGCACACAGTAACACCATGCACTATCACACACTCTAGTAGTTGTACACTACCCTTGTGTGTAATACAATATAAAGCCAATAGCCTCCTTTATTTATCTCAATGTGGGACAAAAACAACACATTCTCATTTCCAAGCTTTCATAAGCTAACACTTTCAACTTAATTTCTCAATGGATTTCACTAAGTAAATAACTTAGATCCATAAATCAAAGTTTAAGTTCCCATAACAAGGAACACTTTACAATTGTTAAAATCCGGAATTAATATCAAGAACATAAACTAATTTATGCTCTAAACTCCAATTTTCTAACAATCCCCCACAAATCCATTCAGAAATGCTTCAGGTTTCTCATCATGACTTGTTTTTCAGAGTCGGTACCCTTCCAGGTTTGAACCCTCCTAAGTCCTCTACTTCAATGGCTACCGGATTCAAATGGAATGTTTCACCTTGAATCTAAATCCGTATAGTGTAACCATGTTCCATAGATGACGACAAGTCAACGGCCATGGTGCCAATCTACGGCTTTGAGACGTTAATGGTCATGTCTCGATCCTGTTCGTCGAATGCTTCAAGGAATAACCCTTTCCTCTAATTGCGACCACACAATTACATTCGCTTAGCTGGGCATCTCCAGAGATGTACTGCTACCATCTCGTCAAAATGACTTGACCCCATTCAGAGTTTTAACACTCCTGCTATCCAGCAGTGTCAGTACCTTCTAGGTTTACAGGGAATAGACTCAGATACTGAAGTATCATCTATGTAGCAAAAGTACTACCAATTCACCCTTACAGCTTTGTTATTACCACATTGAATACACTTCGAGGGATCTCCTCTCATGTGTATTGGGTTCCCACTGTTGATGAACTATTATGGGTTGACAGTCCCATCCCCAACCTTGACTTAAGGACCACTGCAGGTTCCAGTCCCTTAGTCAGAGGATCAGCTATATTATTCTGAGTTCCTATGAACTCTATAGCTATAATCCTATCAGACACCAAACCCCTTATAGACTTCAGTCTAACTTGGATGTGTCTCTTTGTTTTAGCATTATGCTTTTTGCTGCTAATCTTGTCGATAGTTGTTCTACTATCACAATGAATAGCAATAGCAGGAAGCGGTCTGCTTACTACAGGTATTGCGGACATTAGTCCGTGTAACCATTCAGCCTCCGACCCTGTTGCATCAAGTGCACACAACTCAGCCTCAAATGTAGACCGAGTCACAATAGTCTGTCTAGTCGACCTCCAGGATATCGCTCCACCACCCAGGGTGAACACGTATCCAGTCACTCCATTGGAACCAGACTTCTTAGCTATCCAACTTGCATCACTGTACCCTTCAAGTACACCAGGAAATCTCCTATAGTGTAGACTTAGGTACATTGTGCCTTTTAGATATCTAAGTACTCTATAATGAGTTCTGTTTGGACAGCTTGTATATCTAGCCAGCTTAGACACAGAATAGGAAATGTCTGGTCTAGTACAGTTAGCAAGATACTGCAAGCTCCCAATAATCTGAGAATACCTTAACTGAGACACTGGCACTCCAGAAGTATTCTTGACAAGGGCAACTTTAGGATCATAGGGTGTACTAGCGATTCTACACTGTGAATAACCATATTTCTCAAGTATAGATTTCTCTATATAATGAGATTGAGTCAAGGTTATTCCCTCAGCGGACTGAATCAGTTTGATTCCAAGAATCACACTAGCCTCACCCATATCCTTCATTTCAAAGTGCCTTTTCAAGAAAGCTTTTGTCTCGTTAATAATCTCAATATTGGTTCCAAACAGTAAGATGTCATCCACATACAGGCACATGATCACACACTCACTACCTTTAACTTTGGTGTAGACACACTTGTCACTATCATTAATATCATAACTGAACGGCACTATAGTTTCATCAAACTTTTTATGCCAATCCCTAGGAGCTTGTTTCAAGCCATAGATGGATTTGATCAACTTACATACTTTCCTTTCGTTACCAGATGCAACAAATCCCTCAGGCTGATCCATATAAATCTCTTCTTCAAGTTCACCATGAAGAAAAGCTGTCTTTACATCCATTTGATGGATGATAAGACCATGTACGGAAGCCAATGCTACAAGCATTCGGATTGTTGTCATCCTAGCTACTGGAGAGTATGTGTCAAAGTAATCAATGCCCTCCATTTGCTTAAAACCCTTAGCTACCAGTCTAGCTTTGTACTTATCTATTGAGCCGTCAGGGTTCAACTTCCTCTTAAAGATCCATCTGCACCCGATAGTAGAACACCCAGGAGGGAGATCAACTAACTCCCATGTTCCATTAGAAACAATAGAGTCAATTTCACTCTTTACAGCGCCCTTCCAGTGCCTAGACTCTGAAGAATCCATAGCTTGTCGGAAAGTTATAGGTTCGTCCTCGACATTGTAAGTGATAAAATCACTTCCAAAATCCTTGACTACCTTAGCACGCTTACTCCTTCGTGGTTCCTCTACCTCCTTTGGAGTAGAGCTACTACTAGGTTCCGCCCCCACATTTGTCATCTTTTCCACATGATCAGGAATAGAACTTGATGTGTGAGTAGGATCTTCAGTAGAAGTATCTTGAGGCATACCAGTCTTCATAGGGTAAACATCCTCAAAGAATGTAGCATCACGAAACTCAACTATCGTGTTTGCCACTATACCATCTATGTCAGATTTTAATACTAAAAATCTCATAGCTGTAGTGGTCTCAAGATAGCCCAGAAAGATACAATCAACAGTCTTCGGACCTAGTTTCTTTCTCTTGTGTTCAGGGACAAGTACCTTAGCAAGGCACCCCCACACACGAAGATACTTAAGACTAGTCTTCTTGCTTTTCCATAACTCATACGGTGTCTTATCCATGTGTTTCAGAGGAACTCTATTCAGAATATGGCAAGCCGTATTCAGAGCTTCTCCCCACATGTATTTAGGCAACCCAGAATTAATAAGCATACTATTAATCATATCTTTAAATGTTCTGTTCTTTCGTTCAGCAACCCCATTAGACTCAGGTGTGTATGGTGGGGTAACTTCATGAACTATACCATTGCTTGCACAAAATTCATTAAAAGCGTTACTCGTATACTCACCACCTCTATCAGATCTCAACCTTTTAAGTACCTTACTAGTTTGTTTTTCTACTTCAGTTTTATATATAATGAATTTACTAAGTGCTTCATCCTTATGTCTAAGTAAATAAACATAGCAGTATCTACTACTATCATCTATAAAGGTAATGAAGTATCTAAAATGGTCCTTAGTCAACACACCACCAAATTCACAAATATCAGTGTGTACTAAATCTAACAAGTCTGAATCCCTAACAATATTATGAAAAGGTTTCCTTATTTGTTTAGCAGACACACATACTTGACATTTAGAATTCTTTTCTATAGTGTGTTTTGGAATCAACTCTAAGTTCATCATATTTTTAAGAGCACCAAAATTTAAGTGACCAAGTCTAGCATGCCATAAATTTGCGGATTCAACACAGTTAACAACAGAAATATTATTAACTAAAGATCCCAAAACGGGTTCAGCATTTATTACAAATAAACCATTCGACAAGTAACCCTTGCCAAAGAAAGTACCAGTGTGAATAAGAACTACTTTATTACACTTCAACGAAATTTCAAAACCATTAGAAACTAAACAGCTTCCACTTATTATATTTCTACGCATGTCGGGAACATGATGCACTCGAGTTAGAGATAGAACACGCCCCGAAGGGAACTTCAGGTCCACGTTTCCTACTCCATGCACTTGAGCAGCACTCGCATTCCCCATCGTCACTGTCAAGCTATGACTCTGTTGATAAGATACAAACAGACTAATGTCAGCACAAACATGCACATTAGCACCAGTATCGATCAACCATTCATTTGACAGATATGTAGAAAATATTAAAGGGTTGTAGGATACATACCGGTCCATGTTGGTTTCAGAAGCCGTGACCTCACCAACAACCATGTTCACTACAGGCCCACTTGTGGTTCCAAGCACAGCATTCGCTTGTGCTACCACCTCGGTTTTCTTCGCTTTCTTTGTAGGGCAGTCCTTACTCCAGTGCCCAACCTGCCCACAAGACCAACATGGTTTGTTCGCCTTGGGTTTCTTGACCTTGTCCTTGTCGTTCTTAGGTTTATTACTATTAGGTTTCTTAGCAAAGTTCTTACGTTTCTGTCCTACAGTTGCAACATTTACCTTTGAACTACCATGCTCAGTGGGCATCACATGTCCCTGTTTGGACTTGTGTTGTTCTTGAACCGAGATGTCTAGCATAAGGTTGGTCCAGGTGATCTCTCCTTTCTGTCTTTTCAGGGAGAGAGAAAACTCCTCCCAAGACTTTGGAAGCTTTTCAATCACGCTCATAACCTTGAACTTTTCAGGGAGGTCCATACCAGACTCCTTCAAAGCATGCACCAACATCTCGAACTCATGCACTTGCTCCGTCATCGACTTGTTGTCCACCAGCTTGAACTCAAGGAACCTAGCCACCGAATACTTTTCCAGACCTTGTGAGTCAGTATTGTGGGTTTGGTCCAGCTTCTCCCATAAGAGTTTTGCGGTGTAGGCATCAGAAGAATACACATCAAACAATGTGTTGGTTAGAGCAGCCAAAATGGCCGCCCTAGCAACCCCATCCTTCTCAGCCCACTTCGCTAAAGCCTTAACCGTTTCAGCATTTCCTTGAATCACCACCGGCTTCTCATACTCCATGACGGGCCAAAGACCCTTTACAGTTAACCACAGCTTCATCCTCTTCTGCCAACGAGAGAAGCCAACGCCACCGTTGAACTTCTCGGGTAGACCAGTTAACTCAACTGGTTGTGGAAAACTATACGTGGTCCAATCAATGACCCCAACAGTTGCACTCGAACTACCATCAGCACCAGTGGCACCAGTAGCACCACTAACAGGATTTTCAGTTGCGCCAGTCATTACTCTAAATATTATGTAACTAATATACTTTTCAAGACTGTTGGAAATAAGAAGTATTCCGAGGCAGTTACATAACAAATTTAACAAGGCAAGGCCACAGTAACAATTGGCGAAACAAATCATGAAGGTAAAACACATGCAAATTAGAAACTGTAATAACAACAGAAGATTAGCATGCGTACCAGAAACTGTAGGTCGAACTGAATACATAATCGGAGAAGATGCTAAGAACAGTGGTGAAAATATATAACCGAACAGCTGAGTCGCCAGCACTTGTACGAAGCACTGACTGTTCTTGAAAAGTATATTGCCCCTTACCTACTGTGTGTTAGGATGCTTGCAATATCTTTCCCAGGATAAAACAGCAACGAGCAAAGAGTTCACAGCAACCGGCGATGCTCAACAGCGACTGGTCCCTCAGTTGGCCGGAAAAACCACAGCTAAACAGAACTTAGGGAGAGCAGAGAGAATAGAGAGAAAGAGAGAATGTCTGGTGTGTGTATATTTTCAGTGTATGCTTAGCTCTCTATTTATAGGAGAGGCTAAGTGTACTGATAATTTAAATCAATTGTAACAGCCCATTTATTCCTCACAATTAAATTACGTTTTTAATATAGAATATATATATATATATCAGTTACATGTCCAGGTTCAATGTATCTGTTCCCACTAGCAAGTGATCCAGTCCAAGTCCGAATAGCCCACTTACAATAGTGATCTAGCCCAACAGTACAACCAGTCCAACTTTGATAAATATATATTTAATTCTAATTAAAAATATAAATAAAACCCTCGCCCAGGTCGCCTCGCGTACGCGAGACGCCGAGACATTCGCCCAAATCGCCCTTCGACCCGACCCGAGTCGAGTCGAGACGTGACGTGGCGTGGCGAGGCGAGGCGGGCGGCGGCGGCGCGCGCGTGTGTGTGTGTGTGTGTGCGCGTATAGCACACAGTAACACCATGCACTATCACACACTCTAGTAGTTGTACACTACCCTTGTGTGTAATACAATATAAAGCCAATAGCCTCCTTTATTTATCTCAATGTGGGACAAAAACAACACATTCTCATTTCCAAGCTTTCATAAGCTAACACTTTCAACTTAATTTCTCAATGGATTTCACTAAGTAAATAACTTAGATCCATAAATCAAAGTTTAAGTTCCCATAACAAGGAACACTTTACAATTGTTAAAATCCGGAATTAATATCAAGAACATAAACTAATTTATGCTCTAAACTCCAATTTTCTAACACATACATAATCAGGTTTTTAAATATTTTTCAGGAAAAATATTTATTATTCAAAAAATTCGTGCGAGCAATATATTTTTATACTTGTAAAATTATTGCGATTTGAAAAATATCGTACGAGATACTTATGCTGATTAATTGAAGATATTTATGGTTTGATGAATTGCGGATTTGTTTTACAATCCCGTACGAGCTGCATATTTTGAAGAAAAAATACATATAAGAGACGCATAATTTTGTAAAAGATTTTATACAAAAAGGAGCATTATTTTCGAAGAAAATAAATATCGCGACATTCTTTTTTTTTTTTTTTTGAAAACATATCGCGACATTCTTAAAAGAGCATATTTATTATTGCGTTTGGATTTGCAAAAGATTTTTCATATATCGTCGCGATAGTACATATATGTCAAAAATATTTTCAAACTTATGAACTAAATTGTCAAGTAGGATAGCCTGGACAAACTATAAATCTCGCAATGCAACATGCTTAGTAAAGTGCAGCACCCTCTGGATTATTGAAGGCCCATGAGATATCGCTATATCGAATGGATGGAGGCATCCCTATGCAAACTATCTTTAGTGAAGGCCCATGAGATCTCTCTATATCGAATGGGTGGAGGCATCCCTATGCAAACTAGTTCGCCAGAACTACATCTACATCTCTTATCAACAGTCTCGTCACAAACGAAGACACATCCTTACGTGGTTGCATCAGACACTTGAAAAGCGTGTATGCCAATTCGGATATATATACAAGCGCCAATGTCCTAACTAGACAACAAGGATCGCACAGGATTTCAAAAATATTATATATGCTCGCACATTTGAAAACCTTGACAAATATATATCTTACACTGGTCATCGCATGCTATCACTCTTACATCCGCATACGCCTAACGAGGACGGTGGTGCTCTAAGTGTTTTTCTAATCATCTGTTTTCAGTTTTTTCAGCGACTCAAGAAATTTGGAAGCTTGAAGAATTCTTAGTTCTCCACTGCAGCAAGCTACATTGAAGAACTGGGGGCTAGTTGTTATGCCATATTTTAGCATGTCTAATAATCACCCAAATTCCTAATAATTATTAATTATTAATTCAGATTAATAATTATTTCTTAACCGCTAAGTTTTATCCTCTCTCTGAAATGAGGAAATAATCAATCTCAATCAATCAATAACGGAAAATATCTCCAAACGATATTCTTCAAATCCGGAAGATATCACAACGATAAGATTAAATCAGATAAAATCAATTTGTCACCCAGATTAACGAAGTTTATACCTAAAGTCTCTAAGGGATAGACACAAATCAATTTCACGGAACTACGTGGGCTTGATCCAATATAAATTGGTACGTAGGCATCTTGGCAAATGAATCCGATACACGAGACAAATCGAGACACCTGCCAAGTCCAGCCCCCTCTTTTTTCATAAACCCTAAAACTCTAATCCCTAAAACAGTCACATTCATATAAATCGCTTATACTATTCCAGCAAATCTCCAATTTCATGTTGTTACGAAATTCCTCCAACAATAAAATTATTTAGATAATTTGAGTCAAAATTCCCGGCCCGTCAAAGGGTCCGAAACGAAATGTACTAGAAACAACGCAGCATGACAGCATTACATAGAACATAGCTAGATACAAGACATAGAAGCAGGTAGAGGCCAAATAGTTAAGCAACATAACTGTGTCCGTTTGACACAACTTTTATTTTGAACTTATGAATTTATTTTTGAATAAAAAATTTATATTTCACGAGACGACTCTATTCTTTAGCTAGCTTGCCTCTCATTTTTTATAATCACCAAAGTTTTGAATATATTTCACGTGTACTTTAAAGTTTAAATACGTAAGAACAACATTTTTAAAATTAGGGAGAGGACATGATCAACCACCGGCATGTGCTTGCTACCTAACAACACTCATTTAACATGGACAAACCATACAATTGTCTATTATTGCAAACAAGGGGTTGTTGGACCTTAAAAAATTGAGAATTAAAAATTATTCAAAATTTTGTTTAAAGCACGATAAAAATAAACAATTTCCTATGTTCATATTCATATTAAAAATAGTATGTGATATTTAAAACTTTTCATAAAATATGTTATTATAACAATCATCCATCACGTTACATAACAAAATGATAATAACAAGAAAAAAAATGTGATAAATAGAAACGAATGATTGAATTAATCATTTCGAAAGGGTATAAATGAAAATAATGTAGGGGGATGGTTTTAAAAGGTAGGTGGTGGGAGACGCTATGCCAGAGAAACATGCATGGGTGGATCGTCCTGTTTCACAACTCCTAAGTCCTAACTACTTTATCCTTCTATTTATGAGTTAAATGCATTTCGTATATCTCAAGTATGCACATTATATAATTCGTGTACTTCAACTATCAATTGTGTATTTTGTGTAACTAAATTTTATAAAAACAATCAATTTTGTACCTAACCTTTGAATGTGCGCTTTGTGTAACTGAATTATATAGGAATATTCAATTTGTGTATCCGAACTTTATATGTATGTGCAAAATTTTATTTTTAAATGAAAATTTTAAAATTATTATTTCAAAAAATAAATTAATTATAAAGTAATATAAAGTAATAAATTTAAATTAATTTTAAATTATATATATATATATATATATATATATATATATATAGAGAATTAAGTTCTATGGAGACCACCATTTGAGTGTAGATCGTGGAGACCATATACATTATGAAATCAAAACATTGCAAAACATATATATTTGCAAAGAATGTTCAATTAACATTATTATTTCATTCAAAATCTTTAAAATCATATATGATTTGCAAGCAACACATGTTTTGGAGAACAGTACGTTCTGCAATATTTTGTTTGCAGAACATACATAATTTTCAAGATTTTTAATGAAATTTGCATGTAAAACATATATGATCTTCAAGATTTTCAATAAAATAGATGGTATAGTGATTTTCGTAGAACATGATTTTCAATAAATAAGTTTTTGCAATGTTTTGATTGATATTGGTCTCCGATCTCCACTAAAAATGTTGGTCTCCATAGAACTTAACCCTATATATATATATATATATATATATATATATATATATATATGGGACCCCTTCCACAACCACTGTGGGTTAGAACTTACTAATCAACCAACACATCATAACCGTTAAATATTGAAATTAACGGCTGAGATTAGAGGCTACCTCAATGTTTCATTGCGGAGGCCGCAATGTTTCATTGCGGAAGCTATAGTAACCTGAAATTACATTTATACCCTTTTAAATTACGAAACCCTCTCTGCATAAAACCTTCAATACAGACGAGCACACCTTCTTCTTCCACGATGGCTAAACTTAAAAACAACGACTAACACACCTTCTTCTTCCATGATTCAGGGGCGATTTCAATGATTCCAGCTCTCTTCTTCTTCTTGTTCGTACTCTTCTTTTTTGCTTTTCTGGTAATATTCTTAATTTTCTTATCATCTCTCTCACACAATTATACGCACACGCGCACATAAACACACACTGAAATTATGTGTAATGTTACTCAAATTGGGGTTTTTATACCCATTGGGTTGAAATTTGGTTGAAATTGGTCTGAAATTAGGTTGAAATTAAGGTTTTTCTTGAAATTAGGTTTAGGTTGAAATTAAGGTAACAAATTTTCCTGAATTCAGATTTCTCTGTAACAACAGCTGTTACGCAACTTGTTTCAATTGGATTAAGAACTGTTGTTTCGTCTCTCTTTTCAATAGTTATTACTGCTGCTTCTACTCCTGTTGCTACTTCAACTCCGAGTGTCACTACAAAATCTGCAGCTTTTCCCTCATTTAGCTTATGCACAGGATCAACTACGACCACTCAAGCAACTGCCCCCGGAACAGATTTGCCTTTTGTGCTATTGGAATATCCACTTACTGGGTATTTTTCTTGGCCTTTCTCTTGTTAAAAATTTCATCTTTTTTATGGGTTTGGTTGATTTTGTGATTTTTGTGGGTTTGGGTGGTTTGTATGTGCATTTTGGGATCTGGGTTGGTTTTGTTTTTGGATTTGGTTTGTTCTTGATGGATATATAGATTTTTATATGAATTATATGGGTATTTTGTATGTCTGATTTAATGTAGGGTATGAGGAGGCTTAGATGTATGCAGATGTTATATAATTTTGTGTTAAATGTTTTAACTTCATCAACAATATTTCTAGATTGCATACATTTTTGTATTCAGTCCCCTTTGGAATTTAGTTCTGTCTATGCACCTGTCCCCAATTACTTATCCACTCTTGTCAAATTACAAGTTACAATTTTCTTTCCTTCAATACTCCTGTCAAGTTAGAGTGGAGATCCAACAGAAATGCTGGTATCAGTTTTCTGTTTTCTATTGTAATCTTTGATGGGATGGAAATGCTGGTGCAGATTGATCATTATGATGAATTATGTTTTGCCAAAGTGTTTATTTTCAACAGAAATTTTGTTATGGCATGTTCATATATCATTCGGGTCCTTGATTTGGAAATGGGATTAATTTACACACATGTATGTCAATTTATTTGGTCTCCAGCATCTAGTGGCGGAGCCAGAATCCAGCGCCAGTGGCCAGTGGGGGTTGATGTTGTTTACCTATTATGAAACAAGAACAAAGTAGCATATAAACAATTAGGATGATATATTACATAGAGATACATATCTAAATTGCGAATAAGATGTTTGAAATTTTAAAAACTATTAGAAAAAAAGAGTGTAGATTCAAAATAGCAGATTCTTCCTAGTATTCACAGATACTACATAATTACATACATAGGTCTATACGTACATGTATAGACATAAGGGTTGTTTATTCGCAGTATTGGAATCATAGGCTTCGTGTATAGATCACAAGATCAGGTTCAGAGATGGGCAGCCACCCTTGAAAGTTTCCTCACAATCTATACTTATCTCTGAGTTTTATGTACAGTTACACTGTACATACATAATCTATTAAAAAACTAAAACGGCTAGTGGGTTACCTGACTAAGTTTATGTTAGGTCAAATACACAATAAGTAATCAAATACTGTATGAGTAACTTAACAAGAACACACTGTTTAACAATTAAAAACTGTTTGGAATTAATAATTCCTCTCTCAGTGATGTAAATATCACAGAGAGCTGCTTAGGTTACAATCAAAAGATTTCTCAATGTTCGACTACCCTTCTAGGGTTAACCTAACTGTATTTATAGAACATACAGCTTCGTACAATCAGTAACTGATTCTCCTAAAATCAAGCTATACAATTGATATCAATCACGATTGCTTCAGTCTTCCAAGTCAACTCAATCTCTTTGACAGCTTTCCAATCTTCAAAGATATTGCTTCCATATTTATCAATCTTCAAACACTGTTGACTCTTCAGACAATACCGCTACAGAGTTTAACAAACTCTGTTTGCGCTTCCAGTCAGTGTTTAATCAAACTCTGACTGCTTCCAGCTAAACTCTATTTTCTGACTCTAGCTTCCAAACACTGTTTCCATCATTCATTTCTAACAATCTCCCCCAACTTGTCCATTAGCAAGAATGTACAAGTTTTACAGTAAATGATGATGTCAAAACAAATACAAAGTTTACAGTGTTTAACATACAAACAGAGTTTAAGCTATTACTTAACAAATTCTACAGAAAATAAGAAAATTTCTTATAGACTTTAATTTCTAATCTCTTGCAGATCAGGCATTGTTCTGAGATAGTCTATAAGCAACCTTCTTTCAGCATTTTCAAGCTCTATCTGCATAGCTTCTTTGATTTCTCTCAACTGAGGATCATTCTCATCAGTTTGATAGATAGCAGCTCTAAGATCGTAGATTTTGTTTCTTCTCATCTCATTTCCCAGCCTGATGTATTTCACCTCTTCAGATTTTACATTGAAATCCAGAACAGTAATTCCAAGATCTGTTTTCAGCTTTGTAGTCCCTTTCTCCATTTCTATCAGATTGCCATTCCAATCTCTGTATTTAGGAACATACTTACTGTTGATTTTCATTTGTCTTCTTGCAAGGTTCTGAATCATTCTCTGTCTGAGCACATTTGCAACTGACTGAGCTCTTTGATTTCTAACTCTGAAAATATACAAGACATATTCAAGTTCTTCAGCAAATTTTAATTCGATATCCTTTTCAGAGACTTTAAATACTGTTCCATCAGCCATGAAATATAGCAAGAAATCCTTTTCTAGACTCTTCTGATATACAAGCTGTACTGACTCCAGTTTGTCCAAACTCTCTTGAGTGACACCACGACCTGGAACAGACAGTGAAGAAGGATCTCTAGGACCAACATATTGTCTTTTATCTCTGTGTGAGCCTATGCCTCCTTTGTTGTATCCAATTTTACCAGATAATGCTCTACCATCAGCAAAATCCATTGGAATTGTAGCTTCTAGTCTTGAATCATGAGGAGCACCCCTCTTGAATGTTGATTTCAACTGAAAAGACAATAATGGTGTGGTCACAACTTGTGCAGCAACAGAGGTTATGTCTTCATTCTTCTGTACAACATGTGTATCAACAGAGGTTGTAACTATACTTTTCAGCTTTTGCTTAGCTTCTGCATCTGTTGGTTTTTTGAATACTTGCATTCTTTGATCTGTACCAACAGGTTCTTTGATTTGAATGCCTTTAAGAACAGGCTTTGCAGCTTTAGCAATTTTCACATTCTTCTTTGCTTTTTCAGACTTTAGAGCTTTCAGATGCTTTTCTTGTAAACTCTTCTCTTCAGCTTTAGCATCTTCTATGGTCACTCCTTCTGCATTCTCTTCCATGAAAACCTTAACAGCTAACTCCTCATCAGTCTTTGGGTTTGATGTTAATTCCAAACTCTTGGTCTTTGAAGTACCTTGAGTTTCAGTATTTATTCCAACAGACTGTGATTTAAAAGATTTGCCAGATCTCAGAGTTTGCTTTTCAGAGTTTAAGACTTTGTTCTTATCACTTGCCCCTCCATCTCCAGCATCATCCTTTTGAGTCAGAGTTTGAGAAACTTTGCATTTAGACTTAGTCACTCTCTCCCCCTTTTTGACATCATCAGGAATTAATATTGATGTAATGAGCTCTAAAGAGTTTGCAATGGAATCCACCTTAGAAAACAAAGCATTCTGATTCTCTTCAACTTTTCCTAGCCTGGCAAAGAGAGTGTCTTGAACTTTAGACAGCTGAACAGCTTTTATTTTAGACTCTCTTTCCATCTTCAATTCTCTTGACTGAATCTCAGTCTTCAAGGAAGCAATTTCTTGTTTAGTTTCAGCAAAATTTCCTTCCAGAGTCTTGACTTGTACCACAGTTGCCTTTAAACAGGATAAGATTTCTGGATTTGAAATTTGCTTTGCAGTTTGCTTAACAAACTCAGATGCTCTCCCTTTTGGAAAAATGCAATCTTGTTTATACCAATTTTCAGCAGATTTAGCAAGATGCTCTACTTCAACAGCATGTGATGGACAAGGCTGATCAAAAGGTGTATGTTTATTATCTGTCTGTGTTGGTGCACTCACAAAAGAATCAGAGTTTGCATCACTGTCAGATTCATCTTCATTACTTGCACCTTGAGCTTGACCATCTTTGAAAGAACCACTGTGCTGAGCAGTGTCAGCCACAGTTTCTTCAATAATTGCTGTAACCTTTTCAATAATCACCTCATGTTGCACAGGCTCTGCAACAGAGTTTGCCTTTGTAGCTTCAACAGGCATGGATTCAGAAATTATCTTTGTTGCCTGATCAACTTCATCACCTTTGTCTGCAATAGGAGAAGATACCAGCTCTGTGTGTGATGCTTCAGCTTCAGGAACTTTTACTGTAAGATCATCAGCTACACCAGGAGCTTCAATATGAACAATAGGTGAGATAGGATCAGAGAACGGTTCAAATGAGTCAAAAACATTATTCATTGGTGAAAAACCATCTCTGTTATCCTCTTCTACAGGCATTTTATCCTCTATAGGCATTTGAACATTAACATTATCCTCTGCAGGCATTTCAACCTCTGCAGGTATTTCAACTTTGTCAGTGATAATATCCTCTGCAGGCATTTTAACCTCTGCAGGTATAGCAACATTCACTGTAACCTCAACAGTAGGTGTTTGTTGTGAAACCACCTTTGGAGCTTCAACAACATTCTCTTCATCTGAATCAGAAAGAATTAATCTCCTCTTCTTGATTGGAGGCACCACATTCTCTTCTTCATCTTCACTTGAGCTCTCTCTTGGTGGTGAAAGTGAAGGTCTGTTTGCTTTCTGTTTCTTCCTTCTTGTATAAACAGCTCCAGGTATTGTTTGTTTAGCCTTTGAGTGTTTAGTGTTTTGGGCAGTGTGTTTCTTTCTTTTTGGCTTGGTTTTGGCTGGTTCAGTAGGTGCTGGCTCAGAGTGTAAGGTGTCAGTGTTTAAGGTTTCAGTGTTTAATGGTTCAGTGTTTGGGGATGGAGAGTTTATTGGTGAAGGGTTTAAGGTTTCTGGTTGTGGTTGTTGAGATGTAGTAGGTACAGTGGTTGTGGGTGTTGTAGATGTTAGTTCAGAGTTTATGGTGTCTATTGGTTCAGGCATTTGTTGTGGTGATTGAGGGTCTTGTGGTTGGTTTACATAGTTTTGTAAGGCTAAAGGCATAAACAACTCAGGTATTTGCTGTTTAGTGACATCTTTGTTTGTCAAATCAGTAAACATTCTCTTAGCAACTTGAAAAGGCTGAATCACATCAGCTTCATCAATTGGAATGTTAGGCACACAGGCAGTAAATAGCAGTTGACAAAAACGAGCAAAATAAACAGTAGTTGACTCAGACAAACGTTCTCCCAAGTTCATTAGTACGAGTCTACCAAAATCGAAGTTACCTCCATATAGTAGAGCATGACCAATTTGGAGAGTATCCAAAGGAAGTGCATCCCAGTTTGTTGTCTTCTTTCCAAAAGCCCTTGTTATACAATCGAAGAAGAAACTCCATTCCTTTCTTAAACTTGGTCGTCTCAAAGACCCTATCTTATTCAAGTTTCCTGCACATCCAATTTGTTCCAACATTGTCCTCAAACGATCATGACCAACAACACTGTAAGAAGTGTGTGTCTCAAAATCCAGAGCATCCCTAACAGTAGTTGGAGTAATGATATACTCTGATTCTTCATGAGTGAAAATGATTGTTGGAGTGCCAGACTCTCCTCCATCATCATATTCAGAGTTTGTCCAGAAAGTAGCAATTTGTGAAGCAGATAGTGTAGGTGGTGCTGTTAGAGCCTTCCCTATTTCAGAGTCTTTCAAGAAATTTTGGAACACATGAAACGCCTCTGGAGCATTTACAGTCTCCAACGGTGCTGCATAGTTACTAGGGAGAAAAACTAACCCTGCTGCATCAAACGCTTTTGTTGCCATTAGTAAAAAGTGATACGAAGATATTCAGAGAAAAGATGTGTATGCACTGTAAGTGTTTATCAAAATGTGAAGAAGAGTATATGAGAAGTGTGAAAGTGAATGAGTATGCAAGTAACTGTGAGTGGGTGAATGTGAATCGATATGGAGTAAGAGACTAAAGACGATTAGAGTAAAATTAAAACCCAATCGTTTATTTAGTAAAAGCGCGCAACTGTTGTAGAGTAGTGTGTGAGTGGGACACAATCATGGGACACGTGTCAAACAGCCAATGGATTACTTAATAATTACCGCTGTCATTCCTATAATCACGACACTTACACTAATTAACAGTTGTCAACGACCCCAATTACTTCAAAATAGTCAAATCATCTCAATGAGATTTTACCTCAGAGTACTTAACATAACTCAACAGTGTTTATCAATTATCCAACTTTATCACTAAAACCCTTTCAAAAATTGCACAGTTGTGAATTAAGTGTGTGTGAAGCAGAGTTTACTGAAATCAATTTTTAGAGCATCTAATATTTCATAAAATCCATAACAAACAGTTAATAAACACTGAATGCACAAACTCTCATATTAAACACTGATTGTTTGATGAATGCTAAACTCTGTAGTTACTGTAATACAGAAATCTGAAAACTTCTATTCCCTTTGATGTCCATGATTATCCAAGAAAGCACACAGTCTTTGAAGACAAAAAGATCAAGAGATAGAAATCAGAGTTTCATTCAGTGAATAACAGTCATGAACTGTATAACCTCACAAACTCTCAATGCACACAAGTGTTTAGGTGAAGTGTTTACACTCACATTCAATCAGAAATAGCAGAATCTACCATATGCTTGAATGTCCACCAATTCTACACTACTTTGAGTACATGTATTCACAAATCAAAAGGACTTTATTCAGGGTTTAAATGGAGTAAGATCAAACAGATGAAAAGAAATGTTTTATTCATGAGTGACTTCAAGCTGAACATCTTAATAGAACAAAGTGTTCAGTCACAGTATATTTTTGTACAAGATCAGTATATATGCTCTTTTTTTTATTTTATTTTTTTTATTTTATTTTATTTTTATTTTATTTTTTTATTTAGCATATATACTGAGTAAACTTTTCTTTTCTTGAGAAACACTCATCTGCTTGAGAAAAAAAAAAAAATATAACTGCTCTTAACACTTCAGAGTATAAGTAAAATGAGCAGTTAATAAGGCTCAAAGGGGTTTACTAAGGATGGAATTTATGAACAGTGTTTATACAGTGTTTGAACAAAGTTCAAAAGAATTTTTGAACAGTGTTTGAGAAAATGGTGAATCCTATTGCCTTTATCATATTCATGCACACACATATCATGTAGTCTCAAAATGGTCTAATACAAGTTCTAGAGAAACATACTACCTGATGAATATCACACAACAATAAATACTGATTGATAGAAAATGTATCAATCACTGATTTGGCTCAAAACTCTCACAGGTTGTAGACATGAATCTGAACTCATCAAACTAATCAATGACACATCTCAAGTTTTATGGTTTTCACAAGTACAAACAAGGAATCATCATGAACCATACCTTTGGAAACAGAATGTCACTTATCAGAGTTTAGAGTTCATCAATAACCAAAATTATTTATGAGAGGCAATGCACACAATATTCATAGACTCAGAGTTTAGGACTGAATAAACTAAGAGATGCTATAAATATGAAATAGTATCATGCTGTGTTGATTTACTGCACAAAGTCTGATTAGATTACAGTGACTCAGAAAGAATCATGATTTATTTACTGAGAATCATGCTTCATACATTTTTCTTCATTGGTGTTTTCATTCAGACAATAATCAATTCTGAATTCACTGAGTGTATCTAACATGTTAACAGTGTTTAACAGACAAACATGCTGACAGAGTTTAACAAGGTTTAAACATAAGCATGCATGACAGAGTTTAATATTAAGGTTCACATAGCACTTAACAATTTACAGAAAACATGAGCAATAAGTTTTTGAGTCTAACCAACATCTCTAGTCAAAACTAGAGACCATTCCTAGTTCATTGACCAGTCTTGTAAATGTAGCTTCACTCAATGGCTTGGTGAAGATATCTGCAAGTTGTTGTTCTGTAGACACAAAGTGAAGCTCAATGTTGCCTTCCTCTACATGCTCTCTGATGAAGTGATACCTTATGCTGATGTGCTTTGTCATTGAATGTTGTACTGGATTACCTGTCATTGCAATAGCACTTTGATTATCACAGTAAATAGGTATCTTGGAATACCTTAATCCATAATCCAGCAGTTGATTCTTCATCCATAAAATCTGTGCACAGCAGCTACCAGCAGCAATATACTCTGCTTCAGCTGTAGATGTAGATATTGACTTCTGTTTCTTGCTGTACCAGGAAACAAGTCTGTCACCCAGAAATTGACAACTTCCACTGGTGCTTTTTCTGTCTATCTTACATCCAGCAAAGTCTGCATCAGAGTAACCAAGAAGTTTAAACTCTGATTCTCTTGGATACCACAGCCCCAAAGTCATAGTGCCCTTGAGGTACTTGAATATCCTCTTTACTGCTGTTAAATGTGGTTCTCTTGGATCTGCCTGGAACCTTGCACACAAACAAGTTGCATACATGATATCAGGTCTGCTAGCTGTCAAATAGAGTAAAGAACCAATCATTCCTCTGTAACTTGTCATATCTACTGATGACCCTGCATCTTGTCCAATTTTGTTGCAGTTGCCATGGGAGTTGTTGCAGATGAACAATCAAGCATACCAAATTTCTTGAGAAGGTTTCTGGTATATTTTGCTTGATTTATAAAGATTCCATCATCTGTTTGCTTCACCTGTAGGCCTAGAAAATAACTAAGCTCTCCCATCATACTCATTTGATATCTTGACTGCATGAGTTTGGCAAACTTCTTGCAGAGTTTATCATTAGTAGACCCAAAAATAATGTCATCCACATATATCTGAACTAAAAGCAAGTCACTACCATTTTGGAAGTAAAACAGAGTTTTGTCAATAGTACCTCTGTGAAATCCACTTTCTAGTAGAAATTTGGCAAGGGTTTCATACCATGCCCTTGGTGCCTGCTTAAGTCCATAGAGTGCCTTGTCTAACCTGTAGACATAATCTGGATATTTTGGATCTACAAACCCTGGTGGTTGTTCCACAAACACTTCTTCTTCAAGTTTTCCATTCAAAAATGCACTTTTTACATCCATCTGAAACACTTTGAATTTCATGTGAGAGGCATATGCTAGAAAAATTCTGATTGCCTCCAATCTAGCCACTGGTGCAAATGTTTCATCATAGTCTATTCCTTCCTGTTGTGAGTAGCCTTTTGCAACCAGTCTTGCCTTGTTTCTTGTGATAACACCCTCACTGTCAGTTTTATTCCTGAAAACCCATTTAGTACCAACAATGGATCTGTTCTTGGGCCTTGGTACAAGTGTCCACACTTCATTTCTTTCAAATTCATTTAGCTCTTCTTGCATTGCTGTTATCCAGTCAGCATCTTTAAGAGCTTCTTCCACTTTCTTTGGCTCAGTTTGTGACAAGAATGCATGAAACAGACATTCATTTGTTGTTGCACTTCTTGTCCTTACTTTTGCATCTGGATCACCAATAATCAAATCAGGTGTGTGAGATTTAGTCCATTTTCTTGCAGAAGGCAGATTGCTTCTGTCATCATGTGATCCTCCCCCTTGATCCATGCTCTCCTGATTTTCTTGGTGCCTTTCTTCATTTTCTGATGCTCCCCCTGAATGTGACTTCTCAGAATTATCAACAGAGTTTGAATCAACAGAGTTTGATTCAGAATCATCAATTGAGTCACTTTCAGTGTTTGAATTATCACTTTGATGTGATTCTTCATGCTCCCCCTCAACTGGTTCTTCCCTTGTTTCTGTTTGAAGAGTTTCTTCAGTATTTACCAGTAGAGGTTCAGAGTTTAGATCAACAGAGTTTGTCAAGTCAGTCTGATCAGAGTTTACTTTTTCAGAGAATAAATCTTCATTTTCAAAGTGCAGTTGATCATGTTCATTGACATCTTCAAGTCCAGTTATTTTCTTGTCATCAAATGACACATGAATTGATTCCATGATCACTCTAGTTCTCAGATTATAAACTCTGAATGCCTTTGTTGACAGTGGATAGCCAACAAAAATTCCTTCATCTGCCTTTAGGTCAAACTTGGTCAACTGTTCAGGATGAGTCTTCAACACAAAGCATTTGCATCCAAAAATATGAAAATATTTTAGATTTGGCTTTTTCTTCTTCACCATTTCATATGGTGTTTTACCATGCTTGTTGATCAGTGTTGCATTTTGAGTAAAACAAGCAGTTTGAACTGCTTCTGCCCAGAAATATGTTGGCAACTTTTCTTCAACTAGCATGGTTCTGGCAGCTTCTATCAAGGTTCTGTTCTTCCTCTCCACTACACCATTTTGTTGTGGAGTGCCAGGTGCAGAAAACTCTTGTTTTATCCCTTTACTCTTGCAAAATTCTTCCATTGATGAATTCCTGAACTCTATTCCATTGTCACTTCTGATTATCTTCACTTGATGCTCTGACCCTTTTTCCAGTTGAATTACATGTTCTGTCAGTGTTAATGCAGTTTCATCCTTCTTTGCAAGAAAATATACCCATGTAAATCTGGTATATTCATCAACAATGACTAATGCATATTTCTTCTTTCCAAGAGACATCACATTCACTGGACCAAAAAGATCAACATGTAGTAGATGATAAGGATCAACAATTGAAGACTCAGTTTTGCTTTTGAAGGAGACTTTTCTCTGTTTAGCCTTTTGACAAGAATCACACAGTCCTTCTACATTCAACAAGGACTTTGGTAGACCTCTTACAAGATCATTCTTGATTAGCTCATTGATGTTGTTCAGGTTCAAATGAGAGAGTTTCTTGTGCCATTTCCAACTCTCTTCACTGGACATTCTTGTAGACAGACACACTGCTTTGCCATCAGTGTTTGTTGACAATTTGATTTCATAGATGTTATTGTGTCTGTTTCCAACTAGAGCAACTTTCCCTGTAGATTTACTGATCACTTGGCAATATTCAGGCTGAAAATCTACATGATATCCTCTGTCACAGATTTGACTCACAGATAGCAAATCATGCTTGAGTCCTGGAACTAGAGCTACATTTGTGATGATGACATTTCCAAGATTAATATTGCCATATCCCAGTGTATGTCCTATGTTGCCATCTCCATAGGAAACTCCTGGGCCAGCCTTCTCCTCAAACTCTGATAGCAGGGCTTTATTTCCTGTCATGTGTCCTGAACATCCACTGTCCACGACTAGGGTACTGACCCTTGTGCCCTGCAATCACAAACAATTACTGATTATTAGTTTTAAGGATCCAGACTTGCTTGGATCCTTTGGCTTTCTTAAATCTGTTAGCTTTTGCAGCGGAATTTACATTAACAGAGTTTAAGCTAACTTTTTCAGAGTTTACATTTGCAGAGTTTACTTTAACCCATTTCAAATTTGGTTTGGGTTCATAGTAATTATAATAAATAGCATGATAATCTCTGCAAGTGTAAATAGAATGCCAAGTACTTCCACAGTGTTTGCATAAAGTCTGTGGTCTAGTTCTCACATAATCACTCTTTACTGTAGTTTTAGAAGGCAAAGAATTAATGTTCTTATTCTTACTGCAGAAACTAGCAAGATGATTAGTGCTACCACAATTAAAGCATGTTTTTCTAGGAGCTAATGAAGCAAGCATTGGCTTAATTCCTGATGTGATGCCTACTTTTCCATTTTTGTTTTTCTTAGGCAATCTCTGTTTGTTGACAGATTTTATCTCCTTAAGCTTATGCTTGAGTTGTTTATCTGTCATTAACCCAATGTTAGCCTCTTTAACAAAAGTTTTAGCATATGACTCTTTAACAGCCTTTTTCTGTGCTTCAGTCTTAGGTCCACCTGTTCCCATGACATTACCCTCAGATGAACAATGTGGTCTAACCTTTACCTGATTTTCAAATCTAAGTTCATCTCCTACAGAGTAACCTAGACCTACTGTATCTGACTGAAACACTTCTTGAGTGTCTTTACCAGAGTGTGTCCAAGTTTTAATGATGTGTTTAGTATCCTCCAATTCAGTTTCTAGTTGCTTATACTTACCTAGCAACTCTTGTTCAATAAACACTGCATCATCTCTCTCTTTCTGAATTTTATTCATGTTCTCTAGCTTTTCCTCAACAAGCTTATTTCTTTCTTTGAGTTGAGAGCACTCAGACTTTATCCTCTCATTTTCTAAAGTCTGATCCCTATAACTGATATGCAATGCCTTAAGATAAATTCTCAATTCAGTTATATTATCAGTGTTATAAGCATAGGTAGTTGGAGGTACCTTGAGATCATCATTTTCAGTCTGAGTAGTAGCCATGAGAGCATAGTTGACTTCCTCATCTGAATCTGAAGTGTCTGCCCAATCTCTGCCTTTGGTGTAGAGTGCCTTTTCAGTTTTACCCTTCTTGCACTCAGGAGCATAGTGTCCCATCTCCTTACACTTGTAGCATTGAATCTCAGACTTATCTTTCTTTCCAGATTTGAAGTCCTTTCCCTCAGCTTTCTTGAAATTCTTCTTGTCAGACTTTGAGTAGTCCCTTGAGAATCTCTTTCCCTTCTTGAAGTTCTTGTATCCCATCTTCTTGAAGGTCTTTACCATCAAAGCAGCCATTTGCATCATCTCTTCATCATCTTCAGAATCAGATGATCCATCAGTGTTTGAGTCAACATCAGTGTTTGATGACTCATTCTCTGAATGGATGACTAAGGCTTTTCCTTTTGCCTTTCTCCTTGATGCCTCCTTCTTTGATGGTTTCTCCTCAACCTTGAGTGCAACAGACTTTGACTTTCTACTTGATCTCTTGTTTCTCTGCTCCAATTCCAATTCATGGGTTTTGAGCAGCCCATAAATTTCATCAATCTCTGTTTCACCAAGTTCATAATTATCTCTTATAGTGGTTGTTTTCACATCCCACTTTTCAGGTAGAGAAAGAAGAAACTTGAGATTTGAGTCTTCTAAATCATACTCTTTGTTAACCAATGACAAATCATTGAGCAGTTTGCAGAATCTGTCAAATGTTTCTGTCATGGTTTCATCAGACTTTGCCTCAAAGTGCTCATACTCCTGAGTGAGTATGTTTCTTCTGTTTTTCTTGATTGCAGGAGTTCCTTGACACCTAACCTCAAGTGCATCCCATATTTCCTTTGCAGTTGTGCAGTTAATCACTTTATTAGACATAACATTGTCTAATGCACTGTGAAGTAAATGTCTCACTTTTGCATCCTTTGCAATAGATGAAAGATCCTCAGCAGTTAGATCTTTCTTTTCCTTTGGAATGACCTTTGATTCCTCACCAGCAGCAGCAGCAGATAATTTTGTTGGTTTGTGAGGTCCTTCATATATTCTATCAAGGTATTCTGGATCTGTAGCCTCCAGAAACATGGTCATTTTCACCTTCCAAATTGCATACTCTGATGGCCTAAGTATAGGAACCCTTATTGTCTCATACCTACTAACAGTAGTAGGGGTTTTCTCAGATGGTGGAGGTATCTCTGCCATTGATTACTCTTGTGTTTGGATCTTTAACTGTAATAAAGTAACAGATTAGGCTCTGATACCACTTGTTAGGTCAAATACACAATAAGTAATCAAATACTGTATGAGTAACTTAACAAGAACACACTGTTTAACAATTAAAAACTGTTTGGAATTAATAATTCCTCTCTCAGTGATGTAAATATCACAGAGAGCTGCTTAGGTTACAATCAAAAGATTTCTCAATGTTCGACTACCCTTCTAGGGTTAACCTAACTGTATTTATAGAACATACAGCTTCGTACAATCAGTAACTGATTCTCCTAAAATCAAGCTATACAATTGATATCAATCACGATTGCTTCAGTCTTCCAAGTCAACTCAATCTCTTTGACAGCTTTCCAATCTTCAAAGATATTGCTTCCATATTTATCAATCTTCAAACACTGTTGACTCTTCAGACAATACCGCTACAGAGTTTAACAAACTCTGTTTGCGCTTCCAGTCAGTGTTTAATCAAACTCTGACTGCTTCCAGCTAAACTCTGTTTTCTGACTCTAGCTTCCAAACACTGTTTCCATCATTCATTTCTAACAGTTTATTTTCTAGAAAAGAAGCAGCAATGTCATAAACTGGTTGACAACATTTGGTGTCCTTGACACAATGATACCTTCTGTCTGAGTTTGTTTTTGGTTCAGACGCTATACTTTGCTAATGGTATTGTATACTTGCATAAGATGTTAATTCCAGGTCTGAAGCTACTACAATGAATTCAAAAGCAAGCTTCAATTCTTGTGGTGGGCAATTTTATTTGTATAACTAATTCAAGCTTTCAGTTGATAATAAAATAAGAACCATAGGTTAGCATGTTTTCAACCTACTATGCAATTCGAATTTATCATTTATAAATCCAAATTAGGTTTAATTTTCCTAATTTTGAATTAATTTCCCTAATTTAGGCTAAATTTCTCTTAAATAGATTTAGAATGATTTATTAATTCGAATTTATCATTTATTAATCCAAATTAGGTTTAATTTATTACTTGGTTTTCTTTTCTAATCTGTAATAGATTAAAAATGATTTGTTAATTCGAATATTCAGTGTGCCTAATTTTTTTTGATTTTGAATCGTTGCAGATATTATGGATATGCAGTGTGGTCCTCTTGATCGATCGCTCCTGGTTCAGCAGGACGAGCATATCAGCACTTTGATATGGGAGGGAGGTGATAGGGAGAAGTTGGATGTGAGGCAGTATACTACACTACAGGGTGTGTGGGAGTTACAGGCAGACCAGCGTGCCCTTTTGCGTACTTGGGGATTTGGGGTGTTTACTAATCCCCGCTCAGTACCTCAGAATGACATTACCCTGATCAAAGTATTGGTGGAGCGGTGGAGATCGGAAACTAATTCATTTCACTTCAGTTTTGGTGAGATGACTATTACACTCGAGGATGTGTACATGATCATGGGGCTGCCGATCAGTGGGCGTGCTTTGACCCATACTGAGCTATCTTATCCGATTGGCTACTGAAAGAAAGAATGGCAGGATCTTCGGTTTCACAGTGCTCAGAAGCGCAAGGACATGTATGGAAACGGCGGGGTAAAATTGTGTGAATTGCGGGATAGATATAAGGTGAGGTGTAAGAGATCGAAGCGTCCAGAATGGGTTGCTCAGGATCCTGTAGTGTATACCAGGGGATATCTATTGTATATTATTGGGGCCGTACTATTTCCTACTTCCAACCGGAATGTTGTGCATCCCCGATACATAAAGTTTTTGCAGCAGCCGGATCAGATTATTGATTATGCTTGGGGCGCTGCAGTTCTTGCACATTTATATAGAGCCCTGTCTAAATCTGTGAAGAAGTCTTCCACCTCTTTCAACGGGTGCGCAATGCTTCTTCAGTTGTGGGCGTGGGAGAGATTGAATCCGGGGCGTCCAGAGATTGCACCACGCCAGCAGCTTCGGTGGCCGAGAGCATTAGCTTGGGCTGAGCCGGTGAAGCGGAGGAGGGTTAACCCCCATCACCATACTGGTAGTTATCGGGGAGATTTTGACAGCTCTATGCCGTACTTGGTCACATGGCAGCCATACGCCAGATGAATACTTGATATTTTAGTCTTACTACTTGCATTTTAGTATCAGTGTTTGCATTCCAGTCTTTACTTGTTTACCACTTGCAT
Source organism: Kitagawia praeruptora (assembly GCA_037693485.1). Classification (NCBI taxonomy): domain Eukaryota; kingdom Viridiplantae; phylum Streptophyta; class Magnoliopsida; order Apiales; family Apiaceae; genus Kitagawia; species Kitagawia praeruptora. Next base: position 66,560,277 of record CM075351.1, read on the forward strand.
TTTAATTTTAGTATCGTTGATTGCATTCTAATTTTATATGTAATATTTAAACAGATTTTACGCGAGGGCTGATGCTGATGAGGATGCTGACATGATGGTGGCCCGTCATATGGCTCTTGGGCGTATACCCTTGGTGTCATTTGAGTTTATTGAGTACTAGATGCCGGACAGGGTACTCAGGCAGTTCGGTATGTTGCAACATATACCGCAGGAGCCGCTTGACCATACATTTTTGCGGACTGAGAGGCAAACTCAATACCAGCGGGATGCACATATGGTTACTTACCGGAGCTATTTGGATGAGTGGGCTAGTTATGTGGAGAGCGGTATGCCCATCACCGTGGAGGGCGAGTATGTACCCATTCAGGATTACTTGGATTGGTTTAGGCGTGTCAGTAAACTCAGGATTGCTCCTTGTGTGGTTCGTACGGACAATAAGATTACACCCCGAGATTGGTTCCCGCAGCAGTCCGCCATTGATGCAGTATGTTCTTAATACTGTTGTTGAATAATTGCATTTTAGCTATAATAATTTCATTTTAGACCTTATAACTGCATTTTAGCAATGATAATATCGTATTTGTCCTAATAATTGCATTAATGATATTTGTAGTTGGAGAGTGCTATGAGGTTGATACACCAGGTCCACTTGCACAAACCTGCTAAGTGGTTCTATGAGTCTCTTCCTGATTTCCTATACTCGTATGATCGAGTCAACACAGAGTGGAGGGGTGCTGATTTTAGTCGACCCTCTTTTTTTGGAGAGGAGGATATAAAGAGACCCTCTACCTTTGGAGACGAGGATACACCTATTGTAGACCCTCCTATTCTAGATCCCCATGCTCGTGAGATGGATGTTGATCCATCTGCCCCTAGTGTTACTCAGAAAAGTCCCCTTGAGGTAGTAATCTTTTCTTCTATCGATTTAATGTCTTGCTATTAAACATATTACTGATTGTTGTAATGTAATTGATAGGTTGAGACTAGTGCTCCTGATGCACTGCAGGACACTCCACTCAGTGTCCCCCTTGAGCATCCTCTTGAGGTAGTAATCCTTTCTTCTATCGATTTAATGTCTTGCTATTTAACATATTACTGATTGTTGTAATGTACTGATAGGTTGAGACTAGTGCTCCTGATGCACTGCAGGACACTCCGACCAAAGATTCCCTAAAGCGTCCTCTTGAGGTAGTAATCTTTTCTTCTATCGATTTAATGTCTTGCTATTGAACATATTACTGATTGTTGTAATGTACTGATAGGTTGAGACTAGTGCTCCTGATGCACTGCAGGACACTCCGGCCACGGATTCCATTAAGCGTCCACGTCAGGTATTAAACAATCTTTGAACATATTACCGATTGGTGTATTAAACAAGTGTTTGATTTATGTATTGACACCTAATTGTATGATGAGACTGCTTCACCTTTTATGGGTACCACTTACCGATCTTTTGCTTTTACACCCATTCCACTAAAGGTATTGACTTCTAATCAATTCTTTGTAACGCTTCCCTTTATTATTATTATTATTATTATTTATCATTCGATGTAAATATCTAATGTAATTGCAGGCTTCTACTAGTGATGAAACTCCTTCAACGGAACGAGGCGTACGTCCATTTGTGGGTTTTGGTAGTGGCTCCGTACCAACCAATTTAAAGGATGCATTTGATGTATGAATCCTCTACCATCCTATCTTTCATGTACACCTATCTGTTTATCTATGTTGTGATATGTATCTCGTTTTTTTCAGATGGACACAACCGCTGATAAGATGGAGGATGAACGAGATCGGGGTGGTCCTAGTAACAAGGGTGACTTGACGAGGCCACTGAAAAATCGAAAAATTAGGTGGCTATTTCGTCATTGGTGGACTAACGATGGTGAGTTCATTTGGCGGACACACTCGCAAAAGGGTGTGACCATGTCCCTAATAAAGGAAAAACTGTTGACCTTAAAACCGGGGTTCTGGTTGGAGGATTCTGTTGTGGACGCTTATGTGGAGCTATTGAAAATTAGAGAGGAGAATCTCTGGAAATCGGAAACCCTTAGGCCTCCGGCGAGAAGGTTTTACTTTGCTTTTAGTTGGTGGATGCTTATCGCTGAACGATTTATTACTGATTTGAAGGTATCAATCATTACCTAAATATTCTTGCATTTGTTTAGTATTTACATGCATACATAGAAGAATGGTATTTTTTGACATAGAATCTGCTTCTTTATCTTTGCTGTAATTTGGAAGGTGGCTAAAACTACAAATGACATGCATGTCGTCAAAGGTTCCTATTACCTAACAACAGTAGGAATATCAGTATATATAATCAGAATTTGCATCTAACAATGTATTACCAAAGGTAGTCAAATCATATATATAACTGGACATTAATTTAGATGTGTTGTACTTCCTTAAACACCGATTAGTGTTCCTGTGGCCACCTTGTGATGAAAAATCATATATATATATATAGGGTTGAACTCCATAGCAAACACCTTATATAACAAACAATAAAGAACACCTCATATCTAATAGATCCATTGCCCCTGGCGGGGCCACCCAATACAAAAAATTCTTATTTTTTTACCCTCTATCCATCCATCATCTAAAAAAAAAAATAATTAAAAAGTTACTGTTCATGACGATGATGTCATCAGTGACGTCATCATGAACAGTAAATTTTTTTATTTTTTTTTGCTGGCTTGATAGAGGGTAAAAAATTAACAACTTTTTGTATTTGGTGCCCCTGGCGGGGCCAAAGGATCTAATAGATCTAAGGTGTTCTTTGTTGTTTGTTATATAAGAGTGTGTATTGGGTGCCCCGCGGGATCTAATAGATCTAAGGTGTTCTTTGTTGTTTGTTATATAAGAGTGTTCTGTATGGAGCAAAGGCCTATATATATATATATATATAAAGTAACAATCTCTTTCTATATATAATAGAGCAACATAGGGGTAAAATGAGCCAATAAACCCCCTGTGAAAGTACAGTTTTGCCCTTGAATATTAGAAAATTACATGAAGTTGCCACTGATTTCTTATTCAAACAAAAAATTTAGACAAATTATGTTCTTGTGGGGAATTGAACTCATGCCCTTCTCAAGACAACTCATCCTTATAACCATTGAGCTAAATAAGCTTTTGTGTTTGAATTAAAAAACATATTAGTTAAACCTCTGGTCTCGCCCTTTTCCTATATTTGCTATCAACTAGCTTTGTAACCCGTGCAAGGCACGAGCATGCTCTAAATTACAAATATTTATGAATTATTCGTGATCACGCGGGATTGGATTGCTGATATCTTCGATTTTTCATATCTTCGCAGCAATTGTTGTGAGGAAATAGAATTTATGCAATACCCGATCGTGACATGCAAATGATAATTCTGGTTAAATTAAATATGTTTATATTTTACTTATGTTTTGTTCTGTTAAAGCAAACTTGAACGATATGTAATAAATTGGTTAATGTTAAGATCAAAACCATACTTCGAAATATAAATATATAGAATTAACATGGATGGATACAGAGATACATACAAGTATTAATTACATAATAATAAATACATATTAGTTCATATCAGTTATTATTATGTAATAAATATGTTAGTGTTACAATACCTAAATAGCCTCCAGAAATATAACATAGATATAATTAGTAGGGGTAAATATAACTCTTTATATGAATAAATTTTCTCATGGACCCCCCCCCCATTTTGCTCTATATATATATATATATATATATATGAGTGTGTGTGTGTGTGTGTGTGTTTGTTTGTTATATTGTTTTATGCGTTTACGTATTAAAGATGTGATTGATGAGTTTTACGATAGTTAATGATAATACAAGTTTGTATTATATATACTTATATACGCATGAAGGTTTTTTTTGTAATATTTAATTCGTAAATAATTACAGTAGATCTAAAATGATTAATAAGATATGGTATATGTTAGTGAATATTATAGTACATTATTACATATCCACAAAAAATTATATGAATGTATTTATGTTCGTATATGTGTACGTATGTATAAATATGCATATTAATTATAAAATAATATATTACAAATAACGAAACATTAATAGATTATACAACATAAATGTATGTATGTATGTACGTATGTATGTATGTATGTATGTATGTATGCTATATAGTATGTGTGTATGTATGTATATAATATTATAGTATATTATTATATATCCACATAAATTTATATATGTATGTATTTATGTTTGTACATGTGTATGTATGTATAAATATGCATAATAATTATACAACAATTAATATATTATAAATAATGAAATATTAATAGATTATACAATATAAATGTATGTATATATTGTATGTATGTATGTATGTATGTATGTATGTATGTTTGTATGTATGTATGTATGTATGTATGTATGTATGTATGTATGTATGTATGTTATATAGTATGTATGTATGTCATAGTATATTATTATTATATATCCAGATAAATTTATAAATGTATGTATTTATGTTTGTACATGTGTATGTATGTATAAATATGCATATTAATTATACAACAATTAATAGATTACAAATAATGAAATATTAATATATTATACAACATAAATATGTATATATATATATATATATATATATATGTATGTATGTATGTATGTATGTATGTATATATGTATATATGTATATATGTTATATTGCATGTATGTATGTATATAATATTATAGTATATTATTATATATCCACAGAAATTTATATATGTATGTATTTATGTTTGTACATGTGTATGTATGTATAAATATGCATATTAAATATACAGTAATTAATATATTACAAATAATGAAATATTAATAGATTATACAACATAGATGTATGTATGTATGTATGCTATATAGTATGTATGTATATATGTATATAATATTATAGTATATTATTATATATCCACAGAAATTTATATATGTATGTATTTATGTTTGTACATGTGTATGTATGTATGAATATGCATATTAAATATACAACAATTAATAGATTACAAATAATGAAATATTAATAAATTATACAACATAAATGTATGTATATATTATATGTATGTATGTATGTTTATATTATATGTATGTATGTATGCATCCATGTATGTATGTATGTACGTATGCATGTATAATTAATAATTATATTGTATGTATATATGTATATATGTATGTATGTATGTACGTGCGTATGCATGTATAATTAATAATTATACATTAATGTATAATTATCTACAAATATACATTATAATTAATAATTATACATTATCGGAGTTAAGCCAACTGAGATTTATCTACAAATTAATATATATAAGCAAAAATATATAGTATGTATGTATGTAATATTATAGTATATTATTACATATCCACGGAAATTTATATATGTATGTAGAGTCCCACTCTATGGAGAACCATCTTACGTGGAAAACCGTGGAGAACCACTTAAAATACATTAAAATTGCGCTTTATATAAGGCCCCTGGCGGGGCCCCTTCACATAAAAGTCTTATAATTCTACCCTCTATCCATTCATCAAAAAAAGAAAATTTTAAAAAAAAATTTAAAAAAATTTTAAAAAATGTTGCCACGTCATTTTTTGAAAAAAAATTTAATTTTTTTTTTGTAATTTCTTTTTATAAATAGATAGAGGATAGAATTATAAGACTTTTTTGTGAAGATGCCCCTGCGGGGCCCTTATATATAAAGCAATTTTAATGCATTTTAAGTGATTCTCCACGGTTCTCCATGTAAGATGGTTCTCCATGGAACAATGGCCTATGTATGTATTTATGTGTGTACATATGTATGTATGTATGTATGTATAAATATGCATATTAATTATACAACAATTAATATATTACAAATAATGAAATATTAATTGATTATACAATATAAATGTATGTATGTATGTATGTATGGATGTATATATGTATGTATGTCATATAGTATGTATGTATGTATATAATATTATAATATATTATTATATATCCACATAAATTAATATATATATGTATTTATGTTTGTACATGTGTATGTATATATAAATATGCATATTAATTACAGAGAAAAAGGCAATTTGGCTGGCTATCTTTTTTGTTTTTGGCACTTGGATGGCTGAGAATAATTTTTGACATTATGTCTGGCTGTAATAAAATTTTTAAGCACTTGAGGGGCTCCCGTCAAACACCGTTAGAATTTAACCCCAAAATTTGAAATTGACAGGGGTATTTCTGGTATTTACAGCAGATATATACATATATACAGAAAGATGTCCCTCTTCCCTTTTCGACCACCCAGTACACCACGCCTGTAGCACCCATCTTATCTTCTCCGTCGTTCTCTTTTTCCCATCTTCCACCTTCTCGTTCACCTCGAACCAACAACAATCCACTGTTGCTTCTTCCTGCAAACTCTTCAACACCACCATTTCGATCTCACCCCTCGCTTCATCCTCCTTCCGCCATTCACAAACACCTTCTCTCTTCTCACCACACCTGCACACCATTGCAGCTCCAACCATCCTCCATTCAACCTCTCCTTTCTCTCCAACAATCCGCCTCCTCCCATAACCTCCATCCCCTCATTCCCATTCCTCCGTTCTCCTTACCAACAACAACACCAACCCAATTCAAGCTCATCTCCATTCTCACCACCCACTTCCCTTCTCCGCACCAAAACTCGTTCACCATCGCCGTTCTCTACCTCCTTCACACCGTACAACTCCACCCATTTAATTCCTTTCCATCCTCCACCTCCATTCCTCCTCAACCGCCCGACTTCCCCACCTCTGTTCTTCTTCTTTGCAGCACCATCATTCACACAACTCTCCCTCACTTCTCCATCCAGCGCCGCCCAATACCACTGTTCTTCTTCGCCTCCTATTTCCACCCACCTTCAATTCAAACCCAACACCCACTCTTCCACTTCGCGGCAGCCTCCATTGCCCCGTTTCATTCAACTCGCCAGTCCTCCATCTTTCTCTTCCCACCTGCCACTTCTCGCAACCACCACTGCACTACCAACCGCGACTCCATAGCTCCCCCTTCTTCTACGCAGCCTACAACCATTTCCCGTTCACCACCCCTGCTCCTCTTCCCTTTCGACCACACAACACCCAAATCCTCCGTTCATCACCACAGTCCTCCTATCTCCTCTACCACATCTCCTCCATTCAATTTCGCCACCGTTCAGAGAGAATTAGGGATATATGTTTAGAGAGAATTAAGGATTTTGGGATATTACGGATATAATTAGGAGATATTGGGGAAACAATTAGGGAAAAGTCAATTTTACCCCTGCTATTTAGACGGCGTTAGTATCGTTTTGACGGGAGCCCCTCAAGTGCTTAAAAATTTTATTACAGCCAGACATAATGTCAAAAATTATTCTCAGCCATCCAAGTGCCAAAAACAAAAAAGATAGCCAGCAAAATTGCCTTTTTCTCTTAATTACACAACAATTAATAGATTACAAATAATGAAATATTAACAGATTATACAACATAAATGTATGTATGTATATATGTATGTATGTATATAGTACATATGCATGTATAATTAATAAATATGTATGTATGTATGTATGGATGTATGTATGTGTGTGTGTATGTACATATGTATAATTATTTATATATGTGTATGTATAATTAATAATTACTAGCCTAAACCCGTGCGATGCACGAATTTTTTTTTAATATTATATAAAAAAATTCACTAATTTAAATTAATTTTTTTGAAATATGAATTTTGGAGGCTTAAATTTTTATATGAAATGATTTGATAATAATTATATAAATGTTATCGATGATATTTCTAAAAAATGAGGGATTTTAGTTAGAAAATATAGAAAAGATGATAAATTTTAGTTGAAAAGGGTAATCGATTAATTATTAGTAATTATAAAATTAATACTTCATTAAAAGAGAGGATTTAGTTAGAGGAAATTAAAAAGGTAATATGTTCAATGTGAAAAAGGTAATTGATTAGTTTATAGTAATTATAATTTAATTACGTTGTTTTACTAAATACAATTGCTCGTAATGTTTTTAAAAAAGGAGAAATTAATATTGTTCGTGATATTTCTATTAAAAGAGAGATTTTAATTAAAAAATATAGAAAATATGATACGTTTTAGCTGAAAAAGTTAATTGGTTAATTAATAATATTATAATATTATTAGTTTATTTTATTAAATAGAACCGCCCGTGATATATTTGGAAAAAGAGAGATTTTAGTTAGAGAAAATAGAAAGGTAACGCGAAGATGACATAATTTATGTGAAAAATGTAATTGATTAGTTTATAGTAATTATAATTTAATTATGTTATTTTGCTAAATAAAATTGCTCAAAATTTTTAGAAAATGAGAAATTAATGTTGCCCGTTATATTTCTAGAAAAGAAAAGGAATTTAATTAGAAAAAAATAGAAAGATGAGTTAATTATTAGTATTATAATCATTATTTTATTTTTATTAAATAGAAATTCCCGTGATATAATTGGAAAAAAGGATGTTTTAGTAAGAGAAAAGAAAAAAGGTAACGTGTTTTGATTGAAAAAGGTAACCGTCCATGATATAATTGGAAAAAAGAGATTTTAATTAGAGAAAAAAGAAAAGGCAACGTGTTTTGACTGAAAAAGGTAATTGATTAGTTAACAGTAATTATAGTATAATTATGTTATTGGGTAATTGATTAATTAATAGTAATTATAATATAATTATGTTATTTTATTAAACAAAATTGCTAGTAGAGTTTTTTTTAAAAGGAGAAATTTTAGTTAGATAAAATGTAAAAGATATTCTATTTTACCTGAAAAAGGAAATTATTTAGTTATTGGAAAATAGAAAAGGTAATATATTAACCTGAAAAAAGAAATTGATTAATCAAGGAGAAATTTTATTTTGATAAAATATAAAAGATAAAATGTAAAAGATATTCTATTTTACCTAAAAAAGGAAATTATTTAGTTATTGGAAAATAGAAAAGGTAGTATGTTTAACCTGAAAAAGGAAATTGATTAATAAAGGAGAAATTTTAGTTTGATAAAATATAAAAGATATTGTATTTTAAAAAGGAAATTGATTAGTTAATAGATCTGTAATTGAGTAAGGGTAAATAAGTAAAATCAACAGGTACCGTACCGACCAACCAAACTTTTAATGTTTCGGCTTTTATATAATAGTATAGATGTATATAGTGTGTGTATGTATGTATGTATTTATGTGTGTGTATGTGTATGTATAATTATTTATGTATGTGTATATATAATTAATAATTATGTATGTGTGTATGTATGTATAATTATTGATTATACAAATATTTATGTATGTAGCTAATGATTTTTAAAATAAACTCAAATGCTCACATAGCTCAACTGGTTATGTTGTTGAATTTAGTTCTGCAAGGTCATGGGTTCGATCCCTTTGAATAACAATATTTTTACAAATATTTAGAGTTAGGTTTGGTGTGAGGTTCGGAGGGTCCGAGCCTGTGATTAAATTTGCTCAGGGAAACCCCCTGTTGGTGCATTAGATATATAATAGATAATAGATAGATTTAACTTTTGAGTAAATATGTTAATGACGACTTATATTGTTTTTAAAATTTTGTATTTTAATTAACAAAAAATATCTTATATGATTACGTATACAACCAATTTTTACAGATTTCTAATATCAAATTTTATTATGTCCTTTTATCTTTGTTTTTAAAAAAAATTGTGTTATAACCTATATAATATATTTATATGCTACAAAACATCCTATAACTTAAAAAAATTGTGCTCCTATGATATATACATAAATAAAATAATCCAAAAATTAAAAATAATGATATTATAATATGTATGAACAAAAAAGGCACAATTGAATTCAAAAATATTCTTTAAATCATAAAAATACACATAATTTATATCGATTGCTAGAAGATGACCCGTGCCTCGCATGGGTTATTATGCTAGTTTTTGTTTGATTTGAAACATTCTTTATTGCATTAAATTTAAACTTTAAAAAAATGGTGTAAATATAAAATAAAATTTACCATTATTCTCCAAAAATCTAAAATAATGAATGTTACAATTTTATTGTAAAAAATTAAAATTAATATAAAACAAAATTATTTGCCTTTTAAAAAAACAAATATATTATTCGTCTCTTATTTGTTTTTCTTACTTTATATATAATATCTAATATATTATATTTTACTTTAATTTTTAATTTAATTTTTTCTAAATTTTTGATATAAAATATAAAATTTTGCACATGTATATAAAGTTTGGGCACACAAATTGAATGTTCATATAAAATTCAGATACACAAAGTGCACACTTAAAAATTAGGTACATAAATTGTTTGTTTTTATAAAGTTCAGGTACACAAAGTGCATAATTGATAGTTCAGGTACACAAATTGCATAATGTGCATTCTTGAGGTACACGAAATGCATTTAACTCTCTATTTATTAACGTTAAAATTTATATGATGTGGACGATGATTAAAAATTTCATCATAAAACTTTATAAAAATTTACGTTACATAAATGTTATGTTACGAATTTTTATTAAGAAACCGACGTTATCGAAATGTAAGTATGTAACCTTCTTGATTCTCAGTTCTCACTATTAAGACTCTTAATTTAAGAGGCAGTAATGTTATGCAATGTACTGTTAAATTCTTTACCGTTCGGTAATTCACTGCGAGTGGATAAATAGGTGGGACCAGATTGTGTTTGAGTAGATAAGGCGTGGAAGAAACTTGACACCTCATCAGATCCAGCTCATTCGCCAATAGAAAGCGCTAGAAACACACAGCTGTTATCTAAAGTCAAATTTACCCTCAACCATTTTTCCCCATTTTGTTAGTTGTTGTAACTACTTGTCACTGCTTAACTAAATTATTGGTATGAAAAAAAGTGACAAGAAATTGAAAAACTTACTCCCCACATCCCACCATTTTTATTGATTACAATTTTTTTTGCATGTTTCAAAAATCTAAATCACATTTTTCTATTAAAGTAAAATAAATATTTTTTATAATAATTTTTTTAAATATATAAATAACTGGAATTGAGTTTGCCAATTTTCACTTGATTGTCGAACACATATTTTTTGATTGATGATTAATAGATATATCTGTAACTTTAAGAAACAGAATCATTTCGTTCCAGAGTTATTGAGTGCTTAGTCGAGGTCAATCATTTTTTGATCATTTATTTAATGATAAATGAATGACTAAACTATACTACCACGATAATTCTTATGAATTAGATTAGGGAATCTTTAGGATTTTTCACCAAAACAAGTCTCCACGAATTTGTATCTTACTCACTAATCTGGTTTATTACAAAAACTGCATTCCCAAACGACACTAATCTAGTCACTAATCAGATTATGTCAGAATAATCTAAGATTAATTGCTCTTTCTGGACCCACACGTTATTTAATCTTTATTGTTTTTTTTTGAAAACGTTAATCTTTATTGTTGGAGGCGGGTTTCTCTATACACGTGCCAACACGAACCAATCGAACCCACCTAATTTTATTTTATTTTTTACCATTTTCTAACTTAATACTGGACATATCAATTGTCAAAAAAAGAAAAATATAGTGGATATAGTAATAAAATCAAATTTTACATAAAATTATATGAAATATAGGATCACAATAATATGAATATAATATATTTTACGTTTCATTTGTAACCGTTTATACACTCTTTAAACATTCAACGGTCTTTAAGACTTTACGTTGGAGTATGATTTTTGGGTCAAAATGACAAATTAATTTTTTTTTTGTTTTCATTTTGGGACCCAATAAGTTGACCAAGAAAAATTATGAGTCTATTTTCTCATGCAAATACATCAATAATCAACCTGTTATATTTTATTTGTCTCACTTATTTTGTCATTTTAATTAAATTTTGATCAATTTTATCAATTTTATAATAAAAATTATTTATATTATATAATAATTATAATTTTTTAAAAAATTACTATCATAAAATACACTTATCATATTACAATATCCAATTTTAAAATTTATGAAAACATAAATAATTAAATTATTATTTAAGACTAAAATTTTATCAATTTAATCAAAAAAAATTTAAATAGGACAAATTAATGACACATTGGGATACAAACACATATAAATAAGAGTTTCTCCATTGGTTTTGTGAGGTAAGCCACGAGAAATTTGTGGAAACAATTTCTCCAAAACAAAAAGATCGAATTTTCATCAAAAAGGTCTCATCATTTTCTTCAAATCAAAGGGTTTCATAAAGGGTTTTGCATTTGATTGTTCTTGATACACACACTTTTTCTTTGATATATTTGTGTTCATCATCACTGCAGCACAACCTTCTTCAAGATCCAGAACAAGGCTCTGTTCTGGGAAATATATAGACACAGTCACTAAATTTTACATACAGAAGATTCATTTTATTGGTTACAGATATGATCAGATTATCTGTTGCAGTACTGCAATTGTTAGAGTTATTTGTGAGTTCTTTGGTTCATATAGCTTATGGTTTTTATATCTTTAGCACAGCTGTGGCTGGTGATCTCTCACAAGGACTAAATGAATGGATTTATAATAATCCTAGTTCAAATGTTAAAGATGTTACAAATGTTGATAATGATTCTAAAATTTTGTCATCTGCTGATGATTTGCCTCCCATTGTGTTGCTTCATGGAATCTTTGGATTTGGTAAAGGGGTATGTCTTGATTTTTGTTGATGTTCACATGTGTATTTTTTTTCGAAAAAAGATTGTGTTTTTTTCGATATGCACATTTTGTGAAAATGAATTTTTGGGTGTTTTTTTTAATCAGAGATTGGGTGGATTATCGTATTTTGCTGGGGCAGAGAAGAAGGATGAAAGAGTTTTGGTGCCTGATCTTGGTTCATTGACAAGCATATATGATAGGTGAGTGTTAATTGGGAATTATCCATGTTTCTGTTTATGTATGTAATTGTATATCCATGTTTGGTTTTGTTGAGTTTTTGTAATGATGAAAGGGATTTGAGGTTTCAGGGCACGCGAATTGTTTTATTATTTGAAAGGGGGACAAGTTGATTATGGGGAAGAACACAGCAAAGCTTGTGGGCATTCTCAGTTTGGTCGAATTTACGAAAAAGGTTGATCTTTTAGCCAATTTAGTTTGTTCAATGATTTTGGAAAACTGGATACTGATTTTCTGTGATTATTTACCTGGGTGATGCAAATGGAATGCAGGGCATTATCCTGAATGGGATGAGGAGCATCCTATTCATTTTGTTGGGCACTCGGCTGGGGCTCAGGTTGCTCGTGTTTTGCAGCAGATGCTTGCGGACAAGGTGAGTTTAATTTTCATGTAATTTTACTCTGTAATGAACAATCCATTGAAGCTAAATAATGAAGAAAATCACTTGATTTCAGGCTTTCAAAGGACATGAAAGCACTTCTGATAAATGGGTCCTAAGCATAACAGCATTATCCGGTGCTTTCAATGGAACCACAAGAACTTATTTAGATGGAATGCAGTAAGTTCTACCAAGTAGAATAATATTTTTTTTTATTTCTCTGTATGTGAATTTTGAGATCTTTTGTGCCAAGCTTTGGCCCTTTAATGATTCTAATACTGCTTATATCTTGATCAAATAAATCTTATCTTTAATAAAATATCGAACGAGAGTCTTTATATGTTTCTAAAATTGCAAGTTATTCATGTAAACAGTTTTTAAGAATGGTTAATTGATGAACTTTTTGGCTGTTTTACAACTCTTTTTCAGAACGGAAGATGGGAGGTCACTAAAACCTCTATGTTTGCTCCAGTGGTGTCGAGTGGGAGCTATAATTTATGATTGGATTGACATCTCCTGGCTAAAGGAATACTATAATTTTGGGTTTGATCACTACAACATGTCGTGGAAGAAAATTGGTATTCGGGGTCTTTTTGATTGTCTTCTGGGGAATTATGGTCCCTTTGCTTCTGGAGATTGGATTCTTCCTGATCTGACACTCCAGGGATCTTTGAGACTGAACAACCATTTATCTACATTTCCTGATACTTACTACTTCAGCTATGCTACTAAGCGAACTAGGAAAGTTATGGGTCTTGGCACTGTTCCATCTGGCATACTTGGAATTCACCCTTTGCTTTTTATCAGAGTTCTGCAGATGAGTCAATGGCGTCATCCACCTGATGTACCACCGCCATTCAAAGGCTACAGGTGAGCAATCCTTGAATGCTGAAGTATTCTTCTATTCATCAATATTAGTAATTCCACATTCAAAACATAAAAAATGCCATCTATTCCCAACCTTCATATTAAATGCAATTACATTGTCAGGGACGAAGATTGGTGGGACAATGACGGTGCTCTCAACACAATATCGATGACACACCCACGTTTCCCTGTTGAACACCCAAGTCGCCTAGTTATGAATGATTCCGAGTGCCAGCCGTTGCAACCAGGCATCTGGTATTTTTCATACTATTGCAGAACTTAAATGTTCCTTCATTATTAAATTACAATTTATATGTTAACGAATATCCAAATTAAATGTTTGTCATGAGAAAATTCCATCTTGGACTTTATATAAGACTGAACATTATTACTTTGTCTTGGACAATTTAAATTTTGAATACTAATCTATGAATGTGGTTTCGTATTTCAAATATATCATGTATTCCCATGAGCAGTCATTCACTTGAATGTGCAAGTTCTGCATTTTGAAATGTGATGGGAAATGATTTTGTTTTCGTAGACATTGATTAAAATCCTGATTTTGTAGTATGTAGAATTTTCTGTGAAGAAAATCAGAGGTCATTTTGTTTGAATTGTGACATTTCATCAAGTGATATGTTAACAACGAAACTATGGCACTATATTTTGCTGCAGGTATTACAAGATTATTGAAGGTGATCACATTCTTTTTATTGTGAATCGGGAAAGAGCAGGGGTTCAGTTTGATTTGATATATGATAGCATCTTCGAACGTTGCAGAAAACATGCATTTAGGAGGATTCCGCCAACTGTACCAAACCAAGTGCACCATTAGCACCCAAGCAGAGAAGAAAAGAAAGTTTTTTTTTTTTTTTTTTTGCTAAATGAGAAGAAAAGAAAGTTAGCTACATTGTCGTGGAAAATTGATCATTTACTTAGCCTCTTCGGACTTGTTGTATAAATTGCATGTTCTTTACCTTTTTCTTGACAGCCCCTGTTACATCATTTTAGCTTAGGACCCCAAATGCTTGGCTGTAGTTTAGTAAAGAAAAATTGCTTCCATGTTAAGACCGGCTGTGTATGTCTTTATCATGTCTTCTGCTCTGGCTGCAGTGTACTAGAAAGTTAGGAGTAATCTAAATATGTCAAGTTAAAAGCTTGAGTTCTGTGGATTACTTCGATCCTGATACATATAAATTATAAAATCGGATTTACAAAGTACAGAAATATAAACTAGAATATAGGATAGAATAATATTTGGTCACAAGTACTAAAAATTGAACTAGAAGAGTTAAAATAATACTCTCGGATAAAATAATAAGTGCACTAGAACAAGTATTTAGAGAAATTAATTTTTTCCACACATACATTAACTTTCTTTGGACCAAGTATTATGGACTACATTGGTTTTTCTTTTAAAAGTACCCAGGCTTGTTAAATTAAAGATGGATATAAATTTACAATAAATTTTTTAGGCAATCCTAACAAAACAAACATGGGATTAGAATAATATAAAAATAAATCATCCATGAATTACAGTGATAGTACTATAAGATATAATACTTCGAAACAAACATAACCAAGATAATTAAGGACAAATGAGATAGAAAATTCAGTTAACAATTTAGGGATTCCGCATAAGAGTCTTGAAGAAACAGATTCCGCAAATATGAAATCAACTGTTTACTTCCGCTGCAGTGCACAGACAAGTATACATACAACCAAAAACAAATGCAATAGATATGTTAGTAAATTAACAACTTGATGGGATTCAAACTCAAACTTTAAGCCATTCAGGTACTCCATAATTACAAGTTACAACTTACAAGCATCACTTGATTCAAAGAAATATTGATATACTCCCTTTTGGGGGATTTTCCAAAAAAAAAAGATAAAAACAAGAAAACAGAAGCAAAATTTTTAATTGATTATACATGAAAATCTTTAAAGCCTGTATTTGATAAAAGACAACAATGAAGCAAAGGAACAAAAAGTGCCGCCCTGGAGTAAACTTTGTACTGGAAAATCACCAATCCAGGCAAGAACAAGTAGCTCCTTGCTTCTAATTGATTGGAAGCCCATGTATGACAATACTGAGACCATATTGATAGTTTCAAGACTTGAAACATTCCAGGATAAAAGTGGCTTTAAATGAGTCGCAATTCATATTCACCGGCCATTGTTATGTATCTCACCCATGGGAGAGCCTGATAGCCACTCTTCTCAATGATCTTCAGGTATCGAACCTACAAAACCACAATAACTTCGTAAATATCGAATATGAGCAACGGGTCTTATGGGTTGGTACAAGAACCAAAGAGAAAGAGGTGTCAACATAAACAATCAATGATAACTTCCATTAAACGTGTTTAAAAACAATAAAAGCAACTCAAAAAAAAAAAATTATCAAAAAAAAAAAAGCAACTCAAAAAAACTTAACAATTTACGCAAACCACATTGCTCACTTGGCACAATATAATTAGCCAGAGAACCGAAGTGTATAAGAAAGGACCTAACATACCTACATTTACAGATAATCTATGTGCAATATCTTTGAAAAACTCTTATCACAAAAACACCAATGCAGTCATCTCGTTTAGTTACAAGACTATCATGGATCACCCCAAAAAGGTGACTGAAGATAATTAGGATATGCTTTCCACACAGACAAGATTATGGAAGTCGAAATTCATTTTCATGTAAGAATAGCAAAAGCGAGAAGTACTTGTTTAAAATTTTAAGTAAATCCTTATTGCAACTATGCCAATTCGAAGGCAGAAAGAAAGTTAAAGGCATAAACCTATTTTTTCCTACCAAATCTAAGCACTTCTCATTCTAAAAATTTTCATTATGGATTTTGAAACAATGAGCAACTTGAATCGTAGACTAGCTACTTCATATGAACTGGGTAATTAAAGCAAGCATATTAGACTAACGTAGTTTTCCATGTAAATTTTCAAACTCTAGCAAGTTGTCCTTGCACATTTATGGTAGATGCTCTAGACTTCCACAGTACAGAACATGACAAATATGCAACACATGACTTAAAAAGACAACTTATTCAATTCATTAATACCAGGGACGGATCTAGGGTGGGGCAAGGGGCACCTGCCCCCACTAACTCCTAGGCGCTCCCCTAAAATATAGTTCGTATTTACTACTGTATCTAAAAATTTATATTATTTTCGCACATAAATAACTCGTACTTGCTCCCTTCCACCACCCAACTTTGGACCAATCTTACCTTTGATTACAAAATTACAGAAACTTGAAACAATTTAAAGGGGCTGCGGGCTGCCAATGCTACTGTTGCAAACAAAAAGAACCGAAGGGAACTCACATTACAAGGCATGAGTTGTGGTGTATTGACTTCTTTGTATTGTACTAGTTCTAACAATCTTAAATAACTTTTACACTTTAGCCCTTAAATCTTATTATAGAATTTACACCTTTTTTTCAATTGAATTGTACGACAATCTCAAACAGGTGGTACCAAATTCTTCCAAATTTGAATTTAGACCTAAATGATTTTATTTTATAGTGCATACAAACCGTAATCTTTAGTTATGGACAAGTTTGTCGTGAGAAGAAAGTTAGTCACTACAGAAGAAGCAATTTATAAAGATGTCGTGAGAATACTTACTTTTAGTAAAAAAAATCTATTAACTACAATAATTTTGCATATTTAATAATTTTTATTGGAAAAACATCAACTTTTATAAGATTTAAAAACTCTGTAACTTAGGATTGTTTAGATTGTTTTTCCTTGGAAGATTATATCGTGATTTTTATTTACAAGAAAAAGAACACTTAAAAATGTAATGTTAGTGCAAACACATGGCTAAATGTTTGTAAAGTCGATGATTACAATTTCAATCTTTAAAAACATTAAATACAAATAAGAGGCTAGATTTACTATATTTGCAACACTCGAACTCTTGAAAATCTTTAACAATTTTATTTACTTTACAAACTTAGATTGGAAATTTGTTGTTTTCATCATATTTATTACTCCCTCTATCCCTCTCATTTCTTTACACTTTCCTTTTTGGGATGTCACTCTCAATTCTTTACATTCCAAAATTTACCCAAAATAGTAAAGTTTTATAATATAAAAAATAACCACACCCACTACTTTCCTCCACTAAACTCACTTTATTACATAAAATATTGATTGGTCCCACCACTTTACTCACTTTTCTTACTTTTCTCCACTACTTTACACATTTTCTTAACCTCGTGCCAACTCATTTGTAAACAAATGAAAGGGACGGAAGGAGTATATCAAAAACACAACTTTCTTAATTAACTATTTGTTATATTAACTATTTGTTATGTGACTTGAAATAAGAAAAAAATGAGATAAAAAAATATACTTGTTTAAATACTATACAGCCATTTCAAATATGGAAAATATTCAGATTAAAATTTACTGTAAACAATAAAAACTTTTGTCTATCTTCCGTTTCATGTTCTTGAATATTGTTCTTCAAATATTATAACAGATGTGAGTGTCTCCAAGAGACTAGATACATGACGTCTTAACCTAATTTTTAGAGAGTTTGGAACAAGAATGCTGTAAGAGCTTCACAAAAAGTAAAGAGAGTACTTTCCCAATTAATTATACTCTCAATTTTGAGAAGCCTATCCTCACTCGGTATTTCAGATTTTTTTAGTAAAATAGGAGCTTTTCAAGAAAAAAATTCTAAAAAAACAGAAAAAATTTAAAAATGTGTTGAAATCGATAGTTTTCATAACAGAATAACAGAAATTTAGAAAACAAGGTTTTCTAACTTGCTACTGTGTTTTGGAAAATTTTAGAAAACTCAAGACTGTTTTCTTAGTTCTCCATTCATATTTGAAAACTGTTAGAAAACTAAAAAGCACGACACCAAAATCGGATGTAGTGTGTGATTGTTTTGTGTGACTCTTATTTCTAATAAATAAGTGTATTTTTCAAGGTGATAAATTGTGAACTCACCTGCTGCTTTATTTTGACACAAGTGATCAATAACTAGAATGTTACTACTTCAAAAAAATATATATATATTTAAAATACTATTATGTACTACCTAATATGTATCACACTAAAACCTATTTATATTTCTTTAGTTACGACATGATTGAAAAAAATTAAAGTAACTGACAGATTGAATATTAAAACTAACTTCAATTATAAGAATTGTTTTTTTTAATTTTGTATCTGATCTTGTGTTAGTTTCAAACAAAAATTTAACATAAAATATGTATAAAACTAGTTTGTTACTGTTTATTTGAAAATTAAGTAGAAATAAGAAAAGTAAGAAACAGTTATTTGGTACATGTTCATATTTTCATAGTTTTTGGTGATTTTCTTAGAAAATGAAAATTTAGAAAATTTAGAAATGGATAAAATATTCAGCATTCAGCAAGTAAACAGGGCCTTAGTTTCCCTTCCTATGCCTCCCTCTTTTTTTGATAGTTTCTCTCTTTTGGACTATTATTATGTATACTGTAGTAGTGTAGTACTTAAAACATTAAGGAGCAAGTATAAATTATGTTCTTGGAGTTGGCACACAAATCAATGTACTAAATCACTAGCATTCGCATTGTATTGTTTATATTATTCAGGGAGGCTACAATGGGTCGCTTGTATTTGCTCTATCTTAACCAAACTGTCAAAGAGACATAACAAACCTTGACTATTTAATTCTAATTCTTCGCAACTCCTCCAGAAAACAGTCAAGCACACCATTCATCTCATCAATAAGGTTGTTAATGAGCCGAGAAGCTCAATACCTATACTGCGTTCGGCTCGAAAAATGCTCAGCAGTTGATAAATAAGTCGAACTCGACCACAATTTCAAGGTTCGATTTACAAACTAGCCAAACTTAATCACTAAAGAGTTTGGCTCGAAAGTCCATGAACATGTTCAATTATAATTTTTATGAACAACGTTCATGAGATGTTTGTGACAATAGTTTGTAAACAAACTCGATTAGCGAACTCGTGCCTATTTTCATTATCCTGCTCGTGTATATATATATAGGCGAAACCATTAGAAATGCTATTTTATTTTATTTTTATTTTGGAATGTAGGTTGAAAGAATAATTTTTTATTTTTTTAATTATTTGTTATATATAACCCTAAAATTAATACATAAATTATTTTCGTGTATATATAGTGTTTTATGATAGTTATTTGAAATTGAGTGTTGGTTACGTTATAAATTAATGTTTTGTCCCAAATACTTAGAGAATAAATAATTAGTTACTCCCTCCGTCCCTCATGGTTGTTTACATGGGGGATGGACACGGAGACCAAGAAATTGTGTAAAAAATGAGTAAAGTTAGATGAAAAATGGGTAAAGTGGTGGGACTTATTAATATTTAATTATAGATTTGAGATAGTGGAGGAAAGTGGTGGGTGTAATAGTATTTTTTATTGTTAAATATATGAGATAGTGGGTGTAATAGTGGGAGAAACTTACTATTTTTGGAATGTAAAGAAATGAGATGGACACCCCAAAATAGTAACTGTAAAGAAATGAGAGGGACATAGGGAGTAAATAATTAGAGTATATATAATTTTGATATACTCCATCTTTCCCAAATATTTTATCCTATTTGATTTTTAATGGTCAAATTAACCAAAGTTTGGCCAAAATAATATAGGTGAGAATTATAATAAAATTTGTATGATTAGAAAGTAAATTTAATACACTTTAATATGTATTTTTCAAATTTTGTAAATAAAAAAAATGATACGTAAATATAACGTCATTAAAAGTCGGGATTTTTTTTCCAAATTTCACCAAGCAAAATGAAATATGTTTAATTTACAATAATGAATTAAGAAATTATTTAAAAAATATTTGTAACCCTGAGGCAAACATAGAGGTCAACTTTTGAAAACAATTTAGGAGGATTAATGTAATAAACAATGGGACAGGTGTAACGGGTTTTGTGCTGGTCTTAAAGTATCATTCAAAACATACATTACCGATGTGCAAATTGAGAAAATAGTGTTATAAGGTTAAACATCAGTTTCAATTGGAAAGCAGGTCAATTGCCAAGTTTATATCTCATCATCGTATAAGGTAATTTTTTCCCCAATGTACATGAATGATACAATGTCTGTTTTAGATTGTTCATTTGTATACCTAATTTGATGTAATTGCTTTACATAGAGATGGCCTCATCTATGGTTCTTCCTCAATTTGTCAAAGTTCTTACCAAAGATGATTCTTCATCTAATGATATGGTATTAAATGTTGTTTTGGATGTATTATGTTCATCAAATTTGCATGTGTGTTTTATTTTCTCTTTGCATGTTACATGTGTTGATATGTTTATGTCCACAGTGTATCTCTTCCAGATTTTGTGACTGTTTCGGTCATCTTGATGCTGATGTGGTGAAGCTTAAGATTCGAAATGGTTATAAATTGTGGGTTGGGTTTGATCGAGATGAGTGTGTACTTTTGGACATGGATAGTTTTTTTACAGATTTCGGATTGAGAGGAGGGGAAATTCTTGTGTTTATGTATCATTGGTATTGATGGTGTGGAAATAGAGTATCCAAGTATTGTCCATGCTTCGCAGAATTGTAACCCTCGAAATGGTAAATGGGAATTTTTTTTTTTTGTATTGTCATTGTTTTTAATTAAAATAGTAATAATTAAATATTGTTTTACAGTTAAAGTAGTCCCTAGAGGTTGGAAGTTTGTTAAGTCTGTATTATGCACCGAAGATATTGTTGATGAAGTTAGAATCCAAAGTTGTTAGAATCCTAAGTTGTTAGAATCCAATTTACTATTAGAATACTAACAACTTCATCGACAATATCTTCGGTGCATAACACAGACTTAACAACTTCTAACCACCAGGGACTACTTTAACTGTAAAACAATATTCAATTATTACTATTTCAATAAAAAACAATGATAATATAAAAAATATATTCCCATTTACCATTTCGAGCGTTACAATTCTGCAAAGCATGGACAATACTTGGATACTCTATTTCCACACCATCAATACCAATGATACATATGTTAAAGCATTTTTGGTCCCTGAACACAAGAATTTCCCCTCCTCTCAATCCGAAATCTGTAAAAAAGCTATACATGCCCAAAAGTACACACTCCTCGATCAAACCCAACCCAAAATTTATAACCATTTCGAATCTTAAGCTTCACCGCATCAGCAACAAGATGACCGAAACAGTCACAAAATCTGGAAGAGATACACTGTGGACATAAACATATCAACACACGTAACATGCAAAGAGAAAATAAAACACACATGCAAATTTGATGAACATACTACATCCAAAACAACATTTACTGACCATATCATTACATGAACAATCATCTTTGGTAAGAACTTTGACAAATTGAGGAAGAACCATAGATGAGGCTATCTCTATGCAAAGCGATTACATCAAATTAGGTATGCAAATGAACAATCTAAAACAGACATTGTATCATTCATGTACATTGGGGAAAAAATTACCTTATACGATGATGAGGTATAAACTTGGCAATTGACCTGCTTTCCAATTGAAACTGATGTTTAACCTTATAACACTACTTTCCCAATTTGCACATTGGTAATGTATGTTTTGAATGATACTTTAAGACCAGCACAAAACCCGTTACACCTGTCCCATTGTTTATTACATTAATCCTCCTAAATTGTTTTCAAAAGTTGACCTCGTAAATAATTTTGCTTGGTGAAATTTGGGAAAAAAAATCCCGATTTTTAATGACATTATATTTACGTATCATGTTTTTTATTCACAAAATTTGAAAAAAACATATTAAAGTGTATTAAATTTACTTTCTAATCATACAAATTTTATTACAATTTTCACCTATATTATATATGTAATATTTTGGCAAAACTTTGGTTAATTTGACCATTAAAAATCAAATTGGATAAAATATTTGGGAAAGATGGAGTATATCAAAATTATTTAACTAATTATATCTAATTATTTATACTCTAATTATTTAACTAATTATTTATTCTCTAAGTATTTGGGACAAAACATTAATTTATAACGTAACAACACTCAATTTCAAATAACTATCATAAAACACTGTATATACACGGAAATAATTTATGTATTCATTTTAGGGTTATATATAACAAATAATAAAATAAATAAATAATTATTCTTTCAACCTATATTCCAAAATAAAAATAAAATAGAATAGAATTTCTAATGGTTTCGCCCCGCGCAGCGGGCACACATTCTAGTGCGTGCGTGTGTGTGTGTGTATATATATATCTGATTGTTAGATAATTGTGTATAATTGTATAATATATATATATATATATACACATACATTAGTCAACAACAAGTTATTAATTAGCTAATTTATAATTCATTTCACTTATAATTACCAACTAAATTATAGCATACACACGATATTACAAGTTATACATATTATATATGAGTTATCATGAGTATAAGTTCTGAGCAATGTTCATGAGCAAGCGCATGAGACATGTTTATGAATGGTTCATAAATAACTTTTTTTTTAATTAGCCAAGCTCAAGGGCTTGCTCGAGTTTGAATTCAATAATTTTTTTACGAAGCTAAGATGAGCACTCTAGAGTTCACCTCGTCTCGGCTCGTTTACGGTCTTCATCAATTTAAGTTTAATAAGAAGATTTAAAATTTTAATATGCAAATTCTTCATACTTCTCCAAAAGTTAAGAACTTCTCTTTGACACACAATCAGAGACAAGACAATTTCAGAATCGATTAAAGCAAAGTCTTCGGACCAAAAATATGTTAATTTCTTTTTTAATAATCTACTTTTTTAAATTTCCCCCACCACCAAAAAAGAAACTAGATTTCCTCGTCATAAGGACTATGGATCCAGAAAGTTGTAGATATGTCACATGTTAGCAGTCAACATTCACACATCTAAAGGGCAGCGTGGAGGAGATGTATGCCGATGCTTATAAGCCTCAAGGAAAGGAGACAAAAAATGCGCACAATTGTTCACAAATGTAAGTTGGTGTTTCTGGTTCAAAGGAAGAATACCCTGTTTTGTGTCTTGTCAATAATTTGACAGCCAGCGGGTTGTAATTAGGTGATCACTCAAGCTCAATACATCTTGGTGTATAGTTTTCTAAAGAGATAAAGGTCTTAGGACTTGCATAACAGACCCTTGAAACTGAACCACTAATGCACAAACATTTGTAAAAGGATGATACCCCTTCTTAAAGAAAGAATATCCATCCTTTTGTGCAAGTTGGTTTTCAGGTTCAAAGGAAAAATGTCCTGTTTTATTGTGTCTTTTGTCAATATTTTGACAGTGAGCAGGTTGTTAGTGGCTGACTTTTTCAAGTATGTCACATCTGGTACATTATCCACAAGGGATACATGTCCTAAGGCTTGCATAACAGGCCGAGGCACTGATATACAAACAATTCCAGGAGGATTATGCATCTGCTTGACAGCTTTTTTGCCTTTTTCTGTCATTTTTTTGGTCAAAAGGCCAATAAAATTCTGTTGCAACTGGCAAAGAAAAAAGACCAACGGCGAGATCTAAGTGTTCCCTATGTTCATAAAACAAAAAGATATGCATGACGACGCACCTGTATTCCTGAAACAGTAAAATATGGTATCTCAAACTTCACTCGTATAGGAGCCTTTCTCTCAGGAGCTGCTTCTTCATCTGTGATACTGGGAAGATTAAACTCTGCTCTTAACATATATTCCTACACTTGTCAAAAGAGTTGAGCCATTTAGATAAAATTCGCAAAAAACACATTATAAAAATATCAATATCAACAGCAGCAGGATATATGTTCTCTATCTAAAATTTACCTTACCACCTGGAAATGATTTGATTTTCCAGAGCAATGCATCATTTTCAGGTGCATAAGAAGCAGATCCCATTGATGTTCGTAAATTTGGATTTATGGCATCAGAGGGCACAGGCAACTCAATTTCAACATTTGTTGCAGTGCTGCAATGACAAACTTGCTCATACAGTAGACCTAGGAAATTAGAACTTCACAGATAGTTGTGTGCCAGAACACAGAAAATACCTTCGTTCCTTAAACTGGCTCCTGGCTTTTACCATGATTTCCATACGACTTCTAGAATGCCTTTCCACTTGAGCTTCCACCCATATCAGGGGCTTAACCTGAAAACAAAATACAACTAGTCATTAGAACATGCTACTAGGTAAATATAAGTAAAGAACAATAAAGAAAAATAATATCTGGCGTTTACCTGGGTACTAAGTCTATATGTCATGAGATCAAAAGATCCATCGGGAGGTATAAAGGATATTGTTCGGTCGTTTTCAAATCGCGAAAGACGCACACACCTGTTAGAATAGTGTTTTTAGGCCCAGATAGCAACAATAGGAAAAATTAGGCAATGTAAGAATAAAGATGTTAAACACAATATACTCATCATGCTACATATGAAACTATATATAACAATTTCAGAAACACAATTGTATGACAGTATAACTTATGTAAAGAGTGGATGGCATACTGATGGAACTTGATATCATCCAAGTCAATGGCCTTTCCCTTGGTGGCTCGTCCTTGTGCCTCTAGTAAAACTCTATCATTTAACCCAAGTTTGCACTCGGGCATACCACTGCAATAGATGAGCAGCAGAGCATTTCAGTTTCCAGACAGTAACATATATAGAGTAGCAAATACAGAATGACCATAACATTTGGGCGGCATTTGCCATACGTACTAAAACGATTAATAAAATAGAGACATCTCGTACAAGCAGAATGAAATCAGAACTTTGATTTAAATCCAAGCACTTCCGAATAAAATAGATCCATACATGTAAAGGTAGACTTAAGCAATACTCTTGCGTTAACAAAGTGGATTTTCCTAATGAATACAAATGTGTTATAGTTGAATATTGTATGGATAATTAACGGTGGTCTCAATTTGCAAGATTTAACACAAAAAAAAAGGCATTGCTTGCTGCAAGCACATGAATCATTAGATGTACTCTCACTATATACTGTCTTAATTTATTAAATTTAATAAGATCGTACACCTGGCATCAAAATACATCCACGTACACTCAATTTTTAGAGAACAATTAAACAGTAGAAGCAAGGACAATTTCTTCACTAGAAAAATTAGAATTCAGCATATAACTTACCTCAAATATGTTCGCATCTTTAATGCACCAATAACTTCAGACCTAATTATCTGTCCATTGCTGTTTACAAGTATATTAACACTCTCAACGACATCTAGAAATACCTGTAAGAAAAGAAATCTTAATTATCTTCTAGACAAATTAACTTCCGATCTTCAGTTTTTAAATATATATATAACGACTTACTTCATTCTTCTTGTAACGTATCCCTTCACTTCGCCATGACACGGCATTTGTCACAGCCATAGGGGGCCTCTGTGTAACTTCCATTCTATAAGCATCGGTCTTGATAAACTCGCTAAGAATCTTTGCTTCGGTAAATTGGGGATAACCAAAGTCCATCATTTCATCAAGTAATTCATACTGTGTATACCGAAATTTGAATCAGCACGATAACATCCACATATTCCTTTTCCCTATATAAAGTTAAATAATAGTTTTCCATACCACTACTACAAAATTATCTCTAAGTGATTCCTCTTCTAACTCCTCAAAATAATGCTTAAATACCTGCCATCAAAAAACAATTTTAAAGCGAATTACATCAACTACAAGAATAAAAACAGCCTACTCACTTTGTGAAATACATAATCTTGAATATACACTTACATCAACTATGCGATGTAGAAATAAGAAGATACTAGCAGCATTACAGTTCTGCCTTGATGCAGCCATTAAATACACATTGTTGTGTTGTATAAACATATAAGTTACGCCATCGTCATGCGCAACTGGATTCTGTGTATCTGGTTCTCCCTATGGTAAAATCAGAACATCACAACCAATAATAACAGTTCAGTTGAAATTACACACTCCACAATGAACGCAAATCCAATTTAAGCTAATATTAAATAATTATCTGGCTTTCATTTAAGATCAAATTATGAATGTGTGATTGACATTTTGCTTTATCAAGTAAAAAGCAAACAGATCAATCGGCAAATAAACTGAACCAAGTCAAGCAGTAGAAATAAAATTGACAGCTCGTCTCTAATCTCAGTGCAGATTAAGCAAGAGTGGAATTGCAAAAATAGTGAGCGTGAAATTGGCAGCGACTAAGTAGATATGAGTAAGCATGAAATTGACAAAGTATAAGTGAAACTAGTAATCGTGAAAATGATTAGATGAATTAGTAAGCATTGAAATTGACAATGAATAAGTAAATAATGAAGCCAGAATTGACAATGAATGAGTGAAACTTGTAAGCGCGAAACTAAGAATGATTAAGTGGCAGTGTGGCACTTAAGCAAATGCAAAATTTTATTATAGATGATTGTAAATCGAATTAAAGCTACTATTAAGAAACTGACTAGCTCCTTGTATTGTAGACTAACATTAAGGCAATCAATCAACTTACAGATCACGTTATTCTCGTTTTAGCTACATTAACAAATAAGTGAAACCAGTAAGCGTCC
Organism: Kitagawia praeruptora; assembly: GCA_037693485.1. Taxonomy (NCBI): domain Eukaryota; kingdom Viridiplantae; phylum Streptophyta; class Magnoliopsida; order Apiales; family Apiaceae; genus Kitagawia; species Kitagawia praeruptora. The sequence continues at coordinate 66,588,055 of CM075351.1, forward strand.
AATTTACAATGATAAAGCCGTAAGCATGAAATTTTAACTACATTAATCATTAATGTTAATCCAATTGAAGCTAACATAGGCAACTAACTAGCTCTTCATAATAGACTAATATTAACGTAATCAGTCAACTTACGAATCACGTGATTCTCTTTTTTGCTACACTAACAAATAACGGAAATATGTTAACCTGAAATTTACAATTATAAAGTCACGATCAAGCAAACATGAAATTTCAATAAAAGATCAACGTAAATACAATTCCAGCTAATATTATGCAACTAACTAGCTCTCCATATCCTACACTATTTTTTAAAAACTATTTAAGTTATCAAATTGTGTGACTCAAAAATATAAAGTCGCGATCAAGCAAACATGAAATTTCAAAAAAAAAAAAATCAACGCAAATCCAATTCCAGGCTTCGAGCTAATATTATGCACTAACTAGCTCTTCGTATCCTAGACTAATATTTTGTAACTATTTAACTTGTTATATTGCGAGATTCACAATTATAAAGTCACGATCACGCAAACATGAATTTTCAAAAGAAGATCAACGAATCCAATTCGACCTAATATTAGGCAACTAACTAGCACTCTGTATCGTAGACTAATTTTTCGTAACTACTTAACTTATGAAATTGCGTCATTCGCACAGATCAAGCAGCCAATAACCCTAACAAAAAACCGTAAAAACATAATCTACATCAAATAAAGCAATAGACACAAAACATGTAAATGAATAAAGACCTCCTTATCGATGAGTTTGGTGAAGCATTTTTCAGCTTGAACGGCAGTGACATCGCCACGATAATCTCGCCAAACGAGAACACGGCCTTTGATATCGAGAATGAAGAGCGCAGAGGCCGCACCTGACATTATCCTTAAGATCAAATATCACCTAGGGTTTCGAATTGAAGGCGATCAGATCACAGTTGTTGAAGATTGATGAGATCTGATTGTTTTTTTTGTTTTTAGAAGCGGTGAAAAATTTAAATCTGGAGAATTTAGGGTCATTTTAATTGTGTGATTTTGGGAATTGAATTCATTGGAATTGAATTGGTTTGGGTGAGTTGGAATTGAAGCTGAATTGTGTGTGTGTGTGTGTGTGTAAACGCGGTTGTAAAGTGTAGTAAGAAACGGTTATGATGAAAGATGATACAGATTTTAACCTAACTTTAAACTGTCCGAGAGTATTATGATAAATAATTAAATATTTAAAGATACATATGGAATTAAAAATTACATGCTTAAAATTAACAAAATACTGAAAATAGACAAAAAGATTTTCAGTTCTGTTAATAGCAGGGTTCTAAAAATCTCCAATTTTTTTAAAAATCTCTGATTAAGTCTCGATTAATTCTTAAAAAATACTAGATTAAAACTCGTGTGATGCACGGTATTTTTTTAATATTAAAATAAATTTTCATTACTTTGAATTAAATTTTAAAACATGAATTTTGGAGGCTTAAATTTTTAAATGAGATGATGATTTTAATTATATAAATGTTATCCGCGATATTTCTAGAAAATGAGTGACTTTAGTTAGAAAATATAGAAAATGTGATAGGTTTTAGTTGAAAAGATAATCAGTTAATTATTAGTAATTATAAAATTATTATTTTATTTTATTAAATAGAATGTCCGTGATATAATTGGAAAAAGAGAGGATTTAGTTAGAGAAAATTAAAAAAATAACATATTTTAGGTGAAAAAGGTAATTGATTAGTTTATAATAATTATAATTTAATTATGTTATTTTACAAAATAAAAATTCTCATAATGTTTTTAGAAAAGGAGAAATTAATGTTTTCCGTGATATTTCTAAAGAGGAATTTTAGTTAGAAAATGTAGAAAAGATGATATGTTTTAGCTGAAAAAGGTAATCGATTAATTATTAGTATTATACTATTATTATTTTATTTTATTAAATGGAAACATCCGTGATATAATTGGAAAAAAAGAGATTTTAGTTTGAGAAAATAAAATAGATAACGTTAAAAATAAAAAGGTGACATATTTTAGGTGAAAAAGCTAATTGATTAGTTTATAGTAATTATAATTTAATTGTTGTTTTACTAAATAAAATTGCTCGTAATGCTTTTAGAAAATGAGAAATTAATGTTATCTATGATATTTATAGAAAAAAAGAATTTAATTAGAAAAAATAAAAAAGATTATACGTTTTTAGCTTAAAAGGTTATTTGTTAATTATTAGTATTATAATATTATTATTTTATTTTTGTTAAATAGAATCGCCCGTAATATAATTTGAAAAAGAGAGATTTTAGTTAGGGTAAATAAAAAAGGTAACTTGTTTTGGTTGAAAAAGGTTACCCATAGTTGGAAAAGAGATATTTTAGTTAGAGAAAAAAGAAAAGTTAATTGATTAGTTAATAATAATTATATTTTTTTTTAGTTAAATAAAATATAAAAGATATTATATTTTACTTAAAAAGAAAAATTGCTTATATTTGAACGAACATTTTAAAATCAAAAATGAATACCACTAGGTCTGAAAAGACTTTTGGAATCCATATTGAATATCACCCGATTTTAAGTTTTCTTTTAAAATCCTAACTGAATATAGCAGAATTTTAAGAATCCACTTTAAAATTCAAATTATATACACCCCTCTTTTTTTTTTGAATAAAATATATACACCCCTCTTAATATTTTACATAGAATCTATGCATAATTGATAAAGTTCACGTAGAATTCGTATTGCGCATAAATTCAATAAATTCAATACAATCTCTTGGATTTTTGTGAGATTTCAAATAATTTAAATATATTATGAAATCCTATAAAAATCATAAATTTTTTTGAATAAAATATATACACCCCTCTTAATATTTTACATAGAATCTATGCATAATTGATAAAGTTCACGTAGAATTCGTATTGCGCATAAATTCAATAAATTCAATACAATCTCTTGGATTTTTGTGAGATTTCAAATAATTTAAATATATTATGAAATCCTATAAAAATCATAAATTTTTGAATATCATCATATCTTTATGAATTGTTTATAATTCATATTGAATGCATTTAAATTCTAAAATTTATTTTTAAATTTAGATTAAATCTATACTATTATATAAAATTCGAAACATTAAAAGTTTGGTTGGTCGGTCGGTACCTATTAAAAAACTTAGCTTACTCAGTTATAATACCACTACTCAAAGTGGTGTCTGAGGAGGGTAAATGTACGCAGATCATGCCCCTATATAATAGGGAGGCTGTTTCCGAGGACCCCCGGCCAAATACAAATACAAATACAAATACAAAGAAAGGAAACTAATACAATCTAAACTCACACACACCCAGGGGTCGAACCCTTGACCTCCTACAAAGGAGACAAGGGTTCAACCCACTGCACCAACAACATGTTGGTTCGGTCGGTACCTATTGATTTTAGTAATTTACCCTTACTTAATTACAAATAAAATTAATACTACTAATTAATCAATTTCATTTTCAGGTCAAACATATTATAAAATCTGTTTTTCAATAATTAAATCCTATAATTTTTTATAATCTATATTTGAATATCATCATATTTTAAAAAATTCTTTCAATTTTTTGTTGAATACGTGAAGGTTTTAATGAATATTTTGAAATTCAAATCAAATACTCCCATACTTCTGAATTCAAAAAAATATATACTATTATATAAAAATCGAAACATTAAAAGTTTTGGTACCATTGGTACCTGTTTTTTTGGTACTTCATGAATTTACTTATTTACCCTTCATTATAAAAAATATAAATACACCTAAAATAAATAATCATAATATAATTATTGGTAATTAGTCGATTGTCTTTTTCACAATTACTTTTTTGAAAATATTACCTTTTATAATTACATATCGTTTGATATTAATATTTCCATTCGAATTAAAACACGTTACCTTTTTAATTTAAAACAAATCTTTCAATCATTAATATATACCCGAAAATATCACAGCATAATTTTCAAGAAAAATATAACATCTAAAATAAATAATAACATAATATAATTAATGGTAATAAGCCGATTGCCTTTTTCACACTTACTTTTAGTTAAAGATATTACATTTTATAAACACCTAAAAAGATCAATCGTACCATATCTTTCAATCATCAATATTTCCTTTCTAATTAAAAAACGTTACCTTTTTAATTTAAAACAAATCCTACTATCATTATTATACACCCGAAAATATCACACCATATTTTTCAATTATTAATAAAATATATTAAAAATCTATTCAAAAAAATATATATTAAAAATCGTATACGTTGTTTTAATTTAAAACAAATCTTTCAATCATTAATATATACCCGAAAATATCACACCATAATTTTCAAGAAAAATATAACACCTAAAATAAATAATAACATAATATAATTAATGGTAATAAGCCGATTACCTAAAATAAATAATAACATAATATAATTAATGGTAATAAGCCGATTGCCTTTTTCACATTTACTTTTAGTTGAAGATATTACTTTTATAAACAGCTAAAAAGATCAATCGTATCATATCTTTCAATCATTAATATTTCCTTTCTAATTAAAAAACGTTACCTTTTTAATTTAAAACAAATCTTACTATCATTATTATACACCCGAAAATATCACATCATATTTTTCAATTATTAATAAAATATATTAAAAATCTATTAAAAAATATATATATATTAAAAATCGTATATTTTGTTTATAATAAAAAAACATTAGTATAATTCGTAAACAATATATACATTGTTCTAAAAATCCCCGATTTAACCGATTAATCCCCGATTAATCATCTGTAAGTTAACCAATCGATTCGGTTTTTGAAATCCGATTAATCCTGTGAATTTATTTAAAATGATATGTTTAATTGTAAATTAGATTAATATATTTGATATTATTATAATATCCGATTAATACTCCGATTAATCATTCCGATTAATCCCCTATTACCCGATTAATCTTAAATCGGTACCTCAACCGATTTATACCGATTAACAATATAAAATCTAAATTGAATATACCCGGACATTAAGATTTCAAAAACTTTTTAGATTTCAAAAACTTATTAGATTTTTTATTGAGTATCTTGATTATTTCAATTTCAAATTAAATATGCCTGCCTCGTTAAAGTAGTAATACAAATCTGTACCGCCGTACATAAATTCACAGAATCTGAATTTCAATAAGAATAAGAATATTATTACATTCCATGTATGTGTATATAAATTTAACATTACAGTTATATATTCATACACCTCGATTCTTATCTTTAGTGTTCATCTCCATCTCCATTGCGACGATGACTACTCGCACTACTGCTGATGCATCTCCCAACAAAAGGAAAGCAAAAACTTCTGTTAAATCTACTGGAAGTGACGTTTGTGCAATTTGCTTGGATGCTTTTGATGTTAAAGAAAAAAATTGTTCATTCAAGTGCGGTCACCTGTTTCATGACAATTGCATCAGCAAATGGTCCCAGAATACATGTCCTTTGTGTCGCTGCCAGCTTTATGAGATTGCGGATGGTATGAATGCTAAACGAACAAGAACGAGGTCGTTGGCATCGATTTACAAATCGGGATAGTTTATTTTGGAGAAACTGTGTTTGTTGAATTTTTTTCCTTATTTTAGGAAAAACTAATGTTCGAGATTGTTACTATAATGAGAAACTTTTCCTTGCTAAGTTTTGTGATTGTTTATCTTTCTCCTTAACCATAATCATTAATTCATTATGAAGAAGGTTGTGCAGCTAAAATAATAATTGTCATGTACTGAATCTCAATTTCTTGGTTCTACAATTCTTTCTTCATCAACTGTATGCATATCAGTTTTGTATCAAAAACTAACAATATGTTATTACTGCTGTGCTTGGATTTTGTTATACTTACATCTGTTAGTATTTGTTTAACGACAACCCCCCCCCCCCCCCCCCGGGCCGCTCGCTTTTTTTCTACTGTTACTGATACTAGCAGTAAAAATTTCACTGGCCTTGAGCATCAGAAGACATACTGTGTGCATTGTTTCTTCTCAACTGATTATAAAGTTCACAATCTTTTTCCATCTCAACCCTTTAAACAATATAAACATGATAAAGTCACATACATGTATCAATATATTTTTAACAAAAACTTTACAAATCCTAATCCTCGTAAAGAAAATACTGATACTTAAGCTCATAATGGTATAAGATCTGCAGTGTTTGTAATGGAAGATAGGCCACCAGATGGGGTTCCAAAAGCTGCAGAAGCCTGCATTATCCTATCGTCAAATCATCTCCTATTTCACTGAAGACCTTCTGCACTTTCATCAGCATATCTGCAAACGACATAACAAACACCACTTAATTAATCAGAATTTCATACAGTAAGGGAAAAAAACACAATAGTCTTCTGCTGGCACTGAGTATGAGCAAAATAATTCTAACTCAACAAAAACACATCACAGTTTTATATTTTTTTCACGTTCGCATCATTTTGCTCTTACATTTGATACTTATTAATACAGCAAATATAACTTAAAAATACCAATTTTTTCTTCTTCTAAAAGCTAATGTCAAATATGTGGCATCATGCTAAGTAATAACCTTCCAATTCAATTAAATCAGGATAAGGACAATATAATGCAGACATACCTTGAAAGGAGGAGTCCCCCAAATACCTCTGCTCAAGAGCAAGATATAAAAACAAGTCAATCAGCAAGTATTCACTTGATAATGGGCAAAAATTTGGATGTAGCCAATAAAACATAATCAGTATATACTGATTTTAAGTTGCAGCATAAAAAAATTACCGCAATTTGATCTTTCAGATCTGCATCCTCTATGACAGGAGGTTGTGCACCCGCACTAGCAGCTACATTTACACAACAAGGTAATGGATCAGTGTACAGAACCAGTGCAAGCTACATTACTACAATAGTGACGTAGACATGGATAGCAGTCTACCTTGTTGGACAGCAGGGCTACAGTTCATCAGCAACGATGTGAAACTAGGAGGAAAATTGGGATGAGTAGCCCCAACAGGATTATAGTATATGGGTCCTAGTGGGTTTGAGCTCTGGAGAGCTTCATGATTTAAAATTGGTGAAATTCGATGGGACTGAGTACTAGCAGAAGGCACAGGGCTCCAATCCTTGGTAGGTCTGCACAGATCAAAGGTATAGATTACTTGGTCTACATCACACTCGAATAGCTAGTGTATGAATAACATGTATGCACGAAGCAAGATAAGAAACTTCTCTCACCGATATGGAGATTCACTTGAAATTACGCACTCTGATGGAGGTGATCGAGCAGACCCAAAGTTACTGGAGGGCTCTACTGCATCACTTGAATCATCCAAGATCTCCTGATAGACGAACAAAACATGTTTATATTGAAAGAAAATGAAATGACAAGCAAGTACACGGATATAACATTCAACTTGATATAGGACGGACATATCTACACATGGCACAGCAAACAAAATCAATAGATATACCTTTAATGAGCTTATAAACTGTTCTGTTTCATAAACCGACGAAAAGCGAAGAGCAAATTTCTGGATCTGCAAACAAGTAAAAGAAGAAAAAGCAATCACATATTTTAGAAGGATTGTAAATACAATATGCTGTGACGATAGGACATCAACTTCCGGCACAATTATTTACAGTAGTGTTGCTAAAATTAGGTCCATAGTTAGTAAAACTGTGCCAAACATGTTGCATTAATAAAGTATGTGGTACTCAAAGACAGATCTATCTATAGAGTATACACACAAATAAAATTCCTGGAGGTAAAACAAACTTCAAATTAAACATAATCTTCAATGCAGTATATTTTGTGTGTGGAAAATCTCTTTCTATAAAAAGTAATAAAATTAAATTGAAAAAACATACAGCGGGGGAAGAGAGAGAGAGAGAGAGAGATATCTAGTTTCGTCTTCAAAGGTAACCTTATATAATATATATTAAAAGATAAAAACTATACTAGGTCTGTCATAATATTGAGCAGCTTGCCTGGCCTGCAGAGTCTTTGTAACTAGAGAATACAACTCTGCTTCCCCTGGCAGGGTATCCAGATAAACACGACACCTGAGGCCACGTAAAATGCAGCTTTGAGATGTAGTGCTCCTCCTGCAAGATATTAATGACAGACAATAAGAAAAAGCAAGAGTGATTCCAGCTGCAAATGGGAAGAGCACAGAAAAAGAGCTTCAAAACATCTCGCATAATTTCAATACCCAGTCAGTAAGTATCATAGATCCACTCACCAAAAGCACAACATTTCATAATTGGCGGTTCTTGTAAGCAAAGTGAAACAAAACAGTAAAAATAGCTGAACGGTAAACAGATTAGATATTTGAGAAATGACACACAAGAGTAATGCAGTAAATACTTCATACATCAAATTCTTTCCCACCACTTCTTGATCAGTTTTAAGAAAATCAGTTTCTCTAGCAGGAACACGTGTTTGATCAAAGGACTGTTAATGCAAAAACAGTCATAACATATATCTGAGTTTTACATATGAAAAGTTGACCCAAGAAATGAGCTGAAACGGGAAGGGTAAATAAAAAGGAGGATACAAATAAGAAAAACCTTATTTATCTTTCACTAATAAATTGGATGCAAGTCATATCACTCATCATTTCACAGTCAGATGAACTTCATTCATATACGAAGCGAGCCTACTGTGGTGGCATAAACTTAGTGCTCATTTATTACTGATTTACTTTAAAAACATTGCTGACTATTTGAATTAAGATCAAAATTAGGCACAGAGATCTCAGTTATTGTCAGGTTCACCCAAATCACAATCAACCTTAGCCTGAATATGTAATCAAGAAAAAAAAATGAGAAAAATAAAGAAAATTCGATCCACTAGTTGGGCAAATTATAGTTCAGAGAAGAAACAAGGGAAAAACTCCCTCAAATGAACTGAATCCGATTCAAACCATTATCGAGCTTAGCCTTACCGTAGTTAATAGCATGCCATCATAAGAGAACAAAAACAAGAGAAAAACAAATCACATAGTTATAGAAACTGTGGTTTAGAGCATGAACAAGAAAAAACCCTGTATCAAGAGCTCAAACTCGTAAACAGAATTTTTTTTATGAAATTCTAATTTTAAACATGACAGTAACTGATACATAATGCTATAGAGAAATCAAAAACTTACTAGAATGTAACCGACAGAAGGGCAAAAGCATGTAGTTAAGCAAAAACAACGATACAGAACAACTTTGGAGCTCTAACATTCTAACATATCAGTAATTCTATGATAAATACGTAAAATAGAGAAATCAAAAACTTGCTAGTCATAATCACACTTGGTGTCAACACAGTTATCAACATTGATCATATAGATAAGCACTTGACAAGGAATAAACTCCGAGATAACTGAAACTTGTAAACAGTTATTGATATATACTAATAAGACAGTGCAGAGAAAACAAAACTTACTAGAACTTGTTTAAAAATCTATCTCAGTATTAACACAATGATTAAAAGGCAATCACAAAAAACGAGAAACAAAAGAGAAATTCGATCACATAGTTAGGCAAATTACAGTTCATAGCACAAACAAGTAAGAAACTCGTTCACCTGAACTGAATCTAATACAGAGTAAATCAAATTTCACGAAACACTAACAGAACAGTAATTGACAAAAAAAACACTAACAAAAAAGAGAAATTCGATCACGTAGTTAGGCAAATTACAGTTCATAGCACAAACAAGTAAGAAACTCGTTCACCTGAACCAAATCTATTACAGAGTAAATCAAATATCACGAAACACTAACACAACAGTAATTGAAAAAAAACTTGATAACATTAACCGGAACTAAAAATAGATTAATCGAATTTCACGAAACACTAACATAACAGTAATTGATACTATTAGTACAGAAATCAAATACATAATCAACACGATCGAGCTTAGGCTTTACACCGTAATCAACAAACTACAAAAAAAAATGTCGAAAAACAGATCTCCGTAACGTACACTAAAACAGAGGAAACCGAATTTCATGAAACCCTAGCATAACAACTTTCCATTAAAATAAAAAAATGTGTGTGGAGAGAAATGAGAAAATTACGAGAACTTTGGGACCGAGAGAGACGAGGAGAACGAAGCTACGACGATCGAAGGAAGCAGCGAAAACACGAAGCGAGACGAGAGAATCGGAAGAAGAGGAGATCCAGGTGGCACGAGAGGATTTAAGAGGAGTGAGAGAGGGATGAGTTGATGAATTTGAAGGAGGAATGTGAGGATTGAAGAAGCGAGAGTATTCTACTTCGTATTGATCTCTTATGGTGTTTAAGCTGGTTTTGGTTTTGTTTATTATTGCTAGCTCCATTGATGTTGAACAGTTTCCCGCCATTTTGTGTTTTGGTTTGATTTGGGGGTTTGGGAATTGGGAGGAAAGTAAACTGTGGGTGGTGTTTAAAATGAATGGGAATGGATCGGGTCGGGGCTTGAACCTCAGATTTTGGGCCTAATGTTTGAAATGTAAACCAAACCAAACCAAACATACCCAGTATATCCCGCATGAAGCAGGGTCTGGGGAGGGTAAAATGTACGCAGACCATACCCCTACTTTACAGTAGAGAGGCTGTTTCCGTGAAGACCCCCGGCTTAGTGCACCGAATAGCTAAGTGAATTTTATACAAAGATGCTAATGGTGGGAAAAGTAGTCGACCGAACCTGGGCCCATGGCCTGGATCTCATGGGTCTTACCTACTCGGGCAAGGGGCACTCTTCTCCTGATCTAGGAAGAACTCCGGCCAAGCTCCATGCGCCTGCAAAAACAGAAAACATAAGACAATATAAAGATGAAAAACCAAGCTTCTACGCTAATGCTAAACGAGAGAGCCCAACTCTGAGGCTCTCAACCACAGAACCACTCCCTAGAAGGGAATCAACAACTCTAATCTGGCGCCTCCAACAACTCCTATCAGCTATCGCGTTCTCGTCCAAGTTTAAGGCCTTCAAATCCATCCTGAGTTGTTCTTCCCACGACCTCCTCGGTCTGCCTCTTCTCCTCACCCCAACAATCGTAAGACTCTCGACCCTCCTCACCGGGGCTTCCGGAAGCCTCCTACGAACGTGGCCGAACCATCTCAACCTCCCTTCCCTAACTTTCGCAGCAAAAGGCGCCACCTCCAACTCGCTCCTGAAAACCACATTCGGGATTCTATCTAACATCGTGCGGCCACAGGACCACCGCAACATCCTCATTTCAGCTGCTTCCAACTTGCACTCGAGGGCCTTCTTCGCCGCCCAACACTCCGAACCATATAACATCGCAGGACGGATAGCTGCTCTATAGAACTTCCCTTTCAGCTTTAACGGGACTTTCTTATCGCACATCACCCCCGACGCAGCCCTCCACCTTAGCCACCCCGCGTTGATACGATGAGTGACATCATCTTCAATCTCACCTTCCTTCTGGATGATCGAACCCAAATACTTGAACTTATCCGTACGGGGGACGGTCTGATCTTCAATCCTAACCTCCACCCCTTCCTCGTTGGCGTCACCACTAAAGTTGCACCAGAGGTATTCGGTTTTAGACCTGCTCAGACGCAGTCCTTGGGGCTCCAAAGTGGATCTCCATAACTCCAACTTCTCATTCACCTCCCCCCTCGATTCCGCCACTAGCACTATATCATCGGCGAAGAGCATACACCAAGGGATGGCGTCTTGAATCCCTCGCGACATGACATCTAGGATCAGGGCGAAAAGAAGAGGGCTAAGGGCCGACCCCTGGTGTAGCCCAATCTCCACAGGGAAATAACGAGCATCACCGACTGGGGTCCGAACGCAGGAACAAGCTTGAGAGTACATGTCTTGAATCGCCCTGACGTACTCCGACGACACTCTCATCTCCACAAGGCTCTTCCAAATAGCTTCACGGGGGATGCTGTCATACGCCTTCTCAAGATCGATGAACACCATATGGAGGTCTTTGCGACGCTCTCTGAACTTCTCCATAAGGCGTCTGACGAGGTGAATGGCCTCGGTCGTCGATCTTCCTGGCATAAAACCAAATTGGTTCTCTGAGATTTCAACCTCTCTTCTAATCCGAAATTCAACCACTCTTTCCCAAAGTTTCATAGTATGACTGAGTAATTTAATTCCTCGATAGTTACTACAGTTCTGGGCGTCACCTTTGTTCTTGAAGAAAGGGACTACAATACTGCGCCGCCACTCCTCTGGCATCTTAGAACCCGAGAGGAGTGCATAAAATAGATCTGTTAGCCATAGAACGCCAACCTCACCAAGACAAAGCCACACCTCGATTGGTATCTGATCCGGACCTACCGCCTTCCCTCTAGCCATCTTTTGAAGGGCACCCTTGACTTCCTCTTTGGAGATACGATCACAAGGGCCGACGGAGCGAGCGGGTGAAAGAGTGACCTCTTGCGCCACACTGGCACCACTCCTCGTCGCCCCATTGAAAAGATTGTGAAAATATGAACTCCACCTCTCCTTAATGGCGTCTTCACTAATTAACACTTGGCCTGAATCATCCTTAATAAACTTAACAGAACCCAGGTCGCGCCGCCTTCTCTCCCTAGCTTTAGCTAGTTTAAAAATAGCGTTCGCTCCTTCCTTGGTATCTAGGCGCTTGTACAGCCCCTCGTATGCTTCACTCTTGGCTTTCGCCACAGCCTTTTTTGCCTCTCGTCTCGCCACCTTGTATGCTTCCAGCTTCAGAGACCTCTCCGTCCCTGAACTCGACAAAAGCTCTTTAAATAACATACATTTTGCCTTAACTTTCTTTTGAACCTCCTCGTTCCACCACCATGACTCTTTATGACCACTGAACTTTCCTGAAGAGACCCCCACCACCTTCTCGCCCACACACCGAATCATAAAAAAATATTTAATGATAAGCTAAATTACAAAATACTTTATAACATTTCAATCTTCCTTTAATAATTTTCAACAACCGAATAAAAAACAAGCAAATGAACTCAAATTTCAAACATATAAAATAACACATTTTGATACATTTGAGAATTTATACCAAATTTTATTTATGGTTACAATTTGAGTTGAGCGGTTTGAGTTCGAACTCGAACTCATTCATTGAGGTCGCCTCATCTCAATTTGACATATATCCGTCAAATTTGTTTTGAGTGGAATTGAACTAATAAATGTGTTTATTACCGGTATTCTAAAAATCGGCCTAGGCGGCCGATTAGTGGCCATTAAACATCTATGTGTGTAAACCGCGTTGTGTAACTGTATAGAATCATGACCAAGGACTTTGGTGATGGGATTTATCACGTGCGTTGACGGCGGAACATAACGGTGTTGTGGTGAAGGTCCTTCTTTAGGTGGTGGTGAGCTTTTTTGAGGCTTCGAGACCAACCTGCATACTGTATCTTTGTATTTCCTAAACCACCTGCATTTTCACAATTTGAACAAGATATAATTACTATAGTTAAGCTAAATATGTGTGTGTGTGGTACAACACTACTAGTACTACTATTATTGTATTACTAGTTTGTTTGGCTACGACTTAAAATAAATCCTTATGAACTTATTTTCGGGTAAAAATTTCATATTTTAATATTTTTTTTATATAAATATTTAATGTATGTTTGAGATTCCATAAATTGCAAAAAAAAAAGTTAACTTTTTCAAAAAAAAGTTAGAAATCTTAACTTTGTCTTAAAATAAATTGACTTATTTTGAAAAATAAGTTCCCAACCATAGCTACATGTTGTAAACAAATTGATAACAAGCATATGAAAGCTATGTAGAATAGAGAGAGGATATGTGAAAAAAAAGGCTATTGATTCAAATTCTACCAATCTCACACATGTTCCATACCGTTAACCCTTGTCCTTCTTAACCTTACAAACTTAACCCGATGCTAACAAACTAAACACTGAATTACACAACTTGATAATTGAGCACCTACCAATCCTTAATAAACTAAATAAGACAAAGCATAATGTGCCAACTCACAAGGCTAATGCTCAGTTGTGATGTAGGCGTGCCACTAGAATTTCCTGGGGGCCTTTACAGCCGAGTTGTTTTCGTACTTGGAACTGAAAATCTCGAATGATTCTGGTAAAACTCCAACATGAAAGTGGCCAGATATATCCTATCCTTAGCCCTCCCTATCTTAAACACTGTATATATGTTTCACCTTCAAGGTTGCAAGATTAGTTGGACTTGGATGTGCTAACGGAGGAAGAAAGTATTCTGATTGATGATCTATAAGTTGAAGACGATTATGGTGCACCATCCACTTCAGGCGATAGTGGTAGCCACATAGGAGGTGGAAGTGACGTTGAAAATGGTTTGGGGCTTGAATCTTGATGATTACTCCTATTGGAATGCTCTGCTTGATGACTTGCTACTTATTATTTTAGTTCGTGACAGTTTTGTGTATATATTGTGTTTAAGACTTTTGAATTGCTCAAGATGTTAATTATGAGTTGTTAGTTTCCTATAAACTTCCGAGTCTTGATGCTTTCATTTCGCGTTACATATTTTATTGCTATTTATTATATACAGTAATATAACAAATACCTTAAATCTAAAGCATTACGCAACGGACACCATACGAATGCTATGTTGTCATAGTGTTGATTTGAAGGCCCTCAGCGTCACTCCTCGCTGTGACAAGCATGTGATTTAGAGAGTTGCATGTTTTTCTACACAAGATCTTGCAATGAATCAAGGTGGAGAAACACGTGGCATAGGAGGGCCCACCAGGCTTATAACATATACCAGGCGTATGGGCAAGGGCAAGAAAGACTTTTCACAGCAAAAGTAAAAGAGGCGAATAGTAGTATAAGTAAAATAAAATGGAAGCAAAGAAGAATTATCGAGATTGTAATCTGTTATTTTATTATTTCTGTCTTGGGAGTTTGGGCCGCTCGAAAGGTCTCGTTTATTTTCAATTGTATGAACAAACCCTAATTTTCAATTAAATCGCCTCTTTCCTTGATTTGTGTTTAAGAAATCATCAGTCTATACCAAAATTGGTATCAGAGCACTCCATCCATGGCTCCTCAACAAGACACTAGGCTCAATACAAGGGTCGAACAGATCGAAGAAACCGTGGCGGCGTTGCAGCGTAAGTTGACTGATGAAGTTTCGGCGGCGGTTAATAAGGCGGCGGCGGAGATGCAACAAGCCTTAGCAGAGATCAGATCTACGGTTACGGCGTTGACTCTAGGGGTTGCCAACCCACCTGGAGGTAACAAGGAGTTGGGGGGATCGTCGTCGTCGAGTGGCCCTGGATCTGGATCTGGGGGAGTGGGGATTCATACTTTGAATAGTAATATTGGAGGTGATAAAACCGTCGAGGACCCAGGGGGGAAGGGTGGATGTGCTCGGAGGTAATTGGCGTTATCGGAAACTGGAATTACCGGTGTTTGATGGAAATAATCCGGATGGGTGGATTCTCCGTGCTGAGAGATATTTTTCATTCTACAAATTAAATGAAGGGGAGAAACTAGAGGCTGCTGTTGTAGGGTTTGAGGGAGACGCACTCTTGTGGTACCAATGGGAACACCAACGGAGACCCATCAGGCTGTGGAGTGAATTAAGGGGCCTAATACTTCAGCGGTTCCGTCCTATGCATTCAGGGTCCCTATGTGAGCAATGGTTGGCTGTCTCACAAACTGGAACAGTGGCGGAATTTATAAGGCAATTTATTGAGATGGCTGCACCCCTGGAGCGAATTCCAGAGAACATTCTGCTGGGGCATTTTATTAATGGGTTGAGAGAGGATATAAGAGCGGAAGTGAGAATGTTGGGGCTTCATAGTCTTGAGCAAGCGATGGATTTAGCACAGAAAGTGGAAGAGAAGAACAGAGCACAACTTAGCACCATAGGAGGAGGTAAGATCCATTATTCTCATACTCTTAAATTTGGGTCAAGTTCTCAGCAGTCGGGATATACAAAAAATTCAGACGCTAGCAGTGTGAGTCCCTTATCACTAGCAGTACCCTTTAAGTCCAACTCATCCACTTCGGGTTCATCCGCATCTAGTGCACCTTGGGCACACTCGAGTCCTAGCCCAAAGTCACCCGGGCTAAGCCAATATAGCTCTGCCTTGCCTGTGGCAAAACCAGTGGGAGCAATAAGGCGTTTAACAGATAAAGAGCTTCAATATAAGAGGGAGAAAGGGCTTTGTTTCAGATGCGATGACAAGTGGTCGGCAGGGCATCGTTGCAAGCGAAAGGAGCTGAGTGTGTTGGTTACACAAGGGGAGGATGATGACGATGTAACAGAGTTAGAAGACACTTGTAAAGAGGAGGAAGAACTTGCAGTTCCTCCACAGGTTTCATTGAACTCGGTAGTGGGCATTTCTTCCCCAAAAACTATGAAGATGAAGGGGACTATCAAAGGGCAGAATATCGTAGTCATGATAGATCCCGGAGCGACACATAACTTCATTGCATTACAAACAGTGGAGAGGCTGGGAATTCCGATGGTGGCAAATAAAGGGTTTGGTGTCACTTTGGGCAATGGAGAGGCTGTTAGGGGAACTGGGGAATGCAAGGGAGTAGCTCTAAATCTGGGGGCGATAGAGATAGTTGAGGATTTTTTGCCATTTGCCTTGGGAAATTCTGACGTAATTTTGGGGGTCCAATGGCTCGAGAAATTAGGGGCCGTAACCACCAACTGGAAATTGCAGGAGATGAAATTCAAAGTGGGAAGGGAAACAGTGATCTTAAAAGGGGATCCTTCATTAGAACATTCGAAGGTTTCCTTAAAGTCGATGATGAAAACGATCAAAAAAGAAGGTATGGGACTGTTAGTTGAGTTGAAGCAAATAGAAGAGGAAAAGCATCCTTCGGAACTGCCCAGACCACCAGAATTTGTTCAACCCCTGTTGCACAAATACGAAGCCGTTTTCCAATCACCTCAAGGATTGCCTCCAACACGAAATCATGAGCATGCAATCTTTCTAAAAGAGGGAAGTAACCCGGTGAGCGTGAGACCTTATAGATACCCACAATTTCAAAAAGAAGAAATTGAGAGGCTGATTAGAGAGATGCTTGAGGCTGAAATTATAAGGCCATCTTGTAGTCCTTTCTCGAGTCCGGTATTGTTGGTGAAGAAGAAAGACGGCTCGTGGAGGTTTTGTGTGGATTACCGGGCATTAAATAAAGAGACCATCCCCGATAAGTACCCCATTCCGGTCATAGATGAATTATTAGATGAATTGGGGGGATCGAAGGTGTTTTCTAAATTAGATCTCAAGGCCGGGTATCATCAAATTCGGGTCAAAGAAGAGGACGTTCACAAAACGGCATTTAGGACTCATGAGGGCCACTATGAATTCTTAGTGATGCCTTTCGGCCTCACCAATGCTCCCTCCACCTTCCAATCACTTATGAACGAGGTATTTCGCCCTTTTCTACGCAAGTTTGTGTTAGTTTTTTTTGATGACATTCTCGTTTATAGCAAGAATGATGTGGAGCATCTTGAGCATTTGGAGTTAGTTTTACAAGTGCTACAGCAACACACGCTGTTTGCCAACTATAAAAAGTGCGAATTCGGAAAAAAAGAAGTTGCCTATTTAGGATTTGTGGTATCCAAAGATGGGGTGGCAGCCGACTTGGGGAAGGTCAAAGCAATGATTGAATGGCCTGAACTCAGAAACTTGAGAGAGTTGCGTGGGTTTTTGGGGCTCACGGGCTACTATAGGAAATTTGTGGCTGGTTATGCGCAGGTGGCTCACCCCCTTACTGAACAGCTGAAGAAAGATAACTTCGGGTGGAATTCGGAGGCTACTAATGCCTTTAATTGCTTGAAACAGAAGATGATCCGTGCACCTGTTCTTAGTATGCCAAATTTTGAATTGCCATTTGTCGTGGAGTCCGATGCCTCGGGGTACGGCATTGGGGCAGTCCTATCTCAATTAGAAAGGCCGATTGCGTACTTCAGTAAAATCTTAGGCACAAGGGCACAGTCGAAATCAGTGTATGAAAAAGAACTGATTGCAATATGTCTTGCGGTCCAGAAGTGGAAGCATTATTTATTGGGGCATCACTTCATCATTCGCACGGACCAGCAAAGCTTGCGATTTATAATGCACCAACGGGAGCTAGGTTCAGTTTACCAAAAATGGGTGAGCAAACTAATTGGGTTTGACTTTGAAATAAAGTATAGGACTGGGTCTTCCAACCGGGTAGCTGATGCCCTATCTCGAAAACCTGAAGGTGAAGTGGTGTTGAGTACACTGAGCAGCTACTGCGTAGTGGATTGGACAAAGCTACAGAACGAAGCCTCCCAGGATTCGTTCATTAAACAGACTCTAGAGGACGTGCAGATGGGTAGAGCCTGCTCAGGCTTCACAATGGTAGAGGCAATTATTCTACAAACAGAGGTACGTGGTACCCCAAAACTCCTCCTATATACCTGTATTACTAAAGGAATATCATGATTCGCCAGTAGGAGGCCATTCCGGGGAGTTAAAAACTTACTTGAGGCTTGCCAAGGACTGGTTTTGGCAGGGGATGAGAAAAGCAGTAGGGAAATACGTACAACAGTGCTCGGTATGCCAACAAAACAAGACTTCCACTCAATCACCTGCGGGACTCCTACAACCTCTTCCTATTCCGCTGCAAGTTTGGGATGAGATTACTATGGATTTCATAGAAGGGTTGCCGGGGTCAAAAGGATTCGATACTATATTGGTAGTCGTGGACCGTCTCACTAAGTACGCACACTTTCTCAAACTCAAACACCCATTCACGGCTTCAACAGTTGCTTCGCTGTTCATGAATGAGGTAGTTAGACTTCACGGGTTTCCCACCTCTATTGTATCAGATAGGGATCGTGTCTTTATGAGTATATTTTGGAAGGAACTATTTCGTTTGCAAGGGACAACTCTGAAGCGTAGTACCGCCTACCACCCTCAAACGGACGGCCAGTCCGAGGTGGTAAACAAATGCTTAGAGACATACTTGAGATGCTTCATCACTGGTCAACCAAGAACTTGGGTTAAATGGATCTCTTGGGCCGAATATTGGTATAATACAGCCCCTCACGTGTCCATTAATATGTCCCCATTTAAGGCCCTATATGGGAGAGATCCTCCCCATCTGTTGCGAATGGGACGTGGCCAGACTCCGGTAGACAGTTTGGAAGAAAGCCTTCTAGAGAGAGACTATATCTTGGATGAGCTTCGTGTTTTTCTGCTCCGTGCCCAACAGAAAATGAAATCAGTAGCTGATGCTCATAGGAGGGACGAAGTGTTTGAAGTGGGCACTAGGGTTTATTTAAAGTTACAACCTTACCGACAGAAATCTCTAGCCCACAGGCCATTTGAGAAGTTAGCTGCACGTTTTTATGGACCCTTCACTGTGCTTCAAAAGGTGGGGCAGGTTGCATATCGCCTTGATCTTCCACCAGACAGCAAGATACATCCGGTCTTCCATGTGTCCCAGCTTAAACGTGCAGTAGGGGACGTGCGAGTGAACTGTACCTTACCACACCAGCTATCACAGGATATGGAGTTGCTAGTTACACCTGCAGAACTGCTCGAAGTGAGGAATGGACAGGAGGGCCAAACTATGCAGGTGGAAGTGCTGATTAGATGGGAAGGGCTACCCACGAATGAAGCAACCTGGGAGAAATTTGATGATATCAGCTGGCGCTTTCCGGAGTTTCACCTTGAGGACAAGGTGCGAGTTTGGGCGGCGGGTAATGCAATGAATCAAGGTGGAGAAACACGTGGCACAGGAGGGCCCACCAGGCTTATAACATATACCAGGCGTATGGGCAAGGGCAAGAAAGACTTTTCACAGCAAAAGTAAAAGAGGCGAATAGTAGTATAAGTAAAATAAAATGGAAGCAAAGAAGAATTATCGAGATTGTAATCTGTTATTTTATTATTTCTGTCTTGGGAGTTTGGGCCGCTCGAAAGGTCTCGTTTATTTTCAATTGTATGAACAAACCCTAATTTTCAATTAAATCGCCTCTTTCCTTGATTTGTGTTTAAGAAATCATCAGTCTATACCAGATCTTTGTGCCTGTTAAAACTTTTCTGTTTTCATATCTAATATGATAGAAGGTCCACCACTGCACTAGTGACTGATTGTTTATCAGATGACTAGCTTGAATGATGTATGGATTCCTTTTTACATCAATTGTGATTCTCTCCTATATATATGACTTGAGCATACTTAAGATGATAATTTATTTATTCAGTATAGTCATGCAGTGTATATGTATTTTATAATGTTGATTAAATCCTGAAATTGCAGGCTTGTATCGCAGAACTGCTTTGATATGCTTTTCCAATCCCTCCCTGCAATGCTGTTGATTGTAGCCAATTTTGAAAAGTTGAAATCCCCTACGTACCAAGCACGCCGGGGTAACTGGGGAAATCACGTATGGATCTGCTAGTGCTCACAGGAATCTGTTAAAGCTGCACTTTCAATGTTCAGTTTTGGTCAGCGTGTTCCTCACTGTACACCAACTAGGGGCTCATCTCCTGTCCGTCTTAATATGCTCCTACCTACCTTGTGACAGAAATTATCATGATGATGATGCACACGGGGATCTCTCCAGTAGACCTCGTAGCAAAAATTGTAACTTGGCTGATCAAATTTGGAGACTGAGACCGAGATGGGGGGAGGGATGGTACAGGCATCAGGGAACATGTTAGTGACGGAGACAGGGAGGCTTAAATGTGCAGGACGGGGGTAGAGATAGAGACCGGAAACATGACCATGTTTATAGTAATGTGGCTTCTGTTGAGGCTTTATGTCTAAAGTTGCTGACATTGATAATTATGATGTTTGCAGTGCTTCATGCTTGAAATATAACCTCCTAAAGGATAATTACTTAATTTGGTGTGTGGTTGTGTTTACCTAATAGAATTACAGTGTCTCAAGTTAAACTAGAAATTTTAAAAACTAATTTGAGAATGATGGTGTGTCAACACATAATTATATACCTTTTTTTAAAAAAAATTGCTGGAAGAATTAATTGACATGCTGCTTAAGAGTTAAGAGTATTAGAATTTCAGGAAAAGTAAAATTCATGCTGGTTTGAGATATTTTAAATGTCTGTACCATTCGTATCCATAAAATAGATCGATATATAAATGTTCTAATTATCTGTCTCAAACACGGAGAGTGACTGACTTCATTAATTTGTACAAAGATTATCGTTGCATAGTCTAATGAAGTTTTTATGTGTTTACTGATATTTCATAGTATAGTTTCTTCTCTCGGGGAGGACTTATTATGACATCAATGAATCTAGCATTATTGATGTTCTAGCATTCCTGGTTATCACCAGGTGCTACACCAAATTTAATACAATATGAGTTGTAAAAGCTAACACGTGACTTGACAGCACCAGTATTTCGACCTCCGCACTCCATGCTGTTGATGGCACGGATGGTTGCCCCAAAACCTTGGTTGGTAACAGACTGAACGTTGACCTTCCAAAACCACAAGGCAGTCTGGAAGGACAACACTGGATCTGAGGCCACGATGTCTGGATTGTTAAACCCATCAAAGTGATTACTATCTCCGGCTTGAATATAGTTATAATTCCATGTTAGCTGAAGAGGGCCGCGGCCAAAATAACCCACATTTGGGTTGCATGGGCCCTTTCCTAAGTCGCAGTAATGGTCGTTGCTAGTCTGGCGACCATATTTCTCTTCTTTATAGCAGAAATCTACAGTCAAAATTGATCGTGTTAGAAAATGGTTTGTACTCTTGGTGAAATCTTGAAGACCCAACGAAGGCATGTGTGTGGAAGCATAAGCATAAAGTCCAGGTGAAAACCTCCACTTTCCCCAGATAAGCTTACAGTATTAGCGTGATAAATATTTACATAAAGATGAAATTCAGAATTTCATAGATTTACTCAAAAAACTAACTTCCTAAGCAAGAAAAAAGAGGAAGGAGAGAATTCTTACTTCCAGTTTCATGGGTGGCATGGGCAAAGAAAGCCGCAATCTCACGCTTAGAATCATCACCAGAACCAGAAGTTCCAAATGCGGGATAGGATTTAAGTGCTTGAAGAAATGCTGTTCTAGTATAGAAGTTTTTCCCGTCGCAATCTGATCCTGTAGCTTTAACAGCTATCCCATTGAAGAAATCGTCGGTGACAATATCAGCAACCGAAACACCATTACCACCGCTCGGGGCTGCATTATTGCAAGGGCCACTTTGGCATCCCTCCCCACAGTAATTATTGTCAGTTCCACAGTAACCGTGCTTGCTGCAACAGAGGTCCGGTGCACAATTGCAATTCTGGCCAGAAACTATAGCTCCCGCAATAATTCCGGTTAGGATGGTGGCAAGGAAAATGTATTTAGTAGTGATAAAAAATGTTGTCATTTTGTTGAAGTAGCTAGGATGATGGAAAGTAAGGTTGGCGATGGATGCTTTATTTATAGGCTGCAGCATGAAGTGGTTTTCGGAAATTAGAGGGCAAGAGTTTGATATTTCTGCAGCAAGTATTCTAGTTTGAATTGGCAATGGGTATTAATGTTTTGGCATTGCATGGTACAACTTAAGTTGCAGTAACATGTACGTTATAAAGACTTTGACTCAGTTGTGGTAGTACCATATATAGATGTAGGAATGAACACCATCTACAATCCAATCTATATTATCTTTATTAAAAGCATAAAACCCCAATATTAATTAATTTAATTAATTAAAATTGTAATATTATATAATAATTTAATTAAAAAATAAAATTATATACTATAAGTCTATTAACTAAAAATTGAAATAAAAGTCAGGAATATAGTATTACATAGAAGTTAGGACTCTTTTAATTAATATTTAAAAAGTATCTATAATAGATTAATAATAAATATAATTAATAATATAACTACTCTTATATTACCATACCAGAATGAAATTTTGTAAATTCAGAATGATCAAATTTCTGAAAATGCAAACGATTTATGTAAGATTTAGTTAGATACTATATATTACGGTTGGAAACTAATGGAATTTTTGCAGGATTTAATGTTTAAAAAATCAATGATATAATTTGAATAAAGTGCACCAGATTAACTATGTACAAACTGAAGTGGTGGGCGTAAATTCATTGCAATGATCTGTTATGTATTCTGAAGATGTAAGGTGTGAATAAGTGGACGAAAAATGGAAACTGGAAAGTAAGGGCAGGAGATTGAAGAGGTAGTAGGCATAACATCTGAATGCAGTGCGTGTGTGTGTTTGAAAAATTGCAACAAATTACTTGACACGTTGGTTACGTTTATAATACTTTAAATTTTTGAGAACTGTTTGTTTCTTGCACATTGACTTGACTTGGACACTTTGGTTACGTTTATAATACCATGAAATTATACTGATTGTTTTAAAGAAAAATGATGAATATATCAGAAAATAGTTTCAATCGTATATCACAGAAAAAATATAAATATATATACAAAAATAGTTTCAAGCATAAAAGATAATATATTTGATTTGTTAAAAATTTGAAAAATTGATCATATTTATGATCGAATATGATTTCATGAAGATCCTTGTTAATAAATCATTAACATAAAAATCGAAATCTACAATCATGAACCTAAAAACATATCAAAATTTTGATACGGAGAAAATAAATGAACCAAGAAAACACATGCAAAAACTCTCAAAAAAAGAGACTAACAAATTCAATATATGGCTAGCTAGAGACGAGGAGATAGATTTATTGAATAAGGAAGAATTAACAAAACTTTGATTGAAACTCATAAAATTTAAAATATTTTTGAAAATTATAAATGTAAATTTCAATCAAAATTTATTATCCTAATTTAAAAAAGGACTTTCATTTTTACATTGTTGTGATGTAACCTTTTGTTAAACAAAGAATACATATTCAATCGGCATTGGTGTAATGGTGTTAGAAAAATTCATCATATTTTATATTAACTTATACTTTATAGTATACTTTATGGTAGAGTGCTAAGGTAGATTATGGGTATGTTTACCATTGTTGTAGATAGTAATAGCAACTATTTTTTTGAAAAATAATTGAAAAAATGTTTGGTAAAATTTAAAATATGCTTTTGTTAAAAACATTTTTGGTTTAGAGAAAGCAGTCTCCTGCTTTTGAAAAAAAAACTGCATTTAAGTTTTTGCGGGAAAAACATACACACATAAAAAATATTACCAAATAGCCTTCAATTTTTTACAACAACACTTATTCTAATAGTACAACAATTTTAAACAGCAATTTCAAATCCCAAACAGAGTTTATGTTTCCAAAATGAAACTTATACTTCTTTTTATAAAGAAAAATAAAACTTTTAGGAAGCAATTTTAAGTTATAAATTTTGATTGAATTCACAGTTTAATTTTTATTAAATTATTCGATATTTACATTTTTATAATTCTATAAAAAAAATAGTGTTATTTAAAATAAATGGCATCTAAATATAATTTTTTTTCCAATTAAGAATGAATTTATCTGTACCAATTGAATAACTCATAAAAACTCTAAAATTTAAATTAATTAGTGAAAGGATGTCGGCTTAATGAAGTGTGTTAAATTTTTTTATTTATTTTTGAGCATTTTATATAATTTAAATAGCAACTTTTTTAATAATACTAACACTATTATTTAAAGATATTTTTTTCAACAAAAGTACAATGTCGGCTAAATTTTTTTATACATGTAATTTTTTTATTATTTAATTTATATTATTTAATATTTTAAAATTTATTATTATTAACATAATAAAAAATATAAAAATATTAATACAAATCAATTATTTATATAATTAAAATATTACCTAGTTTTACTAGTTGGAAACGGAAAGAGTAACACACAGTAACGCCTAAGGATTATCTTTCCATGAGAAGCTCTTTTATGGACAACAAAAGGCCAGTTACCACTTACCAGTCCATTTGCTAGGTACGTCTGTCGTACAATTTGTAGTTTAAAGCTTTAAATAAAGGGTAATGATAAATATAGCATTATGATTAAGAATTAAGATAGACTAGCAAACATCTAATTGACTTGGTACTTTTGTAATAATCTAATGAATCTCTAATTAAGAGAGTTCATTTGAGTATCCAAGGAGAGTCGACTGAGTCGACTCACCACCCCCTCCCCCCAACCGCCTCTCTCCTCCTTCCTCACTCCTTCCTCCTCTGATCTTTCTCTTCTCCGTGCAAAGTGTTTACATGATTATCATATGGTGGAGATGTTATTATTTTAGTATGCTACTTCAATTATGACTATATCGTGATTCTGGCAACCCATGATGATGGTCATCTCTGTATATGGTTAAGATTGGAGATCTGACATTAAAGGTGATAGGACGAAGCACATTGATCCAAAGTTTTTTTTCACTCGATCATGAGCTTCAGCAAAAGGGAGAAATTGATGTTTGTCAAATTCGGTCATCAGAGATTCCAGAAGATTTGTTCACAAAAGCATTTCATACATCATCTTTTGAGAATTTGATAAATAAGATTGGAATGCGTAAGATTGAGATATATTGAAATGAGGGGCAGACATGATACTTCTTTTACATTACATTTTGTACAACACATGTACTCTTTTTCCTCACTAGGGTTTTTCCCACAGGGTTTTTCCTAGTAAGGTTTTAATGAGGCATGATGTTTGTGCGAGTCATCCAAGGGGGAGTGTTATATAATATTATTATATGACTCTTAACTTTCCAACCTTAGATCTTCACTATCCTTGTAACTCCTCCAACTTTTGGCTGTTCATATCATTGTAACTTATGATTTAGGAGGCTATATAAAGCCTTGCTTGTTCATTATCTAGATAGATAAATAAAATGATCATCTCCTTTCTCTCTATTATCTAGCTCTCTTAGTTATCATATATATTATTATACAACACGCTTAATTAATAATGCACTTTTTTTTTGTCAAGACTTGAGAACAAAACAACGCACACTAGCTATAAATAGAGGATACAAAGTGCAAATAGCACGTACATCTATGTGTATAAACATTGTCGTGTAACTCAATAACTGTATAAAATCATGATCAAGGACGTTGTTTGGTGATGGATTTATCATGGGTTGTCGTTGGGCGGCGGAACATCCTCTTGTTGTGGTGGGTTGTCGTTGGGCGGCGGAACATCGTCGTTGGGCGGCGGAACATCCCCTTGTTGTGGTGGGTTGTCGTTGGACGGCGGAACATCCCCTTGTTGTGGTGTAGGTCCGTGTTTAGGTGGTGGTGGTGAGCTTTTTGCCTCTTTGAGGCTTTGAGACCAACCTGCATATCTCTCTGTATTTCTTAAACCACCTGCATCTTCACAGTTCAAAAGAAACAAAATAATTAGGGTACCCTCGGAGTGACTGTACAAGTAAGCTTATTATGTGTGTGTGTTGTATACTACTATACACATGCATAATACAATGAAGGAAAATATGTACTTTGACGATGAAGTGAGGAGGCTGAAGTGGAGCATGAATCATAAAATATTGATAAGAGGATCAAGACAAGTACTGCTAAAATATGGAGCTTTGCAAGGAAGGCCATTTTTTATGGGTCTTGCTGCTGAAGATCACCAGCAGTAACTTCTTTTAATTTATTGCCTGCAGTGTTTATTTACAAGTCTAATGCTTTAAAACTGATATATAAAGAAGTGGAAGTTTGACATTGTCGTTTCACCTGTTATAAAATTTAGCCATTTGTAGTTTGACTTGAATAAATCTTAGGTTGATCATAATTTATAAAACGCCAACAACTATCGGGGTGTTTGTGTAACTTTTTTCTAGAATAAGTAATTTTTTTTCATAATTCATGAAAAAGTTAACTTTTTTGTGTAATTTACAAAATCTCAAACATAAATTAAATATTTGTATAAAAAAATTATCAATATACGAAATTTTTATTCGAAAATAAATTCGTAAAGACTTAAAAAAAGTTGTGCCAAACAGCCTCTATATATAGCGGGTGTTTGTGGAACTGTTTTTTTAGAATAAGTCAAATTATTTTAAGTTGAAAGTTATTCCTAACTTTCCAATTTATTTTCCAATTTATTTTTCCAATTTGTTGAATTTCAAATATATATTAAATACTTGTACAAAAAAAGATTATCAAAAGTATAAATTTTTTACCCGAAAAAAGTCCATAAATTCTTTTTTAAAAAGCTGAGCCAAACAGGCACATAGTCTATAGCAACAACTATATCATTTTTAAATGGAGATGGATTTATTATACGTGCATGTACATGCAAATGTGAATTATGAACTATCAAGATGCTTAATGCTGTTGCTATCGTGTATGCAACTTTAAATATTTTTGTTTTTCTAAGCTCGACTGATTATGCTAAGATAATGTTTGGTTTGCATCTTCAACTTTCGGGGAAATGACCGGTTCTTTTACCACGAACTTTTCCAGGTGATTTACGTAAATCATATATATCTATCATATTTTTTTTATTATCAAGTCATTGTTGGTGTATCAACTAAATATATAGACTTTCCAGCTAATTTACGTCATTTACATCAATCATATATTGCGGTAGTACGTAGCTAATTTAAATAATTGTTGGTTTGTTTTTCGCTAATTGTTTGAGAGGGAGCTTGTTCCACTCGTTGTTTAGATATGCGCTTAGATCATTGTTCCTTTTCTTAAATAAACTTATTATTCATTAACTAGTGAAAAAGAGTTTCTCACATGCCAGCTTCAAACATTAAATTGTACATGATAAGTATTTAGATTCGACCTCTCAACTTTTGTTAAAACAAAGAATAAACAAAGGTGCATCGAATTAATTTGCTACATTTCATACTTTCCAATTCTATATATCTTCAAAAAATTAGAGAATATATGTTACGAACACAGGAGAATAACTTATGCACCAGGATTAATAATATGGGGATGACATTTTTAATCAAAAAATTTCACATACTTCCAAGATTAGTTTGGGCTCAAAAATAAAATATACATGTTGTTCATTATATTGTGTCGAAATAAATTAATATTCTAATTAAATGAATTATTACTCTATTATTGAATATTTATATGATGAGAGGGGCGTCTGCTTTAAAAAATGTTATTCTATTTAATATTTATGATCGTTATCGGAAAGATTACGTTCGTATTATTATTGCTAATTTTTATGTTTATGATATTTCTAAGATTATCAAAATTTTATTTATATGATAAGAGTAGTTTTCTAATTAATAATTCATGTAAATTGTTTAAAATCAATTTTTTGGAAAATTCTTAAGAGATCAAATTTTTTTTAAAAATAATAAAAATTATTTTATCTAACTTCAATATTTTAAAATAAAAGCTTATCACTACAAGAAAAGCGCACATTTCCGACCATCAAATTTGGTCAGATATAAGCTTCTTCGGTCGGAAATAAGCTCAAAATCGACCACCAACCGACCGATTCGAGTGCTCGGTTAAACCCTGGTCATAAATGACCACTCGGTCGGATTTAGAGGATATAACCGACCGAAGCCCGACCGTCCTGTTGGTCGGAAGGCTTTTTTCAAAATCAGTATTGCTTGACCCCACATGCTGACATGGTATCCACGTGTAATAAGCCACGTCATCCTATAACCGACCGTCATGTTGGTCAGATTTTTTTCCCAAATCAGACTTACTTGACCCTACTTGATGACATGGCATCCACGTGTATTGAGCCACGTCATATTAATAACCGACCATATTGGTTCGGAAAAGGCTGGTCAGAAATGTATTATAATTAACAGACTATTTTTGTTCACGAACAATTTATAACCAACCAATGTAGTATGACATTGGTCAGGTTTAAATTGAAGCTAGTCGGTTTTATGATGCACATGGTCGGAATTCTGGGCCGTATAAATAACTGAAAAATTGAATTTTGGCAATTGAAAACCTGCTACTTTTTATTACAAAACAACATATAAAAGCATCATAAACCATTCATCAAAAACATCTTAAACCATCCATCCATTACAAACCAAAGTTCCAACAGATAATTAACTAACGTTGCCACCAACGTTAACAAAAGTTACATGATACTAGTAGTTATAAGCATTCCACACATAACAGTTCACAAAAAAAGTCTACCAAAAGTAGTAACCATAAACAGTACTTAAAAACACATTCCACACAGGCCACAGCCATATTACATCGCAGCATTACCATGGTCTTCGCCGCCAGTTCCACCAGCATCACCATGGTCTTCACCGCCAGGTCCACGATCTTCCGCGTCACGTGCATCATCCTCGCCCCCAGACACATCATTTTCTGAACTTTCCCCGTCCGTGAATTCCCTATTCGCCTCCTCAATCGCCTAAGTCAAACAATAAATATGAATATCACATAGACCTAAGTGGTTAAATACTCTTGACTGTAAACAACCAAAACGAACCAACCAATATTCAAAACCCCATCAAAACTCACTACAATTACTTATTTATCAACCTACAACAAAGGTATCCAGTTTATACCACTTGACCGAACATAACTCTATAAGAATTCCAGCCAAATGTTTGCAGAATTCAGCAAAGTCAAAACAGGGCAGAATTACACTACATCACTAAACAGGGCAGAATTACACTACATCACTGCAATTAACTCGAACTAACAGCTTAGACACTAGCACATCACTTGGATATCAACATATCATCCTAACGGTCAGTTAAACTCAATAATCACATCATTTTATGTTGAAGGATAGGTGTTATAATCACATCATGCTATATATATGTACTTCCATAACTTGTTTTAATATCAAGTAAAATCTGCAAATACTTTGGTATCAAAGCAGTGATCTACATATTCAAACACTACCAAAATTCCAACAAGAATTTATGGCAGGT
Source organism: Kitagawia praeruptora (assembly GCA_037693485.1). Classification (NCBI taxonomy): domain Eukaryota; kingdom Viridiplantae; phylum Streptophyta; class Magnoliopsida; order Apiales; family Apiaceae; genus Kitagawia; species Kitagawia praeruptora. The sequence continues at coordinate 66,617,832 of CM075351.1, forward strand.
GACAAGCAAGAAGGCATTGAGTCGACTAACACGGACAATAATAATATTCCAGGTTTAGAATTTTTTTTACACTGAATTCAACATCAATTGCAATACTCGTTATCTAACTAATATGAATTCAACACTGAAATATTAAGGAACATTTTAAATCTATTTAACTCGTCATCTAGCTGATATGAATTCAACACTGAAATAATAAGGAACATTTTAAAATCTATTTACTACTATTTTTAATTGATAAAAATAAACAGTGTAAAACATAAAACCACTAGGTGAGTCTTTTCATATGTTGATAAAATTAGAGTGGTACATAGGCTTACCGCTCGTGTCCCCACCTCATATTTGTTACAAATATCGCTCATGATTGTAGAGACAATGCTGACCACCTCCCGAAAGAACGCAATGTTAAAGTTGCCTCGACTCTCAGGATCAGAAACCTCAATCAGATTCCTAGCTAGACTCTCCAGTTCATCAGTATTAAGCTCTCGTTGAAAGTGACCCGGGTCAGCTTGGGCAGCAGCGACACTAGTACGGACAACTTGGACAAATAGAGGATCTGGGATACTCGAGGATTGGTTAGGGCCTGAGGATGAAGAGCAAGCACCTCCTCTATTCCTTTCCCTATAACGATGAGCCAAATTTGGAAGCAACGCTGACGCCGGAACACAAGGATAGCCGATGAGTCGATTTCTTTTAGGCCAAGCATCTCCATTGGTTGTTGCCTGCAACCACCAGTCTAGAGGCTCAACAAATTCTGATTCGGGACTTAAGTCAACTCCTTCACGCTCCAAAATGGCACTATAACGAGACTGCACTCATCAATTAAAGCAAGTTAGCAATATATCAAAAAGAAAAAAGAAATCAGTAGTGGCAGATCATAAATTTATAAAAATCAGTAGTGTTTACTAACCGCTATGGCTAAGGCCCCTGGCGAAGTGTACACCACATTGCCCCCATTCTTCCCCTTTTTAGCCTTCCTGGACGCTGCCGTGGTATGTGTCCGATCCCACAGCTCGAGACGTCTTGGCCTCTTTCCCTTGTTTTCCTTTGTCATTTCCTACAAAATTCTTACAACTTTTAATCCATGATACTAGTTTTTTTTTTATAAACAAACTTTATTAATATGAAACTCCAAAGGGACATTACATGAAAGGATAGAGACAGTAGTTTTTATATGAAAATACCTTGCATGACAAGACTAAATTTTGTTGCTGTACTTTAGAGATAATTTTAGTCTACCTTTTAGATAAATATATTCTCATCGATCTCATTTTGAAGTAATCTTAAGCACATACCACTAGAATCAGTTGTTAATCTCTATAACTAGAGTGCATTGGAAGCTTGAAATTCAGTAACTTAATATGATACAAGGTAGTTCTATCAATATGAAAACCCTCCACACTTTTCAGTTTTATTAACGATCTATCAACAATGAAACAGAGTATGTACAAAGTAGCTAGAAGGTGTTTGAGGTGGCCTTTAAGCCAAAGCCAGCTGAACTCTCCCCTCCCTGAAAATACTGATGGAAAAAAGAGTATACTAAATACTGGAAATACTAAATACTGGAAACTAAGTTGTCTTTAGTTGTGCACTAGGATGGCATTTGACTTAAATTGATGCACATCTAAAAATATATTGCCCCTAAAGCATTCCAGTTATTTGATATATGAAGATTTATCACTTAAACGTAGATATAATTTGGCTCAGGAAGATAGTATGTCACTTGAATTGACAACTATCATTTGCCATTAGCCATATGAATGATATACTGTTTTGAGAAAAATTATAAAGAAATTAAATTGTAAGCTATGTGACTACTAGCATATTATATTGTAAAGCAAAAGCGTATAAGTAGATGGGCTATATTCTTTGGCTGATAGTGTGCAAGTGACAAAAATACTAATAATAACTTTAAAACATGACGAGTAAAACAATAAAAAAATTATTTTACCATTTCAATAGCATCGAATGATTTTGCACCAGCACTGTGCAGAGTAGAAACCTTTTTCTGATTGTTTGATCCAACCTCCGACTTGTGCTTGTGAACCTCACTGTTCCAATATTTCACCATCTGATCCCATAATATCGGATTGAAATACGAGGGCCTCAGATCATTTGCTGGTAGTCCTGTTTCCTTCATTTTTTTCTTCAAGCGATCCGTCTCCTCACTCATCACTCTTTTGCAGGTTCTCTTCACGTGCTCTTCAATGCTATAGGTGGCCTCAAACCGACTCTGCCCCCTCAGATGCTTATAGAAGTACTGAAAAACAAAAGATAAGAACCTAAGTTAGGTAAAAAGTTAAAGACAATTTTTATCTTATCAAACCTAGGCTAGCTACAAATTAAATAGTACATAAATAGTATAACTGAATATACCCGAAACTCAGCTACAACATCATCCATCCATTCTGGTTTTTTTGCAGCAATATCAGTATAGGTGAACAACCCGACTGGCCATTGATCACGAATTATAGCACGCAGGGTTTTCTTGGCAGTGTCATCAAAGATACTACACAGATATACGAATAATAGCAACTAATTAATTTGAAGTCCATGAAAACTAATCATGGCAATGTTACATAGGCTAGAACTCTGCAAATTCAGTGATATACATAATTAAGCCAACTTTTGAGAGAGAGAAAGGACATCCCTAGCCTGATTTCTAGCTAGTTGACAAAAATAAACAAAACCAATAAGAAGTCAAGACATCTTTATAAAATCAATCAAGCAGTTGTGTAGTTGTGTTAGTATTAACAACACATAATCTAATTTAGTATTTCTGCTTCTTTTGAAATAAAAACTAATTGATCAAAAAACTCACCGCCCCCCGTGAATGTCAATACGGGTTGGTTTAGTGGGCTTCTTCTCACCAAACTTCCCCATTGAATTTGATCTAGGCTTGCGTCCCATCCAAGCACGCTCCTCGGCTGTAGTCATTTGATGTGTATTTGGATGGCGTGGACTTGACGGACTAGGCGGAGTACTAGGTGGACTTGCTGGACTGTTGGGAGGAGTTGGACTTGGTGTTCGCAGCCTAGCTCGGGAAGAACTGCCAGCCCCTCTACTGTTACTCTCTCTGGACACGGTCGCCTTACCCTTACCCTTGCCCTTTCCTTTTTGTTTTCTTGTCGCCATAGAGTCTGCAGGATAACATAGTAGATAGATACATAAGCTCATCATGCAAATGCTATATCATTATACAATAAACAACATATAAAATACACGTGCAGTTTGATAATTGTCAATTAGTTATATAAATAGAAGCAGTTATAGCACACATATATTTTTCATTTTTAGGATAATATGCACTATTAAACTTTAAATTGACCATATATAAACCAACAATTATAAGTAATTCGAAACTGCATCAAACTTTAAATCCCGATCATTTTCTTAAAAATCTGAAAGCCTTATTAATTAGTCTTATAATCTGATTAGATTTCTTAAAAATAAGTAAAGTAATCTTATAGTCAGAGAGAGAGAGAGAGATAAATATAGAGAGAGATATAGGGAGAGAGACGAAACTATAACAATGCATGCAGAGACACAAAACCATTCGCTAAACCATATTTTCATACAAAAATCATCATATTTTACACTTAAATCGTTAGATTTTACACTTAAATCATCAGATTTTACAGAAAAGACAGGGTATACAAACCATAACAATACAACCCACATAAACTAAGCAATCAACAACTGGGTATACAAGTCCATAAAGATCAAATCAGAAACTAACAAAACCAAATTGAAAATTAAAGAAATAAAAAACAAGAGGCATGGCAAGAAAAACACAAAATCAAATACAAAGCAATACACACAAATTGAGATACATAAATCGATTAAACAATATGTGTACAAAAGGGAAAGGGTTTAAACAAATCGTATGTAGAACAAAAGGGGAAAGGGTTTACGTAGAACAAATCGAACACAAAATGGGAAAGGGGAAATCAGTAGGGTTTTGTAAATTAATAGGGGAAATCAGAAGGGATTATGAAGATACCGAGCAAATGGATCGATGTCGGTCGCCCAGCAAATGGAAAAACCCTAGCAGAGCAATAATTGACAAGTGAAATGATAAGTAAAAAATGAAAGTGGAAATTGATAAGTGAGAAAAAAGGAATGAAACGGTGTCGTATGTATATAAAACGCTGTCATATTATACATAAAGTTGTCGGATAATTCATGAAGCGGCGGATTTAACTTTTCACCAAAAAATGATGAAGCGGGGGATTTAATTTTTCACCATAAAAAAGAGCGGGATAGAGGAATCGAACCCGCAAAACTGTTGAAAATGTATGACACCTCAACCACCAGACCAGTTTAAACAATTTGACAAAAACAAGTGGGACAAAATAATAACATTGGCCAGGAAATATTGATTATTACAATATTAATATTCAATTTCTTATTTATAGTAAACGTATATTATTTAAAATTAATTTAACAATTAATATATTAATTATTTATATTATCCAGTATATTTTTGATTTCATAATTTATTTAAATAATAAGATTTTAAATATAAATTATTATTTAAAAAAAGAATAGGTTGACAACATAACCGACCGATAAGAAACCCTCATGGTCGGTTATAACACGTAAAAATGTTTTTTTTATTATAAAAAGTTATCAAATAATGTTTAAATATTCTGATTTTTTTAGTAGACATAATTAAACAAGTAATTTTCAAATCAGTACGGTTGGATCGGCTAAATTAATTTTTAAAATTTTTATACTAATCAACCCTAATCTCCAACCCCTAAACTTTCAAACTAATCCCTAACCCTAAACATTAACATTCTTCATTGTACACAATTAATGTTACCATTTTTTTTTAATTTTATATTTATAATTCGATCACTATCTTTACTCGAGTGTTAAAAAAAGCGGATCGGCCGTTTAAGCGCAATCGGACCATAAAATGCTTCGATTTTGTACTAATCGGATGATTAAGCGTTTTTGAAGATTAAGCGGCCATTAAGCGGATTAAGCGGTCAAAAAGATGTTGACCTTTAAATTTTGTAAGTTTTAATATATTAATATTTATTATAACATGAATATAATTATATTAAAATAATATAACCGTTCCCCTATAATTATTCTATTTTTTTTCTTTTCACGTTAAAACCAACCGAAATGACGTATAACCGACCAATTTTTTTTGGCGGAAATTTTCGCGAAATTTCAAAAATCCCGAAAATTCAAATTTTCGCGAAAATTCAAAAATCCCGCCCTTGTCCGAAATTTCGTGTCACACTAACCAATGACATAACCGACTGATAATTGTCGGTCGATTTTAAACGTTCCCCTTTATATAATTATTCTCTATCTTCCTCTCTTCATTTCTATCCCTACATCCACTTTACCAAAATTTCTCTCCCTTTTAACTTTCATTTCCGAAATTTAGAGTAAAAAAATTCTTTTTCCAAATCATCCCTCTTATACATGGATTCATGGTTTTGGATTTCAAATTTTTTTATAGTTATCATTGTTATCGTTGTGTTTTACTGCATGGAAATCCTACAATGGTATCCTAACCACTTGCATCAAATCATGATTTGGACATATCTCTGGTGTATTTGGTTGATATTGAATGTTTAAGAAGAAGAAGAAGAAGAAGGTGAAGAAAATGAAGAAGAATAAGATCGTATTGTCTGGTGATGATGAAGACGATGATGGTTTTGACGAAATTGAATAATGTTTGTAAACTTAGTTTTGATGCTTTTCACGAAGTTGAGTATTAATGTTGTTTGTGAACATTAAATTCGTAGCATTTATGTTTGTATGTTTAATTATGTTTTTATGAAGTTGAATGGTGTGGTGAATCTGTAGTTTGTTAATGTTGAATGGCTTGGTGGTGATTGCAATATTGAAATGTAATGAAATGGAATGGCATAACCTGCAATTTTTTCTTCAAAACCCAGAAAACCGACCGAAATAATACATAACCGACCATTTTTTACCATTCCATTCCCAGAAAACCGACCGAAATAATACATAACCGACCGTTTTTTACCATTCCATTCCCAGAAAACCGACCGAAATAATACATAACCGACCGTTTTTTGCCATTCCATTTCCAGAAAATCGACCGTCTACCTTTATAAATGGTCGGTTTTAAATAAATAAAAAAAAATAAATAATTGAAATAATCATATTTTGTTATAATATTGTAATAGGTTTTTCGTACATAACATATGTAATTAATTTATTTTGTTGTATATATATTAATGCAAGAAAAAGAAAAAATCCTTTTAGGAAAAAAAATGCAGGAATATAAGTGACCGATGGTGGTCGGTTTTACGAAGTGGTCGGTTTAATTTCAGTAGCGATTTTGAATTGGTCCGACCGATATATAAGAGACCGAAGTTGGTCAGTTTTATTTTGGTCGGTTTTGGCTTGCTTTTGGTCGGTTTTAGCTTGCTTTTGGTCGGTTTTCTGGAAATTTTATGGTCAAAATTTTTAACAATTGACACTTTGCTAGTAATGCAATCACATTCCAATCTCATAACAAACTTATCTCTTAGCAATATCATAATAATGTTCTAGTAAACTCACTACAATCTCATTCCTTATTGATAACAATTGTAATCATTACAACATCATAATTTTAAAATTACAAATGCCTAGTAGCTACTAGTAAATATGGTCATAACCTTCATCATCATCTTCCCCTTCGCCTTCATCTTCATTATCTTGGTCTTCCACATCAAACTCTTCATCATACTCGTGGTCATCATCTTCCTCACCATTTTCATGATCTTCCGTTCGAATTCTAGGAATTGGTTCATATTGTGCAAAGTCAACAAACAACGAAAATACTCTCGTTGCATTTGAAATATCTTCTTGGTACGGATTTTCGGTGGAAAGTGTAGTTGATTCATCAAGATGACTTTTTTTAATTGAAACAACCGTATATATGTTACTACGGGGGTTCGATACACTAGGTGCATAGTACACTTGACTCGCTTGACTAGCTAAAACAAATACCTCATTCGACCTCAATCTTGATTTGATGTCAACGGTAACAATTCGGTTTTTGTCAACGCGTATCCCATTTCCCGCGGAATCAAACCAACAACATTTAAACAGATACACATGATTTCATCCTCTATAAATGAGTCTAACAATTTCTTCTAATTGACCATAATAATTTTCAAGGATATTTGCATGAGAGGTACCTTTGACGAGAACACCGGAATTCTTTTTACAATAAAACTTGTACCCATTTACTTTACAATCTTCAAATGTGAAAATGGCACGAGCCGGCCCATGAAGTAGATCTTTGAACCGCGAATTTATCTCAAGATCATTTTCAATCTAAATATCATCAAAAAATAGATGAAGACAAAGATAAAAGTCAATGATTGAAATATAATATAATGTATATTAAAATTCAATTACCATTTTTTTGAACCAAGTTTTGAATTGAGTTTTAAGAAGTGTCTCCAATTGTTCGGGTGTTGCACGTGTAAAAGATGCATATTCCCTATGTATAAGAAAAACAAACAAATTAATTTAAGTACAATAAAATTATACAAATTAAACTTAGTACATATGACAATCAAGTTAAGTACCTACCGAATATACGGTTGAACTTCCGGCATGTTCAAGAGGACATAATATTCCGCAATGAAGTGTTCATCATCACTTAAGTATCGAACACCATGTTTTCCCTTACACTCAATTGGATATCTAAAAACTTCCAAAATACTATTATCTTGTTCTTCAACCACAACTTCATTCCGTCGCACGGTATTATGAACCGTATCAACATTTGATTTAAAGTAGAATGAACAAAAGTTGACGGTTTCTTCCTCAACATATTGTTCCGCAATTGAACCTTCCACCCGGGCCTTATTCTTGACCTTGTCTTTCATGAATTTCATTAATCGTTCAAAAGGATACATCCATCGATAGTGAACGGGTCCCCCGAGTCGACATTCTTCGGCCAAGTGTAAAACCAAGTGTTCCATAATATCAAAAAAACTTGGGGGGAAAATAGTTTCTAGTACACATAATGTCTTTACTATTGATTTCTCCAAAAGTTCTAGATCACTACGTACTAAGATTGTTGAACAAATATCAACAAAATAATTTGAAAGTGCTGCTAGGGCTTCCAAAATATCACGAGGCAAGAACTCACGAAATGCAATACTCATCAATTTTTGCATGAAAATGTGACAATCGTGCGATTTTAAACCATGAAATTTGAGAATATCCAATTTTACGCATCGAGATAGATTTGAGCAACACCCATCGGGAAGATCTAAAGATGATACCCATTCACACAAAAGTCGAAGTTGGGGTCTAGTAAGTGTAAAACATGCTTTGGGCTTCACCCCATCTTGCATCCATAAACTAGGCATCACACCAAGTTCCTTACAATCCGCCCTAGATTTGTTGTGATCTTTTGACTTGAAACGATCACCCACAATTGTGAAAAATACATTTTCAAAAACATTTTTTTCGGTATGCATGACATCAATACAATGACGCATACCAAGTGTTGCCCAATATTCAAGCTCAAAGAATATTGGTTTGTTTGTCCAATTGTGTTCTTTTCCATAACCCAAAGCTCGAGTTTGGGTCAAATTTCCGGGTGGAGGAAATTCTAAATGATCAAATGTTGATATCTCATACTCGCCACTCATTCGACCTCTAAATACGGATCGCTCCGTACTTGCAAATTTAGACCCTTTCTTTCGTAAAGAATCATTTTCATTCAAAAAAACTCGATTAGTACCATACCAACATGCCTTTCCACAATTTTTGAGTTGGAAATCATTTACACTTCCAAGACAAACCGGACATCCCATCTTACCTTTTGTTGACCATCCTTTAAGTTGGGCTAAAGCAGGAAAATCACTAATAGTCCACATAAGTGCCGCCTTCATGTGAAATTTATTTTTTCGTGATTGATCAAATGTCTCAACTCCGCTATGCCACAAAATTTTTAACTCCTCGATGAGTGGTCGAAGATATACATTAAGATCTTTTTTTGTATTATCGGGACCGGGAATCAAGAGAGTTAAAAACATGTAAGGTCTTTTCATACACATTGAAGGTGGAAGATTATACACAACAATTATGACCGGCCATACCGAGTATACTTTGTTCCCGGAATTTTCAAAGGGGTTGAAATCATCCGTTGAAAGTCCAAGTCGTACATTGCGAAACTCCTTAGCAAATGATGGGTGTCGAATGTCAAAATTTTTCCAATCATTTCCATCCGCGGGGTGACTAATTTATCCCTCTTTTACCTCTCTATCCTTGTGCCATGTCATGTATTTAGCCGTATGTTCCGACATAAATAGTCGTTGTAGACGACTTATAAGAGGAAAATGTCTTAAGATCTTGTTTGGAATGGTGGTACTCTTTTTCCCATTTGCTTCTTTGTACCGATCCTTTTTGCAATGATCACAAATCAATTTGTCTTTGTCATCCCCGAAATACAACATACAATTATTTTCACATGCATCAATTTTGTCGTATGACAACTTCAATTCCTTCACCATTTTCTTCACCTCATAGTAAGTAGATGGTAACACGTGATTTTGTGGAAGAACATTGCCAATAATCTCAAGTAACAAATTAAAGGACTTCTCACTACAATGTGATGCATTTTTAAAATGCAACAATCTCGTGGAAAAAGATAATTTTGTATAATTTGTGTTTCCCGGATAGATGGGCGTTCCACATCTATTAACTTCTTTATAAAACTCGGAAGCAATGGCATTAGGAGCCTCTTCTACTCTAGTAGCACTAGCATTACTAGTACTATTATTGGCATCAAAGGCATCACTAGTAATTTGGGCTCCAACATCTCTTAACATTGCCTCCATATCTACCGGTTTTTCAACCTCTCTTTCTACACGACGTGAGGTTCGATTTTGTCGTAATGACTCTCCATGATGTGTCCAAACTTTATAACCCACACAAATGCCACTAGCAATCAAATGATATTTAACATTCTCAATAGTCTCCCAATTTCCATTTTTACAATTAACGCAAGGGCATTTCATCAAACCTTCAACCACTCCATTATTTTCGATTGCAAATTTTAAGAATTTCTCAACACCCAATCTATACTCCGGAGTAAGTGTTATTCAATTACTTTCTAACCGACGATTCATCCAACTACGATCTTTGCTTGACATCTACATAAAAACATGTATGTGTTTCATAACCCATTTTATATACAAGCACATATACAACCACATATATATCTCATAACTCATTTTGAATATACAAGCACATATATTTGCATAAGTCATTTCATAAATCAAAATAAAATCATAGATTTAAAACTTCAAGAAAATAACAAGAAAATTACCTCAACTTCTTTTTCTTCAACTCTATATCTTCTCACCTTCACTTCCTTTATACATACAAAAACCAAACATGAATGAAGTAAATATAGACATACAAAAAAATGAAGTAAATGATTCAACATTTCATCACAAAATCCAAATATAAATATACTTACCTTTATCTTCTAAGTTTTTCTTCTTCTACTTCTTTATGTGTTTCTTAAAGAAGATATCAAAAACATAAAGCTAAGGTGGTATGATCCAAACTGCTTTAAAAGAAAAGGTGATATGATAGTTAAAAAATGAGCAGACTCATAACCGACCGTTTACGGTCGGTTATATAGGTCCAATCGGTCGGTTATGTGTCTACAGAATGCGCCATTCACGGGCAAGCTGGACGAATCTAATGAAACCACAATAAAAATAAATAAATAAATAAATTCAAATCGGTCGGTTTTATGTTATACGGTCGGTAATATGTCGGTCGGAAATGCTGCTGACGTGTTTACTGGGGCCCTTTCATGGGTAACGTGGGATGGGGCGTCTGCAAACAGTAAAAAGTGGGGGCCCACTGCCAACAAAACCGACCGACTGTGGTCGGAAATGTCAATGACGTGTCAACTGGGACCCTTTTTTGGATGACGTGTCAACAACCAGCGAAATGCCGGGGCCCGCTTCTACCAAAACCGACCGAATGTGGTCGGTTATATCGTAATTCCGACCGTTAATACGTGGTCGGTCTGTGCAGTCGGTTATAAGTTCTCATTTCCGACCAATTCGTAGTGGTCGGAAATACCCGGTCGGAAATGTCCGCATTTCTTGTAGTGTATATACGCGCGAATCGCGGATAAATTACCTAGTGTTTCTAATACACGGTGATAATTTATATATCTACCCTCATGCATGTTTAATATCAAGTCATAGAATTCTAAAGGCTTTTTGTAAAGTAATAATTTAGCTCTGGTTTTCAAGTAGTATTTTTACGAAGGTTCGGCTTTTTAACTCTGAAATTACTGTTTTAAAGGTTTGTCACAAAAATAACTGCTATATGATATTTTGCTTTTGATATTGAGAATCGAGAATTTTGTCGGAAAGTCGATCTAGAATGTAATTCAAGAGATTGATATACAGTACTGCTAGCCTATGTAAAATGGCTGTTTTAGTCTATTTAAAGAAAAGGTATCAAAAGCACAAATTGATGTCTTTTTTCGGCAATGACAATCCGTGCAAATGCCTTTTAAAATGTTTGAAAAACAATAACACTGAATCCTTTTGGTAGCATGGAAAAGCTGATCACCTGATCTCGTATGTTTAGAATACAAAACTACGTAATAGAGGATATTACAAATTAAGTGCAGATAGCACGTACATCTATGTGTAAAAACATTATCGTGTAACTCAATAACTGTATAAAATCATGGTCAAGGACGTTGTTTGGTGATGGATTTATCATGTGTTGTCGTTGGGCGGCGGAACATCCCCGTGTTGTGGTGAAGGTCCTTGTTTAGGTGGTGGTGGTGAGCTTTTTGCCTTTTTGAGCCTTTGAGACCAACCTGCATATCTCTCTGTATTTCTTAAACCACCTGCATCTTCACAGTTCAAAAGATTCATGCAATCCGAAAAAAATGAATATATAGACAAAACAAACATAATACACATGCATAATACAATGAAGGAAAATATGTACTTTGACGATGGAGTGAGGAGGCTGAAGTGGAGCATGAATCATAAAATATTGATAAGAAGATCAACAAGACAAGTGTTAAAATATGGAGCTTTGCAAGGAAGGCCATTTTTTATGGGTCTTGCTGCTGAAGATCACCAGCAGTATCTTCTTTTAATTTATTGCCTGCAGTGTTTATTTACAAGTCTAATGCTTTAAATCTGATATATAAAGAAGCGGAAGTTTGACATTGTCGTTTCACTTGTTATAAAATTTATCCATTTGTAGTTTGACTTGAATAAATCTTAGGTTGATCATTATTTATAAAACACCAACTATATATATTCTATAGCAACAACTATATCCTTTTAAAATGGGTATACGTGCATGTACATGCAAATGTGAATTATGAAGGATCAAGATGCTTAATAATGTTGCTATCGTGTATGTAACTTTATATTTTTTTTTTGTTTTAATTTCTAAGCTCGACTGATTATGCTAAGATATTGTTTGGTTTGTATCTTCAACTTTCGGGCAAATGACCGGTTCTTTTACTACGAACTTTTCCAGGTGATTTACGTAAATCATATGTGTCTATCATATTTTTTTATCATTAAGTCATTGTTAGTGTACCAACTAAATAGTCTAAGTATATAGACTTTCCAGCTAATTTACATCATATACATCAATTATATATGGAAAATGCTAAAGACCCCAAATTAGATCCCAAAAAAATTCCCAAATTCCATGTGTCATCTTTTAATTGGTCATATCATAATGGCCCCCCCTGGATTCACATCAATCTTTCCAATTAAAATTGCCCAATTTGCCAAGTCACCCATGCCATGTCATTTGGGGACTTTTTTGGGGACTCAATTTGGGGTCCCTAGCACTACTCATTATATATTCCGGTAGTAGTAGCTTCGATATCATCGGTTGTCTTTGTTCATTTCGTCAAAAAAAAAAAAAAAAAAAAAAAAAAAAGCTTTGTACTTTCTATTGTTTTTGTTTTTCCCTAATTGTTAGAGAGGGAGCTTGTTCCACTCGTTGCTTTAGATATGTGCTTAGAGCAATTCCAACAAGCTCCTAAATTTTTTCTATAAATAATATTATTATATAACCTCTTAAAGAGTTAAGATATAAAAAATTTTATCATCTCCAACAATATCTTTATTTCTACTTCCTAAATTATATTTTATAATAAATATATACAACGAGTAGCACCGTAACTTTGAGTTACGGGTGGTGCCATAACTTCAAGTTATGATGGCCTGCCATAACTTCAAGTTATGGTGGCTACTTATCTTAACTTAAATTTGCTTTCTTCACTCCAACATTTTCTCCTCAATTCTAGCCTCTATCTATTTTTTCGTCTATTTATATTACACACACAAATATATATATATATATATATATATATATATATATAGAGTCTTGCTCCATTGAGAACCATCTTATTATGAGAACTATGAGATCCCACGTCATGATGATGTCATAAATATAAATTTTTTTTAAAAAAATTTGAAAAAAAAAAATAATTTTCACAAAAAAAAAATTTTTTTTTGGGAAAAAAAATCTGGGAAAAAATTCTGACGTCATGCTGACGTCATACTGGTGATTTTTTACAAAATCTGGTGATTTTTCACAAATCTGGTGATTTTTTACGAAATCTGGTGATTTTCCAGATTTTGTAAAAAATCACCAGAATTCAACAAAAATCACCAGGATGACGTCAGCATGACGTCAGAAATTTTTTCCCCCCCAGATTTTTTTAATTTTTTTTATATTTTTTTTTATATTTTTTTTTAAAAAAAAATTTTAAAAATTTTTTTATGACGTCATGATGACGTCATCAGGGGGTGGGGTTAGTGTGTGTGAGAGTGTAGGTTATTAGTGTGGGTGCCCCTAGCGGGACCATTAGATTAGATTAAAATGAAGGGATGAGATTAGATCTCATATCTCACCAAAACAAAAGGTTCTCACTTGAGCAAAAACCTATATATATATATATAGTGAGTAAGGATCTGGGGAAAACCTCGTTTAATGGAAAACTTAGAAAACTAAATCGAAATATAGCATATATGGTATGCAAATTAATCGTTGGGAGATGAAGAAAAATGTGGTGAAATTAGATTTAAAAAAAATATCACCGATTGACGGGAAAAATCAAATTAAAAATGGAGGGGATTAGGTATGATTCTGTGTGTGAGGGTGTATTTGATTAGTGTGTGGGTGCCCCTGGCGGGGCCATTGATCTTAATACATCTAATGGCTAGGACCTTAATTTTCTTCAAAAAATAAGTTCTCTTTTGAGCACTTGCCTATATGTATATACATATATATATATATATATATATATATATATATATATATATATATATATATATATACAAAACTATCCCAACATCGGTGAATGAAATGCTTGGACATCAGTGAAGTTCAAAACCTTGAAGCGGTCCAACATCCGTAACTTGAAGTTACGGGTGCACCCATCCCCGTAATTTCAGCCGGATTATTATCTTTGAAGAAAATAATGAAAAGCGATTTCTCGTCGTTCGTGTAAAAGCAAACAAAAGATGGCCAAGCAAATGTGTTCGGTGTAGAGCATGTGCCGGTTATAATAAAAAATGAGATAGGGAGAGGAGAGAGAATCTTAAAATTGAGGAAAGATTTAAAGCTCCTAAAGATTTGAAGATGAGTTAGAAGTCTGTTGGAGATCGTTTTCAGTTCAATCTCCTCAAATTTTAATTTAAGAGCATGTATAGAGAGCTTCTTGGAGTTGGTCTTAGATCATTGATCCTTTTCTTTAATAAACTTATTATTCATTAACTAGCACGATTCTAAAAATCTTCGATTTAATCGATTAATCCCCGATTAATTCTTTGTAAGTCAATCAACTGATTCGATTTTTGAAATTCGATTAATCTTGTGAATTTATTTAAAAATGATATATTTAATTATAGATTAGATTAATATATTAAATATTATTATAATATCCGATTGATCCTTTAGATTAATCCCCGATTACCTGATTAATCTTAAATCGATAACTCAATTAATTTATACCGATTACCGATTTTTACAACCATGCTAACCAGTAAAAAAGAGTTTCTCACATGCCAGCTTCAAACACTTTGTACATGATAAGGATTTAGATTCGACCTCTCTACTTTTGTTAAAACAAAGAATAACTGAATAAACAAAGGTGCATCGAATTAATTTGCCACATTTCTTACTTTCCAATTATATCTTCAAAAAATTAGAGAATATATGTTACGAACACAGGAGAATAACTTACCGTGGCGGCACCAGGATTAATAATATGGGGATGACATTTTTAAGAATAACATTTTCACATACTTCCAAGATTAGTCGGGGCTGAAAAATAAAATATATATTTCTTCGTTCCAATTTTTTTTAATCTTATTTGACTGTAATCAATTTTTTTTATGGTTTCAAATTTTTTTTTTTTGATAAAATATCTATATGTATATAATATAGTCAAAAAACATTATAAAATTTATACTACAAAAAAGTATGTTCAATCTATTTTTAATATGTATTTGTACGAATATTATATGTACTAAATTTTTTTTTTATAAAATTATATGTACTAATTTAAAACCCGTGCGATCCACGAATTTTTTTAATATTATATAATTTATTTTCATTAATTTGAATTAGTATTTTCAAAACGTGAATTTTGGAGCCTTAAATTTTTAAATAAGATGATTTGATAATAATTATATAAATGTTATTCATGATATTTCTAGAAAATAAAGGATTTTTTGTTAAAAATATAGAAAAGATGATAGGTTTTAGTTGAAAAAGGTAATCGGTTAATTATTAGTACTAATAAAATTATTATTTTATTTTATTAAATAAAATGTCCGTGATATAATTGGAAAAAGAGAGGACCTAGTTAGAAAAAATTAAAAAGGTAACATGTTTTAGGTAAAAAAAAGTAATTGATTAGTTTAGAGTAATTATAATTGAATTACGTTATTATTTTACTAAATAAAATTGCTCGTATTTTTTTTTTAAAAAGGAGATATTAATGATTGTCCGTGATATTTGTATAAAAAGAGGGATATTAGTTAGAAAATATAGAAAAGATTATATGTTTTTGCTGAAAAAGTTAATCGGTTTATTATTAGTATTATAACATTATTATTTTATCGTATTAAATAGAACCGTTTGTGATATAATTGGAAAAAGAGATATTTTAGTTAGATAAAAGATAAAAGAGAAAAGCTGATGTGTTTTGGCTGAAAAAAGTAATTGATTAGTTAAGAGGAATTATAATATAATTATTTTATTTTATTAAACAAAATTTATCTAGAAAAAAATGGAATTAGAAAAAATAGAAAAGATGAATTGTTTTAGCTGATAAGATAATCTGTTAATTATTATTATTGTAATATTAGGATATTATTTTTATTAAATATAAACACTGGTGATAAAATTGGAAAAAGAGATGTTTTAGTTAGAGAAAAGAAAAAGGATAACGTGTTTTGGTTGAAAAGGGTAACTGCCCGTGATATAATTGGAAAAATAAATATTTTAGCTAGAGAAAAGATAAAAGATAACGTGTTTTGACTGAAAAAGATAATTGATTATTTAATAGTAATTATAATATAATTATGTTATTTTATTAAACAAAATTGCTCGTAGTATTTTTAAAAAAGGAGAAAATTTAGTTAGATCAAATGTAAAAGATATTATATTTTACCTTAAAAAGGAAATTATTTAGTTATTGAAAAATAGAAAAGGTAATATGTTTAACATGAAAAAAAATTGTTTAGTAAATGAGAAATTTTAGTTAGATAAAATATAAAAGATATTGTATTTTACCTGAAAAGGAAAATTATTTGGTTATGGAAAAATAGAAAAGATAATATGTTTAACCTGAAAAAGGAAATTTATTAGTTAGTAGGATGGATTATATATATATATATATATATGTAATTGAGTAAGGGTAAATAAGTAAAATCAACAAGTACCGTACCGATCGACCGACCAAACTTTTAATGTTTTGACATCTAGTATATAACTAGTTTAAAACCCGTGCGATGCACGAATTCTTTTTAATATTATATGAATTTTTTCATTAATTTGAATTAATTTTTTTAAAACATGAATTTTGGAGGCTTAAATTTTTAAATGAGATAATTTGATAATAATTATATTACTGTTATCCGTAGTTTTTTTAGAAAAGAAGGGATTTTAGTTAGAAAATATAGAAAAGATGATAGGTTTTAGTTGAAAAAGGTAATCAGTTAATTATTATTTTATTTTATTAAATAGAATGTCCATGATAAAATTGGAAAAAGATATGTCTTAGTTAGTGAAAATTAAAAAGGTAACATGTTTTAGGTGAATAATGTAATTGATTAGTTTATAGTAATTTGAATTTAATTATGTTATTTTATTAAATAAAATTTCTCGTAATGTTTCTAGAAAAGGAGAAATTAATGTTGCCCGTGATATAAATTAATGTTCCGTGATATTTCTTGAAAAAGATGAATTTAGTTAGAAAAATAGAAAAAATGATACATTTTAGCTGAAAATGGTAATCCGTTAATTATTAGTATTATAAATTATTATTTATTTTATTAAATAGAATTGCTCGTGATATAATTAGAAAAAAAAGAGATTTTAGTTAGAGAAAATAGAAAAGGGAACGTGAAAATTAAAAAGATGACATGTTTTAGGTGAAAAAGGTAATTGATTAGTTTATAGTAATTATAATTTAATTATTTTATTTTACTAAATAAAACTGCTCGTAGTGTTTTTAGAAAATGAGAAATTAATGTTGTCCGTGTTATTTCTAGAAAAAAAGAGATTTTAATTAGAAAATATAGAAAAGATTATATGTTTCAGCTGAAAAAGGTAATCGATTAATTATTAGTATTATAATATTATTATTTTATTTTATTAAATATAACCGCCCATGATATAATTGGAAAAAGAGAGATTTTAGTTTTGGTTGAAAAATGTAATTGATTAATTAATAGTAATTATAATATAATTATGTTATTTTATTAAACAAAATTGTTCACATTGTTTTTAAAAAAGGAGAAATTTTAGTTAGATAAAATATTAAAGATATTGTGTTTTACCTGAAAAGGGAAATTAATTAGTTATTAAAAAGGAGAAAAAGCAATATGTTTAACCTGAAAAAGGAAATTTATTAGTTAGTTGGATGAATTTTATCTATAATTAAGTAAGGGTAAATAAGTAATTAAAATCAACAGGTTCGCACAGGTTTCTTGTATGATGTTATAAATTTTATTAAATGTTATAATTATGTTTTTATATAATCATTATTTGTAATAATTTTTTAATTTTAATTTGATATAATTTAATATACTCATATTTACGGATTATACTAATGTTTCCTTATTAAAAATAATGTATACGATTTTTAATATATTTTATTAATAATCTATGGTGTGATATTTTCGGGTAAATAATAATGATTGTAAGATTTGTTTTAAATTAAAAATGTAGAGTGTTTTAATTAGAAAGGAAATATTAATGATTGAAATATATGATACGATTGATCTTTTTAGGTATTTATAAAAGGTAATATCTTCAACTAAAAGTAATGTGAAAAAGGCAATCGACTAATTGCCATTAATTATATTATGTTATTATTTATTTTAGGTGTTATATTTTTATTGGAAATTATGGTGTGATATTTTCGGGTGTATATTAATTATGACACTCCCAAATCCGCCCTGACCGGGGACCCGGGTCGTCCCATCAGGTCTCAGCATCCTGCAACACACGTTAGCTCAATAATAATAAAATATTTATTACAACGGAGCATAGTAGTCCCACTCCGCAGATCCAAGATCGGTCTCACGTACACTTTATTACAATACGATTTATTACATCTCCGAATAATATCTTACAAAAGTCTATAAAGTAGAATAAATAACAGTTTCCAGCTGGTTTTTCTAGTCCTTATCAACATAGCCTGGAGCTTTTCCCTTTCCTCTGGATCCATGGCAGGACGTCTCACATCTTTCTTTCTTGATAGCTAAGCAATGTTGTAAAGCAAGAGTGAGCAACTATGGTGCTCATCAAATTCTCTCCTTGCTCAGTACATAAATATAGTAATATATACCGAAGGAAATACTCGAAATTTAATAAACAATTAAAATATCATAAATCTGACAATTGACTCAAGACTCGTCTCGAAAATAGAATACTCGAAATGACTATTTTCGTGAAACTCTGATGACTCATGATAAAAGAATAACTGGTATTCCATCCTTTCGGTATCTCGGCGGGGCGATCAACTATCCGACCGGGAATACCGTCCTCCAATGACTCCGCACTTCGCCCGATCACAGCTACACTACGATATCAACGGGTATAATATATAGTATGAATGCTAGCATCATAGTGGGTGATTATATCAACCCTTGCATCATAGTGCCTAAATATTCCCGTGTCCTTAAAACGGTTCACGAGTCTCTGTTTCTCAATAATGGGCCTCTTTCCCAAAATTGACAAGTAGAATATAAAATTCCCGGACATTTAATGAACTGATATTTTGAGATAAACTTCACAAGAAAATATTTAATTGATCTGCGGACTGCCAGTTTTACTCAATGTACCACCAATCCGAACAATGGACTGATGTAACCCTCAATAAACGTATTTTAATTGATTGACACGAACAAAGTGTCAACCCTTGACAAGAAAGGCAACTATCTCGAAATAATGAGAATAGTCTTGAATGAAACATAATGAGTCGTACTGAACAAGTAGTACTACTCGAATAATTATAATACTCCAAATTGGTGAACGTTAAATATAATATTTTTCATTCGATCAAAGAGTAAAACTCTAACAATTTTAAATAGTATAACCCCTATTGATTGACTCGAACGATGAACCAATTAAAAGATAATCAATAAATATTATCAAATTTGTGCAATAAATCCGATTGAGAAGAATGAATTTAACTATCTCGAACAAATGAGAACAGTTCCACTGAATCGAAATTAATAGTCGTCTCGAATTAATGAGACCGACCCGATAGCAATGAAATTGCTTCTACGCTTATAGGGAATGTATTTCGCAAGTAAACTAATTCTATCAGTAACGTAACATTTAACGAGAAAATAATACTCAAAAGAAATTATTGCATCATAAGGAGCAACAAATAAATCTCATAATTGATAGCTCGAAAATAATTAAGAAATGAAATCATACGAACAGAAATACAAAGTTTCCGAGAGTTAGGGTATGAATGAACTTGCCTCTGTCTCGACGTTAAACTCAACCGAATAAGAAAAGCGTTACCCGCAAGCGAATATCTCAAGTCTCAGAGAGAATTTCTTTAATTAATTATCAAAATGATTTTAGTATTCGGGTAAGAATTTAATCACGAATCGTCACATAATTCAGTAATCATGTCATTGATAATCAAATAATTCTCGAATATTATAATTTGGAATATTCTCGTAA
Organism: Kitagawia praeruptora; assembly: GCA_037693485.1. Lineage (NCBI taxonomy): Eukaryota > Viridiplantae > Streptophyta > Magnoliopsida > Apiales > Apiaceae > Kitagawia > Kitagawia praeruptora. The sequence goes on from CM075351.1 coordinate 66,638,298, forward strand.
CTTTAAAATCTCACTAACGCCTTATTCGCAATTTAAATGAAGGCTCTATTCGCTTTTACTATAAATTTTAATAAATTGTGTATTTCGTCAATGCTCAAATACAATAAAATTATATGGGAAGTCCTCACTCTATTATTTAATCGTAGATGGATTCTTATCTAGAAAATTTCTAATTACTCCTAATTACTCACTAACAAATAATTAGTTCACACTTCTAAATTAAATTAGCTCTTATAAGTCACATCTCGAAAATAAAAGGGCATTTATAAAAGTTTCTTTAATTATCTAAGATTCTCATTTCACTATGAAATTCTCTAAATTAATAAAGTCCCTTTTAAGAAATCATCCCTATTTTATTCTTAAATTGAAATGGTGTAAGAATTCATTTTTATTCAAGATTTAATCCATAATTATTTTTACCACTTTTTGCAATATATAATTCTATCACAAATAATTTTAATATTGTTGTGGAATAAAAACTAGGTTACGAATTTGTAATTAATGCTAGGGTTTGGGAGCTTCGTGCTTTAATGGCTGTTTCCGTGTTCGGGACTAATCGGTCCTCACAGAGTGCCTACGTATCTCGTATTGAGAATCAAGCCAAGACGTAGTTCTAGGTGATGGTGCTCTCGGGGCTATGGAGGCGAGGGCTCACCTAGGACGTAGTGGCTTGTATGTCCTTATTCGAGGATTGAGCCAAAACGTGGTGGGTGACGTATGGAGCTCTACCCAACGTAGTTCTGAGAATGAGGGGTTAGACCCTTTATATAGGCTGAGAAGCCTAAGAATTATGGTAGGAATAGGAGACTGCTGGAGACTTGGTGGGCAAGCCACCGCCTCAAGGAAGGTTCTGGATCTATTCCTTTTAGGAATCAGTTTCCATGTTGAGATATGTATCTTGGAGGCTAAGCCAGGCAAGAGTTATATCCTTGTTTGACTCTTATTTGCTGAGCTGTTTATCACCCCTAATATTAATTACGAAATTAATATTATAATTAGGGTTTTTGGCCTATCTGGTGGGCCCCACGTTTGGACCATTCCGGGTCTAATTAATGCCACATTAAATGTGTCTTTATGGCTTACTTTTAGCCCATATCATTTGCCCCCAACTTCTAGGAAAACTGGTCAGGTTTTGCTTGAAGTTATAACGGCCTTATTCGAGACTTGGGTCAGGGTTTATTACTCTTAAGTGAGTATTTTCAACAATATCATCTTAATGTAAAGCATGGAGCGACCGATGCATTTACGACGATGTTGAACGACACTAATCAGTGTTAAACGGCACTACACAGCGCTAATCAGCCTTAAACAACGTTTAAATAGTGTTAAACGATGTTAAATGGCATAAAACGGCACTAACGGCACTAATTGGTGCTAAACGGTGCTAATCGGCACTAATTTGTGCTAACAGGCACTAATCGGTGCTTAAACAGCACTACACGGTGCTAATCGACACTAAATTGTGCTAACAGGCACTAATCGGTGCTTAAACAGCACTACACGGTGCTAATCGGCACTAATCTGTGCTAACAGGCACTAATCGGTGCTTAAACAGCACTACACGGTGCTAATCGGCACTAATCTGTGCTAACAGGCACTAATCGGTGCTTAAACAGCACTACACGGTGCTAATCTCAACTTCTTTTTAGCACTGAAAATCATACGAGATTCGCTGAAAAAGTCGAGATCTAGGTCTGAAAACTATTCGAGGTCCGCTGAAAAAGTCGGGATTCAGGACCACGAACTGACCCTACATCGGCCGGATCCAGGGCTAGCACCTGGTCGGCTGGACCCCCTCCACCGGAGCTGGTCGGCCGGGACCTGGTCGGCCGGGACCTAGTCGCCTGGTCCTCCTCCTCCGGAGTTGGTTGGCCGGGACCTGGTCGGCTGGACCCCCTCCACCGGAGCTGGTCGGCCGGGACCTGGTCGGCTGGTCCTCCTCCTCCGGAGCTGGTCGGCCGGGACCTGGTCGGCTGGACCCCCTCCTCCGGAGCTGGTCGACCGGGACCTGGTCGGCTGGGAGGTGGTCGGCTGCGGCCCCTCGTGCGCCGTGGTCGATTGCCTCTCGGCTAGCTAGGCGACCCGGACGTGAAAATCATTCGTGATCTTGAGGATCAAGAACCTTGATCTTGATCTCCAATCATTATTTTGGTCATTCATGACTTTGTTGTCTCAAGGATCAAGAAACTTGATCTTGATCTTTAGTCGTCAGGGATCTAGGACTTAGAATCATCCGTGATCCTAAGGATCAAGAACCTTGATCTTGATCTGAAGTCATCAGTTTGGTTCTTCGTGACTTCTGACGATATTACTCCTTAACTTAATCACAACAAGTGATGACCTCCTCAACTTGTTTCTCAGGTTCAACGTCAGTGTTCTGGATCAAATACCCAGGATCCCAAGTTGATTTTTCAATTTCCAAATCGAGGTATCAACCTTTCTTATTAGCATTTCTAATAAGTATTCTTAATCAACTACCAACACATTTATCAAGTTGGGGATGTTCTGGACCACCAATCGCGAGGTTTCAGGTCAATAGGAGGTGTTTGCCATGCCTTGAAAGGTTTCATGAACCTTGAATTCAAATGACTTGTTTCTTAGTCCTCGTGACCTTCCGGGCCTTAACTTGTTTGCTGAATCTTTGGTTTTAAGGTTATCACCAACCCATGATTCTCATTCTAAGATGTTGACCTTGAGATGAGGTTCTTTAGTTCTTGCCCCCCTTGTTTCATATGTGGGAGGTCTTACTTCTCGGTCGATCGTTCAGGAAGTCCACTTTCTCCTTAGCGCCTCAGGAATGGTATGTCTTGGTTGGTTTTCAATCCTTTATCTTGATTCTAGGTTTCCAACCTTTCTCTGATACTCATAGAACTTTGCTAATGTTTCAACTTGACCGACGTCTCTTAGTTCCATGCTTTGAATCCACACGACAAGCTTGATTGGAGGCGGACAACCTTGTTGGCCATCAAGGCTCAATTAATGTAGTGTTGAGATTTGAAGTTCAAGGCTTCAATCCTTAGTCTTGGAATGTGTTCATCATCCCAGATTTCCAACTTTTAGGATCCTCGTCCTGGTGTCTTCCTGACTCGATACGACCCTTCCCAATTGGGGGATAGTCTTCCCTTCTGGCCAACTCTGGAGGCCTCTATCTTCCTCAGAGTCCAGTTGTCTTGTCGAAAGAACTTCTCCTTAACCCTTTCGTTGCAGTGGAAAGATGCTCTCTTCTGATGCTCTGCGTTTCTAGCATTCGCTTCACCCCTAACCTCGTCAATCAGATTGAGGGCGAGCCTCACGCCTTCTTCGTTAGTCTCAGGTTCAAATGCTTCAACTCGAGGTGATGTTTGCATGATCTCCAGGGGCACAACTGCCTCGGCTCCATAAGCCAGCAGGAACGGGGTTGCTCCGGTGGTTACCTTACAAGTGGTGCGATAAGCCCAGAGTATAGGCAACAACTCATCCACCCAGGTATTCCTTAAGCGTTCGACCCTTTTCTTTAGTCCATCAAGGATGATTCGATTGGCTACCTCGTCCTGTCCATTAGCTTGCGGGTGTGCTACTGAAGTAAATCAAAGCTCAATAGCGTTTTCCTCACAGTACTTTTTGAACTCCTCATTGTTGAACTGTGTCCCATTATCCGTCACAAGGATTCGCGGGATCCCATATCTACAAATTATGTTCTCCCAAAAGAACTGGGCAACTTGTTTGGTGGGTATCTTGGTTCGAGGCTTAGCCTCAATCCACTTGTTGAAGTAGTCAATGGCGACTATCAGAAACTTCCTCTGACTCGAAGCCATAGGGAAATGACCTAGTATATCCATACCCCACATTGCAAACGGGATGGGAGAATTGACTGATGTTAACATTTCAGGCGGCTGCCTTACAATCGGAGCGTGCTTCTGGCACCTATCACACTTCTTGACATAATTCTGTGCATCGGCCAGCATCTCAGGCCAATAGAATCCCAGACGGGTTATTTTGTGAGCCAGGGCCCTGCCCCCCAAGTGCTGCCCACATATCCCTTCATGAACTTCTTCCAATGCTTCTCTTGCCTTTTGGGGCCTCAAACACTTTAAGTATGGGATAACAAACGATCTCTTGTATAGGAGGCCTTCGATCAAGGCGTATCTTGTTGCTCTTACTGACAGCTTTCGTGCCTCCAGGGCATTGTCAGGGAGCCATCCAGTTTCGAGGTGAGCTTTGATAGGATCAATCCAGCAGCTTCCTACATCAATAGGTGCCACCAACTTAGAGTTGACGGTCGGGGCCTTCAAGACCTGGAAGTAAACACTCCCTGCATAGTTCTCAATTTCAGAAGAAGCAAATTTAGACAAGGCATCGGCCTTAACGTTCTCTTCTCTCGGAACGTGTTCAACATAGCATTCCTCAAATTGAGTCATAACAGCTTTTACTACTCTCAAGTATTTTGCCATAGTCTCATCCTTGCCTCAAATTCACCGTTCACTTACGAGACTACCAGTCTTGAAACTCCACACACTTTGAGGTTCTTGACCCTCATGACTCTAGCCAAGCCTAATCCGGCTATCACTGCCTCATATTCAGCTTCATTGTTGGTAGTAGGAAAATCCAACTTCAAAGCATACTCAATTGTGAACCCATCGGGGCTTTGCAAAACCAAACCTGCACCACTAGATTTTGTTTTTGATGCTCCACCAAAATAGAGCACCCAATATTCCTTCTGATCAGTTACAAGTTCTTCATCTTTATCTTCACTCCCAGGGGTGGTTATTATCTCCTACCCCCCGACTTCTTGGTTGCCAATGGTGCATTCAACCACGAAGTCAGCCAATGCCTGAGCCTTGATGGCTGTCCGAGGCTTATACTTGATATCAAATTCTCCAAGCTCTACAACCCATTTGATTAGCCGTCCACTGGCCTTTGGGCTACGCAATATGTTCCTTAACTGCTGGTCCGTCAGGACTTCAATTTTGTGCGACTGGAAGTATGGCCGTAGCTTCCTCGAGGCTGTTAGTAATGCCAATGCAAACTTCTCTATAGTCGAATAATTCAACTCAGCCCCATGCAAAACCTTGCTCACATAATAGATAGGTTTTTGAACCTTTTTCTCTTCTCGAACAAGGACAACACTCAATGCTTGTTCGGATACCGCCAGGTATAGGTAGAGAGTCTCCCCGGGACTTGGTTTGGCCAACAATGGGGCTTCAGCCATGTACTTCTTCAGCTGCTCAAAGGCTTCTTGGCTTTCTGTAGTCCACTCAAAATTTTTCACTTTTTTCAGGGCCTGAAAGAAAGGCAAGCACTTATCACCAGACTTGGAGATGAATCTTCCTAGGGCCGCAACTCGACCAGTTAGCTTCTGTACATCTCGTATAGAGCGGGGTGGTTCCATGTCCAAGATTGCTTTGATCTTATCAGGATTGGCCTCTATTCCTCTTTTCGAAACCATCAATCCCAAAAACTTTCCTGATCCAACACCAAAAGCACACTTGGCTGGATTCAACATCATCTTGTGGTGCCTCAGCACTTCAAATGCTTCTCTGAGGTGCTTAATGTGATCTTCCTGGCAAAGGCTCTTGACTAACATGTCATCAACATAGACCTCCATGGTTTTTCCAATCAGATGGGCAAATATCTTATTCACCAGTCGTTGGTAAGTAGCGCCTGCATTCTTTAGACCAAAAGCCATAACAAGATAGCAGAAAACACCAAAGTAAGTTATGAAAGATACCTTTGGGATGTCATCCTTGTGCATCTTAATCTGATTGTAGCCACTGAACCCGTCCATGAAGCTCAACATCTCATGTCCAGGAGTGGCATCTATCAACATGTCTATCCTTGGGAGGGGAAAACAACCCTTTGGACATGCATCATTCAAATCGGTGAAATCTATACACATCCTCCACTTTCCATTCGCCTTCTTGACCATCCCCGGGTTAGCTAACCATTCTGGGAACTGAATCTCTTCAATGAACCCAGCCTCTAAAAGCTTATCAACTTCTTGCTTAACGGCCTCTTACCTCTCTGGAGCAAAATTCCTCTTCTTCTGCTGTATCTTCTTCCATTCAGGGTCGACATTCAACCTATGATTTATAAGTTGGGGGTCAATCCCTGGCATGTCCGCTGCCGTCCAAGCGAACACATCGCTATTCTCTTGCAAGAACGTTGTCAACTCACCCTTCAGGGGTTCCTTCAGAGATGCTCCTATATATGTAACCTTCTCAAGGTCGCCCAGCTCTAAAGGGATGGGGATTAAATCCTCTGCTGGCTTCCCTCGGTGTTCATCACCATCACGGACATCCATGTCTTCAGTTGGGAGTACTTGCCCCCGACTCCATCAGCTCTTAGAGAAGATATATAACAACTTCTTGCCATCTTCTGGTCGCCTTTTTGTTCTCCGACCCCATTCCGGGTTGGAAACTTAATTTTCATGTGATATGTTGAGGCAACAGCCTTGAACGCATGAAGCCCAGTCCTTCCCAGGATTGCATTATAAGTTGAGGCTGCCTTAATTACCAGAAAATTCAACATCTGTGTAGCTTCTTTAGGTTCTTGCCCGATAGTCATGGGCAACTGAATAGTCCCTTCAATCTTGGACTCAACTCCATTAATTCCGTAGATCGGCATGTTGGTAGGGGTCAACTGAGAATCAGTGTATCCCATTTTTACAAACGCATCATGGAATAAAATATTAACTGAATCTCCATTGTCTATCAAGACTCTCTTTACTTCTGAATTTCCAATCACAGGGGTTATGACCAACGGGTCGTCATGGGGGAACTTCACTCCTTCAAGGTCAGAATCATCAAAGCCAATCGCAATTTCGATTTTAGCACGTTTCGGGGCTTCTCCCACGATGTGCATCACCTCTCTGGCATACGCCTTTCGAGAGTTTCGAGTTGTACTAGCCGCTGTCGGGCCTCCCCAGATCATGTTGATAACTGGCCCTCGAGGCCGTGTGTTACGATCATGATCATTATCCCTTCTATCATTGTCTCTCCTGTCGTAATCCCTTCTTTGGGTTCCACGATCTCCACCCTTAGTGAAATTATTCAATTTTCCTTTACGGATCAAGAATTCAATCTCGTCCTTCAACTGTCTGCAATCATCTGTGTCATGTCCCACGTCTCGGTGGAACCTATAGTATTGATCCTTGTTTCTCATTGCGGGATCACCCCTGAGTGGCTTCGGCCATCGGAAGTCCTTATCCTTCTCGATCTCTAACAAGATTTGACTCCTGGGAGCATTCAACCTTGCATAGTCAGAAAATATTGGTCCCATACTCTTCTTCGATGTTGACTCAGAGTCTTTGTTAGTACGGGGATACTTGTCCCGACAATAAACTTTTCTCATGAACTCTTCCGCTAATAAACTGACTAATGAAAGCAGCACTTAACTCCTTAAAGGAGCCAATTGAATTCGTAGGCAGCCGGCTATACCATCTTTGAGCCATGCCCGACAAGGTTTGAGGGAACGCCCTACACTTCAAGGCGTCACTTGCAGGCTGCAACAGCAGTGCGTTTGAGAATGTCCTAACCTGATTTGCGGGATCACCCGTTCCGTCATAAGTCTTGATCGTCGGCATCTTGAACTTCTTTGAGATACGAGCATTCATCACCTCCTCAGTAAACGGGGGTGTGGGATCATCAGGATCCCCAAGTGGCATCAGATCCTTGGGGTTACTCTTGGGGGTTTCAACCCTTGCTGTTCTATTAGTTGAGGCATCAGCCCTTCTCTGCCTCCTCGAAGGCCTCTCTAAATCTATAAAAGGAATCCCTCCTGAGTTTGGAGGTGGTCTATTATGATGCAACCTCGCTTGCTCCCTTGCCATATCTTCCTTTAATCTTAAGATCTCGGCTTCATGAACCTTGATCCTTTCTGCTGTTGTTGATGGGGGTCCATCATGGATTGTCTGACGCCTACTCAGAGGTTCTCTACTAACACGTCGCCTTCTCGGGGCTTCATCACGATCTTCATCATCAGAAGACGATTCATCGGTATAGGGACCAGAGTAGTCAAGATACTCTCGATCTCGGATTTGCAAAGCATGGCCACTTGATCCAGCTCCTTGAGTAGGAGGGTAGTTAGGCAGCCCATACATCGGGTTGGTGTTCACGGGGAGATCCGTAGTGTGGATATGAACCCCTTGTGGAGGGTTGTTGGGATCTACAATCAAGGGAGAGACCACCGTCTGAAGGGGATTAGTCCCTGAATTTGTGTGGACGATCGGAGGTAACGTACTCTCAACATGGGAAGTCGTCCCTAGGGGTTGAGAAATTTGATGTTGAACGACCGTTCCGGTGGTTGGAGGTACTTGTTCAATGACAGGTGGAGCAGAGCTAAGAGGTAGAGCCTCGGTTGTGATTGGCTCTGTAGTGCTTGGTGCAGTTCTTCGTGTTTGAACCATGGTTGATGTCTTCTTCCCACAGACGGTGCCAAATGTTGTGGAATAAAAACTAGGTTACGAATTTGTAATTAATGCTAGGGTTTGGGAGCTTCGTGCTTTAATGGTTGTTTCCGTGTTCGGGACTAATCGGTCCTCACAGAGTGCCTACGTATCTCGTATTGAGAATCAAGCCAAGACGTAGTTCTAGGTGATGGTGCCCTCGGGGCTATGGAGGCAAGGGCTCACCTAGGACGTAGTGGCTTGTATGTCCTTATTCGAGGATTGAGCCAAAACATGGTGGGTGACGTATGGAGCTCTACCCAACGTAGTTCTGAGAATGAGGGGTCAGACCCTTTATATAAGCTGAGAAGCCTAAGAATTATGGTAGGAATAGGAGACTTGGTGGGCAAGCCACCGCCTCAAGGAAGGTTCTGGATCTATTCCTTTTAGGAATCAGTTTCCATGTTGAGATATGTATCTTGGAGGCTAAGTCAGGCAAGAGTTATATCCTTGTTTGACTCTTATTTGCTGAGCTGTTTATTACCCCTAATATTAATTACGAAATTAATATTATAATTAGGTTTTTGTCCTATCTGGTGGGCCCCACGTTTGGACCATTCTGGGTCTAATTAATGCCATATTAAATGTGTCTTTAGGGCTTACTTTTAGCCCATATCAAATATAATTAAGCTCACTAATTTCCATTTCTTTCTACATCTTAATATACCAAGAAAAATTATCTTTTATTCTAATTAATCAATCCTCAACAAAATAATTTCAATTCTAATGACCAAAATTTTAACTCATTTCCTTCCTTTATTTTAAGAAAACCAATTTTTCTATAACCTCTATCTTATATTAATCATTTATTTATTAATAAAATCACAATATTATACATACATTCTTGTATCTATCACCCCCAACCACCACCGTCGATGGTCGCCGGTCGGACATCGTGGCGGCGCCGGCGGCTTCCACCTCCACCCCGACTGCTTCTCTCTCTCTCTCTCTCCCTCTCTCTCTCTTCCTCTCTCTCGCTCTCTCCTCTCTCTGCTCAATCTCTCGTTTTCCCTCAATATCTCCATCTCGATCTCACCCTCTCTCTGTCTCAACCTCTCCATCTCTCTGTCTCGACCTCCCATCTCACCTTTCTCTCTATTCTCTCTCTCTCCCTCTTCCCGTTCTTCTCTCCCTCCGCCCTCTTCTCTCTCTCTCCGCCTTCTTCTCTCTCTCTCTCTCTCTCTCTCTCCTTGTCTCCACCTCTCTGCTTCTCTTCATCCCCCTCTCGATCACTCCCTGATTTCCCCATCAATCACCCTCCTCTCCCTTCGTTCGACACCCCGGCCCCCTTTGCTCCATTTTCGACGAAACCTACCACCGTCGATCACCTCTACCGCCACGGTGGTGGCCTTAAACTGAAATGCAACCCCCAATACCCCCTCTAAATCACAAACCCATAATTAACAATTCCCCAATTTATTTAGATCAACCAAAAATCCATTATCAAGTACAAATTTACAAAATCCCTCTTTGTTAGCTACAAGCCTTAATTAAAAAAAAACAATAATTCAAACAATAAATCAACAAACATAAATAATCATGATTTCTAAATTTTTTTAAGGATATTAACTCATACCCTTTTCGAAAATAAATGTTAGAACTCGATTGAAAATCCAATTTTTGAAACCTTTAAATATGGATATTGATTTGAAGAGTTTTTAGGGTGCTTCACAAATATCAAATTACATGCAAGATCAACCCACTATATTATTAGCTATAAGCTTCTAAAGGTTTTCTTTTAATGGAGGAGAGAGGAAAATATATATGGTGGTGTTTTGTGTTTGTCTCGGTGGGAAAAAAAATAGAATAAGGGAGATGACTCTCTCTTTTGCCATTTTATTGAATAAATATGACTCCCCCTCTTGGGCCCTTGATGGGCTTAACAAAAAAACTAGTAAAATAAATTAATTAGCCCACTACTAAAATTCCTAAACTACATGAATTTTGCTCATTTAGAAAAATCAAGATAATGAGCCACTAAATCCTATTTATAGTGTAGTTAAGAATGGATTAAAAATAAAAATAAAATAATGATAGTAATAATTATGATAATAATAATAATAACAATAATAGCAATTCAAAATTATCAGAAAGGTTGTACTATCCTAAATAATTATTTATACGCATCCCTATTATTAATAAAAAAAATCGAGTTTATAAAATTTATTCGGAGAGAGCTCAATATAAAAAAAGTAAAATTCACTGTTATTACATTAATGATTGCAAGAATTGTTTTAATTTAAAAAGGTAACGTGTTTTAATTCGAAATGAAATAATAATAATCGAAAGATATGATACGACTGATATTTTTAGGTATTTATAAAAGGTAATATCTTCAAAAAAGTAAATGTGAAAAATGCAATCGACTAATCACTATTAATTATATTATGTTATTATTGAAAAAATCAATCGACTAATTACCATTAATTATATTATGTCATTATTTATTTTAGGTTTGTTTATTTATTTTTATAATGATGGATAAATAAGTAAATTCACGAAGTACCAAAAAATAGGTACCAAAAAATAGATATCAAAATATAGGTACCAAAATTTTGAATGTTTCGACTTTTTTATAATAGTATAGATAGATAGTATAGATATTTATAGACATATTTTAATATGTGTTTTATCTATTATAAAACATGGGTTGGACTCCATAAAGAACACCTTATATAAAGAACAACAAATAACACCTCATATCTAATAGATCCATTGCCCCTGGCGGGGCCACCCAATACAAAAAGTTCTTATTTTTTTAGGCTCTATCCATCCAGCAAAAAAAAAAAAAAAAAATTTGAAAAATTTACTGTTCATCGATGACGTCATCATGAACAGTAAAATTTTCAAATTTTTTTTTTTTTGTTGCTGGATGGATAGAGCCTAAAAAAATAAGAACTTTTTGTATTGGGGGCCCCTGGCGGGGCCAATGGATCTATTGGAATAAATGATTTTATAGTGTTCTTTATTGTTTGTTATATAAGAGTGTTCTTTATGGAGCAAAGGCCTATAAAACATTATATAAACATTATATGTATTTTTGTTCGCTAAAAATCCAACAAAACAGAAGAAACGATTCGGGAAATAGGGAATACTGCATTTTATGAACGAAATCAAATTGGAAATGAAAAAATACACCATTTTCAGAAATTTCCCAGCTGATTGACATGATTATTGATGATACTATGTATTTGATCGCATTTTTATTTTTTAAATGCCGTTAAACGAAATGAAAGTTGGAAATATCTGCAATATTTATATTATATTATGAACACAGCTTGATTAAATATTGTTACCAAATCCGAGAACGTAAATCGTGAAAATCATCAACTGCTCGCGAGCATGTAGTGTGTAACCGTGTACACACATGCGTGATCTAGTAAATAATGTGTTCTTCAAATTCATTATTTGCTAGGCGGTGAAACAATTGATCCTCCGGAACGTGTTGCAACTTTCTTGACAGGTGCTGGTGGTGGTGATAGTGCTGATTTCAGACTTTCGGACCAAAAAGCTCTGTTCATGTTTGTGGAACCACCTCCACCTTCACAGTTCATAAGGCCCAGCTTTCTATGTCCACTCCGACAATCGGAAAACCACCTGGAGTTTTGCTTCTCACCTGCGGAACATACCATGCATATGTAATTAATCAATCAGAAATACCAATTAATATATATATGTATATACCTAATATATCTCACTACAATAAGTAAAAATAAACCGTTTCGGTACACAAGTGAAAGAAAAACTTTACGTTGATGAAGTGAGGAGGCAGAAGTGGTCTGAGCATCATGAAATGATAACAGGATCAGTACAAGTGCGACAGCATTGAGTTTTGTAAGAAAGGCCATTTTTATGAGTCGTTTTGCAGCTGCTAGTTAATGTTCACCAGCAGTATAATGTGGTTCCTAATTCAACGTGTTTGCAAGTCCTTGAGGATAGATATCGACGAGTCTTGTACACAAGAGATATCAGATATATAAAGTAGTGCAACATTGACATTTTTGTTTACTGTGTTGAATTTTTAGCAATTTGTAATATTATAAGAAGAATTTAGGTTGATAGTAAGACACCAACAGCTTTAAGATAATATTTAATCAGTTAATGAATACGATATAAATTGATGTATATGTATATGCACTGTTGCAGATTTCGGAAATCGGAACTATTCGGTTGAGATACTGATTTATGATTTATCGGGTGATTTAGTTGAAAAATCGGTGATTTTTGCGAAATTATCGAATCGGTTCCAAAATTTTAATCATTTTGACCAATTTATTGGCAATTTTTCATAAATTGACCAATTTCAATAACAGAATGTATATGATAATATGAGTGTGCAAAGTGTGAATTATAAAAAGAAGGGTAACCTTGAATCAAGGGAAGGAACTGTGAATAATCCTAGTACTTCTAGCTAACACAAGTTGCTCACATGGTTGAGATTATTTAGGCATATTATATATCAAGTTTAATAACAAGTCAAGTACCTAACTATTTTTTTAAGGGTTTTGGTCTCTGACAATCATTTGTCAGGGAGTTGTTGTATAACAATCGGTTTCTAAATGGTTGGATCGTTGATCCAACGGTCCCCCTGGATTACAAAATTTTTTTTCTGTCCGCTATAATTTTCCGCGGATAGGCAGATTGCCTGTCCGCGGAATTTTTTTTGCCTATCCACGGAAAATTATAGTGGACAATATTTTTTTTTTTAATCTCAGTCGTTGGATCAACGATCCAACGGTTGTGGAACCGATGATCCAACGGTTGTGGAACCGATTGTTAAATAACCTGTCCCTGACAAACGATTGTCAGGGACCTGGACCCTTTTTTTTAAGGGCTTGCTTTTCCTGAGATTACCTCAGGTAAGTTTCCTGAATTAATTAAAAAAACAATACAAAAATAAGGTTATTTTTGTAAATACAGAAGACCATGTTAAGTTATTACAAAATTGCCCCTGCGGGGCCAGTTATTTTATAAGCATTATCTCAGGTAAGTTCCTGAGGTAACCTCAGGAACATTATTCTCTTTTTTTAATAAGATGACAATAATACCTTTCGTAATACACGCAGTCGAGTTAGCTCTATACAAGACTATTCCAGGAGTATAAATTCAATCGACCTGAAAACATATTGAAATTTTTTCACCAAACATCTTCAACGACCGAAGTTCTTAATAACAAAAATCATATTTGACGTATATTGTATATAGTTTGTATGAATTATGAAGTTCTAATCATACAAAATTTTTAAATAAAGTTATAATCAAAGTTGTAACAAAAGTCGTGATAAATTGTTGAATCTTTAGAATATGTAAAAAAAGCTCTATATATAAATTTAATCATCATAATCAATTCAATGAAGTACAACACCTTAAAAGAGCTTTTTTTCATAAATATATATGAAAAAGTAAAATTTTACACATTTACTTTTGCTAAAAATAGGTATTTGCAATTTTACCAATCTAAGTTTCAAAATTGCAAAAATACCAATCCTCCCGCAGGGGCATATTCAACCACATTCAACCACATTCAACTAAATGCAACTATATATATATATATATATATATATATATATATATATATATATATATATAGTAAATTGCACTGTAGTGGCCAGATAAATTAATTTTTGGCATTTTGATGGTCAATGTTGCAAATCTTGCACTATGATGGCTCGAAATTGTTTTTTTAGCCACTTAAATGACTTCCGTCAACTTTGACCTTAACGGAGTTAAAATGTCAGGGGTATTATAGTCCTTAAATAATAAACACTTGTTTATGCATACAAATGATATAACATTGTTTTAGTTAATTCCTAATATATGTTTACTGTCACATTTGATTCTCAGTGTGCACCAGAGAACAAAGGTGTAGGAATTGCTGGTGAGATAAATGTGCCAAAAAATGACCTTCTCTTTTGTTTTATCCTTCTCATAGTTTTTGTTTGTGATTTACACAGAAGTTGTTTAGTTTCAAATTATATATCTAACCATATTGGAACTCATGAAACGAAAACAAAAATAGTTATATACATATAACTAAAATTAGCGCTACAAAAGTTGGGAAAAATGTTTCAATTCAAAATAAAAAAATCATCAATCGAATAAGGACAGAAGATCCTGATGTCAGGCGCTTTTAAAACACAAGTTCATTTTTGTTGGGGCGGACTGTGAAGCTAACATTCATATCCTCACTCCCCCTTCACTTGTACCATGTAACCTACCAAAAAAAAAAAGAGAGAGTCCTGCTTATAAGATTACATGCCCGTAATTAGTCCTTTGCTTGAGTTTTAAGGTTTCTGTAATTGAAACTTGCAGTACTCGACTGTGGTTGGGGATCTGCAACATTAGAAATAGAAAGTAAAGAATGAGTTGTTTCTTAAACTCCTTTCTAAAATGCACCTTTATAAGAAATATTGAGGCAAGATGCACCTTTCTAAAATGTTAAGGAATGCAGAAAATGTAGAAAATTTTTCAGACATAGGACCAAGAACGTTAAAAAGCATACTTTCTTCACCACTCTCTTCACCGGAACATGAATGCTCTGCAGATTTTAGTCAAGAAAAGGATACGGATACTTCTGCTTGCCCACGAAAGATGATATATTCAGCTTGCAGCAACAATGAGTTTTCATGGGACGAACACAATTCGCCACTTCAATATTTTGAGGTTGCAACAAGTGCAAGTTTTATGAAACTTCACATCCAACTCCCACTCATTCCTCCTAATAAAATCATGTATCCAAACCCCCATATCAATAGCACCAAAACTAGCACAAGCACTCAAAGCATTCACCATAGTAACCCGATTCGGTTCAACACCTTCATATTGCATTTGCTCAAAAACAACCAATGCATCATCAAATCTCTTAGCCTCTCTATACCCACTAATTATCGCAGTCCACGAAACAACATCTCTCTCAGACATTTCATCAAACACCACCGCACCATTTTCTTCACAGCCCACTTCCGATCACCATTTTAACCCATTAGCCCCTCCTCTTCATTCATCCACACCGTCGTTTCTCCTCTGTTCTTCTCCAACACCCAATGGAGAAACTCAGATTAACACTTATTCATACGTAACACATACCCAAAATAATCCCAACAATAACAATCGAAGCCAACACAACTCTACCCAGCTCTATACACTCTATAGCTCGCAGCATCAAATTGAAAGAAACCCCCCTCTGATTTTGACCATACCCGTAGCACACATACAATACATAGCTTCCACCCATCTTAGCTTTACATGCACACATGGCAATAGATGTATACACCACCACGCACACCTTCGTAAAACACCTACACAACTCAAATCAAACACATACACACTGACACAGTGAACTATAACCACATCAAAACCCCCAATATAACATCACAAACACCGACCACCCGCACCCGCTGCAACACTGCAAGCCCAGCTAACGAGAACGAACTGAGGAGAGAACAAAAGTTGACTTTTGCTGCTGGGATTGAAGAAAAGTAGATTAGGATAAGAAAAATACTATAATACCCCTGTCATACTAACTCCGTTAAGGCTAAGATAACAGTAGTCATTTAATTGGCTAAAAAAATAATTTCGAGCCATCATACTGTAAGATTTGCAATATTGGCCATCAAAGTGCAAAAAATGAATTTATCTAGCCACTAAAGTGCAATTTACTCATATATATATACTATATATATTAGAGTTCAAAAAAGAGGTCGAAAATGACAATTGACAAATTGAAATTCAAATCAGCAACTGAATGCAACCACATTCAACTTTTTTTTTTTAAAGGTGGGATGATTTTGGATTGCATGGCCCCGTAGGGGCATATTCAACTGAATACAACCACATTCATCTTTTTTTTAAGGTGGGATGATTTTGGGTTGCATGGCCCCACAAGGGCATATTCAACTGAATGCAACCACATTCAACTGAATGCAACCACATGCAACTAAATTTGCAACTATATTCAACTGAATGTAATTTTCGTTTTTCAGTTGCATTAAGTTGAATATGCCCCTGCGGGGCCTTGCAACCCAAATCCACCAAAATCACCCCACCATTTTTTATTAAAAAAGTTGAATGTGGTTGCATTTGGTTGAATATTGCCCCTGGCGGGGCCTTGCAACCCAAATCCACCAAAATCACCCCACCATTTTTTTTATAAGAAAAGTTGAATGTAGTTGCATTTTGTTGAATATTGCCCCTGGCGGGGCCTTGCAACCCAAATCCACCAAAATCACCCCACCTTAAAAAAAAGTTGAATGTGGTTGCATTTGGTTGAATATTGCCCCTGGCGGGGTCTTGTAACCCAAATCCACCAAAATCACCCCACCTTTTTAAAAAAAAATTGAATGTAATTGCATTTGGTTGAATGTGGTTGCATTCAGTTGCAACCAAAATATCACCCCACCTTAAAAAAAAGGTGTTGAAGTGAAATCGATGTGGTTGCATTAAGTTGCAACCAAAATATCATCTCACCTAAAAAGGCGAAGGAATGTCGGCACAAAGGGGGAGGGGGGAGGGGGAGGATTAAGGTTGGTATTTTTGCAATTTTGAAATTTAGATTGATAAAATTGCAATTAATTCAAGGAGATGGTATTTTTGCAAATAGAAACTTTAAATCTAGTATTTTTGATAAATATCCTTAAAAAATTCGTTAAATTTTAATCAGTCATTATATTATATTAATTTAGCCAACTATGTTAGCTAATTCCATTCAAATTGTTCTTCGATAACATACAATCAATCCGAAAAGTTTTTAAAATATACCAAAATGAAAAATTGGAAATATTTGATGATAGATTAACATGCCAAATAAAATATCCAAGTACATTATACAAATAGATAACTATCTCATAATTTTAGTATTAAGTGTTTATCTCAAATTCTCCTAATTTTTGGATTTAATTCTTGCTTGTCCCGAAAATTTATGAAAAGAAATACTTATTTACAAAGTATATAAATCTAATTATTGAAAAAATAATAGTTAACTAGGTATGTACATCACATAGATGATATATGATGTATATGTATTTATTATGCTGTAACAGTATTCACAGGATAACAGGATATAGGACTTTGTTCTGTCATGACTCGTGAGTTTCGCATTCATGCATGTACTCCATATATATTTGCTGGGCGGTGGAGCATGTGCCCATTGTGGTTCTTGTTTCTCGATAGGTGGCGGTGATGGCGGGGTGATGCATCTTCAAGCTTTGAGACCAAGGTCCATATCTCTTCATAATTTTTGAACTAGCTAGCTGCCTTCATCATCAAAGATATATTGTAAAATCTAGCTTTCTGTATTTCTTCGCAATCTCGAAACAACCCCCGAGTTTCGGATCTCACCAGTGTGAAAACACTGAATGTCTTTTCTGAAATAAGTACAGATACACTTAATAATTTGCGTTCAACGTCGAGACGAGAGTACTTAACCTGGTTGCTTGTAACGTAAGAGAGAAGGAACATTAGCTCTTTGGCCACATTGATTTCATAATTTTTTTTAAAAAGCTCGATCATTAATTAGAAATCGATCAAATTAATCTTTAATAAAATATGCAGAAATGTATATCTTAATAGTTAATATATACCCTCTTTTTTTAAGTGCAATGCCATACTTCAGACATATATAAAGAAGTGCAAGTTTTATTTTTTTTTCCTATTCGTTATAAAAAAGTTGAATCTGTAGTTTGACTTGAATATTATATGAGTTGATCATTTAACACCAACAACTATAGTGACAATTATGTTAAATATCAATCAATGTGTATAGAGAAAGCAAGATGAATTTTTGCTTGAAAAATTATCCCTATATATAATATGAATCCTACTCCACTATAAACTAAAATTAACTACAAACTAAAAACTAAACACTAATCTAATATTTCAAGCTAATCTATTGACCAAACTAGGGGTACCCCAATACAAAAAATGCTTAAAATAATTGGCTCTATCCAACAAAAAAAAATAAAAAATAAAAAAAATCAATGTTCACGTGATGACGTGGCAGTGGATTTCACTGGTTAACGGTGCTTCGCACCTTCTTGTACGGCGCTTCGCGCTTTTATCATTCTAAAATTGTAAGGAATGACAATCAATGGTAAAGGCAATAGACGATTGACGGGTGTGTCGAGAGCCTTCGGCCCTCATGACTACCTAACTCATCCGTTTACTGTCTTAAATGCTTCGCATTTCCATGGCAGTGATTTTTTTTTTTGTTGGATAGAGCCAATTATTTTAAGCATTTTTTGTGAAGGTACCCTTGGCGGGAACCTTAGAATAGATGAAATATAATTAATTTAGTGTTAGTTTGTAGTTTGTATTTAAGGATTGGTTTGTATTTAAGCAAAAACCTATATAATATAACCTATTAACTATCATATATATGTGCTACGTATTAAGGAGTATGGGTAGTAATGTAATATATTGAGGAAGGGTAGTATAGTCATTATCCTTCTTTTCACACGAGATCACCTCCTTCAACACTAAACCACTACAAGAAGATCTCTCAAGTCTATCAAGAAAACACTGCAGGAATTCATGAGCATCCTCCTGCTGATATCTCTGGAAACTAGAAGAAAAATAACTTAAGTTGTCAACAAGTTTTAAAATGGGAAACAACGCGCTCCGTAAAACCAAATGAGATTTCAACATGGCCACGGAAGGCACAGATCAAACAAAACCCATTAATATTAAGATCACAAGGCATAACATGTTCACAAGTTAGAACACCCTCAACTAACGGAACAGGCATACACACTAGCAGCAAGAAGCCCATTAAAAGACTTACAACTCTTCTCAGGCATTTCGGCAAATAGTTGGAGTACATTCTCAAACATACCAATAACCTCTTACATTCAATACCAAACCCGAACAAGCGCTTCCCACGAAATAGTGGTCACAGCAAGCTTCTCTTTCTCCAAAACCAATTTAACAAAAATAAGCGGGGTTTCAATCACCCTAACAATAAACTTTTCCAACTTCTCCACACTTATATCATTATCAAGAAATGACCGTAAAGCCCCATCATCGACATACCACTCTGAAGCAACGACAACACATGCTCCATTTTCTCCAAAACAACCTCTTAACTTCTTTTTTCTCTTCAGACATTTATCAAATACGTTGTGGGCATCATTAAAAATATCATGTTCTTTAAATTCTACACTACCTAGTGGCTCAAATTGAGGCATTTGAGCGTCATTAGGAAATGGGTTTGACGAATCTTGAGGAAAAAATCTAGGGTTCTTCTGGAAAAAGATTTGGGGAGCAAGAAAGGCATAAAATGGGTTTGTAAAGACTTGGAAAAAGATTCTCCAGAGAGTTTTGATTTTCTTACTGCTGCTACAGATATCCACATTCTTACTTGGTGTATGTATATGTATGTATATGCGATACAATACAAAGAAAATGTTGTAGTGCGAATAGGGGAAACTCAATAGAGCGGTTGCCAAGTGAAACTGCCAAATGACTGTATGTAATATTGTTAGGCCTCAAGAATCGGAGGCTCTGATACTATGACCTTCGGGAATTAGCACGACCTTTGCCTGCTGGATGTTTTCGCTGATATTAAAGACTGTTGTGGTAAGTTTCTTGTCTGAATATGGTATTGGTGATTTTTGGACAGTTCTTGTGGATAAAGAAAATGCAAGTTAGATTGAATTGAACCACCAAATTTTATGATGAAAGTCATTGCCATCATTTAAAGATGGAAGTCATTGCCATCATTGATAAGTGGATTTATATCCACTTGGAGCATTCTAAATCGGCTTAAATTGATTGTCTTGGGCTCAAGTTTCTTGTAGTTTTGATGTATTTTGTTTAGTTGTGCAGATTTACAAGGATGTTGATTATGGTTGATGTTTTTGTCGTTTTTGGAGATTTAATTTATTAAAATTCGGATTTATTGGGCTGCACGCATGAGATTCACTGTTTGGGCCATATCTTGAGTTCTATAAGTCTGTTTTCAGCCCGTAAGCAGTCCACGCGAAGATAACGAGATTCTCTATCATTCTAAGGTGGTCCAGAGGCCCAATTACGTCTGGAACGGCTCTGGAAAATAGAAGAAAAGTCAGCCACGAATTTTCCTTAAAAACAGAATCAGTGTAGGAAACGTCTTTTGCAGAAATTCTGTTTTAACTCTATTTTGGGTATTTTCTTGCTGGGCAAGACTTTTAGAGCCTATTTAAACACATCCTACCATTGTAATATATATATACAGATTATCATAGCTTTATTATTGTAACTAGCTTAGATCTGCAAGGGAGAAAAGGAGAGAAGGATTCAACGCTCGTGACAAGCAACGGATCTAGATCTACTTCATCCTTTGTGTTACTTTGGATTATAGATTTGTTTTCTCAACTCTTAGTTCTAATAATATTTTTACTTCTTTCTTCCATATCTTGTTTTACATCATGTTTTCATCAAATCCCATGACGATGAACGGTTCAATTATGGGCTAATCGTTGTCGTGGGATCCTAGTGGATTTATCTATGTAGCTTAGTAGTTTGCATGCCTTAAAGATTTGTGTGTGGTGTATAATTGATATCCTCGTATGGTTATGCTTAATAGATAGATGCGTCGCGAACATCTAATTTGTTAATCTCTTGTGAAGTGAAAGTGGATCTTGAGATTTAGAACTTGCCATGCTAGCATAGGTTCATAATTGTTATCAATATGATTGTGGTGTGAGATGAAAATACTTATACCGCCCTATGTGATCTTTATGGATAACTTGTTCTTCAACCGTTATGTTTTCAAATTCTATAGACATATAGGGTCTAAGCATAATTGGTGTCTATTCATCTTCTATCTCTTTTGTGGATGTATGTTTAGTTTGGTATGCGTATGCTGACAGGTAGCGTATACTTGTTTCGTGTTGTCCGATCAGATATCAAAACCATTGCACATAGTGATTAAAGGCTGCAACTCTAAGTGAAGTAGATGATGAAACTAGGATTCCATGTTTTATTCTCGTATAAGTAATTCGATTTTAATTTTCGTTAATTGTTTAATTCTTAGTTTTATAATTTGCACTTTAGTTTAATTTAGATAATCAATCTTAAATTTGTTATTTTTCTTAGCAGTGAGTTAAAACCATACATTGTTGCATAGGCATATTTACTGAATTGAACACCATTCTAGATCTCTGTGGGAACGAACTTGATTTAATCATATATTACTTGTGACAACGTGCGCTTGCGTGAATTAGCATAACAATCATTTATTGCCATCATTTATATGGAAGTAATTGCAATGATGTGTTTATTATTGAAGTTGAGAGGTCACTCCATTGAAGTGATTGATTACTCATGCTTAGTTTGAGCTCTGTGAGCATTTGAAGCAACTTGCATAACCAAGTTGATGTATTGTGGCTCGACTCTACTTTTGAAGTCTACCAAATTCTGTTGAGGTAGGCCATTGAGCCCTTGAAAAACCGCTTGGAGACAGAAATTATTGGGGACGAAGAAGAAGAGAGATTAAGAGCGTAATGAAGCTAGTGCCTGAAGCCCGAGCCGGAGCCGGAGCCAAGAAGCCCGAGCCAGAGCTAGTGCCAGAAGCCAGATCAAGAAACAGTTGCATTTGATCTTGCATTGCGTCAAGTTGGGTGAATTAAATAGCGCTTGCATACCCAAGTTGCTATAATTGTGCCTCGATTCTCCGT
Source organism: Kitagawia praeruptora (assembly GCA_037693485.1). Taxonomy (NCBI): domain Eukaryota; kingdom Viridiplantae; phylum Streptophyta; class Magnoliopsida; order Apiales; family Apiaceae; genus Kitagawia; species Kitagawia praeruptora. Next base: position 66,660,372 of record CM075351.1, read on the forward strand.
TTAAATTCCGGCGCCAAATTCTGTTGAGGCGGCCATGACCCTTGAAGTAGGTCATTAGCCTTGAAGTAGCCTTTTGAAAACAGATGTTATTGGATGACAAGGAAGAAGAGATCGATGGAGATTTTTTTTAAAGGGTGATAAGCTTGTCTTGCTTTGTCAAGTCGTTATCATTCCTAAAATTCTATGATGAGCTTGTCTTGATTTTGTCAAGTGGTTATCATTAATTTGAGATTGTTTTTCTGTTGTTTTCTACAACTTTGTCTTCAGTGAGACCTCTTTATTTTCAGTACGAGTCTTCAGTGAGAATTGGAATATGAAAATTGCTTCGTTATCTTCATTCGTAATTGCAAATATGCTGAACTCCTTTTGTAGTCCTAACCAGTGGGAAATCTCCTGCATTTTGTGTTCCAACAAGCAATTATTAGGATCTATTATAATATGTCAATATGGGAACTGTGACTTCTACACAAAGATTGAGGTCTTTTGCTGTTCTCGACAACTTTTAGTGAGTATGGAAGGAGTAAATCTCCAGGAGCTGTGGCTGAACATTTTCTTGGCTTTGGCCTTGGACCTGCTGCAATGGTTGCTGACTGGGTTGGATTGCAGTTTGGTGCTGAGCATAGACCTGAGGCTGTCCACCATGTGGTGCATGCTGCGGCAACTTCTGAGCAATTTGTTGTTGATAAGGGTAGTACTGCTGTTGTCCCAGCAGATGAAGTGTTAGCTTGGACCTGAGGATTTGCATTAAGTGCCGACGGAAGGGCAGTAGCAATCTGAGACACAGGTGCCTGGGAGGCTTGGGCTATGAGTTGCGAATTGGTTTGGCTCAAGTTTGCAGTAGCAGTTGTAACAGAGGTAGCAACATCTTTCAAAGTTTCTACTTTCTACGGTCTGCTGAGCTTGTGGATTTGCACCAGCGCAAGTTTGAGCATGCTCCTGTACTTAACGATGTACAATCTGTACCCCACATCTGTTACATACAACAGGAGAATTTCCGATGGAGCACCTGTCGGACATTTGATTCATCAACTACAATAACTTCAACTGTTGCTTTTCTGCAGTGACTTGAAGGTTTTATGCTATAATTTCTTCAAGCCAAGAGTTTCACTTTGTTTTCACTCATTGGCTTGAGGGGGAGTATTAAGGAGTATGGGTAGTAATGTAATGTAGTGAGGAAGGATAGTATAGTCTTTGACTAACCTTCTATATATATGTCTTAAGCACGTATCTTGTAACCTAATTCAAGTGAGAAACAATGTAATCGCTTATCTAAGATCAGTTTGTAAATATAATTTTTATCTTCTTGGTTCATCTTTTTATCCTACAATTACTTGTTTTTTATGCTTAAATTTACAAAGTTATCACTACGTTCGCATGTTGGGAGGGTCATATTACATGGGTCGTGAAGTTGCCCATTTAAACAAGTAAGGTGAACCAGATTATGAACCCGTTTAGTAAATCTTGTTTTTTAGAAATAAGATATTTATTCTGGAAAAAAGTTAGGAAATATGTTATTTTTTCTGAAATAAGTAACTTACTTTTGCAACATAGCGAATATTAAACTATCCATACACATTTTTCTTCAAAAAAAAATATGTAAATACGAAATTTTTTCCGAAATAAGTAACTTATAAGTTATTCATCACAATTGCCGGCAAACGGGCACTATAAACGAATATATATCACTTATGTCTAGGTTCGAATATTTAAGAATTTCGAATTATTGAATTTCCTATATATAAACTTGTATGCATGATAAGCAACATATATGTATGGTACCAATCTTGTCAGCAATTAAGTTAAAATTTTATAATTATCACTTAACTTATATTTTATTTTTGATTTGTATATATTTGCCACTTAAATGGACAAGACTTTAGTAACTTTGACGGGCATTATAATGTAAAATTATTCTATACTAAAAGTTAGTTTCTCCCAAGGTGTTGTATGGACTTTTGAGAGAGTCTACTGATCGACTTATCAGTCAATCTCACATAATACTACTATACTCCTCCTTAATCAATATATATTCTTAATGTCTGCTAGTATTGCATTTTAAAAATTACTGCTTTTACCCTTCATTTTTTTAATCTTCTTTATTTATTTGATGCCCTTTTTTGTCATTACACAGGAAAATTACAGCTTTTATCCTTTATGTTTTTAATCTTCTTTATTTCTTTGATGTCTCTTTTTGTCATTACACAATATTTGGAGCGACCCTTTAGATTGGATCGACCCAAATCTCCTTTATTAATCAATTTCCTTTTTCTGGTTAAACATATTACCTTTTCTATTTTTCAATAACTAAATAATTTACTTCTTAGGTAAAATACAATATCTTTTACATTTTATCTAACTAAAATTTCCCTATTTTTAAAAACTACGATCAATTTTGTATAATAAAATAACATAATTATATTATAATTAGTATTAAATAATTAATTACCTTTTTGAGCCAAAATACGTTACCTTTTCTCTTTTCTCTAACTAAAATCTCTATTTTTCCAATTGTATCATGGACGGTTACCTTTTTCAAACACGTTACCTTTTTTCCCTTCTCTTACGAAAATCTCTCTTTTTCCAATTATATCACGGGCGATTCTATTTAATAAAAATAAAATAATAATATTATAGTACTAATAATTAACTGATTACCTTTTCAACTAAAACATATCATCTTTTATATTTTTTCTAATTAAATTCTTTTTTTTTCTAAAATTTCAGGGGCAACATTAATTTCTCATTTTCTAAAAACTATGAGCAATTTTATTTAGTAAAATAACATAATTAAATTATAATTACTATAAAATAATCAATTACCTTTTTCACATAAATTATGTCATCTTTTTATTTTCACGTTACCTTTCTATTTTTTAAAAGTAAAATCTATCTTTTTCTGATTTTATCACGGGTGGTTCTGTTTAATACAATAAACTAATAATATTATAATATTCATAATTAACCGATTGCATTTTTTTATCTAAAATGTATCAATTTCTATTTAGTGAAATAAAATAATAATTATATAAAAACTAATAATTAGCTGAATACCCTTTTCAAGTAAAACATATAATTTTTTCTATATTTTCTAACTAAAATCCCTCATTTTCTAGAAATATCACGGATAACATTTATATTATTATTATTATCAAATATCATATAAAAATTTAAGCCTCCCAACTTTATATTTTAAAAAAATTAACTTAAATTAATGAAAAATTCATATAATATTAAAATAAATTCGTGCATCGCACGGGTTTTAAGCTTGTATAATAAAAAATCGTATACAACGAATAATATCCGTTAGATTTTTAGTTAAAAATTAGAACTGCTATATACTTATTTAAAGGAGAAACGAGGGGAGGTAATTAGAACTGCTATATATCCGTTACTAATTAGTAACGGATATTTAATATTAGTAACGGATATATCCGTTACTAATTAGTAACGGATACATAGAATTAGTAACGGATATATCAGTTACTAATTAGTAACGGATATCTGACCCTTTAGTAACGAATATATCCGTTACTAATGCCATCAGTAACGGATATATCCGTTACTAATTAGTAACGGATATAACCGTTACTAATGGCTTTTTTTATCTGTTAGTAATTTGCCAGTTTGGTGTAGTGTAAAGTGGCGCCGGTCAAATAGCTCGGTTCTATTTTGTTAAATTTCTCAAATTTTTGAATTAATAATTCAAATGATTTAAAAAAAATCTCAATTCCATTTTAAAACTTTACTAATAGAGAAAACTAAATATATAGTTTCATTATTTTTTACCTATAAAATCTTTACTAATGAAGTAAAGTAAATATCTAAATTGCATTTTAAATTTTACTAATCGAGGAAACTAAATATACAATTTCAATATCCTTACCTTTAAAATTGCATTTTAAAACATTGAAAGTTTGGTCGGTCGGTTAGTTGGTTGGTCGGTCGGTCGGTACCTATTGTTTTTACTTAGTTACCCTTACTTAATTATAAATAAAATTTCTCCTAATAACTAATCGATTTATGTTTTCAAGTAAAACATATTAAAATAATCAATTTCCTTCTAAAATATGTTACATTTTCTATTTTCTTTAGCTAAAATCTCTTTTTTCCAGTTAAATGACGCCCTTACTTAATTATAAATAAACAATTTCCCAATAACTAATCAATTTTCTTTTTCAAGTAAAACATATTAAAATAATCAATTTTTTTAAAAAAAATGTTACATTTTCTATTTCCTTTAGCTAAAATCTATAGTTTCCAATTATATGGCGCTGGTCGGTTGGTTGGTTGGTTGGTCGGTACCTATTGTTTTTACTTAATTACCCTTACTTAAATATAAATAAAATTTCTCCTAATAACTAATCAATTTCTGTTTTCAAGTAAAACATATTAAAATAATTAATTTCTCTAAATTGTATTTTAAATTTTTATTAATCGAGAAAACTAAATATACAACTCAATTGCATTTTAAATTTTATTAATGGTGGAAATTAAATATCACTAACAAAATATAATAAAAATTCGTATACAACGAATAATATCTGTTAGATTTTTAGTTAAAAATTAGAACTATTATATAAATATATAAAGGAGATCCGAGGCGATCTAAACCTCTACTATTATCCTTCATTTTTTTATTAATAATATAATTAATGATAATTAGCCGATTGCCTTTTTCAATTAAAAGATGTTTACTTATAATTGATATGATATTACCTTTTATAAATACCTAAAATATCATATCTTCCAATCAATAATTTTTTTCTCTCTAATCAGCATTTGGAGCGATCCAATTGGATCAACCCAATCTAAACCTCTACTATTATCCTTCATTTTTTTATTAATAATATAATTAATGATAATTAGCTGATTGTCTTTTTCAATTAAAAGATGTTTACTTATAATTGATGATATTTCATTTTATAAATACCTAAAATATCATATTTTCCAATCAATAATTTTTTTTCTATTAATTAAAACACGTTGACTTTTAATTTAAAATATAATATTGCAATAATTAATACATACCCAAAAATATGACTTCATATCTTCTAACCACTAACAAAATATAACAAAAATTCGTATACAACGGATAATATCCGTTAGATTTTTAGTTAAAAATTAGAACTGTTAGATTCAATGATTAAATATATTACATGATTAAATTTATTTACTAATTGCATACCCAAAAATATGACATCATATCTTCTAACCACTAACAAAATATAATAAAAATTCGTATACAACGAATAATATCCGTTAGAATTTTATTTAAAATTAGAACTGTTAGATCCAATGATTAAATATGTTACATGATTAAATTTATTTACTAAAATTTCAAGATTCGAATTCTGTCAACGATACTATTATCCTTCATTTTCTTAATTTTCTTTATTTCTTTGATGCCCCTTTTTACCATTACACAGCATTTGGAGCGACCCAAATTAGATTGGATCGACCCAAATCTAAACATATACTATTTTTTGTCATTACACAACATTTGGAGTAACCCAATTGGATCGACCCAAATCTAAACCTCTACTATAGTATTATCCTTTATTTTTTTATCTTTCTTTATTTATTTGATTCTCCGTTTTGTCATTACTCAAATCTATCTCTGTCATTTTTCACCTCAAGTCCAAGCCGCTCAAATCTTCACACTGCTAGATTTTGATGCATGTTTGCACTTTTCAGATTTGAAAGCTGGGTTTTTCACCAAATTAACATCTCAACCCCCTGAAGTAGGGTTAAGGTATGTGTACTAGACCTCCGTATGGATCATATATGTTTGGTTCCAGTTTTCAGTTTGGCCATAAGAGTTAAGTTTTTATTGATTTCACAATATTAAAAATTAGACAGGATAATATTTGTTTGGTTTTGATTTTGGTTTGGAATTTAAGAAGTAAAGTTTTAATGAATTACCCGATGTTATAATAATATACAGGACACCAGAAAGGTACCTTTAAAATATTTGCTTGGCCTTTCAATTTTTTATTTTTCATGTCGTAATATCAAAGGTAGTTGGAAAGATTACCAGTTAATAACATTGACACAGTACGGACCATGTTATTTGTAAATAATCTTGGGACTCAGTTTGATACTTATAGACATTATTTTGTTTTCAAGCAAGTTTATGTTCTTTATGGATTTGTTCAACTTAATGTTCATGTGGTAGACATGCTACGTACCAGAAGATCTTATGAAATAGCATACTTTTTATCGGATGTCTCCGAAGGGAATATTGAATAGCATACTTAGAAGCTCAGACCCACGTCATAAGCCTCACCCTCTGGGTCAGGTAACATTGCTTTTATTTATGCTCTAAATATCTTCTTTACTCCCGTTCAATTTCATTTCATATATGATCTCATATGTAGCACTTTCACTTGAGCTCCATATTAAAATATAAAAGCACTAACTTTTCCCTTTTTCAGTTTAGTTGGCTTTTTGAGAGAGAATAGGTAATGGAAAATGTGATTGTTATAATTCGTAATCATACATTATTTGAAGATAGAAGTGAATAAGTGAGCTTCTTGCGGAGACCTGTGTTTTTGGTAAACAGTATTATCCTTCATTTTTTTAATCTTCTTTATTTATTTAATGCCCCTTTTTGTCATTAAACAGCATTTGGAGCAACCCAATTTAGATTGGAACAAAAAATTCTAATATGATATTGTACTTATTTTCAGTAATGTTGTAGTACTACGATTGTACCTCCAGCCTTTCTCTTCTCCTCCAGCTACATAATTTTAAATATTGAAAACAAAATACAATACAAGAAGAAGTTTGCATTTATAAATATAGATTCCAAGTAGAGAGAGATGTTTAGTTACAGATAGACTACATAGCAACAACATAAGTGATAAAAAGAAAGATGTTAGTTATAGATAGACTACATAGCAGCAACATAAGTGATAAAAAGAATGGTCCACATGATGATCAAGCTAATGAAGTATTGAAGTAATTAACAAGCCTGAACCACATAAGCAACTTCCATTTTATAGGTATTGTTATCATAACGTGGGTAATGGGTTTATGTATTCCAATTAATTTTATTTTTTGGTTACCCCTCTAAGTTGATCACAAAAAAATTAACAACCCATCAAAATAAGTAGTTTAAAAATATATTCAAATTCAAATTATTATATTCATTTCAACAAGAACATATTTTTAATATAATAAAGTCACCCATGGTGAAAGACCTTAATTTGAACATAAACAATAAATCTACAAGAATATTTATCTGATATTTTGACTTGCTTATTTAATTATATAATTTACTTATTTTTAATAAAAGAATCTATATTAATAATATATATACACTGTTTTTTCATACATGAATTTATTAATACAGTTTAATGGTGAGAATGAGAACAGTGAGAACACACATATTCACTACATTTCAAGCTATTTTAAAGGGCCCCGCTAGGGGCATCTTCACCAAAAAAAAGTCATATAATTCTACCCTCTATCCATTCATAAAAAAATTAACAAAAAAAAATTTAAAATGAGAACAGTGAGAACACACATATTCGCTACATTTCAAACTATTTTTAAAGGGCCCCGCTAGGGGCATCTTCACACAAAAGTCTTATAATTCTACCCTATATCCATTCATAAAAAAATTTAACAAAAAAAATTAAAAATTGCTTGAAATGTGATCTCATTGTTCTCCAACATTTACACATTATATTAACTATGAGGTCTCATAGTTAATATAACATGTTCTTGATATTATATGAGGTTTAATGTTTTGGAGCCATTTAATGTTTTGGAGTCATTGGGGGTGAAGGAATTATTATTTCCGCATTTGAATAATGAAGACAATTTATTATTGTTTTCAATTAGAGAACAATATTTGTAAAAATATTTATTATTTTTATTGTAGATTTTGATTGATTAAATAAATTTTCAACATTGTTAAAATAGAATTGTATGCTACTTTTTTATATAAATTTTAGCATATCATTATTTTATTAAATACTTATATAATTGTATATAATATTTTGCTAAGAATTGATTATTTATATAATTGCATACAATATCTTTTTAAGAAATCAATCAAATTTGTTAAATTTTTGGTATTGTCAATTTAAATTAAATAAGATGTTTTAAGAAATCAATCAAATTTGTTAAATTTTTGGTATTATCATTTTAAATTAAATAAGAAGCCGTGTACGAAGTATGGGCAAAATGCTAGTTTATTTTAATTTCTAAACTTTAGAGGGCGGTAGGTAAGTTGAATAATTTAATTTGTAATATAAAATATTACACATAATTAATTATAAAATGTTGCAGATTATGTGTTACCATATGATAAGATGTACTCCCTCCGTCTCATAATAAGTTTCCTCTTTTCTCTGGACACGTTTGCCAACGCACACTTTTAATCGTTAATATCTTTAATTTCGTATTAGTATTAAATATAAAAACTTCACTGTATTAAAGTACTCATAAATACGAATCTAATAAGATCACTCATGACTATATTTGGTCTTATAAATTATGCGTAAATTAGTAATTTGTCTCATGTTATGAACAGTCCCGACATATGAAATAGGAACTATATAAAGAAACAGAGGGAGTAACTTTTAGTTTGACCAGAAAGTGTAAGAATGATAAAGTGTAAGAATGATAAACAACTTAAAGTCCCGTTAATAAAAAGAGCAATTATAATCTTCAAGCTCTGTTATAGAAATCGGCCGATTTCTGAAAAATCAAAAATCGGTCAAAATTTTGGAACCGATTCGGCCGATTTTACAAAAATCGCCGATAAATCACCGATTTTTCAACCGAATCATCCGATAAATCGTAAATCGGTACCTCAACCGAATAGTTCCGATTTCCGAAATCTACAACACTGTCTTCAAGTAATAATTAATTTATTTTAATTTCTAAACTTCAGAAGGTGGTAGGTAAAGTTGAATCGTTTAATTTGTAATATAAAATGTTACACATTATTAATTATAAAATGTTGTAGATTATGTGTTCCCATATGATACGATAAGATGCAACTTTTAAATTAACCAGAAAGTGTAAGAATAATAAATAACTAAAAGTTCCGTTAATAAAAAAGGCAATTATAATCTTCAAGTTTTAATAATATACATGGTTGCAGACTGTTTAGGAGAATATTGTATAACAATATTTTGGAGGTTGCTGGATTTACGGAGTAAAATACGGATATTTTGCTAAGAACACGAAGAACACGGAGGAGATTTGTAACTGTTTGTGGCTGATCTTGTCTATTGATATTCAGTGATGAACTGTTTCTCAGACTTTACAAGATGCCTACGTACCCTATTTATAGGGATCAAGCCATACGTAGTTCTCTTAGAAAAGAAGTTATCTAGACGGGCTAGGGTTTCTATGGGCTCGGCTTGGCCTAAATCCAATAATCGTCTCCTTGGGTTGATATATTTTACTCATTTGACCTCGCTGGGCCTAGCTATGAGCCTTCATAAGAATATTCTAGGCCTCGTTGGACCCCTAGGCCTCGTTGGACCTCTAGGCCTCGCTGGACCCCTAGGCCACCTCTAGGCCTCGCTGACTTCTAGGCCTCCTCTAGGCCTCGCTAGACCTCTAGGCCTCCTATCGGCCTCGCTGACCTCTAGGCCACCTCTAGGCCTCGCTGGACCTCTAGGCCACCTCTAGGCCTCGTTGACTTCTAGGCCTCCTCTAGGCCTCGCTAGACCTCTAGGCCTCCTCTAGGCCTCGCTGACCTCTAGGCCACCTCTAGGCCTCGCTGACTTCTAGGCCACCTCTGGGCCTCGCTGGACCTCTAGGCCACCTCTGGGCCTCGCTGGACCTCTAGGCCACCTCTAGGCCTCGCTGACTTCTAGGCCTCCTCTAGGCCTCGCTAGACCTCTAGGCCACCTCTAGGCCTCGCTGGACCTCTAGGCCGGGCTGGTGTGAGACCCCATGTAGGCCTAGCATGAGACCCCTTGGGTGATAGTGTCTTCAAGAGATTTATGAGATAGAAGTGAGGCGATCCCTAATCGGCCTCATGCCTTGTTCATCCTTCTTCAATACTTGGGCCCATTGATAGATATTTGAGCCCATTATGATAGGTGGACCCCTTGTATAGTCATTTGAGCCTGTTTAGGATCTATGCTGTGATTCGGGCATAACAACTACCCCCGATTCCATATTGCCATTATGAATGCGATGTGGAATCAAGTAAAGTGGTGTCTTTCAATTGTGTCTTCAAACCCTTTTTTAGAATTTGATGAGAGGACTCTTGTCTGAGCTTGCTCCTTGCTTATATAAATTTTTCTTTCCTTTTCGCTTGTATTTTCAAAATTTTTTTGAATATTCTGGAGCCTCCTCGCTTCGTATGATTATTTTTTCTTTCAATGTTGCCTCGTTTTGAATTACACGACTGGACACCCTTTTTAATCCTCCATACAGGTCCCACAAATTAGAATAAAGGACGTGTAGCTCATGTACGTGGCTACGTAAACTTGAAATCCATACTTTGACTTTTCTAACATAAATCCATGTGCATGATTTTTTATTATCTCGTGGTCCCAAGTAATTGTACATTTTGAAAAGGACTTACCAATTTCATCTCCAACCTGATTTCTTTCTTGCATGCGTTAAATTCTTCATTTTTTTTCCACCTTGCATCATATTGTTTTCATAACACGAACCAAGCTCACTTAGCATTTCTTTCCTTGACTTCGGATGACAAATACATACTTTTTTTTTTGTCATCTATTCTCTTCGAAATAATATGATCATTTTGCTGGCTCTCCTCGCGTCATATAGCACATTTGTTTTAACAGAGCAAGCTCGTTTATTGTTTTGTACCACCTTGCATTGAGCACAGAACCGCTGACGTAGACCACACAAAATTTGCCTTCATAAATATATTAATTCATGTGGGTTCCACATCGAACCACATGCTCCTTCTGCCGGCATATCTTGATTGTCACCTTTTAACATTTTGCTACTTCAACAACATTTTTTGTCTTGTCTTGATAATATTTTTTTTCTTTTGTTGACAATTCCAGCTCCGGTTCGCATCATATCCGCGTCTTTCCCACATCAAACCACATGGATTTTTTTTCTATTCGTTTGTATATGCTTCACCCGTTATTCACTTCGCAATCACGCGAATTCTTTTTAAGTCCACAGCTCGCTGCTTCGTTTTTACTGTCCTCGCTGCTTTTTTTTCTTATTTCATGCGGGTCCAACCATATTGTGGTGCACTGGTGCTTGTTTTGTACTACCAGTTTGTGTCTGCCTACCACCGTATGGCTCTTGTCTTCATCAATTTTCTTTATTATTATTGCTGACCCCGTGTACAAGCAATTCAAGGCATCATCTTCTCTTTTTCTATTTCTCTATGAGTATTATTTAGACTCCAATCCATTGCCTTGCTCCATTTTCTTTACTGTGTCCACGTAGCCTCTACATCTTTTCGAACAAATTTTTTTATTTTGTATGAACCCATTCCTCCTCTTTGATATTATTTTATTGAAATGAAGCCCTGATTTCTTTTGATGTAGCCTGGAGCACACAAGCCCAATCCACTTCGTAGCAAATCACTTCGCAATCCGGCTTCGCTTCGCATTTTTATTTTCTTCCTTTATTTTTCGCGTAGCTGATTTTTTTTTACTAGAACCTTCCTGGGATCCCAAGTGCAGTACTACTTGGCTATAAATATTGTGGCCTCTTCATGCAAATTACAACCACCGTTTCGTATTGCTTCCTTATTTTTCTAGCAGTACATAAATATATTTTTTATTCTGCTTGGGCCTTCAACGTTTGCTTTCTTGACATTTCAACAAAGTGAATGTGAGGTTGTGAGCTCGCCTACTACTTTGCTTTGCTTCTTCTATCAAGATTTAGTGTTTTAATTACTTTGCACCGCTCCTAGACATCCACTTCGCATGTATTTTATTGTCCTCGCATGTGATTTTATAGAAGATTCACCTCATGTAGTTTAACTCAATAATAAAGAATTCTTTGAAATTGAATGTGCCGAGCTTCACGGACTTTACTTTTTTCATTTAACTCTCGGGCCCTGCTAATTTCCTTCAAAGTTCAAATTGTCTTTGCAGCTTTTCCTCCCTATATTTGCAGAGCTTGTACATCCCATCCTTCATTAATTTTCTTTTACGTGGAGCTTGCCTCAAGGATTATACCAAATGCTCATCGTGCAACATACATACAAGATGCAATTTAGATGCTGTGCTCCACTCGCATCCATCTTTAACACTCGTGAGGTCAAAAATACAAGTTACTGGAACTCCCTTGTCACCTTGTGCAATGTAAAATAATCTCTTATATAAATATTAAGAATTAGCCAAGTAGACCCCATATTCCTAGTCGTCTATCCGCCTCGCATAGAAATAGTATAGCTTGACTTCGCTCCTAGACATCCACTTCGCATGTCTGGAAACTCATTCCACTTTAACTCATTCTCGCACAAGGCCTCACATGGCTATATTTTTTATGATCAATAACGAAGCGAACCCATTTGGGTTGCTTTGCATCGAACAGGAATGTTCACTTGAAATCTTGAACAAAATCTTGTGGCTCCATTTCGTGTGCATATAATCATAGTTTAAGAATTAGAGCACGCGGGTCCTGTAGTAGGAATTTGATGTCCTTGCAATAGACTTTTTTTTTGTCCATGCACGTACCCAAGGATCACTTCCTTTCAAAGTTTCGCGGGCCCGTAGCAATTTCCAGTACAATATCCACAAGGATTGAACGTGTTCTTAATTTTCTTTAAAATTCCAAGAAGCTACATTTGCATACGGGCCCATTCCACTTCGCTGCAAACCAAATTGGATCGTTGTTGATCTTCCTTCATATTATCGGGGTCCTTGTTGTAATATATGTAGGCTCCACTAGTGTGCTATTTAAAATATATAAGTGAAGTGTTCTTTGATTCTTTGTCTTGAGAATCACATGAGTAGCTGTCTACCTCCTCGTAATTTCTTAGTGATTTACTCCAACTTGTGTACCTTGTTTCATTACTTCAACATCCAGGCCCCTTCATGAATGTTGTAGCCATCAATCTGTGAAATATTTTTTTTAATGTAGTAAGCCCCACTGCTGCTTAATTTGACCTCGCATTGATTGCGGACCGTGGCATTACCGAGGATGAACATTGGCTTGTTTTAAGAACCGGTCCACTCACAAGTTTGCATTTGTCACGGCAACTGACTTCTCTTCGCATAGCCTCCATTGTATATCATTCATGATTTTCTTCAAAGTAATTTCAGGTCAGATTTATTTTGTATTAACACACGTCGCTGATCCTCATAAATGTTCGCTTTATGCATTCATCACAAAAATCATGAATTTTTCCAAGTGGTTTAGGATAGCTGATTGAGCCCGTCATCACCAAAGGGACCGAATGGCCTCGCATCACAAGATATCGGGCTTGTGGCCTCGCAACGCTAGGTGTGGCCTCGCAATGCTAGGTGCTGGCCTCGCAATGCTAGGTGCTGGCCTTGTCTTGCAATTTTTTCAAATGTCCCGCTAGAAGAGGTGTTTATATAATGCCACTACCCCCGAGTCCTCATTATCATTGTAGATGTGATGAGGAATCAATTTTTTTCAACAACCTTCTTGTATTATTTGGAGTTGACACCATTTGTAATGAGGAGAATTAGGTGTGATCCCGCTATAAACAGACTTGCCCAAGGCACTTGGCCTCATCAACGCTATCCGGGAGCACTTGGCCTCGTCACCCCATCCTGGGACACTTCGCCTCATCATGCTATCCCGGGGTACTTGGTTTCTTCAATGTCATAACAAGCTTCCCTATGTTGAACAAGAATGTAGATATTGAGGTCTTGAGCTCATTTTGATTTTCAAATACTTTGGCTTCTCTCCCTTCATCTCTAGTGTGTGTCTTGAGGTAGTTGAGGTCCTCCTCATTGTCGGCAAGGGTCGGGGGCATCCCCCCTCACCTCAAGGATCAGGGGCGTCTCCCCTCTCCTCGACGTAGAGGTATTCCACCAAGAAGAAGCATCTCATGTAGAGGTATCTCATTAAGAGGCATCTCAAGATATCAATAGTCACTCCATATAGGGGCCTCATTAGTCACATAAGAGAGGTTCTCGTTAGCTACATCATATAGGGGGCCTCACGATCTCAACGACGAGATGTGGGTATGTCATCGCGACGATGGGACCGCTCATGATCTCGATGAGGAGATGGGGGTCTGTCGTCACGACGATGGGACCGCTCACGATCTCGACGAGGAGATGGGGGTCAATTAGAACCTTGATCCTTGCCTTGGCCTCGCACCTAGTGACGTCGCTTATCCTTCTCGAACCCGGCCTCGCTACACTAGGTGTGGCCTCTCAGCGCTAGGTGTGGCCTCGCAGTGCTAGGTGAGGCCTCGTGGGTCGCAGCCCGGGGTCGCATTTGGGTGTCATAAGCTACCCCGGGGTCTCCCCGTTGTTGTGCCCTCCGTTCATCTTCTTGTTCGAATTAGTCATTTTTCTCCCAATATGATGACTTTGCCCTCCTTCTAGCTCCAAATGTTATAGGGAGAATATTGCATAACAATATTTTGGAGATTGCTGGATTTACGGAGCAAAATACGGATATTTTGCTAAGAACACGAAGAACACGGAGGAGATTTGTAACTATTTGTGGCTGATCTTGTATATTGATATTCAGTGGTGAACTGTTTCTCAGACTTTACAAGATGCCTACGTACCCTATTTATAGGGATCAAGCCATACGTAGTTCTCTTAGAAAAGAAGTTATCTAGACGGGCTAGGGTTTCTATGGGCTCGGCTTGGCCCAAATCCACTAGTCGTCTCCTTTGGTTGATATATTTTACTCATTTGACCTCGCTGGGCCTAGCTATAAGCCTTCATAAGAATATTCTAGGCCTCGTTGGACCCCTAGGCCTTGCTGGACCTCTAGGCCTCGCTGGACCCCTAGGCCACCTCTAGGCCTCGCTGACTTCTAGGCCTCCTCTAGGCCTCGCTAGACCTCTAGGCCTCCTCTAGGCCTCACTGACCTCTAGGCCACCTCTAGGCCTCGCTGACTTCTATGCCTCCTCTAGGCCTCGCTAGACCTTTAGGCCACCTATGGGCCTTGCTGGACCTCTAGGCCACCTCTAGGCCTCGTTGACTTCTAGGCCTCCTCTAGGCTTCGCTAGACCTCTAGGCCTCCTCTAGGCCTCGCTGACCTCTAGGCCACCTCTGGGCCTCGCTGGACCTCTAGGACACCTCTAGGCCTCGTTGACTTCTAGGCCTCCTCTAGGCCTCGCTAGACCTCTAGGCCTCGCTGGACCTCTAAGCCGGCTAGCGTGAGACCCCTTGGGTGATAGTGTCTTCAAGAGATTTATGAGATAGAAGTGAGGCGATCCCTAATCGGCCTCATGCCTTGTTCATCCTTCTTCAATACTTGGGCCCATTGATAGATATTTAAGCCCATTATGAGAGGTGGACCCCTTGTATAGTCAGTTGAGCCTGTTTAGGATCTATGCCGAGATTCGGGCATAACACAGACAATATATATAGTTGAGTTTGTTATTATACCCAGTCAAATCGTTGAAGAAGCCATGTATGCGTAAAATATATATACACAAATGTTGAAAATCTAAGGGTGTCGATCATCTCATTAATTTAATATGTTATGTGAAAAGAGTAGTGTTAGAGTCATAAAATTGGGTACAAAAAATTGTTCATAAACAATATGGCAAGGTTGATGTGATAGTGTAGAATTTTTTTCATTGATATTGTTCGTGTAAATGCAGCCCATTTATTATTACAATAAATCAGGATTTGTCACCTATTTTTTGGAAAATATTTTGAAAACCAATTTAGTACTTTTAATATTATTCATGTGAAAATACTGATTTAAATGGATAGAAGATAATTATTAATTAACAGTGTTGCCTGTATGATGTATTTACACCATCCCTCTCTCCAAAGTCCCATGAAAATCGTTTAGTCTATCAATTTCAAAGAAAGAAGCTCTACCTGGCATGTGAAAATGTGATGATGTACTAATTTTAAGACATACTTTGCGTACTACACATACTTCCATCCGACAATTTGTTAATATTCTTTTTAAAAAAATATCTCCTTCAATTATTAAATTCCAAAATTAATATATTTTAAAAAATGTTACTACATCATTTTAACATATAAATTATATAATTACCTATAACTAGTCAGTAACCCGTACCAAGCACGGACAAACACGTATAAATTATCAATAATAAATTATATAATTAATGAATATTATTTAAATATATATTTGTTAAAAATTGAATGATAAAAACATAAAATAAATAAATATTATTAAATTATGTAATTATAGAAAATTTAATATGGGTGAAATTAAAAAAATTAAAATAGATAAATAAATAAATATAATTAATAAATTTTATTTAAATATAAATTTGTAAAGAATTGAATGATAAAAGTATAACAAATAAATGCTATTTAATTATGTGGTTATAGTAAATTGAACACAGGATGAAATTAAAGAAATTAAATTAAATAAATAAATCTTGTATAATTATGTAGTTGGAAGGAATCGAACCCCGGGTCGATCAGGTGAAATTAAAAAATTAAAATAAATAAATAAATAAATAAAATTAATAAGTTTTATTTAAAAAGAATTTTGTAGAGAATTGATATGGGCTAAAAATAAGCCCTAAAAACACAATTAATGATGCATTAATTAGACCTAGCCTGGTCCAAACACGAAGCCCATTAATGAGGCCCGAAAATATAATCAGATATTAATTTCGTAATTAATATTGAGGGATAATTAACAGCTTGGAAACAAGAGTCAAATAAGGATACAATATCTTTATGAGTAGCCCCCAAGGCACCTATTTCAACATGGAAACTGACTCATACATGGAAGAAGTCTAGAACCTTCCTCAAGGCGGTGGCTTGCCCACCAAGATACCTAAATCTACTCTAATTCTAAGGCTTCCCAAGCCTATATAAAGGGCCTGGCCCCTCATTCTCAGAACTACGTCTTGGCTTAATCCTCGAATAAGGACATACAAGCCACTACGTCCTTGGTGTGCCCTCGCCGCCATAGCCCCGAGGGCGAACACCAAGAACTACGTCTTGGCTTGATTCTCTAGCAATACAGAGATACATAGGCATCTTGTGATGACAGATTGAGTCACGAAACACAAGAGCAGCCATTAAAGCTCGGAGCTCCCACAACTCTAGTAGTTAACACGCAATAAATACACCCTACTTTTTATTCCACAACATTTGGCGCCGTCTATAACAGCCCCAAATCCGGGATCAGGGATTTAGAGTAGTCATGATCCATTGACTTCCTTGCCTTACCTGTATTACTCACAATGTACACAATTCAACAGCTTAAGACCCCACAATATATATATATATATATCTCACACACACACAGAGGTTAGAGTCTCAGAAACGACAAAATGCAACAACTGTGGAATAAATAACTTTTATTACAATACCCAAATGTCTTTTGAAACTGTTACTGATACAACTTCTAAGTAATGGTACATCGCCATCTAAGTCTTCTGATGATTACAATCTTCTCCTACCCTTCAAATCTATACATAAGATGAATACAAAAGGCTGTAGTCTGGTCCAGCTGGTTCGTATATACTTCTTTCGGGATCACTGATAGAAACTGTTTATGAAATCTCCTTGCGGGGTATGTGTCGTATCCTTGACATCCTGCTTCACTGCTCTATAATATATATATATATATATAACAATAGCAAGAGTGAGTGATAGCTCAGCAATGTAACGAAAATATGGCATAACACTGCCTTTAACTTAAACCCAGAAGAAAGAGGGTATAAGACAATAATTGTCAAAATAACTTTTTACCGAAAGTATTTCCTTATTGGAATATAGTCAAAACAGTACCATTGTAGTACTTCAAATATCATTATCATAATATCTCTGCAAACTTTTATTATTCATACTATGAACAAAGTTCTAGTATAATATAAAGGATGAAGTTACAAGGTAATTCAATATAACCTTTCCGTAAAATATCTGATATATATAATATAAGCAGAATATCAACATATAACTTAAAAGATGAAAGTTATAATGTGATTCAATATCAACAACCTCCTTATCATAACTCATGTTATGTAAGGTATCAACAGAGTCATAAAATATAAGATAAAAGATGAAGTTACAAGGTGATTCATTGTAACGTCAGTTTTGAACACTTTTCAAACCCCTGCCAACCTGAAAGAAGTCTCTTCAATACGTGTTGCGGGAGCTACCCGTCAACCTGAAAGAAGTCTTATCGATACGTGTTGCAGGAAATATCCAAATTTGGATGATGAACTAATACTGGAGTATTGTCGCGCCAGACGACACCACTTTACGATGATCAATCGTAGGTTGTGCATCTCAAGATTTGTTTCTCTACATGTAGAATGAAGAACATATGGACACCACCATACGCCGGATCTCCCTAGCCAACGGTTGGGCATAGTTGGGACCGGCGCCACTCGGACCCTATTTCCAGGATGGACTGTCCCACAGCCTCTTATACCAGTTTTAATGATGGACTGTCCTACAGACTCTTACACAAATACTCCTAGTTCGAGTAAATCCATGACTCTGAAACGTAAAGTTCGCCCCCCTTTCCCCAAGTATAATGCTTGTTGATAGGACTCCACAAAGTAATCGTATATAGTTGGAAAGGAAAATTCACCAATATTTCCCGAGCTATTGCTCGTTAATGGATATCGACTTGTTCCATCAATCTTACCCCTCGAGTGTTGAGAAGGTAACCAAAAAGTCTCATAATGAGGTTTAAAAGAATCAAGATGTGAGTGAAAAGATAGTTTAGCAAGTACATGACCGGGTAGTCAAATAAATAACAGATCTCAAGTAAGGTTACCTTATATTTTGGAAGTTTGAGCGAGTATGAAAATAATTTTTTTGGGAACCTCCCCTTGATAAAAATAATCATAATAAAGCTCAGAAATATTTTACATAATATTTGAAGTTCAAAAATAAATTTTAAATAAGGTAAACCTTTTTTAAAACTAAGTAAAAGTATTTAATAAATATTCAAAGAATATTTATTAAATAAGTAAATATTTAAGGAATATTTTTGAACCGAATAATCATTGATAATTGAACTTTTAAATGAATATTTGAAAATACTATTCATCAAATAAATAGTCTTTAAATGAATATTCAAAAATAATATTCTCTTAATAAATAATCCTCAAATGAATATTCCAAAATAATATTCATTAAATAAATAAATCTTAAATGAATATTCCAAAATAATATTCATTAAATAAAACCTTAAATGAATATTCAAAATAATATTCATTCAATAAATAAACTTTAAATGAATGTTCAAAAAAATAATATTCATTTAATATAGAACAATCGAATAACATTTATTCAATAACTTCATCAGAAAATAATACTTACGATATACAAAAATATCTTAGCTACCGGTCTATGAATGAAGAATAAGAATCATACGCCCGATACTAAGGGCATTTGAAAAACTCGGCTTATAACTAATATCCCATCTCTAGCTTATAAGCCAAATATCAAATCATATTTAAATAATAACCTTCGAATAAGGTAATATTCAAATAACATTCCTCGAATCATTTCCAAGTAATTATTACTTTCTGGAAATATAAATAATGTTTATAAATAACATTCCTCAATTTAGATAATTATCTACCGCTGGAATCCCTCCGGGTTTCCACGACTATCTCTATATATCAAAATACCGACTCTCGGTCTAGAGTCGAAAGTCATAAGTACGCTCTTATCTCTAGAGCTACAAGGTATACCAGTTTATAAATACTTTATCTCAAAGTTCGTATAAAACCAAAAGTCAAACTTACACAATAGGTATATATCGCAAAACTATGCAACTCTAAGCATGGCAAAAGCAGTATTATAATCAATACTTCAAAGTATAGAAATAGGAAACTTGTTTGATGCTCGAGAAGTGATATGGCTCGCGACGATGTCGGACAATCTAGACAAAGTGAAAGAAAACATGATCAATCTCTTGGATAATCCGCTTATAATTCAATGTTTAAACACGTAAGCGAAACACAACCAAGACATTACTTGCCCACTCTAGATTCATACTAAGTCCATGCTACTCGTCAAATACTTAAGTCATAAGTTTGGTTCAAAATCAATTCTCGAATTCAAGTTATAGCTAACCATTTAGGACATTGGTTTCTAAGTCACGTTCTTAGTGGTTTTCACTTGCGCAACCTCGGATTCCGTATTTTTATAAAATCGTAAAATAATATTTTTGACTCAAAACCTTCATACATATCTTTCTAACTGACCTTATCATTTATTCTCAAAATATCATACTCCATTTCCATTTTTAAGGATCTCAAACTTATCCTCAAAGTTGATACATTTGTGCGACATTGTTCCTCGAATCGCTTTCACTAAAATGGTCATAACTTACAAACCGTAAACTCTTTTGATACGATTCTTGCGGTCACGTAAATTAGACAACAATATATACACCAATATATGCAGTGGTTAACCCTTAAACACTTTTATGGTCTCGGTCTTCAACTGTTAAGGAGGTTTACAAAAATCAGGCATTACGACGGCTCTAAATCGAACATTACCATTTTGTCACAACATAACCAAGCCACACCGGGCATACCATACATCCATAACCTCAAAAAACAACCTTCACATGTCTCTAAAGTCAGTGGTGTGGCTACAATCCAACACCCATCATTTTTCATATTTTACAAAGTTAAATACCCACTAAAACACTTAAACATGATCTCTTAAGCATATAACATCAAAATAATCATCAAACTCATATGAACTCAAAGGGTGGGTTAGGGTTTTACCTCCTTGGATGCTCTAGTAACACTATCAAGTGTTTATAAACCTTTCACAAGATTTAGATGGTCCTTAAAGTGCTAAATCCTTAAGATCAAAACAAGAAAACAACTTGAAGTTAGTATTCATCCTCATCTTGTAAAATTCATAAAAAATCGAAAAATAAGAGTTTGGTGCTAAAATTTTTACCACACCGTGTGCTCTTCATAAGCTTTCTTTTGAGCTATAGATCATCAAATTTGGTGCTGGGTAGCTAGGGTTTTTAGCTCGTTCTTTCAGCTGGGCAGAATGGAGTTCCTTCTTGCTCTCTTGTTTTTCTTTTCTTTTCTTTCTTTCTTTGAATAATTCAACTAAATTTTGATCTAATATCTAGATATTATCAGTTGGGTGGCTGAGTTTGATCCTCTTGGGGCTTGTGCAAGGTGTATCCAAGAAGTTTCATTGATATTTGTTTGGTTTTTGTTTGTTTTAACTTTTAAGTGATTTAAATCACTTTGTTTCTAAATTGTTTTAATTTAATGCTTGATTAAATCAATTAATCCACTTGTTATATTTCTCTTGATGATCATGTAGGATATTTAATCTTGTTATAATCTCAATCCTTAATCCATAATTCGTTCGCTTGATCGCTTAATCTCGTTGTAAAGTTTCAGCGGTTTCTAGAACGTTCATTTCACTTTCTCAGTAGTTTTCGTTCCAAATCCTTAAATCAAATATAATAAAATTCCAAAACATTAGATCCTCAATTTCCATAAATTTACTAATATATAATTCACTGCCCGGTCAAATATTACACCGAAATAGAAATTGGAATTTCTGAATTCCGATCGTCTTTACATACACTCATTTCCTCCGTGCACTACGCCATAAACGCACATACGCAACCCCCATTTTCAGTTGCGTAAGGCCTGAAAAGCGTTGCATAAGGTCTTACGCAACGCTTTTGGGGCGTTACCAATACTGGCGTTGCGTAAGACCCCTAACGCAACGCTTTTCCAAGCTATTGTAACACTTCGAAAAGCATTGCATAAGAGGCCTTATGCAA
This sequence comes from Kitagawia praeruptora, assembly GCA_037693485.1. Taxonomy (NCBI): domain Eukaryota; kingdom Viridiplantae; phylum Streptophyta; class Magnoliopsida; order Apiales; family Apiaceae; genus Kitagawia; species Kitagawia praeruptora. The sequence continues at coordinate 66,682,251 of CM075351.1, forward strand.
CACCAAAAGCATGCAAACGCAACACTTCCTGGGATTGCATAAGATGTTTCAGCCATCTCAGCATGCTGACATGGAAGCAAGGTGCCACGTCAGCATGCTGACATGTAACTAGTGGGGCCCACAAGTGCCACGTCACAAATAGGGGGTATGCCACGTCAGCAGTAGGGCCAACCAAGGTGCCACGTCATCACTAGGGCCCACATGACACATCAGCAGTAGGTCCCACATGCCACGCCATCAGTGGGGCCCACCAAGGTGCCACGTCAGCAGTAGGGCCCACATGCCACGTCAGCACTAGGTAACACTATCTAATGCAACGCTATTTGAGTCTTATGCAACGCTAATTTTTTTTTAAGCAACACTAAATATACCATAATGCAACATCATATATAGTCAAATGCAACACTTTTTTACAAAAAATTTGAAATGGCTGAGCAGTTTATACATAAAATAATCTGGTCCAAACCAAGCCAACTACTGGTCCAAACCAACCACAAGGCAATGATGCGGCCAACAAAAATACTTCACAGTTTACAAAAATACCGAGTTCTAATACTAGCTAGTTAAAGCTACAAAAATTACTAAGTGGAGCCATAAAAATCCTTCAATTCTATTATTAATTTGCTCCATTGTATCTCCCATGGTCGCAAGCTCTCTCCAACCTCTGTCTCCACGCATCATCTCATCCATTCTGCATTGTGATGCAGCCTGTAGGTTAAAAGATTGAAGTATAGATTGACATGGATTAATATGACAGCCAACTTACATTAAGTCCAGCATTTTTCACGAGTTCTCTAACTTCATGATTTCGTCCCTCGTGAACCTGCAGAATTATAGGACCAAATCAGTAAAAAAAACAGTTATTCTTAACCTTCACTTATAAAATATAATGCAAATGCACACGCAAAAAATCGTGTCCACGAAACTGTTTCAGTTAATATTACATCACCAAGTTCATGGAAAGCAATCAACAGAAGCTTAAGAACAATTGGAATACAACAATGATAACTAAAAAACTCCACTGAGCCAATATCCATACACGCACTAAATCCCCACATGCATATTAATTAAAACAAACAGCACATAAACAGAAACGGAATTTTGACCAACCACATATCAAGATTTGTTCACTTCACTGCATGATTTTATTTATGTTCCAAGGGGTTATTGAACATTTCCGGGTACACATACAGACATACTGCTAAACGTAAAACATATGTGCAATTAAGTTGCTGAACAGAACATACATATACATGCCCGCATACATATTAATTAAAACAAACAGCACATAAATACAAATGGAATTTTGACCGACCATATATCAAGATTTGTTCACTTCATTACATGCAGTTGGTTTTATAGATGTTCCACAGGGTTACTGTATGTTTCCGGGAACACGTACTTCTAAACATAAAAATATATGTGCAATTCAGTTGCTGAACATAACATGTCTCCAATTCAACTTCACGAAACATGTCTGCACATTTATAAGAGAACCAAATGAGCTGATGCCAAAGTAAAGATTTAATTGAAGTGAATCTTCAGTTCAGCAAAAAAAATGTCATCACTAGACATTTTTTGCAGCGAATTTTACAGAAAATTGAGAGTTAATAATTTTTGAACAAAGGGAGGTAAAGAAAACAAAACTTACCTGCAATCTCAAGCAGCGAAACTAAGTTTTAAAAAAGCATAGACAATTTAAAATAAAGCTAGAGAATGAATGCTAACCACAGTGGCTCATGGATCTATATATTGCAACCAGTAAAATAATTCAGAGAGCACAAGTTGCAGTTGTTTGGTGCTCAATACTTACCTAATTCAGATTTGAACTCTCGCTCTGCTTTTGATAATGGTTTCTTGTGAACCCCTGGTAACTTTCTCAAGCTCTGTATGCGCTCTTCTAGAAGATTATGACGCTGGACAACACGACCAGTTTGCTCATCTAATTTTCCCTGTTTCTCCTCCACCTTCGAAAGCCTCTGATGTGCCTCACGTAAACGTGCATGCTGATCATCTATAATTTTCTTAAGTTGCGGTCCATGACGTTCAAGCTCAAACCACACCTGGCAAAACAAGAAAAAAGTTTGTTTTTCTTTCTCAGTGAAAAGATAAGAGAAAAAATAATATCATAGCTATCATTATGTGCATTTGGTAAAAATATTTTATTTTTGAATATCAGCTCTTTGAAAAATAAAGCATGACTATCATCATTTAAAGTTATATTTTTAGAGAATCGATTAACAATAACCTCATGAAAACATAAACTAGAAATACACTACGTCATATAATAATACGGGCTGACAAGGTCCAAAAGAATTTCCATTAAACTTTTAATCTACTTTAAGCACACATGAGGATAAATATATGGAACTGCCATAGTCTGCAAACATGTTTTCATTAATTAGAAAGCCAAAATAAATATTGATTTGTTCAGCGGAACAATCAAATGACTTTTAAATGCATTTTTATTTTGTATGTGGTTGTTTACGTGATAAAATCATTAACCTGCACGCTTTAATATCATTAAAAGGATAAAGTTCAATACATCATTATCATAAATGCAGTACCAATAATATAGCAAGTTCTACCCCAAGAGATTATGACAAGTGTAGAAAGTGCTCACTGATAATAGAGTTTTTTTTTGAAGATGCCTAAATAGTATATAGCGGGGAAATCCTGTATGAGTGAATGATACATAGCTACATAATAAATTCTTAGGACTATGACTTAACAGAATGCATAATTTCTTGGCAAGAACACAATTATGAAGAAATGTGAGTACAAAATTCCGAATTCACATGACAAACGGAAGTAATTGATTGCTATTTGCTACATACCTTGGCAAGCAATGTCTTTCCTGTTCCAGGCTCTCCGTAAAGTATGACTCCTTCTGCTATAATGCAATCTTCTGGTTTTTAGATCTTCCGGAAGATTGGGAACCTAAGGAAACATACAAGTTTCGGGTCACTATACATGTCATGAGTAAACAGAATTGTAAACGAATAACTGAAACAAGTCATGAATTACAATTAGTTCAAAACTTTACTTTGTTGATTATTTGAGTAGAGGGTCATAGGTTTTTTCTCATTGCATCCCTTCTCTTTCCCTGTGGCACAGATCATGGGGTTTCCCATAATGCTGTTTCAAAGATGAACACGAAAAAAGAAAGATCGATTAATCTTCATCTGTTTCGTTTATTATAAACAAACACACACACACACACACACACACAAACATAACAAATAAATAGCCACACAGATTAAAGACAATAACAAGCGAAGAGACAAAGGGACACAAACCTGAAGAGTTCTAGTAGCAAACTCAAATCCAATAGTAGACTTAGATTCCAGACAGAACTCATTCCTCGTAAACCTCGACAAGATGTTAGATTTCCCAACCCCAGAATCTCCAATCAACACTATCTTGAACAGATAATCATACTCAATATCCACTCTGCTCCCCATCACCTACACACACAGATCTAATCAACAACACCACTAAAAAACAATTTATAAACACTTACATATAAGAGATAAAAATATTTGACTTACAGTAAGTAAAGATCGAAGCAACTGGGCCGGACTAAAATCACGGTTTCAGAATGGGTAGGAAACGGATTGTGATAACTATGTGTGTATCCGCCGAATAGATACAACAGTAGTTGTACTTGTACATGTGTTGTGTGTATACTTACAAAGTGGTGTGTATTTGTGTGTAATCGCCGAGGAGATTCATAGAATTAGGGTTTTTGATCAAGAAACAAGAGAAGCGGCGAGAGAGAGTTGAGAGAGATTTTAGGTTTGGAAAGGGGCTGTGTACACACTACACACTACTGGGTATTGAAACAAGAGAAGCGGCCAGGATTTTAGGGTTTTATAATTATATGGACTGAGTATTGAAATTGGGCTGGGCTGGGCCAACTAAATTAGAGCTGGATTGGACTTGTTTGATTTGGTCGATTTTGACCAAAATAATTGGAAAAATACTTATATTTATGTGAAAAATATTTTTTAATAATATATTAGAGATATTATATTATAAATTATATATTCTGAAAAGAAAATATATATATATACATATATATTTATTCATTTATAAATATATTTATAAATTTTCGGATATCGGATATTTCGGATACGGATGTGCCTATATCAATATATATCTAATATAATGATATTCCCCAAGTATCAGAAAATAAAAAATTAATTTGATTAGAGATCTTAGTAGATCACTACTATTTTCAATATGACTCGTAACTAGTGCTTTGTTACGGATTATTATTTCTATTTTTTAAAAAATATTTTTGAACGATCCAACCGTACGGATGTCAATATATATCTAATATCTAATATAATGATATTCCCCAAGTTTCATAAAATAAAAAAATAATTTGAACGGAGATCTTAGTAGATCACTACTATTTTCAATATGACTCGTAACTAGTGCTTTGTTACGGATTATTGTTTCTATTTTTTAAAAAATATTTTTGAACGATCCAACCGTACGGATGTCAATATATATCTAATATAATGATATTCCCCAAGTTTCAGAAAATAAAAAATTAATTTGATTGGAGATCTTACTAGATCACTATTATTTTCAATATGACTCGTAACTAGTGCTTTGTTACGGATTATTGTTTCTATTTTCTAAAAAATATTTTTGAACGATCCAACCGTACGGATATCAATATATATGTAATATAATGATATTCCCCAAGTTTCAGAAAATAAAAAATTAATTTGATTGGAGATCTTAGAAGATCACTACTATTTTCAATATGACTCGTAACTAGTGCTTTGTTACGGATTATTGTTTCTATTTTTAAAAAAATAAATAAATATCTAATGCAACACTTCAAACAGCAAATGCAACACTACTGATACCTAATGCAACACTTCTGCCACGTCAGCAAATGCCACGTCAGCATTAGTGGGTCCCCTTCTGCCACGTCAGCAATTATGGGTCCCATAATTGCCACGTCAGCATGATGGACCTCCTGCCACGTCACCCTTATGGGTCCCACACTACCACGTCAACAGTGGTGGGTCCCACATCTGCCACGTCATATTTTTTTAAAAAAATATAAATTTATCTAATGCAACACTTCAAACAGCAAATGCAACACTACAGGTATCTAATGCAACGCTTTCTGCCACGTCAGCAAAGGTGGGCCCCACTTCTGCCACGTCAACAATTGTGGGTCCCACAATTGCCACATCAGCATGATGGGCCTCCTGCCACGTCACCCTTGTGGGTCCCACAATGCCATGTCACCAGTTGTGGGGCCCACATCTGCCACGTCATATTTTTTTAAAAAAATATGAATATATCTAATGCAACACTTCAAAGAGCAAACGCAACACTACTGGTATCTAATGCAACGTTTTTGCCACGTTAGCAAATGCCACGTCAACAAAGGTGGGCCCCACTTCTGCCACGTCAGCAAATGTGGGTCCCACATTTGCCACGTCAGCAAATGCCACGTCAGCACATGTGGGTCCCACTCCTGCCACGTCACCATTTATTAAAATAAAAAATTATCTAACGCAACGCCATCAGTTAGTGTTGCATAATGTGAAACACTGTGGGTAATACGCAACGCTAATCTATATCTAACGCAACACTAATTCAGCTCAGTTGCAAAAGACCCAAAACTTCTATCTAACGAAACGCTTTCTGTGCAACGCTTTGTAAAAAGGGTTGCGTATGCTTACTTATGGCGTAGTGGTGGATTACTAATATGACTTCGAAACATCCATACCACGTCCCGTACATAGAGTGACGTGAAAAGTTTTCCAACTTACAAAATCACTATTCATCCATTCAAATTACTATTCACGTATGAAAAACACTATTCATCAAAAAGGGAAAAATTCTCTCAAATTTAGAAATAAGGGTTATTACACTAACTCACTTCCCATCTCCCCTCTAGGGTCCATTAGCTCATTTCCTGGACGATAGATTATTCTTATCGATGTCCTCAAACATTGAATTACTCTATTCTAAAAATACACATATGTATCGGGATCATTATCCAAAGCAATATCCATTCATCACAACCACGGCTCGTTGAAATCATTATTCACTAATGCATTTAATCATAATAAGAAAAGTTTTAATTCTACCGAAAATCTGGGTTATTACACCGTCTGTGGGAAGAAGACATCAACCATGATAAGAGCACGGAAGATAGTCCACACTGCTAGTCAGATCTCATCTCCGAGACATGGAATCATCACATCAGGCCCTCCTGTCATCCACTGCTACACAAGGGCTGAATACCCCTCAAGAAACATGATAAACAACTTCGTAAGAAAATTCGCAGCATATTACATGTGCAGGCCAGTAGACTTTGAAAATTCATAGAAAATTCATCATACATCGGAATTCAATGATTCTGGACTTCTTGAAAAGATATTTTCCTCTTTTACAACTTTCGTTCTTTATGAATTTCCAAAAAACATCATCTAGAAGGACTAAATTGATGAACAACAAACTGATTACCTGGACGACGTTGCACGCGTAACTGCATGATAAACTAAATAAACTGTTTCTTTCTGGAATTTTCTGGGCATCAAGACCTACACCATTGGAAAGCTCTTAGAGTCTAGTTTCTTATGCAAAAAACGATTCGCAAAAAGAAATTTTCTACAAAGAATTACGGTTATTTTAGTAAAGGGGGGCAGGGCTGTTATGACTACCCATCCTTGATAAAAAAACCTCTGAAAAACTTCAGGGAAGTTTAAGATGTCTCTACCCAAGCTCCCTCTAGTCGACATGAAAGGGTAGTTTTAGCCTCGAGAGGGTAGATTTAGCCTTGAAAGGGCAGTATTAGCATCGAAAGGTCAGTTTTAGCCTCGATAGAATTTTAGGCCTGGGAAAAGGCAGTTTCAGCGCCGTTTTAACGTCGTTCTAGCGCTGTTTTAGCACCGTCTAGCGCCGTTTACCGCCGTCTAGTGCCGTTTTGCATCGTCTAGCGCCGTCTAGCACCGTTTAACGCCGTTTTAGCGTTGTTTGGCATCGTTTAACGCCGTTTAGCGTCGTCTAACATCGTCGTAAATGCGTCGGTCGCTCCACGCTTTACGTTCAAGACGATATTCGTGAAACACTGGTGTAAACCAAAATCCCCATATAAGGGTAGGAAAATTAAGAAGTCCCGGGTAATGGATAAAATCGACCCCGAGTCTCGAAAAAGACAATTATAACTTCTACGAAAACCTGATCCGTTTTCCTAGAAGTTGGGGGGCAAATGATATGGGCTAAAAATAAGCCCTAAAAACACAATTAATGATGCATTAATTAGACCTAGCCTGGTCCAAACACGAAGCCCAATAATGAGGCCCGAAAATCTAATCAGATATTAATTTCGTAATTAATATTGAGGGATAATTAACAGCTTGGAAACAAGAGTCAATTAAGGATACAATATCTTTATGAGTAGTCCCCAAGGCACCTATTTCAACATGGAAATTGACTCATACATGGAAGGAGTCTAGAACCTTCCTCAAGGCGGTGGCTTGCCCACCAAGATACCTAAATCTACTCTAATTCTAAGGCTTCCCAAGCCTATATAAAGGGTCTGACCCCTCATTCTCAGAACTACGTTTTGGCTTAATACTCGAATAAGGACATACATGCCACTACGTCCTTGGTGTGCCCTCGCCGCCATATCCCCGAGGGCGAACACCAAGAACTACGTCTTGGCTTGATTCTCTAGCGATACAGAGATACGTAGGCATCTTGTGATGACAGATTGAGTCACGAAACACAAGAGCAGCCATTAAAGTTCGAAGCTCCCACAAACTCTAGTAGTTAACACGCAATAAATACACCCTACTTTTTATTCCACAACAAGAATTGAATGATAAAAGTAAATAACAAATAAATGCTATTTAATTATGTAGTTATAGTGAATCGAACATAGGGTGAGATTAAAGAATTTAAATTAAATAAATAAATTTTGTATACATTTTTTAACATGAACTTTAAATTGAATGTAAAGTTTATTAATCAATAAACTATATTTCTGTTAACTAATTCAAGTAGGTTTTTCAGACTTATCTATTTCTTCAACTCGATCTTTTCTACATTTTTCTTAATTTCAATGCACAACCCAAATTCTAACAATCTCTTGGACGGAGAGAGTTAGCAACACCTGATTAAATATTTATACATCCAATTCCATTGTACAAAGAAAGATAATAATGCATGTACACGTCTGTGTGCCTGTATAATCTGCATATTTCATGTAATCTTAAAAGCAAAAACAAAATACACGATATAGGAAATTGTTTGGCCGTTCAATTCATCATTAGGTGTTTGGTGGGGGCGGTGCATCATCTTCTGAAGGTGATGAACCTTTCGTGACGGGTGCTGGTGGTGGCGATAATGCCGTTTTAAGGCTCTGAGACCAAGAGGCCCTCTCTATGTTTCTAAAACCATCTGTATTTTCACAATTCAGATGCCCCAGCTTTCTGCATCCAGAAAACCACCTAGAGTACTTTTGCTTCTCACCTGTGGAACAACATATCATCCACAGTACAAATCAATCAGATAACATACACCATAAATCATAGTCAATGTATATCCACACTGTGTTTTGGATAATTAATGAGATGCACACAGACCGTTATCCTCATCTTATAAACAGAGAGACTATTTTCGTAAATAAACCAAGCCATAAGTACTATAAGAATAACTCATGTAAAACAGAAGCATCAATTTGCGTGTGTAGAATACTAAATGCAAAGAAAATATTTACTTTGGGGAAGTGAGGATGTAGAAATGCACCAAGCACTATAATTTGAGAGGAGGATAAAGACAAGTGTTACTAGATAGTGCTTTGTAAGAAAGGCCATTTTCATGAGCCTTGGCTCTGTTCTTTTGTCCCTGCAGAAGATTCCCAACCTTCAAAGTACTTGCCCAGTTTTCCAAGATAGATCGGCCAGTCTAATACGTTGCAAATATAAAGAAGTGGGAGTTTGACTTTTTTGATTCCTTTGGAATATAGTTTAGAAATCTTTAATGTTCAAGTTGAATTAGGTTGATGATAAATTGATAATACACCAATAGCTGTACGTAGTAATATTTTATCTTAATGTCACATATAAATTGTATATACATTACTCCCTCAGTGTGTTGACACTTTCTATTTTGGATGTCCCAATAGATTTTTAACATTTCCTAAAATAGTAAGTTTTAATATTATTACATCCACTACTTCACTTATTTTAACAATACTTTACACTATTACATCAAATACTTAACTTATTTTAACAATAAAATCATTATTACACCCACTACTTCATTTATTTTAATAATATTACACCCACTATCTTGGTTTCCGTGCAAAAAGCAAATATTAAGAACTCATTGGGACGGAAGAAGCACCTAATTACGCGTGAAAGTTTGAATTGTGCACATGTTAAACTTGTTAAGTAGATGTTAATTCTGTATTAAGGTGAAATTTTGATCTAAATTTTCATGAATTTATTTTTGGTCAACTTCCAAAAGATTTCATACTAATGAATTTAACTAATTATTTATTAATTACCAATTTTTCCCTCTCATAAATAATGTAGGACAGTTTCAAACAATATCGAATTTACCATCATTTAGTATGATCTGCTCCTCCTCTAATCATATTAGAAATTCTTGGCTATATATCTTAGTCTCCCTAAGCCTATGTATACAGGAAAGGTCATCTGTCTGCTCTTGAAATTTATAGTGGGATAGTTCACCTAGCTAGCTCTTCCCTAATCCATTTGAAAGATTGTTATGTATCTTTATAATTATAGCTGTGATATCATTTATTAGTTTTGCTTAGCATTCCACATTAATTTGATATTATTCATTTTGAATCTAATTTATTCAAATTTATTTTGAAATAATTCCTAAAAAATCTCATAGTAATAAACTTATTTAATTATTTATAAATATTATTTACTCCTTTCACAAATAATGTGGGATAAGTAGGGCTGTAAATGAGTCGATACGCACACGAACAGTTCGGTGTCCGGCTCGAAAAAAGTTCGACTCGAATTCGATTCGATTTGTAAACGAGTCGAACATGATCACGATTTTGAGGTTCGTCTCGTAAATGAGCTGAACTTGAGCACAACATAGTTCGGCTCAAAAGTTCGCGAACAAGTTCGATTGTGTAGTTTGTGAACAAGTTTGTTAATATAGTTCGTGAACAAACTCGTTAATATGGTTCATGAATGAGTTCTTGTACATACTCGATATATATTCTCGTGAACATATTTAATTAAGATTTTACAAGAGTTCTTGAATTCACGATAACTAATAAATAATTTATGTCTAGGAAATAATATGTTAGTTTATTTTGTATATTCATTATCTTATTGTAAATAATTAAATTATGACATTATTACATGGTAATTATAACATTAGTTGATTATGTATTACTTAAATCTGATTTAAATTCGACTCGTTGATAAATGTAGACTAGAATTAAATGAGGTATTTGTGAACACGAGATCATGGGCAGTATTCATGAGATGTTCATGAGCTAGTATTCATGAAACGTTCGTGTGCAATAGCTCGTGACACATGTTCGTGAACTGTTCGCGAACATGTTCGTGAATAACATTTTTCTTAACGAGTCGATACACAAACAAAAATATTTGCTCGATAAAAGTTCGAGCTCGAGTTCGAGTTCGAAATATTTATACCGAACTAATACACGAACAATCAAGAGTTCGGCTCGGTTCGGCTCATTTACAGCCCTACGATAAGTAACAACGCTTCATTCTTATATACAACTAGCATTTTGCCCGTACTTCGTACACGGCTTCTTATTTAATTTAAAATGATAATACCAAAAATTTAACAAATTTGATTGATTTCTTAAAACATCTTATTTAATTTAAATTGACAATACCAAAAATTTAACAAATTTGATTGATTTCTTAAAAAGATATTGTATGCAATTATATAAATAATCAATTCTTAGCAAGATATTATATATAATTATATAAGTATTTAATAAAATAATGATATGCTAAAATTTATATAAAAAAGTAGCATACAATTCTATGTTAAAAATGTTGAAAATTTATTTAATCCATCAAAATCTGCAATAAAAATAATAAATATTTTTACAAATATTGTTCTTTAATTGAAAACAATAATAAATTGTCTTCATTATTCAAATGCGGAAATGATAATTCCTTCACCCCCGATGACTCCAAAACATTAAATGGCTCCAAAACATTAAACCTCATATAATATCAAGAACATGTTATATTAACTATGAGACCTCATAGTTAATATAATGTGTAAATGTTGGAGAACAATGAGATCACATTTCAAGCAACTTTTAATTTTTTTTGTTAAATTTTTTTATGAATGGATATAGGGTAGAATTATAAGACTTTTGTGTGAAGATGCCCCTAGCGGGGCCCTTTAAAATAGTTTGAAATGTAGCGAATATGTGTGTTCTCACTGTTCTCATTTTAATTTTTTTTGTTAATTTTTTTATGAATGGATAGAGGGTAGAATTATATGACTTTTTTGGTGAAGATGCCCCTAGCGGGGCCCTTCAAAATGGCTTGAAATGTAGTGAATATGTGTGTTCTCACTGTTCTCATTTTCACCTGAGCGTGACCATTAAACTTTATTAGTAAATTCATGTATGAAAAAACAGTGTATATATATTATTAATATAGATTCTTTTATTAAAAATAAGTAAATTATACAATTAAATAAGCAAGCCAAAATATCAAATAAATATTCTAGTAGATTTATTGTTTATGTTCAAATTAAGGTCTTTCACCATGGCTGACTTTATTATATTAAAAGTATATTCTTATTGAAATGAATATAATAATTTGAATTTGAATATATTTTAAACTACTTATTTTGATGGGTTGTTAATTTTTTTGTGATCAACTTAGAGGGGTAACCAAAAATAAAATTAATTGGAATACATAAATCCATTACCCACGTTATGATAAACAATACCTATAAAATGGAAGTTGCTTATGTGGTTCAGACTTGTTAATTACTTCAATTATACTTCATTAGCTTGATCATCATGTGGACCATCTTTCTTTTTATCACTTATGTTGCTGTTATGTAGTCTATCTGTAACTAACATCTTTCTTTTTATCACTTATGTTGTTGCTATGTAGTCTATCTGTAACTAAACATCTCTCTCTGCTTGTAATCTATATTTATAAATGCAAACTTCTTCTTGTATTGTATTTTGTTTTCAATATTTAAAATTATGTAGCTGGAGGAGAAGAGAAAGGCTGGAGGTACAATCGTAGTACTACAACATTACTTAAAATAAGTACAATATCATATTAGAATTTTTTGTTTCAATCTAAATTGGTTGCTCCAAATGCTGTGTAATGACAAAAAGGGGCATTAAATAAATAAAGAAGATTAAAAAAATGAAGGATAATACTTTTTACCAAAAACACAGGTCTCCGCAAGAAGCTCACTTATTCACTTTTATCTTCAAATAATGTATGATTACAAATTATAACAATCACATTTTCCATAACCTATTCTCTCTCAAAAAGCCAACTAAACTGAAAAAGGGAAAAGTTAGTGCTTTTATATTTTAATATGGAGCTCAAGTGAAAGTGCTAAATATGAGATCATATATGAAGTGAAATTGAACGCGAGTAAAGAAGATATTTAGAACATAAATAAGAGCAATGTTACCTGACCTAGAGGGTGAGGCTTGTGACATGGGTCTGAGCTTCTAAGTAGCTATTCCATAGTCCCTTCGGAGACATCCGATAAAAAGTATGTTATTCCATAAGACCTTCTGGTACGTAGCATGTCTACCCCATGAACATTAAGTTGAATAAATCCATAAAGAACATAAACTTGCTTGAAAACAAAATAATGTCTATAAGTATCAAACTGAGTCCCAAGATTATTTACAAATAACATGGTTCGTACTGTGTCAATGTTATTAACTGGTAATCTTTCCAACTACCTTTGTTATTACGACATGTAAAATAAAAAATTGAAAGGCCAAACAAATATTTTAAAGGTACCTTTCTGGTGCCCTGTATATTATTATAACATCGGGTAATTCATTAAAACTTTAATTCTTAAATTCCAAACCAAAATAAAAACCAAACAAATATTATCCTGTATAATTTTTAATATTGTGAAATCAATAAAAACTTAACTCTTATGGCCAAATTGAAAACTGGAACCAAACATATATGACCCGTACGGAGGTCTAGTACACATACCTTAACCTACTTCAGGGGATTGAGATGTTAATTTGGTGAAATACCCAGCTTTCAAATCTGAAAAGTGCAAACATGCATCAAAATCCAGGAGTGTGAAGATTTGAGCGGCTTGGACTTGAAGGTGAAAAATGACATAGATAGATTTGAGTAATGACAAAACGGAGAATCAAAGAAATAAAAAAAGATAAAAAAAAAATAAAGGATAATACTATAGTAGAGGTTTAGATTTGGGTCGATCCAATTGGGTTACTCCAAATGTTGTGTAATGACAAAAAATAGTATATATTTAGATTTGGGTCGATCCAATCTAATTTGGGTTGCTCCAAATGTTGTGTAATGGTAAAAAGGGGCATCAAAGAAATAAAGAAGATTAAGAAAATGAAGGATAATAGTATCGTTGACAGAATTCGAACCTTGAAATTTTAGTAAATAAATTTAATCATGTAACATATTTAATCATTAGATCTAACAGTTCTAATTTTAAATAAAATTCTAACGGATATTATTCGTTGTATACGAATTTTTATTATATTTTGTTAGTGGTTAGAAGATATGATGTCATATTTTTGGGTATGCAATTAGTAAATAAATTTAATCATGTAATATATTTAATCATTGAATCTAACTGTTCTAATTTTTAACTAAAAATCTAACGGATATTATCCGTTGTATACGAATTTTTGTTATATTTTGTTAGTGGTTAGAAGATATGAAGTCATATTTTTGGGTATGTATTAATTATTGCAATATTATGTTTTAAATTAAAAGTCAACGTGTTTTAATTAATAGAAAAAAAATTATTGATTGGAAGATATGATATTTTAGGTATTTATAAAATGTAATATCATCAATTATAAGTAAACATCTTTTAATTGAAAAAGACAATCAGCTAATTATCATTAATTATATTATTAATTAAAAAATGAAGAATAATAGTAGAAGTTTAGATTTTGGTTGATCCAATTGGATCGCTCCAAATGCTGATTAGAGAGAAAAAAATTATTGATTGGAAGATATGATATTTTAGGTATTTATAAAAGGTAATATCATATCAATTATAAGTAAACATCTTTAATTGAAAAAGGCAATCGGCTAATTATCATTAATTATATTATTAATAAAAAAAATGAAGGATAATAGTAGAGGTTTAGATCCCATCGGATCTCCTTTATATATTTATATAATAGTTCTAATTTTTAACTAAAAATCTAACGGATATTATTCGTTGTATACAATTTTTTATTATATTTTGTTAGTGATTTTTAATTCCCACTATTAATAAAATTTAAAATGCAATTGAGTTGTATATTTTGTTTTCTCCATTAGTAAAACTTTAAAATGCAATTTAGAGAAATTGATTATTTTAATATGTTTTACTTGAAAACAAAAATTGATTAGTTATTAGGAGAAATTTTAGAAAATAGAAAATGTAACGTATTTTAGAAGGACCGACCAAACTTTCAATGTTTTAAAATGCAATTTTAAAGGTAAGGATATTGAAATTGTATATTTAGTTTCCTCGATTAGTAAAAATTTAAAATGCAATTTAGATATGTACTTTACTTCATTAGTAAAGATTTTATAGGTAAAAAATAATGAAACTATATATTTAGTTTCCTCTATTAGTAAAGTTTTAAAATGGAATTGAGATTTTTTTTAATCATTGAAATTATTAATACAAAAATTTGAGAAATTTAACAAAATAGAACCGAGTTTTTTGACTGGCGCCACTTTACCTCCCCTCGTTTCTCCTTTATATAAGTATATAACAGTTCTAATTTTTAACTAAAAATCTAACGGATATTATTCGTTGTATACGAATTTTTATTATACAAGTTAAAAACCCATGCGATGCACGAATTGTTTTTAATATTATATGAATTTTTCATTAATTTAAGTTAATTTTTTTAAAATATAAAGTTGGGAGGCTTAAATTTTTATATGAGATTGATAATAATTATATAAATATTATCCGTGATATTTCTAGAAAATGAGGGATTTTAGTTAGAAAATATAGAAAAAATTATAGGTTTTACTTGAAAAGGGTAATCGGCTAATTTTTAGTTTTTATATAATTATTATTTTATTTCATTAAATAGAAATTGATACGTTTTAGATAAAAAAATGCAATCGGTTAATTATGAATATTATAATATTATTAGTTTATTGTATTAAACAGAACCGTCCGTGATAAAATCAGAATAAAGAGAGATTTCAGTTTTAAAAAATAGAAAGGTAACGTGAAAATTAAAAAGATGACATGATTTATGTGAAAAAGGTAATTGATTAGTTTATAGTAATTATAATTTAATTATGTTATTTTATTAAATAAAATTGCTCATAGTTTTTAGAAAATGAGAAATTAATGTTGCCCCTGAAATTTCTAGAAAAAAAAGGGAATTTAATTAGAAAAATATAAAAGATGATACGTTTTAGTTGAAAAGGTAATCAGTTAATTATCAGTACTATAATATTATTATTTTATTTTTATTAAATAGAATCGCCCGTGATATAATTGGAAAAAGAGAGATTTTCGTAAGAGAAGGGAAAAAAGGTAACGTTTTTGAAAAAGGTAACCGTCCATGATACAATTGGAAAAAGAGAGATTTTAGTTAGAGAAAAGAGAAAAGGTAACGTATTTTGGCTCAAAAAGGTAATTAATTATTCAATACTAATTATAATATAATTATATTATTTTATTATACAAAATTGATCGTAGTTTTTAAAAATAGAGAAATTTTAGTTAGATAAAATGTGAAAGATATTGTATTTTACCTAAGAAGTAAATTATTTAGTTATTGAAAAATAGAAAAGGTAATATGTTTAACCTGAAAAAGGAAATTGATTAATAAAGGAGATTTGGGTCGATCCAATCTAAATTGGGTCGCTCCAAATATTGTGTAATGACAAAAAGGGACATCAAAGAAATAAAGAAGATTAAAAACATAAGGGATAAAAGCTGTAATTTTCCTGTGTAATGACAAAAAAGGGCATCAAAGAAATAAAGAAGATTAAAAAAATGAAGGGTAAAAGCAGTAATTTTTAAAATGCAATACTAGCCGACATTAAGAATATATTGATGGAAGGAATTTTGTTTAACCTTAACATATACCGGGCTTTCTTCATTTACCACTCATCCAAACCGTATGTCCATTAATTCTCAACAAACGAACACTCAAACAAAATTTTGACCTCTTCTTTTTGGGATAATTATCCGGTCATCACTCATTCCATTCAAAAATATTAAAAATGATTTCATTCATTTTAATAATAATTGAACTAATTAATTACTAATTAATTTAAAATTTTGTCATTTAATAATGATTTAATTGATATATATTTGATAATTTGAATTAAATGAACCCAGCTATGAGATAGCTCAAGTGAATTTATCTCTTGCCGTCTATAAGCCTAAATATTAAAAACAAATCAAATGTACCATGAATTTGATAATTATTCCTACTTTTTAAAAATTAAAGCAGCTTTCTCTTAAAACATACCTATTGATGAGACAATCAAAGAGCTCATAAAATCAGGGATTAATTTGTATTCCCGGAAACAATTTTGTAGCTAAGAAATCTGGAAACATTTTGCATTCTTATATTAACTAGCGTAACAGCCCGTGCAAGGCACGGGCCTCTACGTGAATGCCTCTAATTTTGTTCAAAAGAAGAAGGTAGCGGTTGGTTTAATAATTTTTGGACTAAAAACTCGTAATTATGAAATTGTAATATGAGTAGTAATATGTGTTAATAATAAATGCCAATAAGGACTCTATATACACATTGTTATGACGATGGGACCACAAGCGCTCTCGATGAGGAAAGGGGGGACGTTCCGAACCTTGGCTCAAAGTCTGTGATCATTTATCCTTCTTGTTAGCTGTGAATTTTCCAAGCTTGAGGCAGAGATCATGCTCAGCTAACTTCTTTCCAAGACGATCAAACACAATAACTGACCTCGCCTTAGATGAGGCAGCCTCATTATGCAACCCTCCTTTGTTTTAGTAGCCTCTACATCCTCCTCCCGCTCAAGTTCTTCGTAGAATTAAGGGTTTGTTTGATCCGTAACAACATCATCAAATTCATCCAAGAGTTTTTTGGTGAGGCCCTTACTGTTCTCCTCCTGATAGGTCTTGGCCCCTTCCTGGAATTCCTTTTTTGCGACCTTTGAGCTATATTGCTTCTTCACTCTAGTCATCCTTTCTTGCACTGCTGACACCTTCTTGGACCCATCATTGTCCTTGCTCCCGGGGGAATCGCCTTTGGGTATCCTATATGATCCCGGGGTCTCCCCGTTGTTGTGCCCTCTGTTCATCTTCTTGTTCGAGTTTGTCATCTTTCTCCCAATATGATGACTGCCCTCCTTCTAGCGCCAATTAATAATAATGTTGAGTATGATGTACAATTTTGAGTTATGAACGGGGATCGTGTAATTATAATTTGAGAGATTAAGATGATAATCTTTATCTTTCCATACTGATAGATATTGCTTTCCATATATATCAACACGATTACAACCATCCATTAGCCGCAAGTAGTAGCATACTCATTAAAAAATGTTAAGTGAAAATGGCGTGATTTATCTTATAAGATTTTGCTTTCCTTAAAATATGTTAATGTCATCTCTATTGCAAGTATATAATGCAATATTCTCACACCGGTCATGAACATACAAAAACAAAATTCCTATAGGAAATAGACCGAGGTTGCGAAAAAGAATTTGAAAAAAATGGCATGTAAACAAATAATAAAATTATAGTTTATATCATTCTACATCAGATCAACCTCATATTATGTTAGTAATATTTTTAATATTATATCCAAAAGGAGATTAATTATTATGTAATATTTCGCTAAACAATCACATTCTTTCAGGATAAATGTAAATTTGAAGATATATGGTTAACTAAAAAAAACTTCTTTCCAACTAAATTTTATTTTATTTCAATACTTTAATATATACATAGAGATAAATGTTTTTGAATTTTTTAAATCCAGACTTAGTAACATTCATGTATAACCAAGAATTTTATTTTAACATTTTATTTTACATGTTAATCATTTAAAATGACAAAGAGAATGTAGATTATTTTAGAAAATATAAACAACTGATGTGTACATTCTGAAAAGAAAATTATTAAAAAATGAATGTGATGAATATGTAAACATGATTATTGTATAATTTTAAACCTAATTTTCTTAATTTAGAATGATAGAAATAATGAATAATGAAATACATTGCATATACTATATTTCTTATATTAGATAAAATTTCAGTATTATTTTTTAGGTATCCATTATCAACTAATTCAAATTAAGTATGATCAGAGATAGAATATAATATAAATATATGAATTATAAATAACATATTTAATATATATTTTAGTCGAAAATATACAGGTTTATTAAAATTTATAAGACGATCGAGTATATAAATTAATAAAACTACGAAAACTGAGAAAATGAAATAATATAAATAATATAAACTAACATTTTATATACACAAAAGTGAAAACAAAAATTAAAAGTTAAGTGAAAATGGCTTGATATCTTATAAGATTTTTAAGGAAACTCGAAAAGTAATGTAATATAGTGGTTGTATCATGAACCTCTTAAAACGAGATTGGTGGCTAGTCTCCAAAAGCTAACCCAAATTCTTTCATTTTTTACATGAATTTTAAAGGGACAGCATAATTGTTATTTCCAAAAAAAAGAGGGTGAAATAGTTTTTATAATCATTTTATTGGCACTTTTCGCACTTTTATTGAGATTTAATATATAGTTGAAATAAAAAAATTGGGACAAAGGGAGATAAAGGGGTTTATCTAATAAGATTTTTAAAATATAATCAAAATTAGTTGTAGCATAATGGTAAAGACATGAGTTGAAGAGTGGAAGGTTAGGGGTTCGATTCTCAACACTAACATATTTTCAACTAATTTTTACATAAATATTGAAAGGGTTGTACTTTTGTTAATTTTCAACAAATAAGGGTAAAACAGTAATTTCACTACCATTAAAATGGAACATTTTACCCTTGTGTTGATGTATAATATATAGTAATAGATACCATTGAACGATATAAAATTAAAGTGCATTGTACAAATTATATTAGAACAAATCTGGAAACACACTACAACAAAAACGGTCATTTCCTACCCCATAAAACATACCAAAAAAAATTGGTAGGAAGTGAGTGAGTATTTCCTACCAACGTTCGAGTTGGTAGGAAATGGAACCTGTGGGGCCCAAAATTTGTACACGCAAGCAGCAATTTCTACCACATTTTGGTAGGAAAACAAAACCTACCAACTTTAGTCAGTTTTGGTCACATTTTGACTGAAAAATGACCCCACTTTTCACATCATCATCACTCACATATTTTAAATTAATAAACAATTTCTGAAAATAAACAAAAATGTAATTTTGTCAGGGCCATTTCCTACCAATTTTTGGTAGGAAATCAAAACCTACCAACACTGGTAGGTTTTGACTATGATGGTACCCCACCATCCACGTAAGTTTCCGCCAAAATTTTCATGAAAAAATTGAATTTAGCGGCCACAACAAAACCTACCAATATTGGTAGGTTTTGATCAGTAAGTTTCCGCCAAAAATTTGTGAAAAAATTGAATTTCCCACGCACATCAAAACCTACCAATATTGGTAGGTTTTGGCAACATTTTAGACCAATTAGGACCCCACCTACCACATCATCATCCTTCACATTTTTCAAATTAATAAACGATTTCTTAAAAATGAAAATAAATGTCAATTTCCCTGGTTCTTTTCCCACCATTTTTGGTAGGAAATAGCATTATGTCGAAAATAATAATTTTCTTCATTTTCAAATTAATTTGTTTATTTCTTGATTTAAAATGAAAATTTTCCAATTTTTTTCTTATATATTAAATACATACAGCTCATTATTTTGTGTAATATGGCATTTTTTTTAATACATTTATAATTATAATTATTAATTAGGAAAATGTAAAAGTCTTTATTAATATATTTCTCGGGCACATCAAAACCTACTAAGTTTCTGCCAAAAATTTGTGAAAAAGTTGAATTTCCCTCCCACTTCAAAACCTACCAATATTAGTAGGTTTTAATCATTAAGTTTCCGCCAAAAATTTCGTGAAAAAGTTGAATTTCCCGCTAACATCAAAACCTACCAATATTGGTAGGTTTTGATTAGTAAGTTTCCACCAAAAATTTCGTGAAAAAGGTTGAATTTCCCGCTCACATCAAAACCTACCAAAATTGGTAGGTTTTGATCAGTAAATAAAATAATAAAAAATAGTTACACATTTCCTACCAATAATGGTAGGAAAACATAGAAAAAAAGAAATTAAAATTTTTTTTTGCCTTTTTTTGATATTGATTATCGCGTTTTTTGTTGCTCAAACTCTACGGGCATAACTATCTATTCATATTAGAAGTGTAGAGCAAAAATTAGTTGATTGAGACTTACATTCATATGTTTTTATTTTATTTGGCAACAATATAATTATAACAAAAAATAAATAAATAATATCGAGATATATGAATAAATTATAAGTTTTTATTCAAATATTTTTTTTAGTGTTAGGAAGCATAGAAAAAAAGTTGGGTAAAAAATAATTTGTAAAAAAATCGATATCATTTAGAAAACGAAAGTGTGACACCCCCAAAATCCGGGGTCAGGAGATTTGGTTGTCACGCGAAAATCCTCAAAATAAAACATCCGGTTAATAATAATCATTCACTTGTGATTGTCCAACACTGGAAATATAACATCTGTGACCCCAAACATACCAAGATCTTTTAAGGTTATAGGGCTAGAAACAAGAATCTAAATTCCATTAAAAAACATTCCTTCTTTACAACATCCTTTTTGATCAAATCTTAAACCACTGGTATAACTTCGATAAGAAGTACGCCAGGCTAACTAGACCATTACATAATAATAATAAATATTAGAACTCAATTATATAAAATAGATCTTACTCTAAATCCAGACATCCTGAGCCAAATCATCTTCGAAATAGCATCACGCTTCTTCTCTTTCTGAACCATGTGGATAAGTCTCGCCAAACTACCTTACTGAAATGTTAGAATTTACAACAGCAAGTATGAGCGAAAGAAATGCTCAGCAAGCATATAAAAATTTTGATATAAAACCAGGATAAGTGGGGCATAAAAATCAACTGAAATGTAAAACAGTTTATAGAGAAACTGAATCAACAACTGTGATATAATTCAAATCATAACTGAAATCATTTGGCATGTCATAAAAATGAATCATCTGCCAATTCACAATATATAATAGCCATTCTGGCGATATGGATTGGATATACATAACTGAAACACCATTGCCCTCTGATCAGGTTCAAAAGCAATGGGACCACTTTATACAACCACCGAATACCTTCCTATCCGCGTGGGTATAACGAGGATTTCTGGGGTACCCAAAATAGGCAAGTAATGTTAGCCTATAGGAAGATGGTATGGTTACCATATCCTCCTTAAATATAGCTGGACCAACTACTCGATGTGGCCTCCTACGCTTTACTATTTTCCAATCCAATAGAGCAATTTCCGAATTCAACAGGAAATGCTTAGTTTTAAATACAGGTCATATCCCATTATTACTACGATAATGAGGATATGAAGAGTTTATCTAAAACAATTCCCCACATCAAGGGTACCAATATCAAGCAACTGTGTTCGCACAAAAATATTTAAGAATCACAAATAGCTCTGAACAATAGCTATTCGTCATGATATGAATCAATGAAACATAAAATAAAAAGTGTTTAAGATGATAAAGAAAATACTTGCCTCTGGTCCTTAGCTATCATTTAATGCCGCAGTAATACAACTATCCTTTTCTTCTATCTCACGTCATCATGCCCTCTGTTTTAATCTTGCTTTAGTTTACGCTTCAGCGGTTGCCACGAGTCTGATCCGTCGACATCGAGCCCGCGCGTCTACTTCTATAGTCAAACATAAGATAGTACATCAGCCTCCGGATGACAATTCTGACATTTTGTAAACGCTTATAAACTCAATTCGAACGTATTAACCATGCTTACCAATATCTCTGCCAGAAGAAAATAATTGGAAATGTCCCCTTTGAACATAGACGTTTTCCCGGTGTTAAAACACCTCACAAGTAAACCATCAATTCCACAAACAATACTTTCATCTCCAACCTTCTTTATTACAATCCACACAATACTGCATCCATCTCCAACCTTCTTCATAACCCACAAAGAATATTTCATCAATCTCCAACCTCCTTTATTAAACATCTACTTATCTCCGCTGACAAACCTAAGTCAATATTCAACAATTAATCCTTGTGAAAATAAACGATATCCGACCATCGTTGACAGTAAATCAAAGAAAACATCGTATACTCTTAACGACAACTTATAATATAAACCATATAAACAATTAACACACATTAGCTATATATATCGATCAAAACTCGATTTACATCATAACCCTCGATACTTAATACCTTTGACAATTTACATCGCACGCATAAGGACTCCATAAGTAGATCACATAATCACATAGCACGTAATTCACATAGCATATACGACTTACGAATAAAAGAGCATTCAAAGTATTTTTAGAATATTTAAAAATATTTTTAAATCACTTAAAAGAATTTTAAAAGATTTAAATACCCTTTTTGAATCAAAAACGATTGCTAATAAACCCTCCGGGTAATTATTGGATCTCCAAAATATTTTAATAAATATTTAATCCGGGTTTATAAATAATTTTATAATTTTAAAACTATTTTTTTCGCTCCCGGATTATTTTTAGAATTTTAAAACAATTTCTTTCTATTTTAAATCACTTTTAAATAGAAGCTTGGTTAATTAAAAATTAAATAATCCTAAATAAATTAATTAGAATCAAGTAATAATTAATTAATAAAATTATCTAATAAATAATTAAATTTATTAGATAATCAAATTAATTAAATCATTATTTGAGATTAATTAATATAATTAAAAGTATTTAATTCTTAATTATTTTCGAATTAAAGGCAAATAAATAAAGAAATAATTAAAATAAAATTCAGAAATAAATTCTAGATTTATAAAATATTTTCAGAAAATAAAATTTCTGAAATTTATAATTGAATTCAGAATTATAAATTAATTAAAGTAAATAAAAGTAATTAAAAATAAATAAAAGTAAATAAAAGTAAATAAAAGTAAAAATAATTAGTAAAAAGTAAAAATCAATTCCCAAAAATCATTTTTCAGAAAGTGATAACAGATTTTAAAGATCAAAACGGGTACTGTTCATCACCACTTTCATATGAATGCTTCAAGAACACCACCTCCATCAATGGAGGTTACCCAGTTTCCGGCCACCGGAAAAAAATTCCGGCAACCTCCGGCCACCCCTAAAACGTACCAATTGTTACGTTTTAAATCACAAACACACTCCAAATCGCCTCCTAAACACAACCACACCATTCGTTCAATCCCAGATTCAACCGAATCGAAAATCCGGCCAAATCCGAACAAAAACCGGCGACCTTCAAAGAATTTTCCGATCAAAATTCGATTTTGCTCATTTCTTAACCAAATCAAACATTCTATATACCAAATCAAAGCCCAGGAGTTCAATGACTCATATCAATCATCAAAAACACCAAACAATCATCAAGAAATCCGGAAAATTGAAAATTATAATCACCCCTACAAAATTCGATCTCGAGTTTTAGGCTACTAAAGATCAAACAAAAATTATCATGATGCTCCTGGGATTATATACAATCTATGGACACTAACCACATCAACAACAAATCATCCTACAATCCAAAATAAATTCGAGAAAATTCGAATATTAAAACACATAAACATGTAGTAGAGATCAAGAGCTTCAATTTGATTACCTATATGATCGATTTGGATGCCGGAAACACTGTGAACGAGTGGTTTGATTCCGATGAACTTCAAGAACACAATTTCCAGATTTTAAAGAAAATGAAAAATCAAAAATCTGATTTTTGATTATTTTGATTAATTAAATAAAATCGGATGCTATTTATATTAAATCAAAATTAATACCCCAAAAATATTTTTAACCCCTAATTAAAATCATTAAGCCTTAAAAATAATTTTTATGGGATAAAAATGTAAAAATTTTATTTTTAAACAAATATAATATAAATGTCAAAATTCCCCAAAAATTATGAATTTTACAAAAATTACAACATAATACATTTTTTAACATCCCATTATTATATGAAAATAATTTTATGAAAAACAGGCCCTCGAATTCAATTCAGGGGCTGGGTCCGGAATTTAAAATGCAAAATAACTGTATTCTAAAAATATAAAAATTACCGAAAAATAGAATAAAATATTCTATGATACACATAAGTCACATAACACGTATGGGATAATTTTTCTATTTAATAAAAATCATAATGCGTTTAAATGCATTAAAAATAAACTAACACACATTAAAATCAACTAAAAATATATTCTAGTATAATAAATTACACGAAATTTTTGGGGTCGTTACAGAAAGAGTGTCATTGATCGAAGTTTGAGTTAGGATTTTTGCTTATGATTTAGGGATAGTTTAGGGTTAGACATTTTGAATTAAAAAAAGTACTTCTCGACGACCCAACCGTACGGAGGTCAAGATCCATCCTTTCTAATGTTATTGCCAAAATTTGAAAAAATAAAAAAATTATTTGATTTGGTAATTTAATGGTCAACTAGTAGTTTGATTCGAACCCCTAAACAGGGTTTCGTTCGGGTTTCGTGTTTCGATTTTTTAAAAATTATTTTTCGATGACCCAACTATACGGAGGTCAAGAACCATCCTTTCTAATGTTATTGCTAAAATTTCAAAAAATAAAAAAATTATTTGATTTGGTAATTTAACGGTCAACTAGTAGTTTGACTCGAACCCCTAAACAAGATTTCGTCTGGGTTTCATGTTTCGATTTTTTAAAACTTATTTCTCGATGACACAATCATACGGAGGTCAAGATCCATCCATTCTAATGTTATTGTCAAAATTACAAAAAATAAAAAAATTATTTGATTTGGTAATTTAACAGTCAACTAGTTGTTTTACTAGAACACCTAAACAGGGTTTCGTCCGAGTTTCGTGTTTCGATTTTTTAAACAATATTTCTCGAGGAAATAACCATACGGAGGTCAAGATCCATCATTTCTAATGTTATTGCCAAAATTTCAAAAAATAAAAAAATTATTTGATTTGGTAATTTAACGGTGAACTAGTAGTTTGACTAGAACACCTAAATAGGGTTTCGTCCGAGTTTCATGTTGCAATTTTTTAAAAATATTTCTCGACGAAACAACCATACGGAGGTCAAGATCCATCATTTCTAATGTTATTTCCAATATTTCAAAAAGTAAAAAAATTATTTGATTTGTTAATTTAACGGTCAACTAGTAGTTTGACTAGAACACCTAAACAGGGTTTCGTCCGAGTTTCGTATTTCAATTTTTAAAAAATATATCTCGCCGAAACAACCGTACGAAGGTCAAGATCCATCATTTCTAATGTTATTTCCAAAATTTTAAAAATAAAAAAATTATTTGATTTGTTAATTTAACAGTCAACTAGTAGTTTGACTAGATTACCTTAACAGGGTTTCGTCCGAGTTTCGTGTTTCAATTTTTTAAAAAACAGTTCTTGATAGAACAACCGTATAGAGGTCAAGATCCATCCTTTCTAATTTTATTTCCAAAATTTCAAAAAATAAAAAAAATATTTGATTTGGTAATTTAACGGTCAACTAGTAGTTTGACTAGAACACCTAAATAGGGTTTTGTCCAAGTTTCGTGTTTCAATTTTTAAAAAAATATTTTTCGACGGAACAACCGTACGGAGGTCCAGATCCATCATTTCTAATGTTATTGCCAAAATTTCAAAAAAAAAAAATTGATTTTGTAATTTAACGGTCAACTAGTAGTTTGACTCGAACCCCTAAACAGGGTTTCATATTTTGATTTTTTAAAAATTATTTTTCGAGGATCCATACACACCCAAGTAGTCTTAATCATTATTTGTGTGATGATTGTTACCCTACTTTCACTAATTTTCTATTTTTTTATTTTCTCCCATTTTTATCTAGTTTGTAAAATGAATAAAAAAACTAAGTAAAAATAGAAAAAATGCAAAATTTTGAACTAAAATTCATACACATGCAAGTAGTCATACTTAGTATTTGTGTGATGAAGGTAACCCCACTTTTTTATTTTTTTTGTTTTCTCCCCATTTTTAACTAGACCATAAATAAATTAAAAAATTAACAAAAATTAACTAGTTAAAACAGACCAATATTGGTAGGAAAATGGCCGAATTGAAAAAATTACAAATTTCTAATTTTATAAAATAGAAAAAAAATTAGTTTTTTATTTAAAAAATATTGAAATTTAGTTCTTCATATTGGGGATAAAAGTCCCATTTTCTAATTATATTTTCTTAATATAATTTTCAAAAATGGCGCTCACACTGAAAATTTAAAATTTTCGTCCAACCCCATAACCTACCAATATTGGTAGGAATTTTGGTAGGAATTGAGAGTTAATTTCCTGAAAATTTTAAAAATCACACCTAGACCAAGATATTATTACATTTGAAAAAACAGCAGGTGTCACGGTTTTATTGGGTTACTCCATAGCACACGGATTGTCATGTACAGCCATTAAATTAGTAAAGGAAGTAATGGGAATGAACAGATGTGATTACTCTTCCATCATTAATATCCCAATATCTTACTCTTCACCCCTCACTTCGGCTCAACATCTGCACTGCCTCCCTTCCCTTTCCACTTCCACAACATTTAGATAAGTTGCCTCAGTTAAATATCTACACACACACACACATAATTATACCTCTTTCAATTGTCTTATCTACTCAATTCTCAATCCACGCAAACTTAAATGAATTTGTATTTATAGAATTTTAAAAATGATTTTCAAGACAAGATGAGAAAGATAGGATGAGAAGAAGCTGCTGCCCAGAAGAAGAAGATCAGTGCCCTGAATTTTAGGAAAGCTCGATTTTACTTAAAGGAAGAAAAGACTACGACCCTTTATTGTAATAATTTTGTAGAAACTTTATTATGTTAACTGTTTGTGTTAATCTGCATATCTATTATTCTTTGTCCAATTTTGATAATTTTCGGTTTGTAGAACAGTTTGTGTAATATGTCAAGTATTTGATTGTTGATTTTAACTATTTTTCATGTTCTTAAGCTGTACAACCCAAACTTTAAAGCAATGTTCTTACAGAATTCGGTCAATAATTTTACATTTTTTTTCTAATTTCATTTATTCTTCAAACTCAACTTCTAACCACCATTCTGTCATAAGAATTCTTTATATATCTTCCATTTTTTCTTTTTTTAAAAATCAAATATTTAAATAATGAGCTTTTAATGAACTATTTGTCTCAAGATCATGGTTCTAAAAATCCCCGATTCAACCGATTAATCCTCTGTAAGGTAACCAACCGATTCGATTTTTGAAATCCGATTAATCCTGTGAATTTATTTAAAATGATATGTTTAATTGTAAATTAGACTAATATATTAAATATTATTATAATATCCGATTAATACTCAGATTAATCCTTCCGATTAATCCCCGATTACCCGATTAATCTTAAATCAGTACCTCAACCGATTTATACCGATTACCGATTTTTACAACCATGCTCAAGATTGATTATAAATTAATTTTCTATATATATATTTTATTTTTAAACCAACCAAAACTTGGTAGGAAATAGATACTTGGTAGAAAATACTTGTTAGGAAATATGTCAGTCAAAACCTACCAACTTGGTAGGAAATAAGGGATTTCCTAGGTTCAAATGTGACGTGGCAAAGTAACGTGGAGGTGGCCCCACGACACGCAAACTGCCATGTCACCATCCGGGACCGCGTTTTTGGTGACGTGGCACCATGACGTGGCTAGTGACGTGTCCGGGTCCACTGCCATGTGGCTCGCCACATGGGCATCCACATGGCATGTAGGACCTCTTTTGAAAACAACCCCATTTCCTACCAACCCTTATTTCAGACCGGAGCGATTCTCACCAACGCAGTTGGTAGGAATTGACCCCATTTTCTATCAATTTATGGCCATTTCCTACCAAACCGCGCGGTAGGAAATGGCCATTTTTGTTGTAGTGACACTTTGCATTTTTATTATTCTTGAGTAACGGGAGTTATCATTTGTCGCGCGGTGCCCCCGAACAGGGTGCTGGAGGCTTCTTGTTAGGTGATGGTGGTGGCGATAATGCTTTTTTGAGGCTTCTTGTTAGGTGATGGTAGATCGGCCAGTCTATTACGTTGCAAATATAAAGAAGTGGGAGTTTGACTTTTTTGATTCCTTTGGAATATTGTTTAGAAATCTTTAATGTTCAAGTTGAATTAGGTTGATGATAAATTTATAATACACCAATAGCTGTAATATTTTATCTTAATGTCACATATAAATTGTATATACATTATGTAATTAGGCGTGAAAGTTTGAATTGTGCACATTATAAACTTATTATGTATATCTTAATTCTACATTAACTTGATTTTGTCAGTTTTGATTTAAATTTCTATGAATTTATGTTTGGGTAACTTACAAAAGATTTCATACTAATACTAATGAACTTAATTAGCTATTTATTAAGGAAAATGCTAGGTACTCCAAATTGGTACCCAAAAAATTTCCCACATGTCAAGTGTAATAATTTAATTGATTGTAATAATAGTGGATCCCTGCATTCACACCAACCATCCAATCAAAAATTTCCACCATGCCATGTAAGTATTGCCACATGAAGTAATATTTGGTGATAACTTCCAACAATATCCAATCTGTCATCATTTTGTGTGATCTGCTCTTCCTCGAGTCATACTAAAAATTCCTGGACCCTCCTGCTAAGTCTATGTATACTGAAAGTCCATCTGCCTCCTTTTGAAATTTTTAGTGGAATATTTCAATTTTAGATTGTTATATACCATTATAACCATAACTCTAATAATATTTGTTAGGTTTGCTTAACATTTCATCTTAATATGATATTATCCATTTTGTACCTAATTTACTTGAATTTATTTTTAAATAGTTCCTAAAAAATCTCATATTAATAAAATTATTTAATTATTTATAATTTAATTATCTATCCCTTTCACAAATAATGTGAAACTAGCATAATAACCCGTGCGAGGCACGGGGTTATTTTCTAGCAATAGATATATATATTTTATTTATTAATGTTGTTTATAATATTTTTTTATTTTCGTCACTTTTTTTTACATTCATAACACGCATGGTTATAATGTTTTTACTTCAATATTCAGTGCATAATTAGATTATGCAAATTCTCAGATGACCAATAAAAATAGAATATAGTATAGTCCTTATTGTGTTAGATATGTTAAACACATCTAAGTGATCCTGAAATATTGCTAAATTTAAATGATCTTTTCATCCTATATGGAAATTATTTAAGAATTTAAGATTGAACAAGTGCTACTTGGACATTGGTAATATATGGATAAATTACTTGTAATTTTTTAATTTTATTTTATTATAAGACATGACATATCATTTATTCATTCAATGAATACAAGCTATGGAGAAATATGTAAAAGAAATGTAAAAATTGTTAATACATATATATAATGGTAGATGTTTCTGCAAAATTTTACTTTGATACAATAGTGTATCTTTTTCATTGTAAAAATTTATCAAAAATGATTATTGTAAATATTTATGAACATGAGAAAAATGGCCCTGAGCGCACTTACCTGAGGTTATATTCATTTTTAGTATAAATGGTCAATGGCATTTTTGCAATAAAAGAAATTACCTTCCTGTATTTACAATGATATCCCTGTAGTGTATAATGTCTTAACCTCAGCGTTGTTACCTGAGGATGTCCTCAGGCCCAGGATACTCTATGAACATTTGTTAAACTCTAATTCTTATTTATTCAAATGTAACTATATCATGAATTTCTATTGAAAATAGAATTATAGATCCTTTTGATTTATGTTTGAGTTGAGGTTTCGTAATTTTTTTTTATCTCATTCGCATCTCAATCTTTCATTACGGAAAGCCTTCTTAATGTTATAAATGTTCTTCCATCATGCATTTCATTTATTCCTGACTTTTATCACAACTCGTTACTAATTTGATATTTTGAATGATTCGCTAATTTAATATTTTTCAATTTATTTAAGTTTTGAAAAAAGCTTTGACATTTTTTTTAATCTTTGATAAATCTCTACTATAAATTTTATTTAATTATTTCCAATAAATTATATATTAAGTTATTCCCAAAAACATAAAACTAATTATATTAAAGTGAGTAAATGTACGGAGTTCAAAATTTTGATCACAAATGTTTAAATATAATTATGGTCTTAATTAATAAGAACATATAACTTATATATTTTCAATAAGGGTGATATCTACAATCTTTAGATATTTATACATTTATCAAGTTCTATTAATTGGTAAAAATATTTTTAATTTATAATAAAAAAATTAGTTTATTTTTCCTAAATTTGCATGACATAATAAATTTTGATCCAGTAATTATCTCATCGAGAACTCGTCACCATTAAAGATGTCACAAATTTTTATTTTAATTATCTCAATTTGTTTTATGAATGAGTAGAATACGAGAAAACATATGTAAAAATTTACTCCCATAATCAATCTTATACAACCTAGTCAAAAATTGTAATCTTTTCAAGTAATAGTCAACTGTCAAACATACCAATGTATCACATGTTAGTCCAAAAGAGCTAACAGTTTTGATATACTTTAGTTATTGAGTTGCTCTTATATTTAATTGTTATTTACTAAAAATATATTATGCATTTCGTACATTTTCTTTAGGGTTAAATGGTAGTTAGGTCACTCAATTGACTTAAAACTATCAGTTGGGTTATCCAACTCAAAAAACTTTCAATCAGGTCACATAATTGATAAAAAAAAATTTCAATCAGTTCACTGGGATTTACGGACGTTAAAAAGAGACGGAAAGATGACTTAACATGCTGACATACACTACACCATATATGGGTTTCTACAACACTTTTGCAAAGTGTTGCCGTTTAAAAAAGTGATGGCGTAGCTATTTTCATCCTTACCAACTGCAACACCAAGTTTTGTGTTAGCGTAGACATGAAAAATGTTGGCGTAGATATTTTTACACAATAATGTATTTATTTTTCCTTTTTATTTTGTACTATAATGCTGACTGAGCGCTCACGTGGCAGTAGACCCCATACACTGACTAGACTTTGTTGACGTGGCAGTGGGGCCTACCTGCTGACGTGGCAGATGGGACCCACCCCACTGACGTGGACTGTTGACATGGCAGTGGGTCCCACCATGGTGATGTGGCTTGCTGACGTGGCCTGTTGACGTGGCATGTGTGGGGCCCGCATGCTTTTTTTTAAATAAAAAAATTCACATAAAACATTTTACCTAAAAATATTAATATTTTAAATTAAAAATAAATAACATTTTACATAATTCACATAAAACATTTTACATAAAATATTAATTGGAATACAAATGATGATTTTTTGGAATAATCTAAAATTGAAACATTTTGTTAAATAATTGTTTTAAAAAAATCAGCTGAAACAAATAATTCAAAAGAAAAAAAAATGAACAGCAGATTGAAAATGAAAATTCAGTAGCGGGTAAATATACCGCCTAAAATTTGGACAATAATTGTCTTAGTTAAAGAATAGGGCAAACACACTCAGAACAAACACACTCGCAGCCGCACTCTCATCTCAAGTCTCAAACACTCTCAAAGGCGATTTAGGGTTTCAGTTAGGGGAGGTTCGAATTAGGGCTTCAAGATCTAATTACGTTCGATTAGAGCTTCAAACCTCATACCGGAGTCGGATTAGAGCTTCAAAACCTCATACCCAAGTCTGATTAGGGCTTGCGAATTTAGGTATCCTTCTTCCCGACTTTAATTTGCTGTTAGTTTTGTTAATTAGTTGTTAGTTTTATTAATTTCTGTTGTTAATTTGATTCTTGTGTTGATTCTTGTGTTTCTCTTTCACTCTCTCTCCCTCTCTGCATCTCTCTCCCTATCTCTCTACCCAATCCATCTCTTTCTATATGTCTTTATGTCTCTCTCTCTCTCTGTCTCTCTCTCCATCTCTCTCTCTCTCTCCATCTCTCTCCATATCTCTCTCTCTCTCTCTCACTCTCTCCCCTCTCTCTCTCTCTCTCTCTCTCTCTCTCCCTGTCTCTTGACTGGTTATATTAATGAACTAGAAACTATGAACTAGAATCTATGTTGTTGTACGTTTAATTGTTAGTTGTTTTGTGTATATATATGTTGTTAGCAAGGTTGTTAAAATTGTGCACGCAAGGTGTTTGTTGAATTGTTTGTGAGAATAAAACTCTCTTGAGAAGTTTATTTTTTGTTCATCATGTGGTACAGTATGTGGAAAATCTCAAAATAATTGTTGGTTTAGGTTTGTAATTGGTTTGGTTAGTTTGTTTAAAATATGTGTAATTGGTTTAGGTTTGTAATTGATTTGTGCAGAATCTGTTTTGTTTCTGCAGAAAAAATTGAAGTATTTGTGCAGAATTTGTTTTGAGAAAAAGGCTGCTGTTAGGTGCTGAAAATGCAGTCCAGAAATTGCAAATAATTAGGTAACTTACAACATACTGGATGTAGTTTTGTGATGATTTGAAGCTTGGAATATAGATAAGTCTTGTAAGAACATATGCATTGTGCAACTGAAAATAGGATGCTGGTTAATTACTTTGTGCACCAGCTAGGTCTGAAATTGTGGGTAGTTAAGTCACATTTGAGGATCAGCTCTAACTTGGCATCTTCGAATGAGAGTTGCTCTGGATGTTGCAAGGTATAGTCATGTTGCTTATGTATTAATTCTGTACATATGAATTTTGGGGGTTTAATTTTAGGGTTCAACTGTTATATTAATGGGATGTTCAATTTTATGATTCAATTTTAGGGGTTTAATTTTAGGGGTTCAATAAACTATGATTATAGGTGTGTGTCTAAACTATATCTGAAGTTCTCTCAACTCATCTATATGTGTTTATGCAGCTAATTCAAATGAATTGCTCTGCAGTTGAGTTGTGAGCTTCTTCGGCTCTTTGTCACAGGCTCAATTCTTTCCCTAGAGAAGTAATTCCTCTTCAGTTCATAGTACTTCTAATGACACTTGTACTGGTGCAGAAGCTGTTCAACGTGTTGCCGCTATTGCTAAAGCTGTTCAACGTGTTGCTGCTCTCTTGAAAGGATTCTTCCACAGGTACTACTAGATTTTTAAGGTACCTCAGTAGATACAAATTATAAATTTAGCTACTACTAGATTTTATAATATTTTTTATTTTGCCGAGTCTGTGTGTTGATGTTGATTACTAATTAATGTTTGCCGAATTAGTGTTTTTTTGAGTCTGATAGTTGTGTTTGTAGCTAAGTTGCTTCTGTTTTTGGCTGATTCGATTTGAAGAGTCTGTGCTGAGTTCTGAGTTTATTCAGTATGCAATCTCGCACACAATGTCCAAGAGTTAGATATTTCCTTTGGCATAAGTCATAAGAATTATCAAGAAAAAAAATTTGTAGCATAGTCTTGCTATAATTCATTATTTTAGGCAAATAAATCGGTAAGGTGGCATTGGTGACAAATTCAATAATATCACGGAGTTTATAAGAAGGTTTTCAATGATAAATCCTTTATATAATTTCACCCATGGGAGTACAGGGAGAGCCTTGACGTAAAAGTTTTACTTAACATATTCTTTCAATTTAATTTTTTTTATTGAGAATAAATGTCCATCTTCATGTCAGCTTGGTGAAGAACAGCCAACATTTTAAATCATTTCTTTCATGTGCCGAAGCCGGATAGAAAACGTATTGTGACTTTCGCTAATCAGTCTGACTACATTTCATTCACGTTAGTTTTCCTAAACACGTATTAGCTTTTTCAGTCACTTTTGTTTATCAGTTCAACTCTTCAACTTCACCCTGCCTTTTGTGTTGATATTCTTGAATGGTCCTATAATAATTGTGATATGCTTGTCTTACGTGCTGGGTTTCATAGTAATAATTAGTTTAAACTCATGTAATTTACTTCAGGAATCACATCTATGACAAAAAAGGAGGGCCTAAATCTGTAGAACTGAAGGAGATTGGTCCTCAGTTTGAATTGAGGTTGTATCAGGTAACAACAATGCAATCTGTTTAAACCCATAATTTCCATATCCATGTTGGTTCTATAATCACCTGATTGCATGCCAAACAAAGTGGTGGTTTTTCTGCCGGCCTTTTACTAATTCTTAAGTTATAAGCATCTGTCAACTTGCCTCTCAATTTTGTTATTTTATCTCAGATTGCAATCTGATTATGAGGTTTAGTGCAGATCTATTTAATGCTACTTTAAATTAAGGAATTAATCATAGTATAGATAAAGTAATAATTAATATAAGTAATTAACAAAGGTGAGAGCGTACTTAGTTCACATTATCCATTTATATTGTGTGCGAGATTGCATACTGAATAAATTTCATGATAATACTACAAATTAAGCTTCCACCATAAATTGGTTCTTTATTCGTGAACCTGAGTATACATTGGTACAATGTCATATGTTTGTAGGTTATTGAAATTTAATATACTACCAGCCCCCTTGTAATATGTCTAATAGTATATTAAAAATGTCTGAAATGTTTCAGGGGATCATGGCAGCAGGGCTTACTCAGTACAGAGATTACTCAACAGATGAAGTAACTCTACTCTCTTAAATTTAAGGCTATATGAGTTCTATAAGATCAATTGATCACACAATCAATATTTATACTCTAGTTTGATTAATGACAGGTAATGACATTTATTTCAACAAGGAAACCATTCTGCAGGTAAATTTTAATTCTCTTCAGTAAATTGCAGAGTCTTGTCTTGGTTCAAAAATATACTTTCTCATTTAAGCTAAAGATGTTAAGACATTTAAAAATACTTTTTTTATATTACATCAGGTTGTAGTTGAATATCGAGTTATGGATGTTGCCAATTATGTTGTAAGCCGAGTTGGAAAGTTGTCACTTATTGATCTCGCGGGCTCAGAGAGAGCTTTAGCTACTGATCAGAGATCACTTAGGTCACTTGAGGGTGCCAACATTAATAGGTCCCTCCTTGCACTGACTAGCTGCATCAATGCACTTTTCGAGGGAAAGAAACACATCTCTAGCAATGAAGATCAAATGCTGAACATCAAATACACCTAGGTAGCAATGAAGTAGTCTAGCACTTATATTGTAAAGGGGTATTTGTTGATATTTGTCAAAATTTTGGTACATTATAACTTTACAAGTAATTATTGTTGTATTGATGAGATGTTTCCTTCTTGGACAATTGCAGGCATATGATGCAAATGAGGACATAGTTCAAGTACCTGAATCTGAACCAGACCAGGCTAAGTTGTTACTTGAGTTGCATATAAGTTCTTGTTGATCAACAAATTTTATAAAGCTGTATTACCACATCATAGAGCATAACTTAGTAATTTAAAAATAAATTTATTACTTAGAAATAAAAAATAAAAATAGAGTTACTGGCCCAGATACAAAATGTGTGCACATCTGTAAAAGGTAAATCTTATATTTGTTGTAAATTGTCTTTCTTCCAGTGCTTTGGTTGTTTTTCCTTTTAGACACCTTCATGTTCTGTCTAGAGTTTCCTGTATGTTATCCATTGCCTTAACTACTAAGGTTAACTTCTATTCTCTGCTTAACTTTAGGAGGGTGATCAGACTTCAGAGTCTGCTGCTACTGAAGGTGCAAAACCTGATGCTCGGCAAGATCTGTTTGAAGAAAACTTCAAAGAATTGATGAAGTGTGTGGAGTTGAAAAACATCTATAACTTTTCCAACATGCACTGATTAAATTAAATCAATGATAAATATCCTCAACTAAGATTTTAATCTGTATTCCAGGGATAGAGAGTACGTTACCAATAGAACCTTGGTATATTGGTGGTCCTGTGATCAAAGGATTTGGGCGTGGCTCAAAGGTTCTTGGAATACCTACAGGTACCTGCTTTGTATATGAACTACTTGCTGCTTGTTCATTAAATTTTGTATGGAATAATCATGAGTTCCTCTCACTCAAATCATAAGTGACGGTTCTTATTGATGTTATTCAGACTCCATTTAAGACAAACCTCTCTTCATTGCATACCTTAATCAGGAGATATACCCTTCGATTCTTATTAGTTTTTTTTTCTGAGATGAATTATATTATGTTTACTTGGATTTCCTACCTATTAATGCAACCATAATTATTCACATCCTAGGAATTTTAATTCAATGAGTTGTAACAGTCTATAAAATTTGTATGATTT
This sequence comes from Kitagawia praeruptora, assembly GCA_037693485.1. NCBI lineage: Eukaryota > Viridiplantae > Streptophyta > Magnoliopsida > Apiales > Apiaceae > Kitagawia > Kitagawia praeruptora. The sequence continues at coordinate 66,718,921 of CM075351.1, forward strand.
AAATTAGATTAATATTCTTAGTTCTTGTGGTGTTCCTCAATGATAGACTAATTGTCAAACACTTATTTACAGATAAAAAATGTCACTAATATGCATGTTAATAAGGCGCAGATTTATGATTGTTACAACATAATTGACTTTTTGTTTCAAATAGGTGGTAAACGAGATTATACAAGATGCTGGCGAACCACCAAAGAAGAAGTTATATGAGTTGAGACTCTCCTTGCTTTGCGAAATTGAATGGAACCATCTCGTAGCATACGAAAAACAATGGATGTTTGTGCGTTTCCCAGCTAGTTTTAGTTTACCTCTATTTTTGTACTAGGAAGTTGATGTTTATTTCATTTTGGACTGCTGTAATGTAGCTTTCAATCTGATGCCTTATTTTGGAGTTGATTGTGAAATGGAAAAACAGGTTTTAAGTACTTTTGTACTAGAAATTGTATTTATCAGCTGTGTATTTTTAATTTACAATTACAAAAGTGTTGCAATAGCTATGACAAAATGTTACCCATGTTGTTAAAAAAATGTTGTATTAGATTAATTTGGTGTTGGCATATATTCATAAAATGTTGCAGTAGCTAAGACAAAATGTTGCAATAGCTATGACAAAGTGTTGCCACCTGTCAGTGGGCCCCACCTGTCAATAGGCCCCACCTGTCAGTGAGGTCAAGCCACGTGGCAGTGGGTCCAGCCACATGGCAGTGGGTCCAGCCACGTGTCAGTGGGGTCTTGCCACGTGTCATGGGCGGTCCTGCCACGTGTCATGGGTCCTGCCACATGTCAGTGCCATTTACTATCCTACGGCAACACATTTTAGCATGTTGCTGTAGGGCTAAAAGTGTTGCAGTTCACCCCTACGCCAACATCGAAAAAGCTAACACCGGAAAAGTGTTGCCGTAGAGATTTTTTTTGCTACGGCAACAGTTTTTGGGCCTACGCCAACATTTTTTCAGTGTTGCCGAAGGCCATATATGGCGTAGTGATAGCTAGCTTTTATCTGACTGGCTAGCTTTCAATCAGGTCACATAACTGATAAAAACTTTCAATCAGGTCAAATGACTGATAAAAGCTTTCAATCAGATCACATAACTGATAAAAACTTTCAATCAGGTTACTGGGGTTTTACGGACCTGATTCATGCTGAATCAACTTTCCGTCTCTTTTTTAGCGTCCGTAAACCCCAGTGACCTGATTGAAAGTTTTTATCATTTATGTGACCTGATTAAAAGCTTTTTGAGTTGGATGACCCAACTGAAAGTTTTCAATGAATTAAGTGACCTAACTACCATTGAACCCATTTTTATTATATAAACCTAAATAGTGTCCAGCTCATGCGGCCCACACATAGAGATATGATGTTTATGATTGAAAATATTTATGCATGAGCGATTTGGTTGTGTTACGGAATTATCATTATAGAGTAAATTTTGGTTATTATTATTATCATTACAATTTAAAAATGTATAACCAACCTGTATATTATACATCATTAATTTATATATTGATATAATAAAATATATTATAGTCCCAATTAATAAATGTAAAAATAAACTCATGACGGAAAATTGTTGATATGTCATAGTAATTGATATGGGCTGAAGTTAAGTCCGGAAGGCACATTTAATGTGACATTAATTGAACCTAGATTGGTCCAAGGTTAAAGCCCAGTCATGAGATCCAAAACCATAATTATGACAATAATTTCGTAATTAGATAAATCAGCCAAAATAGGACTCCGTTGTTAAGTTCAATGGAGACCCGAATTCTTTAAGGAGTGATCCCCAAGTCATATAAGTCCAATACGAATCAGCATTCCTCATGGAATTCAAAACCGGGTTAGAGTGGGTACCTTGTCCACCAAGATACCAAACCCTACTCTAACTCTAAGGCACCCAATGCCTATATAAAGAACCTAATCTTCGAAATAGAACTACGTTTTTTGGCTTGATTCTTGATATTTGCAAGATACGTAGGCATCTTGTGTGGACAGATTAAGTCACGAAACACTCGATTAGCCATAAAAGCTCGAAGCTCTCTCTAACCCTAGCATTCAATACGTGATAAATACGTCCTAATTTTCATTCCATAACATTTGGCTCCGTCTGTGGGAAACGGATATCAACCATGGTTACCACCAGGAGAACACCAGCACTTTCTGAAACCAACACCAACACCACCGATCGGGGAACAGCAACCCCCAGGTACGGGTTTCCAGACGCAAGTTACTCAGACTCAAGGGACCGAAACGCAAGCTCATGGATCGTTACCTTTGGTGACGGATCCCTCTAATCAAGGGACGAATCCCCTACAGATGATAGTCTCCCCTCTTGGGGGTCCGTCCATTCCCCCCCACTGCTCAGATCTCTACTACTGTGATTCCAGCAAGCACGAACCCAATATATGGGTTGCCAAATTATCCCCCGTATCAGCCTGAGCCAAGTGGCCATGCCCTCCAGATACGCGATCCATATGTCCCACCTTACATAAGGGGTCTGGGACCCAATCAAGGCCAACAATACCAAGATTACTCTGGTTCGTATTCTGATGATTCATCCTCAGAAGATGAGGATATACCCCCCAGGCGTCGTCCAAGTAAGAAACCCATTGGACAACACCGCCGAAGGATCCATGATGGACCCCCCCTAACAGCTGCTGAAAAAATTAAGGCTCATGAGGCCAAGTTCCAAAAACTAAAAGAGGACATAGAACGGGAGCAACAAAGACAAAATCAAGGTCGACCCCCACCAACAACAGGAGGAGAAATTCCATTTGTTGATTTGGAAGAAACCCCGAGGAGAGAAAGGAGGGTTGAGATCCCTAGAGACACAAGGGTCGAAACTCCTAAAGGCAACCCCAAAGACCTAATGCCCCTCGGGGATCTAGATGATCCAACACCTCCGTTCACGGAGGAGGTGATGAATGCAAGCATATCACGGAAGTTTAAGATGCCCACCATAAAAGCTTACGATGGAACGGGAGATCCCGCTAATCATGTAAGGACGTTCTCAAACGCGCTTCTGTTGCAACCGGCAAGTGATGCCCTGAAGTGTATATAGGGCGTTCCCTCAAACTCTGTCGGGTATGGCACAACATTGGTATAGTCATCTACCCCCAAATTCGATTAGCTCTTTTAAGGAATTGAGTGCCACTTTTGTTAGCCAATTCATCAGTGGAAGAGTTCATGAGAAAAGTTCTACATCTCTTATGTATGTGGTGCAAGGGAAGAATGAGAACCTGAGAGACTACCTCAAGCGGTTCACTAAGGAAACATTGAATATCACGGATTTAGAGTATAATGTGGCCATGGTAGCCCTGGAACATGGGACCACTGACCTCTTCTTTAAGAGGTCATTTGCAAAACATCCCCCTGAGAATATGGCTGAGTTACAACGAAGGGCTGATAAGTATATGAAAGCCGAGGATAGTATGAAGAAAGAGGCCACAGCAGGTAATGGAGGGAGTAATAATGACTCTAGGAAGAGGAAGATGGATCAAGAATACGATACCAAGGACAAGTACCCGCGCACGGGCAAGGATTCGGACTCGGCTCCTCCTAGAAAGGGAAATCCGGGATAAAGATTTACTGAATACTCAAGATTGAATGCCCCAAGGAGCCAAATCCTAATGGACATTGAGAAGGATATGGACGTGAGATGGCCGAAGCCACTAAGGACTGATCCTGAGAAAAGAAATAAGAATCAATATTGTCGATTCCACAAAGACGTGGGACATGACACTGACGATTGTAGGCAATTGAAGGATGAGATCGAGTTTCTAATCCGCAGAGGAAAGTTGAATAAGTTTTGCAAAGATGGGAATCAAGGAAACCCAAGGCGAGATTATGATAGGAAGGATGACAATCGCAACCGCAATCCACAGCCCCGAGGGCCAGTGATAAATATGATTTTTAGTGGCCCAACAGCGGCCGGGACAAGTAGGAATTCCAGAAAGGCGTATGCACGAGAAGTGATGCACATTGTTGGGGAGCCACCTAAGCGTGCAAAGACGGAGGTCTCAATTGGTTTCGATGACTCGAAACTTCAAAGTGAAGAGAGTCTTGATAGACAATGGAGCTTCAGTGGACATTATATTCTATGATGCCTTTTTGAAGATGGGTTATACTGAGTCTCAGTTGACGTCGTCAAATATGCCCATATATGGGTTCAACGGAGTAGAGTCCAAAGTTGAAGGGACAATTCAGCTACCCATGACCATAGGGCAGGAGCCCCGGGAGGCCACTCAGATGTTAAATTTCTTGATTATCAAAGCCACGTCTGCCTACAACGCTATCCTGGGTAGGATGGCACTTCATGCTTTTAAGGCGGTTACCTCTACCTACCATTTGATGATTAAATTTCCAACCAGAAATGGTGTGGGAGAAGAAAAAGGAGATCAAAAAATGGCAAGGAGTTGTTATGTGGCTGCACTGAGGCCGGACGGAACCGGGGGGCAGGTCCTCCCGATTGAGGATATGGACGTTCGTGAGGATGAAGAACGGAGAGGAAAACCAGTAGAAGACTTGGTTCCCATACCTTTGGAGTTGGGAGATTCTGAGAAAGTCACTCATATCGGGGCATCTCTGAAGGACCCTTTGAAAAGTGAGTTGATTGCCTTCTTGCAAGATAATTGTGATGTCTTTGCGTGGACAACAGCTGATATGCCAGGGATAGATCCCCAATTGATCACACACAACCTAAATGTAGATCCAGACATGAAGGCGGTAAAACAAAAAAAGAGAAATTTTACACCTGAGAGACAAGAAGCCATAAAATAGGAAGTTGACAAACTCCTAGAGGCAGGGTTCGTTGAGGAAATCCAGTTCCCGGAATGGATGGCCAATCCCGTAATGGTCAAAAAAGCCAATGGAAATTGAAGGATATGTATAGACTTCACTGATTTGAACGACGCATGCCCGAAGAACTGTTTTCCCTTTCCAAGGATCGATATGTTGATAGATGCCACGGCTGGGCACGAGATGCTAAGCTTCATGGATGGTTTTAGTGGGTATAACCAAATCAAGATGCATAAGGACGATATTCCTAAGGTATCATTCATCGCTGACTTTGGTGTGTATTGTTACCTAGTCATGGCCTTTGGACTAAAAAACGCAGGAGCTACTTATCAGAGGTTGGTAAACAAAATTTTTGCTCATCTCATTGGAAAGACTATGGAAGTTTATGTTGATGATATGCTGGTGAAAAGCCTACACAAGACCGACCATATTCAGCACCTACGCGAGGCATTTGAAGTGTTGAGACACCATAAGATGATGTTGAACCCCGCTAAATGTGCTTTTGGTGTCGGGTCAGGGAAGTTCTTGGGTCTTATGGTCTCAAAACGAGGAATTGAGGCTAACCCCGACAAGATCAAAGCTATCCTGGACATGGAACCACCACGTTCCATAAGGGACGTACAGAAGTTGACCGGAAGAATTGCTGCATTGAGAAGATTCATCTCCAAATCCGGGGATAAGTGTTTACCATTCTTTAAAACCTTGAAGAAGGTAAAAAACTTTGAGTGGACAGAAGAAAGCCAAGAGGCCTTTGATCAAGTGAAGAAGTTTACGGCTGAAGCCCCGCTGTTGGCCAAGCCAAGTATAGGAGAAATCCTTTATCTTTATTTGGCTATTTCGGAGCAAGCTATGAGTACGGTACTGGTAAAGGATGAAGACAAGGTTCAGAAACCCGTATACTATGTGAGCAAAGTTTTGCACGGAGCAGAGTTAAACTACTCCACCATTGAGAAATTTGCTTTAGCATTGGTAACTTCCTCTAGGAAACTACGACCCTATTTTCAGGCACACAAGATCGAGGTTCTTATAGAACATCCGTTAAGGAATATTCTGCGTAGCACTAAAGCCAGTGGTAGGCTCATCAAGTGGGCAATTGAGTTGGGAGAATTTGATATTAAGTATAAGCCAAGGACGGCCGTCAAAGCTCAGGCACTTGCTGACTTCGTGGTTGAATGTACTGTTGGTTCGAAAACTAACTACGCAAGCGTACGTGGTCACAAGTAATATAATAAGGTCGATCCCACGAAGACTTGGTGTTGGTTCAGAAATAGTGCTTATACAACGACGTATGATTAAACAACAAACTGCTTGACTAAATATAAAAAGGGAGTTTTGTTTTATTATTCTAATTGATTTATCAAAATAATAATACTAAATAATTCAAACTACTTGATTTAATTAAACGAGATGTTATATGTGAGAAAAACATGGGATTCTAATTTCATTACTTAATTCATTTAGAATTGATGCTTTAATTCAAAGTGATTTGATAATTACGAAAGCTAGCCCGGAACACGAAACTAACATAAGCGTCTTTCAGCCTTAACTTATATCAAACCACACGAACATCCACTTAAAAAGATAGAAGTTGTGTGGACACCGTTTATGTTTAGACCCTATATGTCTATAAGATTTGAAAACATAATTAGTTTACGAATAAATTCCTTTATTATGGCTACATAGGGTGATGTGATACAAAACCCTACCACTTATCGTAAATGTACATAACAATTACGAACCTATGCTAACATGGCAAATTCTAAATTCCTAAATCCACTTTCGCATTCATTAGGAATTAATAATCTAGACGTTAGCTACACATCTAATAAATTAAGCGCAACCATATTAGGCAATCTGAATTTTTATCATATTACAAATTATTAAGGCATCGAATTTCTAAATTACGTAAATAAATCCATTAGAATCCCATGACGTCGATTAGTTCATAATCGAACGAATCGTCATCATGGGATTAAATGAAAACATGATATAAAATTGCATGAATTAAATATAAATTACAAGAGTTTAGAAAATAGAACCGAAAAGCTTCCAATGAAAGAGAAGAGTTGTTGGTCCCGGAATGTATTGCAGAAGGGGGGTTGAATGCAATACTAATAAATTTCAAAAACTATTTCAACAACTAAAATAGAGTTTGTAATTTACTAGTAGAAGAAATGCAATCACAAGTAATATTTAACAAGATGTTTCACAAAATAATTGTTTTATTTATTTTGCGAAGTTTTGCTACAACCTTGAGAACAAAATAATTCTCAAGCTTCAAATACTCAAGAGATTACAGTTGTAGAGTTATGTTTTGTTGTATAAATAGAGTGCTCTATTTATAGTGTGATAGTCTACTGTACTACCACTATCAGCATGGGTTGTTGAGTTGCTGTTATATTCCTTTTGCAGCTCATTCCATGATTTATTCCCATGCGATCATCACAAAGTATCTTTAAGATACTTTCCACATTTGAGCCACCCAGATCTAGCCGTATTCAATTTTATCTGCTCTAGACTTTACAGGTTGCTCCATGTGATCTCTCGAGCTTCAGTTATAGACTTTCCAAGCTTGCTGTAAAGGTTAAATATTACAACACGCCTGCTTCTTTTGAACATGTACTCTGTCGCTTAATTTGACTTAGAAAATTTCTAAATCAAGCTGATTCTTTTATGACAGTATGTTTGCTTCAGAGTTTGCTGTCACTGAATTGTGCTTTGGTTGACAGTATGAATTCCCCGCAGAGATTACTGTCAAGGATTGTGCTTTGGTTGACAGTATGAATTCCCGCAGAGATTGCTGTCAAGAATTGCAAACTTACTGTCGCAAACTATATATCAAAGTTGTTGTCATCAGAATCTCCGCCAATGTTGCTGTCAAGTCGAAACTTGCTGTCGACTCCATGAAACTTGCTGTCGACCTAGGCAACATGTTGTTTCCTTGTAACCTTACTGTCAGGGCTTGACAGTAACTTTTATTTCTTCTGTCGAACTTATGTATTTCTTGAGGCTTGAACATAATCGAACTTCTTCCAAGAATTACACTTATTACATGACAGTATTTATTTTAAATTACAAGAATACATTTCAGACTATGACAGTATGTTCTACTTAGTAAAACTAAGTATACCAATAAAACTAGTTAAGTTTTCTATTCCATCACCCATAAATCCCAACAATCTCCCCCAATTTGTTTTTATGGACAATAAGGACAAATTTACAAATATCATGCTGACAACTTAACTAACATAGATCAGAAAGAATAAACTCTTCATTTCTGAACAATGATTAAACTGAATTGTTTTCAAACAATGTATCATAAAAGTTCATAATTAAAAATCAAGAAAAAATCTTTACTTAGCTTGATTTGAACTTTCGCCTTGCTCCTTTTCCCTCAGAGCTCTTCTGAGATTTTCAATTAACTCCTTTTCTTCAGGGGACTGTGCATCATCTTCATTTTCCACGATGTACTTTCTGATCATTGATGAAGTAGTGTTTAATACATCTCTGAGTTCCATCCAATAAACATTTTGCTTTACGATTGATCTGAATTTCAACACATCTCCCTCCATCTTGAATCTTCTGCCAGGAAGCTGATTTAAAGTTACCCTTCTTTGTCTGTCCAAACTGGGATTCTCTCCTTTCCTTTGATCAAAAATCATATCTAGCTCCCAAGAACATAGTGCTTCAAGTTTGTTAGATGATCCTATCACTTGCCAGTACAGTTCTTTTAGCACACTGGTCTTCAACTTAGAAAAGCTATCTATGTAGACTTCTTCTTTGCCATATTTGATTCTCAGAGGATTGTCCAGTACAATTGGCTGATAGTTTAATTCACTGCTGTTGACCTTGTTGAGTTTACTCCAACTTTCCTTCATTTGAGCTTCAATCTCTTCTTCTATCTGTTGACGAGATTTTTGTCTTGAGGCTAATTCTTCTCTGAATTTCTGCTCTGCCTCATACCTATCCATCTCTTGCTTTGAATAAGGTTTTTGCATTTCAATCCAGTTATACTCAGGAATAGGATTATCTTCTTCATTTTCCAGACCTAGAGCTTCAAATACATCTTCATCATTTTGAAGTGTCCAGTCACCATGCTTTTCAGTGAATTCAGCATTTCTGATTGCAAAGTACTTTCGAACAGGATCCATGATCTTTTCAGAGATATCACCATAGCTTTCCAAGAGTTCAACCATTCTTTCCAAATTGAAATAATCAATTCTTCTTCTCACATGTGTTTGGGTTTGAACTAGACTGTTGGATATTACTTTTGATTTTGATATCTGAGTGAAATCAGGTTCTACCATAATCAATCTTTCTTTGTTTTCCCATAGAATGTATCTTGTGACTTTTTCGTTTGACTCATCAAATTCTATGGATACAGAAGTGATTGTTTCTTTGGCTTTCTCTTGCAGTTGTTCAAAACTGTTCATCCTTCTGCTCATGATTGGTTTCTTAAACCCTAGACCTGTAGCTTTTCTTTGTCCAGAATAGACAGTCTTTCCCTTTATCTTCTTGTTTGCTTTTCTTTTGATTCTTACTGTCTTGGATGTTTTGACAGTAGAATCATTGACAGCATCTTTGGTAGGGCTTCTGATTGTGTCTTCTTTGACAGCATCTTTCATGACAGTGTCTTCATCTTCCCTGTTAGCATCTTTGACAGCAACTTCATCTTCCTTGACAGCATCTTTGTTGACAGTATCATTTTCAGAATACATACTGTCAATTTCCATTTCTGCTTGGTTAATTTCTAATGCTTCAAGTATCTCCTCTTCTTTCTCATTTTCTTCATTTTTCTTGCTTGTTCCAAGAGCTTCTGAGGTCTCATTTGGCTCAGCTTCTTTAGCTTGGGATTGCTCTTTTGAAGAGTTTCCCTTTTCTGACTCTTTAGCTCCTCCAGCTTTACCTCCATCTTCATTATCATCACCATCTTTATCCAAGGTGTCATCAAAGGAGCATTTTCCACCTTGAGCATTTCTGCTTTCGTTTGCTTTGGCAATGAGCTTCTTAATTTTGACACTGTATTCCATATCTCTCTTTGCCATTATCTTGTGGATATCTTTAACTGCTTGAATCCTTTCCTTGGTGATGGGTGCTTTCAGCAACAACTTAAGGACATCCATGATGACTTTGCTTTGTAGAGATGTTTTGCCTTCAAGAGTTAAGAACCCAAGTCCTTTAGTCCCTTTGGCTGTTGTCTGTTTAAAGCTTACACCATATGGCTGGAGACATACTTCTGGAAGTTTGCTGTTAACCATTGTACTCAGTTGCATATAGAGACTTTCATCAAAGATGGTAGAGTTTTTCTTAACAAGAATCCCAAGGATGTATTGCACTCTGGCAGAGAAAGTTTCTAACAGTTGAGTTGTTATGAATATTGAATGTCCATTCTTCAGGTACACTTCAACTGCCCACCTCTTCTCTGAGCTAATCTTCACAGAAAGATTTACAATCTTTTCTTTCAAAGCTTCTGCCAATTTAGCAGGTTTTCCTTTAGATTCTGTGATTGCTTCATTCACCAGATTGTTGAATTCCTCATCCTTATTATTCAAGGTGCTCTCCATATGACTTACCGTTATAGAATCAGCTTCTTCTTGAGAATATGTGCTTCCATCAGTCCAGGTAACCAACTCTGAAGAAGTGATATATTCAGGTAGCTTGCCCTTGCCTTTACCCATCTTGTTAGACTCCTCCTTTTCTCTCCAAAGCCTCTCCAAAGTTGATTCTTTCCTTTCAGGAACTGGTTCACTAATTTTGATGGAAGATGTTTTATTTCTTTGTATCATTTTCAATACTTCCTCAGATACTAGCATTTTCTCCCCATCTACTTCAGTTTCAATCAGTTCATCAGTTCTAGAGGCTTTAACAGTATCTTTTTGCTCCCCCTTACTCCTTTGCTCCCCCTGTCTTTCAGCTTCCCCTTGTAACTCCATTTCCCTTTCTGGTTGCTCAGCCTTTTTCTGATCTATTACTTTCTCCCTCTTAGTTAAGTTGGCAGCTTGAATGAAGGAAGAAAGTGACAGCAGGGTGGCTTGAATTTCAGCAAAACCAGTCTTCACAGAAGATGACAGAGTGTCCAGCTTGCTCTCCATTTTAGCACATCTATCTTCAATAGCTTGGAGCCTGTCATTTGTGGATGCAGAAGGACCACCAGACCTAAGCCTCTTTGGAGGTTGAGGATAAGTCTGGGGCATGGAGGCTGTTTGGGTTCTCACACTCTCATTGTTTTTATAGATGATCTCATCATCTCTCACAGAAATTCCCTCAAGGCCTAATGCCTTTTGTTGACTGGCTCCCTCAAGTTTACTCTGGACATGCTCAAGTCCCTCTCCTTTTGCCAGCACATTTGGCTGTCTCTCATTTTTATCCTCACTTCTCTGTTCTTTTATCTCTCTTTTATTTTTCACTCCCTCACTCATCCTAGATGCATCAGTATGAGCAGTACTAACATGCAAAAGAGAAGATTTTACCTTGAAGGCCTAGGAAAGAGGCAAGTCATCATCAGAGATATCTTCAATTAATCCTTCTTGTAGTTGTGTTTGATCAGTGATGACAGTATCTTTAGGAAGGCCTTTGACAGTATCTTTTGTCAGAATGGTACTGTCACTTGATTGATTGACAGCACCTTCTGGTTTGTCGTTGACAGCATCTTTGGCTGTGACAGCAACTTCCCTAGGGTAAGCTGCTTTGAGGGAATCGATCAAGATGCTAGCTGTTTCAATTTCTGGCAAATTTGCATCTTGATCTAATCCAGTGTTTGATGGAGTGGTATCCATTTCACTTTGAGAAATGGGTTCTTGTGGACCACTAGATGGGGGCTCATCCATGATTTGAGATGGATGATCAAAACCTGAGGGGTTGGTACTGTCCCCCTCTCTAGGTTGTTCAGAAGAAACAACAGATGTAGGAATGGAAGAAGAAGTTTGAATTTCAGATTGATTAATTGGCTGTTCCATAGAAGAAGATTGTGGAACATCAACAGTATGAATGAATTCCTCACTGTGCTCTATCTCTATGTGTGTATCTTCAAATACAGGTTCCTCAAGAGTGAGTTCTTGAGTTTGTGCAGACTCTTTACAAGGTGCCTTGAGAGACAGGCCAATTTCAATAGATGCCTCTTGTTGAGAAGAAGCACCTAGAGATGAGTTTATTTCTCTATCATCCTCTATAGTCTTTTGGGAAATTGTAGAGTGGCTGACAGTAACCTTGGCCCTTCTAGCTCTCTTCTTCTTAGGCTCAGAAGGGGCTACTGTGGGTTCTATTCCACTACCATCCTTATTTGCTGCACTAGGTGCAGTAACTCCCTCTTGACTCACCACATTGTCACCAGTTTCACTCTCTAGGGATCTTTTCTTGGATTCCTGTTTGGCAATTTTAAGGGCTTTTGGTAGTCTAGAGTCCCTAGGAGGAGTGTATGGTGTAGAATGTGGGTTAACTGAATTTGGGTCTAATTCAGCTTCATTCTCAGTTGTGAAAACAGTGTAACCTGTTGGAAATGGAAAACCAAGGTTGGGCACTTGATTAACCATGTGTTGTGTGAAACACAGTGGAATATGTGCATTCAAATTTTGTGTGTTAAGAGATGTGTGTGTGTTTTTCTTTAAAACAGGACATTCTTCAAAATTAGAAGTATCTTCAACATTTCCACAAATATTATTAATACACATAGTTAAAAAGCGAGGATATATGGATACCTTTTTGCCTATGGCGCTTTTCAACTGTGCCATAATCAGCTTTCCAACGTTCACCTTGTATCCATGGACTACAGAATGAGTGAGTTTCTTGATATATGATGGTATTCCATTCCAACCTGTAGACCTGGTAGAGAACACCTTCACCATAACATCAAAGATCATGCTCCACTCTTTTCTCAAATATTTCCTGTCCATTTCTCCCATTTGATACCATTTATCAGAAGTTTCTTCAATTTTAGAGCCTGAATATCCAATCTTCAGAAAGAACTTCTTTAGAGTATCATCAGTTGCTAGTTCCTTAAAGCTTTCTTCACTGGCCAACACAATACCCAAAGCCTCATTGATATTCTTTATTGAAAGAGAATGATTTGCATCATCTATATTGAACTTAATTATTTCATTCTCTCCAGTTCCTTGAGCACTTGCAGATTTCCAGAATTTTTCAATTCTAACAACATCAATTTTGGGGGAAGAGGTTATTGCATGACCTAGGTAGGATTTATTTAAGAAGGAAATAAGTCCTTTGAAGTTTTCACCAGCATCACTAGGAGAGTAGATACCAGCAAAGTTGGTTTGAGCAACACTTTGTTTAGGTGCCATTGTTGAATGCTTTGAAAAATGAGAGAGAAAATGCGATTTTTGGATGCAGAAGGTTGAAAGGTTTTTGCAAATGAAAGTGATAGTAGATTAAACGGTAGATTCAGTTTATAAGATGAATCGATTTAACCTGTCTTAATTGAACGTGTGATAATGATTTTACCCATTAACTTCACTTGCTATATTACGTGGCAGTTGCTATTAGATCGTGGATTGGTGGATTAAAAATAGATATATATATATATATATATATATATATATATATATACATATTAATGTATATATATCTCTCCACTATCTTTGACAGCAACTTCCCGTGACAGCAACTTTCATTGACAGTAACCTGTGCGCTTTTCTTTCTTTCTACTATGTTTGACAGCAATTTCTCGTGACAGCAACTTTTATTGACAGTAACTTGTGTGCTAACAACATTTCTATCAATCAGTTTAATGAGTGACAGTAAGTTTATCTGACAGTAAACTAAGCGTAAAATTCTGCTGTCACTGTTCACACATAACTTAAGTTAAGGATACTTGATTTCTTAAAACCGTATTAAGACAGACATGTAAAACTATTTTAGCATAGTCATAGCAAGTACGATGTCTAAAAATCCTTTTAGCATAGTCATAGCAAACAAGATATCTAAAAATCCTTTTAGCATAGTCATAGCAAACATGATATCTAAAAATCCTTTTAGCATAGTAATAGCAAACATGCTGTCTGAACAAGTAGCACATACTACCTTAACTTCTCATGACAGTACCTTCTAGTGACAATACTTTTTATTACAGTACCTTGAAAGTTTCTGTCATGAGCTGCGACTGAGAATTGACAAACCAGTTAGATAGTCATACCTGATTTAGCATTCCCAATTCACTCACCAACCTGGTAAATGTTGCTTCATCCAGTGGCTTGGTGAATATATCTGCAAGTTGCTTATCTGTTGGAACATAAATCAATTTTACATCTCCCTTTTCAACATGCTCCCTGATGAAATGATGCCTTATATCAATATGTTTTGTTCTGGAGTGTTGAACTGGATTGTCTGATATGGCTATGGCACTAGTGTTGTCACAGTAGATAGGAATATTTGACAACTCTAGTCCATAATCCATTAATTGATTCTTCATCCAAAGTATTTGTGCACAACAACTTCCAGCTGCAATATATTCAGCTTCTGCAGTTGATGTAGAAACTGAGTGTTGCTTCTTACTGAACCATGACACCAATCTCCCCCCAAGAAATTGACAGCTTCCTGTAGTACTTTTTCTGTCAATCTTGTAGCCAGCATAGTCTGAATCAGAATATCCAATTAGATCAAATCCAGTTTCCCTAGGGTACCAAAGACCTAGATTTGGGGTGCCTTTGAGATATCTAAAGATTCTTTTAATTGCAACTAAGTGTGATTCTTTTGGATCAGCCTGAAACCTTGCACAGAGACATGTAGCAAACATTATGTCTAGCCTGCTTGCTGTTAAGTAAAGCAATGATCCAACCATGCCTCTGTAGGTACTAGAATCCACTTTCTTGCCTTTTGGATCTAACTCTAATTTGGTGGCTGTTGAGATAGGTGTCTTGGCAGGTGATGAATCTTCTAAGTTAAACTTCTTGAGAAGTTCTTTGACATACTTAGTTTGACAGATGAAGATTCCTTCCTTCTTCTGATAGATTTGAAGACCAAGAAAGAATGCTAATTCTCCCATCATGCTCATTTCATACTTGTTTCTCATTAGAGATGAGAACTTTTCACACAATTTTTCGTTTGTTGAACCAAAAATTATGTCATCAACATATATCTGCACAAGGATGATGTCTTTGCCATGGTATTTATAGAATAAGGTTTTATCCACCATACCTCTTACAAATTGATTTTCCAGGAGAAAAGTGGACAGTGTGTCATACCAGGCTCTTGGTGCTTGCTTTAAGCCATAAAGAGCCTTGAACAGCTTGTAGACAAAATTATGCAGTTTGTCATTCTCAAATCCAGGAGGCTATTCAACATATACTTCTTCTTCTAATTCTCCATTTAGAAAGGCACTTTTGACATCCATCTGAAATACCTTGAATTTGCAGTGTGCAGCAAAGGCTAAGAAAATTATTATGGCTTCAAGTCTGGCAACAGGTGCAAATGTTTCATCATAATCTATCCCTTCCTGTTGACAGTAACCTTTGGCCACTAGCCTAGCTTTATTTCTTGTCACATTTCCACTTTCATCTATCTTGTTTCTGAAGACCCATTTTGTCTCAATGACTGATTTTCCCTTTGGCCTTGGAACCATCTTCCAAACATTGTTTCTTTCAAATTGATTGAGCTCTTCCTGTATAGCCATCACCCAATCAGAATCCAACAATGCTTCTTCAACTATTTTTGGTTCCATTTGAGATAAGAAACATGAAAACATGCTTTCAGCAGAGATATTCCTCCTTGTCCTTACACCAGTAGTGGGATCTCCAATAATTAGATTACTGGTATGATCTCTGTTCCACTTTGTTGATTGAGGCAAGCTACTTGTTTGATGAGATTGTCTTTCATCAACATGAGGATTTGATTCTCCACCATTTTCATTGTTCTGCTCATTTAGCTCAAATTCTCCAGTCTCACAGTCTTGTTGATTGATGCCTGAAATTGTCTGTGATTGGGCTGAGGTTTGATTTAGATTATGAGTATTGACAAATTCTTTCTCATATCCCATTGATTGAGTGAGACTAGGTTCTTCATCAACATATTCTTCTATTTCCAAGTATCCTTGATTCTCAAATCTGAAGCGTTGCATTTGACCATCCTCATGTAACCCTGGAAACTTGGTTTCATCAAACGTGACATTGACACTTTCTTCAATTGTCTTGTGCTCCATGATATATGTAACGCCCCAAATCCGGGGTCAGGGATTTGGTCGTCACGCGGAAATCCTTAACATCAAATTACCTGTTTAACAACATTAAAGCATCTGTAATCATTAAAACTGAAATATAACTCTGCGACCCCAACCACCAAGCATCTTTTAGGTCATAGGGCTAGAAACAAGAACTAAAATCTTTACATCTTTATTACATCCATTCTATTACATCGCACTATGTCAAAAAATCTTATACTACTAGTATAGCTTCGTTGAGAAGTACACTAGCACTAGTAATATCCTGTACAAGGTGATATATACATATTACACATCAATACACTTATATATAACTTACTCCAGCTATCTATGATCTTCACAAGGGCACACTGCCTGCTTCTCCTGAGCCATGCAGATAAGCCTCAATCATCTGCCTTCCTCTGAAAGGTTAATATTTAAAACAAGCAAGTATGAGCGAAAGAATTGCCCAGCAAGTATTAATAGAGCACAACAATATATATCAATATACACATGGAGTTTTCGAAATATAACGATACTTAATATCAATTTCGAAATATTTACAACAATGAAACCTCAGTAGGGGATATATAACATTTCGAGTAACATCAGATAAATAAAGTAAGTTCATGTCAAAAATAGTAATCCTCATACCTTATCCACATACCATACTCATAGTATTGATAACCTCTTAGGGAGCTTTTCAAAAATATGCAGTTCACTATGCTGCTAAGATAGTTATTACCACCCTTCATAAACCAAACCATTATAAAGTTCCCTTTTTAACACTCCTCAAGTTTGTAAGTATATACACATGAGTATATCATTATCATCAAAACACCGTACAGTTCAAGATTCTGTATAGGATATAAGTTCGTTAACCACTTGATAAGTGAAACTCAGAAATAACTGATAGGAAGAGAGTCAAAGCTCATGAAGCAAAACATTTGGGACTTAACATCAATAACCGATGAACCATCTTTCACCTTTTGAATAATTGCAAAAGTGCACAAGCACGTGCCATTATTGTTAGAATAATCTTGCAGTTCTAGATACTGCATGAATTCATCATCTTTCAAAATTGAAAACAACACTATCGGCTACTTGGCACTTAGGCCTAAGAAGCAGTGTTTGAGTATTTTTCCAAAGTGGAGGATGGGACTTAAAGAAAACATAAAAACCTGACAAGGATTGTGACGCCCCCAAATCTGAGGTCGGAGATTCAGGTCGTCACATCACCATCCAACCATATCATACCTGTATTAACTTTACAACTCAACAATACATCCATCAAGACCTCAATCTTACGCACATACAAGTTAGAGCCTCAGAAACGACAATCAAAAGTAACACTAAATATTACAATTCATCTGTACAATCCAGAATCTTACGCACTTCCACTTATACAACTACACTTGAAGACAAGTCTTACTATTACAGTTGAAAACCTATCAGACTTACTCTGTAGTATTTTTCAGGAACTAAATCATCTCCGGGGTAAATCTCCTACTCCTCTTCTGCTGGTGCGGAGTTAACCGACCAAATTCGTCTCTTTCTGAAAAGTTTTTATAAAGCAAGAATGAGCTACATAATGCTCAGCAAGTTCACCATTTTGAAAAATAATAAAGTGGTTTATTTTGAAAACGTTCCCAACTGTATGGGTATATATCTCAGATTACAAAACATAACTCGACAATATATATGTCAGAGTTTGAATAAAACGTTTATACTCACTAAGGAGCTTTAAGAATAACATATGAATCCTTTATAAGGTTCTCATTTCGATATATCTCAAGTTTGAAAATATATACGTATGAGTATATCAGTTTCGGCAAACACTCTACGGTTAAAATAATGTACAGGGATGCATTGATGCAAAACCTCTTTCCTTCCATTAGCTTAGAAGGTTCCTCATTCAAAAACATTTCATTCTTTGAAATAATTGCAAGAGTGCACTAACACGTGCCAATCTCTATAGAAAATCTTGCAGTTCTAGATACTGCACGCTATCAATATTTTTCTTATCAGAAATCACACTATCGGCAACTTGGCACTTAGGCCCAAGAGGCAGTGTTTGAGTATTTTTCCAAAGTGGAGGATGGGACTGGAAGAAAACATAAAAACCTGACAAGGATTGACGATGATCAGTCGCCACAACCAAGTCCAACAATCCGCGGGTCTTCTCTACTAGTAGAAGGATAAAAACTACATCCGTAACTACCCTTGGGTGAAAACTACATCCGTAATCACCCTCGATGAAAACTACATCCGTAATCATCCTTCGGCAACACCTGGGCCAGAATAATAATTGATGGACCGCCTGGCTCACGGCCGCTTACACATCCCGGGAATCGTTCGTCAACGATTCCCACACCTGCCAGAGTCCCTTTTTTCTTTTTCTTTCAAAACTTGTTTTGATTGAAAATCGAGTAGTTGAGGTCCGACATCAGTCGACCGATAATTCTTGAAAAACGTGCAAGGGAGTAAAACCTGACCGGGGGTTTTCGAAAACATTTTAAGTTCGAAAGAGTTCGAGTTTAAAAGCGATAGACGTATCTTGGATTAGTTTTATTTAAAAATAATAAATAATTAATGAATAGTAATTTAGGATTTAATAAGAATTAATAAATTAATTATTTAATTAAATTAATCTTCTAATCCAAGATAAATATTTTTGAGTATTTTTAATAATCGTATAAATAATAATTACTTAAGTATACGACACTTCCCGAACGCTTCTTCGGGTTTTCACAATTTAATCACAATAATATACCGCTCCCCGGTCAATAGTATATTTGGACTGCTACGACCTCTATTGCTAGAGTCGTTGTCCG
Source organism: Kitagawia praeruptora (assembly GCA_037693485.1). Lineage (NCBI taxonomy): Eukaryota > Viridiplantae > Streptophyta > Magnoliopsida > Apiales > Apiaceae > Kitagawia > Kitagawia praeruptora. Next base: position 66,737,693 of record CM075351.1, read on the forward strand.
AAGAACATTTTTCATTCTAAGTCCAAGGGTATAAACACATTTACATATATCTCAATCTCGACATAAAGTCTTGTCAAAACATAGAACATAACACGTATAGAATCTACAAACACAACAGTGGAAAACTATATATATGAGTTTTGAAAAGTAAACTTGCATAGGTAAAATCAAGAATATAATCTTCTGAAATTAAATACTTAGGGTTGGAAAACTTGCCTTGGTGGGGTTGGGGTGGTCGGCTCGCGAAGTGGAAATGGAAATCTATTCATAATCAATATTTGTACGTTAGTACCTTAACAACGCTACTTAATCATAAGGTTTTAAAAATCGTAAGACCAACTTAACGACTCCACTTGTGACCACTAACCCTCTCATATGACCATGTCGTCACATTATCACTTCCGTTACCCATTCGACTCAAATCCATTCCTCAAACTCGAAACTCAAGTGAGCATTCTTAAAACTACTTTAAACTAATCCCCTAAGTGGTTTTTCACTTGCGCATACCTCGCTCCAACATTTTTATAAAATTGAAAAATACATATTTTAATCCAATTCTTTTTGGACAGCCTTTCCACTTGTTTAATCTGTATATCCTCAAATTTCCATAACATTTTCATAATTTTAAGGGGTCCTAACTCAGTTCACAAGTGGACAACACAGTGCAGTCCGAATTCCAGAACCACACTGCACTAATCCGGCCATAACTCAAATTCTACACATCTCCTGGGTGTGAGCCTTATATTTCTAGAAACTACATTCAAATACCTTTCTAACCATATGTATTGGGTCTTAAGGAGACAAGTTTAAGGGGTTCAAAACCCTCCTACAAGACAGTACATGCTCCCAGAATTTACAACAAGCATCTTATCAACTTCAACACTTCACAATAACACAATACTCTCTTTACAACCATTAACTCCACCAAGATTCATCTCTATAACATACATGAGACTACATACTCTAATCACATGCCTTATTATTACAACAACAAGCATAAAACTTCAAGATTTCATCATCTAAAGCTCAAACCATCAAGATTCACTCCAATACTTATAGATCTAACAATATAAACTATAAACTTGTCATGGCTAAGGGTTGAGAGATATTTATACCTTCCTTGAGTCTCTAGTGACCTTGTATGAGCTTTCTAACCCTTGGAGAAGCTTGATCTATCCTTAATAACCTTAAACTAACAAGAACATCAAGAACAAAACTTAGAAATTTTCGGAGTCAATATACCCCAGCTGAAAGAACTGGAAAAACGAGGTCCTTACCTTACTTTTCTGGATGAGGCACCTAAATAATAGTTGTAGATCATCTCAATACCTTTCCAAAAAGCTATAGAACGCAATATTTGGATGAGAAATGAAGGCGCTATGGCTGTTTGAATCTCCCCTCTCTGTTTTGGCCGAAAATGAAGAAAATGGAGAGAGAAATGTTTTGTTTTGTTTGGTTTGAATAATGTGAGATGTATTATTGATATGTGTTGTTATATGTGTATAAGTCACATGTTGCAAGCCTAGTGATAGCCTACTAGGTTAGACCATACTTCCATGTCTCCTAAAGCATGGTGCATAACTTTATGATTTTTGCTTTTTACATTACTAGTTTGCTTTTCTAACTAGCTACTTGCTTGATAATTGCATGTAATCTCCCTTATTTTATTTCTCCACCAATGTTTGTCACTTAATCCTTAATCCATAACGTATCTTAAATAAACTCCTCGTAATGACATTTTGTCGCGTAGAGATTTCCTTCGTAATTCCTTAAGTACTTAATTTTGTAATTCCCTTAAATATCCATAACTTCTTGTCTTAGGCTTTTAAAATCTTTTAATACTCTAATAATCTTCAAAGTCCCAAGCTTTTATGTAATTTAATAGAAGTGGATTTCTTGCTTTCAATAACCTTCCTTTTTGCTCACACATCTTATGCCACGAAATTTAATACTCGGAAAATTAAAATCCACTATATGTCATTGGTGGCTCCAAAGTGTCCATCATCCATAATATCATACTTCATTAAATTTTAAAATATTACCAAAAATTAGGATTCTTACAGCCTCCCCTCCTTAAAAGGATTCCGTCCCGGAATCAGGTTGAATACAGTTGGGGGTACTTTTCACGCATTGCGCTTTCTAGCTCCCAGGTTGATTCCTCGACATTCTGGTTCCTCCACAAAACTCTTACTAGTTTGACAAACTTATTCCTCAGCACCTGCTCCTTCCTATCCATGATCTCCACGGGTTGTTCCACATAGGTCAAGTCTAGTTGCAGGTTTACCTGGTCATATTCTATGTCGAAAGTCGGTATGATAAGGTCGTAGCATAGACACGTGAAACACATAATGAACTTGCTACAAGCTTGGGGGCAAGGCTAGCTCGTAGGTCCACTTCCCGATATACGCCTCAAAATCTCAAAAGGTCCAATAAACCTTGGACTTAGCTTCCCTTTCTTACCAAACCGCATCAATCCTTTTCAGGGGGATACCTTTAGCATCACGAAGTCTCCCACCTCATACTCCTTTGATATCTCATAAAATTTGACCATTCAAAATAATGGGTTTCGTAAAAACTAATGACTTCCACATGCACTCGTCTGCACCGTAAAGGCGTAATATCAATTCGAAATCTTTATTTAATAATTCGTACATATCGTGATTGCAAAAATTTCTCATCCACCCATAAAATTATTTTTCATCCAGGTTCGAATATTCATGAAAATTAGGGCTATTGCAGTCTCACCAACGCTTTAATGTTGCTTCTCAACGCATGCTCTCCTCGACCTGTATTCCTTATCGGTTGTTCTATGAATGAAAATTTCTATCCCACTACTTATACGTTACTCTTCTACCTTGTTCATAGTATCCGTGTTGAGTCCTTGTATCGTTGGGCCGTGAATACTTTGTGGTCGTGTTCTATAATCTGAGACAACGTCAATACGCACGGTATTCCTCATTTTCCTTGGCTTGATTAGCACGCATGTGTTGCCTCCCGTCGGTCGTTACCACTTGCTATGGATACTATATAGTCTTCGGTATACGTCGAACCAGTTCAGCTACTATATCCCTCGTTCATTGACTTCTTCGTAACGCAAGAAAAGCGAAACTTCTTCTTTCGTAGTACGCTTTACAAGAGACGTCCTTACGTCCGCATGGTGCCGATCGTGATAACAACATTCGTTTCATGGATAAGTTTTTATTCTCGACTGCCCCGTGAAATCTAAGGCACGACACTAATTATAAATTCGAACGTCTGGACAATTCTTCTTCCCTGTCCATCAGCCACAGATCAAATTAGTACATACGCTCAATCTCTTCATTAAATATACTTGGAAGCACCTTCAATATTCGTAGTTTAATCTTAATTCTTTATCTGACGTAATCGCTACAGAAGTTTTATACTGCACCACCATATTTTCCGTATATAAATCGATAATCTTCTAAATGGAAAGTCTTTCGTAGGTAAATCACTTGGTTCAACAATTATAAATCAACTAGGGCCATCTCTTGGCTCGGTCTTCGGCGACCTACTTATGAAATTCATTATAATTTTGTCCACGTTCAAGATTTTCTACAGGCGGAATTAATCCACTAGATCTCTATCATTCTGCTTTCGACATGTCGCGTTTGTACTTAATAGTTTGCCAATGCCATTCTTCATACCTGTCTGCCAAACATTCTCTTAATTCTCTATACATCTTTGTCCTCCCCCATAATTTAGTCATTTCCTCTAACATTATTCTTTATTGTATATACTCTATTTTCTTGGTCAATACTGACTGAATTCCAATTTCGAATAATCCCTTCTATAAGTATCGGCCACCACACTGGCCTTTCTTGGGTCATAACAAATTTCTCCATTATACTCCCTGCTCCCTTTCATCACCTTCTCTTTCTTATGTTTAGTTCTAATATGAAGATATACTTAAGGCACTTGTGGGAAAAAAAAATTCACACTTTTCTTATAAGATTAACGTCTCCGTTTTATGCGTGAATGCTATCATGACTAATCCCCGACTCACGGTTAGTATATCACATCTCGTAACCTTTATGTTGTTTAGAAGTATAGGCTATCATCCCCTTTCCACTGCATCAGCACACCCCTTAAACTCTTGAAAGATGCATCATCGTGACTCTCAAAGTCCTCTTTTTATCATCAAGTATAGCTAACAACGAGGTTGTTGCTAATATCTCATTTCATTCCAAAACTTTGTTCATTAATCAATAAAGGCTTCTGACTCATTAATCCACTCAAACGATACTACCATAATTTTATAACGTTTATATTAGTGTGAAATGCCAATTTTGGCACAGTACAGAGGTCGATCTTGAGTTGGTGAAACACGCTTTTCAACCTTATCTTTGAAAAACTACTACGTGTTTTAACCGGTCAACAATTCCTACATCTCCGGTTAGGGGTATCGATTCTCGATGGTATATGTAAGATGTCATACGCTCGTCCTCTTTCACAACTGGCACCAATCAGCCTGAGGCCTGTATGTTGCTGCGATTCCCAATAAACTTGATTAGGTGGTAATCTCGAAGGATCATTGGGATATATCCATGCATCAATTTGCTATTAGGGGCCTTTTAAACTTTATGTCTCGCTATGTGCATCAATCCCTTTTAGCTAAGTAAAGCTTCACATTCTTGCCACGATATTTCTTCCTTTCTTGTCCATCTCACTTCCATGTTAGTTTCCTCTAAGGATATGTCTTACATCACAATCGATTTGAATTTCTTGGATCAGGAAAAGGCTTGGTAACTCCAGAATTCATTACTATAACATCCTGACAACGGTTGGTAGGAACGTACTCCCAACCACCTCATCATTTCCTATAACTTTCCTCACACTAATATTAAAGGTCTTGTATTATGCCCCGACATGTTATTCCTACTTTAAATAATTACTCGACATCACGCTCTGGCTGCACAATTACAACATTTGGTTTTTGATCTCATATTGGTGCAACGGTTCACAATTGTACCTCCCGTTCACCTTAGAGTAATGACTTTTGAAAGGAATGGTTTCAAAATAACAAGGTCCAATAGATAATTTCAATAAGAATTCCACATTGGATGTTCCAAGAATGTTGATGGTTCCAAATACTAGGAGTCTCAATTTTCGGAGATGTAAGGATGGACAGAAAGAATACAACAAGGTTTATTCCTTCATGTCCTGATAATTTTGTAATGTGATATCATAGAGAATGTTGCATGAGGGCAATGATTGTTGGAAAAAAAAAAGTCATAAAGACGGTCTTTATACGATTCTTACATCTGGTGAATACTTTTCCTCTTGAAAAATAGAGGATCTGAAAAGTCCCATTGATAAAGGTCAACCGATCGAAAACAATTCTACTCTATGACAATAAAAATGAAGCAGTTTATCATTCAAGTAATCTATGGTTTCAAATGAATCTTCATTATATGAATGAAAGAACAGAATATTCAAGTGACATAAAGTCTGATACGAAGATGGGTAGAATTCAAGTTGAGTGGGCGACCTCACTAGGTCTCAATCAAGTTATTCGTCAAAACTTTCATTATCATACTTTACCACATGCAAAATGCATTGAGGAATTGCTGAATGAATTAAATTGGGAGTTGGACCAGTGAAACAATAACTAGTCCTTTTCAAGAAACACTAGCAACTAGCTAGACAAAATTTGCTAGTTCACTTGTTTGAGACATCACCACTAGCTAGGACAATTAGCTAGGTGTTCTTCACAACATTACAATTTTGACTAGTTAGAACAATCCACTAGTCATTCATATTGACATATCGACTAGCCAGTTTCAATTGGCTAGAACAGAATTTCAACATCGTAGCCACTGAAGAAACTTTAGGCTACTCGGACAACGAATGGAAATAAGAAGTTATTAAGTTTGAAAAAGAAAACTATAAAATCTGAAGAGAATGTTCTAGGTATCGGAACAATCGATAACCTCTCATCAAATATTACCTACCAGTGAAACGGTCCACCCAAGGGTGCCTCCGTACACATGCTTTATCAGATCCTACAGTAGAATTAAATTCAGAATACCAATATCAAAATGATATCCTTACTATGATTTCAATGTACGATGTACAATCTCATCTTGAATAGAAGAAAAGAATTCATGAAGGATGTCTGGATGTTAGATCATCCCTGTTCTCAACAAGTTGATAAATATTTATGGGCTCGACTGAAGAGTGCAAGTATGAAAGAAGTAGTCAAACATCAATATTCGTTTAGGAATATTCATTGATTAATTAAGGAAACAATTGTTGAACATTCCTTGGATAATTGAAAGGAAGTGTAAATAGTCCTGAGCAGAATGAAATAATTATAAACTTCAAATAGAATACTCGGGGATCAAATAAGATACTTTGGATGAGTCCCGGTTTAGAGAAAGTACATCACTGGTGGTTATTCCACAAGTTTGAAGTAGAAAGCTAGAAGGATTACCTGATATAAACTAATCGAGGTAACATGGTTAATGAAAAGTTTAAAATGAAGTAGTGCACCAGCCGGTAGTTACCAAAATGAGTTAATAATCATTCGTGCATCTCATTATCACCACTATGAGGGTAACTCCATCTCTTCGTCTTCGTAATACAAGACACCAACTAGTGCGTCTCTCAATCTTCATCTTAGAGTCAATTATCGAGTTAGGGTTTCACAAATATATCTATCATCTTCGTGCTTTATCTTGAAGACCAAGCTTCACATCATTCCGGGGACACCTGCTAAGTCCATAGGGTCCTACTTCATGCATTCCGACATGAATCACAAGTGGCCAGTTCCCCCTGGGAACAGATCAAAGAGATCTCTCAGGGATCTCAGTGCAGTCCATAGGTTTAGTGGCGGGTGTGTGCATGTGAACATATACCAAAAATATTGAGGTCTACAATACATATATACGTAGTCCCTGATAACATCTATATCAAAGGATCCCACTCTAGACCCACTGGTCTTTTCTTTTGGTAGACTCTGAGATCACTGTATCGCTCGTTGTAACCCTATTCAACTTCACTTGAGTCCCTTTGTTAATTCTACTTGCTTGTTCTCTAAGTTGAACTACCATGCTCTAGCATCCGAATCATGCGTGGAATTATCTAGCACGCTCGTCTTATGATAACATTCTCGTATAACACATGTAAAATTCGCCATCAAGGGTAATGGAATCCACAATGACATAGTGACCAACCTTCAAGGAAACCCGTTACTTATCGAAAATCGGATCTTATAACCAAAGTAAAAGACTTTCATTAATCCAAGTACTAAGTACTCCTAATTATGTAGGGAAGTCCAAACTTCTTGATTCTTAAAATGCCGCCTCCTAAACTGTGGAGGAATATGGGCCACAAAATTTATGCCAGCCTAGTCATCCAATCATATCGGCAATATCGCCTCTTCCTCAACTACTCTTGAGGTTTCACTCTGCTTCCTACATCGTTACATCTGATAAGTCAGGTACGACTCCCAACTCTAAACTCATCATTCTGAAGGCCTCTAAGGATTCTATCGACCCTAGTATAATACCTCCAGTAAACACTCCAGTCCATTCTACTCATCGGTACCTCTTCCGGTAGTCCAATAATAAGTTTACTACGATCTCTTATGTCATTCTCCTACTTAGACTTAACTCTCAACACTCTCGTTTCTGAGTACTGTAACTTATCTCTCTGATACCATTTCTGTGACGCCCCCAAATCTGAGGTCGGAGATTCAGGTCGTCACATCACCATCCAACCATATCATACCTGTATTAACTTTACAACTCAACAATACATCCATCAAGACCTCAATCTTACGCACATACAAGTTAGAGCCTCAGAAACGACAATCAAAAGTAACACTAAATATTACAATTCATCTGTACAATCCAGAATCTTACGCACTTCCACTTATACAACTACACTTGAAGACAAGTCTTACTATTACAGTTGAAAACCTATCAGACTTACTCTGTAGTATTTTTCAGGAACTAAATCATCTCCGGGGTAAATCTCCTACTCCTCTTCTGTTGGTGCGGAGTTAACCGACCAAATTCGTCTCTTTCTGAAAAGTTTTTATAAAGCAAGAATGAGCTACATAATGCTCAGCAAGTGCACCATTTTGAAAAATAATAAAGTGGTTTATTTTGAAAACGTTCCCAACTGTATGGGTATATATCTCAGATTACAAAACATAACTCGACAATATATATGTCAGAGTTTGAATAAAACGTTTATACTCACTAAGGAGCTTTAAGAATAACATATGAATCCTTTATAAGGTTCTCATTTCGATATATCTCAAGTTTGAAAATATATACGTATGAGTATATCAGTTTCGGCAAACACTCTACGGTTAAAATAATGTACAGGGATGCATTGATGCAAAACCTCTTTCCTTCCATTAGCTTAGAAGGTTCCTCATTCAAAAACATTTCATTCTTTGAAATAATTGCAAGAGTGCACTAACACGTGCCAATCTCTATAGAAAATCTTGCAGTTCTAGATACTGCACGCTATCAATATTTTTCTTATCAGAAATCACACTATCGGCAACTTGGCACTTAGGCCCAAGAGGCAGTGTTTGAGTATTTTTCCAAAGTGGAGGATGGGACTGGAAGAAAACATAAAAACCTGACAAGGATTGACGATGATCAGTCGCCACAACCAAGTCCAACAATCCGCGGGTCTTCTCTACTAGTAGAAGGATAGAAACTACATCCGTAACTACCCTTGGGTGAAAACTACATCCGTAATCACCCTCGATGAAAACTACATCCGTAATCATCCTTCGGCAACACCTGGGCCAGAATAATAATTGATGGACCGCCTGGCTCACGGCCGCTTACACATCCCGGGAATCGTTCGTCAACGATTCCCACACCTGCCAGAGTCCCTTTTTTCTTTTTCTTTCAAAACTTGTTTTGATTGAAAATCGAGTAGTTGAGGTCCGACATCAGTCGACCGATAATTCTTGAAAAACGTGCAAGGGAGTAAAACCTGACCGGGGGTTTTCGAAAACATTTTAAGTTCGAAAGAGTTCGAGTTTAAAAGCGATAGACGTATCTTGGATTAGTTTTATTTAAAAATAATAAATAATTAATGAATAGTAATTTAGGATTTAATAAGAATTAATAAATTAATTATTTAATTAAATTAATCTTCTAATCCAAGATAAATATTTTTGAGTATTTTTAATAATCGTATAAATAATAATTACTTAAGTATACGACACTTCCCGAACGCTTCTTCGGGTTTTCACAATTTAATCACAATAATATACCGCTCCCCGGTCAATAGTATATTTGGACTGCTACGACCTCTATTGCTAGAGTCGTTGTCCGAAGAACATTTTTCATTCTAAGTCCAAGGGTATAAACACATTTACATATATCTCAATCTCGACATAAAGTCTTGTCAAAACATAGAACATAACACGTATAGAATCTACAAACACAACAGTGGAAAACTATATATATGAGTTTTGAAAAGTAAACTTGCATAGGTAAAATCAAGAATATAATCTTCTGAAATTAAATACTTAGGGTTGGAAAACTTGCCTTGGTGGGGTTGGGGTGGTCGGCTCGCGAAGTGGAAATGGAAATCTATTCATAATCAATATTTGTACGTTAGTACCTTAACAACGCTACTTAATCATAAGGTTTTAAAAATCGTAAGACCAACTTAACGACTCCACTTGTGACCACTAACCCTCTCATATGACCATGTCGTCACATTATCACTTCCGTTACCCATTCGACTCAAATCCATTCCTCAAACTCGAAACTCAAGTGAGCATTCTTAAAACTACTTTAAACTAATCCCCTAAGTGGTTTTTCACTTGCGCATACCTCGCTCCAACATTTTTATAAAATTGAAAAATACATATTTTAATCCAATTCTTTTTGGACAGCCTTTCCACTTGTTTAATCTGTATATCCTCAAATTTCCATAACATTTTCATAATTTTAAGGGGTCCTAACTCAGTTCACAAGTGGACAACACAGTGCAGTCCGAATTCCAGAACCACACTGCACTAATCCGGCCATAACTCAAAATCTACACATCTCCTGGGTGTGAGCCTTATATTTCTAGAAACTACATTCAAATACCTTTCTAACCATATGTATTGGGTCTTAAGGAGACAAGTTTAAGGGGTTCAAAACCCTCCTACAAGACAGTACATGCTCCCAGAATTTACAACAAGCATCTTATCAACTTCAACACTTCACAATAACACAATACTCTCTTTACAACCATTAACTCCACCAAGATTCATCTCTATAACATACATGAGACTACATACTCTAATCAAATGCCTTATTATTACAACAACAAGCATAAAACTTCAAGATTTCATCATCTAAAGCTCAAACCATCAAGATTCACTCCAATACTTATAGATCTAACAATATAAACTATAAACTTGTCATGGCTAAGGGTTGAGAGATATTTATACCTTCCTTGAGTCTCTAGTGACCTTGTATGAGCTTTCTAACCCTTGGAGAAGCTTGATCTATCCTTAATAACCTTAAACTAACAAGAACATCAAGAACAAAACTTAGAAATTTTCGGAGTCAATATACCCCAGCTGAAAGAACTGGAAAAACGAGGTCCTTACCTTACTTTTCTGGATGAGGCACCTAAATAATAGTTGTAGATCATCTCAATACCTTTCCAAAAAGCTATAGAACGCAATATTTGGACGAGAAATGAAGGCGCTATGGCTGTTTGAATCTCCCCTCTCTGTTTTGGCCGAAAATGAAGAAAAGGGAGAGAGAAATGTTTTGTTTTGTTTGGTTTGAATAATGTGAGATGTATTATTGATATGTGTTGTTATATGTGTATAAGTCACATGTTGCAAGCCTAGTGATAGCCTACTAGGTTAGACCATACTTCCATGTCTCCTAAAGCATGGTGCATAACTTTATGCTTTTTGCTTTTTACATTACTAGTTTGCTTTTCTAACTAGCTACTTGCTTGATAATTGCATGTAATCTCCCTTATTTTATTTCTCCACCAATGTTTGTCACTTAATCCTTAATCCATAACGTATCTTAAATAAACTCCTCGTAATGACATTTTGTCGCGTAGAGATTTCCTTCGTAATTCCTTAAGTACTTAATTTTGTAATTCCCTTAAATATCCATAACTTCTTGTCTTAGGCTTTTAAAATCTTTTAATACTCTAATAATCTTCAAAGTCCCAAGCTTTTATGTAATTTAATAGAAGTGGATTTCTTGCTTTCAATAACCTTCCTTTTTGCTCACACATCTTATGCCATGAAATTTAATACTCGGAAAATTAAAATCCACTATATGTCATTGGTGGCTCCAAAGTGTCCATCATCCATAATATCATACTTCATTAAATTTTAAAATATTACCAAAAATTAGGATTCTTACAAGGATTGACGATGATCAGTCGCCACATCCAAGTCCAATAATCCGCGGGTCTTCTCTACCGGTAGAAGGATAGAAACTACATCCGTAACTATCCCCGAGTGAAAACTACATCCGTAATCACCCTCGATGAAAACTACATCCGTAATCATCCTTCGGCAACACCTGGGCCGGAATAATAATTGATGGACCGCCTGGCTCACGGCCGCTTACACATCCCGGGAATCGTTCGTCAACGATTCCCACACCTGCCAGAGTCCCCTTTTTCTTTTCTTGTCAAAATCATTTTGATAGAAAACTTGAGTAGTTGAAGTTCGACTTCAGTCGACCGATAATTTCTTGAAAAACGAGCAAGAGAGTAAAACCTGACCGGGGGTTTTCGAAAATGTTTTGAGTTTAAAAGAGTTCAAGTATAGATATACACTTGTACCGATATCAATCTCGACACAGGGTTTTGTGATCACACATGGAAAATGGTACGCATAAAGCTTGTAACCACAACAGGGTAATTCCATATATATATAAGTTCTTGAAAAGTAGCTTACCTAGATAGATTCAAAATATAATATTTTAAATGACTATGAAAGTCCTCAGACAACCTTTAAATAGTGTTTTATAACCTTCAAAACACTTAGAGTATTTAATAAATATTTGACTACTATGTAACAAATAATAAATATTCAATAATCCCTTTTTTAAAAGAATACTCAAATTAATATTCATTTATTAAGTAATATTCAAATAATATTTACTATTAATACTGGAATATTTAATAACCTCAAAACAACCAAATACAACTCCTGGAATGTTTCTAATCCAAATCAAGACGCAATCTCTCCAGCAGTCTCCAAACTTTAGCCACTTTATCAAATAACTACTACTGACTCTCGGTCAATAAGAAATAATTAATAAGCATTCAAGTAACATATATTGATATCAATCTAGCTGGTTTAAGCTGAAAGTAACCAATTTATAACCATTGGAATATCTTTAATCCGTATTGAAAATAAACTATCTCCGATAAAAATATACTAGATAGAATCACTCCATTAAATTGTTTTATTATTTCTCCGGGACAAAGTGATTTTAAGAAAGCGTTTTGAAAATGATATTCATCTAATTAAATAAATTTAATTAGGCGAACGAGGTTTATTTAATTAGTAAATGCTTTCAGGAGCATCTATTAATTAAATAAACACCGGTTTATTGGTGATGTTGCCTTTAGGTTAATTATTGCGAAATTCTTTTTAAAAGCTTTGCCCGGGTTTTCGAAAACATACAATACAAAATAGCCCCGACACGCGGGCTAAGCTCGATAACTCAACACACGCTCTACCCTTGGAGCCTTTCTTATTCCGATACATAAATATATACCTCATAACATATAGTCCACTTCCATGGTACGAAAAGTTTATAGATATATATATATATATATACCGTATAAATCAAGATATAGAGCCATAAAAATATCACTGCCCATCAACAGTATTATAAGCCATGGGGTTTTGGTTATTGCACGAGCAGGATTTAATATTGTTGGCAAAGCAAGGAATACAATGATTTGGGAGAAGAAGTACAAGGTTGGAAAAACTCGCGATTATGGATTGAAAACTTATTTAACACATTTCATATATTTAAAATAAATATACTCTGAACAATAGAGTATGCATAGTAAACTTGCCTCTGGTCCTTAGCAGAAATAGAAACCGCGAATAAACCTTTCGCACTTCGTCCAAGCAATTCCATGGACCTTACCTGACGTCTCGATCTTCCCTTTTTGATGCACGTCATTCCAACTTGATTATGCCCTAATGGTACTGAAATAGTTATGAGTGCGTGTCAGTCCTACCTCGTATATCGAGTAGACACAACTCGGAATTATCACTAAATAACATAAAGTCAAACTATAGGTGTCCTCCCTATAGTTGACTACTCTAATACCACTTAATGCACATAAGACATTTAGTAATAGCAAACATCACGGGAAGAGTCCCCTAATATAAAGTGAACATTTCCTAGTGCTAACACATCATAACCCTATACCACCATTTAGTCAACTTCACTTAACCTATACATTTATAATACCTTTGACCTTCTACGACAAAACTTGATTAATAGCTAATCCTCAAAACACAATTAATCCTCGAAACACATAAATCCTTGAATTAAATCACTTAGCACATAAATCCTCGAGACAACAATTACCCTCGATTTAATTCACTTAACACATATCCACATAAACAGTTAACACCCAAATCATACCTTTAAACCCTTGAAATCAAATAAGTTAAATAAATTAAAATGCAGGGGATTTTTAGAAAATTTCGGCATGTAGTATTCGTTTATCGGACTATGGGCTCAGCCCCTCCATGCCAACAAAACAATTTATAACCCTGTTTTTGATAAAATAAAAGCTGCCTCAACTTGCAGCAACATAAAAGTAAACATATAAGAAAAGTACCCGCCCAGACATAAGGAAAAGTACCCGCCCAGACATGCGGCAACTAGCACATAAGGAAAAGTACCCGCCCAGACATGCGGCACCTCAACATTTAAGGAAAGTAAACTAAGTTTATCCACATTTAAGCCAACACCACGTAGTTGGCACTTATGACTTCTAACAATTACTACGACCCGACTTATACCATTTAGCACATAAACATTTACCGATAAGCCAACTCTTATAACTATACCTCATATGACAATAACAATTAGCACTTAGCACTTAGCACTTAGCACTTAACAATTTAAAAATTACAATTTGGAAACTAACAATTAGCAATTAACACTTAACAATTACTTGACAACTAACCCAAATATATTATCCGATAATTAATAATTACTCCCTAACAATTAACAATTAGCAATTTAACAATTAACAATCACTAACCCGAACCTTTAATCGGACTCATAATTAAACTCAACAATTATAATTACAAACATACCTTCCGAATTAAATATCGGAAATTCAACCAATAATCATAATCTTACAATTTTAGTCTAATTATACCCATTACCACATTAAGCTTTCCATTTAAACTAATTAAACCAACATAATTAACCTCGCAATTTAAACTAACTAATTACCACAATTAGCTAATTAAAATTCATAACAATTAAACTATATCAATTTTTACCACTAATTAGCTCATAACAATTAACCAATTAATATACTACAATTAGCTAATTAAATACATAATTTAAAAATACGAAGAAATTATACCATTTTCGTTTCCGATTCAACCCGCAAAATTCATGTCACCGGAAAATCAATCTCCCCCATCTCTCTCTCTCTCTCTCTCTCTCTCTCTCTCTCTCCTGCCTCCAGCAGCTACCACCACCGCGCGCCTCCTCCGCGCTCCGCCCCTGCAGTCGCCGGCCACCCCCTCCGCGGCTCCACCTCTTCTCCTGCTCAAATCCGATGCTTCCCCTCAACATACACGCACCTATACACGCATATATATATATGTATATTTGCTAAATGGAGTTATAAATTAAACCCCCAATCTCTCTTTTCTCTCCTCTCTCCCGATTTCTCTCCCCCTCCCCCGACTGGTTTCATTTGGTGCGGCTCCTCTGTGTGTGTCTGTGTGTGTATCGTGTATGTGTATGTATCAGATGTGTGTTTTTAACCCTAATGGGCTCAAGCCCAACACTATTCAAAAAGTAATACATTTAAATACTACACACCTTAAAATAATATTTTACACTAATAACTCTAATTTGTAAAAATAAAATTTCTAGCATAATTAAATACTAGAATATTTTTAAAGACTTTTGGAGAAAGAATTAGAATTAAATCTCAATTTTCTAAATTGATACGCATTTTACAAATATTAATAATTTATAAAAACAAATCATAAAAATATTAATTGTGATTCATAATTCACAATTTACAGGGCTTTATAAAAATGCTACAAACACTATTGTTTTAGTAAAATCTCAAATTCTTGATTTTATATATTAATCAAGTAATTTCTACAAATCCTCAAATAATTAAAATAAACATTTCCTAAGGATTTTAAAATCTCTAAATTATTCAATAATTTAAAATAAAATCTTTACTGAATAATTTCACATTCAAAATTAAATCTTTGCACAAATAAACTATTGACTCGGGGTATTTACTCAGTCAATAAAATTTTAAATAGGAGGCTCCACTTAACCGAAAATAATTAAATAACTGAATAATAAAATAATAAAAAAAAATTCTCCTCATTTTAGGAAAACATTATTATTATTGAAATAATAATAAATTCATTTCTTGAAAAATCCGGGTTATTACAGTCTACCCTCCTTAAAAGGATTCCGTCCACGGAATCAGCTAAGGCCACTACTGGGATTCCTTAACTCTTTTATCATCAACACTTATTCCGCAAAATAGGAGATAGTGTCTCTTCGTAAACAACTTCTCCAATATCTCAATTCAAACCTCGATTCTCTATCTGACACAATTATCGCTGGAGTCTTATAACCCACCATTATTCCTTTCACATATACGTCTTGCCCAACTTTCCATTATTATACTATCCTTAAGAGAGGAAGTTCACTGACTCTATTAACATGACATTCTTGAGAGAGAGAACGAACCAATTCTAGCTATACCTCACTGATATTCTATTCGTGTTGGAATTCGCTCCTGCTCTTGGCGATTCCGTTGCGAATCTAGTTTCTATCAGCGAATTTATGACTTGGCAGACCTGGTTGGTATCCCCTTCAAATTTATTAAAGATAATAAGAATTATGAAACTTTGAAAAGATAGCTGTCACATCAAGGCTATTGCCACACATTGATGATCATAAGGTTATGAGTATTAAAGTAAACCTTGTTTGAAATAAGAGAATTTACTGAGAGATCAATATGATCATAAGAACTCACGTTGCGTGTCTCAGTTAAGACATTACTAAAGGTAGTTAGCCTTCTTGTATTTCACAACTCACAAGTGACGGCGTCCCGTCAGACTTCTATCACACAGACAGATAGCCCTTGTGTCCCCTATAAGTATAGGGTTGTTCGTCTCAGTGGAAGCTGAGAAGTATGAAAGCAATTCGAAGTGAAGATAATAATTATCGTCTTTCGACAAATAATTCTCAAGTGGACACCCTGGATTAAAATTGATCAGATTCCAAGGTGCAATTTCCAAGGGAAAGGATAACCAGAAAGATACTGGTATACAACAAGCAAGTGGTGCTATAGCACCATAGGGTTATCCAATATTTGAAGAAAAGTGAGAATTTAAATATCATCAATCGATAGGGCCTCATAAATCTGAAAGTAGGTATAATGACAGCTTCTAGCAAAATTGAAACTAATATGGTTTAACATGAGTGTTATAAAACAACTTCGAAGAGGGAGTATATTCTTTATTAAAATTCTCTCTGGGAGAGATGTCAAGATAGGTCATAGATTAGGGAGGTAATCCAAATAATTTATGCACGGGAATGTGTCAAATAATTCACGTTGGGGAGATAATAAACATAAGTTGCAAATGGGGAGATATCAAATAATTCAGACTGGGGAAGTAATCAAAATGATTCATAATTGGGGAGGGTAATGCCAAGGTCTCCATGGATGCCTTTCATGTCGGCTCCTCTGACGGATAATTGTTCGATTATAGCGCTCTTCTTTTCCACGCACACCCTAAGGTGCTCGATAACCGACGCCATCGTCGACTAGTAACAGTCGCTAGAGATTCAACCATCGGCATTTTACGATATTAAGGAGTTCTATTCGACTCGGCGCAAGCATCTCACGCAAGCGTTCTATTTTTTGAGAAGACTTCGATACCGGTCTCGCCCCTAGCAACGACGAATTCCACGTGTCGAATGGGCGGTATTCTGGAACATTGCTGGAAATACATACTTAGATCCAGTCACCATTATAACCGTATTTATACCACATGTTCCTGTCCTCATGACAATTCCATGTGCAACTTAAGCTTATCCCTTATTGGCATAACAGCCTTCGTACTAGTCTTTCTCAGACTTTCTCAGTCCGTCTTGGTTCTTAAGATATATCACGTCTTTATTGACAAACCTCAACTTTGCCATAATACTAGATGTCATCTTTCTATCATTCGCCATCATATTGAAATTTCCTATCATTCGGGGAATACATAACTTCATCCATGAACCCCTAAATTATCTTAATCTTAGGTCTCGGGCGATTTATGCCTCTGCCGACCAATACTTATCTCTACGAGTTCTTTAGCAGACATCAATCACCACAAGAAGTAAAGTCTACCTCAACATATTCCTCAAAATCTTATCTTAATCATTGGTACTATATCCAATAGTCCAACATGAACTCTACATGAGTTCTGACGTTCTCACATAACTATACCCACTCCTACTCACTCTCGTTTCTAGTTTACTATAACTGTTATTCCCAGATTACACACTTGTATAATTGTAGAAGGGGGGGTTGAATACAATTCTTGATTATTATAAATTTCTGATAAAAACCACAGAAATCTATAAGGAAATAATTGCTGAATAAGAAATGGTTCACAAACACATAAAAAATCAGGTGGTTAAATGTACCACCTGAGACTTTTATTCGAAGAAAACCCTGTGATACAAGTGTACACAGCTTCTGTGTTTACAACTCTTTGCTTCTAAAGATATTCAAGAAACCCTAAGCAAATGTGTATGTTTTTTTACTTCCTAAAGAGTTGCTACACTTGGTTATATATTCCAAGTTTACAAGTGCTACAGGAATAAGATAATATTAATCTAATTCAAGTTGACTTGCTACTCCACTCCAAATCCACATGTAGCCGAAAGGTTGTCCTTGTGAACAGATATGTCCCCTGCACCTTTCTTGTATGTACTGTGTAAATGGAATGCTTCTTTCTTCTGTGTTTCCAAAGTATGGCTGCCATATTGCTTTTTATACCTACTATCAACCCATGTGATCTGTCAGTCAAACCTGTCCTTATCAATTGCTAATTCCTAGCATAGGATAAAGTGACAATGATTATCCGTTGATGTTGTGTCTACTTATCCGTTGATGGTAGTTTGAGCTGTATCCGTTGATCGAGTAGATTTGAGTTGTATCCGTTGATAGAGCCCTGTTCTCATCCGTTGATACATTTTCACTTAGATAGAATTACATAGCATAGCTTATTTACAATTGGCTACCCTATTCTGCCTATCCATTGATGGTCAACATGACTCTGAATAAAGACACTATCAACTGATAAATATAGATATTGCAGTATGCTACAAAACCTCATCCGTTGATGAGCTACCTGTCAACGGATAGAGTTATAAGGTCTTATCCGTTGACAGTTACAAAACTTGACTTATACAATTTTGCTTGAATGTTAAGTTATCATCAACTACAACATATTCCTAACAATCTCCCCCAATTTATACTTGATGGCTATAAAGCATAAATTCATAACCTTGATGATAACAAAACATTCCTAACGATATATACACACTTCAGTATGCAAACATTGTATTAAGCTACAAAAATTAAAAACAGAAAGCTTTAAGAAACTTATCAGAGATGTGCTCCTTTAGATTGAGCAGATTAATGAGGTTTCCTCTCTCTGGTTGGCTGCACCCTTGACTTTCCTTCCTTGGTAGAGTTGGACTCAATTTGCACTTGAAGTTGCCTATAGAAGGTATCTTCTTCAACAACCTTTGGATTTAGCTTTAGTTGTAACCATCTCAGGTAGTCAGAACTAGCCTTTGACAGTTGGTCTTCTAACCTGAAGAATCTCCTAGTGCCCTCATTATCCCTGAACTCCATCATCCAAAAGGGTTGAATGTGGATTTTCTGTCCATTATAAGGGATCTTCATTTTCTTTGGTAGACTTGAGGGTGAGTTCCATTCTCTCCTTATTTCTTCTATTCTGCTAATTATCTCCCTTCTGGCTATCTCAGAGAACCCTGTGTGTCTCTTGAAAGCTGAGAACACTCTGGTCAATGTATGATAATTTTCTCCAAGAACCTTCTTTAGTGGCCATGTCCTCTGACTTCCTCCCTTGTAGACAAACACTAATCTCTCAGGCTGATTCTTGTACTTGTCAATTCCTCTTACTTCTGACAATTCATCCAAAAATAGATTCATGTCAGAGTATTCTTCAATTTCTGCCTGATAGATAAAGTCTTCTTTGTTTTCCAAGATTGGTTGTTTGACAATGGCAGGTACCCTAGCAACTTGAACTGGTCCCTTTGAAAGTTGCTTCTTTGGAGCCCTTTTCTTCTGTTTTGGATTAAGCAAGAATGAAGGAACTTCAATTGAATCAAAATTCACTGGTTCCTCTTTAGGCCTTATGGGGTCACCATGAAAGTTTACAGTTGGGTCGATTACTAGTGCAGACATAGGTACTGGTGAACCAATTGTTTCTTTTTCTGGAGAGGGTTCTGGAGAAAGAACCCTCTTGGTTTTAGCTTTCCTTCTTCTAGGTTTGATTTTGGGAACTTCCTCAGGTTCCTTCATTTCAACCTCTACCTCATCCATTAACTCTTGAGCTAGCCTGGCTTGCTTCTCTTCTGAGTTTTCATGTTGATTTTCTGTACTTGGATGGGCTTCCCTTTGGATTCTGGAGACTTCTTCTCTTTTAGCTTCCACAAATCTAGGATGGCTGTTGGATATATTTAATACTTTTCCATTCCTCATGATTACAGCCATCCAATCTCTTACACTCTTATTTGTCTGTTCTTTGAACTCTATGATAGTTTTTCCCATTAGCTTTTCTTCATCATTCTTGGGAAATGGGTAGTCCAATTGAAGCTTGTTCTTCCCATTTTCCTTTGGTGGTGAGTAGGCTCTGGTTTTGATAGCTGGTTCAAATTCTTTGACAAATGATGGCTCAGCATCATAGAATGTAGGAGCCACAACCCTTGGAGTGAGCACCTTCATGATTGTGGTTGATATTGTTGGAGCAGAAGATTGAGCATTAAGAAACAAAGTTGATGCAATTGATTCATTGATCATCCTCTCTGTCCTTAGAATTCTGTCATTAGCCTCCTTGTTTATCTTTTCCAAAGCTTCTATCCTGGCTTGCCTTTCACCATCTGAGATGTCTTCTAATCTTTGAATCTCAGGCAAAGCCACTTGTTTCTTCACAGGGGAAGCCTTTATCTCAAACTCTGTTGGATTGACCACTACAATTGGCTGTTGCTCCCCCTCAATATGTGCTATCTCACTACTGGTAGCTTGAAATTGGCCAGTAGATGTTGCAGCCTCTGTGCTTGTTCCCATTTTCTCCCCCTTTTTGTTAGCATCAAGGGTTGGGGTTGAAGCTGCAAGTAGCATTTCCAGTAGTTGAGTTTGTTTTGTTTGATTGGCAATGATGGTGTGCAATTGAGATTCCATACTATCCACCCTTGAGGAAAGAAGCTGAACAGACTTAGCCAGGCTATCTTCTTTGAGAAGTTTGCTAGAAAGCACCTTCTGAGTGGTAGTAGGAGCTAGTGCCTCAATCCTGGCATCTAGTGCTATTTTCATCTCTCTAATTGCAGACTGGACCTCCTCTTGCTGTGTTCTTTGAATAACAGATTGCATCTTTTGTAATTTCAGGGAGGCCATTACTTGCTCAAGAACAGTCTTTCTCTGTGGTTCTGCAGTTTGGTGCTCAGCCTTAGCAGATTGGTATTGCTTCATGATTTCCACATTGAGATGCCCAAGTTCAGTGGCATTGGAAAACATCCATCCTGGAGTTTCATCTTCATTTATGTCTTCACCATCTGAACTGTGACTGTCATAACTGCCAAACTCTTCACTTCCAGCATTTGGAGACAGGGTTTGTAAAGCTTCTTTTGCTCTTTGAAGAGATTCTGAGGTGTGCACTAGGTGCATTGCCTCCTCTGCCTCCACATTGCCCTGCTGTGCCATGACTTGATAGGCAGAAACAGGATGAGTAAAGGTTTCAGGATCCAAAGAGATGGAGTCAATAACTGACTGATATTCCTGTCTAAATTCCATCTCTTTGGAAGCTTCATTAACCTCCATTAACTCACTTGCAATGACTGATTCTTCCTGCCTTATTTCTCCTGTAGTCCCTTCTCTCCTCTCATCTCTCTTTTCTTGCATCAGGGGCTCCCCCTGGCTCACACCTCTCACACCCTCACCTTCACCTACTAAGGTGGAACTCTCTAGCTC
The DNA here is from genome assembly GCA_037693485.1 of Kitagawia praeruptora. Taxonomy (NCBI): domain Eukaryota; kingdom Viridiplantae; phylum Streptophyta; class Magnoliopsida; order Apiales; family Apiaceae; genus Kitagawia; species Kitagawia praeruptora. The sequence continues at coordinate 66,759,200 of CM075351.1, forward strand.
TCCTTTTGCCTGACCGGAAGAAATGGTCAGCCTCTCATTGATTTTCTCTCCTTTTGCCTGCTCACAAGGCAGCCTCTCACTCCCTTCCCTCATTCCTAAAAGTGTTTCAATTACTACAAACTCCTCCACAGTTGACATAGGAATGTCACATTTTGCAGTGGTAGAGAGAGTTGTCAACGGATAAGGAATATCCGTTGATGTAGTAGTTATTGCTGTCAACGGATAGTTAGTTGAAGACATATCCGTTGATGAAGAAACACTTGTCAACGGATGAAGGATATCCGTTGATGAAGGTAAACGAGTATCCGTTGAAGTGAAAACCAACACGGAATCTGTGGTGATTGATTTTAAGGAAGAGGCCACAGATAGTGTTGTGAATTCAGGAATGGAAGATTGATGGCCCAACAAATCATCTAAAAGAGGATGACCACCAATTGTTGAGTGGGGCTTCTCCAAGAATTTTAAAGATGGAGAATCAGGAATTGATGTAGAGATCATATCCACATCCAGAGATGGAGTTGGTGATGGTGGATCAAAATGTGTATCAATTTGAAGGTTAAGATCAAGGGGCTGTGACTCCACATTTATTGAAGTCACATCAAACTGAATTTGAGAAGGTACAGTTTGCTGTACAGTGTGTGCACCCTGTGATTCCCCAATGGTTTTGGATTTTACCCTTCTACCATAGGTTTTTGAGGGAGAGCTATCTGTGTCCCTTGCCCTTTTGTGCTGTGTTCCTGAAATGGAACTCAAATTAATAGTCACACCCTGTTGAGAGGATGTAGCTAGAAATTGGCTTGTAGGTTCATTAACAGTCTTTTGAGAGACTGAAATGTTGTGTGCACTTGCCTTACCTTCCTTATCCTTAGGGCTTCTTTGATGTTCACCCTGTCCCTCACCACTCACTACCACCTTCACACTCCCCTCAAGAGCTTTGGTAGTTTTTGCAACAGATGCCTTTTGAGAGACACCTGAGGTTTGTCTTTTAGATTGTGGTTTAGGAACTTTGGATTTGGTCACTTTGGTAGGAGCCTGTTTGGTCACTGTCACAGACTCCATTGTGACACTAGAAGGCAAAGAAATTTGGGGGTTGGAGATAGGAAGTTCAGGGTTGGAAACAGTTACCTGAATAATTGGTAGATATACCAATTGTACTTCTGCATTTAGGTTCATTCGAATCAAATCACTTAAGACTCTCTTCTCCTGAACAAAACAATTGAACTTGCTATCCGGGTTAGCAATGGATAGCTCATTCTCAGATACATGCAGTGCTAGGAGCATTAAAAATCTAGCAAAATAAACATTCTTGCCCCTAGTTTCCTTTTTACCTAATTTAGCTGCTATCTCATACATGACTAGTGTGCCAAAATTATAAAATTTATCAGTTAAAAGCATACAAAGCATAATTAGCATGGAGTTGGTAACAGCATCAAAGTTACTAATCTTGCCAGAAAAAGTTTTAATGAAGGCATCACAAAGATAACTCCATTCCTTAACCATACCTTTCCTAACAATTTTCCCTAAGTTCTCAGTACTAAGGGTATAATTTATGGAATTAAGCATGGTAACAATTTCAGCATTACTGGGTTCCTTCAGACAGTTATTCTCAGGCAATTTTAAACAAGCAGTTAACACATCAGAATTAACTACATAATTTTTACCCTTTAAAGAAAAAGCAAGTGTACCGTCTGTGCCATTGTACTCAGCAGATGCCCACATCTCTTCGATAACCTCATGGATTAGAGGAGTGGTGGCAGTCATAGCGTGTGACAGTTTGCATTTCTTCACGAAATTCATCATGGTGTGATATGCTTCTGGAGCGTTCACAGTATCAACAAAGGCCGCGAAATTGTTCTTCTCATAGGTAAACCCGGTGGAAGACATCATCTTAACAATAGGCGCCATTGGAGTGTTTGAGCTTTTGTTGCAGAGAGAGATTTAGTGAAGAAGATGCAGTTAACTAATGAGACTCTTGAAAATGAATAAAGGTGAAATGTGAGAATACAAAACAGCCTTTTATATATTCCAAGAATTAAAAATGAAATAATTAAGAGTAATTACCCCATTGGTCAAAAGTAACTGTCAGACAATAAATAAAAGGAAAGAAGTACAGCCGTGACTAATTATACACGTTTATCAACGGCTATAAAAAAAATATATGTATATCAACGGATAAAGATTGGACGGTTGAGAAAACAGTTTATCCATCGATGACGTGGACAACCTGTTATCCGTTGACATACGAAAATCTAGTAATGTGTTTACACTACCAACGGATAAAAGGATATCCGTTGATAAGCAAATTTTGCCTTAGACAAAATTTCTGCTAAGAGTTATTCTGAGAGTTTTTAATTCTCAAGTAAATCAAAACACATTTCTAGCTGCAATACAGTATTATTAGATACCACTAGGAATTATGAAAAATTAAGCATACCTAGTTCACCTACCAATCTTGTGAATGAGGATTCATCAAGAGGCTTGGTGAAAATATCTGCAAGCTGCATTTCACTTGGCACAAAGTGCATTTCTACTGTACCATTCATCACATGCTCTCTGATGAAGTGGTATTTGATGTCAATATGCTTGGTTCTCGAATGTTGCACTGGATTTTCTGTGATGGCAATAGCACTAGTGTTGTCACAGAAAATTGGAATCTTCTCAACTTTTAGACCATAGTCAATAAGTTGATTCCTCATCCAAAGAATCTGTGCACAACAACTTCCAGCTGCAATGTACTCAGCTTCGGCTGTAGAAGTGGAGACTGAGTTCTGTTTCTTACTGAACCATGACACAAGCCTATTCCCTAGAAACTGACAGGAGCCTGTAGTACTTTTCCTATCAATTCTGCAACCTGCATAGTCTGCATCTGAATAGCCAATTAGATCAAAGCCAGAATCTCTTGGGTACCAAATGCCAAGGTTTGGTGTTCCCTTGAGATACCTGAAAATTCTCTTAATAGCAATCAAGTGAGACTCTCTAGGGTCAGCTTGAAATCTAGCACAAAGACATGTGGAGAACATTATATCAGGTCTACTAGCTGTTAGATATAGAAGTGAGCCTACCATGCCTCTATAGCTTGAGATGTCCACAGATTTTTCCTTAGTATTCAACTCAAGCTTAGTTGCAGTGGCCATAGGTGTTTTTGCAGAGGCACAATCCATTAAGTCAAATTTCTTTAAGAGATCATAAATATATTTTGTTTGACTTATGAAAATTCCCTCATTAACTTGCTTTACTTGTAAGCCAAGAAAGTAAGTTAATTCACCCATCATGCTCATTTCATACCTACTTTGCATAAGTTTGGCAAACCTTTTACAAAGCTTCTCATCTGTAGACCCAAAAATAATATCATCTACATAGATTTGAACAAGTATTGAAGAACCATTGACATTTCTATGAAATAAAGTTTTATCTACTGTACCTCTAGTGAAGTGATTCTCCAGAAGAAATTGAGATAAAGTGTCATACCAGGCTCTTGGTGCTTGCTTCAAACCATAAAGTGCTTTCAAGAGAAGATATACATAATCTGGAAATTCTGGATCTTCAAAACCAGGAGGTTGATGGACATATACCTCTTCTTCCAGTTCCCCATTTAGAAAGGCACTTTTAACATCCATCTGATAGACTTTGAAGTTGGCATGTGCTGCATAGGCTAGGAAAATTCTGATGGCCTCAAGTCTTGCCACTGGTGCAAAAGTTTCATCAAAATCTATTCCTTCTTCTTGAGAATAGCCCTTTGCCACTAATCTAGCTTTATTCCTCACAATTATGCCATTTTCATCAGTCTTATTCTTGAGAACCCATTTGGTACCTATGATACCTCTATCATCAGGTTTGGGCACAAGCTTCCATACTTTATTTCTCTCAAATTGGTTTAGCTCTTCTTGCATTGCTAAGACCCAATCTGGATCTAGAAGAGCATCCTCCACTTTCTTAGGTTCCTCTTGAGACAGGAAACTACTGTATAGGCATTCTTCTTGTGTGGCTCTCCTAGTTTGGACTCTTGAGTTTGAGTCACCAATGATTAACTCAAAAGGATGATCTCTGGTCCATTTTCTTGAAGATGGAAGGTTTGATCTAGATGAGGTTGCTTCATCTACGTGAGTATGATATTGTTGATTGGATATTGAGTTTTGACTTTGAGAAACTCCCCCTGAGTTTGTTGTCCTTGAGGAATTATGAAGTTGACTGTCAACAGAAGCATCATTTTGTCTATCAACGGATGCTCCATTTTGCCTGTCGACGGATACATGAGAATGTCTGTCAACGGATGCATCTGATGATCTAGTATGACTGTCAACGGATGCTTCATTTCCAGTGTTAGCATCACTTCTAGTTGGACCAACAGCTCTAGGTGAATTTCCAAGGTCATGATCTTCATTTTCCTCATCATCATCAATGTACATTCTTCCTTCTACCTCATTTTCAAATCTCAACTTTTCATGGAAGCCTTCATCATTCAGACCTAGAATCTTCTGATCATCAAACACAACATGTACAGATTCCATGACAATGTTGGTTCTTAAATTGTAGATTCTATAGGCTTTCCCTGCTGCATACCCAACAAAGATAGCTTCATCTGCCTTTGCTTCAAATTTGCCCAAGTTATCTCCATGATTCCTTAGCACAAAACACTTACATCCAAAGACATGGAGAAAAGCTAACGTTGGTTTCTTGTTGGTGAATAAGTGGTAAGGAGTCATTCCTCTAGCTTGATTGATCAAGGAAATATTCTGAGTGAAGCAGGCAGTGCTGACAGCTTCAGCCCAGAAATATGTTGGCAATCTTGATTCACTTAACATTGTTCTAGCTGCTTCAATGAGAGTTCTGTTTTTCCTTTCAACAACCCCATTTTGTTGAGGTGTTCTAGCAGCAGAAAACTCATGGACAATTCCATTCTCTTCACAGAAAATATTCATTGTGGAATTTTTGAATTCAGTGCCATTGTCACTCCTGATTCTTTGTACTTTTACTTCAGAACCATTGTTTACTTGTCTGAGATGATTGATGATGATTTCACTTGCACAATCTTTGGAGTGCAGGAAGAAAGTCCATGTAAACTTAGAGAAATCATCCACAATCACCAGACAGTATTTCTTCTTTGAGATGGACATGACATTTACTGGACCAAATAAGTCCATATGCAGCAATTGAAGGGGCTTAACAATAGATGACTCTGTCTTGCTCTTGAAGGATGATTTCTTTTGCTTTCCTAATTGGCAGGCATCACACAGTCCATCTTTGATGAACTCCAATTGAGGGATTCCTCTAGCAAGATCCTTTCTTACCAAATCATTCATTACTTTAAAATTCAAATGAGACAGCTTTTTATGCCATAGCCAACTCTCATCCTTGCTTGCTTTGCTGAAGAGACAAGTAATGGATTCTGAGCATACTGAGTTGAAGTCAGCTATGTAAACATTTCCTTTTCTAAAGCCTGTCAGAACCACATTGTTGTTTTTCTTGGTAGAAACAACACAGGCTTCTTTAGTGAACTTTACTTCATAGTCTTTGTCACAAATCTGACTGACACTCAGCAAATTGTGCTTCAAACCTTCAACTAAAGCCACTTCTTCAATGATGACATTGTCCTTTGTAATCAAGCCATATCCCTTAGTATAACCTTTGCTGTCATCTCCAAAGGTAATCCTAGGGCCAGCTTCCTCCTTGAACTCTGTGAGCAGGGTTGAATCTCCTGTCATATGCCTAGAACATCCACTGTCTAGGTACCATAGATTCCTCTTATTTCCCTGCACACAATCCAAAATACAAATCAAGTTGATTTTGGTACCCAAGTTTCCTTGGGTCCTTTCTTGTTAGCCTTTGGTTTTACACTCTTGGCAATCTTCACTTTGGGTGTAGATGCTTGAGTGATAGGTTTAGACAGATGCTCATTTGCATAAATATTTGATGCATGCATTTGTGAAAAATTGGCATACATATTATCCATGCTGGGGATGCTCCATGACATTTGTGGCATATTCACAGATTGAAAATAAGGATTAGGCACATATGGCATGTTCACATATGGATTTGAAAAACTAGCATTCTGATACAAACCAGGCATAACAGGCATTGCAGGCATACTTGGCATAGATTGAGATACATGAACAGGAGTCCTTTTAACAGACTTGCAATTAGAAGATAGATGATTGACACTATTGCAATTACCACAAGTTTTCCTAGGAGCAAACTTGTCAGGAGAATAATTGTTTTTCTTGTTAATGCCTATCTTACCAATTCTGTTCTTTTTCTTTTTACCCTCAGTCTCTACCTTTTCATTAACTGACTTACCAACAGCCTTTTTGTTGGGTAAATCACCTGCCTTAGCCTTCTCACTTGATTTGGCTTGGCTACTTTCACCAGAAACAAAGTTCTTGGCTACTGGACCATACTGATTGTTCAGTCTCTTGAGTTCCTTCTTACTAACAGACTTTTTGTTAGTCGACGGATACCTCTCATCCGTTGATGGTTCATCTGTCAACGGATGATCACTATCCGTTGATTCACAAATAGTCTCTAGATCCTCAAGGCAAGGTTCTAGCTCCTTTTTCTTCTGAGTCCAGGTATCCCTTACAAATGATTCTATTCCCTGGACTTCTATTATGTTTTGAGAAATATTCCTACAACTTTGAAATTTAGCAATTATTCCTTGTTCTTTTTCAAGCTGGTTTCTTAAGATTAATTCTCTTTTTAACACAGCTTCAAGTTCATTTTTAGCATCATTGCAATCAACTCTCATTTTCTCAAATTCTAGAAATTGAACTTCCAGAACTGCATTTCTATCACTTAAGAACTGATTAGTTTCTTTAATCCTATTGTTCTCTTTAGTAAGTGATTTAAGAGTAACACTCAAGTGATATAGTTCAGTAGACATATCATCTATAACACTATTGCATTCCTCTTTGGTGAGCTCAGAGAGATTAGTAGAAAATACCTGATTGCTAGCTGAACTTGCTTCCTGCTCAGAATCAGCCATTAATGCAAGGTTGACAAACTCAGCATCATCATCAGAATGATTTCCATCAGCAGCCCAGTCATACTCTTGGGTCATGAATGCCTTTCCTTTCTGTCTGAGAAGATCAAAGTATTTCTTCTTGTAGTCAATAGTTTCAGTTGACTTTCCCTTGTTCTCAGATCTAGGCTTCCTGCATTCACTTATCATGTGACCAGCAATACCACAATTATAGCATTTAATTTTGGATTTATCCACATAATTGCTTGTAGAAAAATCCTTGTTAAATGGCTTGGCCACCCCAGAGTTTCTTCTGAATTTTAGCTTAGAGAATCTCCTAGATAGAAAGGCTAAATGCTCATCTATCTCATCCAATTCATCCTGCTGTAGGTCACTCATTTCTTCAGACACCTTTTCCTTGCTTTTGCTTGATTCTGTTCTACCTTCACAAACCTCCCTGTTTGGTGTAGATTTAGCAGCTTCAGTCCTCTTTTCCTCCTTCTGCTCCAAGTTGGCAACAAGTGCAACTGACCCACTTTTCTTTTGGATCTTCTCAATTTCTTCATCCTGCTCCATTTCTAGTTCATATGTCTTTAAAGTTCCATAGAGTCTTTCAAGAGTAAATGACTTGTACTCTTGAGTGTTTCTTAGAGAAACAGTCATAGGCTTCCACTCTTTGGGCAGTGATCTCAGAAATTTGAGATTAGAATCTTTCACTTGGTAGATTCTTCCATACAGTTTCAAGCCATTCAGTAGCTTTTGAAATCTACTAAATGTATCATTCAATGTCTCTCCATTCTTGAAATGGAAGTGCTCATACTGTTGGATCAGTAGTTGCATCTTGTTTTCCCTTACCTGTTCTGTACCTTCACAAAGGGTCTGAACAATGTCCCATACTTCCTTGGCGGTAGTACAGTTGATAACATTGTCAACCATGTCTGTTTCTAAGCCATTAAACAGAATATTCATGGTCTTTTTGTCCTTGTGAACTTCTGCAATATCCTCAGCGCTCCATTCAGAAACAGGTTTTGGGATGTACGTGTCTGGTGCATCTGCAGCAAGACCAACTCTTGAAGCAGCCTTCATTGGAACATGAGGACCCTTCTCAATGCAATCTACAAAACCTACATCAATAGACATGAGATGTAGACGCATTTTTACTTTCCAGTGAAAGTAATTTTCCCTATCAAGAACCGGTATCTTCACTTCATAATCCTTCTTAGACATGTTGAAAGTGTGTTGATCTTTAAACTTCAAATATATTAGAAGCTTGCTCTGATACCAATTGTTATTCCCAGATTACACACTTGTATAATTGTAGAAGGGGGGGTTGAATACAATTCTTGATTATTATAAATTTCTGATAAAAACCACAGAAATCTATAAGGAAATAATTGCTGAATAAGAAATGGTTCACAAACACATAAAAAATCAGGTGGTTAAATGTACCACCTGAGACTTTTATTCGAAGAAAACCCTTTGATACAAGTGTACACAGCTTCTGTGTTTACAACTCTTTGCTTCTAAAGATATTCAAGAAACCCTAAGCAAATGTGTATGTTTTCTTACTTCCTAAAGAGTTGCTACACTTGGTTATATATTCCAAGTTTACAAGTGCTACAGGAATAAGATAATATTAATCTAATTCAAGTTGACTTGCTACTCCACTCCAAATCCACATGTAGCCGAAAGGTTGTCCTTGTGAACAGATATGTCCCCTGCACCTTTCTTGTATGTACTGTGTAAATGGAATGCTTCTTTCTTCTGTGTTTCCAAAGTATGGCTGCCATATTGCTTTTTATACCTACTATCAACCCATGTGATCTGTCAGTCAAACTTGTCCTTATCAACTGCTAATTCCTAGCATAGGATAAAGTGACAATGATTATCCGTTGATGTTGTGTCTACTTATCCGTTGATGGTAGTTTGAGCTGTATCCGTTGATCGAGTAGATTTGAGTTGTATCCGTTGATAGAGCCCTGTTCTCATCCGTTGATACATTTTCACTTAGACAGAATTACATAGCATAGCTTATTTACAATTGGCTACCCTATTCTGCCTATCCATTGATGGTCAACATGACTCTGAATAAAGACACTATCAACTGATAAATATAGATATTGCAGTATGCTACAAAACCTCATCCGTTGATGAGCTACCTGTCAACGGATAGAGTTATAAGGTCTTATCCGTTGACAGTTACAAAACTTGACTTATACAATTTTGCTTGAATGTTAAGTTATCATCAACTACAACATATTCCTAACAATAACCTCATCTCTGATACCATTTCTGTAACGCCCCAAATCCGGGGTCAGGGATTTGGTCGTCACGCGGAAATCCTTAACATCAAATTACCTGTTTAACAACATTAAAGCATCTGTAATCATTAAAACTGAAATATAACTCTGCGACCCCAACCACCAAGCATCTTTTAGGTCATAGGGCTAGAAACAAGAACTAAAATCTTTACATCTTTATTACATCCATTCTATTACATCGCACTATGTCAAAAAATCTTATACTACTAGTATAGCTTCGTTGAGAAGTACACTAGCACTAGTACTATCCTGTACAAGGTGATATATACATATTACACATCAATACACTTATATATAACTTACTCCAGCTATCTATGATCTTCACAAGGGCACACTGCCTGCTTCTCCTGAGCCATGCAGATAAGCCTCAATCATCTACCTTCCTCTGAAAGGTTAATATTTAAAACAAGCAAGTATGAGCGAAAGAATTGCCCAGCAAGTATTAATAGAGCACAACAATATATATCAATATACACATGGAGTTTTCGAAATATAACGATACTTAATATCAATTTCGAAATATTTACAACAATGAAACCTCAGTAGGGGATATATAACATTTCGAGTAACATCAGATAAATAAAGTAAGTTCATGTCAACAATAGTAATCCTCATACCTTATCCACATACCATACTCATAGTATTGATAACCTCTTAGGGAGCTTTTCAAAAATATGCAGTTCACTATGCTGCTAAGATAGTTATTACCACCCTTCATAAACCAAACCATTATAAAGTTCCCTTTTTAACACTCCTCAAGTTTGTAAGTATATACACATGAGTATATCATTATCATCAAAACACCGTACAGTTCAAGATTCTGTACAGGATATAAGTTCGTTAACCACTTGATAAGTGAAACTCAGAAATAACTGATAGGAAGAGAGTCAAAGCTCATGAAGCAAAACATTTGGGACTTAACATCAATAACCGATGAACCATCTTTCACCTTTTGAATAATTGCAAAAGTGCACAAGCACGTGCCATTATTGTTAGAATAATCTTGCAGTTCTAGATACTGCATGAATTCATCATCTTTCAAAATTGAAAACAACACTATCGGCTACTTGGCACTTAGGCCTAAGAAGCAGTGTTTGAGTATTTTTCCAAAGTGGAGGATGGGACTTAAAGAAAACATAAAAACCTGACAAGGATTGACGATGATCAGTCGCCACATCCAAGTCCAATAATCCGCGGGTCTTCTCTACCGGTAGAAGGATAGAAACTACATCCGTAACTATCCCCGAGTGAAAACTACATCCGTAATCACCCTCGATGAAAACTACATCCGTAATCATCCTTCGGCAACACCTGGGCCGGAATAATAATTGATGGACCGCCTGGCTCACGGCCGCTTACACATCCCGGGAATCGTTCGTCAACGATTCCCACACCTGCCAGAGTCCCCTTTTTCTTTTCTTGTCAAAATCATTTTGATAGAAAACTTGAGTAGTTGAAGTTCGACTTCAGTCGACCGATAATTTCTTGAAAAACGAGCAAGAGAGTAAAACCTGACCGGGGGTTTTCGAAAATGTTTTGAGTTTAAAAGAGTTCAAGTATAGATATACACTTGTACCGATATCAATCTCGACACAGGGTTTTGTGATCACACATGGAAAATGGTACGCATAAAGCTTGTAACCACAACAGGGTAATTCCATATATATATAAGTTCTTGAAAAGTAGCTTACCTAGATAGATTCAAAATATAATATTTTAAATGACTATGAAAGTCCTTAGACAACCTTTAAATAGTGTTTTATAACCTTCAAAACACTTAGAGTATTTAATAAATATTTGACTACTATGTAACAAATAATAAATATTCAATAATCCCTTTTTTAAAAGAATACTCAAATTAATATTCATTTATTAAGTAATATTCAAATAATATTTACTATTAATACTGGAATATTTAATAACCTCAAAACAACCAAATACAACTCCTGGAATGTTTCTAATCCAAATCAAGACGCAATCTCTCCAGCAGTCTCCAAACTTTAGCCACTTTATCAAATAACTACTACTGACTCTCGGTCAATAAGAAATAATTAATAAGCATTCAAGTAACATATATTGATATCAATCTAGCTGGTTTAAGCTGAAAGTAACCAATTTATAACCATTGGAATATCTTTAATCCGTATTGAAAATAAACTATCTCCGATAAAAATATACTAGATAGAATCACTCCATTAAATTGTTTTATTATTTCTCCGGGACAAAGTGATTTTAAGAAAGCGTTTTGAAAATGATATTCATCTAATTAAATAAATTTAATTAGGCGAACGAGGTTTATTTAATTAGTAAATGCTTTCAGGAGCATCTATTAATTAAATAAACACCGATTTATTGGTGATGTTGCCTTTAGGTTAATTATTGCGAAATTCTTTTTAAAAGCTTTGCCCGGGTTTTCGAAAACATACAATACAAAATAGCCCCGACACGCGGGCTAAGCTCGATAACTCAACACACGCTCTACCCTTGGAGCCTTTCTTATTCCGATACATAAATATATACCTCATAACATATAGTCCACTTCCATGGTACGAAAAGTTTATAGATATATATATATATATACCGTATAAATCAAGATATAGAGCCATAAAAATATCACTGCCCATCAACAGTATTATAAGCCATGGGGTTTTGGTTATTGCACGAGCAGGATTTAATATTGTTGGCAAAGCAAGGAATACAATGATTTGGGAGAAGAAGTACAAGGTTGGAAAAACTCGCGATTATGGATTGAAAACTTATTTAACACATTTCATATATTTAAAATAAATATACTCTGAACAATAGAGTATGCATAGTAAACTTGCCTCTGGTCCTTAGCAGAAATAGAAACCGCGAATAAACCTTTCGCACTTCGTCCAAGCAATTCCATGGACCTTACCTGACGTCTCGATCTTCCCTTTTTGATGCACGTCATTCCAACTTGATTATGCCCTAATGGTACTGAAATAGTTATGAGTGCGTGTCAGTCCTACCTCGTATATCGAGTAGACACAACTCGGAATTATCACTAAATAACATAAAGTCAAACTATAGGTGTCCTCCCTATAGTTGACTACTCTAATACCACTTAATGCACATAAGACATTTAGTAATAGCAAACATCACGGGAAGAGTCCCCTAATATAAAGTGAACATTTCCTAGTGCTAACACATCATAACCCTATACCACCATTTAGTCAACTTCACTTAACCTATACATTTATAATACCTTTGACCTTCTACGACAAAACTTGATTAATAGCTAATCCTCAAAACACAATTAATCCTCGAAACACATAAATCCTTGAATTAAATCACTTAGCACATAAATCCTCGAGACAACAATTACCCTCGATTTAATTCACTTAACACATATCCACATAAACAGTTAACACCCAAATCATACCTTTAAACCCTTGAAATCAAATAAGTTAAATAAATTAAAATGCAGGGGATTTTTAGAAAATTTCGGCATGTAGTATTCGTTTATCGGACTATGGGCCCAACCCCTCCATGCCAACAAAACAATTTATAACCCTGTTTTTGATAAAATAAAAGCTGCCTCAACTTGCAGCAACATAAAAGTAAACATATAAGAAAAGTACCCGCCCAGACATGCGGCAACTAGCACATAAGGAAAAGTACCCGCCCAGACATGCGGCAACTAGCACATAAGGAAAAGTACCCGCCCAGACATGCGGCACCTCAACATTTAAGGAAAGTAAACTAAGTTTATCCACATTTAAGCCAACACCACGTAGTTGGCACTTATGACTTCTAACAATTACTACGACCCGACTTATACCATTTAGCACATAAACATTTACCGATAAGCCAACTCTTATAACTATACCTCATATGACAATAACAATTAGCACTTAGCACTTAGCACTTAACAATTTAAAAATTACAATTTGGAAACTAACAATTAGCAATTAGCACTTAACAATTACTTGACAACTAACCCAAATATATTATCCGATAATTAATAATTACTCCCTAACAATTAACAATTAGCAATTTAACAATTAACAATCACTAACCCGAACCTTTAATCGGACTCATAATTAAACTCAACAATTATAATTACAAACATACCTTCCGAATTAAATATCGGAAATTCAACCAATAATCATAATCTTACAATTTTAGTCTAATTATACCCATTACCACATTAAGCTTTCCATTTAAACTAATTAAACCACCATAATTAACCTCGCAATTTAAACTAACTAATTACCACAATTAGCTAATTAAAATTCATAACAATTAAACTATATCAATTTTTACCACTAATTAGCTCATAACAATTAACCAATTAATATACTACAATTAGCTAATTAAATACATAATTTAAAAATACGAAGAAATTATACCATTTTCGTTTCCGATTCAACCCGCAAAATTCATGTCACCGGAAAATCAATCTCCCCCATCTCTCTCTCTCTCTCTCTCTCTCTCTCTCTCTCTCTCCTGCCTCCAGCAGCTACCACCACCGCGCGCCTCCTCCGCGCTCCGCCCCTGCAGTCGCCGGCCACCCCCTCCGCGGCTCCACCTCTTCTCCTGCTCAAATCCGATGCTTCCCCTCAACAACTGGTATCAGAGCCATCAGATTAATACACATATCTGAGATCCAAATGGCAAGTATTCAAAGGTCAAGTAATATCAAGATTCCAGCTTTTGATAAAGAAAACTACAACATATGGAAAAAGAAGATTATGTTATTTATCAAAGCTCAGAATCCATTATTCCTAGGTATTCTGGAAAATGGCCCCTTCGTTCCTCAAAAGGAAATTCCATCTGCTACAGTTAATGATGTAGTAATCCTAGCTCATTGGGTTGCTAAGAAGCCTTCTGAGTATAATGACTCAGAAAAAGAAAAGGTAGCACTGGATGATCATCTGCAACTCATTTGGATCTCAGATATGTGTATTATGGCTACATAGGGTGATGTGATACAAAACCCTACCACTTATCGTAAATGTACATAACAATTACGAACCTATGCTAACATGGCAAATTCTAAATTCCTAAATCCACTTTCGCATTCATTAGGAATTAATAATCTAGACGTTAGCTACACATCTAATAAATTAAGCGCAACCATATTAGGCAATCTGAATTTTTATCATATTACAAATTATTAAGGCATCGAATTTCTAAATTACGTAAATAAATCCATTAGAATCCCATGACGTCGATTAGTTCATAATCGAACGAATCGTCATCATGGGATTAAATGAAAACATGATATAAAATTGCATGAATTAAATATAAATTACAAGAGTTTAGAAAATAGAACCGAAAAGCTTCCAATGAAAGAGAAGAGTTGTTGGTCCCGGAATGTATTGCAGAAGGGGGGTTGAATGCAATACTAATAAATTTCAAAAACTATTTCAACAACTAAAATAGAGTTTGTAATTTACTAGTAGAAGAAATGCAATCACAAGTAATATTTAACAAGATGTTTCACAAAATAATTGTTTTATTTATTTTGCGAAGTTTTGCTACAACCTTGAGAACAAAATAATTCTCAAGCTTCAAATACTCAAGAGATTACAGTTGTAGAGTTATGTTTTGTTGTATAAATAGAGTGCTCTATTTATAGTGTGATAGTCTACTGTACTACCACTATCAGCATGGGTTGTTGAGTTGCTGTTATATTCCTTTTGCAGCTCATTCCATGATTTATTCCCATGTGATCATCACAAAGTATCTTTAAGATACTTTCCACATTTGAGCCACCCAGATCTAGCCGTATTCAATTTTATCTGCTCTAGACTTTACAGGTTGCTCCATGTGATCTCTCGAGCTTCAGTTATAGACTTTCCAAGCTTGCTGTAAAGGTTGAATATTACAACACGCCTGCTTCTTTTGAACATGTACTCTGTCGCTTAATTTGACTTAGAAAATTCGTAAATCAAGCTGATTCTTTTATGACAGTATGTTTGCTTCAGAGTTTGCTGTCACTGAATTGTGCTTTGGTTGACAGTATGAATTCCCCGCAGAGATTACTGTCAAGGATTGTGCTTTGGTTGACAGTATGAATTCCCGCAGAGATTGCTGTCAAGAATTGCAAACTTACTGTCGCAAACTATATATCAAAGTTGCTGTCATCAGAATCTCCGCCAATGTTGCTGTCAAGTCGAAACTTGCTGTCGACTCCATGAAACTTGCTGTCGACCTAGGCAACATGTTGTTTCCTTGTAACCTTACTGTCAGGGCTTGACAGTAACTTTTATTTCTTCTGTCGAACTTATGTATTTCTTGAGGCTTGAACATAATCGAACTTCTTCCAAGAATTACACTTATTACATGACAGTATTTATTTTAAATTACAAGAATACATTTCAGACTATGACAGTATGTTCTACTTAGTAAAACTAAGTATACCAATAAAACTAGTTAAGTTGTCTATTCCATCACCCATAAATCCCAACAAGAGTACTCCAAGTATTCCCTGTAAAATAAGAGTTTAGAAAATAGAATCGAAATAGCTTCCAACGAAATAGAGAGGAGCACTCCAAGTAATCCCCGTAAAATCTTCAACCAAAAAAGAACTTATACTAAATTTGCAGAAAATTAAAGTGTATAAAATGAAACTGAAATTACAAGAGAAAGTAGCTAAAAATTGAGAGAGAGTACAAATGAAATGCAATTCTCCGGATGATCCCTAAACCTATGAAAATCGTATATATTTATAGTACAATTTAGCACACCATGTAGGAATAATAAATCAACCGAAAGCAGTGAAAAGCAGCGGCGGGCGACTTCATGCACAGGCGGCTGTTTGCTTGCTTCAAAGTCAATTCATTTAATAACAATTCATGTGTCTGGGCGGCTTTGTTGATTTTGTAAACAAATCACGCGGCTGCTTTAACTTTTGAACAGGTTCCGTAGAAATGCTTTTTAATCAGCAAAGCTTATAATCTTTAATTAATAAATAATTATTTTAATCCAGAAATTATAAATATCTAATATTATTAGATATTTATAAATATAATTTTCCAAATAAATAAAAAAAAATTAATATAAATAAATCCTTAAGTCCTGAAAAAATGGCACTGGACAGCGGCGGCGGACGGTTCACGCGTAGGCGGGTGAGAATCTGTCCGACAACTTACGTGATGTATTAACCGACTTTTTACTTTGAATGATTCTTTTATTTGCTTATTCATAAACAATTCAAGTCACACTTGGTGACTTGCTATTTCAATCAAATAAACCGGGGCCTATTTTTTTTTTACATGGTTGGGCTCCGTAGAAATACTTTTTAACCCGCACAGCTTATATTCTTTAATTAATAAATAATTATTTTAATCCAGAAATTATAAAAATAAATATCTAACATTATTAGATATTTATAAATATAATTTTCTAAATTAATAAAATTATTTAATAATACAAATAAATCCTTATTGTCTAAGCTGCGGTTTCTGGGTGTCTGGAACCGGACTCCTTTTGCTTAACAAAAAAATATATCAATTCCAACCGGGGTTTCAGCTTCAAGAATATATCACTTACCATATTTTTGTGATAATTCTTATTTCTTCATTGCTCGTCCAGGTGTAATCTACGGTCTGTTGAGGATCTGAAACCGGACTCCTTTTGCTTAATGAAAAATATATCAATTCCAACCGGGGTTTTAGCATTAAGAATATATCACAAAGAATTTCTTTATGATAATTCTTTTTCCTCGTATCCAGTCCACTTGATAATAAAATCCTTGTGATTAAATTCCGAATTGAGGCAAAAATCCACCATTTTTAGTCTTTTATCGCTACGATACCTAAAGTTGCGAGTTCTGCACAACAAAGACTGAAACAAATTAAAAGACACAACATACTTAAAGATAAACCACCAATCTAGGTCTAATTAGCGCATAATAAGTGGATATAAAATCCACTTATCATGTACCATTGACAATCAAGAAGTCGTGGGGCAGGAGATACCTCAGGAAGGCAATAAGAAAGATAAAGAACACGTGATCGAGGAGAAGGAATTCTGGATGCTCTATTTTGATGGGGCATCAAAAACAAAAACAAGTGGGGCAGGTCTCGTCCTACAGAGTCCCGATAGATTCACGATTGAATACGCCTTGAAGTTGGACTTCCCGACAACCAATAATGAGGCAGAGTATAAAGCTTTGATAGCTGGACTTGGTCTGGCAGGGGTACTAAGGGTTAAGAATCTTAAAGTTTGTGGAGATTCAAGGCTAGTTGTGGCCCAAGTCAATGGAGAGTTTGAGGCGAAGGATGAAACCATGGCCAAGTACTTAAGAATTGTGAAGGCAGTAATGACTCAATTTGACGAGTGTTACATAGAGCACATTCCGAGGGAGGAAAAAGTCAAGGCCGATGCCTTATCCAAGTTTGCCTCCTCCGAGATTGAGAATTACTCCGGAAGTGTTTACTTCCAAGTTCTGAGAACCCCTACTATCGATTCAAAGTTGGTTGCACCTATCGAGGTGAGGGAATGTTGGATGAATCCCATAAAAGCACACATTGAGACCGGTTGGCTCCCGACTAATGCCATGGAGCACGAAAGTTATTTGTGAGGGCGCTAAGATATGCTCTGGTTGAAGGGATACTCTACATAATGTCTTTTGTTATCCCGTATTTGAAGTGTTTGAGACCCGAAAAGGCCAAATCAGCTATTGAGGAGGTCCGTGAGGGAATTTGTGGGCAACACTTTGGGGGCAGGGCCCTGGCTCACAAGATAGTCAGACTCGGATTCTGTTGGCCCGAGATGGTGGCTGATGCCAAAGAGTACGTGAAAAAATGTGATCGATGTGAGAAACATGCACCGGTGGTTAGGCAACCACCGGAGATGCTGACATCAGTCAGCTCCCCCATTCCTTTTGCTATGTGGGGGATGGATATACTTGGACCTTTTCCAATGACCACTGCTCAAAGAAAGTTCCTGATTGTAGCTTTTGATTACTTCACGAAGTGGATTGAGGCCAAACCTTTGGCTAAAATCACAACCAAGCAAGTTATGCAGTTCTTCTGAGAGAACGTCATGTGTAGATATGGAATACCCCGAATCCTGGTTACGGACAATGGGTTACAATTCAACAACAAGGAGTTTAAAGATTATTGTGACGAGAATGGAATTGAGCTTCGGTTTACCTCAGTTGCCCAACCTCAGGCCAATGGGCAAGCTGAGGTTGCTAATCGAATCATCCTCGATGGACTCAAGAAAAGGGTGGAGCGCTCCAGAAACACTTGGGTGGATGAGTTACTACCCATACTCTGGGCATACCGTACCACATGCAAGGTGACTACTGGAGCAACTCCGTTCATGTTAGCTTACGGAGCTGAAGTTGTGGTACCAGTAGAAATCATGCATGCATCTCCACGAGTGGAGGCTTTTGAGCCTGACACTAATGAGGAAGGAATGAGACTAGCCCTTGATTAGATCGATGAGGTGAGGGATGAAGCCCATGCCAAGAATGCTGAACATCAAAAGAAGGCTTCTTTCTATTACAATCTGAGGGTGAAAGAAAGGTTCTTCCGTCAGGGGGACTTAGTACTCAGAAAGATTGAAGCATCCGGAGTTGGACAGAAAGGAAAGCTGGCACCAAATTGGGAAGGTCCGTATCGTGTCAAAAGAACATTGGGTCATGGATCATACAAGTTGGAAACTTTGGAAGGGAACGAGGTGCCCCACACTTGGCATGCATCAAATCTCAAAATTTATTATGTTTGATTGTCCTGAGTAGGACGTAGCTTATAAGTAGCAATAAGGTCGATGAAACCATTTCAGAGTTTTAAACTCCGAGTAGGAAGTAGGATATCTATATAAGGGTTGAACCCATTTCTGGATTCTTTTATGCAATTATGCAGTATGGTTTTCAAATATTCCTTATGTTTATACTGTATGTCTGATATGTATCAATGCATAACTATATTGCAAGCTGATAAAAGCCAAATACAAAATGACAAAACAAGTAAGGGATGTTCGAAAATGCATAAACAAATAAGCTCGAAGGCTATAAGTTAAAGTTTTACAAAACAAGATAACAAATCAAAAGCGACCCAGGGCTAATAAAAAGTAAACTAAGTCTGGGGAGCTTGAGATGAGACAGACTCCTCCTCGTCATCTGGAGTCTTTGAAGCCTTTGCAACATGAGGAGAGGAAGTATGGGTGGTATCAGAATCCCTTCAAAGAGGGGAAGCCTCAGGATCAAGAATCCTATCCCCATCCTCCATGTTCTCATCCTCTCCTTCTTCCTCCTCCACAGGAAGAGCAGGAGGAGGGTGTGGGCTAGGAAAGTCCTTGGGAGAAAATAATCCAGGGTGCTTTTTAAGCACCGCTTCTAAATCCTCGTCCCAACCATCGGTGTACTGGAAAGGATAGAGCACCCCATCGTGCTTCACCATCAAGGTTTGAAAATCCTGGGAGTCCATGTACTCGTCGATGAGGTCCTCTTTCTTGGCCCGCAATTGCACCAACTTAGCTTGGGCAGCCTCCAACTCTTATGTCTTCCCCTTCAGTTTCTCTTCAGTTTCTCCACACTTAATCCTCTCTTTCTAAAATTTAGTCTCGAAAGACTTGGCTTTGTTCTTCCAGGCCTTGGCCTAGTGAGCCATGCTCTAGAAATGTACGTTCGCCTACAAAAATGTTAGTTCGATAAGGAGCTACAACATCAAAATGACATAAAAAAAGTAAAAAGTGGTAAAGAATAACATACAGATGCCAAGGCTTGAGCCCCCAGATGCTCAGCCTCATCCATGTTTCCACCCATTATGAAATCCTTGTAGTCAACAGGAGTTATGGAGTTCAAAGACCAATCCATCGAATGCTTTGTGGAGCCAACCACAGAGTCCTGCTTTCTAAAGCCCCATGGAGGCCTATACACAGTCGACTGGACAATCACTTACGCAGACCCGTCTTCTTCATCAACAGTAACCAAGTCTTGTTTCTGCACCTTGTGGGGGCACAGAAAAGATGGGTCACTAGGTTTACCCCTTATGTCAAGGGCCCTCTTTGCTCTCCTCATACGAGTAGTCTCCTCCTCACCAGGATCAGTTTCTCGCATTATTTTCATAACAGCTGCATAAAACAAGTCAAAACGTTGGAATAAACTTATCTAAAAACAAAGTAAATTCACAAAGGTATAAAAGTTACCCAAGTCTGAAACAGAAGAAAGGCCCACGGCCCTTAAAGATTCCTCATTAATAAGGTCCCAACACAGAGTTTCTCCATTATCTTTAGTAAGCTCTTCGTAGGCTGCTTGCTCTTCCGTGTTGAGAACTATTTTGTTAGGGTTGCCGTCGGCCACCTTACCAAAAGAGCTTCGGAAAAGGGTGCCCCAATCACCCCCCTTCCAAACCAAATACATAAATTCCTCTTTCCACTTGGGGTTATTATCAAAAACGGAGTGTCCGTTAAAAAGGTGTGGAATCTTAGGGCGTTGTCTAACATAGACCCACCCCGGTTGAACAGAAGAGCTGTTATAAAACTGAAATATTTTCCTAAACAAGGGAACAGAAAGGGGGAACTTTTTCCTAAGGCATGAGACCATAAAACACAAAATGGATCGCCATGCATTGAGTGGAAGTTGGCATGGGCTAACTTGAACGTCGGCCAAAAGTTTGGGAATGAATTCGTGAAAAGGAAACCTAAACCTAGTAATAAGAGCATCTCTAAAAACACATAGCCCATTGGGCCTCCAATGACAAGGCCTGTCACCAGTCCCAGCCTTGATAGCTTATAGGGGGTTTTGATTTCATAAGTTTTGTTGTAATTTTTAATTACATCATCATCATGAAACTTGTTACAGCAGTTATAAGCATCTAAATCAGCTAATGAGGGATAATCATCTCCGCGCATGTTGATCATTTTAGTTAAACTCATATAAGAAGAACGAATTTCGATATCGTTACCTCTTTTTGAAGCTAAATTCATCTTCGCAAGACGCTGTGCTGACTTATCCGCCATTGATCTTCAAAGTATGAGTGCTCTAGCCCAGAAGCTTTAGTAAAGAAGATAAAGATGCAACAGAAACCCAGAAAATCTTCAAAGAAACCCAAAAATCGACAAAAACTCGCCTGAAAATGATAGGGTTGCTGGAAAAATCACCGAGAATCGCCTTAACTCGAGAGAAATGCTTAAGAGAATTTTTAGAAGAAAGTGGAGTGTATTAGAGTAAAGTGAGAAATGAATCTCACTCCACTCTTATATAGAAATTTTGTAATTGGCTAGTAGCCGGTTAAAATTCCAAGTAACCGGTGGTAACCTGTTAAGGCCCATTTAGAGGCCCAAAAGCCCAAAGAAAGGAAGGGCCTAGAAGATTCTAAAAGATCTGGAAGGTCCCAAAATAAAATAGTGTATGGATTAATTAAATCCAATAATACAATTAAACAAAATGGGTTGAGGCCCAACAAGACTGATAAGCCCAGTAATTTGGCCATAATTCTACTAGTTTCGCCAAGCTATTGGTCAAAAGCCTATCCTAAAACCTATAAGGCCCAAAAAGATTAGCAGGCCCAATTTGTAAACCCAAACTTATTCGACTAGTATCCTGGCCGAAGTGTCGACCAGGAATCCATGTCGAAATGCCTTCGACCAGAGTGTTAAAATTGCATTTATTCGACTAGGATCCTGATCGAAGTGTCGACTAGGAATCTTGGTCGAAGTTCCACAGACCAGAGTGTCCAAATTGCATTTATTCGACCAGGATCCTGATCGAAATGTCGACCAGGCATCTTGGTCGAAGTGCC
Source organism: Kitagawia praeruptora (assembly GCA_037693485.1). Taxonomy (NCBI): domain Eukaryota; kingdom Viridiplantae; phylum Streptophyta; class Magnoliopsida; order Apiales; family Apiaceae; genus Kitagawia; species Kitagawia praeruptora. The sequence continues at coordinate 66,781,204 of CM075351.1, forward strand.
ACAGATCAGAGTGTCCAAATTGCAATTATTCGACCAAGATCCTGATCGAAATGTCGATCAGGAATCTTGGTCGAAATGCCACAGACCAGAGTGTCCAAATTGCATCTATTCGACCAGGATCCTGCTCGAAATGTCGACCAGGAATCTTAGTCGAAATGCTGTCGGCCAGAGTGTGTAAATGGCATTTGTTCGACCAGGATCCTGGTCGAAGTGTCGACCAGGAATCATGATCGAAGTACCGTTGACCAGGATGACAACATGAGCTTATGTCAACCAGGATCCTGATCGAAAACTCGACCAGGAATCCTGGTCGAAGTTTGTGAGGGTTTTTGCTAATTTTTCTTGTAAAAAAGCGGCATCTTTGGAAGAAATTATGGCATGATTAGTGTATCAATATACGATTAAAATACATGTGGGTACAAGAAAAGTGTTAGGAAATTATTAATAATTTTCTGTAAGACACGAATATAATCGTTCAACCTCGAATAAGGTGAATCGTCGTAAATGTGTAGGTCGCTCCACACTTTACACTCAAGATGATACTTGTGAAACACTAGTGTACATGAACCTTTTTAACTTCAATTAAAACCTGATCAGTTTTCCTAGAAGTTGGGGGGCAAATGATATGGGCTGAAGTTAAGTCCGGAAGGCACGTTTAATGTGACATTAATTGAACCTAGATTGGCCCAAGGTTAAAGCCCAGTCATGAGATCCAAAACCCTAATTATGACAATAATTTCGTAATTAGATAAATCAACCAAAATAGGACTCCGTTGTTAAGTTCAATGGAGACCCGAATTCTTTAAGGAGTGATCCCCAAGTTATATGAGTCCAATACGAATCAACATTCCTCATGGAAGGATCCAGAACCGGGCTAGAGTGGGTACCTTGTCCACCAAGATACCAAACCCTACTCTAACTCTAAGGCACCCAATGCCTATATAAAGAACCTAATCCTTCGAAACATAACTACGTTTTTTGGCTTGATTCTTGATATTTGCAAGATACGTAAGCATCTTGTGAGGACAGATTAAGTCACGAAACACTCGATCAGCCATAAAAGCTCGAAGCTCTCTCTAACCCTAGCATTCAATACGTGATAAATACACCCTAATTTTCATTCCATAACATTTAACGCCGTCTGTGGGAAACGACTATGAACCATGGTTACCACCAGGAGAACACCAGCACTTTATGAAACCATGATTTCCATTTTGTACCTAATTTACTTGAATTCATTTTTAAATAGTTCCTAAAAAATCTCATATTAATAAAATTATTTAATTATTTATAAATCAGTTATCTATCCCTTTCACAAATAATGTGAAATAAGTAACCACACTTCATTCGTATACAATGGAAGGAATTTTGTTTAACCTTAACATATACCCGCCTTTCTTCATTTACCACTCATCCAAACCGTAAATCCATTCATTCTCAACAAACGAACACTCAAACAAAATTTTGACCTCTTCTTTTTGGGATAATTATCCGGTCGTCACTCATTTAATTCAAAAATATTAAAATAATTTCATTCATTTTAATAATAATTGAACTTAATTACTAATTAATTTAAAATTTTATCATTTAATAATGACTCAATTGATATATATATATATATATATATATATATATATATATATATATATATATATATAGGGTCTTGTTCTAATAGAAACTAAATTAGAATAGAAACTAGAAACTAAACATAAATTAAATATTTCAAGCTAATCTAACGACCAAATTAGGGGTACCCAAATACAAAAAGTTCATAATATTCTTGGCTCCATCCAGCAAAAAAAAAAAAAAAAAATACTGTTCACTGCTGACGTGGCAGTGACGTCAGCGTGAACAGTATTTTTTTTTTTTTTTTTTTTGCTGGATGGAGCCAATAATTTTAAACACTTTTTGTGAAGGTGCCCCTGGCGGGGCCATTAGAATGAATGAAATATAATTTATTTAGTGTTGGTTTCTAGTTTCTATTCTAAGATTGGTTTCTATTTGACCACTAGCCTATATATATATATAAATATATGATAATATGAAACAAATGAACCATAAATTTGATAATTGTCATATTGATTAGACAACAAAGAGCTCATAAAATCATTTTAATTGCATTTTTATATATATTAATGAAAAATGCTAGGAAACCAAACAATTTCTCCAAAAACTTGTCCAAAATGATGTGGCATGAGTAATAAATGAGATGGACCCTCATGCATTCACATTTGTTTTATAATTAAACCTTCACATTTTAATACATCATCACCTGCCACATCATTGTACATTTTTTTGGGAAAATAAATAAAGTACATTGTACAAATTATATTAGAACAAATGATCTGGAAACACTTTGCATTCTTATTATTCTTGAGTAACGGGAGTTATCATTTGTCGCGCGGTGCCCCCGAACGGGGTGCTGGAGGCTTCTTGTTAGGTGATGGTGGTGGCGATAATGCTTTTTTGAGGCTTACTCTCTCCATATCTGTAGAACCACCTGCATTTTCACAATTCCATAGATCAAGCTTTCTGTTTCCACTCCGGCAATCGGGAAACCATTTCGATTTCGGGATCTCACCTGGGAAATTCGGCACACATATATCTCAATCAATCATTACAAGTAGGGTGCACTGCAATATATCCAAATAACAAATACAAATGCAACATATATCCAAATAACAAATACACAACATATATTCGTTTTTCATGTGTTTTTTTATTGTTCTGCACTTTGTGTTGCAAGTACAATTTATATAATGTTGCTCTTTACTGTTGCCGAACATTTGCTTCTATATATACTTTCTCCGATTCTCATTTAATACAGTACTCAATAAAACAATAATTAAATTAGTATAATCATACTATTCATCATAAAAAATTAGTACACATGGTTACTACTAATTAATACAGTTTATAGATTTATAGTAGTGAAGAAAATATGTACGTACGTTGATGAAGGGAGGAGGCCGCAGAAGTGCACCAAGCACCAGAAATTGATAAGAGGACAAAGACAAGTGCTACAAGATTGAGCTTTGTAAGAAAGGCCATATGTTACGGGTCTTGGCTTGTTTTGCTTCTGAAGATCACCGGCAGTAACTTTAATGTTATAAAGAAGTAGGAGTTTGACATATTCCTTTTCTCTTATGTTATAAAATTTAGTCGTTCTACGAGGAAACTACTCCTGTCCGAAAAAAAATAATTATTTAGCCATTCTCAGTTTGACTTGGAATGAGTATTTAGGTTGCATATTATAGAAAACCAACTATCATAATGTTAGGATAAAAGGAATCTAAACGTAGGTTTAGATACTTAATTAGCAAAAAATGTAGATTTAGATGAATTTTTTGAAATAATTTAACAAATAATGAAATTTTAAAAATATGTATATATATAAAAAATTTCACTATTGCATTTGATTTTATATATTATGCTATCAGCTATTATAACCTCATCTTCATTAAGTGCATATCATTGTTAAAAACAATATTCTTTGGGTCTCAAAATAGTTATTGTTTATTTTTATACTTAAAATTCATGTAATGCTACGAGTTTTTTAATATTATATAATTTTTTATTAATTTGTATTTATAATTATAAGATACAAATTTTGTAGTTGTGAAATTTCTAAATGACTAGCTTAGAATGCACCGATTTTCTAAAATTATATAATTTTTTATTAATTTATATTGATAATTTTAAAATAAGAATTTTGTAGGTTCAAAATTTTTTAATGATACAATTTAATTATTATAATTATATATATGATGCCCGTGATATTTTTAGAAACGGTGAGATTTTAATTAGAAAATATAAAAAAGGTAATACATTTTATCTGAAAAAGATAATCGATAAGTTATTAGTAATTACAATATTTTATTAAATAGAAAAGGTAAGTTTACCTAAAATAGAAAATTGATTAGTTATTGAAAAAATATAAAAGCTAACATGCTCTACATAAATTGATTAGTTATTTATAATTACATTCTTTATTTCATATATTAGAATATTTTGGCTTTAATATAATAGTATAAATACATATAAGTAAGGGTTCTGAAAAAAAAAGATATAAGTAAGGGTATTTAGGTAAAAACATAGTAAGACTAATTAACTAAAAATATGAAATATGAAAAAATATGAACCAAAAAATGGGTACCAAAATTTTTAATGTTTTGACTATTATAATATAGCCCGTGATATTTTCAGAAAAAGTGGGATTTAAATTTGAAAATATAGAAAAGATAATACGATTTTATCTGAAAAGGGTAATTAATCCATGTTAGTAATTACAATGTTTTATCCTGAAAAAGGAAATAGATTAGTTATTGAAAAAAATATAAAAGATAACATACTATACATAAAAAAGAAAATTGATTAATATTTATAATTATATATTTTTTTACATATCTTTCAATATTTTGGTTTTAATATAATAGTATAGGTAGATATAAGTAAGGGTATTTAGATAAAAATATACTAATACATAAGTAAGGATATTTAGGTAAAAATATTTTAATATATAAATAAGGGTATTTAGGTAAAAACACAAAGTACCAAAAAACTGATACCAAAATTTTTAATATTTCGACTATTATAATATAGTATAGATATGATTTAATTATAATAATTATATATATGATGTCTGTGATATTTTTAGAAAATTAGGGATTTTAATTAGACAATATAGAAAAGATAATATATTTTATTTCAAAAAGGTAATTGATAGGATATTAGTAATTTCAATATTTTTATTAAATAAAAAAGATAACATGTTTTAGCTGAAAAGGAAATTAATTTGATATTATTAATTATAATATTATTATTGTATATTGTTAAATAGAATTTTCGAACCTATTTTTAAAAAGAACAGAAATTTTAGTTAGAAAAATATAAAAGAAAATGTATTATACCTGTAAAAGAAAATTGATTAGTTACTGAAAAAATATATAAGGTAACATGTTTTACATAAAAAAAAAGGAAATTGATTAGTTTTTTATAATTTTTTTTTATTTTTCAATATTTTGACTTTAATATAGTTGTATACATATAAAGGTATTTAGGTAAAAAAAAATTAATATATAAGTAGGAGTAATTAAGTAAAATTATGAATTAATATTTTGATAGATTTAAAAATATTTTTTATAGATCACCTTATTCTGATTGATAAAATAAACCTTTCGACAAAAAGGAGGCATCAAAAAGAAAGAAAATTAATTAAGTGATCAAAGCTTTAAAAATACATGTCAAAAAATTAAGTGGTTGTTAGAATAAAACAGAGGAAGTAAAATACTTGAGCAAAAATAATATTGACAGTGTTATGAAACGGAAAGAAAAATGTTAGAGTTACCTAAAGTTCCACAAAAAATTTTATAAAATAATAAATGTCTTAATATAATTGTAATTGGTTAATTAGAGCATCTCCAATACTTTGTAATCCTTACCAATAAACAAGCCACCTGGACAAAAATAGGGATCAAGCATGAAAAACACAACTCTGGATCCTTACCTAAAATTTTTTGGGGCTGGAAAGAGGTTCCCTATTTGTAGGGATTGAAATCGATCCCTATATGGTGATGTGGCTATCTGCCTGCCTCTCCCCCATTGGCCATAATTGTTGCTTCTTCTTCTTTCTTTTTTATTACGAAATGCTATTTAAATATTATTTTTAAAATATAGGGAACAATATAGGGAACACCGTAAAACAATTTTTTGGTTCCCTAAATTTAGGTAACAATTATTTTATTATATTTTAGGGAAGTAAAATAAAGATGCCTCTTGAAGATGCTCCTCCTTACATTCACATTAGTATCAAACAATAAAAACATTTATTAATAAAATCCACCTCATTTTGTAAATATTGTGCACCTAACACTAGTCAAATGGAAAAACTGCTTTTAAAGTCGTCCTACGATGATGTGTGAATTCATGTATAGGGTTGTATCTACGTTCTTTATAGAAATGTTCACCTCTTTTACCTTTTTTTCTCTTTTTCGGGCTAATTTACGCAGGAAAATGCTTCTTTACGAACGAAACCGGATTTGGAGACATTTGCACTTTTGTGTGAAAGCCATTTCGTTATTTATTAATACAAATTCCAAGTGCATTGTCCAGATCATAAAGATAAAATACATTTGTATCCTGTGTAATTGTGTAATTTATAAAATTATATGTCCACGAATAGTATTCTTGTGTTATGGTATAAAGACGCCATCGGACATTGTTTGGTCATTAAAGTCATCATTAGATGTTTGGTGGTGGCGGTGCAGCATTTCCCAAACGTGATGTAACTCTCTTGACAGGTGCTGGTGGTGGCGATAATGCCGTTTTAAGGCTTACCAAGAACTTCTCTTCTCCCAGCTTTCTGTATCCGATCCGACAATCCAGAAACCACTTCGAGTTTTGCTTCTCACCTGTGGAACACATAGACAAATCAATCAGTGTAAGTAACACAGCTCAAAGATATTCAATATATTCAACCTGACGCCATAAGATAGGGGTTTTTCGGATGACGATATGGTAAAAAAAAATGCAGATACAAAAACATGACTAAAATGACAGATCGAATATATTTACGTTGATGAAGTGAGGAGGCAGAAGTGCACCAATTAGCACCATGAAATGATAAGAGGACTAATACAAGTGCTATAATGTTGAGGTTTGTAAGAAAAGCCATGTTTATGTGTGTTGGCTAGCTGTTGTTTTGCCTAGCTTTCGAGGATAGATCAACAAGCAAGTCTAATACAGTGCAGATATATAAACAAGTGTAAGTTTGACTTTTGGTTTTCTATGTTGTAAGAACTTTGCAATTTGCAATGTTTAACTTGAATAGGGATCTACATGATGACTACATATATATATATATGTAGTATATGTGTGCAAGGTCGAATTTTTAACAGAGGGCAACCCTTCGTGCAAGGGAAAGAATCTTGATTAAGCCCAGTATTATACGGGCAAAAGGTCACTTTGCCTACTGTACTTTTTAAAAATTTCCACTTTGGCTACTGTACTAATGAGGTGGTCATCGTACTTTCCTTTTTTTCTCTTTTCCCCATCGCCGTCAGTCAAGAATTGGCTCCGTCAATTTGACTGTTAAAATGCTGACTGGGACGCACTGTCAGCCTGCCACGTGGACGCCAAATCAGCATAACCATAATTTTTTTATAAAAATTAATAAAAACTTTAAAAAATCATAAAAACTTTCTAAAAAATCATAAAAACTTTCTAAAAAATCATAAAAATTCAAAAAAATCGTAATAAAATCATAAAAAATTTTAAAATTAGAAAATTTTTAAAAAATTATAAAAACTTTAAAAAAATGCATAAAAAATTCAAAAAAATCGTAATTAATTCATAAAAAAATTATGTATTAAAAGTCAATTATTGTGCAATTAGTGATTGCATATTTTCAGAACTGTCCTTGTTTTATTAAGTTTACACTATCCACATACACCCATGAGAGAATAGTCCAGCATATTCAATCATACATAAGTCGAGCTACCTATAGATGAAAAAAAACCATGCTGCTACTGTATCTAGTATAGCCGATAAACATGATCCTTGTACTATGACTTGATAATTTCATCAATCCACGAATTTTGGTAGAAACGATCAATACAAAAAAATCTACCATGTAAATTAAAGTTGAATTGACAAACCAGATGTCCTGTCTTTGGATCGACATTTATGAATAGACCAACTCCACGTAAATCTACCATGTAAATTAATGATGATATTTACAATTTTTATGACCGGAAAAGATGAACACGGTCACTGGATTTCTGGGATTCCCATATTCCGGCCACCGGATATTATTTTCCGATCCCTCCCAAATCAATCCAACTGCATACAATTAACTATTGGTCGTTCCAAATTCATCCCATAATCATTACACGGTTTTATACCATTCAATCACCACATCAAACACCCAAAAACCGGCAAACCCGCCGTTCTCCGGCAAACCATCGACCACAAAATCAACCCGGAAAAATCAACTAAAATTCACTTCAAAATCACTTCAAAATCTTAAATTTTTTACATGGATAGCTTTAAAATCACACGATCTATGCATATATGCTATCAACGACAATTAATAATCAACCGAAATTCAATAATGAATTTAAGCCGAAAATTACAAGTTACCAAAACAACGATTTGATGATGTAGAGATGAAGAGGCTTGAAAGAGCTTCGTTTTGGTTATTCAAACTCTGAATTTGGTCAATTAAAACTCATTAAATGGTTGGTTTGATTTGTGGGGTGGAGGAAGAACAAGGGGGAGATTAGAGAGAGAGACTGGAGAGACGAGAGAGAAGGTATCGGGAGAGAAAAAGGGGATGGGGGTTGGTCATGGGTAGATTAGGATAAGTAAAAGAATTTTACTAAAATATTTGTATATTCTAAGATAAATACTGATGTGGCGTCCACGTGATAGACTGACCGTGCGTCCCAGTCAGCATTTTAACAGTCAAATTGACGGAGCCAATTCTTGACTGACGGCGATGGGGAAAAGAGAAAAAAAGGAAAGTATGATGACCACCTCATTAGTACAGTAGGCAAAGTGGAAATTTTTAAAAAGTACAGTAGGCAAAGTGACATTTACTATTACTAGATGGTGAACGGTCCCTGGCAAACATTTGCCAGGGAACTGTTTCCCAACATATGGTTTTTGGGTTGATCCAACGGTCCTGATTTAAAAAAAAAATTACACCGTACGTAGAAACTTTTCGCGGTACGGAGTAATTACAAAATTGCCCTCACTGTTCACGTATCGCAGAAAGTTTCTGCGGTACGGTGAACAGTAGATTTTTGATGTGAAAACAGGGGGCATTTTTGTAATTACTCCGTACCGCGGAAAGTTTCTGCGATACGGTGTAATTTTTTTTTTAAATCAGGACCGTTGGATCAACGATCCAACGGTCCAGAAACCATATGTTGGGAAACAGTTCCCTGGCAAATGTTTGCCAGGGACCGTTCCCCTTACTAGATTACTAAACTGCAAGTTGCAAGTAAACTAACCAGTCAATTATCTAGCCATGTACTTTTTTTCTTAAAAAAGATGACAATCGACTTTGATGAAGTTACATGTACACGGGTCAATGCCCAAGAAGTAGACTTTGTTATGAAAAACCCACCAACTTTGTGCATAAAAAATTTAAAATTATTTGGTCAATGATAAGAAATTTTTCTTCAACTTCAATTTCATCATGTAGATCGTAAAATTTATAAACTCAATTAATGTAAAATATGTTTTAGAGTTTGCATTATACATCCACAATAAACTATTTACAGAACATGAGAATTACTAGTAAAATTTAGCCAACTAATGGTATATGTACATACGTTTGAATGTAACAACAAAAATTTTAATATTAAAGCGCGTACTTGTTCCATCAAGATAAAATTCGAACCCCGCCTCCTGTTATTATTAAAAAAAAAATAGATTTGAATAATGACAAAGAAAAATATATGTACATCTTCTTTTGTTGTAACTAAGAAATTAAAAGCTATCATAAATCGAAGAGTCAAGAAAGAATGAAGCTGTAAAGAGACACTTCACAACAACACTTGACATCTTGTCCACATAACATAAGTACACCACTGACCACCCTTATTATAAAGAAAAAAAAATATTACCAAAAATTGTTACCAAATGATTTTGAAGGGTTATATTTATAATGGGCCCATCAAGACCATCCAATTAAAATATTTTAAAATGCCAAGTAATTTGTGACCCAATTTGGTAACCTAGCACTACTCATAAAGAAATATAAAAATTAAGATATTTTTAATTGTTTGATATTTTTATGATGACATCCTCCCACAACCTTATGATGCACAAGAAATATTTAAGCTGGCATTTAATAAATCCAAAATAAGAGTTCTATAATTTGCCCACTCATTTAAAATTTCATCTAAATTCATGATTTTTTTATGAATTTAAACTCAACTATGCATAAATTCTAGCTAGTTTATGGTTTATTAATCATACTAGCATAAAAACCCGTGCGAGGCACGGGTCGTTATTTTAAATTGTATTTTTAAATAAAATTGTGCATGATCAATGTCTTTCAAAGTACTTCATATGATTAATTAATGGAATTTTGTTTGTTAATGACACATATGCGATTATTGTGTACTTATTTAAGTATGTTCAAGTTTGTAATCTGAAAATTAATATGAGTAATATTGATAGTAGTTATGTTAATTTTTCTTTTTATGAGTCATATAATAGAATTCGAGTGTTTTATAGGCATCGTCTAATTAAGAGGATTTTTCAGAACACTTACAATACTAAACTGTTCTTCCACTTCTTTGAAAATGATACATCCATTTAGTTCGATTTTCAATAATATTCAAGATACAAACTAAATAGGCTTCAAGATATTGCATTATGCGAATGTAGGTTTTACTCTTGATATTAATCAAAAACTTCGTAAATCTTCAAATATTCTACTCAGGCCTTGCGCTTTCACTTAAAACTATCTTTCCAACTCTTTCATCTATTTTCTTCATTTTAAGCATCGTTTGTCCTTTACTATTCCTCTGTCCGCTAGACTTGTAAAACACCAGATAATTCTAATTGACTGAATAAATATATCTTGTGTACGTAACTACAAGCTTATCACACTCTAGAATATTTTTTCGTACTTTTATCATCATAAGTTAAAGTTGCTCATATGCCTTATTTTCGTGCTTTAACAATGAATTAATCATTTCTTTTTTCAAATACAGTTTCATCCAAAGATCCTAATTGGAGTGAACCGATAGACCAAAGACTTGAATGAGTTTGTTGTTTCTCTTAGCGAATTACGATCCTCTAGCTAGCTTTACTTATTTTCTAAAATTTATTATAATTTTTTAATTGATATTTTAATTATTTAAAAAAATTCAAAATTTTTACCTTTAATCAATTGTGTCTTGGTAAATAAATATTTGATAAATCAATAAATTCGTCAAATAAATAATTTGTATAGTTCTATATATTGACATCGATAGAGAATAATATTAATAAATGATATAACATAATATACTATAATCCGAATCAATAAATGTAAAAATAAAATATAGCCAAGAATTGTTATTATGTTGATGATTATTATTATTATTATTTTAAAGTTTAATTTACCTCCAAATTTATTTATAAATGTATTACTATTAATACATTCACATATTATGTGTATTATTTATAAACACATGTGACATTGTGGCGTAGTGGCAAGAGCATGCATAAGTTACTTGATAGATTCCCATGAACAACACTTTTTTAAATAAAAATGTGTTGGTGTTTTAACTAAGTTTAATTTAGCTCCATAATTATTTACAAATGTATTACTCTTAAACGACATTGACTTATTATGTGTATGGTTTGAAAACACATGTGACATTGTAGCATAGTGGTAAGAGCATGCCTAAGTTATTTGATAGACTCAAGTTCGATTCCATGAACAACACATTTTTTTAATAAATATTAAACATGAGGGCAAATTAGTATTTTCATGTGCATTAAAAAATCTCACATTTTCTTCTTGTGTTGACCTATTATATATATAATAGATAGATTTCAAAATTTGAATTAAATACCCATATATATAAATATATTGTATTGAAGCAAAAATTAGTATTCATTGATTCAACTTAAAAAATTTAAATTTTGTGAATTTGCAGAGTAAAAGTTAAATACAAAAAAGTTTTAAATATTTATAGGTCAGAGCCCCGCGCGCGCCCGTGAACTTGTTCAAATGGCGTACGACAAACAAGTAGTACTCCGTACTATTGAACTATTGATGCACTTTGATACTTTGATATTAGTTGTGGGGTTTTGGTCCCTGACAATCATTTGTCAGGGATCGGTTATTTAACAATCGGTTCCTAAACCGTTGGATCGTGGCCCCCTGGATTACAAAATTTTTTTACTGTCCGCTATAATTTTCCGCGGATAGGCAGATTGCCTATCCGCGGAAAATTATAGCGGACAGTAAAAAAAATTTTTTTTTTAATCTCAGCCGTTGGATCGTTGATCCAACGGCTGTGGAACCGATTGTTAAATAACCGGTCCCTGACAAATGATTGTCGGGGACCAGGACCCTTAGTTGTGATTCACATTTTAGGTTCCCATGGGATCCCAAGTACCAATTAGTAGAGAAAAGATCCTCTTTATCATAATTTAAAATTAAAATACTCAAAATATCATTATTCATAAAAATGGTCCTAAATATCAGAAATAAACACATATTCATATCACGTTTATAAAAAAATTTGAAATCCAGTGTTTTGTCAGTTGGGCCACAAGCTACTGGGCCTGTTGGGCTTTGTTCATGTTTTTGAAACGCATTTCAAACATGCGTTTATCAATTTTCTTTTTTAGAAACGCAAATTAGAATTGCGTTTTTCAGATTTTTATTTTTAAAAACAAAGAGAAACGCAGTATAAGGCTGTGTTTTAAAGAAACGCTGGATAATATTACGATTTTGTGTGATAAAAAAGGACATTTTTCAAATTTATGATATTTTGGACCATTTTCATTAAAATTGTGATACAAAGAAGCATCACCCCAATTAGTACCTAATAAGAAATGTGTTCGATATTTCGGGATTAAATTGCGTTATATTTAGGAAAAATGAAAAATTACTCAAATCAGGCCTAACCAGTTAGTCAAGAACTGATCAATTCTGTCTAACCAGTTAAACTTTCAATTAATTTTGTTCTAGGTTATACAAATCGAAAATCGGTTCAACTTGTTTTATCTTCAAAATCCGAATATTTTTGAGTACTCGTTTTAGCATTCATGTATTCGGTTAAAATTGAATTAATTGGACTTTGATTTTCGAGTACTCGACCGATTTAATCAATTTTTACGACACTATTTTTGACAATATATATAAGTTTTTCCTCAAATACAAACCAATCCTTAAATACAAATTACAAACCAACATTAAATATTTTATATTTCATTTATTCTAATGGCCCCGCCAGGAGCACCTTCACAAAAAGTGTATAATTTTTTTTGCTACATTCAGCAAAAAAAAAAAAAAAAAAAAAAAAAGTTCCGCTGACGTCATTGCCACGTTAGCAGTGAACAGTAAATTTTTTTTGCTGAATAGAGGCAAGAATTTAAAACATTTTTTGTATTGGGGTACCCCTAATTTGGCCATTAGATTAGCATGAAATGTTGAATTAGTGTTTAGTTTTTAGTTTGTAATTAATTATAATTAATTTTAGTTTGTAGTAGAGTCGGACTATATATATATATATATATATATATATATATATATATATATATATATATATATTAAAAAAAATGTTCTTTTAGTGCCGATTTAAATTCTAGTTGCACTTCATTAAGGCGGTAATTCGAGTCGGGTGGCTCGCAAACCTACCCGGCTCGAACTCGTTTAACTGAACCCTGCTCGACTCGAGCTCATAAACGAGTCGAGCTCGGCAGCAATTTTAGGCTCGTTTATATAAATGAGTCGGTCCGGGTATGTGCCGAGCTCGAATGAAACCCGGCTCGAGCTCGTTTACAAAATTTTCTGTTGTTTTTCACAATATTTTTTCTTTTTTAAAAAAAAATATTTCTCGATGATCCAACCATACGGATGTCAAGATATATCTAATTAATAAGTAATTTTTAGATTTTTTTTTAAAAAAAGTAATTTTCAGAAAAAAAAAATCAGTGACTAAACGAGCTACCCGGCTCGGCTCGTTTAACTGCCACCCGACTCGGCTCGTAAGGCTCGCGAGTAAACTCGACCCGACTCGTATAATAACCGAGCCGGGTTCGGCGGGGATTTTTGGCTCATTTAATAAACGAGCCCGACTCGACTCGTTTAAAAAAACCCGGCTCGATTTAAAGCTCGACTCAAACTTATCAGGCTCGACTCGAATTACGGCCCTACACTTCACAGATGCAAAAAGATCACGAGGTTGAATTTAATTCATTTTATAAAAATAAACAGGAATGGGTTTGCCATATGTAAAACTGGGCCGGGCTTTTTCCCAATAACGAGGGTCTTTGTGGGCTTTGTAAGCCAGTAAGCGGATTGGGTATTTTCATTTACGTATTAATATTATGAGGGTGTTTGGGATTGCTTAAAATAAGTTACTTTTGACTTAATGGAGGTGTTTTTAACTTAAAAGAGAAAGTAAAGTTGTTTGCTTTAAGTTGAATGAAAGTGTTTGGGTAATTTTGCTTAAAGTTAAATGGAGGTTTAATAATTTTGACTTAAAGTGAAATTTGACTTAAAAAAGTTTTAAATTCATAATATTTGAACTTAATTTACAAGAATTGTAAAAAAAAAAAAAAAAAAAAAACACCATAAGTCATAAGTCATAAGTTAAAAGTACCTAAATGGAACTTCTGACTTAAAGCAGTTTTTTAACTTAAAGCCGGCTTAAAGTCATGGTAGCCAAACGCACCAAAAACAACTTAAAGCCATAAGGGCTTCTAAAAAGCCATTGCCAAACAGGCTGTATATTTGGATATTTACCAAAAATACTATATTTAAAGTTTCAATTTGTAAATATACTATCTCTTTGAATTAATTGCAATTTTACTATACTAAGTTTCAAAATTGCAAAAATACTACACCCCTCCCCCCATGTGCCCTCCATGTGCCAACTAATTCACACGCCTGTGTACTTTTTTTTTTTATTTTAGGGTGGGATGCTATTTTGGTGGATTTGGATTGCATGGCCCCGCAGGGGCAACCACTTTCAACTGAACATGCAACTAAATTTCTGATTTCATGTTCCATTTTTCAATTTCCATTTTCGACCTCATTTTTGGACTCTAATATATATATATATATATATATATATATATATATATATATATATATATATATATAGGAACACTCTTATATAACAAACAATAAAGAACACTATAAAATCATTTATTCCAATAGATCCATTGGCCCCGCCAGGGGCCCCCAATACAAAAAGTTCTTATTTTTTTAGGCTCTATCCATCCAGCAAAAAAAAAAAAAATTGAAAATTTTACTGTTCATGATGACGTCACTGATGACGTCATCGATGAACAGTAAATTTTTCATTTTTCATTTTTTTTTTTTGCTGGATGGATAGAGCCTAAAAAAATAAGAACTTTTTGTATTGGGTGGCCCCGCCAGGGGCAATGGATCTATTAGATATGAGGTGTTCTTTGTTGTTCTTTATATAAGGTGTTCTTTATGGAGTCCAACCCTATATATATATTAGAGTCCAAAAATGAGGTCGAAAATGGAAATTGAAAAATGGAACATGAAATCAGAAATTTAGTTGCATGTTCAGTTGAAAGTGGTTGCCCCTGCGGGGCCGTGCAACCCAAATCAGCAACTGAATGCAACCACATTCAATCGAATGCAACCAAATGCAACTTTTTTTAAGGTGGGATGATTTTGGTGGATTTGGGTTACAAGGCCCCGCCAGGGGCCATATTCAAATGAATGCAACCACATTCAACCAAATGCAACCCCACAAGCAACTTTTTTTTAAATGTGGGATGATTTTGGTGGATTTGGGTTGCAAGGCCCCGCCAGGGGCAATATTCAACCAAATGAAACCACAATCAATTTGTTGAAAGTGGTTGCCCCTGCGGGGCCATGCAACCCAAATAGAATCCCACCTTAAAAAAAAGTTGCATTCAGTTGCTGATTTGGGTTGCAAGGCCCCGCCAGGGGCAATATTCAACAAAATGCAACCACATTCAACTTTTTTTAAGGTGGGTGATTTTGGTGGATTTGGGTTGCAAGGCCCCGCCAGGGGCAATATTCAACCAAATGCCACATTCAACTTGTTGAAAGTGGTTGCATTCAGTTGAAAGCGTTTGCCCCTGCGGGACCATGCAACCCAAATCCACCAAAATAGAATCCCACCTTCAAAAAAAAAGTTGCATTCAGTTGCTGATTTGGGTTGCAAGGCCCCGCCAGGGGCAATATTCAACCAAATGCAACCATATTCAACTTGTTGAAAGTGGTTGCCCCTGCGGGGCCATGCAACCCAAATCCACCAAAATAGAATCCCACCTTAAAAAAAAAAGTTGCATTCAGTTGCTGATTTGGGTTGCATTCAGTTGCTGATTTGGATTGCATGGCCCCGCAGGGGCAACCACTTTAGTTGCATGTTCAGTTGAAAGTGGTTGCCCCTGCGGGGCCATGCAATCCAAATCCAAATCCACCAAAATAGCATCCCATCTTAAAAAAAAAAGAAAAAAAAAGTACACAACTGATGAAACAGGCGGCTGTGAAAGAGGAGGGAAGGAGGGGGTAGGGTTAGGGTTAGTATTTTTCAATTTTGAAACTTAGTATAGTAAAATTGCAAATAGTTTAGTAAAATTGCAAATAGCTATTCTTAACAAAAGTAAATGTGCAAAAATTTACTTTTTCTTATTTATTTATGAAAAAAGCTCTTAATATTTTTGGAAGATTTTTATAGCTAATAATGTATTTTTAATTTTACAACGAAAGCAGGGGTTTTCTTTTAATGAATTGATTCCTTTTTTTTCAAAAAATATTCACATTTTGTGGTGTGTTTATAAGGTTTAAAGATCCAAAACAAAAGAATTATTCAATGTTCTAAGAAAATCACATTGTAATATTTAAGCCAGCACACTACTTTTTAAGATAATTAACAGTTACATAATTATCAAGATTTTTAAGAATATATAAAAATTAACTAAATATTTGGATTTGATTTGAACCAACACCCAAATACTTAAACATGATATCACTGTTACTGGATAAATAAATAAAGACTAATTTACACTTTGCATCCCCTTGGTTTGGGGTTATTGCACTTCGCACCCAGTAGTATTAGTATATGCACTTTGCATCCCTTAACTTTCCAACTCTTTGCAGTTTGCACTTTTTTTATATTTGCACCGTTAAGTCTAACTGTTGCCGTTAGTGAGAGGGATAAATTAGACTTTTCACAAATGAAATATTCAAAAAAATTTAGAAATATTCGAAATTTTTTTTAAAAAAAATTCGAAAATATTCGAAATTTTTTATAAAAAATTCGAAAACTTTTATTAAAAAAATCGAAAATTTTGAAAAAAAATTCAGAATATTCGAAAATATTGGAAATTTTTTATAAAAATTTCAAAAATATTCAAAAAATTTATAAAAAATTTAAAAATATGCGAAAATATTTTCAGAAATATTCAAAAATATTCAAATTTTTTTATAGAAAATTCGAAAATATTTGAAATTTTTTATAAAAATTTTCAAATTTTTGATCAACAAAGGTATATAAAAAAGAAATGAAATAAACCCTAAAGTCTAAAACTAATTTCAAATTAATGGAGCATAAAATATAAGAACACATCATTCAAAAAATAAAATGACAAAATTAAAGAATATGTAAACACATATGTTCGAATTTTTTATAAATTTTTTGAATATTTTCGAAATTTTTATAAAAAATTTCCAATATTTTCGAATATTTCTGAAATTTTTTTTCAAAATTTTCGATTTTTTTATAAAAGTTTTTGAATATTTTCAAATATTTTCGAATTTTTAAAAAAAATTCGAATATTTCTAAATATTTTTGAATATTTCATTTGTGAAAAGTCTAATTTACCCCTCTCACTAACGGCAACAGTTAGACTTAACGGTGCAAATATAAAAAAAGTGCAAACTGCAAAGAGTTGGAAAGTTAAGGGATGCAAAGTGCATATACTAATACTACTGGGTGCGAAGTGCAATAACCCCAAACCAAGGGGATGCAAAGTGTAAATTAGTCATAAATAAATTAGGGCGTTGTAAACATGATGTCATCGAGGTTCTTGCTAGTCGGGTCTAGCGATTAATCAGTTAGTCGGAGATTAATCGAAACACTAATCGAATATATTAAAATATTAATTTTAAATAATTTAATTTTAATATTTAAAAATATATTTTATATAAGTAAAAATATAAATATAAAAATTAAATTTTAAAAATTTTATTCTTGAGTTGACCGCTTTTTTTAATTTAACCAATTAATCCCGATTAAATCCGATTAATTTCATCTAAAATTTTTACCAATTAATCCCGCCTCAACCGTCTAAACCCGCCTAAATTCGATTAATTGCTAATTTTTGAAAAAAAAAACATTTTTTAAATATTTTTCACAAAAATTAGATATTTTTCATGGCCTAGCTTAAACACCTATTACAATAAAATCTCTATAAATTAATATTATTGGGATCGGCGATATCTATTAATTTATAGAGATTATTAATTAATCGAAGTTAAATTTATACTGTTTGGGATAAAAAATTTACAGTAAAAATATTAATTTATGGTGGTATCGAGTATTAATTTAAGTAGATTTTACCGTAATAAGCTGCCTAATTAACCAGTTTTAGAACACTGAATGAGATGGAGTTGGATAAAAAATGAGGGACATGCTAACAATAATAAAAAGGAGAGAGTGACACCTGGTGAAAGGCACACAACTGACTCAAAGGATACTAGTAAGAATGTAGTAGTTGTTATTGCATGAAGCTGAACCACTCTTCTTGTTGAATATTTATCCAAAGCAAAAAATTTATAAACATCAATAAAATCTTATATCCATTCATATTTTACCACTATTTCAGTGGTTGTGGTCTCACTTGTGGAGTCATCTTTGGACTTTAGACTTACACTGACACCTCTGGGCTTCTGGCTAAGGCATTTTACAAACTCATCTGTTTTTATATGCAACAGCCAGACCCCCTTTACACATTTAAAACACATAGCTTGCCAGACCTATAATCTTTGCAAGGCAACCCTCTAGAGGTATCAATCTTTTGCTCTTATAACTTCATTTATTTTAGTAAATACCCATAAAAAAAATTTGATTTTTCTCTTCATGCAACTACTTTCTGTTCTGTTCAATTGGTCTTCATGTATGGATTTGTTGTTCAACTGATATAATCTTTTTTGAGAATGTATGGTCAGTTATTGATTATCTAATGCCAAAGTGTTGGGCTATGTTTGTGTGCAAGGATAATAATCCCTTTATTATGTATGATTTGTTTTTATTTTTTTAAATATGTGATTCATTAAAATTTTCCCATGAACAAGTTTTGAACACTTTCTAGTTCATTGTAGGTTATTTGATCCCACTTTCTCACTAGGTAATATAATCTTGTGGAAATGCTCTATATATTTATATTTGATTGAAATGTATCCCTGGATAACTAACATAAAGATGGAATTTTATAGAAAATTAGAGTAAATACACTAAGAGTCGGGAGATTATTATTCCATGAGACAAACATGGCCTTGGAGCATTCATGTTTTCTTTATTTCTAATTGTGTTCTAATGTTTACGGTTTTGAACTTGCGAATATGGTATATGGAATTTCAAAATCTTGTTTTAATTATTAGGAATTAGTGTTTTAGCATTTCTACTATAAGTGTATATATTGGTATATCCTTGAATTGATTTGAGATAGATATGCTGGTCCGTGTTCCGCTTTGCTTGTTATCAAAAGTTGAGGTCATTAGCTTTGGACTTTGGTTGGGATTTTTTGGTTCCATTTGCATTGATCGTTATCGCTTCGTTATCGTTTGTCCGTTCTATATGGTAGGTGGAGGACTTGTTAGAATATAATATTTGATCCTGGTAAGTCCTCCTCCTAACACCTTGAAGTTTTAGCAGAACTGGTAACTTAACACAATACTTGGCTGCTTAATTCTGTGAATATGATTGTTATCTAATAATCTGTTTTCCTAGGACGTATGCAACTGATCGTCATTGAGCTAGCTTTGAATTTCCTTAATAGAGTCCGATGGTCTGCCTGTATTGACAATCGCTGTATAGCTAGTGGAAGAACGAGGTTTATGTGGGAATTTTAGCCCCGTTCCTTTTATATATATAATCTCTTGTTTTGAAATCCTAGGAGATTGTACTAGTGCAGCTTGATTTTGTTTCCACTGAATAATTCCAACAAGTTTTTCTGCAAACATCTATGTAATAAATTAAGTATGAAAACATCAGATTTACGAGTCTGAAGTTTACTTGTATGGAGAAACCTATTCACACAAGTAGTTTAGTTATCCATGATTCAGTGGACTTGACTTCCTAACTTGTTTGATGTTTGGTATATGCAAATGTTTTGTATATGCAATCTGGATCTTTGTTTTGTTTATTTAGTGTTTGTAAATGCAGCTCTAAATTGATTGTTTGTATATGTATGGTCACAAGAACTCAGTGTACTAAGTTACTTTCTCAATTCAGGTGCTAGATAGGAATTTATATATTCCATCATGGCAGCTTTGGATTATGAGACCATCAATGAAAATGTGAAAAAGGCTCAGTATGCTGTTAGAGGTGAGCTGTATCTTCGAGCTTCCGAGCTTCAGAAAGAAGGAAAGAAGGTATGTCTTGTTGGTTTTGGACGAGTGCAAGTATTATGTGTAAGGCTATTTAGCCCACTTAATTCATAGATGATACATTTGTCTGTACAACTTATCTTTAGCTTTGCTGAGCTTCAATTAACTCAATGTATCCCTAATGTATGAACTGCAACATTACTCTATAGGTTATCTTTAAAAATGCTGAATTTATTCTAACTCAATTTATCCTTTCATGTATAACTGCAAAATAGCAGCTTATGCTCAGTTGTTTTAACCTGTTTGCTCTTTGCCTCTTTGGTAACGCATAAAGGTTTCATCTTGTTGTGAATATAGACTAACAATTAACGATTTCTATGTAAAGCTTTCTTCAGTTGCGTCCACATTTGACCTACTACCATCCTTCCACCAATGTCCTTTCTTCACTTCTATTTTAACTTAGTACGTGTAATAAGATCAATTATAAGATTTGACATTGTCGGTTAAAAGCTATGGTCACATGAGTTGCTTTAGCAAGTTGTCAAAAGTAATCTCTGGCTCACAGCTCATGCTTGGATAGAGTGACAGCTTATATCATTCCTATTGATGATATTACTATCACAAGTTTGCACAATATTGGCAGTGCAATACAATAAAACCAGAAAAAGGCGGAAAAAAATGTATCTGTAGTGAACTCTGCAGTCATGTTTTATCTGGAAATATAGAGATGGTTCCTTAGCCTTCTGATATTATGTGATTTTGTATACTTTCTTCATTAGCAGTATATGGTTATGTATTACAGGCAACATGCATAGCTTAAATGAAACATGATATTTATGACCTGTACTTTGATAATTCTGATGCAGATTATCTTCACAAATGTGGGGAATCCACATGCTCTTGGACAGAAGCCTCTTACTTTTCCTCGCCAGGTTTGACACTGTTAATTTTATTACGCTTAAAAATTGCTTTCTCAGTCAATTTGTAATAAGTGGTAATATCTGTATTTATATTGAGTTTAAAAAGTTACTTTTTATTGCAGGTTGTTGCCCTGTGTCAAGCACCATTTCTACTCGATGATCCTAATGTTGGACTTGTATTCCCTGCTGATACTATTGCAAGAGCCAAACATTATTTAGGACTCACCTCGGGTGGTCTAGGTATCCTCTTTCAAACTGGCTTCATTTCTTAATGTGATTAGTTTCATCTATCATGACAATTTAAATATCTACTTAGCAGAGCTCATGATGTTGGCTAGTGTATAGGTGGTCCACATCATGCAGCTCCAGTATTTTTCAGATTAACATAATTTTACAGAACATTCTCTTCATGTTTTGGCATGCTTTTTTGTCTGAAACTGTAACTAGTGTTTTTTGGTATTTCCATTGTATTATATTTAACAAGGTGCAAGCCTTATTGACCATTGATAAGCTTTTATATGTTTATGTACCAATAGGTGCATACAGTGACTCACGTGGTCTTCCTGGAATAAGGAAAGAAGTGGCGGAATTCATTGAGAAACGTGATGGATATCCAAGGTGACAGTGATTTCTGTTACATTTACTAAAGTGCCTGTTTAAAGTGCCTGTTTAGTTCTTACAATATATCTAGACTTCAACTTCTTCTAATGTTATGACCTTTATATGCATCAATTACAGTGATCCAGAGCTTATATATCTCACAGATGGTGCCAGCAAAGGAGTAATGCAGATCTTGCAGACTATAATCCGAGGTCAAGGAGACGGGGTAAATAGTTCTTTAGAAGTACTATGTACACGTAGATTTCTCTGTCACCAAATATGCACTCTTAGATACACCATGAACAAATGTAAATACGGAATAGTAAATTCTTCTCATTTCTCCATGCTGCCCCTCTAGTAAACTCTCTTGCTCAAACTGCGTTTCATACACATGTATTTCTCTTTAACTAATTATTATTAAGTTCTTTAAACGGGACATATAATAATTATGATTTCCTTCGTTTGCAGATCTTAGTTCCAGTTCCGCAGTATCCTCTATATTCAGCTGCCATTACTTTATTTGGTGGTTCTCTAGTTCCATATTACCTGGAAGAGACGGCTAACTGGGGTCTTGATATCCAAAACCTTCGCGAGTCGGTTGCAGAATCTCGTGCTAGAGGAATAACCGTAAGAATTTCCTTCTTTAGAATCCCTGTGCTTGAGGTGAAAAAAGATGGAGGACGTGTTATGACATTTAGTCAAACCCAGAAATTAAAACGTACAATGAACATTCCCTCCTCTTGGTTTGTTTGACAAGTATGGTGAATATGTTTAAAAAATACTTTTGATACCTTAAACCGTTATTGGAAGGACAGGACTTCACTTACCTAAGAAGTAAGAATATATGGCATTTATCACAAAAATTGTAAATCTATATTTTTTCTCCCAGTGGCATTCATTCTTTATAATGGTCTACTTTAATTTGGTTGTATGGTTTTTATATTTAATTCGATCAGGCATATTGATTTACTGTGCAGTTCTTAGCTAAGGCCTTGATTTTTTTTTCTTTTTTTGCTATTATTAACTCCATCTGCTTACTAACTGTAATTTTCCCATGATTAGGTACGTGCTATGGTGATTATAAATCCTGGAAATCCTACTGGACAGTGTCTTAGTGTATCCAATCTGAAGGAAATATTGAGGTTCTGTAACCAAGAGAAACTGGTACTGCTTGGGGATGAAGTTTATCAACAAAACGTTTACCAAGATGAACGTCCCTTTATTAGTGCAAGAAAGGTAACATTCTGATCCTTTTAAATGGACAACCTCTAGATATTCCATCTTCTCAACATTAACTGATCCTTTGCTCGTTTAAAACTGAAGGTTCTGATGGACATGGGCCAACCAATAAGCAAGCAGGTCCAACTTGTTTCCTTCCATACTGTGTCCAAAGGCTATTGGGGTGAATGTGGACAGCGAGGAGGCTACTTTGAGATGACTAACATTCCTCCACAGGTTGCAATCTGTGATATGTTGTATAAACTTATGCAGTTCTTCATTTATGTAGCATAATTTCTTTCTTCGGTGATATCGTCCATCTTACTGATAGTTAATAGATGCATTGTCATTCTACGATGTTTTAATGTAATATTTTGTCTGCAGACGGTTGATGAAATTTATAAGGTTGCATCAATATCGCTCAGTCCAAACGTCCCTGGCCAGATATTCGTAAGTTAATTTGAGTTAAATATTCTTACTAATAACATTTAAATGATTAATAATAGTAATCCTGCTACTATCTACAGATGGGTGTGATGGTCAACCCTCCCAAACCTGGAGACATCTCATATGATCGGTTTATCAGAGAAAGGTATTAATTTTGATTTTAAATATATCCATGATTCACATCGCAAGAAAGGGGAGGCGTACCTATAATCTTATTTCTAATTTACTCTTTGAGTTTGTTACAAATGCCGAATGTCTTTGACATCTGCAAGTTTGTGATTGTGTTGTAGTAGTTTCAAATCTGCCTCCTATTTTTGATTACCATTGTACATAATAATTTCTGTTGAATCCATTCTGATCTCCAGAAATCATTCTTTGTTGTGTTCTGAGCGACTGTTTCTTTTGTACATGATGTAGCAACGGTATTCTTGGTTCATTGAGGAAGAGAGCACAAATAATGACTGATGGATTTAACAGCTGCAGAAATGTAGTTTGCAATTTCACTGAAGGTATGCGCTATTTTATAATCTAATCTAACTTGCTTGTTTTATCGCAAAGGTGTAGTAGTTTATAGTGGAAATTGTTATTGTTATAGGTGCCATGTATTCCTTCCCACAAATACGTTTACCTCCGAAAGCAATTGAGGCTGCACAAAAAGCTGGCAAAGTTCCTGATGTTTTCTACTGCCTCAAGCTGTTAGAGGCCACCGGCATCTCCACTGTCCCAGGTTCAGGGTTTGGACAAAAAGATGGGTAATTACTAATCCTCATTAGACTAAGAATTTTTTTTTTTTTTTTTGCTAAATGACTAAGAATGTTTTACTTGCTAAGCTCTCTTTTCCCACTGTGATAACTTTAAAACACACATTTCTATGAAATGCCAAAATTCAGAAAACGACCAATATTTCAAGTACCTTAAATTTTACAGAACAGATTACTTTTCAAATTGTATCCTTGGCAATCTCTAATGTTCTATGTATTGCGGAAAATTATACACAGGGTGTTCCATCTGAGGACAACCATCTTGCCAGCTGAAGAAGACATGCCTGCTATCATGTCTAGTTTCAAGAAGTTCAATGATGAGTTCATGGAGCAATATGAAGACTACAAAGGCTACTCAAGGATGTAACAATGATGCTTTTAATACTTATCTGTATGTATAGATCTCTTCGGCTGTTGGAATATATTGGTTGTACAAGCAAACATGTCTGTTTTCCTTTCAACTTATAAACAACTAAGACAAAGTAAAATATATGTGTACCTTTTATTATATCAATTATCATCAACTCTCATCTCGTGAAGCATTTACAGTGTTCGGTTTGAACTCAATATTGTCTTCTTACATATACACAACCAGAACTCAATCATTTTAGGTCCTTAACCAATGTATAATATCTCAATCTATGCGATCTTATTCTAAACAATCTTGTAAATACAAATTAGAAATTACGGAGAGAGAAAGGAAAATAGTCCTTAAAATCAAGATATCATAATGTTGTCACATCTCGATAATTCTCAACACCCCTTCAAATTGGAGAGTGCCAACATGATAAGAGATGATCCTGAATAATTCTCAACACCCCTTCAAATTGGAGAGTGCCAACATGATAAGAGATGATCCTGAAATTATCTCAATGCGATGATCAAGTGTCTACATGCTAACTCATCTGTAATAGAGTTCATAAACAACTTAATATTCAAGCCACGGAGTTTAAACCAGAAGAAAACACTCCTGCACAACTATCACTAACAGAAGTGTTGCCTAAATTGGACAATGATTTATGATTTACGAACCAATTTTCGTTCCTTTTGAAAGTTTCGAAATTAGCTTTTAAACCATAGAATGTATTAAAAATGTTTTTAAAATAAATGTTGGGTGAAACATAACATAAATATGTTTGGTGTAAACTTATTGAAACTTATCGTAGAATAAGAATATATTCTAGTCTTAGCTGAAAAAAGAGGCACCAATATTAAAGTCAATTTAAATTATCCTTTTCACTGACTACCCGCGGTCAGCAACTTTCACGGGCAATTTCACCCTTTCTTTTCTCTTCTACCTCTGCCCTCTCTCTGCCCTTCTAGCCTTTCCTTGCCTCACGTATTCCTCGGGTTCTTTTTTACTTTCCCTTTCAAATCTCTCTCTCTCTCTCTCTCTCTCTCTCTCTCTCTCTCTCTCTCGTATATAACCATTTTTCTTCTTCAACTTCAAGTGTCCTTATTTTTTTTCTCTCATTTCCACTCACCTCCAAAGCTTCTCTCAAAGAAAACAAAAGATAAAAAGAACAAAAGTTCTACAAAACAAAAGAAATCCATTACCCTTTTCCCCACCCTTCACTTTCTCTTCAAAGTTCTCATCACACTTTAGATTCTTTCCATTTCTTACTTCAAAAAAACCCCAGAATATTGTTCATTTAGTTTTTCTCAAACAATATACACGTACACTTGCTATCAATTTCACCTTTGATCCTATATCTATAAACTTTTATAATTACATTTAAGTTATTATGGGTTGTTCCAAGAAGATTGAAGGGGTGATCACTGAATCCGAAACCAAGAAACGAGTGGCATTAACCGGAATCACAGCACGCACTCCATTAAAGCCGATATTTACAAGACAAGAATTCAAGAAACATGACGAGGAAGAAGAAGATAGTTCAAGATGTACAACACCAAAATCCGAGGAATCAACACCAAGTAAATTTCAGTGTCCACCGGCTCCAAGGAAGCGAAAGACTAAACCTAGATGTTATTACGGTGCTGTAAGAGAATTCTTTGCAGCTCCACCAGACTTTGAATCTTTATTTATCCGGCGTGCTGAGAAGGCCTAGCTAGAATTTGAAAAGACCTTAACATTAATCCTTATTTGCAAGTTAATCATCTGATTGTCTTGTTATCTAAGTAGGAACGAGAAGCAAGTAACATTTGTATGGTATTTCGAGTTTCTGATTTTGAAAAACATGGTACTAAATTTCCATGATAACATGTAAGACTTATAATATATATATAACCCGTCTCTTTAGTTTCTTAGTTTGCAAGATGTATCATTCCGGTTAGTTCTTGTGTATTTGTCCGGAGTTATTTATATAATCAGATTGATTGCCCGCTTTTAAAAAACAGCTAGGAGCTTTCCTGTTTTGTTTGCTAAAACATGCATGGATATTGATCACAATTTTAAATTATATAAACGTATGAATGTATATAACTCTTATCTTCTGCCATTCCTATGAATGTATATAACTCTTATCTTCTGCCATTTTTGTGTCAACATGTTCAAACATGTATAGTTTAACCAAACTGCCTAGCAAAAAAAAAAGTATAACGAAACCGATTAATGTCCACAACAAACAATTGTTATAACATATTCGATAATTAAATATTTAGTGTAACAATTGTATGCAAGAAATCGGTACTCAGTTCTTAAAGGAATGACTTAGTATTTTGTAATATATGCATGAATTGGACCTTTTTTTTTTGAAAAAAGATGTTTATATATCTTATAATAAATATTTGTTCTCAATAAATTTTGAGATGAACGATAATCGAACGAGTACGATGAGAGATAAACTCTCACTACTGAGTTATCTCATCACTGAGTAAAAATTTATTTGAGTTTTATAATATAAAATCATGACACCTCTATCAAAGCTACACATTTGGAACGATTGCTGGCTGCAAACAAGATTTGTGAAAAAAAACGCGTCTTCTTGTGCATGATAACAGCGCGCAATAAGTGCGTAACTGGGCCTACAGAACAATCAAAGTTTGATATCTTCATACAAACAGGCTTTATTTTTGGATTCAAAGTGCAGAATGCAGATGATGAGTAGCTATCTACCATAGGGACGAGGAATAAATCGAGACAATTGCCTATACATAGCTAATAAATTGTGTAGATAAATGTAATTGACCAGTGCACGGATGAAAAAGATAAAGCATCGAGTCGACTGGCTGACAAAAAAGGCCATTATATGAACATCTGACCGACCGACATGGTGCGATTTATTGCGATTTTACGTAAATTTTATGATACGGTGTGCAAGACAAAAACAAAAACGATATAATCGAATGAAAACACAAATTTATTTACACAGCAACAAAAACATATAGTAGGAAATGGGGTACATTGTGAGTATATAATATATACATTACACAAAGTAACCACAGTTGATTGAAGTCTCTATCATCATCATCAACCACTGCGTAAATCTTTATGATATGCTCTCCCTCAAGTGGAACTGAGGGAAGGTTCTCCGCAAATGGTAGTGGGCATGTTTTTTAAATTTTAATACATGTTGCATTGCGCTTTTGTCAATATTTTGTTAAACAGGGGCTCCTCCTATTTTCAAGAATCCTATGCGATGATGATGACTTTCTTTACGTGTACAAACATTTTGTCTACATTTGTCAAACCTGTTTGACAGAATCTTTTCAATTCTTCCTAAAACTGAACTTGCATGTATTATTTCTTTGCTTTTTACTGCTCTCGTTTCTTTTATCTATTTTGCTAGATTTTTACTGCAGTTGTTAGTTTCGTCTCCCTCAAAATTACTACTTTTCGATTATCTTAGCGGAGATCTCTAAGAACAACTTCAAACCCGGTTTTCTCATAATTTAAACATTTTAAGTGGTGCACCGGAACTGAGGCAAAACCCATATATGTTTATTATTTATTGAAGCAGAATATGTAAGAAAGGGAAGTTCGATCAAGGATTGCATTACAATAGAATAAGAGTTGCATCGGGATCAGAAGCACGAGCAGAGTAGCTACAGTGGCAGACAAATGTGGTTCAGCACGTCTACTCAGTCTTATTTGGAAAATTTGACATGTTATTCTACTATTCATGCATGAGCTTGGTTTAAACTTGCATAGCGAATAAATTTGTACTGTGCTGTACTTTTTTTATTTCAATTGTTGTGAGGATCCCATGCAGAAAAGTTCGTTACACATTTCACTTGTGTTCTGCCAAATTCTGATTACAAAGAGAAAAAACGCAAATTTCTCGCACCAATGAAATATAGAAATTCATCTGATGTTCGACACCTCTGCATAAAAGAAAATTGATGCATTTGATTTATGATGCAGGATAGATTTTTAATATTCATGAAAAGACGATTGAATTTGATTGGGAAGAGTTGATCATCAAGTTACCTAATCCCATGGGCATTTTGTTGGGTTAATCTAAACTTGGAAAATGGTTTTATTTGATTGCTAAGTAAATGTTTTTGTCTCGTGTCTGACTTCCTACAAATCTGCAATACGGTTGTTGAAATCAATCACTGATAAGGAGATATTGTGGGAGTAAAAATAAAGATTGTGATTCAGTAGTGTTAGGAACGTGAGTATTGAAAGTTCCTAGTTTATAGGACTTTTTCTGTTGCTTTCTTTCTATATATTGTAATATGTTCTTCATTCAATAAAATCAGTCGTTCAGGGTAGTTCTTTTCTCCAGTCTTATACATATATTTTGTATGTGATTTACTTTGTGCCAACATCTTGGTATCAGAGCTTGGTTATCTGGCTTATGCCCAAGTATATGCCCAAGGCACAAACGACGGAGACGGCTAAGAACAAGGATGGAACGATCAGTTTGAATTATCCCATGCTGACAAGGGCGAACTACACAGCTTGGGCTATGAAGATGAAGGTATACATGCAGGCCCATGGTGTTTGGGAAGCTATATCTCAAAAGGATCCTAAATCAACAATAGTTGATGACAAAAAGGATAAGACCGTTCTGGCTGCGATTTATCAGGCCATTCCCGAAGATGTTTTACTTTCTATCGCAGATAAGGAAACTGCAAAAGAGGCGCGGGAGGCAGTAAAGACTCTTTGCCAGGGTGCAGATCAAGTCAAAGCAGCAAGGGTGTAGACACTCAAGGCAGAGTTCGAATCCATGAATATGAAGGAAACAGACACCATTGATGATTTCACTATGAAGTTGAATGGAATAGTCACTAATATTCGTGCACTAGGAGAAGAGGTTGCAGAGAACTACGTGGTTAAGAAGTTATTACGGGCAGTACCTACAAAATTCTTGCAGATTGCGTCTACTATTGAACAATTTGGCAACCTTAAAACAATGACAGTAGATGAGACAGTGGGTTCATTGAAAGCATACGAAGAAAGAATAAAAGGGAAAATCGAAACAGGGGGAAACCAATTGTTACTCACCAAGGAGGAGTGGCTTGAAAGAGACAAAAGCGAAAGCAAGCTATTACTTACAAGGGAGGAGTGGTTGAAGAGGTCGAATAAAGGAGGAAATGAATCAACATCACAAAAATATAGAGGTCCACGAGACAAGAGTAAAGTTCGTTGCTACAACTGTGGTGCACTTGGACACTACGCAGCGGAATGTAAGAAGTTTAAGCGGGACAAAGAAGTTAAGGAGGAAGCAAACTTTGCTCAAATCCCAGACGATGAACCAGCACTGTTAATGGTCGAGTGTGAGAAATCTGACAAAGTAACCTTACTGATCAACGAAGAACATGTAACACCCAGGCTGAAACAAGTGGACAAAGAAAAGGAGATGGAGTCGAATTTGTGGTATCTAGACAATGGAGCAAGTAATCATATGTTTGGGCAATACTCTAAATTTGACAATCTGGACACAAAAGTAACGGGTCAAGTGAAGTTTGGTGATGGCTCAGTGGTACAGATTAGGGGTAAAGGAACAATTACCTTGAAGTGTAAGAACGGAGAGATCAGAGCATTGAAAGAAGTGTACTATATTCCATCTCTTCGAACTAATATAATAAGTCTTGGGCAACTCTCTGAAGATGGTTATAAGATCACTCTCAAGGGCGACAACCTCTGGGTTCATGAAGAACAAGGTACACTTTTTATGAAGGTTAAGCGCTCTATGAATAGACTTTATAAAATTCTCCTTTATAGTGGTGAATCTGAGTGTTTATTGGCAAAAAGTAAGGATGAAGATCGATTGTGGCACCTTCGCCTAGGCCATGTCAATTTCAAGGCAATGAAATTGATGTCTACAACCAATATGGTACATGGCATGCCAAAGATATCTCAGCCGGATGAAGTATGCACTGGTTATTTAATGTCAAAGCAAACCCGAAAGGCATTCCCACAACAGTCGAATTTTTCTGCAATAAAACCCCTTGAGCTAGTTCATGGCGATCTCTGTGGACCCATCACACCAAGCACACTTGGAGGTAATCGATATATATTTCTGTTGATAGATGATTATAGTCGTGTAATGTGGACTTATCTTTTGAGAAACAAGAGTGAAACACTTGATGCTTTCACAAATTTTCGTGCCATGGTTGAAAATAGTCCAGAAAAAAAATCATGACATTTAGAACGGACAATGGAGGGGAATTCATATCAAAAGAGTTCACCAAATATTGTGAAGAAGCAGGAATTGTCAGACATTTCACTGCACCGTACTCGCCTCAACAAAATGGCGTTGTCGAACGGCGAAACAAAACAATGGTTGAAATGGCACGGAGTCTCTTAAAGGAAATGAGCATGCCAAATTATTTTTGGGGAGAAGCAATTCGACACTCCACTTATTTACTTAACAGGTTGCCCACTCGTGCAATAACTGGAGTCACCCCATATGAGGCTTGGTCGAAGGAGAAACCACATGTGGAACACATTCGAGTGTTTGGGTGCGTTGCTTACATGAAACTGCCCAGTGTGAACTTAAAGAAACTTGATAGCAGAAGCAAAGTTGTCATTTATCTCGGAAAAGAACCAGGTGCCAAAGCATTCAGACTCTATGATCCTGAAACTAAAGTAGTTTGTGTGAGTCGAGATGTGGTGTTTGATGAAAGAAAGTCTTGGAACTGGGTTGAAGAAACAGACTCACAAGTGACACAAGCTGGAACATTCACTATGTTTATAAACAACTCAGAGGCGCCAGAGATAAGGGTCAACAGTGATCAAGAAGAAGGAAATACGTCTGAAACGACATCTAGAACGCCCTCAAGCATCTCGCGAAGCTCAGAGGGCTCAGAGGGTTCAGACATTGGTATGCCTTCAAGTTCATCACACAATTCAGTAGTTTCAGACACAAGTACAGAAACGGAAGAACGACCTCGACGATACAGGCGTCTCAGTGAGATCTACAATGTGACTGAACGGATTGAACTAGAAGATGACGAGTTGTATCTTATGGGAGTGGACGAACCCATGAATTACAACCAAGCTGCAAAACAGAATGAATGGAAGAAGGCAACGGAGGTTGAGATGGCTGCTGTTGAAAGAAACGAAACCTGGGAACTAACTGAGCTACCTCAAGATCGAAAGGCAATTGACTTAAAGTGGATTTACAAAGTAAAGAAAGATGCCAGTGGGAACATTGTCAAATATAAGGCAAGGATTGTGGCTAAGGGATATGTACAGAAACATGGAATAGACTTCGATGAAGTCTTTGCACCAGTCACACGCATTGAGACAATACGGTTGTTGTTAGCACTTGCAGCAAAGGGAGGCTCGGAAGTACACCACTTAGACGTGAAAACGACATTTCTAAATGGAGAAATTAAGGAGGAGGTGTATGTTCGACAGCCTGAGGGTTTTGTCAAAATTGGTAAAGAACATTTGGTCTATAAACTCTTGAAGGCATTGTATGGTCTACGACAAGCACCACGCGCGTGGTATTCGAAGTTGAATCATTGTTTGGAGGAGCTTGGTTTCACAAGGTATGCGTATGAACAAGCTGTATACACCAAACATATGGGTGGTGAAGTTTTGATCATTGGAGTATGTGTAGATGATTTACTGGTGACAGGATCGAATTTTTCGTTTATTGCAGAATTCAAGAGACAGATGGCTAGCAAGTTCGACATGAGTGACATAGGAAAGTTAACTTACTATCTGGGCATAGAGGTGGTGCAGGGTAATGGTTATATACAACTGAACCAAACAGGATATGCAAGAAAGATTCTTAATAAGGCTGGTATGTTGGACTGCAATTTGACTAAGGTTCCAATGCATCCAAGTGAAATCATCAACAAGGACGAAGGAGGGTTGGAAGTTGACACCACGAAGTTCAAAAGTGTAATTGGCGGATTGATGTACTTGGTTCACACTAGGCCTGACATAGCCTACTCTGTTGGAGTTGTAAGTAGGTTCATGGAAAAACCTACAATGATGCATCTAAACGCAGCAAAGCGTATACTTCGCTACATAAAGGGGACTCTGGATTATGGGTTAATCTATACAAGAGACAGTGATAACAAGGTGCTGATCGGGTATTCAGATAGTGACTTGGCAGGAAATGTTGAAGACAGAAAGAGTACGGGAGGCATGGTGTTTTATCTTAATAAGAGTCTGATAACCTGGGCTTCGCAAAAACAAAAGTGTGTTGCACTCTCTTCTTGTGAAGCAGAGTTCATGGCAGCCACGGCAGCCGCTTGTCAAGCTGTTTGGTTGAGGAAGTTGTTGACACAGGTGACTAGTTGCAATATTGGTCCAGTTCTGTTATTCATTGATAACAAGTCTGCTATCAACTTGGCCAAAATTCCGGTTTTTCACGGTAGGAGCAAGCATATAGATGTTCGTTTTCATTTCATACGGGAGTGTGTGGAAAATGGAGAAATAATTTTGAAGCATGTGAACTCTGAAGATCAACGAGCTGATTCCCTCACTAAGGCCCTTACTGCTGTTAAGTTCGAACAAATGAGGAGCAAACTTGGGGTTAGAAAGTGTGCTCAGATAAGTTTAGATTAAGGGAGTGTTTGTTGGGTTAATCTAAACTTGCAAAGTGGTTTTATTTGATTGCTAAGTAAATGTTTTTGTCTCGTGTCTGACTTCCTACAAATCTGCAATAAGGTTGTTGAAATCAATCACTGGTAAGGAGATATTGTGGGAGTAAAAATAAAGATTGTGATTCAGTAGTGTTAGGAACGTGAGTATTGGAAGTCCCTAGTTTGTAGGACTTTTTCTGTTGCTTTCTTTCTATATATTGTAATATGTTCTTCATTCAATAAAATCAGTCGTTCAGAGTAGTTCTTTTCTCCAATCTTATACATATATTTTGTATGTGATTTACTTTGTGCCAACATTTTTCTCTATAACTATAACTATAATTAATTATCATTTAGCATCAAACCTCTCTTGTTCGAAAGAATCGAAACACATCGAAATGGTACCAGCCGTACTTAATAATAGAAGGATTTGGCAGAAATATGTAAAATTGTCCCTGCTAAAAAGATTATTCCAGAATAAATGGGCAATAGTTAGAAGAGGTGCGCCAGCAGCGAGCAGAAGCAAGGTTATTAGATGCCTGAGGAAAGCCCGGTTTTAATAAAAGAATGGGAATCTTGGAACGAGACCCGTCACCTTCACATCTAAAAGTTTTTATACTCCATATTACAGTGGCATAATCCATCATCCTATACATGAAATATATTATCCGTCCATACTAAATTATAAAAGCAAATTAGGGAGTAATTATTTCTAATTTGGTTCAATGATTCAACTATATAAAAAATTATAATTGTTAAATTTTTAGTAAATCAATGAGAACTATTATATGCAAATATTAAGAAGCATTTCATATTGTGTTAATTTAATAAATATTCAAGGTTTGAATTTCGTTAACAACAAATTAAAATTAAGAATTTATGTTATTAGTTCTAAACAATACATGAGTTTTTGACTAAAATATAATAAATTAAAATTATTTGACTAATATATACTAGCTTATAGCCCGGTTACTTTTAATTTTTTTTCATTTTTTATAATATAGTATAATATAATGAATATTAATTTTAATATATTATTGGTAGATTACTTTTAAATTTTTTTATATGCTTATAGTAATGTTACGTAAAAAATGTTAATTTATTATGTTGTTGGTTGAATTCGAATGAACAACTTTTTAGTATTATATACTCCCTCCTAATCATTTTTTTATATTTTCATTTTTGGATGTTCCTCTCAATTATTTCTCTCAATTATTTGCCTTCAAAAGTTTCCAGAAATTACAAAAAAAATCACTACATCCATTATTTATCTCCGCTATACTCACTTTACGTATAAAATATTGGTAGGTCCCGTCGTTTTACCCAATTTTCATATTTCTTCACTACTTTATATATTTTTCTTAATCTTCATGCCAACCCAGTTGTGAACAAATACGTGGGATGAAGAGAGTATAAATTAATATATAATTGGCGGGATTCGAATCTTGAACTTTCGTATAGAACTTTTGGTACTGAACCAATCACCGATCATCATCTATTTAGTTTAGTACCGAATCAACCGATCATCATCTAATTGTTTTTGTACTAAAGTTTTATATATCAATATATAAATTTTTTTATTGAACTTTTATAAATATAAGGTGATTCTCTACTATACTTACATAACATGAATTGATTGTCAAAAATTTTTTGTCATTCTGATAATTGTTATTAGAAGGTGTTTAAGATTTGATTTCTCAACAATACAAACATTAATTTATATTATTGTTAAAAAAATATAAATTAAGGCTTATTATTAAAAATGAATTTATAAAAAAATTATAAAAATGTAAAAAAATTAGGAAATACAATAAGTAATTATGAATGTTAATAAAATACACAAAAAGTATATAAAATAAATTGATTATAAGTTAATGTATAAAAAGCGCGTTGAATAAGTAAATACGGACAATGTATATTTTTCTTGCCAACGATCCAGAAGCCGAATTACTACTTGAATATAATTCTTTTTCTTTTGTTTAATTTGGATCACCTTCAACGCTTCAATTTTATTTATAAATCATGAACCCAACTCGGTATTTATAAATATGGTGTGTATTCCACTTTTATGAGTCAACCTTTTTTAGTATATTTAGAATTCATTCGTGTAAAAGTTAAATTCATAAAAAATTTGGTTAATCGGGAGAGAGTTAAACTTTGTCGTGTGATAATTTTATATATTAGTGTCTACAGGGTAAAAACTTTCTTCGCTTGGTGTTGAGTCGCTAATGTTTTTTGGGGAGTGGCGGGTTATTAGAGGTGCTACTTTCTCAATAGTATTTCTAAATATTTGAACGAAGAAAAGACTGTGAAAACACAGTCCAGTCATTTTTCTAATTCTTTTAATGGGACCTTTATGTTGTGTTTGGTTAGGGAGAATGGAATGGAATGGAATGGAATGGAATAAGTGAAAATAAAGGGTAACAATCGAGGTATGAGGGAACATTTGAAAATAAAATATGGAAGAACAAAATTTCTATTATGAGATTTGGCAAGAAAATAGGTATGAGGGAGAAAGGACCATTCCTTCTCAAATTTGGGGGTTTGAACTATAGTGTAGGTGGTAAGGAATGGAATGATGAAGGAATGAAACTTTTGAAAATTTACTCATATTTTAGTTCAAATCTCATTCCATTCCTTCCAAATTCATTCATCCCAACCAAACACAACATTAGTGTGTCTTGAAGTTGTCCTTTACTTAGTATTGTGAGTCAGGTGGTATTTCCTAGTATCTAGTCGTGTTGAGTATTTTGTTTCTGGCTTGAGATGATGATATATTGGGGTTGTAGCATTAATCCAATGTCTCTGATCTCGAGTTTGTACTTGAATCTTTATTAATGAGGTGCTTTTGCTTTTCAAAAAAAGATTTAATAAATATTTTTTTATTATGTTATTTGTAGGAATCGAATCCATGACCTATGGTACTCGTTTATTATCCCTTTTACTCTTATTATATAATAGGATAGGATATAATTGAATTAAAATTAAAATAACTATTAAACTAGAAAATTAGATTAAAATTTAATTTTATTATAAGAAAATATTATATCACATTTAAAGGAATTTAAAGGAAGCTCGTGTATCGCACGGGTTATAAGCTAGTGTATATAATACAACAACAAGGGTGTTTGATGAGCAAAATAAATTAAAATGACCATTTTATTCCTCTTAATTATTACACATTAATATTTTATATTCATTGATGTATATTAATAGTTCTGTAATTAAGATAAATGTTTACATTTTACATTTATACTAGCGTAATAACTCGCACGGGTCATCTTCTAGAAGTTGATGTAAACTTGTTTATTTTTACGATTTAAAGAATATATATTGACATGATTGTATAGTTTCCGTTAAAACATGTCTGTTATAATGTCCCAATTTTATTTTACAAAAAAATTGATTTAATTATTCAGATAAGCACTCAAAATAAAATATTTCGTGGCATATAAATGTTTTGGATATAAAAAAACACATTTACAGCAATTTGTACAAATTTATGTCACAAGTAGAAAACATCTAGTAATTTGTTATTATAATAAATTTGGGTAAGAGAACATAAAATCTATATATATTATAATGCCAGGAGATCAGAAATGCACCAGAAACGTTTTAAATATTTTTCTTGAATTTTTAATTTTTTGATTTTTTATTAAAAATATGTTCTTGCATTAAATAACTCTTAATGACCTTTTAATTAGTCATTAATTACACCTATTAAATCTATATAAAATTTACTTTATTTCACATTTTTAAAAATTTAGAAAACTTTGTTTGAGCATATAACTATTATTTCAACATTATATATATATATATATAATTATAATTAAGTGTATTTTTAGGTAAAATAATGACCAAAAATTGTTTATATCGAATTCTTTTTCATTCCCTATAAGACTACATTAATTTCTTTTCGAACGATCCAGGAGATTAGAAATGCACCAGAAACGTTTTAAATATTTTTCTTAAATTTTCAATTTTTTGATTTTTTATTAAAAATATGTTCTTGCATTAAATAACTCTTAATGACCTTTTAATTAGTCATTAATTACACCTATTAAATCTATATAAAATTTACTTTATTTCACATTTTTAAAAATTTAGAAAACTTTGTTTGAGCATATAACTATTATTTCAACATTATATATATATATAATTATAATTGTTGTGGGAGGATTTTAGCACAACAGATTACGAGGCCTCGTGCTGGAATAGCGCCAATAAACAAGGAATCGTCCAACCACCCAGAAAGGCTCGTGGTTGAAGATCAATGGCTAGCCGCCCGGGAAGGCTCACGACTAGGGTTACCGAAGAACACGGGATGTGGTTCCTCGGAAGGACCGGACTGAATCCACGGGATGAGAGCTCAAGGACCAAATGTTGGCCAGCCAAGAACCCTAATTTGACTGTGTCACACAAGAGTGCACGTGCTCTAGCTACTCAAGGAGTGTAAAGTGTCGAAGAAGATCCCGTAAACTGCCTACATACCACTATTTATAGTGGATCAAGCCCGAATGTAGTTCTTGAATGATATGATCGTTTGTTTGTCATGAGTTATCCTCTCTCCAGTGGGATAATGACTGTTATTTCTGATAATAATCGAGTATGATGCGTATAATCAGGTTACCAAGCAGTTTAGGTAACATAGAATGATTATCTCAAGCATTTATCATAATTTTGTATCATTTATCAAGTATATATGACATATATCCTCAATTAACTGAATGTTTATCTGTTTGAGAGTGTTTTTAGATGATATAAACGTGTTCCTAAAAAGTAGGAGGCGTGCCTTATCTGATTTGGCAGCCTAATCAGGCTTCCGGCGGAAGCTGGGGGTACCGCCCGGTAGCCTGGCTCCGGTACCCCCTCCGGTAACCCCTATCATGGAAGCTACTCTGGAAGCTCTATTGGATGACTGGTAATAGTTATAGGTTATCCTCAAGGCGATACCTTGAGACCCTTAGTCATGCGTTCCCGTGTTGCAGTGTACATGGTAACCCCTAGGGCTACCGTAGGCCTCCGGAAACCTGACAGATTACCCATTCTCTTCATGGATCTGGACCCTAACCCTCTAGTGGGCCTAAATCTAACCCATGCGAGATTTTGGTCACAACAACTACCCCCCGGTTCCCTGAAGTACTGTGTGCAAGGGGAACCTATTATTCACAGGGTGCCGCTTTCTAAGTTTCTAAATCAAAAACTTACTTTATCAATGCCTTGCCAACACGATGTTGAAATAGTAAATTCTCATTTGCAAATATCAGAACTAGTAGTGGTATTTTCATTCGATAGCTCTTGTAGTCTGCGTCACGGGAACCCGGAATTAATCTAATGTGGGGAGCTATACGATTTATTTATTAAAGCTCTGATTAATTAGATTTATTCATTGGGAACAAAAGAGATGACTATCAAGAGGGGAGAGCCTTATCACAAACTCTACCGCTCTAAAACAAAAGGGAACGGTTTGTTTTCCTGTACCCACACGTTTCCCTCTACACCTCGCTTTCTGTGCCATATTCAATCACTAGGGAATACGCCTCTTTTTCATTTACTTTCATATATCAATACGCTTAGCCTTTTCATCATTTTCCTCTTCATCTACATTATACTCTCTCTTTTGAGTAACAAAAAAGGCTTTTAAAGGTTTCCGATGGGACTTCTCCGGTGAGGCCTAGGCCAGTCACACACCCATCTTCACTAAGGTACCTTTCTTTTTGATTCTTGCGGTCTACCCATATTTCTAACTTTGTTGTTTCATTCTTGATGTTCATGTGTCGATATTTGTTTTTTGAATTGATAATAGAGCTATAATTCCAATCATCATTGCATGTTGTTTGCTTCGATTCGCCTGAATTTGATGTGTATGGTCGTAAATCTTTGTTGTCTGTATCGACTCTCCATCCTTGTTAAGATTAAATCTCGTGTGCTTGACTCTTTATGCTGAGATGCATGTGCTAATTTCACTGCTTATGGTATACTTACCGGAGGGGTTCAGGATGGCCTGTACTCCGTTTTCCCCCTTGGTTACTCTTTAGGTGCTTATAACATGTTTGATGTTTGCTCTAATCAAGTGTCATTACTTTAGATCTGTTCTGTCGAATAGATATAGGTAACTGATCAATCTGGGCGTATGCCTGGTACTTTGCACCCGTGTTTTTCCTTGTTTTGTTTTGTTAGCTCTGGCATCATTAAATTGGGCTGCCATGTTGATAGCCACCCACCGATTTTTAGCCTTTTCGATTTGACCCGGTAGCCTTATTATGTCTAGGGTACCTCTAGGTTGATTAAGTGGGATCACCGTTTCCTCCTACTATTGGTTGCTCGGCTCTCTTCTCTCACGCTAATCTGCTTCCCTATCTGTGGTTGCAGATGTCTATCTCGTCCATCTCGGGAGGCTCATCACAACACGTGGGTAACCTGTCACCCATTTCTGGTGAGCCTTCGGATTCTGGGTCAACCCACCTTAATGAGGTGCTCCTCCGTCAACCCTTGTTACAATCCAAGCCTTCCATTAGTTCTCGGACCCGTTCTCGAGTTGAGGTAATAAATCCTCTTGAGGCTGAGATCGTAAGTAGGCGTCTCGACCCTTCCCTGGAGGCTGGCTCGTCAAATTTTGGTAATGAGGGTATTGATAGGATTTATCTGAGTTCAAACACGGATGAAGAAGAAAGATTGGATGAGGGATTCTGGAATGAGGCTGAGCAGCCGCTTTTTGAAAATTCAAACCTGCTAGATGAAGAAGGGAATACCGAAGTTGGATTGGTGACAGAGGTTGATCGGAAGCCTCACGTCCCTGCAAGCTGCGTTCCATCCTGTGAAAATTTAGACTCCACCATAAATGCTGATAGACTTGTCAGACTATTAGAGTCGTGCAATCCGGGATGTAATCTTGTGGTACCCAGTGATGGTGAGAGGTGCCACAGATTTGATAACTTTGAACCTGATCAGTCCTTGCCTGATGCCGTGTTATCTGCTTCGTTCTTTAAGTTGGGATTCTCTCTCCCAATGCATCCGTTCTTTATTGACATGTTGAACTTTTATGACATAGCCCCAATGCAATTGTCCCCTAATTCTTTTAGGGTGGCTGCATGCATGTACATTCTCTATGATCAAGCCTTCTCTGTCCCTCTCACCGCTAGAGAGCTAGGGTACTTCTAATAATTGAAGGATGTAGGGCGAAAGGTTGGTATCTTTTACCTCACCTCATGGAATAATAGGCAAGGTGGGTGTATAAAGGGAAACAAACGGGGGATGTATGACTGGTTGGAAATGTTTTTATACTGTTATGGCTGCGAGGAGGTGAGAAAATAGTGGAATCTTACTCCGGGTAAGCATCCGGTACCCCCTGCCATGCTACGGGTAGCCCCCGTCGAATCACCTTCTTTTCTAATTCGACCTTTGTTTTATTTTTTATTCTGTTGTTGTATTGTTTAGGGATCCCAACACAAACATCCCTACAGGGCATTGAAGAGGGAAGGGCTAGAAAGATTATGAAGTTGGCGGGCTCTCTGAGAGACGGGGAGAGTTTGTTGACCCCGGAGACCCTGACGAGATTAGGGTTCTCGAAACCTGTGGCTCCCTCCTCTCCTGCTCATGAGATGGAGGTCGAGGAAGGATTGGAAAGAGAGCCCAGACCTCAGGGTACTGACAAGAAGCGTGGAAAGAGAGATGGGGCTTCCACTGACTTCTCTCCCGGTATCCCAGGCTACCGCTCCCTATACCTTTTTCTTATATTCTCACTAAACATGTCATATTCCTTTGTTCATAGATACTCGTTATTAGTGGCGTCTCTATTGCTTTTCTCATGTATATGCTTCGAAACTGTGTAGTACTTGTTGCATTTCTCTTACTCATGTTATCATATGCATCCAGGAATCGGGCTCCGGTAACCATACCGGTAACCTGATATTTCCTCATATAGTTATGTGTTACGGTTACTAATATCTCCAATGTTCCATCATTTCAGGTATGTCAGGATCTGTGCAATCCTTTATCAAACCATCTGATAAATATGAAGATTTATTTCCTGAAGACGATTTGCTCATGATGGAAACCCCTATTGCCGCTACCCCGATTTCCAGGGTCCCAGCTCCTGCACCCATCAAGGTTGAGCTTTCAGCTACTGAAAAACGCAGATTATCTCAAGCTTCCGGGAGTTTCAAGACTACCCCAGAAACTCGATCTTCGAAGAGAGTTAGGATATCTCAGCAAGATGCGCCTGTAGGTGAAGTGGAGCAGTTCTATCAGATGTCTGGAGGTCAGATTCCCATGGAGACGATTACTGGGTGGGTTAAACAGAAAACCTCTGATGCTGCGAGATCCATGCTGTTTTCAGCGGGCGAGAGCTTCTTCCATCAACTTAGGCTTTCCAATCAAATGGCCCTGGCTACCCGTGGCGATATGAGGCTCCGAGAGGAAATCAAGCAATTGAAGTTAGATATGCAAGCTGCGGAAGGT
This sequence comes from Kitagawia praeruptora, assembly GCA_037693485.1. Classification (NCBI taxonomy): domain Eukaryota; kingdom Viridiplantae; phylum Streptophyta; class Magnoliopsida; order Apiales; family Apiaceae; genus Kitagawia; species Kitagawia praeruptora. Next base: position 66,822,864 of record CM075351.1, read on the forward strand.
GAGAAGAAGAAGCTGTCTGAGGCTGGTAAGAGGTTGAAGGGAGAGTTATCTGTGTTAGCCAAGGAAAAGGATAAGTTGGTTAAGCTGGTTGCCACTCAGGAAGAAGAGAAGGAGGAAAGGATGGTAGTCCATGCCTCCGAGATTAAGGAACTGAAGCTACAGGTGGATTCCCTGCAAGCATCGGTCAGAAGGCTCAAGGAGGCCCTTCCAGAAAGGTATAACTTAGGTTTTGCCAAGGGGGCTACTGTTGATGGAGGATTTTCGTAATCAACGTGATTTTCGGAGGCCCACTGGAATTTACAAGTGTAACACATGTAATTGGCTGTTTTTTGGTGATTTGGGTGTGATTTGATGGTGGGGGTGAGCTGAGCTTGAGAGGTTACGAGAATCATCGCAGGTTCCATTAGCGAGATCTGTGGCCGTTCTCCCAAGGTGCCTACGTACCCTTGTTTATATAGGGATCAAGCTCACGTAGTTCTAATGCGAAGCTGATTCTGCTTGACCAGCTGTATTCGGTTGTCTAATTCGTGTAGGACTCAGGTTCCTTTAGAGCCTTTCACGAACTAGTTGGCTAAGTAGAGTAGAACTCGAGTTCGTACCCTACTATAATTCTCATGTCTATTAGAGGCATTCTAGGATCAACTGCGCCCTAGAATTACACTCCAATAATAATTCGGTCTCATTCTGATTGGCTACGTTTAGGAACCTGGTGCTCAGGAACCTATGTCTCAGGAACCTGGTGCTCAGGAACCTGTATTTCGGAACCTGGTTCTCAGGAACCTCTGTCTAGGAACCTGTTTCTCAGGAACCTCCTTATTTCGGGACATATTGCTTAGGGACCTCATTATAGGTACTTGTACCTGCACAAATAACAAATATATTAGTTTGGGGAGCCTCTTTGTGGTTCCCATATGCTCTTGCTGTCTTCATTACTGCTGCTAGGCTGTCTTGAACTCTTCTGCAGGGAGGAACCTGGCCCATTCGTAATCTACTTAGCTTCTGGTTCATCAGGAACCTCATAATACTTGTAGCTTCTTGACTGTCTACTCAGCGAGTGCTCATTTCTTCATGTCTAATCTTCATATCTTGTAATGGATCTATTTTCTGGCTCGTATGGATTGGACCCTATAGCTTATTGGGCCTAAATCTAGCCCATGGAGATTTTGGGCACAACAAGTACCCCCCGGTTCCTTGAAGTCATGCAATGCGAAAGGAACCTGTTCAACTTTCTAATCTGGGGTCCAATGCTTAATCACTTTCCTTAAAATGTATTACTCCAACAACACGTATCCAAGCTTACATGAGCTAACTCGGCGTAAGAAACAGGACACATAATGTTCTAGTAAACATAGTATTGATCAGCTTCTTTCTTGGTGAGGAACATGTTCTATTCTTCTTCTTCGAAACTCATTCTTCTGACAAATCTTCACTCTTAAACTGCTAGTCATTCTCTGTACATTCTTCTAATAACTTTGCAAAATCTCTCCAAGGACACTTCTGAGGTTTCGGGATATTATCATACTTCTACTTACTCTTGTATCTTCTTAGGTGATCTTTGTCTTCAATGTCTTCACATGTCTTTTGTATATCTAGAAGTCTTGAAAAGCGAGTGGCACCTCAACAGCTTCCAATCAAGAGGTTCAACATTTATTTACTCCTTTTGGGAAAATGCATAATTTTCACATCGTGCATCCAAGCTTACATGAGCTAACTCGGCGTAAGAAACAGGATATACTACGCTTCTGTATGCAGATTCCAAATTAAATCCTCAAATCAAAAATCAAAGGATCGTGCTGAAAACTAACCTGGAAACTTTCTTGAAGTCGTCTTCTCATAGATCATTATCACCAGACTGCGAAACTCGTCATAAATACTCTCTAATTGTTCCAGCAATACTTCTTTCTTCTTCCCAACTGACTTATATAAAATGATCTCTCATCCAATGCTTTCATAGAATACGTTGGAAACTTACTTATAACCCCAAGAATCTCCATTATTCGTAGGATGAAACAACCATGGAACCTCTTGAACCATCTAAATAGCTTCTTAGCAAACCTCGGCTGCTTGCTCTACTTGGAACTTTCAAAACCTTTGTAAACTTAGAACCTCTTGTCTTCATACTTCAAGTACTGTTTCCAAAACCATAATCTAAACCATAACCTTTCTTGATAACTTTTTTAACTTTTCATTGCTGAATAGCTAGACCAGGTTCCTTGTGAATAGTTGTTGATGACTACTAATCCTGCAAAGCAAATAATAAACATAAACAGAAACTAGTTAATGTTAGTAGAATTTCTCTTGTTTAATTCGGGTCAACTCTTGGAAAGGTTGCCTGCTTGGCTCCCAATCCTAATCTCTAGGTCCCAACATGCCTCGAGGCATGTTGGTCCCTTTTTTTTCTTGGAAAGGTAACCTGCTTGGTTCCCAGTCCTATTCTCTAGGTCCCAACATGCCTCGAGGCATGTTGGTTCCTTTTTGTGCCTCGAGGCGATTCTAGGAACCTGTGCGCCGTTCTGGGAGTCCACACAGATTCCTCTTCTCCATGTGTCAGGCTAGACATCTTATGAAGGTAAATGCTAAGGATTTTATCCCTTCTTCCCATGTGCCAAAGGCGGTTCCACATGAGGGAGAGCTTATTAGGCTTCTCTTTAAGGTGCCTTTTGTCAGGACTTTAGATGCCTTTTGTCAGGACTTTAGGTGCCTTTTGTCAGGACTTTAATTCACGTGCTCAAGGAACTTGAGGCTTTTGGCAACAATGTCATGCTCAGTCAACTGAGGCTTTTCAATCACATTTGCTCAGGAAGCTACCCGAGGCTTTCTCAATGCATGCTCGGGAAGCTACCCAAGGCTTAATTCATGCTCAGGAAGCTGCCTGAGACTTAACTCTTGCTCAGGAAGCTGCCTGAGGCTTAACTCTTGCTCAAGAAGCTGCCTGAGGCTTAATTCAATTCTTGCTCGGGAAGCTGCCCGAGGCTTAATACTTGCTCAGGAAGCTGCCTGAGACTTAACTCTTGCTCAGGAAGCTGCCTGAGACTTAACTCTTGCTCAGGAAGCTGCCTGAGGCTTTTCTCGTGCCCAGGAAGCTACCTGGGACTTTTTCTCGATGCCCAGGAAGCTACCTGGGATTTTTCTCAATGCCCAGGAAGCTACCTGGGACTTTTCTCAATGCCCAGGAAGCTACCTGGGACTTTGCTCAATGCCCAGGAAGCTACCTGGGATTTTTCTCAATGCCCAGGAAGCTACCTGGGACTTTGCTCAATGCCCAGGAAGCTACCTGGGATTTTTCTCAATGCCCAGGAAGCTACCTGGGATTTTTCTCAATGCCCAGGAAGCTACCTGGGACTTTTCTCAATGCCCAGGAAGCTACCTGGGACTTTGCTCAATGCCCAGGAAGCTACCTGGGACTTTTCTCAATGCCCAGGAAGCTACCTGGGACTTTTCTCATCAATCATTCGTAGTCCACATATTCTGTCAAATCGTATTCATACTTCGCACATACTGTCAATGCTACAGGAACCTGTTAGTCAAGGTAACCTGCAAATACTATCAATGCTACAGGAACCTGTTAGTCAAGGTAACCTGCAAATACTGTCAATGCTACAGGAACCTGTTAATCAAGGTAACCTGTTCCACAATATAAGTACTAAAACAAGCACTTAAAATTTTCAAATTGGCATATGAAAAAGGCTAATCATATCATGCACAATACTTTCTAAGTAGGAATACTACCCCCCTAGTTCTTTTGGGTAATTACTGTTACGTAAAAGAACAATAAGGAAGCTATAATCATCATCGTCATTCTAAGAATAAGGAAGACTAACCTCATCATAATCAAAATAGATCTTCTTCTACTATCATCAATGCTTGCTAAAAGAAATGTCATGCTGTCTAATCAGAATACTAAGCTGGCGAAGACTTACGTGAATCCAATTGGATATTATTTGATCCTTTATGAATAGAAAGCTCTCGCGGTATGTGTACCGGAATCTCTTCATATGAACCTGTTAGCTACAGGTGAGTTTGGAAGTTGTTGCGATGAGCTTCGGAAAAATACAAATGAACCTGAAAATTACAGGTGAACAACATAAAATCTGTTAACTACAGATACATAAAATCTTTGCAGCAACACACACTTTCTTCTACTCAAGTATCGACTGGCTAAAAACTTCTAGCAGGAAGCTGCTAATCAAAAGCTGTCTACAACTGGCTTCTAACAAATATCAATGATCCTGAAAGCTGTCACATAAAAGCTTCAGGTATGTATGAATGAACCTGTAACATGTCAGTTACATAAATAGCTATACTTGGAAGCTATTACCAGAATCTCCATATAAGTAACGTAGAGCTTGTTAGCTACAGGTAAATATAAATGAACCTGGAAGCTACAGGTATATTTCAAGGAACCCGCGATCTGCAGGTAAACATTAAGGAACCTGCGAGGTGCAAGTAAATAACAAGGAATCTACTAAATGTAGGTAAATATCAAGGAACCTGCGAGATACAGGTAAATGTGCATTCTAACATCTAGAAATATAATCAGGACATAATCATAGCTTTATCGCATATAAGATCTCATAAATGTTTATGCATGCTTTATGTATAGCAAGAGTTTATTGCGCGTACCTGGGAGGTTTCTACGAATATTTAAGCATAAATGGAGAGGTATCACCTGGATCTTTCTCTAGATTTGATCTGTTGTGAAGTGGAAGCCTCCGTTAAGCTTTGAGAATTCATTGACGTGTTCATGATGCAAGCATGTTACTCTTCAAGGTACTAGACCAACTCGATCCTCAAGGTTTCTAAACCAAATCTGAGCTATGAGGTTCCCGAACCTGATCGTGAGGTTCCTTATAAATTTTAAAATCATGGATTTTTGCAATAATAATTATATTACTACCCCCCAGTTCTGCAGGGAAGCTTGTCTTCGATGGAGAACTAAATTCTGGAAGCTCCATAATTCTTCATTAACCTTGAGGTAACGCGCTCAATTTCTCTCATCATAACAAATGTCAACTTTTCTAGTCTTGCCAAAATCACTTCTAATCATCATATCAACTGCTCTCTAACAAGTTGTTGAACATTCCTCTGTGAAGTTGAGTAATGCGCACTTTCTTCAATTTGAGCTTCATTTCTTTTTGATTTTCAAGAGGTTCCCTTCCCTCTATTAGGGGACTTGAACTGTTCGACTTTATCAAAATTACTCTTGTCAAAATCAAGAATGATTCTTGCATCTACTCTTCATCAAAATCTTTAACTGTATCTGATCTTCAAACTATGCTGAATCTTCTTTAATGCTTCGATCGATATTGTAACTCTTCGTGTCATTCTTGCTTATAGCTTCAACTTTTCCTCTAATTTCTTCTTCATCATATGACCTCGTGTGTGAGATATAATCTCTATATCAAACACAAATATCCCAATCCAACACCTCTAAGCTTACGCGAGCTAACTCATTGTAAGAAACAAGAGATGTTGAGAGAGACTATTTGCAAAGTATTTCCAGCAGCTCACTGAATTGAATGAAGCTCCTCACTTTAGGTCTGTAGTGCTTAGCGAGCAATCCTGCATGATATCTCAATTTTGCAGGCATATATACAATGCAACAATATATATATTCATGACATAATTAATGCACATTAATGAATATGATAATTAGGACACATAATATGCACATGCATTTTATTATGTATTTCTCATGCAAATATTTGCTTTAGGTCATATATGAAGAATATTAAATATAATTTCTTTTTAATGACTCTTATTTTTTATTGGCATGTTGGTCAAATAAATACTCTTATTATGCTACTTCGGGGATCTACTGCTAGACTTAATTTGTCACTTCTATTTCTGGCTTCTATTTCTCTAGGATGCATGCTAGTCATTAATATCATGGCACCTTCTGTTCATCTTCATTCTATAAGCTCTCTAGCATAGATTTCTTGTACGAATTTTCTGAAATATATTTGGTGTTCCTAAAATATTTTTATGCATGCATGGCATATAAATGACATTTGCAAAAAAAGAATATGAAAAAGGTAGGAGACTTAGCTCTGTACTTCTGCAAAGTGGCTTGAGGATGAATTTGCTTTGTTAGTGCATGTACCATCCATTCCAATTTATGTGCCATCATGTATTCATCATTGGTTCTTCATCATTCATCATCATTATATTATTTATTATCGAGCCGATATCGGTACTTGCCTTGTATTCCTGCACATATTTAGAATAACAAGATGCAAGTAAAATATTCTAGGCAATAATATTGTTCAAAACAATATCAGTTATGCATGCATGCCATTAATAGATCTATTTGCAGAATTAAAATAAAATTGAAATGAATACTTAGCTTTGTGTATTGCGGAGAGTTTGTCAGCTTGCAAGTGACTCCCAGCTATGCTACCAACCTGCTTTCTTGTGTCATTACGTCATCATCAACTCTGATTCTCCTGGAAATCGTCTTCTTTGCTCCCTCTGTTAGCTACGGTTATGCCTTCTCTTTAAGTTTAATCGCTGCCACCAGACCACTGCTTCCATGTATGTAGCTGGCACCACCATCACGTCATCATTCTACTACATGCTCTCATTTTGGACATCTTCATTGGCTTCTTAACTACAAGGCCTGCTATATATGTTGCGTTCTTCACACACAGCTTTATGAGGTTCTTGGCAATCTACACAGCGAATTTCCATTGCCACAATTACACCACAAGTGCTTCTTCATTTACTTTCTGACTTCCATATTCCCTTGGTGGCCTGGATATATGCGCTTAGATGACCAAGAGATCCTTTTCCATTCAACACACAGGCTTCTCATCTATTTCTCCTTGCAAATAAACCTGCCCCTCTACTACGTATTGGAAGTTTGGGCTACTAGTCGCATGCATGTGTCTCCTGGTTGTCACATCCTGACTTCTAAATTACAACCCATGCAACGACTTGCATATCAGTCAACGTCTTTGTCTCGTCTTGACATCCATCACTGCTTGTATTTCGTTTTATGGCTCCTTAGAAAACTATCATCGTCTGAAGCTTCTGATTCCTCATTGTCATGCGCCACCACCAGCATCCCAGTTTGCTTGACACTTGCTGTTGTCCTTCTAGGCGATTTTCACATTCAATTGCAGCTAACATCATCGTTAATATCCTCAGTATATGACGGGGCATCACCATCTGCAAGTTTCTTGTCCGTAGCAGACTTTCAGCATCTCCTTTTTACAAGTAATAAACTAGATAGCCATGATTGAGGTTTCTTGATGTAATGATCACTGCTCCGCTGTCTTTAATTCGTACGATAATCACAGTCTTGGTAAGTTGTATCATCCAACTCATATTCAAACATCTTTTCCGTTTGTTCCGGTGTGTATGAAGTTGTATGGCAGATTGCAAGTGAAGGTTGAAACTGGACCTGGTGTTGCTTTACGTCCCAGTCATCGCTAGAGCAGCTTCCTCCAGTCAAGCATTGCTTATTGTTCTCTCCGTCTTCACAACTGAACTTACATAATCAATGACATCAATACGCTTTGTTTCGTATATTCTCTTCCACACTCATATCTTATTGGTGTATCAGTTTGTATGAAAATATGAAGCCAACATCTGCTAGAATCGGTACATCTTCAGTCCTATCTCATGTCTTAATGCTTTCAATCATTTCACTCTTCTTGTTTCTTTTCATCTTGCTGCACAAGCCATCGTGGTCTGGGCAAATACGCCACTTTTTCGATCTTTGTTTTTTAGTGCCAGCACTATCAGATTTCGTCAACCTTTCCTCCTGGGCATGATCTCCAATTTCTCCGTGGTTATACACATCTTTCACACAAATACTCGCCTGTTGGTGCTGCGATTTCATGCATGAATCTCTGTTATAATAAAGGTTTCAGAACCAATGATTTGCTGCTCTTCTGTTTCATTAATGCCGCTGTTAGTACAAAACATCATCACAGTTCTTCGTGTTCTCTGAACCTTTATGATTTTATTATTGGGAATTTGCGCAGCAATCCTTCATTGACACACATACACGACTAGTGCTTCCTTAACTTGCTCGGTTATGGCCGTCAAATATTGTCAATGTTCTTCCACTCGTAACCCAGTAGTAATTACAAACAGTAGCTTTCACGTACTCCCTACTCGACGATTTGTGTTACCATGTTTCTTCATTGACAAACTCCTGGTTTTCACCATGATGATAGATGTATCAGTCATGATTATCTCCACTAAAAAGCTACAAACGTGATATACTCCTAATCCCATTTGGTTGTCTCTGCAGATGGCTTCCCAGATCACATATAATACGGCAGATCGAACCATTACAGCTTCGTTGGCTCAGCTTCTCTATATCTTGTTCTACATACACATAGAGGTTTGTACTTGTATCTAATATTCCACATCATATACGCCATTAGCATAACAATGAAACACAGTTGTTGACGTCTTGCCGTTGCTGTTTGGAAGTTCATATATGGTTAAGCACCTTATCCACCTCTAGCTCCAATGACCTTCTTTGGTAATTGCAGTGATTACGTTTAACATCGTAGATGCCAAACACTGGACCTGCCGTCTGTCTCCCTAGCAATTCTGGATGGCCCTCTTCCATTTCTACTCCACTTGTGGGTCGAACCTCCGAGATGTAGTCCCGTAGGTATAGTTGCGCAACCACAGATCCATCACTTCTGACCTCTGCATCCTCACTTTCAATTACATAATAAAAACGTCCACCCAAGCTTGGTACAACAGTCGTGGTAGGTATATCACATGGCTATCTAATCTTCACGTTGCCTCTGGAACATGTGACCTCTGTGTTTTTATTTTCAATACTGAGTACTTGGCTAAGCATCCTATCTGGATTTTATCCAACCATCTTCTACCATGATTATAACCGTGAGGTTTACTAGAACTGGATTACCAACCAAACCAGCAACCGCCCGTCCTCCTATGTGTATGCCCACATCATAAGCCTCGATTTCTGACAAAACCATTATTCAGCTTATCGTCTCCGATATTGTCTCAACCTCTGTAGCCTTCTTAAGTGTCCAAGTATTACTTGCGTTTTCCAGTCGTACCCTCACAGCATGTATCTCCTTCAAACGAACAAGAATACGTGCACTGTCTTGTTGGTCCTTATTAGTACAAGTAACTACAGCCTAAACGTTTTATGCATCCCTCATACAATCATGCTCTCCAGAAATCATAACCGCAATAATTTACCCGCACGGTTTCACTAACTAAATAACTATCCTTTATTTGTTTAAACCTTGAATACTATCGACTGTCTTTAACAAGCCAAACTCCATTGATATATGCTTCACGCTGCTTATTATCATCATCCTATGTGTCCAAGACCTGATATGCCTGTTGTTTGTGTGCCTGAATTACCACCAAAAACCTGATTACGCGCGTACTCTGGTATGTAATAAAATCATCCATATGTCTTAGTTTGCTGTGATATAAATAACACCATATCTGTTCTCTGCGTTTCGTTTTGACGCATACCAGCGCCCGTATTGTTTATTTTGACGTTGTAAAAGTTCTCTATAACAGCCATGTACGTCTCTTTCAATAGCAACCCTAAACCATAAGTAACCCACCTGTCTTTGTTTTATCTCTCGTTTGTCCTCCCCAAACGAGCAAGGAAGCCCCTCCTTCTAGCGCCAATGTTGATGGAGGATTTTCGTAATCAACGTGATTTTCGGAGGCCCACTGGAATTTACAAGTGTAACACATGTAATTGGCTGTTTTTTGGTGATTTGGGTGTGATTTGATGGTGGGGGTGAGCTGAGCTTGAGAGGTTACGAGAATCATCGCAGGTTCCATTAGCGAGATCTGTGGCCGTTCTCCCAAGGTGCCTACGTACCCTTGTTTATATAGGGATCAAGCTCACGTAGTTCTAATGCGAAGCTGATTCTGCTTGACCAGCTGTATTCGGTTGTCTAATTCGTGTAGGACTCAGGTTCCTTTAGAGCCTTTCACGAACTAGTTGGCTAAGTAGAGTAGAACTCGAGTTCGTACCCTACTATAATTCTCATGTCTATTAGAGGCATTCTAGGATCAACTGCGCCCTAGAATTACACTCCAATAATAATTCGGTCTCATTCTGATTGGCTACGTTTAGGAACCTGGTGCTCAGGAACCTATGTCTCAGGAACCTGGTGCTCAGGAACCTGTATTTCGGAACCTGGTTCTCAGGAACCTCTGTCTAGGAACCTGTTTCTCAGGAACCTCCTTATTTCGGGACATATTGCTTAGGGACCTCATTATAGGTACTTGTACCTGCACAAATAACAAATATATTAGTTTGGGGAGCCTCTTTGTGGTTCCCATATGCTCTTGCTGTCTTCATTACTGCTGCTAGGCTGTCTTGAACTCTTCTGCAGGGAGGAACCTGGCCCATTCGTAATCTACTTAGCTTCCGGTTCATCAGGAACCTCATAATACTTGTAGCTTCTTGACTGTCTACTCAGCGAGTGCTCATTTCTTCATGTCTAATCTTCATATCTTGTAATGGATCTATTTTCTGGCTCGTATGGATTGGACCCTATAGCTTATTGGGCCTAAATCTAGCCCATGGAGATTTTGGGCACAACAGCTACCGACTACATGAGGTCTACCTGGCGAGCAATGCCTAACTTGGATTGGGCGCTCCTAGGCGAGGATGCGGTAAAGCAAGTGGAGAGTTTCAAGGCGGAGGTTGCTGGGTCCCAGACTCCTGTTTCAAAGACAATAGCCAGGCCGTTGGCTATCCCGAAGGACGCAAACGAGGATGCTAAAGTAGCTAGGGTTGATGCACCCACAGATGTGGTTGAGGTTACACCAGGTGATTCCGCTGGAAAGGTTGATCCTGTCGAGGATTCCCCTGGCTCTGAGGCTACCAAAGACCCTTCCGCTTCTGCCTAAGCAGTTTCCTTTTCTCCTGCTATGTATTTTGAACTTATTGCTTTAATTAAGGGGGTGGGCTCCTTAACGCTCCACAGATGTACTTTTGAATTTAGTAACTTTAATCGTCCTATGGTCGTAGGCCTCGATATCTTTGAACTTGTTCTATCAACGCAATGCATGTTTGTTTTATTATCTGGTTTTTCTGTAGTAGGTATAGTTGTCGCATCATTTCTGATTATGCAACGAGAACCAACTTGGACTTAATAATCCTTACTCATCGAACCCCATAGTACTCATTCTCTAGGGTACCAATATGCTAAGTAAGAAAGGTACTACGATAACTTAAAACAGTGCATAACTAAACGCCACCATCGAATTCTATCCGGTAAAATGACTCTCCTCACTAATCCTAAAACAAGTTTGTACAAGTTCTCAGAGGATATACGTCATATATATGTTGATTAAATAGATATTAGATCATGAATCAAGATAAGAACGATAGAATGGTATCGCAGTGTAGAAGAGTACAAGAGTAAATATGGCAACACATACCCGGATAGGTGGCCATAGAACTGATAGACTACTTGTACCTTTGTCTGCTTGGAAGTCACTGTGGGTGTGGGGGTACCGTCCGGTATCCCAATTCCATTTGGAAGCCCGAAGGCAGGAACCTGACTCCGGGAGCCCCGTGGCCGGTAGCCCCTATCCGGTAGCCTGGGTACCGGAGGCTCAGCCTGGAAACCTTTGTTCCGGGAGTCCCAGTCATTTAATAAATCATGTGTGGTGATGCCATGTAGGCCAATCCTGCAAAGATGTCTTGTAATGAAGGGATCCAAGTGGGTAGACCAGGGTACCACACAAGCCCAAATAATGAAGAGAACCATGTATGCCGAGCATGGTTCCATACATGCCCTGATAACCAAGTAAGCCATGTGAACCACTCAAGGTTCCATACATGTCTGGTATTGAAGGGATCCAAGTGCGCCAATCAGGTTACCACACAAGCCCAAGTAATGAAGGGAACCATGTATGCCGAACAGGGTTCCATACATGCCCTGATAACCAAGTAAGCCATGTGAACCACTCAAGGTTCCGTACATGTCTGGTATTGAAGGGATCCAAGTGTGCCAATCAGGTTACCACACAAGCCCAAGTAATGAAGGGAACCATGTATGCCGAACATGGTTCCATACATGCCCTGATAACCAAGTAAGCCATGTGAACCACTCAAGGTTCCGTACATGTCTGGTATTGAAGGGATCCAAGTGTGCCAATCAGGTTACCACACAACCCCAAGTAATGAAGGGAACCATGTATGCCGAACAGGGTTCCATACATGCCCTGATAACCAAGTAAGCCATGTGAACCACTCAAGGTTCCGTACATGTCTGGAAATGGCAAAAAAATTTGAAATTCTGATAATTTCAACCTGTTAAGCTGAGAGGTGTATCCACTACTACCCCCTAGTTCTGGATGGTAGCCTAGCTACCATGTAGAACTATGCTTGTAGGTCTTACATATCTTTCTGAAAATATTTATAAGTGGTAAATGTAAAAGGAAACAATCAACTTCTACTTTTACTGAAAATCAAAGAGTACGAATACATCAAATTTCATCCAGACGGGGTGTGCATCCACTACCCCCCGGGCATCTATTGAAAATCATGAAATCCTAAGAACTGAAAGGGAAATGGTGCAACCACAACTAGTAGGTTGCCTTTATTCATCCTAAGCCTGAAAGAGGCCTGCGTTTGCTCTGAAAAGAGTCTTACTGATAGTACTTTTTTAGGTGCTCGGCATTCCAAGCACGGGGAATAGTGTTCCCATCCATGTCTTCAAGGTGGTAAGTGCCTTCCCAAAAGATAGACTTTATTTTGTAAGGCCCTTCCCAGTTTGCTCCAAAGGCTCCGTGCCCGGGAACCCGCATATTGGGCATCATTCTTCTCAGTACTAGGTCGCCAACCTTGAGGGGTTGAGGGCGTACCTTGTTGTTATAGTATTTGCGGGTCCTCTGCTGGTAAGCCGCGAGTTTCAGCTGGGCGGTAGCCCGGTTTTCCTCTACCATGTCTAGAGCCAGCCTCTGATTTATTTCATTTGATTCTTGACTGAAATTGTCCCTCCGGTAGGACCCTGTCCCGACTTCCACCGGGACCATAGCTTCACAGCCATAGGTTAGAGCAAAGGGAGACTCTCCGGTTGTGGACCTGGGAGTGGTGTTGTAAGACCACAGGACCATTGGAAGCTCCTCTGGCCAATTTCCCTTTTTATCTTCCAACTTGGCTTTTAGAGTGTGCTTGATGATTTTATTCACAGCTTCCGTCTGCCCATTGCTTTGAGGGTGGCAAACGGCTGAAAAATCTTTCTTTATCTCCAAGTCCTCACATAGACTTCTCATTTCTCTACTATCAAATTGCTTGCCATTGTCTGAGATCAGCTTGTACGGTACCCCGTATCTACATATAATGGCTCGCTTAACAAATTCCTTCAGCTTACCGGCAGTGATGGTAGCTAGGGGTTCCGCCTCTGCCCACTTGGTAAAGTAGTCAACGGCTACCACGGCATATTTCACACCACCTCTGCCTTTGGGAAGCTCCCCAATCAGGTCAATCCCCCATATTGCAAAGGGACAGGGGCTTCCAATGGGTCTTAGTTCCACAGCTGGGTTGCTATTGAAGTTAGCAAACCTTTGGCATCGATCACAAGCTTTAGCAAAGTCATAAGCATCAGTTTTCATGGTAGGCCAGTAATAGCCCTGTCGGAGAATTTTGTGGGCCAGGGAGGTACCCCCCGAGTGGTTGCCACAAATGCCTTCATGAATTTCCCTTAGGATGTATTCACATTCATTTCCAGATATGCACTTAAGTAGAGGTTGATTAAATCCCCTCTTGTATAGGATGCCATCATAGATCACATAACGGGCAGCCTTATATTTGAGTTTCCGAGCTTCATCTTTGTCTTCCGGAAGTGTCCCCTTGGTGATATACTCACGTATTGGGGTTGTCCATTAGCTTTCCATTGAAGATTCTATTTCCATAGTCTCCTCTCGATGGATACTCGGTTGGAGTTGCACTTCAAGGGGTATCACCCCTAACAGGACAACTTCTTTTTGGGATCCCAACTTGGCAAGGGCATCAGCATTGGCATTTTCCACCCTTGGGATTTGATTTAGATTTAGTAATTTGAACCTACTGATAAGTTCTTGGGCATACCTCATGTAGAGTTCAGTGCGGGGGCCTCGACTCTGGAAGCTTCCTTTAATTTGCCACACAATCAGCATGGAATCACTAAACACATTTAGGTATTCTACCTTCATTTCCAGAGCCAGTTTCAAACCAGCAATCAGGGCCTCATACTCTGCATCATTGTTGGTAGCCCTGAAGCCAAAGTGTATGGCACTCTGAATTCGGTGCCCCTCTGGGCTTACCAACTCTATTCCTGCACCTTCCCCATTATTATTTACTGCACCATCAACATACAGGTTCCACCATAATTGGGGGCTTTCGACATCCCCTTCGGTAACTGGGGATACCGGGGTACAATCTTCTCCGGTAACCTCAAAATCAGGAGGAAACTCCAGTAAGAAATCGGCCAGTGCTTGGCCTTTGATAGCAGTTCGGGGCTTGTAATCTATTTCAAACTGTCCTAGCTCGACAGCCCATTTCATCATTCTACCGGAGGCTTCCGGCTTGTGCATCACTTGCCTTAGCGGGAAGGATGTTCTAACTTCAATTTTATGGGCCTGAAAGTAAGGCCTTAGCTTCCTGGAAGCCAATATTAGAGCATATGCTAGCTTTTCCATGCTGGGGTACCGGGTTTCCGCATCCAGCAGCCTTTTGCTCACATAGTATACCGGGTATTGTACTTGTTCTTCCTCCCGGATCAACACAGCACTTATAGAGTATTCAGAAACAGCTAAATATAAAATGAGTACCTCACCTTTCAAGGGTTTGGAGAGCAGTGGTGGGCTTCCCAGCTGTTCTTTTAGTTTCTTGAAGGCTTCCTCACATTCCGGGGTCCATTCAAAGTTTTGACCCTTCTTGATAGCCTTGAAAAACTCCTTGCATTTGTCGGAAGACCGAGATACGAATCTATTTAGGGCTGCTACCCTTCCGGTAAGCCCTTGGACTTCTTTTACATTCCTTGGGGACCTCAGTTCCAGTAATTCTTTGATTTTGGCGGGGTTTGCCTCAATCCCTCTGTGGTTCACAATGAATCCAAGAAACTTTCCAGACTCCACCCCAAAAACACACTTTTGGGGGTTCAGCTTCATCCGATACTTCCTTAGGATATCAAACATCTCAGATAGGTGCAACACATGGTCGGCTGCCACCTTTGATTTGACCAACATATCGTCAACATAGACTTCCATAGGCTTACCAATCTGTTCTTTAAACATCATGTTTACCAGCCTCTGATAGGTAGCCCCGGCATTCAATAGCCCAAACGGCATCCCCACATAACAGTACAGTCCCCTATCAGTTATGAAGCTGGTATGCTCCTGGTCCGGTTCAAACATCGGTATCTGGTTATATCCGGAGTAGGCATCCATGAAACTTAGCAAAGCATGGTCTGCCGTGGCATCCACCAGTTGATCAATTCTGGGTAGCGGGAAGCTATCCTTAGGGCATGCCTTATTTAGATCAGTAAAGTCAACACATGTCCTCCATTTCCCATTAGGCTTCCGGACCAGTACTGGGTTTGCTAGCCATGTTGGGTAGAAGGATTCTTTGATCAAACCAGCCTTCAATAACCGGTCTACCTCTTCCTGGAGGGCGGTAGCCCTTTCACCACTGACAGGCCTTCTCTTCTGTCGGATACCCCTTCTCTCAGGGTCGATGTTCAAGTGGTGGCACATGACTCTCGGGTCAATCCCCACCATGTCAGAATGACACCATGCAAACACATCAAGGTTGCTTTTAAGGAAAGCAGTCAACCTTTCTCTTGTATTTTCATCTAGCTGTTGCCCGATTTTCAAGATTTTACTAGGATCTTCAGCATCCACTAGTATGGGGATAGTATCCTCGGCAGCTCCTGCCTTTTCCAGAGTACCGGGCATCCTGGGATCAATGTCATCCTGGTTCTCATTCTCTAGCATTGCTTCGTCTAGATCATCATCTGAGGCACTTTTTACTATGCCTTCCAGTGAAATGTTATGAATTTCATCATTTTTTTCGGCAGCTTCCAACAACAAGCTTTGTGGTGATACTACCCCCCGAAAATTAGGAACCTCTTCAGTAGGTTCATCTGGCAATTCCACTATCATGATGGCATTACATGATGCTCTTTCAAACTTCTGTGGCTCAAGCCCATGGCTTCTCATTAAGGCTTCTCCATCAGCCTTTTCTTCAACTTGAATAGGTTTGTCTGCCTTCTCGGCAGCCTGCACAGCTCTGTTATAGCATTCCCTTGACTCATGTTGACATCCCTTCACACACCCAATGCCATTTGGTGTAGGAAACTTCATTGAAAAGTGGTATATTGAGGTTACCACCCTCATATCTTTCAATATTGGTCTACCAAGAATTGGATTGTGGGATATGTCTTCATCTACCACCATGAATTCTGCCATTTGGGTGGCCTTGCAGGGATCCACACCCAATGTCAAGGGTAATTTGACCTTGCCCATGATTTGGACTGGGTTACCGGTAAACCCATATAGCTCATTATTGGTAGGCAGTAACTCTTTGTCCAAAAGTCCTAATTTCTGGAATGTGGTATATGCCAAGATATTTACTGAGCTTCCATTATCAACCAGCACTCTGTGCACATTCATTCCACCAATACCCACGGTTACCACCAAAGCATCATTATGAGGGTGGTGAACCCACTTGGCATCCTCCTCGGTAAAGGAAATATCAGCAGTTTCCCCTTTGAACAGCTTAGGGGGCCTTTCTGCAAGGTGGAACACATTAGTTAGGGGTTTGCCCCTGGCTTCCCGGGCATACCTATCTCTGGCATTCCGACTGGCACCCCCCAAATAAGGGCCGCCAAAGATGGTATGGATGCTATTAGCTCGGGTAGTCCTTTCTTGGTTTCCAGGAGCCTTGTCCTTGTTATCTCTACCTTCTTTATATTTCTTAGCCTATTGGGCTACAAATTCAGTCAGGTATCCACCTCTAATCAATTCTTCAATTTGATCTTTCAAGTGCCTGCAATCAGCAGTCTCGTGTCCATTCACTTCATGGAATGCACAGTACTTTCCTTGATCTTTCACTCCTGGGGGCCCTGCCCGGTAGGGCCTCCGGAATAGCCCATTCTTCTCATTCACTTCGAGAATATGACTG
Source organism: Kitagawia praeruptora (assembly GCA_037693485.1). Classification (NCBI taxonomy): domain Eukaryota; kingdom Viridiplantae; phylum Streptophyta; class Magnoliopsida; order Apiales; family Apiaceae; genus Kitagawia; species Kitagawia praeruptora. The sequence continues at coordinate 66,840,016 of CM075351.1, forward strand.
ATTGGGACAGTCAAAGGAGTATACTCTGAGTATTTCTGAAAATTCGCCTTTGGAGTGAGTCTGTCTTTGGCAGAAACTCTATCCTTAGTTGCATTAACAGCAATAGGGGCAGTCTTGTCATCATACCGGGGGGCTCCTAAGCCGGCAGTACCACTCCCGGAAGCCCTCTTGTTAGAATCCCTTTTAGGGCTGTAAGAACGATTTCTTTTGTTCCTGCTCCAACCTCGGGAATTGGAATCTTTGGACAATTTTGCCATGGATTCCTCAATCACTTTGTGGCGTTCTGCTTGTTGGTAGAATTCCGCCAGGGTTCCGGGCTCCTCAGTTTGCAATTCCTTCCAAAACTCGGTTCCAGGCCTTACACCGGCTATCAGGAAATTCTTCAGAGTTTCATCAGAGGCCTTCTTCACTTTTGGCACTTGCTCATTAAATCTTTTGAAGTATTGTCTTAAAGTTTCGTGGGGTTCTTGCTTGATATTAGCCAGAGTATTCACCGGTGGGGCATAGGCCACGGTAGCCCTGAATTGAGAGATAAACTGGTCTCCCATCTTCCTCCAGGATTTAATAGACCCTTCAGCTAGCCTTTTGAACCATTGGTGGGCATTCCCAGTCAGTGTGGATGCCAGTAGCCTACACCTTGCTAAGTCCTCCACCTGGTAGACATCCATTTCCGTATTAAAACGGCTCAAGTATTCAACTGGATCTGAGTTTCCATTGAATTTCAAGTCAGTATTCATCTTAAAGAACCTTGGCAAGGCTGCCTTTTTCACTTTCACAGAAAATGGGGAACCGGCAGTGATACCGGACTTAAACTTTTTCTCCTCCTTGATCTTTTCCAAGGCTTTTTTCCAGTCAGACATCCTGAACTGTCCATTTTCACCATCTGAAAGCATATCACTTCCAGAGTCATCATCTTCATTGGTTGTCCTATTTCTTCTGGGAACCGAACTCTGATGGGAGCTGGAATCCTGGTTGGGACCCCCACCGGTTGGGACTCCAGTAGAACGGGATTTCCTACTTTTATGCCCAGAAGAGTGACCACTTTGCCTATGACTCCTTCTGCCATCAGATCGAGACCTCCTGGAAGTGCTTCTTGGGGGGACCGAGTGGGATCTCTCTCTACGTTCTCGGGAACCCCGGGTTATAGAACCCCCACTGCCATCCCTTCGATCTTTGTTTCCATTGTGAATCAACTTGTGACGAAGGTCTTTGTTAGTCAGTCTTTTGCCAACTCGGTCAAAAACGCTCAGACTTCTGGTGGGTTAACCTTCGGTACCCTGGGCTTCCGGGACATCAGATTGGTCGCCCTCGTATTCTTCTTCCGCAGGCTCCTCTACCTCTTCTTCAGATGGGACATAATCAGTGTCGTCTTCACTATTGTCCTCAGAATCGAAATTTAACCTTGTCGGAGTCACATTCTTCTTTTTCAACTTCGACTTGCACTTCCTTTGCCATTTTTTCATTTTCTCGGAACCTTTTTCCAAGTGGTTAACTCTTTCATTCACCGTTTTCAGATAATCCATGATGTCTTTGTTACTAACATCATCACCACCATCTTTGTTTCGTTCATTACCATCCTGAGATGGTGTCTTATCACTGTCAGAATTGTTACTCGCCATATCTCCTCCAAATGACGATTTTTGAGGCCCCTCCTTCGGGCGCCAATTGTTGTGGGAGGATTTTAGCACAACAGATTACGAGGCCTCGTGCTGGAATAGCGCCAATAAACAAGGAATCGTCCAACCACCCAGAAAGGCTCGTGGTTGAAGATCAATGGCTAGCCGCCCGGGAAGGCTCACGACTAGGGTTACCGAAGAACACGGGATGTGGTTCCTCGGAAGGATCGGACTGAATCCACGGGATGAGAGCTCAAGGACCAAATGTTGGCCAGCCAAGAACCCTAATTTGACTGTGTCACACAAGAGTGCACGTGCTCTAGCTACTCAAGGAGTGTAAAGTGTCGAAGAAGATCCCGTAAACTGCCTACATACCACTATTTATAGTGGATCAAGCCCGAATGTAGTTCTTGAATGATATGATCGTTTGTTTGTCATGAGTTATCCTCTCTCCAGTGGGATAATGACTGTTATTTCTGATAATAATCGAGTATGATGCGTATAATCAGGTTACCAAGCAGTTTAGGTAACATAGAATGATTATCTCAAGCATTTATCATAATTTTGTATCATTTATCAAGTATATATGACATATATCCTCAAATAACTGAATGTTTATCTGTTTGAGAGTGTTTTTAGATGATATAAACGTGTTCCTAAAAAGTTGGAGGCGTGCCTTATCTGATTTGGCAGCCTAATCAGGCTTCCGGCGGAAGCTGGGGGTACCGCCCGGTAGCCTGGCTCCGGTACCCCCTCCGGTAACCCCTATCATGGAAGCTACTCTGGAAGCTCTATTGGATGACTGGTAATAGTTATAGGTTATCCTCAAGGCGATACCTTGAGACCCTTAGTCATGCGTTCCCGTGTTGCAATGTACATGGTAACCCCTAGGGCTACCGTAGGCCTCCGGAAACCTGACAGATTACCCATTCTCTTCATGGATCTGAACCCTAACCCTCTAGTGGGCCTAAATCTAACCCATGCGAGATTTTGGTCACAACAATAATTAAGTGTATTTTTAGGTAAAATAATGACCGAAAATTGTTTATATCGCATTCTTTTTCATTCCCTATAAGACTACAATAATTTCTTTTCGAATGATCGTAAGTAGTAAATATAATCTTAACTTCTCAAACAATTTTGATTATAACTCATTTAGAAATCGTAATAAATTATGAAAATATATAGATCTTCGCTTAAAATTTGAAATTTGTATAAAAAAAAATACAAACTATTATTATTTTTGCACATTAATAAATTATACATGGAGTATGACCAAACCGATTAAATTGAGCCAACCAAACTATTTTTTCAGCGGATTAATGGATAAAAAAGTTACGCCTGTAGTTCATTATATTGTGTCGAAATAAATTAATATTCTAATTAAATAAATTCTTACTCTAATATTGAATATTTTTGTGATGGGAGGGGTGTCAGCTTTAAAAAATGTTATTCTATTTAATATTTATAATTTTAATCGGAAAGATTACGTTCGTATTGTCATTGCTAATTTTTATGCTTATTCTATTTTTAAGATTATCAAAATTTTATTTATACGATGAGAGTAGTTTTCTAATCAATAATTTATATACATTGTTTTAAATAAATTTTTTAGGAAATTCTTAAGAGATCAATAAATTTTTTAAAATAATAAAAATTATTTTATCTAACTTCAATATTTTCAAATATAAGTTTATAAACCGCGCGAAGCGCGGATTACAATGCCTGGAGATCGTAAAGTTAATAAAAGCGTTCAAAATGGCTTTCTTGAATTTTGGTTTTTTTTAATTTTTTTATGAAAATTAGTTTCCTGCATTAAACAGCTCTTAATGACATATTAATTAGTAATTAATAATACCTAATAAATATATAATTATTTTATTTTATTTTATTTAATTAAACAATTATAAAACTTTATTTGAGCACTATATTTATTATTTTAATAGTAAAAGTAATTACATTTATATTTAAGCTTATTTTTAGGTAAAATGACGACTGAAAATTATTTACATTGCGCCTTTTTATTTTCTGTCGAATAACACTCCAATTTTTTTCCCGAATAATTGTAATACAGACGACCCTTAACTTCTCAAGCAATCTTCAATATTAGTAATTATGATCGTAATAAATTATAGAAGTGTATAAATTTTTGCTTAACACCTATAATAAAAATAATACAAAGAGTTTTTATTTTTACACATGAATAAATTACACATAGGTTATGACCAAAGCAATTTAATTGAAAAAACCCAACTTTATTGATAGATTAAATAGTTAAAAAAGTTATATACCCGTTGTTCATTATGTTGTGTTGAAATAAATTAACATTCTAATTAAATAAATTCTTACACTACTATTGAACATGTATGTTTTGAGAGAGGCGTCGGCTTTAAAAAGTATTATTATATATAATATTTTTAACCTTTGGTTACGTTTGTATTATAATTGTTACTTTTTATGTTTATGATATTTTTGAAATTATGAAAATTTTAGATATATAAAGAGAGTATTTTCAAACTTATAATTCAAGTAAATTGTTTTGATTCAATTTTTTGTAAAAAAATTAAGAGAGCAATAAATTTTTAAATATAAATCATATATTTTCAATATTTTAAAATAAAATTTATGAACCGCGCGAAGCGCGGATAAGTTTCCTAGTTTAAATAATAAGGGGGGTTTTCTGTTTAATTCTCCTTAGTATTTTTCATCACTATAAATCAATTTTTGGAATGATATTTTTTAATATTTTATCCTCATTTTTTTTGCCATTCTTTCATAAAGAATCTAGTCAATACATAAGAGGGAGAAATAAAGTTCCTTTGATGTCTTTCTCTTTCAAGGTATATTTAAGAATACAATCACAAAATAAATGAGTCGTACACGAATGACATATTTATTCATATTCAAGTTATAATTTTGACAACTCAAGAAACCTGTTATTTACCCACGTAATGTTTCACAATAAAGATGTTGTCCAATCAGTATATAAAAAACTAATTGCATAATTTAAAATTTTATTTTTTTTAGGCAAATAATTTTAACTATCTCATAGTATATAATGTGATTGATCTATTATAATATTTTGTGTAAGTGCATGCTATGCAATATACTAATTTCTAAGATATTTGTTAACTTGACTGTATTTTTAATCCTTTTTACAATTCATTTTGAATTTTTTAATATTCTTTCCAACCAAAATTTCTTTATATGTATTATATGACTTTTAATCGATGTACATATGATATGAACTGATTCCTGTATTTTGTATTATTATATATTATATTATCTTTTTTCAAGGAAGTTTTTCTTTCTCAACTTATCTACAAGGTTCATTTTTTTAACCTTTGTACTATTTGACATTTTTAAAGATCTCATCTTTTAATTATATATTGTTATGTAAAAATATAAAATATATTATAGTTAATATTATATGTAAGAAATGTTTAATTAATTGAAAATAAACCAATTTACATTGCGTGATATTGTTATCAAAATTTTAAATTAGTTGTATATATAATCACGTATCATGTTTTGTAAACTAAAATACAATATTTTAAAAGTAATTAATGTGAATCACCATTATCTTTTGCTCAAAAATTAAAGTAGCACTAAAAGTAGAATAAATATGAAGCCGAATTTATCTAAAAAAATTTAACTAAAAACCAAAAATATATGTAGTAAATAATTGGAAGGATGAATTGTTTGGACGAGGTTAATGATTCAATTCACAACAAAAATAAACTAACTCATTTAAAATAAGAGCGTGGAATAAAATTTTGAAATTAGTGTATATAATTACGTACCATATTTTGAAAAGTAAAATTTCAAATTTTGAAACTAATATTTGTCATTACTATTTTTACTCATAAATTAAAATAATAGTAAAAACAGGATAATATAGAGATCGAACTTATGTAAGAGTTTTAACTTCATACCAAAAAAACATAATGTAGCATAATGATTTGGAGGAAGAAATATATGGAGGAGGTTGTGGGTTCAATTCCCCACAAACACAAAATTACTTATTTTTTCTCTTCAAATAAATAAGGAAGTGGCAAATCAATGTAATTTTGTAATATATAAGGGCAAACTCGTAATTTCATAGGGGGTTTATTGGCTCAAAATGCCCCTATGTGTACCATACTGTGAAACCTAAAATATAATATTTTTAAAATAATGTGAATCACCATTATTTTTACTCAAAAATTAAAATAATAGTAAAATTATGATAATGGAGAGTTCGGGTGTATGTAAAAGGTTTTTTTTAACTCAAAACAATAAAGTCCATGTAGCACAGTGGTTAGTAGGATAACTTGTGTAGTGGATGTTCTAGGTTCGATTGACCACAAAAACAAACTCATTTTTTTAATTTAAATAAGAGAGTGGCATTTCATGTAATTTTATAACTTGTAAGGGTATAATTCTAATTTCACAGGGTTAATTGGCTAAATACCCCTAAATTATCATCGCTCTATTATATATAGAAAGAGAATACTTAAATTTTTATTTTGCATTTAATAATATCGCATCACACCGCTCTTAATTATTCAATATTAATATCTCGTACTTATTAAAGTGTATTTATTGTTTTGTTATTAATGAATGTATGTGCAAATATTTATATTTTTGTTATATCAAATATTTTTAAATAAAAATAAATTAAAAATATTGACATTTATATATGATGAGTAAGAAGTTCATGAAAAGTTTTTGAACATTTTCATCCTGACCGATTACTTCATTTTTTGTAAATATTCTTTAATATTATACATGGAAAAAATAGTGATAATAATTATATAATGAAATAACACATTAAAACACGCATATATTTTATTGTTTAATATTATTTTATTATTTTCATATTATGATTTGTATTTGAACAAACATGTTCTTATCATTTATTTGTTTATTTGTGTCTTAGACGAAAAGAGTTAATAGCTAACCGAATTGATTATAAGCAAAAAGCATGATTACAAAAATAGATTTAGGTGATATAAAATTGTAAGAAAATTATCTCTCTCTCACACACACACACATAAATATAATATATATATATATATATATATATATATATATATATATATATATATATATATATATATATATATATATATATATATATATATATATATATATATAGTAGGGTTATAGTGAAAACCTTTTTTAGAGAAAACTTAGAGACCATCATCTAGACCATTGATCTTATTATCATTTTGTAGTGGCAAATTTGAAAGTAACATTTTGATTTATTATTACTTCAATTAAGTCATTAAATACAATCTGTTTTGATTGATTGCAATAAATATATATATCTTCTACTTACAAAAAATACAAAATCACTTGCCAACTTTAATTGATACATCCACATATATAAATGTTTTTTAGTGAAAATCTTTGCCTTGTAATCCACATATATAAATTGTTATTTCATTAATATTGCATTGATTTAAATAAAAGGTTATAAGAGTAATTTAAGAAGAATCCTTACATATATAATTCAATTTTTACAATAAATACATATTTTAATCTTTCCATAAAAAACGCACTTAATGTCACCTACCAATTTTAACAAAACTTCCTATTTTATTTATTCTACATTTAGATTTAGAAACCTTCGAACATTTAATGCATTCCAACAATTACTTGCAGGTAAAAAAAAATCAAAATTCATTTAATGATAAAATACATCATATTTTTTTTAAAAAAAAATTACAAGGTATTGCTAGATAAATGAGACATGCACCATAAACGGTAAAAACTCTTTATAGAACACATCAATCTTGCCTCATTTTTTTACTCAGGGAACTTGTTCTATTTGTTGATTCTTTTAATGTACAAGAATCTCTAATTTTTTTATAACATGTTCTAATAAAATAATTAATAACATGTTCTAATAAATTACGTAAATAAATTATTTTTTCATAATTTTGAATTTAGATAAATAAAATTTAATGTTCTTTTAAGTGTTTATTCTAAATAAATTTAAATTTAAATAAATTTTCTTACCTTTTGAAAAGTAAGTTGTTCATTAAGCTAATAAACTAATAAGACAATTAAAATGTTTCCGAAATAAATTAAATTGTCTTTTTATATAATTTTGAAATCTAATAAAAAAATATTAATGTGTTCACAAATTTAAAAAATTTTAATGTTTTTTTTTGTGTTCATCTGAAAAATTTTAATTTTATTATTATTTTAAGTTATTTAAGTTTTCTCATAAGTGTTCTTTTAAGTATTCCATGAAAAAAAGAGACATATTTTTTGATGATTTTAAATTCTTATAAAAAATTTATCAAAATACTAATAACAGGTTCTTTTAAGTGTTCTATGAAAAACTAAAAAATACTTCAAATTTAATTAAAATATTAGTAAGTGATCTTTTAAATATTCTAATAAAATAAATACAAAAACATAATAAAATAAAAATAACATAATTTATCAAGTCTTCTTTAAAAAGGTAATAACAAATAAGACAACTAAATGTTTTCGAAATAATTTAGATTGTTTATTTCTATAATTTTGAATTCTAATAAAAAAAATTACAACGTGTTCTTTAATTTAAAAAATATGATGTTTTTCTCTTTCCTGGAAATTTTTTACTTTAAAATATTTTTTAAATGTTCTTTTAAGTATTCCTTGAAATAGAGGAATGTATTTTTTAAAAACTGTATATTTAAAATTCTACTAGGTATTTTAATGTAAATTCTACTAGATGTTCTTCTAGGTGTTTTAATGTAAATTCTACTAGATGTTCTTCTAAGTGTTTTAATATAAATTTTGTGATTCTACTACGTGTTTTGATAAGTGTTCTATTAATTCAATATAACAACCTTTTAGTTTTAATAAATAATTAATATGTATTTAAGATTTTACCAGGTGTTCTACTTGTTCTTTGTTCTAAATATAAATTTTAAAATTTTATTAATTGTTTTGACATATGTTTTAAATAAATATGTATAATTGAATTTAATAAATTTTTTGTTCTTATGTTCTTAAAAATGTAATTTAAAATTTTATTAGGTGTTCTCTTAGGTGTTCTAATATATTTTAAGATTTTACTAAGTGTTGTGATAAGTGTTCTAAATAAATATGTTAGGTCCGATAAGATTGTAGAAGGGGGGTTGAATACAATCTATACCATTTTCTCGAAATTTGTCCTTTGAATAAATTTTGACTTAGACAAATTTTGTGCGGAATAAATTGAAACAATTTTCAAGTTGAATATAGCAATATATTAACTTGATGGGTGTTACAATTTCAGTACAAATGATTATCAAGTAATTAATAACTAATTAGAAAATTCGACATGAACTTTTCTAATTTAACTAATAAAAATCAAGATATCAAGTTATGAACTAGGAAACTTAATTCGCTAGTAGTACAAGAATCACAAATAATTAAGTTCCAATGGATACAATTTTTGATACAAAGAACTCAAGAATTTATGACAATTTAATTGCTTGGTTTGAGCTTGAAAGATGAGAGAGATGTAATATTGAGTCTTCTGTGTCTTTCTTGTCCGTGTATGTCTGTTTGTATGCTTCTGTCTCTTTTTATTCAATCTGCTGGGCTCCTATTGCCCTTAACCAAGTATACAGACTATCCAGTTGAGCTGTATGACTACCGGTATTGACCTGTATGACTACCGGTAGTACTATATATCCTGCTTTACAGACTATCACTTGAACTGCAGGACTATCCTTTACAGACTACCTGTTATACAGACTATCCTTATACAGACTATCTGTTATACAAACTATCCTTATACAGACTATCAAATAGACTTGTAGGACTATCCAAGGCTTATACAGACTATCACCAGAACAGTATGACTACCGGTATGACTACCACTCTAGTAGTCATACAACTGTTCTAAGTTATACAGACTAAGCTTTATAGACTATTATTTATACAGACTAGTTGTATACAGACTATTACTTGAACTTAGTAAAGTCTTTCTAACAATTAAAACCATAGTCTTTAAACAATCTATATTAATTCTAAATTAATTAATTTAATAATTAACTTAATAAATAGATTAATTCTTCAAGAATTAATTTATTAATTAAATTAACTAAATACTTTAAATTAATTAAAAGAGAATTAACATAATTCATTTAAATAGTCTAACCTTCACTTTAAACCACTGAAATAAATAAAGAACCTTCACTGAATAATTGTTGACGCTCGATGTACTGTCTGGTTCATGAACGACTAACTTCAACTTCAGTTCTTCATTTTGACTTTAAGCTGTGGTCTTTTTCTTCTTTCAACTTTCTTCAAATACATTCGTACTAAAACTGTTTCTTTGTCACTTGTAGAAATCTATGTCCTATAAAATTAAATCCATCACTTTGAATGCTACACCGAGGCTTGATCAGATGACTGAACTTCTTTCAATGTAGCAATTCCTCAAGTTTGTAGATTGTCCTTGATCTTTTTCTTCTGACAGATAATACAATCTGAGATTCCTTGTGACAGTCTATATACTATTTACTATTACAATCTTGTTTAAGTTGAGTTGTATCCTCGAAATACAAATAGGCTACATCATATGCCTTTCAATCTCCCCCTATTTGTTTGTTAGACAATAACAAGCAAATATCTAGAGGATAACTCAACTAACTAAATTAAACAAGAAAAAGATTAAGCATTTAGGAGCTTAGCAAATAGTACATTAAAAAATTTCTCTGGTTTAGATTTAACATTTCCAGAATCCTCAGTTGATGAAATGATAGATGACTGTTCCTCTAGCACTGAACTGATCTTCAATAGATAACTCATCTTCATTTCTGATTCTTCAAATCTCTGCCTGATAATCCTTCACATCTTACATTGGTGATTATCAGCAGTTCTTGATTTATAATCACTTCCCTTCTCTGACACAGCTTTTCTCACTTAAGAAAAACAATTGTTCCTACTATATAGACAATGGTGAATCAATACCATTTCTACAACTTCTAGGAAATCTACTACTCTTCCACTTAGCCTTTATACATAGTACATTGAAAGACTAATAGAATAGTATTGTGATGTAAGCTTCTCCTTATATCTCCCCTTTCTTCTCAACTGAATCTCCCCCTTAGTAACTTGACTTGCTTCTCCTCCTAAGCACAGTCTGTAAATGCTCCCCCTTTCTAACCTACTCTCCTTTAAATATTCCCCATTTCTAACCTACTCTCCTTTTTCTTGTACCCCTTTACTTCTCCCCCTTAGTTGAGGAATCCTCCAATCAACTAGTTGACAAAGTAGTTGTACCAATTATAGAGTTCTTTGTTAGAAAGAAAGTTTCATTTTCTTCCTCACTGTGAGTGTGTGATAGTGTTTAGTGTACCTCACAAGTGTTTCACTCTTCTCTCCACTCATTAGTGTTGAGTGTCTCACTTCTCTCTGTGTTTACACTCTTGCTCACTGGTGTATCACTCATATCACTCATAGCTCCAACATCCATTAGTGTACCTGCAAGGAAAAATCACCCTAGCCCCTTCAAGAGAGGTCAGTGGTGGTGCAATAGAAGTTCGCAAATCCCAAATCCTCGTTGGACTCGTCAGATGAATCTGAGTCATAATCTACAAGTTGCTAATTTTCCCTTTTTAAGGTTTTCAGATTTGAATTCTGAGAAGGTAAACAATGATCTAGAAATTTAGCATTGAGATCAAGATTTCCTTCTTATGTCTGTGAAGACACTTAGTTCATTAAAGATCCTTTAACTTATAATTCTAACCGTAAAATGGTTGGATTACATGTTTCCGTCAATTCATCCTTAGTATGTGCATTCTCACTTTGTGCATATGAAATATTTTGGTTAGTGTATAAGGTAGTGACTCTCCAACTGAATATCCCACACATCCTTATTTGCTGCATGAAGTGCAGTTACTCACTGGTGACCTTTAGTGTGATAGGTAACTTCCTTTTAGGGTGTAAGATAGAATGTGTTTGAGTTTGACTGTAGTCTGGGATAAAAGTTATTGGGTATAGAACCTCATGGCTAATCATGTGAGAAAACAATATTCCATGTAGATGAACCTGCATCTGATAAGTGGAGTTATATCCACTTGGAGCGTTCCATATCGGCTTAAATTGATTATCTTGGACTCAAGTTTGTGGTGGTTTTGATGTGTTTTGTTTAGTTGTGCAGATTTACGAGAATGTTGATTAAGGTTGATGCTTCTATCGTTTTTGGAGAATAAATTGATTAAAATTCGGATTTCTGAGACGGTTGCGCAGTCTACACTGTTTTGGACATATCTGGAGTTCTAGAAGTCCGTTTTCAGCGATCTTACTGCCCACGCGAAGCTTGGGAGATTTTCTATAATATGGGACAGGTGTTGCACGAGCAGGTTGCGCGTGGTGGGCGCAGGTTGCGCGAAGAACAGACTGATGGGCGCAGGTTGCACGCGCGCGGTGCTGAAAAATTACAGTTTTTACTATTTTGGCCATATCTTGAGTTCTACAACTCCGTTTGAGGCCCATAAGCAGTCCACACGAAGCTAGCGAGATTCTCTATCATTCTAAAGTGGTACAGAGGTCCAATTACGATTGGAACGTTCCAGAATATCTGAAGAAAAGTCAGCCACGAATTTTCCTTAAAAACAGAATCAGTTTAGGAAACGTATTTTGCAGAAATTCTATTATAATTCTGTTTTGGTATTTTCTTGCTGGGCAAGACTTCAAGAGGCCATATAAACACATCTTGGGACAAATTATTAGAGATGTAATATTAGATCAGATAATATAGTTTAGAGTAGATTAGTATTATTAGTTGGAGATGTAGAGAAACACCATGACTCTTCTTTTGGGTGACAACATTGAAGTTTGAAGGTTTTGTTCTCTTAATCTTTTCTTTGTTCTTATTAGTTTAATTATGTTTTCTTGTTTTACTAGTTGTTTTACTTGTTTAATTATTAGCGAGTAGTTATTTCTAGGGTTTAAAGGGAAGCCATGTTTGCACTAATATTGGCATGATTTTCATAGTGGTTTGATTGGTTATGGTTAATTCTGATTGATATGTTTTAATCATTAATTTGTGTAATCGGCCGATATCATGGATTAATTATATGAAAATAGGGGTATGGATCGAGAGATTTACTTACTAGAGGCACACATACGATTAGCAGAATTGAATTTGAGTGTGGAAGCATCATTGGATTTCTGAGAGCGTTAATGCTTGGAAGAGATTAACTTGACTCTAATTACCTGATTGATTGAATTACTAAAAGTGGTTAATTGTGTTGAATGTTTCGAGAGTGTTAATGCTTGAAAGAGATTAACATACTCTAGTTATAGGATCACATTGATTGCTTTAGCTTAAGAGCCAATTGTGTAAGCATGGTGGACCTGATTGCCCTAGGTTTTAAATAATTTGTTTATCATCTATTTAATTAGTGTTAATTTAGTTTAATTAGTTAATTAATAATTTCACATATTCGTATGACCCTTGAAACAATTAGCGATAACTGAAAAGGAATTAGTAGAACTTGTCTCCTTGTGGATTCGACCCGCTTGTCATCTGTACTAGCAATAGACACCGTGCACTTGCGGTTAGGTATAATTTGACACATAAAGTTTTTGCAAAAACTTGATGTGTCAAATTATACCTAACCGCAAGCGCACGGTGTCTATTGCTAGTAAGAACTATAATAAACCATACACAACACCCTAGTTTCCCCCCACACATAATTTTACTATTCTTCTTCCAACAAAAACGCTCGATTAGTCGACTAGAGTAGGATCACAACAAACACAAATATGCTCTCATAATATTTTTTTCTAATTTTTTTTTCTCTTTTTTTCTTTTCTTTTTTTTTTCTTCTTTTTTTTTCGAGAGCTAGATAAAACAATAATATAAACAATAACAATGATTCCACAATTTTATTACACATGCCGACTATCAAGTAAACAAACCCAATTTTCAATATTTCCCCCAAAAGTAAGACCAACAATAAATCCCTCCTTGCACACCTTATTACTCCCTTAAGCACTCTACTAGCCTTTGACAATGTGGGTTCAAATTAATGTAAGGCCAATACAAGAAAAAGGTCTAGGCAAGTAACATGGTATGTCACCGAAAAATAGGATTAAGCTCAACGGGTTAACTAATTGATCATGTAAATATGGTGTGGTAATATGGGAAAATATGCGGTTATTCCTAATTGCCTTTATCATTTTAATCGTCAAATAATGTCATGCGTTTCAAGAAAGACCTCAAACAACTGCTAGCAATGCAAACAATCCGTGGACACTCAAGCAAATGAATAAATTGCAAAAATGCAATATGGCTCAAAATCTCACTTGGTGGAAAAACATACTCAATCCCAAGCAAAAATCTCTCTACTGCACCGACTTGTATTCAAAGCATGCAAACTAAATCATCTTGCACATATTCATGTCCTTCTAATTACTTACAATATTCAATAAGTCTACTAGCTTCAACTTACTAGTGTATGTGTGTGCACAAGAACAAAGCATATCACTTCTCAATCAAAAGCGTCAACAACACAAAATTCCTATCAAGCATGGGTGCAAATGCAACTATTATGGACTCACATGATAATAATACGAACAAACATGCATGAATTACAACTAAAATGTAAACATGATATCCTACATGAACACATAATACAACAACTACTAATCCCTCAAACCACCCCCAAACTTAAAATATTCAATGTCCGCATTGAATGAAAGTAAATAGGAGGGATAGTAGGAAACATACCTAATCATCGAAACACATGGGTTGCCTCCCACAAAGCGCTTCTTTAACGTCAATAGCTTGACCTCCTCAAAAATACTCCGGTAAAGGCGTAATATCCACTTTCTCGATCATAAACTCGCCACCACAAAAAGTATCAAGAACATCTGTGGTTGTCTTTATCCTGCAGAAAGTCTCCAAACAAGCATCAGCAAAATAAAATATGTCATTAATAAGAAATAGAGAGAGTGTTTGTGCAGTTTTGGAAAACTTTGTGATAAAACAACGATAAAATTCAACACCACGAAAATATTGAACTCCCTTGACATAAGGTGGAGGTTCTGGTGGTGGCTTTTCTTCACTCCTCACTTTCACTGGAGCCATTCGGACATCTTGGCTTATCACATCATTGGCTAATAAGACACTTCCATTTTCTCCCTCTCCTCGATCTTGAAACGTATGAGCCATTTTGTATGGATCCTCAACCAGAATTTGAGAAAGATCTTCTTGGACAATATTTGTTATCACATCAACCTTGAAATAAGTGTTCTTGAGCAAAGAAGCCTTGTAAGTAGAGGCTAGATCGAGAGCAAATTTATCAATACATGGTAGCTTAGGCACAGGTTGTGGAAGAGAAATAACAACTATCTCTGTATTGCTTTCCTTTGTATCCTCATCATCAGTCACATTGTTCTCAGTAACAGCAACATCATTGATCTCGTCATCGGTGGCATACTCCTTCTCTTTATCAATGGCCTCATCATCAACATACATGGAGAAACTATCATATTCCTGATCGCTTGTAAGATTGATAACAATCAGGTCTTCTTCGGATCGGATAGATGATGATGGTAAATAGTCGAGCTGCCCTGTAGTAGAAGAGTTAGCCAACTGTGCAATTTGAGATTCAATCGCCAAACTTTGAGTTTCTAATTCTTTGATTGCCTCGGCTTGTTCTTCAGAACTCTTTAGCAGTTTATTCAAGATATCCCACATCTCAATTGTCTGATCAGCTTGCACATCTACGCTGGGTTGAGAAACATGTAGATCTTCTTGTAGAGGAGGATATTGATATTCTTGCTGTGGCGGCTGCTCATATGACTGATAATATTGTTACTCAAACTGTTGCTGATTATGATATGAAAAATTTTGAGCACCATTGTCCTGGTAGTAGAAATCTGGTTGATTCACGCATTCTTGATCAAAAGTGTTTGAATACTGATTGTACCCATATCCTTCTTCAAAAGAATTCATTTGTCCCAACTGAGCACTCTGAGAATTATAGAAATTGTAAGAGCATTCAAAACCATAGTGACCCTGCACACCACAAATTTGACAGAAGTTGTAAGTTTTAGGGGCCACTTGTGACATCTCATTGATACTCATTGGACGCATAGTGGTCTCTGTAGGGTTGAATGAGGTAATTTCTTGAGTACGTGCCTCCAACATGGAAGAGAGTAGTGCTAAAGTATCAACTTCACCCATAGTAACCTGTAAACACTCAACAAAGCCAAGAAACGTAGTAAAATTTGTCTCAATTGGAACTAAATTTCCAATGAGACAATGGAAACAATCAAAACAACTAAATTAAAATCAACAGAAACTCGCTGTCTCCCCGGCAGCGGCGCCAAAAACTTGATGTGTCAAATTATACCTAACCGCAAGCGCACGGTGTCTATTGCTAGTAAGAACTATAATAAACCATACACAACACCCTACTTTCCCCCCACACATAATTTTACTACTCTTCTTCCAACAAAAACGCTCGATTAGTCGACTAGAGTAGGATCACAACAAACACAAATATGCTCTCATAATATTTTTTTTCTAATTTTTTTTTCTCTTTTTTTCTTTTCTTTTTTTTTCTTCTTTTTTTTTTCGAGAGCTAGATAAAACAATAATATAAACAATAACAATGATCCCACAATTTTATTACACATGCCGACTATCAAGTAAACAAACCCAATTTTCAATATTTCCCCCAAAAGTAAGACCAACAATAAACCCCTCCTTGCACACCTTATTACTCCCTTAAGCACTCTACTAGCCTTTGACAATGTGGGTTCAAATTAATGCAAGGCCAATACAAGAAAAAGGTCTAGGCAAGTAACATGGTATGTCACCGAAAAATAGGATTAAGCTCAATGGGTTAACTAACTGATCATGTAAATATGGTGTGGTAATATGGGAAAATATGCGGTTATTCCTAATTGCCTTTATCATTTTAATCGTCAAATAATGTCATGCGTTTCAAGAAAGACCTCAAACAACTGCTAGCAATGCAAACAATCCGTGGACACTCAAGCAAATGAATAAATTGCAAAAATGCAATATGGCTCAAAATCTCACTTGGTGGAAAAACATACTCAATCCCAAGCAAAAATCTCTCTAATGCACCGACTTGTATTCAAAGCATGCAAACTAAATCATCTTGCACATATTCATGTCCTTCTAATTACTTACAACATTCAATAAGTCTACTAGCTTCAACTTACTAGTGTATGTGTGTGCACAAGAACAAAGCATATCACTTCTCAATCAAAAGCGTCAACAACACAAAATTCCTATCAAGCATGGGTGCAAATGCAACTATTATGGACTCACAAGATAATAATACGAACAAACATGCATGAATTACAACTAAAATGTAAACATGATATCCTACATGAACACATAATACAACAACTACTAATCCCTCAGCATCACAGAATATGAGCAATATAGAGATAAAATGCATTTTTAACATTGAAAAGTTTTCTGAGAAAATATTGCATTTTATCTTAAGAGAAATGATGTACAGTTGTGATTTCAAAAGGTTTAACATATAAGCAATCACAACTATGGAAAGAGATTTTGAGTTAGAAAGTTAAAGAGATCTTGAGCCGGTTTTACTAAACAAAAACAAAGACAAAAATCCAATTAATAGATATTAATCGAATTAATATATGTTAATGTTTAAACCAATACAAACAAAACTATTTTATCATGTTTTAGATCCTGTATGTTAGATACCAACAATTACCACTTGTTAACACTTGTTAGGTCTTGTCTTCCAATTGTTAGAACCTGAAAATCAAACGTTAGTTCCTAAACAATTGAATTGACATATACCATTTTGATACCAACAATGGTCCTATATAAGAAATTCTGTTAATAACAACAACACAACAAAGATTAGAAGTTAAAACAGCATGATATGTGTGTGTTAAACA
This sequence comes from Kitagawia praeruptora, assembly GCA_037693485.1. Lineage (NCBI taxonomy): Eukaryota > Viridiplantae > Streptophyta > Magnoliopsida > Apiales > Apiaceae > Kitagawia > Kitagawia praeruptora. The sequence continues at coordinate 66,857,535 of CM075351.1, forward strand.
GAAGAAGTACAAAAGAACCAATTACATGGACCTATTTGTAAGTTTTGAAAGTAGAGTGACTAAACTGAAAAAACTATACAAACTATTTATATACACATGAAAAATAATATACAAAAATAAGAAATAATATACATAATAATTATATAAAATAAAAACTAAAAAGAAAATAAAAATACGATTTTTTTTACTATTCAAAAATAACTGTATTAATAATATTTACAGAATATTAGAAATAAAAGAAAATAATTTACAAAAATATTTACAACAACATAACTACTTAAAAATAGCTAAACAGAAAATAAGAAAAATACTAAAAATACCATATGTTATCCTTTTTACGAAATCAAACACTAATAACAAAAGGACAAACACTACAAACACTACAAACAATTAATAAACTATTAACTATTTACATAAATATTTGTAGTAAATTAATAAATCTATATATTTTCTTAATAAAATAACTTTCTTATAGAAAATCATTTAAAGAGAAAATATGACTTATTAAATCAACACAATTATTCAGAAGTAATTTTCAACAAAAATAGATTTCTCACTAATTTCAACTTGTAAAATTTGAGAAAAATATTTTTAGAGAAAATAAAAATATTCTAAAATTAAAAGAAGTAAGTAGGAATATATTAAGAAGATAATGACAATGATTTGAGAATTAACAAGCAAGAATATAAGTTGATAAAATAATTATACAAGTGATTTTAATAACAAATATTAACAAAGTAATCACTTATAAATTATTAAAGAGCAAACCTCAGATATTAACTAATTTAATTACTAGGACTATTTAACATACCCAATTCACCAACAATTCTGGTGAATGTGGTTTCATCAAGATACTTAGTAAAAATATCTGCTGTTTGTTCTTCCGTGGGTACAAAATGTAACTTCACGATACCATTCATGACATGCTCTCGAATAAAATGATACCTGATGTCAATGTGCTTTGTTCTCGTGTGCTGCACAGGATTGTTGGAGATTGCTATGGCACTGGTATTGTCACACAGGATAGGAATCCTGTCAAGTACAAAACCATAGTCCCGTAGCTAATTCCTAATCCACAAGATCTGAGCACAACAGCTTCCAGCAGCTATATATTCAGCTTCAGCTGTTGAGTTGGAAACTGTTTGTTGCTTCTTGCTGTACCAGGAGACCAACCTGCCACCTAGGAATTGACAACTCCCAGAGGTGCTTTTCCTATCTACAACACTTCCTGCATAATCTGAATCTGTATATCCAACAAGATTAAAACCAGAATCTTTAGGGTACCAGATGCCTAAGTTAGGCGTACCCTTAAGATATCTCAAGATTCTTTTAACAGCAATGAGATGAACATCTCTAGGATCCGATTGGAACCTTGCACACAAGCACGTAGCATACATAATATCTGGTCTACTTGCAATAAGGTAAAGTAATGAGCCTATCATACCTCTGTAGTTTGTGATATCTACCTTAGCAGAATTTTCACATTCTTCAAATTTAACAGCTGTAGATGATGGTGTTCTTGCTGAAGATGAGTCCTCCATTTGATATTTCTTGAGGAGCTCTTTGACATACTTGGATTGACAGATAAATATTCCATCTATCCTTTGACTTACTTGCAATCCAAGAAAGAACTTCAGTTCACCCATCATGCTCATTTCAAATTTACCCTGCATTAACTTAGCAAATTTCTTGCAAAGAAGATCATTAGTAGACCCGAATATTATATCATCCACATAGATTTGGACTAATATTGTATCATTTTTATGTTTCTTTGTGAAGAGAGTTTTGTCTATGACACCTCTAACAAAACCATTTTCAAGTAAAAATTCAGAGAAAGTGTCATACCATTTCCTTGGTGCTTGCTTGAGACCATAAATTGCCTTGAAGAGAAAGTAGACATAATCCATGAATTCTGGATCTTCAAAGCCCGGGGGCTGTTCTACATATACCTCTTCATCTAGCTTACCATTCAGAAAAGCACTCTTGACATCCATTTGATAAACATTAAAGTTTGAGAATGCTGCGAATGCCAAGAATATTCTGATAGCCTCAAGTCTTGCCACTGGAGCGTAGGTTTCATCATAATCAATGCCTTCAGCTTGTGAATAACCCTTTGCTACCAGTCTTGCTTTATTTCTTCTCACTGTCCCATCTTCATCTAGCTTATTTCTGAATACCCACCTTGTGTTAACCACTTTCCTGTCTTTGGGTCTGGGTACCAGTTTCCATACTTCTTGTTGTTTGAATTGATTGAGTTCATCTTGCATAGCAATCACCCAATCAGGATCAGAAAGAGCTTCCTCAGTTTTCTTAGGTTCCATTTCAGATAGAAACCCTGAATAGTTACATTGATTTTGAGTAGCACTTCTAGTTTTGACTCCAACATCTGGATCTCCAATAATCAACTCAAAAGGATGAGCTCTATTCCAAACTGTTTGTCTTGGAAGATTTAATCTTGATGATTCGCCTTGTTCTTCATTGTGATGTTGAGTATGACTAGTTGATCCTTCATTATCTTCCCCTGAGTTGTTGCCAGGTTGACAAGATGATTGTTCAAGAGTGTTAGGTGTATCTCCAGTATTATCATTGTTTTCACCACCATTATCCTGATCATCATCATATTATCATTGTTGTCATTAGCATCAGAAAAACATCAGGTGGATTGTCATCATCTGAATCTGGATCTGTCATGTCATTAAAAGATAGCTTTTCAGATGAATCCTCAGTTTGGATACTAGGGAGTTTAGTGTCATCAAATGTTACATTGACACTTTCACTCATTTTCTGTTGATCAATCACGTACACCCTGTAAGCTCTTCTTGTATAACCAATAAAAATTGCTTCATGTGCTTTGGCCTCGAATTTTCCACCTTGATCATCTTCTTCTTTAAGTACAAAGCATTTTGCTCCAAATACATGAAAGTATTTGAGTGTTGGTTTCTTTTCAATCATAGCTTCATAGGGCGTCTTCATCAAGTCTTTGTTGATAAGAGTTCGATTCTGGGTATAGCAAAAAATTTGACAAGGCTGTCGCGTGCCTATCAAATAATAATATCTAACAAATCCTTCTAACTATGTAGCAGGGTAAGTCAGAGTCGATCCCACAGAGACAAACGTGTCAATCACCAGTTGTTCTCAATTCAATTCAGCCAAGCAAGTAACACAATAAAATATCAAAGATTATTAAACTAATTTTATACTAATGCAATTAATCAATTAACTAAAACTTCCAGAATTAAGTATCCCCACTAGCATGAATTAATGCAATCGTGAATTCCCTCCCCAATCAATCGTATAATACTCAACATGAAAGGTGCGCCCTATAAATTACCAATAACCTCTCTCGAGTATTAATGGCTTCTCTAAAATACAATCAAGCCTATTCTCATGGTATCATGCAATTTAGAGACATTAATCACAGCACCCTAACTTCCTAACAATCCGTTCTACCTATTCTCATGGAGAAGTTCATGTCCTCATTGGATAAATCACAACCATCTAAATCCAACTCTCGTTGATAAATAGACAATGGTTCAAACAATAAACATAATCACGTCTGATTTGTAATTGCTAATTAAAACAACTCAATAAGCAAGAGCAATTAAACAATCAAACTGGGGGAATTGGGAAAATCACACATCAATCATAACTAGGGTCCTACTTAACCCTAGATTAATTATCTACTCATAGATAATTAAACTAATAAAGCAAGAGTTATAATATGAACACATAATATTATAAAGAATAGAGAAAAACCTTTAATCTCCAAAGAAAAGTGAATAGATATCTCCAATCTCTCTATACTAGAATATACAAGTTATGTACAATAATTTTTCCATCCCCAAAAACTATATCTAGATGTGTTTATATAGGCTCTAAAAGTCTTGCCCAGCAAGAAAATACCAAAACAAAATTATAATAGAATTTCTGCAAAATACGTTTCCTAAATTGAATCTGTTTTTTAAGGAAAATTCGTATTTGACTTTTATTCTGTTTTTCTGAACCTTTCCATTTGTGCTTGGACGTCTGGGCCTCTTTAGAATGATAGAGAATCTCGTTATCTTCGCGTGGACTGCTTATGGGCCTCAAACAGACTTATAGAACTCAAGATATGGCCCAAACAGTAAAAACTGTAATTTTTCAGGGGCAACTTGCGCCCAGCAGTCTGTTCTTCGCGCAGATTGCTCCTACCCGGCGCAATTTGCTCGTGGGAATCCTATCCCAAGTTGTAGAAAATATCCCAGGCTTCGCGTGGGCAGTAAGATCGCTGAAAACAGACTTCTAGAACTCCAGATATGTCCAAAACAGTGTAGACTGCGCAACCGTCTCAGAAATCCGAATTTTAACTAATTTATTCTCCAAAAACGATAGAAGCATCAACCTTAATCAACATCCTTGTAAATCTGCACAACTAAACAAAACACATCAAAACTACAAGAAACTTGAGCCCAAGACAATCAATTTAAGCCGATTTAGAATGCTCCAAATGGATATAAAATCCACTTATCACACCCCCAAACTTAAACCGATGCTTGTCCTCAAGCATAAACAATTACACTATCTAACTAACTAGTACCACTTCCGTAGGTGATCACGGTTGCATTTGGCATATGCAACAAGCTCTTTAAACCCCTAGGCAGCCCTAGTGGACGAGTAAGGTCTCGTGAGGGCCTATAGCGAATGTACCCACAAAATTCAATGCAATGCAATGCATGAATGCAACTAATATGAAAATGCAACTAATCTAGTACTAATATCCTACCATACCTTCGAATCCTCTCATGCCATATCAACTTAAGAATCAAAGTAAATACGCAATGTCTTGGTGTCGAAAGTGCAAGTATTCACATAGTCTACTCAATGAACATGCATAAGTTCTCACAAGTCCACGTCAAGTGTAAGAATAAGTTAGTAAACATGCTAAGCCTACAAGAGTACATCTTTGAGACAAAACTTGGGATCTCATACGCAAAAACAAGCAAACACTCACAATCCACTCACAAAAGAATATTCACTCAAGAACAAGGGTAAGTGTATCACTCAATTCCAACAAAATCATACACACGCTTGACATTTGGTATCAATCTAACTCTTAACACAACATACATCAATGACGATAATCAAAAGGTCTTTAATTGGGTTGTAACGGGGCTAGGGACAAGGTATGACAAGTAAGCCAAAATAGGTGAAGTGTCAAAAGCTAGCAAGTACCTTAATAAACCATTCACAACACCCTACTTTCCCCCCACACATGATTTTACTATCTTTTTTTTTTTCAACAAAAATGCTCGACTAGTCGACTAAAGTAGGATCACAATAAACACAATATGACAAATATGCTCTCATAATATTTTTTTTTCTTTTTTCTTTTTTCTGTTTTTTTTTTCGAGAGCTAAATAAAACAATAATATGAACAATAACAGTGATCCCACGATTTTATTACACATGCCGACTATCAAGTAACAATCAAACCCAATATTAAATATTTCCCCCAAAATTATGACCAACAATAAACCTCTCCTTGCACACCTTATTACTCCCTTAAGCACTGTACTAGCCCTTGACAATGTGGGTTCAAATTAATGTAAGGCTAATACAAGAAAAAGGTCTAGGCAAGTAATGTGGTATGTCATCGAAAAATAGGATTAAGCTCAACGGGTTAACTAATTGATCATGTAAACATGGTGTGGTAATATGGGAAAATATGTGGTTATTCCTACATGCCTTTATCATTTTAATCGTCAAATAATGTCATGCGTTTCAAGAAAGACCTCAAACAAATGCTAGCAATGCAAACAATCTGTGGACACTCAAGCAAAAGAATAAATTGCAACAAACATGCAATATGGCTCAAAATCTCACTTGGTGGAAAAACATACTCAATCCCAAGAAAAAATCTCTCTAATGCACCAACTTGTATTCAAAGCATGCGAACTAAATCAACTTGCACATATTCATGTCCTTCTAATTACTTACAACATTCAATAAGTCTACTAGCTTCAACTTACTAGTGTATGTGTGTGCACAAGAACAAAGCATATCACTTCTCAATCAAAAGTGTCAACAACACAAAATTCCTATCAAGCATGGGTGCAAATGCAAACTATTATGAACTCACATGGTATACAAAAATAAAAAACAGAATGTCCTATATGAAACAAACGTAGATAACACGAACATAAATGCATAATTTACTACTACTAATATGCAAAGCATGAAATCCTACATGAACACATAATACAACAACAACTACTAATCCCTCAAACCATTTTTTTTTTCACAACATTTTTTTTCTCTAATGCATGGGTTGCCTCCCACGAAGCGCATTTGTTTAATGTCGTTAGCCCGACTCCTGTTGACAATTATCCTGGCGAAAAAGCATATAGATGTACATATCTCCTAATTTGAATTAAGCTAATGATGTGAGCACCAATTCGATAACCAAAAAGATATATAAATTGACATGTGAGGCTCATGTAATGCTCAAGAAATTTCGGCATGTGAAAGTATTTCGAAAAATCATCTCCAACATAGCTATAGTTACTTTTCACAAATTCCTCCCAAATTGGGTCAACAAAAGGCATACACATATTTTCAATTTTAACATCATTCAAGTCAAGTTTATCCAAATTCGGTTCCATCTCATCTACCACAATTGGAATCACAATATCCTTATTCAAATTTATATCTACCACAACCATACTATCACCCTCATCAAATAGCGTGCAAAAAGAGTCATCTAAGAAATCAATCTCATTACTATCAAACGAGTTTTCACACGAGTTAATTTCTTGAGAAGCATATGGGTCAATAAGAGCAAGACTATCAAAATAACCATCTTCATCATCAAAATCATTAAAAATTAACTTACTGTTACTAACCTCGTTTTGCGACTCTTTGAACTCCTTACCACTCCACAAAGTTGTTATGCAAAATCACGCAAGCGCACGTTGTCACAAGTAATATATGATTAAAATCAAGTTCGTTCCCACAGAGATCTAGAATGGTGTTCAATTCAGTAAATATGCCTATGCAACAATGTATGGTTTTTATCCACTGCTAAGACAAATAACAAATTGTATTTTACTAACTACTAAATTATTTATCAAACTAAGGATTAACTAATTTAAGAGATTAAATTCGAATTACTAATATGAGAATAAAACATGGAACCCTAGTTTCATCATCTACTTCACTTAGAGTTGCAGCCTTTAATCACTATGTGCAATGGTTTTGATATCTGATCGGACAACACGAAACAAGTATACGCTACCTGTCAGCATACGCATACCAAACTAAACATACATCCACAAAAGAGATAGAAGATGAATAGACACCAATTATGCTTAGACCCTATATGTCTATAGAATTTGAAAACATAACGGTTGAAGAACAAGTTATCCATAAAGATCACATAGGGCAGTATAAGTATTTTCATCTCACACCACAACCATATTGATAAACAATTATGAACCTATGCTAGCATGGCAAGTTCTAAATCTCAAGATCCACTTTCACTTCACAAGAGATTAACAAATTAGATGTTCGCGACGCATCTATCTATTAAGCATAACCATACGAGGATATCAATTATACACCACACACAAATCTTTAAGGCATGCAAACTACTAAGCTACATAGATAAATCCACTAGGATCCCACGGCAACGATTAGCCCATAATTGGACCGTTCATCATCGTGGGATTTGATGAAAACATGATAAATAACAAGATATGAATAAAAGAAGCAATAATATTAATAAAACTAAAGTTTGAGAAAACAAATCTAGAACAAAGGATGAAGTAGATCTAGATCCGTTGCTTGTCACGAGCGTTGAACCCTTCTCTCCTTTTCTCCCTTGCAGATCCAAGCTAGGTTACAATAATAAAACTATGATAATCTGTATATCTATTATATTGGTAGGATGTGTTTAAATAGGCTCTAAAAATCTTGCCCAGCAAGAAAATACCCAAAATAGAGTTAAAACAGAATTTCTGCAAAAGACGTTTCCTAAACTGATTCTGTTTTCTTAAGGAAATTCGTAGCTGACTTTTCTTCTGTTTTTCTGGAACGTCACAAACGTAATTGGGCCTCTGAACCACCTTAGAATGATAGAGAATCTCGTTATCTTCGCGTGGACTGCTTACGGGCTGAAAACAGACTTATAGAACTCAAGATATGGCCCAAACAGTGAATCTCACGCATGCAGCCCAATAAATCCGAATTTTAATAAATTAAATCTCCAAAAACGACAAAAACATCCACCATAATCATCATCCTTGTAAATCTGCACAACTAAACAAAACACATCAAAACTACAAGAAACTTGAGCCCAAGACAATCAATTTAAGCCGATTTAGAATGTTCCAAGTGGATATAAATCCACTTATCACACCCCCAAACTTAAACCGATGCTTGTCCTCAAGCATTAACAATTACAACTAACTAACTAACTAGTACCACTTCCGTAGGTGATCACGGTTGCATTTGGCATATGCAACAAGCCCTTTAAACCCCTAGGCAGCCCTAGTGGACGAGTAAGGTCTCGTGAGGGCCTATAGCGAATGTACCCACAAAATCCATTTAACCTAATGCAATGCAATGCATGAATGCAACTAATATACAAATGCAATTAATCTAATCTACCATACCTTCAAATCCTCTCATGCCATATCAACTTAAGAATCAAAGTAAATACGCAATGTCTTGGTGTCGAAAGTGCAAGTATTCACATAGTCTACTCAATGAACATGCATAAGTTCTCACAAGCCCATGTCAAGTGTAAGAATAAGTTAGTAAACATGCTAAGCCTACAAGAGTACATCTTTGAGACAAAACTCGGGATCTCATACGCAAAAACAAGCAAACACTCACAATCCACTCACAAAAGAATTTTCACTCAAGAACAAGGGTAAGTGTATCACTCAATTCCAACAAAATCATAAACATGCTTGACATTTGGTATCAATCTAACTCTTAACACAACATACATCAATGACGATAATCAAAAGGTCTTTATTTGGGTTGTAACGGGGCTAGGGACAAGGTATGTCAAATAAGCCAAAACAGGTGAAGTGTCAAAAGCTAGTAAGTACCATAATAAATCATACACAACACCCTATTTTCCCCCCCACATAATTTTACTAAGACAAACACTCGACTAGTCGACTGAAATAGGATCACAACAAACACAAACATGCTCTCATAATATATATATATATATATATATTTTTTCTCTTTTTTTCTGTTTCTTTTTTTTTCTTTTTTTCTTTTTCTTGTTTTTCTTTTTTTTTTTTCTTGTTTTTTTTTTCGAGAGCTAAATAGAACACAAACAATAATATAAACAATAACAATGATCCAATGAATTTATTACATATGTCGACTATCAAGTAAACAAACCAAACCCAATTTTCAATATTTCCCCCAAAAGTAAGACCAACAATAACCCTTCCTTGCACACCTTATTACTCCCTTAAGCACTCTACTAGCCTTTGACAATATGGGTTCAAATTAATGTAAGGCCAATACAAGAAAAAGGTCTAGGCAAGTAATGTGGTATGTCACCGAAAAAATTGGATTAAGCTCAACGGGTTAACTAATTGATCATGTAAATATGGTGTGGTAATATGGGAAAATATGCGGTTATTCCTAAGTGCCTTTATCATTTTAATCGTCAAATAATGTCATGCGTTTCAAGAAAGATCTCAAACAACTGCTAGCAATGCAAACAATCCGTGGACACTCAAGCAAACGAATAAATTGCAGATATTATGCAATAAGGCTCAAAATCTCACTTGGTGGAAAAACATACTCAATCCCAAGCAAAAAATCTCTCTAACGCACCTACTTGTATTCAAAGCATGCAAACTAAATCATCTTGCACATATTCATGTCCTTTTAATCACTTACAACATTCAATAAGTCTACTAGCTTCAACTTACTAGTGTATGTGTGTGCACAAGAACAAAGCATATCACTTCTCAAACAAAAGCGTCAACAACACAAAATTCCTATCAAGCATGGGTGCAAATGCAAACTACTATGAACTCACATGATATACAAACATAAAAACAGAATGTCCTATATGAAACAAACGTAGATAACACGAACATAAATGCATAATTTACTACTACTAAGATGCAAAGCATGAAATCCTACATGAACAAATAATACAACAACAACTACTAATCCCTCAAACCACCCCCAAACTTAAAATGTTCAATGTCCTCATTGAATGGAAGTAAATACAAGGGATAGTAGAAAACATACCTGCAATGCCTCATCCTCAAATGAATCATGCGGGAGACGAAAATTTTACAACACTAGCACCACCTCTCCCACGCTTAGGAGCCATAAGAATCAACACCCAACTCACAAGAAGCTCCACCAATAACCACCTCAAAATATCCCACCAAAAACCACCAAGCAGAATCACACCAAAAATACCCAAGTAACAGAAATAATACAAAAACCCCAATTTACAAGAACACAAACTCGTAATAAAATAAAATAGAGAAAAGAATTCCCACTACGAATCAAAGAGGTGAACTTGTACTAATTTTCCCCCAAACTTGAATTTTTAAGAGATGTAGAGGAGGAAAATAATGAATTGGGTGTGTATGTATGGGTATATATAGGCCATGGAGTGATAGGATGAATATAAGAATATTAATGTGAATAGGAAAAAAAAAATTTTGATGGAAATTGGAATTTGATATGGGATAGAAAAAATATTTAATGGATAAAAGAAAAAAAAAATTAGAAAAGAAATAGGAATTAGAATTTTTTTAGAAGAGATGAGGGGTTTTTGGATTTAAAATAGGAAAAGATTTAGGGAGGAGATGGGGTTATAAAAAGAATTGGAGTGAAAGATTTATTTTTTTAATAAACATAAACACAACTCTCGGCATAACAGTGTACAGGAACAACTGAAAAATTCTCACCATTCTGTTACACGCGCAGTTTGCCGCGTGTGGAGGCAAACAGCCTCTCTTCCAGATGCGCCGTTGCTGTTTGCGCCTTGGGGCCGCAAATTGCTGTCCTTCCAGAAACGCAGGCGCTAGCTGCGTTATAGGGCCGCAATTTGCCCCCTTTCCAGAAACGCCAATGCAGGTTGCGTTACAGCCCTGCAATTTGCTCCAATTTCGATTTTTTTTTTTTTTTTTCCTAAACTAAAGCGCGGGTTGCCTCCCACCAAGCGCTTCTTTAACGTCAATAGCTTGACGTTACTTCCTCAAATCAAGGCGGTTTCAAAAGAATAACTGAACCATTCTCAACAAACAAACCACTCATACGAACGTTGACATCTTGGTTGCTTGCTTTCCACAAATTTCTTCCTTCAGACTTCAACTTAAATTTACTACCAAACGGCCAAATCTTCTTCTTTTTCTTCTTCACTCCTCTAAAATGCTTCTCCGACTCAACCGGTTGAACAAAAATTTCTTCTTTATCATCTACTTTCCACCTTCGCAACACGTTATCATGTCCCTCCTCAAAAATCACTAGCTCATTATTCAAAAGGACATACCTCAAATGTGGTGGAAATTTTCCAAGCTTTACACTTGAAAGATCACGAACCGAAGAACTGTCCGATTTCTCTTTCAGCAACTGATCAAATTTCTTTCTCTGACCCGTATCAACTATTTCCACACTGCAACACTCCTCATCCTCTGTTGGAAATTTCATGGCCTTGAACACATTAAAGGTGACACTCTGATCTTGCACCCTCATTGTAAGCTCTCCTTTTTGCACATCAATTAAAGTACGACCCGTAGCTAGAAAAGGCCTTCCCAAGATTATGGGAATCTTCTTGTCTTCTTCAAAATCCAAGATCACAAAATCAGCTGGAAATATGAGCTTATCAACCTTCACCAAAACATCCTCTACTATACCTCTAGGATATGTGATAGATCGATCAGCCAACTGCAAAGAGATGTTAGTTGGCTTTGGCTCCGGTAGACCAAGTTGCTTGAAAACAGACAAGGGCATGAGATTAATACTAGCTCCCAAATCACATAAACACTTGTTGAAAGAAAGGTTGCCAATAGTGCACGGAATTGTGAAACTTCCTGGATCTTTAAGTTTAGGAGGCAACTTCTGCTGCAACACCGCACTACACTCCTCCGTCAATGCCACTGTTTCAAAATCTTCCAACCTTCTCTTCCTTGACAAAATATCCTTCATGAATTTAGCATATCTTGGCATCTGCTCCAACGCTTCAACAAAAGGAATGTTAATGGACAGTTTCTTGAAGACATCCATAAATTTCTGAAACTGTTTTTCTTGACTTTTCTTCAAACGTCCAGGATATGGAGGAGGTGGATAGATCTGATTATTCATTGAAGATTGTTCCGGAGTAAACTTTTCAACAGGTTTCTTGCTCTTCTCTTTGTCACCATCTAGCTCATCAGCTACTAAGTCAGATTTTTCAAATTCAGGCATTGCAGATTTTTCCACTTGCTGATTCTGCACTTCTTCCTCTTCTTCAGTTGCTGATTTAGGATTACTCGTGACTTTTCCGGATCTCAAAGTAACTGCATTGACCTGTTCCTTGCTTTCCCTCCTACCTGGATTTACCTCCGTATCACTAGGAAGAGTTCCTTGTTGCATATTTACCAAGACACTTGTAATCTGCCCCAACTGGGTTTCCAAAAGCTTCTGACCAGCTTGTAGGTTCTTTACCATTATCCACATCTCATCAGATTTATCATTAGAAGATTGCCCCGCATGAGCCTGGGGTTGTTGCTGCTGAAATCCCGGAGGCTGAAATTGTTGCCTTGGAGCATAAGGCTGCTGATAGCCTTGATTGTATGGCTTTGCTTGCTGATAAGGCTGTTGGGATTGTTGTGCACCTTGATTATTACTCCAGCTGAAATTGGGATGATTCCTGTTGTTCGGATGATAGGTGGCTGGAACTGGTGCAGCAGGTCTCTGAAAATTACTCACGAACTGTGCTGATTCGGAAGAGATAGCACACTGATTCGTCTCATGTGCGCCCGCACATAACTCACAAACACTAGCCACCTGCTGAACTCCATAATTAGCAAGAGAATCCACCTTCATAGCAAGAGCTTTCAACTGAGCCGTAATCATTACAGCTGTATCTACTTCAAAAATTCCTGCTGCCTTGCCTTGAGATAACCTTTGGGTTGGATTCTGATATTCATTGGCAGCCATCATCTCTATAAGATCATAAGCTTCATCATAACTCTTCGCCCACAGAGCTCCACCTGATGCTGCATCTAGCAAAGGCCTAGACTGTGCTCCCAACCCATTGTAGAACCCATTAATAACCATCCAATCAGGCATGCCATGATGAGGACACTTACGTAGCATCTCCTTGTAGCGTTCCCAAGCCTCACACAAGGTCTCGCCAGATTGCTGTTGGAATTGAGTCAACTGGTTCCTTAATGCTGTAGTTTTCGCCATAGGAAAGAATTTAGTAAGGAACTTCTGAGCAAGATCTTCCCATGTAGTAATGGAACCAGGTGGTAAAGAGTGTAGCCAACTCTTAGCCTTATCCCTCAGAGAGAATGGGAAAAGCCTCAACCTGATAGCATCATCCGTCACACCATTACATTTGAAAGTGTCGCAGATTTCGATAAAGTCCCTAACATGCATGTTGGCATCCTCCGTAGAAGCACCCCCAAACTGGACTGAATTCTGCACCATCTGAATTGTGCCAGACTTAATCTCAAAATTGTTTGCTGCAATAGCTGGCCTAATAATGCTAGACTGGATATCATTGAGTTTCGGCTGAGAATACTCCCTCAAAGCCTTAGCTGCTGCTGCATCTGCCATCTCTAATGGAGTATCAGATTCCTCTTTATTATCCTCTATATTCTCTACAAGACCGTCTTCTGCCAGTTCTTCCTTCCTAGCTTGCGAACGTGTTCGCATACAAACTCACGTACCTGAAAAACCACGAATCAAACAAACTAAGTAAGAAATCCGAGTCAGTGAACGCTAACGACCACTGATGACAAACACATAAACTAAAATAAAAACACCGATGATCCCCGGCAGCGGCGCCAAAAACTTGTTATGCAAAATCACTCAAGCGCACGTTGTCACAAGTAATATATGATTAAAATCAAGTTCGTTCCCACAGAGATCTAGAATGGTGTTCAATTCAGTAAATATGCCTATGCAACAATGTATGGTTTTTATCCACTGCTAAGACAAATAACAAATTGTATTTTACTAACTACTAAATTATTTATCAAACTAAGGATTAACTAATTTAAGAGATTAAATTCGAATTACTAATATGAGAATAAAACATGGAACCCTAGTTTCATCATCTACTTCACTTAGAGTTGCAGCCTTTAATCACTATGTGCAATGGTTTTGATATCTGATCGGACAACACGAAACAAGTATACGCTACCTGTCAGCATACGCATACCAAACTAAACATACATCCACAAAAGAGATAGAAGATGAATAGACACCAATTATGCTTAGACCCTATATGTCTATAGAATTTGAAAACATAACGGTTGAAGAACAAGTTATCCATAAAGATCACATAGGGCAGTATAAGTATTTTCATCTCACACCACAACCATATTGATAAACAATTATGAACCTATGCTAGCATGGCAAGTTCTAAATCTCAAGATCCACTTTCACTTCACAAGAGATTAACAAATTAGATGTTCGCGACGCATCTATCTATTAAGCATAACCATACGAGGATATCAATTATACACCACACACAAATCTTTAAGGCATGCAAACTACTAAGCTACATAGATAAATCCACTAGGATCCCACGACAACGATTAGCCCATAATTGGACCGTTCATCATCGTGGGATTTGATGAAAACATGATAAATAACAAGATATGAATAAAAGAAGCAATAATATTAATAAAACTAAAGTTTGAGAAAACAAATCTAGAACAAAGGATGAAGTAGATCTAGATCCGTTGCTTGTCACGAGCGTTGAACCCTTCTCTCCTTTTCTCCCTTGCAGATCCAAGCTAGGTTACAATAATAAAACTATGATAA
The DNA here is from genome assembly GCA_037693485.1 of Kitagawia praeruptora. NCBI lineage: Eukaryota > Viridiplantae > Streptophyta > Magnoliopsida > Apiales > Apiaceae > Kitagawia > Kitagawia praeruptora. The sequence continues at coordinate 66,872,550 of CM075351.1, forward strand.
TCTGTATATCTATTATATTGGTAGGATGTGTTTAAATAGGCTCTAAAAATCTTGCCCAGCAAGAAAATACCCAAAATAGAGTTAAAACAGAATTTCTGCAAAAGACGTTTCCTAAACTGATTCTGTTTTCTTAAGGAAATTCGTAGCTGACTTTTCTTCTGTTTTTCTGGAACGTCACAAACGTAATTGGGCCTCTGAACCACCTTAGAATGATAGAGAATCTCGTTATCTTCGCGTGGACTGCTTACGGGCTGAAAACAGACTTATAGAACTCAAGATATGGCCCAAACAGTGAATCTCACGCATGCAGCCCAATAAATCCGAATTTTAATAAATTAAATCTCCAAAAACGACAAAAACATCCACCATAATCATCATCCTTGTAAATCTGCACAACTAAACAAAACACATCAAAACTACAAGAAACTTGAGCCCAAGACAATCAATTTAAGCCGATTTAGAATGTTCCAAGTGGATATAAATCCACTTATCAAAAGTTGCATCAGCAAATTGACTCATTGGTATTTTCTCCGTTTGAGTGCGCATCTCAACGAATTCAGTTACCTCTTGAGCTAATTGAGCTAATGAATTTTCAATCAACTTGTTGTGAGCTTTCATCTCATTGATACTTGTCTCAACTTCTACATTCTTACTCAGCTGTGCAGCAATAAATCCTTCCACAAGATTTTCTAAGTTAGATTTTTGTGGTGGCTGGGAGTAGTTGATTTGAGGTGGTTGAGCTTGGCATGGACTAACTGATATCTCTTCAAATTGAGCATTAAATTGTTGGTTTGGAGCACATAAAGAGAGATAAGTTTCCAAGGCAGTTTCCAAGCTAGACTTTTCTGGTTGAGGTGGATTGTTTTGGTAGGAAAAATTAGAATAATTTTCCCAACTAGAATTGTAAGTTTCGGAATAAGGATTATATTGTTGTGGCTGGTGAGGGTGGTCATGGGTATTGTAATAAAAATTACCATCCCAAAATTGTGTTTGATTTGGGTAGTAAGGGATATTAAATTGGCAATTATTTTGAGTATGTCCCTGTATACCGCAAACATCACAAGTGGCAAACAAAGAAGAATTTCTTGACTCAATATCATCGATCTTTTGAGAAAATGCCCGCATAGTCTCAACCAATGCCTCCATGCTTTCTTCTTGCTCCTCTCTTTACTCGCTTAATTTCTTGTTATAGGAATCTGAAAATCAATTTTACAAGAAGCAAGAAAAACCACAAGCAAAGATCAAACAGAACAAGAATAATAGCCGAAGCAACACAACTAAACAACTTGGCCAAACTAACTCAAAAATTAATTAATCTAACACTGCTTTGTCCCCGGCAGCGGCGCCAAAAATTTGACAAGGCTGTCGCGTGCCTATCAAATAATAATATCTAACAAATCCTTCTAACTATGTAGCAGGGTAAGTCAGAGTCGATCCCACAGAGACAAACGTGTCAATCACCAGTTGTTCTCAATTCAATTCAGCCAAGCAAGTAACACAATAAAATATCAAAGATGATTAAACTAATTTTATACTAATGCAATTAATCAATTAACTAAAACTTCCAGAATTAAGTATCCCCACTAGCATGAATTAATGCAATCGTGAATTCCCTCCCCAATCAATCGTATAATACTCAACAGGAAAGGTGCGCCCTATAAATTACCAATAACCTCTCTCGAGTATTAATGGCTTCTATAAAATACAATCAAGCCTATTCTCATGGTATCATGCAATTTAGAGACATTAATCACAGCACCCTAACTTCCTAACAATCCGTTCTACCTATTCTCATGGAGAAGTTCATGTCCTCATTGGATAAATCACAACCATCTAAATCCAACTCTCGTTGATAAATAGACAATGGTTCAAACAATAAACATAATCACGTCTGATTTGTAATTGCTAATTAAAATAACTCAATAAGCAAGAGCAATTAAACAATCAAACTGGGGGAATTGGGAAAATCACACATCAATCATAACTAGGGTTCTACTTAACCCTAGATTAATTATCTACTCATACATAATTAAACTAATAAAGCAAGAGTTATAATATGAACACATAATATTATAAAGAATAGAGAAAAACCTTTAATCTCCAAAGAAAAGTGAATAGCTATCTTCAATCTCTCTATACTAGAATATACAAGTTATGTAAAATAATTTTTCCATCCCCAAAAACTATATCTAGATGTGTTTATATAGGCTCTAAAAGTCTTGCCCAGCAAGAAAATACCAAAACAGAATTATAATAGAATTTCTGCAAAATACGTTTCCTAAATTGAATCTGTTTTTTAAGGAAAATTCGTATTTGACTTTTCTTCTGTTTTTCCGAACCTTTCCAGTTGTGTTTGGACGTATGGGCCTCTTTAGAATGATAGAGAATCTCGTTATCTTCGCGTGGACTGCTTATGGGCCTCAAACAGACTTATAGAACTCAAGATATGGCCCAAACAGTAAAAACTGTAATTTTTCAGGGGCAACTTGCGCCCAGCAGTCTGTTCTTCGCGCATATTGCTCCTACCCGGTGCAATTTGCTCGTGGGAATCCTATCCCAAGTTGTAGAAAATATCCCAGGCTTCGCGTGGGCAGTAAGATCGCTGAAAACAGACTTCTAGAACTCCAGATATGTCCAAAACAGTGTAGACTGCGCAACCGTCTCAGAAATCCGAATTTTAACTAATTTATTCTCCAAAAACGATAGAAGCATCAACCTTAATCAACATCCTTGTAAATCTGCACAACTAAACAAAACACATCAAAACTACAAGAAACTTGAGCCCAAGACAATCAATTTAAGCCGATTTAGAATGCTCCAAGTGGATATAAAATCCACTTATCAGCATGCAGTGTTGACAGCTTCAGCCCAAAAGTACAATGGAAGCCTTGATTCACTTAACATAGTACGTGCAGCTTCAATCAAGGTTCTATTCTTTCTTTCCACTACCCCATTTTGCTGAGAAGTTCTTGGAGCTGAGTACTGTCTGGTTATACCCTTCTCAGTGCAGAAATCATTCAGAACTGCATTCTTGAATTCAGTTCCATTATCTGACCTTATGGCTCTCACTGGATACGTAGAATCCAGCTCAATTAACTTGATGTGATCAATCACTAGCTGTGGATCAGTTTCATCTTTAGAATTCAGAAATAGGACCCATGTGTATTTTGAAAAATCATCAACAATCACAAGAGCATATCTTTTCTTTGATATTGACATCACATTAACTGGACCAGACAAATCCATATGAAGTAATTGTAAAGGTTCAGTTATTGAAGATGTGTCAGTGCTCCTGTGAGTTGCCCTTTTTAGCTTGCCTTTTTGACATGCATCACAAAGTCCTTCTTGAGTGAATTCCATTGAAGGCAAACCTCTCACCAACTCTCTTTTAACTAGAGAATTCATTGTCTTGAAATTTAGATGAGAAAGTTTCTTGTGCCATAGCCAACTCTCGTCATTAGATGCTTTAGTGTAGAAGCAAGTAATTTCTTCAGTGCTTCCTGAGTTCATATTGGCTACGTACAGATTGCCTTTTCTAACTCCTGTCAGTTGTGGCTTTTCATGTCTCTTGTGTGAAATTAGACAATTCTTCTTGTTGAAATAAACTTCATATCCTTTGTCACAGAATTGACTGACACTGAGCAAATTGTTCTCAAGTCCTTTCACAAAAGAGACTTCATCAATGATAACATTTCCAGCTTCAAGTCTGCCATATCCATCAGTTCTACCTTTGCTGTTATCTCCAAAGGTAACTACTGGGCCGGCCTTCTCCACCACATTTGTCAGCAGGATTCTATCACCAGTCATATGCCTTGAACATCCACTGTCCAAGATCTAGGTTACTCGTTCAACCTGCTCAACACCCTGCAATGACAAACAGATTAAACTTTCTTCGGAACCCAAATTTGATTGGGTCCAGAATACTTAAAGAATTGGCCTTTGTCAGGCAAAACAATATTTTTAACCTTGACACCAATTTTACCATTAATCAACAAGCATTTTACCCTATAAACAGATTTGACAATCTTTTGTTTCATTTTGGGTATCCATGTTTGTTTACCAGCAATAACACTTGTTTCATTTACTGGACATTTGACCTTGTAAACAGCCTTAGTAAAACTTTGTTTAGGCTTAGGTGCAAATGTCTATCTCCTAACATTAGGAGGACTAGCAGTCTTTGATCTAACATTTGTGTTTCTGTTCATATGTTGTCGAGGGGCAGTCCTATCAGCACATGCATGATTACCATTAAAGTAAGCAGACATGACATTAAAAGCACAAGACATACAATTGACAACACCACATGCTTTATGAGAAGAATCAATAATAGGCATGATATGCATGTCAGACATGTTATTGTTCTGCTTCAACTTATTACTACATGACCCAGTTTTAGACGAACTGGTTGACTCAACAAACTTAACTGGTTTCATAGAAACAACCTTATTAGATTTAACATTTTCGGTTGTAGGTGCCTTAACAGATTTTTCATTATCAATGACTATGCCATTAGCACTGTCCTCATTTCTCATTTCTTCTTGAATCACAATAGAATACATATTTGGTGGTTCAGCAACAGAGGTTTTAAACATAGGTTTTTCAACATCTTTGAGTACATATGGTATACCTCTTTCTTTAGCAGGAATGGGATTAACAGAATGATTGCCCAAAGAACCAACAGCTTCTTTGTAACCAAACCCTATTCCTACAGTTCGTTCTACAGCTTGTTTGTTGAAAAACTCTTTAGAAACTTTAACAGAATTATAAAAGGCTCTAATCTGTGTTTCAAGTTCTGTAATCCTGGTTTCTTATTCAGCAATCTTAGCAACTTGTTTTACCATGTATTCTCCAAGCGACTTTTCTTTGAAGTTAAGTCGTGCTATTTCTTCTATATGCTGATCTTGATTAACACGCACCTTTTTTAATTCTAACACTTCATTTTCAAGTTTAGTGTTTAATAGACTTATTCTTTCGTATCCATTTTGTGCATTAGTCAAGCAATTACGTAAGCTTTGAATTAACTCAGCGTCAGTAAGAATTACCGGTGTGGTATAACGAGTTGATGTATCAGCATTTGCCACCAGCGCAAAGTTTCTATATTCTTCATCTTCGCTATCTGTGTCATCCCAGCTTTTACCAGCAGCTACATAAGCTCTTCCAGTCTTCTTCTTTTCAGAAGCATAATCTTTTTTCTGTGCTTGCTTAGGTTTCTGACACTCAGTAGCAAAGTGTCCCAATTCATTACAGTTGAAGCAACGGATCTTGCTTATGTCAACTGTTCCAGTTTTGTATCCTCCCCTGTTACTAGAGGAAGAAGAACCTCCTCTCTGAAATCTGTTATTAGACTTAAACCTGAACTTGGGATTTCTTCTGAATCTGAAGTTACTGAACTGCCTCACCATCATTGCCCTGGATTCATCTTCCAATTGATCTAGCTCTTCCAGTGAATAGAATTCTCCACCATCCTGAGTGGCTGGTGTCTGTCCATGTTCCACTTCAGTTTGTTCCTTGTTGGAGCTGTTAGGTTGAATAACTTTAGCTTTCACTTCCTTAGGAACCTCAACTACTAGGGCTGTAGAAGAACTTGCCACTCTGCCTTTGCCTGAGAACTCCTTCTGCTGTACTTGTTCCAACTCATACGTTTTCAGAACACCAAACAGCCTTTCAAGAGCAATCTTATTTAAATCTCTAGATTCTCTGATGGTAGTTATTCTATGCTCTAAGTGAGTAGGCATAGTCAGCAAAAACTTCATGTTGATCTCTTTCTGTGTATACTGCTTGCCATGAACTTGCAAGTTGTTGATTATTTTGTTATACCTTTCGAACACTTCCTGAATGCCTTCATTAGGGCCAGCTCTAAAGTGTTCATATTCAGAGGTCAAAATTTGAAGTCTGTTTTCCCTGACTTCATCAGTTCCTTCATTAATAGTCTCAATAGTTTCCCAGATGTGCTTAGCAGTTTTACAATTCATCACATGGCTATACATTACAGCATCCAGGGAATCTATTAGAATGAGTCTCAAATTTTTGTCCAATCCAGCTTCCTCTTTTTCCTCAGGAGTATAGTTCTTAGAGTCCTTTGCATAGGATTTAGCAGGTATTGTAACAACTCCATTTGTAACTGATTCAGCATCATGTTGCATAGGAATTATTGGTCCATTTTTCAAAACCCACAAATATCTTGGATTTGTAACATCAAGAAACAACTCCATTTTATTTTTCCACATATCATAATTATCCTTATTAAATATGGGAATCTTAACAATGGCTTTTGAAGACATGATGAATTTTTAAGTGAGTTAAAAATTCGAGCTTGATTTTTGATTGAATAAAAATAGGATCTTGATTTGTGTATCAATCAATATGCTCTGATACCAATTGTTAGGTCCGATAAGATTTTAGAAGGGGGGGTTGAATACAATCTATACCATTTTCTCGAAATTTGTCCTTTGAATAAATTTTGACTTAGACAAATTTTGTGCGGAATAAATTGAAACAATTTTCAAGTTGAATATAGCAATATATTAACTTGAAGGGTGTTACAATTTCAGTACAAATGATTATCAAGTAATTAATAACTAATTAGAAAATTCGACATGAACTTTTCTAATTTAGCTAATAAAAATCAAGTTATCAAGTTATGAACTAGGAAACTTAATTCGCTAGTAGTACAAGAATCACAAATAATTAAGTTCCAATGGGTACAATTTTTGATACAAAGAACTCAAGAATTTATGGCAATTTAATTGCTTGGTTTGAGCTTGAAAGATGAGAGAGATGTAATATTGAGTCTTCTGTGTCTTTCTTGTCCGTGTAAGTCTGTTTGTATGCTTCTGTCTCTTTTTATTCAATCTGCTGGGCTCCTGTTGCCTTTAACCAAGTATACAGACTATCCAGTTGAGCTGTATGACTACCTGTATTGATCTGTATGACTACCGGTAGTACTATCCTGCTTTACAGACTATCACTTGAACTGCAAGACTATCCTTTACAGACTACCTGTTATACAGACTATCCTTATACAGACTATCTGTTATACAGACTATCCTTATACAGACTATCAAATAGACTTGTAGGACTATCCAAGGCTTATACAGACTATCACCAGAACAGTATGACTACCGTTATGACTACCACTCTAGTAGTCATACAACTGTTCTAAGTTATACAGACTAAGCTTTATAGACTATTATTTATACAGACTAGCTGTATACAGACTATTCTTTATACAGACTATTACTTGAACTTAGTAAAGTCTTTCTAACAATTAAAACCATAGTATTTAAACAATCTATATTAATTCTAAATTAATTAATTTAATAATTAACTTAATAAATAGATTAATTCTTCAAGAATTAATTTATTAATTAAATTAACTAAATACTTTAAATTAATTAAAAGAGAATTAACATAATTCATTTAAATAGTCTAAACTTCACTTTAAACCACTGAAATAAATAAAGAACCTTCACTGAATAATTGTTGACGCTCGATGTACTGTCTGGTTCATGAACGACTAACTTCAACTTCAGTTCTTCATTTTGACTTTAAGTTGTGGTCTTTTTCTTCTTTCAACTTTCTTCAAATACATTCGTACTGAAACTGTTTCTTTGTCACTTGTAGAAATCTCTGTCCTATAAAATTAAATCCATCACTTTGAATGCTACACTGAGGCTTGATCAGATGACTGAGCTTCTTTCAATGTAGCAATTCCTCAAGTCTGTAGATTGTCCTTGATCTTTTTCTTCTGACAGATAATACAATCTGAGATTCCTTGTGACAGTCTATATACTATTTACTATTACAACCTTGTTTAAGTTGAGTTGTATCCTCGAAATACAAATAGACTACATCATATGCCTTTCAAAATATATATAATTCAATTTAATAACTCTTTTAGTTAAAATTTTAATATGTTTTTAAGATTTTAATAGGTGTTCTAAATATTAATTTTTAGATTATACTAAGTGTTTTAATAAGTGTTATAATTAAATATGTATAATTAAATTTAATAAATTTTTGTTCTCTTAATTGTTCTAAGAATGTATATTTAAAATTGTATTAGGTGTTCTCTTAAGTGTTCTAATATAAATTTTGAGATTCTACTAAGTGTTTTGAAATGTATTCTAAATAAATATGTATAATTCAATTTAAAAACTCGTTTATTTAAGATTTTAATACGTATTTAAGATTTTAATAGGTGTTCTAAATATTAATTTTTAGATTCCACTAAGTGTTTTGATAAGTGTTCAATATGTATAATTAAATTTAATAAATTTTTTGTTCTCGTTCTAAGAATGTATATTGAAAATTGTATTAAGTGTTCTCTTAAGTGTTCTAATATGAATTTTGAGATTCTACTAAGTGTTTTAAAATGTGTTCTAAATAAATAAATATAATTCAATTTAATAACTCTTTTATTTAAGATTTTAATATGTATTTAAGATTTTAATAGGTGTTCTAAATATTAATTTTTAGATTCTACTAAGTGTTTTGATAAGTGTTCAATATGTATAATTGAATTTAATAAATTTTTTGTTCTCTTAAGTGCTCTAAGAATGTATATTTAAAATTGTCGTAGGTGTTGTCATACGTGTTCTAATATAAATTTTGAGATTCTACTAAGTATTTTGAAAATTGATCTAATTATGTCCAATTCAATTATTTAAGATTTTACTACGTCTTTTTGTATAAGGATTTTATTAAGTGTTCTAGTTAAAAAGATATACTCCATAGTATTTTTTATATTAGATTTTGTGATTTGGCAAAGATTTTCACTAAAAAATTTGAATCGCAATTTATATATGTGGATGTATCAATTAAAATTGGCAAGTGATTTTGTATTTTTTGTAAGTAGAAGATATATATATATTTATTGCAATCAATCAAAACAGATTGTATTTAATGACTTAATTGAAGTAATAATAAATCAAAATGTTACTTTCAAATTTGCCACTACAAAATGATAATAAGATCAATGGTCTATAGATGATGGTCTCTAAGTTTTCTCTAAAAAAGGTTTTCACTAGAAAACCCCCCCCCCCCACACACACACACACATATATATATATATATATAGAGGCTCATGCTCAAAAGAGAACCCCCTTAAAAAGAAAACTTAGAGAACTCCCCATTTAACCTTTAGATTTATGATCTAATGGCCCCGCCAGGGCCCCCTCACATAATAAACATAGACACTCACACACATTAACAAACCCCCAAAAAAAAAAACTTCAAAAAACAAAACTATGGAAATTGTATAAAAAAATGTACAAAAAATGGTATATATATAAAAAATATATTAAAAATATATTTTTTATATTAAAAAATAAAATAAAATTTGTGGACCCCAAAGACAAGTCAGATGAATTCTAAAATGAATTTGAAAATGAATTAATCAACAGTGTAGATGAAGTTCTCTAAGTTTCCTATATAAAAAGTTCTCCCTAGATCCCTACTATATATATATATATATATATATATATATATATGGAGGTGTTCAAATGAGACCTCTCTTATAATGAGACCCTCTCTTATAGTGAGTTCCCCTCATATTTTATCCATTCTAAAAGGCCCCGCCAGGGGTACCCAATACGAAAAAGTCTTATAATTATACCCTTTATTCATTCATAAAAAAAAATTTAGAAAATTTTTTTTAAAAGAAATAAAAAAAATTGTTGCCATGTCATCATTTTTTCCCAAAAAAAATTATTTATTATTATTTTTTCTTTTCATAAATGGATAGATGATAGAATTATAAAATTTTTTCGTATTGGGTGCCTCTGGCGGGGCACTCTAGAATACAAGAAATATGAGGGGGACTCATTATAAGAGAGTATCTCATTATAAGAAGGGTCTCATTTGAGCAGCCCCTATATATATAATATGTACATCTCTTGCACGCCATATTATCAAACCTCAAATATTAGATATTTTTTATACATTATATTTAAAAAGTAAAAAATTTATAAAATTTATATATGATCCGATTAGAAAGTGAAATGAGACAATCATCACCATTAAATTAGAGCAACATTTTAAAAATACACATGCAAAAGTTATCATATTATACTAAATCATACTTTAGAAGTATTATTTTCATAGTATAAATAAGTACAAATTTACATAAACATAATTAATAAACTTTCATATATACAAATATAACACTCTAATGAATTGTACAATGATTAGTTTCATAAGATAAATATTATAAATATTAATTACCTCGTATAACATATAAATATATTAGATATATTTTTAAAAATTAATAAATTATGGGAATTGGGAGGATGCTCGTGCTTTACACCGGAGTTTTTTAAAAATAATTTCTTTTGTATTTCAAAGAAAATTAATAATTTCTTTTGTTTTGAATGGTGATCGGATTCGGATGAAATGACCCTTTAGCACGCCATTGACGAAAGCCCAATTTTAAAGAAAATAATAACGTTGGCCGATGTAGATTAGCACATTCTTTAGAAATGTTTTGTACCTGAGTACGTTCACAAGTCTCCTCATATGGGCTTCTCTACTTGCTTTTAAATTTACAACTAGGCAATTTAGCCGTGCTTTGCGCGGTTAACAAAATTTTATTTTTAACTATTGAAAATAGATAAATTAACATAAAAATTAATAGGTATTTTAAAAAAATTCTAAAAAAAAGTGATTTAAAACAGTGTGTATGAATTATTGGAATAATACTCTCATTATATATCAAGAATTTTAATAATCTTAAAAATACTACTCCCTCTGTCCCACCCATTTCTTTACATAAAAAAGTGTGTGTCTGAATTCTATTTTTATACAAAAAAAAATATCAAAAATAAGTTATAGAACTATCCTTAAAATGCATCTTAAAATCCGTACCGAAAACTGGTCCACAAACGTAAAGAATTCGAAGGGACGGAGGGAGTATAAACATAAAAAATAGCAATTACACTATTAATTATAATTATATAACATTTTTAAAGCCGACACCCCTCTCATAATTTGCTCAGTAATAGTATACAAATTTATATAATTAGAATATTAATTTATTTTGACACGTTATAATGAAACAACATATGTATAACATTTCGACACAACTAAAAATGATGCAATGTGAACAATATTAAATAGTTAATTTATATAAAAATAATCTTAATTATATATATGCAAGTTAAATTTTTTTTTTGGGCCACATATAGTTAATTTTTTTTTTGGAATAATAATTATAATGCTCAAATAAAGTTTGTCGATCTTTTATATATATAAATAATATGAAGTAAATTTAATACATATATATATATATATATATATATATATATATATATATATATAATAAGGGTAATTAATGATTATTAAAATGTCATTAAAATGCCATTAAACTGCTACTTAATGCAAGAAAAAAATTTAATAAAAAATCAAAAAAATGAGAATTCAAGAAAAATATCGTAAACTCTTCTAGTGCGTTTTCGATCTTCAGGCATTATAATATATACTAGGTAACAAAAGCCGCGCTACGCGTGGCACGAAAATATTTTAAAAAATTGTATATATTCTCTCCGTCCCAACTAATTCTTTACCAATTTTCTGACACTTTCAGGCACGCAAGATGTATTTTAGAGATAGTTCTTTAACTTATTTTTAAAATTTTCTTTTTTTTGTATAAAAATATATACATTATATTTGAATAATGTTTATATAAAAATTACATTTAATTTTTTTTTTGTATAAAAATAATGTTTATTTTTAAAATTTTCTTTTTTTGTATAAAAATATATACATTATATTTGAATAATGTGCCAGAAACCTCATTTTGAAAGGTAAAGATCCTATTGGGACTGAGGGAGTACTAAATTTGAATGTTAAAGAATTATAGAGAAAAGAATTAGTAAAAGGAAACAAGTTTCATTTAAACTCTTAAGTATTAATTATAATATTTTCGAAGATATCGACGACACCTATTTTGTTGCATAACAAAAATACTTTTGAAATTCAATATTGATAAACATTTGCAAAGTTCAACGATAGATAAGTAAAAGTAATATTTTTGTATCTTTTTTGCTGTCACTGGCAAGAGACGTGATTTCTTAGTTTGTTGATAAATTTGTTTCCATGGTGGAAAAAAGAAGCAAAATGGAAATGATGGGAGGTGTGATTGACTTAACTTGTCGATAAATTGGTTGCATGTCTGTAAGTCATGCTTCATATTTTTTGGAGTGATCTGAGACCTGTATTTCTTCATTTGATTAATTTTTTTGAGCATTTATAAATGTAATATTAGATTTAAATTCATGGACACATGTTCAAAATGGTACTCACATATTGTAATAATTTTATATTAAATCTTGTAATAAATATGTACATATAATTATTTTCTATCTTCAATGAAAATAAATTTAAAAATAATTGGAATCTCAACAAACACTAAGTCGTTTAAAATTAATTATACAAACAAAATGAATATTCTCTAATATATTATCAGCTTCATCAACTCTATAAAGGTCTCTTACTTTTTTCATACCAAATTACAATGTCAACATAATTTTTATAATAAAAATTTATAAAATATTAAATATAACTAATTAACTTCTTAAATGTCGACGCCCGTCTCATAACATACATGCATGATTAATTGATTAACAATAGTATAAGAATTTGTATAGTTAGAATATTAATTTAATCCAACACAACATAATGAAACAACAAATGTTTAACTTTTTTCATGGATTTAATCGGTAAAGAAAAAGGTTCGATTCGTTCAATTTAATCGAGTTGGCCACACCCTCTGTGTAAATTGTTCATGTGTAAAATTAAATTATACAATTTGCTTGTATTTAAATTATGGATGTTAATTGAAAAATTTATATACTTTCGTATCTTGTCATGATTATCATGGTCACTGATTATGAATTAATCGAAATATAAAAATCATCTATTTATTATTGCCGATAAAAGTTGCATCAAATTTGAATAAAGATTAGAAATTAAAAATTTTAATAATTTTATTTTATCGTTTTACCTTAAAATCATTGGACTATTAGATAAATAATTAATATTTTATATTAATATAATAATTATAAGATTCTAATAAAGATTTCTAAAATTTTATATTAACTATAACATAAAGTGTATTTAAAATTTCCTAAAAAAGTAATTTAAAACTTGTGTATGAATTATTATTTGGAATAATACTCTCATTATATATCAAAAAAATTATAATCTTAAAAATATCATAAATATTAAAAGTAGCAATTACAATATTAAATATAACTAAATAACGTTTTGAAAGCCGACACCCCTCTCATAACATACATGCTCAATAGTAGCATAAAAATTTATATAATTAGAAGATTTAATCGTAGGAGTATGACCTCAACTATTTTATTTTTGCACAAAAATGACCCAAATATTTTTTTAAGCAGTTGCTTGCATTCCGTCTAAATTAGTCTAAATATTGGTATTTATTTTTGGGCCATTTTTGTGTTTAAAAAACATTTTTCAGTCATCATGTTGTAATTAAATCATAAACCGAATACATTCATCTGTTTTAAAAAAATAGTTAGGTCATCACATTGTCTATTTTTATATTTGAACCATTTTTGTGCAAAAAAAAAATAGTTGAGCCCATCCTCCTGCAATTAAGTCTAATTAGAATAGTAATTTATTATGACACAATATAATGAAATAACATCTGTATAACATTTTTATCAACTTAATCGGTCAAAAAAATGGTTGAGTTTATTATGTAAAAATTTAAAAATCTGTCAATATTATTTTATACAAATTCTAGATTTTAACCAAAAGATTATGCTTCCATAACTTATAAAGATTTTCACAACTATGGATTAAATTTTTTTTGAGAAGTTAAGATCGTTTGTCCTATAATCGTCCGAAAAATGTTTTAAAAAATATTCAACATGTAATAAAAAAAGGCGCAATGCGAACAATTTTAATTCGTTAATTCACATGAAAATAATCATAATTTTATACACATAATTAATATTTTAAATTTGAATAATAATTATAATGCTCAAATAAAGTTTGTCAATCTTTTCTATAAATAATAAGAAGTAAATTTATTATTATATATATATATATATATATATATATATAAGTGTAATTAATGATTATTAAGATGTCATTAATATGTCATTAAGATGCTACTTAATGCAAAAAAGAATTTAATAAATAAAATCAAAAAAGTGAGAATTTAAGAAAAATATTTTAAACGCTTCTGGTGCATTTCCGATCTCCTGGCATTATAATATATATAGGGGGTGTTTGCCTCACCTTTTTTTATGGACTTATTGACTTATTTCCGGGTAAAAATTTTATATTTTGATAATATTTTTTTGTACAAGTATTTAATGTATGTTTGATATTCAATAAGTTACAAAAATAAGTTGGAAAGTTAGGAATCTCTAACTTTATCTTAAAATAAGTTGACTTATTCTGGAAATAAGTTCTCCCAAACACCCCAATAGATAGAACATCCCACAATTATTGCCCTCCATAACAACATCTACGTCTGGAATCAATATATTAAACGAAATGATACAACCTTCAACCTGAATTTTTTTGGTATGGCTAATTTAAGGGCCCGTTTGAGAAATCTTATTTTTTAGAAATAAGTTACTTATTCTGAAAAAAAAGTTAGGAAAAATGTACTTTTTTCTGAAATAAGTAACTTATTTTTGCAAGATAACGAATATTAAACTTCCCATACACATTTTTCTCTAAAAAAAAGAATGTAAATACGAAATTTTTTCCGAAATAAGTAACTTATAAGTTGAAACGGAAAATTGCCAAACAGGCACTAACTTTGGTCTCATTTTTTTGGGAGAACATGGACTTATTTGATTAATTTTTTTGGGAGAACATGGACTTATTTGATTAGTTTTGATCTCTTTCTTTTTTGTAATTTTTAATGCGTTGACATTGGTTTTTTGGAATTGTAATGTTACGGACATTGAATTAAAGTCTTAAATTGTATATATTTAAATAATTATAATTAAAAAAATGATAGACGATAAGATTTTAATTTATTAAATATTTTTATAGTTATTTTATAATACAGCATACCAAGTTTTTAAACAAAATATTTTATAATTTGATTAGATTTCATAATATTTGGAAAAATATTTATACGATAATAATCATATGAATACTTATAATTGTTGAATTTAATTAATTTAGTTTTCAATTGTGTGAAATGAACTTTATTAAATTGAACATTTGAGTATAATATAAATAATTATATTAGTAAAATTGTTCGTGTATAATAAAATCTTATGTAAATTTATTGATTTTGTTGTAAAACATTGACCGTATATGTAAGATTACGTTTTTTGATACATATTACAAAATCTTTTCATATTAAGTAAAAGCCATACTTATATTTGTCTTAATCATTTTTTCTAAACATATACATTTATAAAATTTTAAACTTAAATATTTAGTTTTAGTCTAATGTTTATTACACAATATCAAAGTTCAATAAAAAAAATTTGGTAAACATAATAATTTTATATTATATTTTTGAATTATTTTTAACTCAATTTTAAATTTTTCTAAAAATTTCAATCGATGTAAAATATGTCAATCTTAATGACCCGTGCATATATATAAAAAATCTAAAATCAATTTTTTTTTTGAGTTTATCATATATTGATCTAAGTATATGTTATAACTTAACCATTATATTATACTGATCAATATATTATATAAAACTTCAAATGTACCATATTTTATAGTCGAGTGATAATCTAACTGATATTTTCAAAATAATTAATATACTTTTGTAATATTATTGATTCAAAAAATTTATCTTTTCGATTTAATTTGAACGTTAATTGTATTATTTTTTTTATATTTAACATAGACCATATTTTTAGAATTTTCATCTTTTTAACATAATTTTAGTTATTTTTGTATATTTTTAAATATCTTTGTTTTTATGTGTTTAGTCCAATCATATATTCAAACGTTCTAAATAGTTGGTCGACAAAACCCTTTGATACAACTCACATATTAAAAATTTTATATACCTAAAAGTTATGTGATGCAATTATTAACTATGCATGATTTGATAACTAAAATTTATAAATTTATTAAAATTAAATCTTATTTTTTATTTAAATAATTTAACATCCACATGGAGATGCATTTAAATAATTTTTTTTTTAATTTTTGGGCTCAATTACATTATTTATAATCAAAATTTTTTCTTTATAAGTATTTGAAATGGCAAAAAAGAATTATAGAATATACTCAATCGATTAAGATATTTTTTATAATTTTATCTATCCAATATTTTAGAAATAATATGAACAAACATTTCATTTAGTAAAAAAAAGAGATGAGACAAAAAGAGTGATGATTTATAGTATAAAATTTTTAAACAAAACTCAAAAACAACTATAACACAATTGGTTAACTCATGAGTTGGAGAAGTGATTCAAATCCCAAAACAAACATAACTTCATTATATTTTACATAATTATTAAAAAATAGAATTTTTGTAATTTTTTAGAAAATAAGGATAAAATCATAATTTTACACCTATTAAGATGACAAACTTTAACTTTGAGATTTAATGTATAGTAATAGATGTAATGATATTATATTCACATCATCTATTATTCTAATAATTGTCAAAATGATAGTAATAATGACATGACAACATATCATAAAGTAGTCATAAAAAATATCTAAGTGATTTTTGAAGTTAAGATTGTTATTATAATAAATCATATTATTCATTTAACTTTGTGTATATTAATTTATAAATTAACTATTAGAATAATGTAGGAAAATATGCATTTATATTTATGTTAGTTTATTATCATAAATTTTATAATTAAACTTATTTTCATAATCTACTATATATGGTTGTTTAACAAAATTTGTTTATATTTGAATATATTTTGAATATTTATAAGAAATAATTAGAAAATTAATATGTTTAGACGTTTTCGAATTTTAATTATGAAATGACATTATTCATTAAGTATTCAGATTTTTTTTTTCATTCAAATATTTTAATCATTAGAATTATTTGTATTCAAATTTGTTAAATGACCTCTTAATTTTCTAATACTAATTTTTGAAACATATTTTATACCAAAATACAGTATCCTTTACACAATTTTAGTTATAATATTTATAAAATTAAGACATAGATTTTTTTTTCTGCAAATTATGTGCTTTTTATAATATTTAAATAATATCTAAAGACAAATAAAGATTAAAGAAAATAAATGTAAATGATTATAAAAAAGAATAATTAATAATTTAAGTTAATAAAACATGATGTAAGCAATTATCACATCTTGTTATTGATGATGTTAGCAACTCTTCTTTGGTGATGGTAGCTAACGAAGAGCAAACCCCGATTCGGTTCGGTTTTTGGGTAAAACGGGAACCGAAACTGGAAATCCTCGGTTTTAAAAATTAAAAATCGTAACCGAATCATCAGTTTTGATTTCGGTTTTAAAATCCCGATTCAGTTTTTATCGATTCCGTTTCGGTTTTAAAACCGAATAAAATAAAAATAAGAAAGTATTACAAATTAATTAAAAAAGTAATTCTGCCATAAAAACATTAATCGTCCAAAAATATTCATACAATAATTTTCAAAACTTGAAACAAAAGCTTTGGACATTCATACAATAATTTTCAAAACTTGAAACAAAAGCTTCGATCCTATTAATCTAGATGTTGATCGAACAGTGATAGCATTTTACAAATTTCTTAAGAAACATGCATCTGTCCCATTTAAGCTCCAGAAACCACCTACAAGTCTACAACTACAACATGCCCAAACTCCGAGCCTGAGGCCAAGGAAAGTACAGAGGTTATTGACTCCAAGAATTTGAAGGATTAATTATGAGTACTGTAACATTTTATATTTTTGTAACATTTAAATGTCTACCTCTAAAATCAGATAGAACAGATGGACAAAAGTATATAGTATGAGGAAAAAATCCAAATCTTAATTAACAAAAAAAATAACAAATCTTAGTCCCAATTATTTTTTCATTTCATTGCTTCTTTACTTTTCAAATATATATATGTGAATGTGTTTAATTTTAAATATCTATAAAAAATATAAATATTTATTTATTTATATAAATAATCGGTTCGGTTTCGGGTTTTTTCACCTATAATCAGAATCGGAACCGAAAGTCTCAGTTTTTAAAAATTAAAAACCGCAACCGTTGGTTCGGTTTTGGTTTCGATTTTTTTGATTCGGTTTTGGCCGGTTTTTGGTTCGATTTCAACTCGGGTTTTTTTCTCACCTCTAATGGTAGCAACTACAAAGAGAGCTTAACAGATACGAACCGATGATGTCATACATAAGCGTGGAAGTTCAAAAGTTGTACCGTCTATCCAGATATAGATATCTGCATAATTTGTGGAAAATTTCAAGAATCTCATTGTTCAATATTAGTATACTGTCTATCCAGATATAGATATCTCCATAATTTGTGGAAAATTTCAAGAATCTCATTGTTCTATATTAGTATTTCATTAAATCCAACAAATATGTAAGCTTTATAAATTTTTATTAATACAATCTTCTATTCGGTTTTTTTCGTTTTTAGTGAATACAAAAAGATTTTATTGAATTTACAAATATGTAAGCTTTATAAATTTTTATTAATATAATCTTCTATTCGGTTTTTTTCGTTTTTAGTGAATGCAACAAGATTTTAGTGAATTTTTAAAATTTCAATGGCCTATCCGTTTTCTTTCATACACACCTATAAATATGAGAAGTATTGAGTTCTTACCAGCACAAAAATATAAAAAACCCAGAAATATAGAGATAAAGTGTGACCCAAAGATTGTGTTTCTAAAAACCAGCTCTTCTGATGAACATTGAATCACCACTAGGCAGTGGTAAGCAATTTGATCTTGGAGTTTGTGGCTTGTATTCTGCCCTGCTCGGTTTACGATTCTTGCGTTTTTTTTTTTTTTTTGTTAAGCATACGTACTAACCTTGTGTTCTTTTATTTATTGTTCGAGTCGAGTTGAGCTTGATAAAAGAAAATTTCTTTCAAAAATCAAGAAAACAAGCTCATTTCTAACACAGTGACTCGCGTTCCTGTGCTTGGAAAATCAAGAGTTGTAAATATTAAATATTTTCTACGGACATAGTGCCCTTACTAGATACGTACATACAGTACTATTTTAGTTTCATATTTCAGTAATTTTTTAATTTTTCATTCAAGTCAATTTACGGTTATAATTTGATGGATACAATGCAACTATTATATCTTTATATATAATAAGCGTAATGCCAACAACATGTTGGTGCAGTGGGTTGAACCCTTGTCTCCTTTGTAGGAGGTCAAGGGTTCGACCCCTGGGTGTGTGTGAGTTTAGTTTGTATTAGTTTCCTTTCTTTGTATTTGTATTTGGCCGGGGGTCCTTCGGAAACAGCCTCCCTATTGTATAGGGGCATGGTCTGCGTACAGCTACCCTCCTCAGACACCACTTTGAGTGGTATTATAACTGAGTAAGCTAAGTTTTTTTATATAATAAGCGTAATAGGGATTTTGGTTCGATCACTGTAATTTGGTCACCCTATTGTATAGGGGCATGGTCTGCGTACAACTACCCTCCTCAGACACCACTTTGAGTGGTATTATAACTGAGTAAGCTAAGTTTTTTTATATAATAAGCGTAATAGGGATCTTTGAGTGGTATTATAACTCTCAACCATCGAATCTAATATTTTTAAAAATACACGATCAAGATTATATCATATTAAAAAGGAAATTATAATCTAAAAAAAAAATAATTATAAAGGGTAATCTATACTATCTATACTATTATATATATAATAAGCAAAAAGGGTATAATTTGGTTGTTGTTTGGTTCAACCATCTAAAAGAATAGTAACCGTTAGATATTTAGTAAATAGATGATAACCGTTAGATCTAATAATAAGAAATATTTTATATTTAAATTCCTTTTCCAAAAATCCAAGGTTCGAATCCCGTCAACAACAAATTAACATTAAGATTTTATATTATTAATTCTAATCAATACATATCATTTATTAAATAAGTATTATTATTACTAATAATTTTATTAAATAATATTACAAAGTTAAATTATATCTATAATAAAGTATTATACTTTATTCTATTTAATCATATAATTTTAAAAATATTTAAAAGTAACCCGTGCTTTGCACGGGCTATAATCTAGTATGTATTAAGTCAAGTGACCAAATATAAAAAATAACAATTTTTTCGTCTTTTGCCCATGTTTCCAAAAAAATTCAATTTAGCCAATTAATCCTCTGTAAGCTAACCAATCGATTTTATTTTTGAAATCCGATTAATCCTATAAATTTATTTAAAATGATATGTTTAATTATAAATTAAAATAATATATTAAATATTATTATAATATCCAATTAATACTCTTGATCAACATTTTTTTATTTGCATACATGCACGCTAGATTTTTGTTACTCTCCATATATAAACAGTATTCACATACGAGTATTACAGTAATCACAGCTATTTGTCTTCCTGTTTTTTCTCACTACTGAATGGAAAATTGCTTTAACAATAGCATCTTATTAGAGCATCTTCAATGGTGTTGGCTAAATTGGCTAAAATGATATAAAATACTGATTATGTAAAATTTATTGAACCTGTAAGGCGTTGTGCTCCGATGGTATTTGGCTATAATGATTGGCTATTTTTTTAAAATGGTATGTTATTATTATTTCAAGTTGTTATAAATGTTGGCTATTTTTTTAAAATGGTATGTTATTATTATTTCAAGTTGTTATAAATGGAATGTATTATTTTATTATGGTAATAGATGATGTGGAATCTTCTTACAGGTCTCTATAAATTTTATTTATGGCATCAATTATTCAATTTTACCTAAGAGTTTTGGAGGGTTGGAGATGCTCTTAGATTATTACTAGTATACGTCTATAACACGCCTATAAAAGTATAAATATGATATATAAATTCATTATCACGTACAGCACCATTAGTTGTTTGGCATCTTTTTTATTACATGGAAGAAATCGATAGCATTACTAGACTCCCTCTTCTCTCCCCGAGAGCAGATTTCGACGGTGATCAAACACCGCGATTTCTACTCGGGCGATCTTCTGTTTATTCCTTTGCTTCATATGCTTCTTTGTTTGTTCCTGATGCAGATGACATCGCTCCCATTAAAGGATGTCGAGATTTTTTTAGAGAATTTATGGCCGAATCCCGAAAGCTATGGTGCCTTGCTGGTCCTGCTATTTTTACTAGTATTTGTCAATACTCGCTTGGCGCTGTCACGCAAACTTTTGCTGGTCATCTTGGGAGTCTTGAGCTTGCTGCCTTCTCCGTCGAAAACTCCATCATTGCTAACTTCTGTTTCGGCATTCTGGTAAAAAAAAAAAAAATTGTTCTGATTTTGTGGTTTACTGATGAATGTTTCCTGATAAGTTTTTTGGCACGAATTTGATCTTTAAATAGAAGTAAATAAATATTTCATCCGTTCTCCAGGGTTGTTTTGTTTTGATTCTCAAGTGTTTTTTTGATTTATGACATGTATTCACAATCTTAATTAATATATACGCTTGTCAATTGTCTCTTTTTTGCACGTACGATTAAGCTTTATCTGAATAAAAGATAAATTCAATAAATCTATTTGTAAAATAAAAATTAATGATTGGAAGCTATAAGAAATTTATACTTGTATTTACTTGTTTTTCGTACTTTGATTTGAATGCAGTTAGGGATGGGAAGTGCATTAGAGACATTATGCGGACAAGCTTTTGGAGCAGGACAGATTGATATGCTGGGAGTATACATGCAAAGATCATGGATTATATTGAATAGCACTGGTGTAATGCTAATGCTTTTATACCTATATGCTGCACCTCTTTTGAGACTAATCGGTCAGACTGAAGATATATCTCGAGAAGCTGGAAAAATAGCGGTGTGGATGATTCCGCAGCTGTTTGCATATGCCATGAATTTTCCTATAGCCAAGTTTTTGCAGTCTCAGAGCAAGATTATGGCTATGGCTTGGATATCAGCTGCTGTATTTGCTTTGCACACACTTCTTAGCTGGTTGTTCATGTTGAAGTTGGGGTGGGGACTAGCAGGAGGGGCACTGGTGCTTAACCTGTCGTGGTGGCTCATAGTGCTGGCCCAGCTGGTATACATACTATGTGGGACTTGCGGAGAAGCGTGGTCGGGGTTTTCTTGGAAGGCTTTCAAGAATTTATGGGGTTTTGTTAAGCTATCCCTTGCATCAGCCGTTATGCTTTGGTAAGCCTATATAATTTATAGTTCCGTTGACAAACATTATTTGTTGTTACTTCAGATATTAGTTCAAAACTCAAACTCACGACCATCTAAATAAAAGTTCAACTCAAATCAGCTCAATGTCTGTAGGTATTGGCAGACTTAATGTTCAAGTTTTAGCAGAGTGTAGAAAATCTCTTAATCCTACACATGTCAGCTTTCTAGAACTATTTTCATGCCATATGAACTAGATTGGATGTTTATAATCTTATTTTTGTCTGGTCAAATAACTAAAACCAATAATTTGTTGTATGTTGATGCAGCTTAGAGATTTGGTATTATATGTTATTGGTTCTGTTCGCTGGATATCTAAAGAACGCTGAAATAGCCGTGGATGCACTTTCCATATGGTAAATATCTATTTTACGTTCTCTTGAATTCTTTATCGTACATATTTTAATGCTTTTGAGTCGTAGGGGTTTTTGAATTATATAGTTAAGATTTCCGATTGACCGGAGTTAATATCTATGGAGTGAATCATTCAGCTACTTTTTGGAGTAATTTTTAATTTTTTGGAATCATCCTGTTAAAAAAATAAGAAATTTCTTAGTCGTTTTAATTTTCACTGTATACATAAACAAATGACCCCATAGTGCCTCTGTTTGGTTCCTCTCCCCTATCAATCTGATTTGGATCAGTCCTTTACCACCTGCACGGCTGCACTTTTGTTATGGAAAGTAGAAACTAGAAATATATGCCATAGCAAATGCTTCCCTCGAGAAGGAAGTTTTTATCTAATTTTGTTGCACTGATTCCATTTGCAGCACGAACATTGTGGGTTGGGCAGTCATGGCATCTGTTGGATGCAATGCAGCTATAAGGTACGTGCAGCAAAGTATAGAGGAGAAAAATCAATACTCTCTTCCAAAATAAAAGATTCACACAAAATTTTGAATTCTTTTTGATGAGACTGTTTCAACGATTTCATATATTTTAATTACGCAATTTGCAAATTTGTGCAGCGTAAGGGTGTCAAATGAGTTGGGAGCAGCCCATCCAAGAACAGCGAAATTTTCAGTTTTAGTGGTCGTTCTGACTTCATTTGTAATTGGAGTCTTCTTCTCTTTAGTTCTCATCATCTTTCGGGAACAGTATCCTTCTCTGTTCACCAACGATGAAGAAATCAAGAACGTAGTTTATGGTCTGACGCCATTGCTAGCTACTTGCCTTGTCATTAACAATATTCAACCCGCTCTCTCTGGTAATTGAATTTCAAATATTTTGGTCACTTTCATTTTGGAGCTCACTAGTTTTCCTTATAATATAAAGTAATGTATTTGTTGTTCTTAAATTGCAGGGGTGGCCATTGGAGCAGGATGGCAAGCTGTTGTTGCATATGTGAATATTGGTTGCTATTACCTATGCGGAGTTCCTCTTGGCCTTCTTATGGGTTACAAACTCGACATGGGATTGACGGTAAGTACAGATTTGTTAAAAAGAGGAGGACGTAAGCCAGATTTCCTCTAATGACATTTCGATTTTTGCAGGGTATTTGGATCGGCATGTTGGGTGGGACGGTGGTACAAACAGTAGTTTTGATGTGGATGGCATACAAGACCAACTGGAACAAAGAGGTAAACATCACTTAATTATCACAACAAAGATCCTTGGATTGAATTTTATATGCCTGGAAAAATCTTGATTCGGTTTGTACTGCAGGCTTCCATAGCTGGAAAAAGAATTAAGCAATGGGGAGGAGAAGCAGATCATGCAGCAGAAGCAGATCAAGAAGCAGCTCTTTAGACAACTGATCTTTATACATACTCGGAGATTTTAGTTTTGATCTTTATACGTTGTTAGATTGTAATTCAAAAAACCTGCTCTTCCCTAAACATCACCGCACCACAAACCAGTGCTTAACAAAATAAGCTTCTGTACTAGTTTGTAGCCTGTTTTTTACCCTACTTGATTTATTATTCTTGTGTTCCTAATCTTATAATGTCCATCAAGTTAATTTCAACTTGTGTAAAAATCAAAACAACTTTGATAACTGTTTAAATATTAATACGAGAGAGCGATTAGTTACTTAACAATAACAAAAGTGAACAGATAAAATGGAATATTTTCCTACAGCGATAATAACTTGTACAAAGATTGAAACAACTTTAACAATATTGATTCGCACTGTAGCTTAGTGCAAGGACAACAAAATTGTAATTGTTGTCCCGCATATATTTCCAGAAATTCCCCGTGATAGGATACACCTGTCAGAATTAATGCACCTTCACGTCAGTTTTTATGCGACGTAGAGCAGGATGAGAATCCAAAAATTAGGGGTAGATTTAATCGGAATTTTAAATAATTTGCTTGAATTTTCAAAAAGTCAAGTATAATTGATTTGAATTTTGAAAATTTTATTATTTTATTAAAATAATTTGAATTGTTATGATAATAATTGTGAAAAAAATCGATGTGATAAGGAATGAAGCATTCCTTTCAATATGGGATCCTTAAATTATATTGTACAATAAAATCGCTATAAATTAATATTATTAGAACCAACAGATTTTATTAATTTACAGAGATTATTAATTAATCGAGATTAAATTTATACTGTTATACTTATGTTGGAATCAAAAATTTGCATTGAAATTAATTTATTTTGGTATCGAATATTAATTTAGAGGTTTTAACTTCTACCACCGTCTAGGACACCTCTTTTGCTATCATATATGGAGAGAAAGAAATGCGAGAACTCATGGAAAAAGCTGTTTCAGTCCAAAGCAATTATTAGATGGTATTATTCGAGATGTTAAAAGTAGGTTAACTAGCTCAACTTGGTTTCTTAATAACGCTTCTAACTCGATATGGAGTTTTTGGGTAGATTTTAGCTAAGTTTTTGCTAGGCTGTTTTGTTCTTTTTGCTTTCTATTCTCAATCTTCTTCTAGAGATTGATTATAGATAGTACTCCTCTATGGCCTGTCATAGAGTAAGGGTTAATCCCCGTATCCTATTTTAGCCTCTTAATATATATACAGCTTAGCAAAAAAAAAAAATAGGGAAATTCTCGTTGGTACCCTTCTGGAATTGGCTTTTCCAGATGGTGTCATTTCGTGTTTTGGACTTACGACTGGCACCCCTAAATTAACTGATTACCCTAATTATGCCATTATGTTAATCAAAACGTTAAGAAACGTTAAAAAACTATAAAAATGAATAGTGATCTTTAATTTTTTAATGTATTACTAGTTAAAAAAATTATATACTAATTTATAATTATTAATGTACCACTAATTGAAAAATATTAAACATTAATCTGTAATAAGTTAATATACCGTTAATCTAAAATATGTGTTCAGTCATTTTCTGACCATAAAATAACATAATTCCACATTTAATTTTTTTTTTAATTTGTGGTTTCTATGACATAAAATTTTATTATGGAATAAATGTTGAAATTTGTTAACGTTTCTTAACGTTTTGATTAACAGAAGGGCATAATTAGGGTAATCAGTTATTTTAGGGGTGCCAATCGTAAGTCCAAAACACGAAATGACACCATCTAGAAAAGCCAATTTCATAATGGCACCAACGAGAATTTCCCTTTAAAGTATATGGTTACGAATGGAATAGGTCAAAGAATGAAAATTTTGAATATTTAGTTGTTTTACACTTCAAATCTCATTCCATTCCATTTCATTTTAATCACCCAACCAAACACAATATTAGTGTCGTAATTTTTAAATATGTAACTTTTAATTCGTTTGCTTATATTTGAAGTTTTTGTCCATGACTCAATGAAGACTACAAAAGGCTATCTTGATGCTGTAATGGTGAGTCCTCCTCGTGAGGTTAATATAGATAATGGAAAATCTTATGGGGACCTCGCACGTAACCCTGTTGGTGGCGACCCTGCAAGTACAGACATGCGATCCTACAGGTATAGGCATACGATCCTGTGGGTACAGGCATTCGACCCGGTCCCAAGTATATTGTGCATAAAGATGCGTCACTTATGTGACCCCTTGAGCCTTAGTTATGAGCCTTCACATGGCGATACAAAACTTAATAAGATTATTTAAATGCGATACGACCCCGAAGAGGTCCTTCCAAGTGTAATTTAGTCCCGTAGGGATCTCAAGAGGCGACCCCATAGGGCCTTGCATTCATAAGTTGTTATAATTGAAGGGTTTCGAGCATCAAACGCAGCGGAATTAAACGTGAAAAAGAATAAAAATCGAAAACCTACCGCAAGATCCATGCAAAAACATGATATTTAATTCGGAGTTAGATGATTACCTTAAAGAAGCTTTACAAATTGATGACAGATGGAGGTCCAAAGCAATCACCACGCAGTCCTCTTCGAGATCTACGTTTCCAAAGTAGTCCACACGAACGCTTGATCGTCCAACGATCACCGGAGCCGGTACTAGTCGAAGAACCTGCCTCTCTCTCTCTCTCTCTCTCTTGCCTCTCACACGTTTTTCTCTAAAAACGAATTGTAAAAGTGTATCCCTGAACAATACATTATAATGTATTTATAGGGAAAAGAGATTGGGCTAAACCCTAAATCGAATTGGGCTTCTCCAAACCCATTCTGATTTGGTTTTAATATTAAATTCAAATTCTATTTAATTATAATTTAGACCAGCTCAATTAATTAAATATCCAATTTCAAATTTAATAATTTAATTTAAATTCGTAATTTAAATTAAAACTCCTTTTAAACGTTTTTATTGTGTAACCCTTTAGGTTATTATTACGTTGGCAATAATTTTAATATCCAATAATAAAATTATAAACAATGAGCGGCATCTAGTAATACATCATTGCTAGCCAAGTAATAAAAATAATTGGTGATCTAATTAAACCTTTCGTGATTAATGTTTCAGTGTAATATAATCCCTTTAACCTATTATAGATTAAACTCGAGGCATGTTATTAGTCATCCTCTTCAACGTTTAATCCGGGTTTCCTTGATCAATGAGTAGACTATTAAAACAAATCAATATTTGAACATGGCCATGCATTTTCATAGTCTCACTCAATCAAGAGGCCAATAATATCTCTCCTAATAATAGGAGGGTTAAATCCTTTATCTATCATTCGTATTTCTCATACGACTCATAATATACCCGATGTACACTTTTATCATCACCCGGTCAAAGGTAGCTTTTAATGTAGTCAAAGTATATTAATCCTCGTATAGAAATATAATGATCTCAAGTCTAAGGATCATTACACCATTATCACTGTGAGTCTTTCTAATGACATTATCAACATGTAGAATCTCACCGTGGGTTAATCCAGTGCCATGTATAAAATTACATGCACCCATGTTCTTGACTTTAGTATCACTATACCTATGACCAATGAGATGTGGTCATCCATCAACAAACATACTAAACTTTATGCATTATAATTGTCCCAAATTAATAATGCTCGATTAGGGATATCTAGGAATATAAACACTATTCATATAATCTCATTTTTAAGTCACATACTTAAAGATATAGAATACATGTTCTATATTCCAAGGACATTTATTACTCTAACATTTATATCGCAGTAAATTAAGACATAATAAATTAATGTAGAAGCACAACTACATTGTCTCTAGGGCACTAACACTATCAATCACCTGATTGCACTAGAGCCAATCGCCCATGTATCTAATACCCATGGAACTAGTGTGACCTTCGTGTTTCTTCTGCGACAAAGCCTTAGTCAGTGGGTCCGCAACATTATCATTAGTATGCACTTTACATATATGTATATCTCCTCCCTCGTTTATCTCTTGAAGAAGGTGATATCTCCTAAGTATATGCTTTGCCTTGGAATGGGATCTTGGTTTTTTAGCCTGCGCAATGGCTCCATTGTTATCGCAATACAGATCAATTGGATCTGCGATCGATGGAACCATACCAAGTCCTGTAATAAACTTCCAAATCCAAACAGCCTCTTTGGATGCTTCAATGGCAGCAATATACTTAGCTTCCATTGTAGAATCAGCTACTGTCTCTTGCTTTGAACTTTTCAAGCTTACAGCACCTCCATCTAGACAAAACACGAATCCAGACTGGGACACAGAGTTGTCCCTATTTGTCTAGAAACTAGCATCAGTGTAACCTCTTACAACCAGCTTCTCATCACCTTCATATATATCAAGAACAAATCTTTAGTCCATTTAAGGCACTTAAAAATATTCTTGACAGCTGTCCAGTGACC
The DNA here is from genome assembly GCA_037693485.1 of Kitagawia praeruptora. Lineage (NCBI taxonomy): Eukaryota > Viridiplantae > Streptophyta > Magnoliopsida > Apiales > Apiaceae > Kitagawia > Kitagawia praeruptora. The sequence continues at coordinate 66,901,044 of CM075351.1, forward strand.
CTCACCTGGATTAGACTGGTATCTGCTCGTCATGCTCAAAGGATACGAGACATCAGGACAAGTACATATCATGTCATACATTATAGAACCAATTACCGAAGCATATGGTCCTTTACTCATACGGTCCTTATCATCTGATGATTTAGGACAGTTTTCCTTTGAGATCACTATCCCATGAGACACTAGGACATATCCCATCTTTGCCTCTTGCATCCCAAAACGATGCAACACCTTGTCAATGTATGTACTCTGACTTAAGCCGATTAATCTTTTAGATCTATCTCTATAGATCCTGATCCCTAAGATATAGGTAGCATCGCCTAAGTCTTTCATAGAGAAACTTTTTCCCAACCAAGTCTTCACAGCCTGTAGAGAAGGAATGTCATTCCCTATTAGTAATATGTCATCTACATATAATTCTATGAATGTCACATGGCTCCCACTAACCTTTTTGTAAACACACGACTCATCCTCATTTTGTATGAAGCCAAACTCTTTGACTGTTTTATAAAAACGGATGTTCCATCTTCTAGAGGCCTGCTTTAATCCATAAATGGATTGTCGAAACTTACAAACCATTCTAGCAAACCTCGAATCGACAAAACCCTGAGGTCGTGTCATGTACACATCCTCTTCTAAGCTCCCATTTAAGAAAGCGGTCTTGACATCCATTTGCCAGATCTCATAGTCATAATAAGCTACTATCGCAAGCAAAATCCTGATGGATTTCACTATAGCTACTGGTGATAAAGTTTCATCATAGTCAATACCATGGATTTGCTTGAAACCTTTTGCCACTAGTCTTGCTTTGTAGGTCTGTAAATTTCCATCCATGTCAGTTTTCTTCTTGACAACCCACTTGCACTCTATGAGTTTTACCCCATCAGGTGGTTCAACCAAAGTCCATACTTGGTTTTCATACATGGAATCCATCACAGATTTCATGGCCTCCATCCATCTCTCAGAATCTAGACTATTCATAGCATCCTTGTAGGTGAGAGGCTCATCATTATCTACAAGCATCACATCTCCACTTTGAGTTAGGAGAAATCCATAATATCTCTCAGGCTCTTGGCAAATCCTACTAGATCTACGAAAGACCTGTGTTTCTTGAGCAGTATTGTTCTCAACACCTTGAGTCTCATTCTGTTCATGTTCCAACTCTGGTTCAACATTATTTTGTAGTTCTCGATCCTCATCGAGATCTATTATCCTCCCACTATTTTTCTAAGAAAGTAGTTCTTTCTCTAGAAACACAGATGTTCGAGCAACAAACACTTTGTTCTCAGAAGGTTTATAGAAATAATACCCTTTAGTTTTTAATGGGTATCCAACAAAATTACATTTATCTGATTTCGGTCCTAGATTATCAGAGACCAAGCGTTTCATAAACGTTTCACATCCCCAAACTTTCATAAATGACACGCTATTACGTTTATCAGTCCATATCACATATGGTTTCTTTTGAACCGATTTTGAAGGAACTAAGTTTAGTGTTTGTGCAACCGTCTCTAGGGCATAACCCCAGAAACTGATTGGAAGATCCGCATGACTCATCTTCGACCGTACCATGTCCAACAAGGTACAATTTCTCCTTTCAGACACCCCATTGCATTGTGATGTTCCAGGAGGAGTGAGTTGTGATACGATACCACACTCATTTATGAAATTCTTGAATTCCAAGCTTAAGTATTCTCCCCCACGATCAGATCGTAGAGTTTTAATACTTTCGCATAATTGCTTTTCAACTTCAGCCTTATACTCTTTGAATTTTTCAAATGATTCGGATTTGTTCTTCAAAAGATACACATATCCGTATCTACTAAAATCATCAGTAAAGGTTATGAAATAATAAAAGTCACCTCTTGCCATCGTACATATTGGACCACATACATCACTATGTATCAATTCCAATCGTTGGTGGCCCTCTAACCTTGACCGGTGAAAGGAGCTTTAGTCATTTTGCCAATGAGACACGGTTCGCATTCTTCGTATTATTCAAAATCAAACTTATCCAAGTATCCATCCCTATATAATTTGGAAATGCGATTCTCATTTAAAAGGCCTAAACGACAGTGCTAGAGGTATGTTTGATTTGAGTCATTTGTCTTAAGACGTTTATTACTTATATTATAGTCAGGAGTATCAAGATCAAGAACATATAAACCATTAACAAATGTGCAACCCCATAGGTAACATTATTCAATGAAAACGAACAACCATTGTTCTGAATCAAAAACGAAAAACCAATCTTGTCCGAACAAGAAACGGAAATAATGTTTCTACAAATCGCAGACACGTAATAACAGTTCTCAAGTTCTAAAATAAGCCCGGTAGATAACGATAAAGTCCATACAGCTAAAGCAGCAACCTTTGCTACATTGCCAACATGTAGGTCGATTTCTCCTTTCGCCAAAGTTCTACTTCTTCGAAGTTCTTGCACATTTATATAAATGTGGGAACCACATCCAGTATCTAATAACCATGATGTAGAAGTAGACAAATTGACTTCTATAACATAAATACCTGAATCAGAAATCTGAACAACATTCAGTTTCTTTAGATCCTCCAAATAATTTTGACAGTTTTTCTTCCTATCACCCTGTTTACACGCATACAAGGCCTTGCTTGTATCAAATCTCTCTTGACGAGCCTGTCCTTCAAACATACGTTTAAGGTGCTCGATCATGATATAAGAATCAAAATTCTCATGTTGTTTCTATAGCCCAGGACTCATAGTCGCAAGCATCAAAAAGGTGACATCGGTGTCATCATCCAAATGCTTCTGATAAGCATTTCATTGAGCCTCCGTTGCACCTTCATGAAGAGGTCCAGGGCGAGGAATATCAATGACATAGAGCTTTCACTCTTGCCTGAGGACAATCCTCATATTTCTTTGCCAATCTAGGAAGTTAGTTCATATCAACTTGTCCTTCTCAAGGACTGATCATACAGAGAAGTTATTTGAGTTGTTTGCCATTTCGAATATCTACAATGTTAAAATTGCATAAAATAATTAGTCTACGGATTTATTAAATTATGTTCAAGTGATTATTCATATATATTCACAATATATATCTCCCACTATTTTTATCAAATTAATAGCCCTACATATCAATTCGGAAAAGTTTCTCTAAACCTTTCTAGTGAGCCAAGATCCATATTTCATCACTTTTAAGGTCAGCTTTGGCTTTTCTCCTTAAAATGATTATTTAGGTAGACAACATTTGTCAATTATATCATATATATAACTCTTGGATAGTTTGGTAGAACAACATTTATTCACATAACAACATTTGTTCCTATTGATCCAATAAATCTTACCAAACTGTATGCCTCTAAGTTCACACTCCTATTGTGGTCACTTAGTTAAGTCGAACCCAAAGGTCTAACAGTTGAGTATCACTAATTTACTCGATCGCGCCTTACCACGATAAACGAGGGTACTCCGCTTTGGCGCACCTACCCTTTGTCGATCTAGGTCTTGACGATTGTTTCCCATTTGGAAGGCATCTTAACTTAATATTTTTTTTACTTAGGGGTTTTTAATTAAAACGACCATGATCCCATCATAAAGAGATTCCCAAATTTTCCTTGAATTAAACACTTCAAATCAATATTCGCCAATGGTTTGATTTCCAGGTTGTTTGAGGAGTCACAGGTGGCCTCACTTAGTACCCAACTTCCTTACAGGTATGACACGTTTTTGACAAAATTTCCCCATATTGGAATAATTGAAAATTCATATTTAATTCTGTGTTTCATAAACACAGAAATCTCATAGTCGTTATTGTTTAATTATAAAATCTCAAGTCGTTACAGATTTTATCTTGTTTAAGCAGGCATGGCATGGGTGTCGTATTTAATACATACATGATTAATCTAATTAAACATGCATCTTTATCTCTACACATACATTGTATCGCATACATTCATATATATATGTAAAGTGCATAAATTAAACGTGTTTGGTTATGGCCCATCCTATGTGATCTTTTCAAGCTAATGAAAAGATCAAGGTCAATCTATGGTGGTTAATAAAATACAATTTAAATACATGTCTTCTCCATTGAATCTTCGTGGGGAATCGCCTCCTTGCTTCCTTGTTCTTCTTGTCTTCTTTAATAGTTACATTGAATAATTGAAAACAAGCTACAATAATAAACTTATAAGATGAACTCGAGTTACATTCGAGATTTATTAATTACAAGGAATAACGACATACAAGTCGTATTTAGAAACCAAAGGATAAAATCAAAACCACTATCCTATTGGTCTTAGGGCCATAACCAATCACCATGCTCATATAAAAATTAAGAACATGTAACCATATCATATTTCAGATGATCCAATCAAAGAAATCATATAACGCAAAAATCAGAAAATCAGAATCAAATTCTCATAATAATAAATCGCCGTTTTGAGGCACTATACGGCGTCAAACGCTTTACAGACGAGTCGATGATAGCTTTTCTATCCGTTTTGTTCAGACGCTCGTTTCCAGTCAGAAACCACATATCGTTTGCGAAAATCGGACACTAGATACAGATTTCACCAAATCTTCATATTGTATACAATCCCCATATCAAGAACAAACATAAATAATATATATCAGTATATATACAGATTATATAATCATCATATGATCATCTCAATCACCATTAACATACAGTTTATACATATATATCAAAATCAACGCATCACACATGACAATCATCAAACATGATCATATATATCAAAACTGTAACATACAACCAAATTAAAACGTTTTTGCAAATAGCTCTGATGCCATTGAAGGGTTTCGAGCATCAAACGCAGCGGAATTAAATGTGAAAAAAAATAAAAATTGAAACCCAACCGCAAAATCCATGCAAAAACATGATATTTAATTCGGAGTTATATGATTACCTTAAAGAAGCTTTACAAATTGATGACAGATGGAGGTCCAAAGCAATCACCACGCAGCCCTCTTCGAGATCTATGTTTCCAAAGTAGTCCACACGAACGCTTGATCGTCCAACGATCACCGGAGCCGGTACTAGTCGAAGAACATGCCTCTCTCTCTCTCTCTCTCTCTCTCTTGCCTCTCACAGGTTTTTCTCTAAAAACGAATTGCAAAAGTGTATCCCTGAACAATACATCATAATGTATTTATAGGGAAAAGAGATTGGGCTAAACCCTAAATCGAATTGGGCTTCTCCAAACCCATTCTGATTTGGTTTTAATATTAAATTCAAATTCTAATTAATTATAATTAAGAACAGCCCAATTAATTAAATATCCAATTTCAAATTTAATAATTTAATTTAAATTCGTAATTTAAATTAAAACTCCTTTTAAACGTTCTTATTGTGTAACCCTTTAGGTTATTATTACGTTGGCAATAATTTTAATATCCAATAATAAAATTATAAACAATGAGCGGCATCTAGTAATACATCATTGCTACCCAAGTAATAATAATAATTGGTGATCCAATTAAACCTTTCGTGATTAATGTTTCCTTGTAATATAATCCCTTTAACCACATATTATACATTAAACTCGAGGCATGTTATTAGTCATCCTCTTCAACGTTTAATCTGGGTTTCCTTGATCAATGAGTAGACTATTAAAACAAATCAATATTTGAGCATGGCCGTGCATTTTCATAGTCTCACTCAATCAAGAGGCCAATAATATCTCTCCTAATAATAGGAGGGTTAAATCCTTTATCTATCATTCATATTTCTCATACGACTCATGATATACCCGATGTACACTTTTATCATCACCCGGTCAAAGGTAACTTTTAATGTAGTCAAAGTATATTAATCTTCATATAGAAATATAATGATCTCAAGTCTAAGGATCATTACACCATTATCACTGTGAGTCTTTCTAATGACATTATCAACATGTAGAATCTCACCGTAAGTTAATCCAGTGCCATGTATAAAATTACATGCACCTATGTTCTTGACTTTAGTATCACTATACCTATGACCAATGAGATGTGGTCATCCGTCAACAAACATACTAATCTTTATGCATTATAATTGTCCCAAATTAATAATGCTCGATTAGGGATATCTAGGAATATAAACACTATTCATATAATCTCATTTTTAAGTCACATACTTAAAGATATTGAATACATGTTCTATATTCCAAGGACATTTATTACTCTAACATTTATATCGCAGTAAATTAAGACATAATAAATTAATGTAGAATAATCAATAGAATGTAATCATTAAATAACAAAATAGTCCTTCCTAGAAGCACAACTACATTGTCTCTAGGACACTTACACTATCAATAATTATATCTTCTGTCTAGCTGATATATGAGCTCAGGCTCTCACTTATCTCTTCGGGTCTTCTTAAATTATGATAAGAGGACTCTACTCTGCTCCTTGTTATTATGATGAGACGACTCCTCATAAGTCAAAAGTTGAGAGGACTCATCATAAGTCATAAGTTGAGAGGACTCCCTTTATGTTAAGAGGACTCCTCATAAGTCGTCATAAATTGAGAGGACTCCCTTTAGATTGAGAGGATTCCTCATCATAGCGGTACATGGTCCTGGTCAATATATTGATATGAGATCTGTATTATATTTTCGGAATCGTTAATCCAATATTATCATCAATTCTTGTAATGGATTTGTTTAGAGACCATATCAATTTTCGAGCCTAACAACTAGCTTTATACGCAATCAAATTAAATAATTAAGGCTCTGTTTAGGATTACTCTTAAAATTGCTCTACTGTTGAAAAAAATGTTGTTGCGAAAATCAAATAATTGTTTGGTAATATTTTTGATATATGCATATTTTGTTGTAATTTATAAAAGTTATATTTTTGGTGAGTTTTGATGTTGAAATCAGTAGCTGTTTCCCGTAAAAGTTGAAAAATAATTTTTTTTCAAAAGCAGAGGGAATATACTTTCTCTAAAATTAGCTTTTCAGTTAAAAAGACTTTAAAAAAAAATAATTTTTAAAATTTATCAAATATATTTTTACCTGATTTTCAAAAATAAGCTATTGTTGATATTTCCAGTAATACCAAACATGACCTAAAATCTGAATAAATGTTATTATGTTGGAGTTTATTACCGTCGCTGGTTTCCATTTCTAAGAAATGAAATCGTAAATAGCAAAAATATGATCGAAATGGGAAACAATGAAAAGTTAATAACATTTCATTCATGTTAAAGTTTTTGATAGGAAAATGATATTTATATTATTATATAAAAGTCGAAATATTAAAATTTTGGTTGGTACTAAATTTCTTAATTTCCTTTTTAGATAAAACAAAATATCTTTATATTTTATCTAACTAAAATTTCTGTTTTCTTAAAAACATTACAAGCAATTTGGTTTAATAAAATAACATAATTATATCATAATTGTAATTACTATTAACTAATCAATTACCCTTTTCAACCAAAACACGTTACCTTTTAATAAAATAAAATAGTTATATTATAATACTAATAATTACCGATTACTTTTTTCAATTAAAACTTATTATCTTTTCCATATTTCATAATTAAAATTCATTTTTTCTAAAAATATCACCGACAACATTAATTTCTCACTTTCTAAAGACACTACGATCAATTTAATTTAGTGAAACAACATAAATTAAATTATAATTACTATAAACTAATCAATTAAAACATGTCACCTTTTCAATTTTCACATTACCTTTTTTATTTTTTCTAACTAAAATCTCTCTTTTCGAATTAGATCACGGGTAGTTTTCTAACTAAAATCCCTATTTTTCTAAAAATATCGCGGTCAACATTAATTTATCATTTTCTAAAAATATTACGAGCAATTTTATTTAGTAAAATAACATAATTAAATTGTAATTAATTTAAACTATTCAATTACCTTTTTCACCTAAAATGTGTTTCCTTTTTAATTTTTTCTAACTAAGATCTCTTTTTTTTCAATTAAATCACGGGCATTCTATTTGTTAAAATTAAATAATAATTTTATAATTATTTATAATTAACCGATTACCTTTTTCAACTAAAATTTATCATCTTTTCAATATTTTTTAACTAAAATTCCCCATTTCCAAAATTCATATTTTAAAAAAATTAATTCAAATTAATAAAAAAAGTCATATTATATTCAAAGAAATCCGTGAATTGCACGGATTTTAAGCTAGTTAAAATATAAAACAAAAATTGCCGTTAATTAATCTACGAGCAAATACCAAAAATTTAATATAAAATGTAATATAATATGAATCGAGAATAATTAAATGATAGATTTATATTGTTTCAAGGTCTGGATTCAATTTTCACTTATATCAATTATATGTATTAAAAAGATGGGATATTTATAAGACTGTCTAATTTTTTGAAACTATTTACAAAAATATGAATTTTTTTGTTTGCAAAGGTTGCAAAACTAACACCGCATGTGAAAAAGGTTCCAAATGAACTAAAAACGTAGGCAAAAAAAGGTTGCAAAGGTTGCCCCATAAAATAAAAAGGATTGCAAAAACTGCAAGTCGTATTTTTTAAAAAATCTGTTGCAATTTGGATAGTTTTGAGATTATCCCTAAAAAGATTTTAATGTGTATTCTTAGATCAAATAAAAAGAAACAAATTTATAAAATGTGATATGCTACAAAATATTTTTGTTAATATAATGAGGTGTCTTTGCGAGATATACATAATATGATGATTGTTTTATGAAGAACCATCTTATATGGATAATTGTAGAAAATCATTAATTTTTGATTCTATAGTAGAATTAAAGTTCTAATTTTTTTGTTTTATAAAAAAAGACCAATCTTGTTTTATTCTATAAAAAATTTCCAATTTTCCAATTCTGTTATGTTGATGTGGCACTACTGACGTCACGAACACATCATCACTACTGCCATGGCAGTGCCATGTGATCAATGATGACGTGACACTGACACGTTACTAGTGATGACATGACAGTACCACGCGTCACTACCATGTCATCACTGTTGACGTGACAGATGACGTGGCAATGCCACATAGTAGATGATGTGGCCGTGACGGTTTTTTTTTTGGGATTTTTTAAAGAAATTTTGGTTATGCTATAAAATCAGAAAAAATTATATGGTTCTCCATGATTTTTTATATAAAATGATTTTTTATGGAGTGCTACTCTTATGTATTTTTTTTTTTGAAATAACTCTTATGTATTTAATTGTAGATTTATTTAAGTGGCTACTGGCTACCGAATATTTTCACATATTTCAGATATTAGACAACGTGGTTAATATTATTTACAGCTCATACATACCCAACAAATATTCTGCAGCTTCATACATATTTTGTTACCACATGACTCGGGCCTTTATATAATGTTACTACCAGCTACCATACAACTTGCGCTTGTGTAATAACATTTTCATTTCTTACAAATGGAAACCAACGGCAGTAATAAACTCCCACTTCTCTCTCCGACCAACGACCTCAACCCCGACCAAACACCCCCGCATCTTCTCCGACGCCCGTCCAACCTTTCTTTCGCTTCCTCTTTCGTTGCTGATGCAGGTGACATCGCCCCAATCACCGGAATACGAGATTTTTACAGAGAATTTATTGTCGAATCTCAAAAGCTATGGTACCTAGCTGGTCCTGCTATTTTTACTTCCGTATGTCAGTACTATCTCCGCGCTATTACACAAACTTTTGCTGGTCATGTCGGGACTCTTCAGCTTGCTGCCTTTTCCGTTGAGAATTCTGTTATTGCCGGCCTCTCTTTCGGTGTCATGGTATTAACTAAAACTGTGTTTGCTCATGATAATTTTCTTTCGCGTAATATTTAGTTCGGACTGTATTTTGATTTTCATTTACAATAACAATTGTGAATTCTTTTATTGAAAGTAATTTTTTCGTGGATAGTAAAAAATTTCTAACCATATAAATTAATTTGGTCAACACGATAGGTAATCTGGTGGTTGTGAAGAATTTGTACAACTTTCATTTTTTCTAAGCATACGCTCTGTCACACGTTAAGCATATCAATATGCTCCTGGTCATCATACATTTAGAATGACATTTTTTGTATAGGTGGTAACTGGTAATTCAGGATAAAAATATATGTAGTGGTAATGTTTAGGAAGGGAGAGTTTACTAACATGATATAATTATGCAAATATTTGATAAGAAAGCTTTTTATAAAAATTGTGATAATAAAGTTTTTATGGAATATCTTTGAATTTTTAATTTTATAAAAGGGGACCTCATGGGACCCATTATTCTACGGACAAAAAATATTAAATTGCAAATTCCAAATAATACGGTTTCCAAAATTCGCAATGATGAGTGCATTTTTATAAATACATTTCGTAAATGATTTGTATCGGGATACAATACTGAAATAAACCGAAGTGAGGGATTGTTTATCATCTAATAATACAGTCACTTCAAAAAAGTAAATTGGAGTGAGGGGTTAGCATATAATGATGCGTTTTATAATCAATTTTATACTCCTGTTTAAACTAATAATATAATTATATATTTTGTGATTTGAATGTGCAGATGGGAATGGGAAGTGCAATAGAGACATTATGTGGACAAGCATTCGGAGCAGGACAGATAGATATGCTAGGGGTATATAGTACCATGACATAATAAAACTTACAAAATTCATCACTGTTGACATAATATTACACAGTACCATAATTATAAAACCATCAGTTTAAAAACAACAACAATAGATCATAAGCTAGTCTAGTTTGCTGGTGGTGCTGAAGACCCAGGTTTGCCGCCAACAGTTGGTGGCTCTGGCTCAGCTGCAGGTTTGCCGCCAACAGTTGGTGGCTCTGGCTCAGCTGCAGCTGGTTTGCCACCAACAGCTAGTGATGCAGGCTCCACCTCCGGTAGCCTAGATATAATCACCTGCATCATCTTTTTGGATTCATCAAATTCCTTACGTATGTTAGTATCACCAAAAGTCTTCTGGAAATAATCTGTCATAACTATTCCTAGACCAGTGGTAGCAATAAGATTTGCACCCCTTATTAAGACAAATCATCCAACCTGTCAAATACAAGAAATAGTGCAGAATGAGGATTGTGTTGTGGAGAAATAAGGTATTGGAGACATAAGGTAGTGGAGTCATAAGGATGCACACAATCCTCATATCAGGCACAGCTGGTCTAGGAATAGTTATGACAGATTATTTCCAGAAGACTTTTGGTGATACTAACATACGTAAGGAATTTGATGAATCCAAAAAGATGATGCAGGTGATTATATCTAGGCTACCGGAGGTGGAGCCTGCGTCACCAGCTGTTGGTGGCAAACCAGCCGCAGCTGAGCCAGAGCCACCAACTGTTGGCGGTCTTTGATTGTGATTAAGATAATCTCAATCTTCCAATTAACCCAACATATCTCCAAACTTAGCCGAAAGTAGCCGAAAGTAGGAGACTTGTTGTGCATGATATGAGGATTGTGTGCATCCTTATGACTCCACTACCTTATGTCTCCAATACCTTATTTCTCCACAACACAATCCTCATTCTGCACTATTTCTTGTATTTGACAGGTTGGATGATTTGTCTTAATAAGGGGTGCAAATCTTATTGCTAAATCTTATTGCTACCACTGGTCTAGGAATAGTTATGACAGATTATTTCCAGAAGACTTTTGGTGATACTAACATACGTAAGGAATTTGATGAATCCAAAAAGATGATGCAGGTGATTATATCTAGGCTACCGGAGGTGGAGCCTGCGTCACTAGCTGTTGGTGGCAAACCAGCTGCAGCTGAGCCAGAGCCACCAACTGTTGGCGGCAAACCTGCAGCTGAGCCAGAGCCACCAACTGTTGGCGGCAAACCTGGGTCTTCAGCACCACCAGCAAACTAGACTAGCTTATGATCTATTGTTGTTGTTTTTAAACTGATGGTTTTATAATTATGGTACTGTGTAATATTATGTCAACAGTGATGAATTTTGTAAGTTTTATTTGTCTTAATACCCCTCTCACCATAGCTCCAAAAGCCCTACAAATACAGAGCAAAAACTATGAGTGCCACAGTAAAATCTATTGTTTCTCAGCTTAGTGGGTTTGGACTTTCACAATAGACATACATTATCTGAGTAGAGATGCTTACACATTTCAATTACATCTGCATTAGAATCTAAAATTTAAAGGAAATAAAGCAACATCAATTTCAGAGTGTGGGAGTTTGAAATAAATTTCCAAAAATCCAACAGTCACCCACCCACACTCATTGAACACACTACCTACATTTATTATACTAAGTTGATCAAAATCACACATATCACCATGTCTTATGTTTCTATCAGCATTATTTCAAGAATTTGTATCAAAATGACCACCAAAAATTATACTTGATTGTAAAATGATCATGGGCACCTACAAATCGATCAATGCTTAAAATTTTGGCAAGAACAATGTACAAGCTTAAAATATATTTAATTTTTTTGGAATGTTACAAGCCATAGCATAATAAGTGATTAGTGTCACTTATAGGTAATAAATAAAGACTAAACATCGTGAAATTTAACCAAAATACTAAGCTTATGCGTGGTTTAAGGAAATACTTGCAACTATAGTCAGGACAATCTTTGGGTAGTAAGCTAAGTGATCATCAAATCTCTAAGAACTCAACTAATGCCTTGTATAACAGCTTCCAATTGTAGTATATATAGAGCAGTCTAAAGAAAATGAGAGAAATCCCAGTATATGACAAGTAAATCTTTGGCTAAACTCTACAGATATAACAACTTCAAAACCAAAACAACCCATCAACTATTTCATGAATCAAAGATCATCATAAATCACATCTTTACACTCTCCACACACACAGAAAATCTCTCATCTTTAATGACCAAAAAACAAAAAATGCAGCTAGCTAAAACTCAAAAAATTCAATTTCATTAAAATAATTCACTCTTAACAATTAAAAGAAAAGAAAAAAAAAGCCACCAACTATTTCAAGAATCAAACACAATAAAATCACATCTTCACACTCTTTACACACAAACATATATACACAGAGAGAAAGAGAGAGAGGGGGGGGGAGAGAGAGAGAGAGAGAGAGAGAGAGAGAGAGAGAACCTTTTTCTTTGATAAGTTGTCTTTGATGACTTTCAAAAGCAAGTCATCTGAGTTCTTTTTGGCTAAAGCTTGTTTTTCCATTGCAGTGTTGAGAGTCTGCCAGAGAGTCTTCATCAAGCTCAATCTTTCCTTTTCAAAAGCAACAATAACCGTCTTCTCCAAGCTTTTCTCCAAGCTTTTACACAGATCTGAGAAAGTTTTGTTGGATACACTACAGATCTTTTGCCTCATTTTTCTAGGGTTTTGAGAAATGTTGTTGTGGCTGCGGCTTGGAACTTAAGGTTTAAATGTGGATTCGTGTGTGACGCACACCCTAAATTGGTTTAATCCTTATACATCTTTAATTATATGCTATATATAATTGGGGTAAGGAGGATCAGGTGGTCTGGTCGTCCGGGTTGAAAAGTAACTTCAATAAAAAGAAGAAATGGGCTAGAGAATAAATTAGAAGTTGGGCCAGAATATTGGTTTAAAAGTTAAAAAATATAATTACTAATAGAATAATTTAAGAGTATTGGTTTAAAGTAACTTCAATAAAAAGAAGAAATGGGCTAGAGAATAAATTAGAAGTTGGGCTAGATTTGGTACTAAATTTGTAAATAAATTTTAAAAAATCCGAAAATCTAAAATAAAATAACTAATAGAGAATCTAAATATAATAAGTACAAAAAATCCTATATTAAATTTCATCAACAATAAAATTTAAAATAAATAGCACAAAACTTACATACAATTAACAAATAAGGATGAAATACAAAAAAACATAATGAAAAATAAATCACAAATTCAATTTTTATATAAAATAAACAAGTATACAAAACATGCCATTAGAATTTCAATTCAAAAATAATTTTTTTTAAAAAAGAAGAATTTACATTTAATTACAAAAAAATTTTTAAAAGAAAATATATGTAAAACAAGATATTAAAAAAACAATCAAATAACATGTTATAATTGGAAATGACACAAAATTCAACAAAAAATAATTTGCAAAACAAATACAAGTTCAAAACAAAAAATCTAAATTTAGAAAATTAAAATCAATAAGAAAATTTAATATAATTCATTTAAAATAAAAATAAACCAACACAAAAATATAAGAGATTGTATAAACTTTCTTTAAAAAAGTGTTCACATGTATGTTAAATTACAATAAGTACCACATGCCTAAAATATATTTTTAGGCAAAAAATATGTTAGGCTAAACCTTAAAATAAAATTTTCAAACAAATCATTTACCAAATAAAGGTGTTTTAGTAAAAATACTATTTTAATAAAAATCATTAAAGACTGCTTTTTTAGGTTTGACAAAAAATATGTTTCTAATATTAACAAACAAGGATAAATTAGCAAAGGATCATAATTACAAAAAACATAAACAAAAAAACAAAAACAAAACAAATAATAAACTAAAAACAAAACAAAACAAATAATAAACAAATAACAAAACAATACAAATAATTAAAAACAAATAATAAACAAAAAACAAAACAAAGCATATAATAAAAAATAAACAGAAAAAGATACAAAAACAAATAATAAACAAAAAACAAAAAACAAAGCATATAATAAAAAATAAAAAAAACAAAAAAACAAATCATATAATAAACAAGAATTACAATCTTTATATATAATAAACAAGTAAACAAAGCATATAATTAGAATTTCAATTTAAAAAATATATTTTAAAAAACAAGAATGTACATTTAATTACAAAACAAAAAAGAAGTTTTAAAGAAAATATATGGTAAATTAAGATAATAAAAAAGTAATCAAAAGACATGTCATAAATGACACCAAAATTCAATAAAATATAATATACAAAATAAACGTCAATTCAAAAAAAAAGATCTAAATGTAAAAAACTAAAAACAACAATAAATTTTAATATAACGCACTTAAAACAAATATATACCAACACAACATCATAAAAAGATAATACAAACTTTCTTTAAAAAAAAGTACAAATGTATATGTATTCACAATTACATAATCACATATACATAATAGTTAAATCAATAAGTTCCCACATGTCTAATGAATATTATATATATTCTATTAAAATAGAAGGAAACTCCCCAAAAAATATGAAATATTTAAATATTTGTTAAGCTAAAATTTAAAATCTAATTTACAAAAAGCAAATCGTTTACCTAATAAAAGTGCTTCAAGAAAAAATTGTTTTAATAAAAATCATTAAAGATTCTATTTTTAGGTTTGACAATAAATATGTTTCTAAAATAAAAATTAAAAAAATGTGAGCACAAAACAACAAATAAACAAATTCTTACTTTACAAAGAAAAATTTAAATTAAAAAAGTGAACACAAATCAATAAATGAACATATTTTAAATTAGAAAGCAATCTAAATACCCACAAAATAAATTTATATTAATATCTAAATATAATACAGCGTAGAAACCCCTAATATTACTATAAACAAAACACGTAATAAACACCACACATGGCAAAAAAATAAAATTAACATGAAAACATAATTAATATTCAAACAAATAAAACAATTTAATACCACACATATTTCCAAAAAGGTTAAAAATGCCTTTAAAACTATAAAAAAACAATAACAAAATATCTAAAAAATTTAAGATGACCATTAAATTACATAATCAAAAAGATAAAAAGATAATAATAAATTGTTATACGAATATAGTACCTATATTTCAAGTATAACATATGTAATCTAATAAAATTAAAAATAATAAAAAATAATTATGAAATACTAAAAAAATATGTTAGCCTAAACTTTGAAATATAAATTATAGAAAAACCATTTACAAGAAAAAAACAAATGTATACTTACCAATCATATAACATATGTATTATTATCATTAAAAGTAAAAATATTATTCAAAATGTTATAAAATTAATTGTTCAATAAAAAAAATTATAATGAAAATTGTACTAAAAATTATTAATAAAGTTACCCGTGCATCGCACGGGTATAAAGCTAGTTGTTTAATAATTCTATTAAGTGAATTTCTTTTTCTAATGTGATCATTGATTAGTACTAGAAATTTTTAATAAATGTTCATTAAATACTTAATTCAATAGCAGCTTATTGTATACAATAGTTTACATACAAATAAAAATAAAAATGTATACTTTAAATATGACATTATATTTATATTTTTAGTAATATAATGTATTTGATAATAGGAATAAAGTTGTATTTTAAAAAATTAGTGGAACTGTGATAAATCTTAAAATAATAAATTACTTTTTTTTATATTAAGCTTACAAATTTTGCAATATTATGAAGATATATTTTTAGTTCAATAAAATGAAATTGATTATATGATCAAATATATAATTTTTTATGAATAAAAATATATAATTTATTTAACATGAATTTGTGTCACGTGATTATAAAAAAAATATATTATTTTTTGTCAATTTTTAAAATTTTAATAAATATTTCCCATGATCTTTATCATTTTCATTAATTTTATGATTTTTTTATTTTTTTTTGCCACCTAATTTTTATATTAAATATTATTAAATTATATTACGATTATATTAATTATCTATATTAATATAAAAATCGAAACATTGAAACTTTCTATTGATTCATTTTTCGATCGTACACTATATTTAATAGTAATAAAAAATATAAATAATAACAAATTCTCTCATTATCCATATTTCAAATTATTAAATTTTCATTTGAGTAGTTGATCGGTATTTTAATTTTTTCATAGGTCCAAAATTAAAACTTATTCTAAATAAATGACATATATAATCTTTTTCAAACAAAACCCTTCCTATTCAAGCATAATCATATTATAATCATATAATCCTATCCAAGCGCCGCGCGATAATCTGTTGGATTATCAATTAATTGACCTGAGTGCAGAGAAAGAGTTGAGTCTGTCAGCATTGGAGTTGGAACTGAATTGGCACCCAACATTTTGGTGCGTTCCATTTAGAGATGCACAAAAAGTCCGAGCCCGAAAATCTGGCCCAGCCCGATCCGGCAAAACCCGGTCAAAGCCCGGCCCGGTCAAAGCCCGGCCCGGTCAAGCCTGGCCCGAGGGCCTTAAACGGTCACTATATTTTTGGGCAAAGCCCGGCCCGGCCTGGCCCGGCAAAAGCCCGGTCTTTTAAAAAGCCCGGTCTTCGGCCCGGCCCGATTAAAAGCCCGGTTCGGCCCGAAAAAACCCGGGTAAAATTCGATTATTGTAGTATACTTACATAAATATTTTTGTATTTACACTTCCTACAAATATAAAAATAATTTAAGTACATATATATTTACATATTCATTATTAATAATAAGATTATTTATATGCATATATTACGATACATGAACGAAAACAAGTTAAGTACACGTGTAATCAATTAATATATCATCAAATCAAAAAGTAAATCGATAAATGTAATATTTGTATCGACAAAATAGATTGTTTAACACATGTCTGCCATTATTACATAAAGAACATTCTTATGTAACATAAAATCTCGATCCGATTTGATCCCGGAAAAAGCCCGATCCGGCCCGGCCCGCTTCAGGCCCGGAAAAAAGCCCACCGCCGCCCGCTTTGAGGGCCTAAACGGGCTCACATTTTTCACAGAAGCCCGGCCCGACCCGGTCAAAGTCAAAGCCCGGGCCGGGCTTTGACCAAAAAGCCCGGGCTTTTCAAAGCCCGGTCAAAGCCCGGCCAGATGGGCCTTTTGTGCATCTCTAGTTCCAGTAAGTCAATGATGTACTCTTTCTGGCTAAGAAAGAGACCATGCTTGGTGGGAACAACTTCCATCCCCAAAAAATAGGAAAGAGTGCCAAGATCTTTCAGTGTAAATCTTAGAGCAAGTTGCTTAATGAAGTTGTCTAAGAAGTCAGTAGAAGGACCTGTTAAAACAATATCATCAACGTAAACAATGAGATATATTGGTGAAGTGTGATGATGATAGATAAATAGAGAAGCATCAGCAATAGAGCGCTTAAAGCCACAATGTTCTAAAAACCGAGCCAACTTATTGTACCAAGCTCTCGGGGCTTGTTTGAGACCATAAATCGCTTTTCGTAATTTACAAACATAACTCGAAAAGGCAACGTCTTCAAAGCCTGGGGGTTGCACCATGAAAACCTGTTCAGTGAGAGTACCATGTAAAAATGCGTTGTTTATATCAAGCTATCGAAGTGACCAGTTACGTGTGGTTGTTAGAGCCAGAAGAGTTCTAATTGTTACTGGTTTGACTACAAGACTAAAGGTGTCTGTGTAATCAATTCCATCTCTCTGTTGGAAACCTTTTGCAACAAGTCGAGCGCGATAGCGCTCAATAGTTCCATCAGGCTTATACTTGATGCGGAAGATCCATTTACATTTGACAGTATTTTGGCAGGAGGTAGAAGGCACCAAGTCCCAGGTGTGGAGCCTATGGAGGGCCTGAATTTCCTCAAGCATAGCTTGACGCCATTTCGGGTCTTTAAGAGCTTCTTTAACTGAAGTGGGTTCAGTAGGTCGAGTTTGAGTGATGGTCAGATTTGCATACTTAGGATTGGGTTTATGAATATTATTTTTAGAGCGTGTAGGGATGGTGTAAGTAGGAGGAGGATGTGGAGAAGGTGCAGCATTAGAAGAGAGATGTGATGAAGTAGAGGAGGATGAAACTGTAATATCACCGCTCGAAGATGAGGTTGAGGAGTCGTCTTGTGTAAGATAGGCAATGAGATGGAACACCACTGGTTTGCATCCGGATAAAAAGTGAGTGGAGCAGTAGACGATAGTTGATGAAATGGGAATTGACTTTCGACAAATCTTACATGCCGAGAAACATATATTTTGTGAGAAGTTGGATCGAGACAATTGTATGCACTTTGGTCTAAGGAGTAACCAACAAAGATACATTGAAGAGAACGGGTCTCAAGTTTATCCGAGGAATACGGCCTTAACCAAGGATAACAAAGGCATCCAAAGCTACGTAACTTTAAGTAATTTGGTGGTTTTTCAAATAGACAATGATATGGTGACTTGTTTGAAAGAGTGGGTGTTGGCATGCGATTTATAAGATAAGTGGCAGTTGTGAAAGCAACTGACCAAAATACAAGAGGAAGATGAGCATGATGAAGAAGAGAAAGTCTTGTCTCTACGATATGGCGATGCCGACGTTCAGCATAGCCGTTATGCTCAGGAGTGTGGGGTGGTGTAGTGAGATGAGATACACCATTCATGCTAAGAAAATCTTTAAGAGCTATATATTCTCCTCCATTGTCATAATATATAGTTTTAATTTGTTTCTTGAAAAACTTTTCTACTAACGCTTTGAACCTGATGAACACATCCTTGGTATCTGATTTTCTTTTGAGGGGATAAAACCAAATATATTTAGTTAAGTGGTCAACAAATATAAGATAGTACTTGAAACCATCAAAAGAATATAATGGAGATGTCCATAAGTTTGTGTAAATGAGTTCAAGCGGAGAATAAGAGATTAAAGTATTTTGATTGAAGGGGAGCTTGTGGCTCTTATTACATTGACATGCATTGCAATTATAAGAAAAATCACCAGGTACATTGAGATTAAAAGAAGAAACTAGAGATTTTAATATAGGTAAAGATGGATGTCCTAAGCGATGATGCCAGTCAATGTCTGATGTTTTGACACTTAAAAAGGCAACAGTTGATGTTATTGAAGGCCATTCATATACACCATTTCTACTTGGTCCCTTGTGAAGATGTGCCCCCGTAAGTCGATCCTTGACAACATAAGAATCAGATGAAAATTCAATTAGTAAATTATTGTCAGAACAGAATTTTGATATTGAAATAAGGTTTCGTTTCATGCCAGCACTACGCCATAGATTGCTTATAGTAACCCCCAAACTGTGTTACCATAGACCCCTGTTTGAAGTTACCATAGGCCAAAATAGGGCTATGGTAACACTTCAGCTGTGTTAGGTTCTCAGCAGTAACTATAGATATCTAAGGTAACATCAAAACACAGTCTAAGGTAACATAGCAAATGTGGTTACTAAAGACCTCTATAGCAACATCTTAAATACTCTACAGCAACATAGTTTGTGTGTTACAATAGAGGATATAATTTTGCACATGGAAAACTGTGGGGCCCACGTATAGATGGGGTCCACAATCTATTGTAACACCCTCTTTTACCAATTGTAACACATTGAGTGTTACATAACTAAAATCATTTATAACTAATTTTAATAACAAAAAAAATTAAGACATTTAAATATAACATTTTCCATTAAAAGAAATCAATAACCAATTTAATTACATTATTTCAATAACATCATCTAGTACAAAACCAACGAAGTCATCCAAAATATCTACCAACACTAGCTAATGAACAAAATTTAAAACATACAAGTACTAGAGCTAATAACATGGTAAATCTCTAAACTATATATAATCTGTGCTTAGTTCCTATTATCTTTAATTTCCATCTCCCATGTCTTCACAAGGTTCTGCACTTCTTCCAACGAACTTGCTGGCCATACCTACAATGTTGGCCATAACAGACATTAATATTAATGCATCCTAACAGTGTCACTAACATTTAACCATTATACAGTATCCACAATCACTTCTAATGACCAGGAACATGAAAAAGAAAATTAAAAACCGAATTTTTGATCAGTAAAACAGAAGTTCTAGCAGTCCAGTTTGCAATTTTTGATCAAAAAAAACTTGAGCATTATTGCAAGCTTGAGTTATAGCAGCTATAACCTGAAAATTAAATGGAGATGTTTGATAAATTAGTGCATCACATAAAACAAAGCATGTTTTCGGAGAATCTTCAGAATTATCCCTGTTTACCTAGTAATTTGTCAATGGATCACCTCACTTCATATCTTCATCTTCAGAATAATCCAATGCCATTGTTCCATTCTACAAACCAATCAAACACATTTTAAATTTAATCATAATTTCCAAATTGTCATTTTTGCAAATACAAGTCGATAATTAATAAGTCTAACATAAATCTAAAGGCAAAATAAGCTTTTCAGTCTCAAAATTCAAACCATTATATATGTCATAAAATAATGCTGTTGTCGGATAAACTGCACCAGTAAATATGTTACGACAAAAGATTCCAGGACAAACAATTGGTGTCCATATCATAGTTAACTTTCTAGCTTGGAGGAAAAAAAAAAGGAGAGGTAAAAAGACATCTGCCAGAAATGTGGGTTAAACACACATATCTGATCATCACCCCAAGACAGAATGACACTATTATATAATTTCAAATACTGTACGTGAAACCATTCAAAATATATTCATCACTGTACAAGGTGTTGATAAAAGGTGACTATACTATAACATGACATAAATACCTGAAGTGATGTAAACATTGGCAAATCAAACTGTTGTAGTGTAGCATTTTTATAATAATTGAGATAAAGCTGCAGCACTACCGAGTGGAGTCATTGTCAATCTATATGAAGAAATAAAACATGTTGTTAGGCACTTGTTACAGTATGAATTCTTCAACTTCAGTTCTAATAGCTTTGAACTAGTACCAGGCACGCAATTATATGCCTTCGAATTCGAAATACCAGATTATACAGTATAATTGCTGGTTTATAAAGTTAAGATGAATAGAAGAACTTGCTGTTTTTTCTTGCTACCTGATCCCCAGGTAGCAGTTTTGATATCAAGGCATTCAGCAATATTAAAAGTTTAGCAACTTTGTTCACGACCTATCATAGTACGAAGTGTACACAAGGTTCAAGATTAGATCGGACCGAAGACTGTAGTCACATACCGCGGTGAATCGTAGACAGGACCCGTTATGTTCAGCCTTGGGAATGACCTGTACCAGGATCGGACTGATATGGACTGAAAACATCAAGTGATTGTCTACATGTAACATGATTGCTAACAGCTTCCTTTATTAATAAAATTGTTCTACAAATTAGAGACAACCATTCCATCAATTTGAATACAATTTTTTCTATTTGTTGCAAGCATAATAATCTTTTCATTTATCTTTAAATACATCAAATAATAAGACAATTAGGTATACTTATTCCCTGCCCAGGAAACTGCAGACTTCCAGCAACTAGTGCTAATACGATCCACTACAGTGCATGCATATAATAGGCATTACATTACCTGTTACTGATTAATGCTTTCTGACACTGCTTATAATGCACAATTCCTAACCAATCAGGAAAAGCAACTACATAAGTTATCCAATCCCCGTATAGATAATTCACATTTCAAAGTAGTGCTAATATTGTTTATCAATTTATACTATACTGCTTGCATATATGTACACCTCATCAGCAGAGGAAGAAAAATAAAACGATGTCACAATGGATATGTCTAGAAACATTGGGACAGGTTAAGCAATAGAGTATCTAGACACATATTGCTAAAAGGGTTGAAGAGTAATGTTAAATCCCAGAAGTCATACAAGAAATACTTGAAACACTTAAGAAATAAGTCTACCTGGTCTCGGAAAACAGTGAGACCTTCCTTTAGACTCAGTTGGAACCAATCACGACATGTCACTCTGCATAGCCAAGTGCCACAGTCAGTTCCTTTTTTAGTAATTGAGAGATTCAAATAGGGCAAACACAACTTAGGATTTTAAATATTCTGCAAATTAAACTTTGTTGTCCCATTGAAAGATATTGATATTGTGTTCCAGTGAAAAAGCACTGTCAAAAGCAGTTAATAAGGGCTTCAAAGGTATCAGCTGATGAATTATCTCCTAATAATCAGACTCAAAAGTAGCTATGATAGCTTACCAAGTTTGAATTCACTAGTGCATACCTGTCTCTCACCCTAAGGCTCTCGAAAATGAGGTAGACGGAACTTTCCGTTCCCTCAGCTTCCTCTTCTTCACTACCTCAACCGGCTTCTCTTCGATCTCTAACTGCTAAACCAGCAACCACATTCGAAGAATTAACCACCTCTTAGACAAAACACAAAATTAAAATAAAAAGTAAAAGGGGGAGAGAGATACGGTGGAAGAGGGGCAGAGAGAGAGAGAGAGGGAGAGAGACAGAGAGAGATAGAGGGAGGGGGAGAGAGACAGAGAGAGGGGGAGGGATTAACCAAACACCTTCTAAACAAACTTCGATTAACACCAATCCGACGGATCCACCGTAATTGGCAAGTTTCGATTACCCTTCGATTACTAATTGAATTAGAGAGAGAATTGAGAAGTGTGATAAGGGAGAGAAGTGAGAGAATGGAGAGAATTGGGGTAAATATAACCTAATACAAAATTTTGGTTTTGACGCTATGTATTTTCGTTTTGCCGCTCAGCCCAATGCCAATAATTCAGCCCAATCCCAATAATTCAGTGTACGTTTTTCTATTGCTTTTCAATTATTTTTTTTAATATTTATGAAATATAAATAATTCAATTATTTGATTGAATATTAATTTTTACAATGATAGAAGTTTATTTACCTCCAAATTTCCTCCATACTTGTATTTGACCCTAATTCTAAATTTTTTTTTTGCCGATTTGTGTATTTGTTTTCCGCTCAGCCCATCTCATTTATTTACTATGTTGTACTTTTCTTTTATTTTCTTTTCAAAAAAATATTACAAATTTATATTAATTATATTGTAAATATTATCAGTTTATTTTAATTTCTTGAAATTAAAATATAATTATTAAATCTATTGTTTTCATAATTTTGTAATAATTCACAACTTATACATAACTTATTTTTCTTTATTAAACTTTTAATGAATTTAGTTAAAATTTAATAATATTTAGATATTACTTTATTTTAAAACCTTTTTATGTGAAATTTATAAACAAAATTTTATATTTATGAAAAATCAATAATTTAATTATTTGATGGAATATTACGTTTTTAAATGATTATTACAATGATTTTGTTAAAATGAATTATTTTTAAAGTCAAATAACTATTAAATCATTAATTTTAAATTAAATAAAAATTTTGTTAATGAATACTCTATGGTAACACACCTCATGGTGTTACCCACTGTTAACACCTTTCATAACTAAAGTAACATACTTTTGTGCCTATGGTAACACCACAATCAAAAGGTTGCGATAGGTAAAAATTTTCATAGCTATGGTAACACCCATAATGGTAACACCCATGCCAAAAGGTTGCGATAGGCCATCCATGGCGTAGTGCAGGTACACACAAGACATTTGAAAGAGTTAGAGATTTAGGAATATGAGTAAAAGAAATTGAACCAGTATGGGTAATAGGTAGTCCGGATCCATCACCAATTATAATTTCTCATGTGCCATCATATGGTTGATGAAGGGACAAATTGGTAAAATCTTGTGTGACATGATGAGAAGCCTCCGAATCGAAAAGCCATTGCGGAGAGACCATGGAAGCAGTGGCTTGAGCAACGTGAGCCTGTGGGTTGGTAGGGAAAGAGGGGGGTGGTGGTGGCTGTATGGAAGGATGTTTACCTTGAAAAACCAAGCACTTTTGGAGTGAATGACCTTTAGTATGACACCTCTGGCACCTTCCCAGAAAAGGTTTCTGTCCATAAGCAGCAGAAAAATTACTATTATTTCGGTTTGTAGGCCTTGAGAATTGATTTGGTTTCATGTTTGGAGAGTAGTTGGTGTATGGTGTTTGAGGTTGATGTGGCCTGGTGGTTGTAGCATGAGCAGTAGCTGGCATGGGACCTAAGATTGGCTGAGATTTGATAACAAGCTCCCTTTGAATTAGTTGTTCCATTAGATCGGGAAATAAAATGGGATCATCCCGAGCATTGACAGCTTCAATTATTCCTTGGTAAGAAGAGTCTAAACTTTCAAGCACCTTGTCTGTGATATCTTCAAGTTTCATTGGATGACCCAAGAGAGCCAACTGATCTGCGCAAGTCTTGATGGAGTTCATGAAATCAGTGATGGACTGGGGTCCTTTAGTGATGCTTTTGAATTGAGCTTTTAGCCGTTTAATGTGGCCCCGAGATGCACTAGCATAAGTGCGTGCCAGAGTATCCCATAACTCTTGGAAAGTTTTTGTAAGAGAGACGAGTGGAACAATGGTTTGATCAAAGGTGCCGATGAGTGTTTCGTATAGTAAACGATCTTGCCGCATCCAAGTAACATATTCGGGGTTGGGTTGAGATTTGGAGTCCGTAGTAACGGTAGGGTTTGGTGATGGAAAGGAACCATCAAGATATTTAAATAGGCCATAGCCAACCAAGGTAGCCTCAACCTGAAGTTTCCAGGAGAGGTAATTACTAGAGTTAAGTTTGATTATATTAGGAAGAGAAACAATGATTAATGGAGACTTTGGATCTGCATCATTTGGAATAGTGTTGTTGGTGGCCATTGAAAAAAAAATTAAGCAAAAGAAAGAGAAAGTGGTGATAGGGAGAAAATTTTGGATCAGAACCGTGCTCTTGATACCATATAGAGAAGTGAAGGGAAGATAATTTTATTGTATAAGTTCGATTACATTATATAGATGTACAGAGATTTAATTACAGAAACTATAATTAAACAACAGATAGACATGAGAAGATGATGACCATACAATTTGTAGTGATTACAGGAATTATGATTACATAACAGATATGAAAATATACTACTCAAAGATATTTCCTTTGACAAATTGTGATTTCTGAGGTGACTTTGCATCTCTCTCTCAACCATTTGCACATGCAAATGACGAAACGAGTCATATAGGAAAATATAACTCACGGTCAGAGAGTCATCATTTTAAAAAGCTACTCCCTCCGTCCCACTGGGATCTTTATGTTCCTGGTGGGCACGGAGGACGAGACAAGTGGGTATAAAGTGGATGTAATATTGTTAAAATAAACGAAGTAGTGGATATAATAGTGATTTTATTGTTAAAATGAGTGAAGTAGTGGATGTAATAGTGATTTTATTGTTAAAATAAGTGAAGTAGTGGGTATAATAGTGTAAAGTATTGTTAAAATAAGTGAAGTAGTGGGTGTAATAGTGGTAAAACTTACTATTTTGGGAATGTAAAGAAATGAATGGGACGACCCAAAATAGTACTAAGTGTAAAGAATAACGGAAGGAGTACATTATAATCTAAGTTTTGGGGCTTGGGCATCGGGTCATTTGTTAAACTTGATCATGACTGTTGTCCAATACCTATTTTCCTTTGCGATAAATGTGTGTTACTGTTACATGACAGAATTTGAAAAACCTTTATAAATAACTAAATATGTAGCATATGTGGAATATATTATTGTGAAGTTTAAATAATTTTAATTTCGAAAATTCTGTATTAAATATACTAGGAGTGAATTTAGTTGTGAAAATAATTTTCTTTTGGATACTATACAAAAAAATTATCATTAGCTTAATATGCATTGATAATAGAACGGATTTAACATTAAATGCTTGTACGTAGCCCTACTACGATATTTATGAAGGCCAGTTCTATATTTAGGAATTTGTTTATTGATCTGTACAATATGACCTTGTCACTAAATTAAATAGATATGAATAAATGATTTAGTCAGATACAATAAATGAACTTGTAAAATCATTTCTCCATGCATGCATTATTTATTAATCCTCCATGCATGCATGCATATATGATGAAGGATTATCAAAAATAAACAAAGATATTACTCCGTAAATTAGTTTATTCGTAAATATTATGCAATGGTATTCTCTTCCGTTGTCACATATTAATGCATATATATTGTTTCATCATTAAGCAGGGGTCACATATAATAAGTACATAACTGAATAAGCAACTGTTAAGATTATTTAGGAACTATTTTAAAATGAAATGTATGTATAAAATAGAGACCGAAAGTACTATTTAAAAAGTACTACTCGACGACTGATCCTCTCTATTTTCATTTCTAAATTGCTGATCCTCTACAGTCTATAAGATAGACCTCAGCTAACAATCCATAAAGGAAGAACCTAGTGCATGTATGTGGGAAAATGCAATTTCTTTGCACCTTTCTCTTTATTTGTGTATTAAGAAAGTTTTGGTATGATTCACTGTTCAATTTAATCTTTAGTATTGTTGCTTTTTTTATGAAATACATCAAATACAGTGCGAGTCATTTCAATGGTATATCCAACTTCTATATATTTCAAGAATATCTTTATGCAAAACGTGTCGATATATATACTTGTTGCTTTTGTATGGGAATTGCACGTTTAGTGACGATCAAATTATCTATTAACTATACTGTCAAGTAGTAAAGAAGTTTCACTGTACATTATCAAATAAAATGTTAGAGGATATGCAGCGGGCATTAAAACATTGATTCGGCTACTTTTTTTATGGATACAAAAAATATTCATATGCAGCGTCGCCAAATTAAAATCATCAATTATTGA
Organism: Kitagawia praeruptora; assembly: GCA_037693485.1. Taxonomy (NCBI): domain Eukaryota; kingdom Viridiplantae; phylum Streptophyta; class Magnoliopsida; order Apiales; family Apiaceae; genus Kitagawia; species Kitagawia praeruptora. The sequence continues at coordinate 66,928,415 of CM075351.1, forward strand.
AGTTCAGTTGATTCATTAACATGGACTTTGATTTTTAAAGGACTTGGTAACGGGCAGCAATTCTGTACGTAGGACCCATCTTTTTCCACCCGATCAACAGCTTTTTTCATATATTTAGCATAGAAATCTAGGGCCTGTTTGGGAAATCTTATTTTTCTGAAATAAGTTACTTATTTTGGAAAAAAGTTATGAAATATGTACTTTTTTATGAAATAAGTAACTTATTTTTGCAAGATAACGAATATTAAACTCCCCATATACATTTTTATTTAAAAAAATGTATATAAATACAAAATTTTTTCCGAAATAAGTAACTTATAAGTTCATCTCATAATTTGCCAAACAGGCACGTATGCACTACATCTTTGACTTAGTTTGCTCCACTACAATAGTACTATTTTCTGTAAAGGAGAATTTGGTATAGTGATTACATTGTAGAATGAAATTTACTCTTCTTACCAGAAGTGCAGAACCATTTTCTCATACAAAGCTAGGTTCACTTAAGGGTTGTCACATTATATCTTTTCAGTTTTTTTTGGATTTATGAAAGGGGTACTCTGAAATAGTTAATTCTCGTTTCAAAAAAATTGGACATTTTTGGTTTGTGCTTTGCGCTTGCAATTAATATATTTTTTTCTTGTTATACGATCATATTTTTTTAAAATATATTTTTGCAATATGAATTGTGGGACCATTAAAAAGTAGAGATGAAATGATGAATTTAAATTTATGATATAATGTACCATGCAAATGCAACCGATGAATCTAGTATGCTAAATATACTATTCATTTGATAAATAGTAACCAATGAATTGATTGAATATTATGAATGCATAAAAAATAACCAAAATAGTTGAAATATGAGTAATAGTAATCAATTCCATTAATTGAATCATGAATTGATGAATCAAAGAGTTTCATTAGGGGATGTTTGGGAAACTTTTTTCCAGAATAAGTCAACTTATTTTAACACAAAATTAGAAGAGATATTAATTCCTAACTTTTTTTCTAAAAAAGGTAACTTTTTTTTTTACAACTTATAGAATCACAAACATACATTAAATATTTATATAAAAAAATTATCAAAATATAAAATTTTTATCCAAAAATAAATTCAAAAAAATTTATTTTAAATCTGGCCAAAGGTCAATAATAACATTATTCTCCGCCATAACCTGAATTCTACAACCCAAAGCCAAATGGAAAAGGTAGCTCTGGTCTAACAACAGAGGTCCCATTCCAAATTTTTTAAAAGTACTACCTAAATTCGTGGGGTGTAGTTGCAGGACAAATGTAACAAGGCTGGTTACCAAGATATCTTGGTAGGGTCGACATACATTCGGCCCATTTGGTAAATCTTGTTTTTCAGAAATAAGTTAGTTATTCTGAAAAAAAGTATGTAAATATGTATTTTTTTCTGAAATAAGTAACTTATTTTTACAAGATAACGAATATAAAACTCCCCATACACATTTTTTTCTAAAAAAATATGTAAATATAAAAAATTTTCCGAAATATGTAACATATAAGTTAAAGCTAAAATTTGCAAAACAATGACCATTGTCATTTGTCAATGGGGCCGTTTGGGAAATCTTAAAATAAGTTACTTAACACTTATATGAAGTAAGTAACTTATATGAAGCAAGTAATAAGTTACCTACAACTTATATTTTCGTGTTTGGGTGTTTAACTTATAAGTTGGTAAAATTTTTATTGAATTAAATTAAAAAATATTAATTATTTAATATAATAATCCCAGTACATGCATATGACATTTATAAATATAAATGTAAAAATATAAAATATTAAACAAGTTAAAAAATCAAGTAATACGAAATAAGTTAGAAAAAAGTACGTCGTTACTAACTTATCACTTATCAACTTATTTGGCAAAATAAGTCCGTTCTACTTGTGCAGGCAAACGGTCCGAAATAAGTTGAAACGGACTTATCCACAGATAAGTCCGTTTCTCTCCTATGCCAAACAGGCTCAATGTCTCTGTGCAAATTATAATTGTTGAATACGGGCCAACTTCTAGAAAACATGTAGCCACTCCGGAGAATTGTATTCTCTAAGGATGTGTTCACTTGGAAAGAATAGAATGAGATAGGAATGGAATGAAAATTGTAAACAAAATTTATGAAGAAAGGGGATGTTGGGGGGAAATAGTGAACAAATATGAGGGAGAAGAAGTTTTTTATGATGAAGATTGCAAGGAAAATGATGAAGATTGGGAATGGAGCATTCCTTCCAAAACATGTGGGTTAGAATTCTAGTTCAAATTATTTGGAGAGGAATGAAGCAAGGAATGAAATTTATAAACACTTTCCCCAATCTCCCCCAAATAATAGTATAAATTTCATTCCATTCTCCCCTCATTCCATTCAATCCAAGTGAACATAGCCTAAGTCTTACTTACTTAGAACCTAAGCTTTTTATAAGTTTTTATAAATTATTTTCGGATAAAAATTTCATATTTTGATAAATTTTCTTTTATACAAATATTTAATATATATGTGAGATTTTATAAATTGCAAAAAAAAAAAGTTAAAGTTTTTCAGAAAAAAATTAAGAATATCTAAATTTGCCTTAAAATAAGTTGAGTTATTCTGGAAAAAGTTTCCCCAAACAATCCATTAATATATAAACGAAACCTAAAAACATTCAAAATTTAAAACTTGGGAGTATTAATTATTTTATGAGATTAACTTTCCTGAGATTACCTCACGTAACTTTTCCTGAAATTAAAAAAAATTACATACAAATACACATGGAAATTATTGTAATTACATAAGATTATATGCATTTACAAAAATGTCATTACTATTTTATATAAAAAAATACTAGTGCCTCATGTAAAGTTTCTGAGGTTACCTTAGAAACTTTATTCTCTTATTTAATTTATATAAAATTCATTCTTTCAATATTTTATGCAAGCTATCATACAAAATTTATAATTAACTTCTTCAAACAATACTCATTTAAAAAGCAAATAACACAATTTCTATATTTTAGGACAAAATTTTAGACACTATAAGAAAAAAAAAAGCCAAAATCGACGCATCAAATTTTACCAAAAAAATTGGTCGAAAATGATTGAGCATTTTCGATCATTCACGAAATTAGTAGAAATGTTGTGTGTGGGACCCAAGTTTTGTACACGTAAACATCAAATCCTACCAATTCTTGATGGGAAAGCAAATCCTACCAACTTTGGTCGATTTTGATCCACATTTGGTCGATTTTGACTGTAAAATAGTCCCACATTCCACATCATCATTCCTCACACACTTTAAATTAATAAACAATTTCTGAAAGGTAGAATCATTTCCTACAAGTTTGGTTGGAAACCAAAACCTACCAAAATTGGTAGGTTTTGACTATGATGGTACCCCACCATCCACGTAAATAACCACGTAAATTGGTACCCCACCATCCACGTAAGTAATCACGTAAATTTCCTACAAAATTTTGGTAAAAAAGTTCAATTTCACAGGAAAATCTTGGTAAGAAATGATGGCGAAATTCCTTTAAAAACACTATAACAAAAGATCTAAAAATTTTAAAATAACTATTTAATTACATAATCAAAAAGATAAAAAAAATAATAAATTGTTACACAAATATAATACTCATATGTTTTAAGTATATCATATGTAATCTAATAGTATAATCATATATGTATATGTATATATATATATATATATATATATATATATATATATATATACACACACACACAAAGAATAGTTAAACTAATAAGTTCCCACATTTCTAAATTATATTATAAATATCCTAATAAAATAGAATAAAACATGCCAAAAATTATAAAATATTAAAATATATGTCAAGCTAAACCATATATAGAATTTACAAAAACAAAATCGTTTACCAAATAAAAGTACTTTAAAAAAAAATAATTTTAGTAAAAATCATTAAAGATTCTATTTTTAGGTTTGACAACAAATATGTTTAAAATTTAAATTAAAAAAATGTGAGCACAAATCAACAAATAAAAAAATATTACTTTGTAAAGAAAAAAATTAAAATTAAAAAAGTAAACAAAAATCAATAAATGAACATATTTTAAATTAAAAAGCGATCCAAACCCCACAAAATAAATTTTTATTAATATCTAAATATAATACAACATAAAATTCCCTAAGATTATGTTAGTCACAGAGGCATGCTTGAGTACATCTAATAACAAGCCTAATTTTTTGTAATGTTTTGCATTAGTTACACGACCTCTTAACTGAGGGACCCTCTAGATGTAGAGTTTCTACTTGTTTAGTACTTATAAGAGGCATCAAATTCTAGTTGTGTACTTGTAAGAGGCATCATAATCCGCATGTTCGCTATTTTCTCTACGCAAGTGTACGCAGTCCAAAAGCAATATAGGGAAATAAGGATCGTTCCCACGAAGACTCGGTTATTTTAGTAAATATGTCTATTCAACAATGTTTGGTTAATTATAGAAGCTTGAACGAACTAAAATGGTTTATTTGCAGATAACAATTAACTAATGAAGTAACGGCTAATTTATTTAAAATAATATGATAGAGGCATGGGGTCCTAATTTCATGAATGTTTTAGCTCTATTAACTATCAAGAATTAATGTGTTACAATTGTTAAGAATGCTAGCGGGAACACGAAACTAATATGAGCCATCTTTCAATTAACTCACACCATTCCAAATAAACATCCACAAAAGAGATAGAAGTTATAAGGGCATTAATTATATCCAATACACTATATGTCTATGTGAATGGGTGATACAATCAATTTAATCACAAGTTCCGCAATTAACTACATAGGGGAATAACGTTCTTTCGAAACTATAATCCGAAATGCGGAGAAGCCGACATACCTATGCTAGCATGGCAAGCCCTAAATCTCTAAATCCACTTTCGCAATCATTAGAGATTTGGCACAATAGATGTTAGCTATTCACCTATATTCAATTAAAACAACCATGCAAGGCAATCTTATATAGAAATTGTAAACACAAATTATCTATCAAATTTACATGAGCATTAACAATTCATTACATTAGAACCCCATGAAAGTGTTTAGTTCATAATTAAACTAGGCACCTTTATGGAATTAAATAAAATCATGGCAGAAAATTTTATAAATTAATTAAGAATTTAGAAAAATTTAAAAATAAAAATAAAAGAAATAGAACCTATAACATCTAATAATAACGGAGCTAATAATAAAGGAGCAGAGAGTTAACAAAAATATAAAATAACGAAACAAATTATTACACTACAAGGAATTTAACACGACATTTAATAAAGTAAACAAAAGAAAAGTAAAGTAAAGTAACTTACCTGCTGGCCAACTACAGGAGATGGTCGGGTGAAACAAAATTCAATTCATCAACCCCCGCGTGAAAGCCACGCGCCAGTACTTGCATTCAGAAAATTCCCGCGCGTGAACCTCTCCTGCAGTTGGCTTGTGTTGAATCGAGTGCAAATTCCCTCCTGTTGCTGATTAGTTCGTTCCTTCCAACAAATAAAAAGAGGCCCACTAATAATTTCCTAAATTCTTCAACCAAAATATAAAATTATACTAATTTTACAAAAATATTAAAATGTATAAAATAAAATAAAATTACATAAATTCGAAGTATATAAATTAACTGATTTGCAGAAAATTTTAAATATATTAAATATAACAAAATTCTAGAGAATTAAAATGTATAAAATGATCTGTTTATAAAAAGAAATTGCTGAAAACAGGATACAGGAATGTGTGTTCAGAGAGAGAATGATTCATTCTTTCTTCCCCTTTTGTAATCTGTCCTCCTCTCATCTATTTATAATACAAAGCCTACACCTACTACAAGTTTCAAAGTCAGAGGTTTTTAAAGTCACTGCTTGCCTAAATTTAACAACTCTATTGAAAAACTTCACACGCTTCCAGCAACTTCTCCACGCGGTAGTTGAATTGTAATATTCAGCTCCGTAGAAATGCTTTTTAACCCGCATAGCTTATAATCTTTAATTAATAAATAATTATTTTAATCCAGAAATTATAAAAATAAATATCTAATATTATTAGATATTTATAAATATAATTTTCTAAATTAATAAAATTATTTAATAATATAAATAAATCTTTATTGTCTAAGCTGCGGTCTCTGGTCGTCTGGAACCGGACTCCTTTTGCTTAACAGAAAATATATCAATTCCAACCGGGGTTCCAGCTTTAAGAAAATATCACTTTCCATATTCTTGTGATAATTCTTATTTCTTCATTGCTCGTCCAGATGCAAGTTACGGTCTCTTGAGGCTCTAAAACCGGACTCCTTTTGCTTAGAAAAAAATATAACAATTCCAACCGAGATTCCTGCTTTAAGAATATATCACTCAGAAATCTTTATGATAATTCTTTTTCCTCGTAGCCAATCCATCTGAGCAATAAATCCACCGTCTTTTAACCTTTTATCGCCAGGATACCTGAAGCTGTGAGTTCTGCACTACAAAGACTTGAAACAACATAAAACTAATTAAAAGACACAAAATACTTAAGGATAAACCACCAATTTAGGTCTATTTAGTGCATAATAAGTGGATATAAAATCCACTTATCACACCCCCAAACTTAAATTGATGCTTGTCCTCAAGCATAAACAATATAACTATATACAACTAACTAGTACCACTTCCGCAGGTGATCACGATTGCATTTGGCATATGCAACAAGCCCTTTAAACCCCTAGGTAGCCCCAGTGGACGAGTTAGGTCTCGTGAGGGCCTATAGCGAATGTACCCACAAAATCCATCTAGCTCATGTAAAAGATTTAAAACCAATACAACACCATACATTCAAATCCTCTCATGCCATATCAACTTAGAATCAAAGTAAATAATGCAATGTCTTGGTTTCGCAGGTGCAAGTATTCACTTAGTCTACTCAATGAACGTGCATAAGTTCTCAAAAGTCCATGTCAAGTGTAAGAATAAGTTGGTAATCATGCTAAGCCCACAAGAGTACATGTTTGAGTCAAAACTTGGGATCTCATATGCAAAAACAAGTAATAACTCACCTTTCACTAACAAAAGAATATTCACTCAAGAACCAGGGTAAGTGTATCACTCAATTCCAACAACATCATAAGCATGCTTGACATTTGGTATCACTCTAACTTTCAACACAACATACATCAATGACGATAATCAAAAGGTCTTTATTTGGGTTGTAACGGGGCTAGGGACAAGGTATGTCAAGTAAAGCCAAAGAAGGTTAAAGATAATTGCCAAAAGCTAGTACCTAACACAATATTCATTCAACTCCCTATTTATCACCCCCAAACTTGAAATTTATTTTATTCTTTTACAATAAATAACTTGATTAGTCGAACAAAGAAGGATCACACAAACATATGTATGCTCTCATATAAATAATATTTCTCTTCTTTTTTTTTTTTTTTTTTTTCGAGAGCTTAATAGACACAAATACAATGATCCATTTTATTAGTACAAAATTTCGACTAACAAGTGAACAACCCAACCTAATATTCCCCCAAAACAATGACCATCAATAAACCCCCCTTTGCACACCTTATTACTCTCTCAAGCACTCTACTAGCCTTTGACAATTTAGGTTCAACTTAATGTAAGGCCAATACAAGAAAAAGGTTTAGGCAAATAATGTGGTGTCACCGAAAAAAATAGGATTAAGCTCAACGGGTTATCTAATTGATCATGTATACATGGTGTGGTAATATGGGAAATATGTGGTTATCCTAAATGCCTTTATCATGTTATCATCAAATAATGTCATGCGTTTCAAGAAAGACCTCAAACAACTGCTAGCAATGCTAACAACATGTGAACACTCAAGCAAACGAATAAAATGCAAAAGATATGCATATAGGCTCAAAAGCTTACTTGGTGGAAAAAGCATAATCAATCCCAAGCACAAAGATCTCTCTAACGCACTTACTTGTATTCAAAGCATGAAAACCAAATCATCTTGCACATATTCATGTCCTTTTAATTACTTACAACATTCAATAAGTCTACTAGCTTCAGCTTACTAGTGTATGTGTGTGCACAAGAACAAAGCATACCACTTCTCAATCAAAAGCGTCAACAACACAAAATTCTTGTCATGCATGGGTGCATCAATAGAATAATCTTCACAAGGCTAGAATTATTTTTGTGATTTTTAAAATTTTTATTTTTATTATTATTATTTTTTTTTTATATAAATGCATATGCAACTACTACTTATCCCCCAAACCACCCCCAAACTTATAATATTCAATGTCCGCATTGAATGGAAGTAAATACAAGGGATAGTAGAGAACATACCTGAAAAACACCGAAACACATGGGTTGCCTCCCACGAAGCGCCTTTCTTTAACGTCTTTAGCTAGACTTGGCCACGATTTTCCTCTTGAAAAATTTCTGCACCGTATTTCTATAAGGCCATTTAATGATCTTCTTCGGGGCAATGTCATTGACGACAAGCTTCAACCTCCTTCGCTCTTCCAAAGTGCCCGTGACATTGTTCCCACACCATATTTGAATAACCAACGAATAGATGATAATCTGATTATCTGAAATCATCCATCCACTACCTGTATGCTTTTGTAAATCCGCCAAACGTACTTCTTCCTTATCAGGCGGTAAATCTGCTGAGATAATAGTGGATAAGGTTGGAGATGTCAACCTTCTCTGCTTCTCAACAAAACCAATCGCATTGTCCACTAACAAATTTTTCACATCTGCCGAGCGCATACTGTCACAAAAATTTGAAATAACCCTTTCAAAATTCTTGTCCGGAGGTAATTCTGCTGAGATGATGATAGAAGATGATACAAATGAGCTCGAATCAAACTCCTGAGATTGAGAGGATATCAACTGCAGTTCCAAGTCAGGTGGTTCCTTGATAGAGGCTTTTAGAGGTTTGCCTTCTGCAGATAGCACTTCTAGTGACTCGAAACAATGCATCATTCCAACACTTTGTGAATTATCCTCTAACAACGTTAGATGCTCGTCTTCATTCTTCTCAGGTCCCAATTCTAGAAACATAGGATGCTCCAGTGGATCTTCATACAAATTATCCTCTAATTTATCATAAACCAGAACATCCTTCATTGATATTGTTACAGATTCTTCCACATATCCTTCATGTTCAGAATTTAATTGAGACACCTCAACAAGTTCATGGCTCTCAACTAACACAATTTCAAAATTCTTCTTCTCAACATCTTCAACATTTTCAGATTGCAAAGGATGTGGTTGCGGCTGAATATTCAGAACTGCATTTTCTGACCTTTCTTCTTTATCAGCTTCCTGTTCTGCTTCTTCCTCATCTTCGCCCTCAGACTCTCCTTTCTGAACATCGATCAAAGTCTCACCCGTGGCTAAGAATGGCCCATCAAGATTGATAGGCATGTTATTGTCCTCCTGCTCTACAGCTAGGTCTTCTGTGTCACTTGTAATTTGATTCCATGTTTTCCATGCATTTGCAATTTGACCAATCTGATCTCCTATTCTCTGGAGAGACGATGCATTGCTTTCCATCATTAACCTAATTTCTTTTAATTCAGCTTCTTCGGTCGACTGTTGGTTAGACCAAGTCTGAAATTGCTGCTGCTGAAATTCAGGAGTTTGAAAGTGTTGATGCACTGGAGCATACTGATGCTGAAATTCTTGCCCCTGTTGCTGCTGTATTCCCCATGGACTGTATGGTTCATCTCCAAACTGCTGATTTTGGAGCAGGTAGGATGGATATTGGGATTGCTCCAGACCACTCTGATTATAGTCCCAGCTGAAATTTGGCCGGTTTCTGTTATACTCACATTGATGAGTGTAATGTCCACCTGCACACAGCTCACATACAATTACGTAGTCCTGCTCCCAATAATCCATCAATTAAAAAAAAAAAAAACAGTTCAAGTCAAACAAATTAACTTCTATTGTAGTAAAACACATAAACAAAAATAACACCGAGTCCCCGGCAGCGGCGCCAAAAACTTGTTCGCTATTTTCTCTACGCAAGTGTACGCAGTCCAAAAGCAATATAGGGAAATAAGGATCGTTCCCACGAAGACTCGGTTATTTTAGTAAATATGTCTATTCAACAATGTTTGGTTAATTATAGAAGCTTGAACGAACTAAAATGGTTTATTTGCAGATAACAATTAACTAATGAAGTAACGGCTAATTTATTTAAAATAATATGATAGAGGCATGGGGTCCTAATTTCATGAATGTTTTAGCTCTATTAACTATCAAGAATTAATGTGTTACAATTGTTAAGAATGCTAGCGGGAACACGAAACTAATATGAGCCATCTTTCAATTAACTCACACCATTCCAAATAAACATCCACAAAAGAGATAGAAGTTATAAGGGCATTAATTATATCCAATACACTATATGTCTATGTGAATGGGTGATACAATCAATTTAATCACAAGTTCCGCAATTAACTACATAGGGGAATAACGTTCTTTCGAAACTATAATCCGAAATGCGGAGAAGCCGACATACCTATGCTAGCATGGCAAGCCCTAAATCTCTAAATCCACTTTCGCAATCATTAGAGATTTGGCACAATAGATGTTAGCTATTCACCTATATTCAATTAAAACAACCATGCAAGGCAATCTTATATAGAAATTGTAAACACAAATTATCTATCAAATTTACATGAGCATTAACAATTCATTACATTAGAACCCCATGAAAGTGTTTAGTTCATAATTAAACTAGGCACCTTTATGGAATTAAATAAAATCATGGCAGAAAATTTTATAAATTAATTAAGAATTTAGAAAAATTTAAAAATAAAAATAAAAGAAATAGAACCTATAACATCTAATAATAACGGAGCTAATAATAAAGGAGCAGAGAGTTAACAAAAATATAAAATAACGAAACAAATTATTACACTACAAGGAATTTAACACGACATTTAATAAAGTAAACAAAAGAAAAGTAAAGTAAAGTAACTTACCTGCTGGCCAACTACAGGAGATGGTCGGGTGAAACAAAATTCAATTCATCAACCCCCGCGTGAAAGCCACGCGCCAGTACTTGCATTCAGAAAATTCCCGCGCGTGAACCTCTCCTGCAGTTGGCTTGTGTTGAATCGAGTGCAAATTCCCTCCTGTTGCTGATTAGTTCGTTCCTTCCAACAAATAAAAAGAGGCCCACTAATAATTTCCTAAATTCTTCAACCAAAATATAAAATTATACTAATTTTACAAAAATATTAAAATGTATAAAATAAAATAAAATTACATAAATTCGAAGTATATAAATTAACTGATTTGCAGAAAATTTTAAATATATTAAATATAACAAAATTCTAGAGAATTAAAATGTATAAAATGATCTGTTTATAAAAAGAAATTGCTGAAAACAGGATACAGGAATGTGTGTTCAGAGAGAGAATGATTCATTCTTTCTTCCCCTTTTGTAATCTGTCCTCCTCTCATCTATTTATAATACAAAGCCTACACCTACTACAAGTTTCAAAGTCAGAGGTTTTTAAAGTCACTGCTTGCCTAAATTTAACAACTCTATTGAAAAACTTCACACGCTTCCAGCAACTTCTCCACGCGGTAGTTGAATTGTAATATTCAGCTCCGTAGAAATGCTTTTTAACCCGCATAGCTTATAATCTTTAATTAATAAATAATTATTTTAATCCAGAAATTATAAAAATAAATATCTAATATTATTAGATATTTATAAATATAATTTTCTAAATTAATAAAATTATTTAATAATATAAATAAATCTTTATTGTCTAAGCTGCGGTCTCTGGTCGTCTGGAACCGGACTCCTTTTGCTTAACAGAAAATATATCAATTCCAACCGGGGTTCCAGCTTTAAGAAAATATCACTTTCCATATTCTTGTGATAATTCTTATTTCTTCATTGCTCGTCCAGATGCAAGTTACGGTCTCTTGAGGCTCTAAAACCGGACTTCTTTTGCTTAGAAAAAAATATAACAATTCCAACCGAGATTCCTGCTTTAAGAATATATCACTCAGAAATCTTTATGATAATTCTTTTTCCTCGTAGCCAATCCATCTGAGCAATAAATCCACCGTCTTTTAACCTTTTATCGCCAGGATACCTGAAGCTGTGAGTTCTGCACTACAAAGACTTGAAACAACATAAAACTAATTAAAAGACACAAAATACTTAAGGATAAACCACCAATTTAGGTCTATTTAGCGCATAATAAGTGGATATAAAATCCACTTATCACCGCACTAATATCTCTGCACACACATAACACATATCTTGCTACATAACTCAACCAGATTCAAGAACAAGAAAAGTTCAAGAATCCATTCACCCCCTCTGTATTCTTTAGTCGTATTCAATACTCAACAAGTGGTATCAGTGCAGGCTGTTTATTTAAAAAACAGAAAACGATCATGAATACACCAAAAACTACAGGAACGGTGCGGGTCCCTAAGTTCGACAAAGAGAACTACAACCTCTTGAAGATCAAAATGCAGTTGTTCATCAAAGCTGCTAATCCTCTATATCCTGAGATACTCAAGAATGGGCACTTTGTTCCACAACGGGAGGTCCAGGAGAAGACTGTTGGAACTGTAACCACTCCAAGATCCTATGTGGCTAAAGACCCATCTAAATGGACATTCACAGAAAAGGAGATGGTTGCCCTTGAAAGTCATCTCATGTTGCTGATCATAGATTCTATGGAGATGTCAATGTTTACTAACATTGCCTCTTGCAAAACAGCAAAGGAGATGTGGGATCACATTGAGGTATTATGTGAAGGAACAGAGGAGGTCAGAGAAAACAAGAAACAGATACTGGTCACACAGTATGAAGCTTTCATGGCACAGTCCAAGGAAAGCATTACTGACATGTTTGAGAGATTTCACAAATTAGTGACTGAGCTACAATTGATTGGCAAGGTTTACAGTACTAAGGAGTTGAACATGAAGTTTTTTTTTATCTTCTCCAAACCACCTAGAGCAGAGGGTCATCTCTCTAAGAGAAAGAGATTTGAACAAAGTCACATATGATGTGTTCTATGGGGTTTTAAAGGCTCGTGAGCTTGAGTTGCTTCAGAAGAGGGCTATCCAAGCCAACCAAGGCAGGATGATAAACACATCATGTTCCTTGATTGTCAGCAAATCTGTTCAAGACCTAGAAGCATCTACAAGTAAGCTGAGGATATAAGAGATAGTAGATGATGAAGAGAATGAAGGTGAAGTGACTGAACCTGTTGAGGAGAAGAAAGAAGAAGAGTTCTATACACTTGAAGAGCTAGATGGTATGAAAAACACTTCATATGCTTTCATGGCCAGAAAATTTCCAAACATCAGATTCAAGAGGAACCAACCCTTCAAACCTGGACCTCAAAACCATTCATTCAACAAGAGCAAGGCACCAGTGAAAGCAAATAAGAATAAATTCAAAACCAGCCATGTGGATAGGTCATTTGTAAGGTGTTATAGATGCAATGACCTAGGGCATTTTGCCAGTGAATGCAAGAAGCCTAAAAAAAAGGATAAGGAGTTTCTAGAGCTTGAAGCTAAGTATTAGGCCCTTCTGAAAAAGCAAACACAAGGCAAGGCCTACATAGCTGAAGGGAAGTGTTGGGATGTCTCTGATAGTGATGGATAAGAGCAAGAATTTTGCAACTATGCCTTGATGGCTGATTCCAAGGATGAACATCTCCATCTGACTCTCATGTACCATCTCTCACTACCATAGATGTGTCTGTTTCTGAATATAGATGTATGGTTGGACAATTATCTATTGAAATGTTTAATATCCATACTAGTATGACTGCTGCTAATGAAGAGATTGCTAAACTATCTACTAGAAATGAACTGTTAAACAAGAAGAATGAGGAACTTGAGCTAACTGCTATGCAAGTAGATAACCTTAAGAAAGAAGTTGAATATCTGCAGAATAAGGTTCTAAGTGCTAGTCAGGTTGAGAAGGCTCTTAGGATGAACTAGCTGAAAATGAATTCAAACTGAAAACCTTTAAGAACTCATCTAATCTATTGCAGTCCTACCATGAGAAAAACCAAGCTAAACCCAAGGCTTCCATTGGACTTGACTATGACACTCTTAAACAGAGGAAAGACTATGCTGTCATTCATAATGACATAGTTGTTCAGGAGGAAGTGCCTCACATTTTGAAAAAGACCGAGTCTCCAATTTTTAAAGAACCAACATTTACAGTTGATGAGGATGCCTTACTTATTAAGCAAATGTTGAATGATGAGGATGAGGCATAGTCTAGTGAACAACCAGCATCCTCTAAGAGTGAGAGTGTCAAGGCAAAAGCCAAAAAGCCTGTAGGAGGTAGACCTAGACCTGAAAAGTTTGTTTAAGCTGGGAAAAATGAATCTGAGAAGAAATTGGCTAATAAGAAACAAAACTGGAATACCAAGCTAGGGATAAACAAGAATAATAATTATACTCATGTGCCAAATGCCCCTAGAAAAGTTTGTCAAAACTGTTTTAGCACTAATCACTTAACACATGCATGCAAGAAACCTATTGGTAGTGTAGCTAAGCCTTTCTATGATTGCTCTATGCCTTTAAGACATAGAGATTCACCTTTCTGTAATAAACTTTACTGTATGCCATGCAATATGAATGTTATGACTAGTTGTTTTAATTTGAGAAGACAATTCATGGATGGTTGCATCAGTCACAACACTCACTCACACTACACAAGGCCAAAGTCTACAAGTCCTCCTAGAGCTAGGAAGGTACCACTGTCACCTAAGTCTGAGAACTCAGTTTCCAAGACTTTTAACAGTGGCAAGAAGACTAGTCCTAAGAAATTTGATAAGCATGCTGTTTTTAATAAATCTATTTCTAAGCCAAGTGGACCCAAACTTGTTTAGGTACCAAAGGAGAAGTAGTACCTTTGTGCTTGCAGGGCAAAGAAAATGAAAAGAAGGTCATGTGGATTTTGGACAGTGGATGCTCAAATCACATGACTTGTGATATGGCCCTGCTATCACAGTATGAGGAGAAGGCTGGCCCAATGGTTGCTTTTAGAGATGACAGCATGGGTAACACATTGGGATATGACAAGTTAAAAGTTGGTAATGTCATCATTGAAGATGTAGCACTAGTCAAGGGTCTCAAGCATAATCTGCTAAGTGTTGGTCAGTTTACTGATAGAGGATTCAAGGTAAATTTTGACAAAGATGAATGTTTGATCACCCATAAGAAGACTAGTGACTTTGCTCTATCTGAAGTAAGAAAAGGAAGCATGTTTGTAGCCAATATGGACTCTGCAAACAAGGACAAAGTTTGTTACTTCTACTCAAAAGCATCAAATGAGGATTGTTGGCTATGACACAAGAAGTTATCACACCTAAACTTCAAGACCCTTAATTCTCTAGTCAAAAGAGAGTTAGTGAGAGGCATGCCCACGCTTGAATTCTGTCAAGAAGGAGTGTATGAGGCTTGCCAGAAAGGAAAGATGAAAAGGTCAAGCCACAAATCAAAGACAGTGACATCAATCACCAAGCCCCTACAATTAATTCATATGGATTTGTTTGGGCCTGTCAATATTATGTCACTCTCAAGAAAGAAGTATGCCGTAGTGATGGTTGATGACTTCACAAGGTATATATGGGTGGAATTTTTAGCATCAAAGGATGAGGCTCCACAAATAATCATTGAGCACATAAAGAAAATTGATAAGGAAGCAAAGGCCAACAATGCAAGTGTGATTGCATTGAGAAGTGATAATGGAACAGAGTTTAGAAATGCCTTACTTGAAGCATTTTGTAAAGAGAATGGCATTTCTCAACAATTCTCAGCTCCAAGGACTCGACAACAAAATGGAGTAATTGAGAGAAAGAATAGAACTCTAATTGACGCTGCTAGAACAATGTTGCTTGATGCATAGATGCCTACATGTTTTTGGGCTGAGGCTGTGAGCACTGCATGCTATATCTAGAACAGAACCCTCATTAACAAAAACAATGGAAAGACACCTTACAATTTGATGACTGGAAAGAAGCCTACTCTAAAGTATGTTCATACTTCTAGAAGCAAATGCTTTGTGTTGAAAGACAATTCAGAATATGTTGGGAAATTTGATGCAAAGGCATTTGAAGGAATTTTTCTTGGCTATTCTGTGGAGAGAATTGCATACAAAGTTTATGTCATCAATCAAAAGAAAGTTATGGAAAGCACAGATGTGACATTTGATGACAGCAAACTACCTGGATTAGAAGAAGCCAATGATGAAGATAGAGATCCATTAAAGTTTGAAAATCTAGATGATTCTGATGAAGAGATTGAAACTGAAATTGAAACTCCAGTTCAACAAACTCAAGTGAACGATGAAGCAAGAGAAGAATCTGATCCAATCAACAGTGAAGAGATTAGCTTTCAAGACACACCTGCGAGTAGTGGCAACTTCACATGGGGAGGAAATGAAGTTGATCATGACTTGGATGATGAAGCAACATCAAGGTTGAGAAATCAAACTGAGCACTCAAGGAAATGGGACAGATCACACACTGCAGAGCAAATTATTGGAGATCCAAATGCAGGAGTGAGAACGAGGAGAGGAACTCAAAATGAGTGCCTCTATGGTTGCTTTCTATCTCA
The DNA here is from genome assembly GCA_037693485.1 of Kitagawia praeruptora. NCBI lineage: Eukaryota > Viridiplantae > Streptophyta > Magnoliopsida > Apiales > Apiaceae > Kitagawia > Kitagawia praeruptora. The sequence continues at coordinate 66,945,035 of CM075351.1, forward strand.
GATTAAGCCTAAGAAACTTGATGATGTACTGATGGATCCAGATTGGATTGTTGCTATGCAAGAGGAGCTGAATCAATTTGAAAAAAAACAAAGTATGGGAACTTGTGTCTGCACCAAAGAACAGAACCATTGTTGGAACAAAAGGGGTTCTGAAGAATAAGATGGATGAAGATGCTGTAATAGTAAGAAATAAAGCAAGGTTGGTTGCAAAAGGATACTCTTAACAGGAAGGCATTGATTATGATGAGACATTTGCCCCTGTTGCTAGATTGGAAGCCATCAGAATCTTCTTGGCATTTGCTGCTCATTCAAAGTTTAAAGTTTATCAAATAGATGTCAAGAGTGCATTTCTGAATGGAAAGTTGGAAGAAGAAGTTTATCAAATAGATGTCAAGAGTGCATTTCTGCGGTGTGGATGATTCCGCAGCTGTTTGCATATGCCATGAATTTTCCTATAGCCAAGTTTTTGCAGTCTCAGAGCAAGATTATGGCTATGGCTTGGATATCAGCCGGTGTATTTGCTTTGCACACACTTCTTAGCTGGTTGTTCATGTTGAAGTTGGGGTGGGGACTAGCAGGAGGGGCACTGGTGCTTAACCTGTCGTGGTGGCTCATAGTGCTGGCCCAGCTGGTATACATACTATGTGGGACTTGCGGAGAAGCGTGGTCGGGGTTTTCTTGGAAGGCTTTCAAGAATTTATGGGGTTTTGTTAAGCTATCCCTTGCATCAGCCGTTATGCTTTGGTAAGCCTATATAATTAATTTATAGTTCCATTGACAAACATTGTGGGTGTTTGGGGTATCTTAAAAATTGTAGCTTATGACTAATAAGCACTTATGTCATATAAGTGATAAGTAGAGCATAACTTATAAGTCAGTAAAGTGTTTGGTAAATCAGAACTTATAATCAGTAAACTGTTTGGGTAAATCAGAACTTATAAGTTAACTTTTTTTTATAATTTTCAAAATATTTGTTTTTTATATATAACAATGGATAACAATGGATAGATCTCGATGAATAGAGAAATTTGATATATACATATCAATTTTCTAATGAATGTATCGAGAGATATATGATTTTGAAGATTTGAAGGATATTATATATTGCGTATATCGAGAAATAAGTTATAAGCATAAGTTGAATGTTAGGATTTCCTAACATTCAACTTATGGGATTATAAGTTATAAGTTGAGCCAAAACTTATTTTGGCAAACACCCCCCGTAAGTGCTTATGGCCTTATAAGCCATAAGTCAACAGTAAACAGAGAAAACAAACAGACCCATTATTTGTTGTTACTTTAGATATTAGTTCAAAACTCAAACTCACGACCATCTAAATAAAAGTTCAACTCAAATCAGCTCAATGACCGGAAATTTTGCAGACGTCTGTAGGTATTGGCAGACTTAATGTTCAAGTTTTAGCAGAGTGTAGAAAATCTCTTAATCCTACACATGTCAGCTTTCTAGAACTATTTTCATGCCATATGAACTAGATTGGATGTTTATAATCTTATTTTTGTCTGGTCAAATAACTAAAACCAATAATTTGTTGTATGTTGATGCAGCTTAGAGATCTGGTATTATATGTTATTGGTTCTGTTCGCTGGATATCTAAAGAACGCTGAAATAGCCGTGGATGCACTTTCCATCTGGTAAATATCTATTTTACGTTCTCTTGAATTCTTTATCGTACATATTTTAATGCTTTTGAGTCGTAGGGGTTTTTGAATTATATAGTTAAGATTTCCTATCAATCTGATTTGGATCGGTCCTTTACCACCTGCACTTTTGTTATGGAAAGTAGAAACTAGAAATATATGCCATAGCCAATGCTTCCCTCGAGATGGAAGTTTTTATCTAATTTTGTTGCACTGATTCCATTTGCAGCACGAACATTGTGGGTTGGGCAGTCATGGCATCTGTTGGATGCAATGCAGCTATAAGGTACGCGCAGCAAAGTATAGAGGAGAAAAATCAATACTCTCTTCCAAAATAAAAGATTCACACAGAATTTTGAATTCTTTTTAATGTGACTGTTTCAACGATTTCATATATTTTAATTACGCAATTTGCAAATTTGTGCAGCGTAAGGGTGTCAAATGAGTTGGGAGCAGCCCATCCAAGAACAGCGAAATTTTCAGTTGTGGTGGTCATTCTGACTTCATTTGTAATTGGAATCTTCTTCTCTTTAGTTCTCATCATCTTTCGGGAACAGTATCCTTCTCTGTTCACCAACGATGAAGAAATCAAGAACGTAGTTTATGGTCTGACGCCATTGCTAGCTACTTGCCTTGTCATTAACAATATTCAACCCGCTCTCTCTGGTAATTGAATTTCAAATATTTTGGTCACTTTCATTTTGGAGCTCACTAGTTTTCCTTATAATATAAAGTAATGTATGTATTTGTTGTTCTTAAATTGCAGGGGTGGCCATTGGAGCAGGATGGCAAGCTGTTGTTGCATATGTGAATATTGGTTGCTATTACCTATGCGGAGTTCCTCTTGGCCTTCTTATGGGTTACAAACTCGACATGGGATTGACGGTAAGTACAGATTTGTTAAAAAGAGGAGGACGTAAGCCAGATTTCCTCTAATGACATTTCGATTTTTGCAGGGTATTTGGATCGGCATGTTGGGTGGGACGGTGGTACAAACAGTAGTTTTGATGTGGATGGCATACAAGACCAACTGGAACAAAGAGGTAAACATCACTTAATTATCACAACAAAGATCCTTGGATTGAATTTTATATGCCTGGAAAAATCTTGATTCGGTTTGTACTGCAGGCTTCCATAGCTGGAAAAAGAATTAAGCAATGGGGAGGAGAAGCAGATCATGCAGCAGAAGCAGATCAAGAAGCAGCTCTTTAGACAACTGATCTTTATACATACTCGGAGATTTTAGTTTTGATCTTTATACGTTGTTAGATTGTAATTCAAAAAACCTGCTCTTCCCTAAACATCACCGCACCACAAACCAGTGCTTAACAAAATAAGCTTTTGTACTAGTTTGTAGCCTGTTTTTTACCCTACTTGATTTATTATTCTTGTGTTCTTAATCTTATAATGTCCATCAAGTTAATTTCGACTTGTGTAAAAATCAAAACATCGTGTTTATTACGAAGAAAGAAGCTCAATTCTGACAAGGTAACTTGCAATCAATTTTTGTTCCGAATCGGCATAGCTTCCGATTCAGTTTTGAGTTCTCTTCAGCATTGAAATTTGATTAGGATTTTAGTTAGATGCTCTGCTTCTGCTAAACAGAGTGTAGCAACTGGCACGTATTCAAAACGGTTTTTGGTTAAAAATGTCATGTTGCTTTTAAACTGAGATCTGCAGCCAAGCAGTCGAAGAATCAATGAGGCTCCACATAAAGCAACTAAGCAAGTTGTTTCTAGCCATTTCTTTTTCTGAAGTTCGAAACATGAGACTTCTCTCATAGCCAAGTAGCCAACACAAAAGCAAAACAACTTTGATAACTTTTAAAGTATTAATACGAAAGAGCGACTAGTTAGCAATAACATCAAAAATGATCAGATAATGGAATATTTTCCTACAGCGATAGTAACATGTACAAAGATTAAAACAATATTGATTCGCATTGTAGCTTAGTGCAAGGACAACAAAATTGTAATTGTTGTCCCGCATCTATTTTCAGAATTTCCCGTTATAGGATAGGTTGTAAAAATCAGTAATCGGTATAAATCGGTTGAAGTATTGATTTAAGATTAATGGGGTAATCGGGGATTAATCGGAGTACTAATCGGATATTATAATAATATTTAATATATTAGTCTATTTTACAGTTAAATATATCATTTTTTAAAAATTTATAGGATTAATCGGATTTCAAAAATCGAATCGGTTGATTACCTTACAGAGAATTAATCGGCTAAATCGGAAATTTTTAGAACCATACACATGTGAGAATTAATGCGGCTTCACGTCAGTTTTTTTGCGACGCAGAGCAGGATGGGTATCCAAAAATTAGGGGTGGATTTTAATCGGAATTTTAAATAATTTGCTTGAATTTTCTAGAAGTCAAGTATATTTGATTTGAATTTTGAAAATTTTATTATTTTATTAAAATAATTTGAATTGTTATGATAATAATTGTGAAAAAGATCGATGTGATAAGGAATGAAGCATTCCTTTCAAAATGGGATGCTTAAATTATTATAGTGTACAATAAAATCTCTATAAATTAATATTATTGGAATCAACAGATTCTATTAATTTATAGAGATTACTAATTAATCGAGATTAAATTTATACAGTCATCCTTATGTAGGATAAAAAATCTGCATTGAAAATATTAATTTATATTGATATCGAATATTAATTTAACGAGATTTTAAAGTAGGTGGTTAGGAATGGAATATATCAATAGAATCAAAATTTTGAATATGAGTTGTTTTACACTTCGAATCTCATTCCTTTCCATTTCATTTCAATCACCCAACCAAACTCAATATTAGTGTCGTAATTTTTAAATATGTAACTATTAATTCGTTTCTTTATATTTGAAGTGTTTTGTTCATAAAAAAGTAAATTATAATTTTCAGTTATTTAATAAATTATTTAGTGACATGTTTCTACTTAGAAAATTATTTTAAAAATAAAAATTATAATTATGCAATCAAATCGCTTTCAAATAGTTACTCCCTCAGTCCCAACGATTTCTTAACGTTTCAAAATGGGGTGTTTGGCACGCATTTTAAGGTACAATTTAAGGATAGTTCCATAACTTATTTTTTTAAATTTTCATTTTTGTATAAAAATACAATAATCCTATTTTTATACAAAAAAAAGAAAATTTTAAAAATAAGTTACGGAACTATCTTTAAACTGTACCTTAAAATGCGTGTCAGAAAGTGAGAAAAAAGAGTGTTAAGAATTGGTTGGGACAGAGGGAGTATAACTTTAATGAGGCCTTTTCTTTTGAAAAGAATCGCTTTAAATGTGTGAAAAGGAACCAAGCTATTTTTCTATTTTTATTTTTGCATAAACGAAATGTTTTTGTTGTGAGAAAATTCCGCAACAACACCCCGAGAGAATATCGCTGGAATAACCGAATTTGTCCTTGGATATCGGACGTTGAAGCAGGTTCGCACGTCCGCAGCTTCAGCTGGTAGCTTCAGCTCCAGCTCCAACTACCGAAGTGGGTGGAGATTTGTGGTGTTTTTGGGACTGAATTAGCAAGGTCACCGGACAACAATGGCAAAACTCCGGCCAAATATGTCCAGAATATGATCACCGAGGGTACACGTGCCTTGTGTATCGAGAAGTGAATTTCCGAACCCCCTTGCCAACTGCCTACATATCCTATTTATAGGAATCAAGTCCCGATGTAGTTCTTTAGGTCATGGACTCCTTTCTTGATGATCAAGCCACGAAAATGATAGAGTTTTACTCAGAAATACCACTTATCCTTAGCCCTACCAGCTGCCTAGTAGAGTCCTACTCGAAGTATAACACTAGAAGTCCATTTATCCATGTATTTTCATGTAATTATCCACATATATTATGTATATAACGTGTATATCCCTTTTTATGTAGTAAAATCCATCTCAAAGTCCATCTCTTGAGTCCATTTCCGTGCTCCTAAAGTTTAGGAACAAGAGTCCTTGTCCAACTTTACTTCTGTTAGACAGAGGTGGAGCCTGTAAGTACACCTGCACCTATACAGCTTCCCTCTAAACCGAACCTCCACCTCCAGAGCTACCCTTAAAATGTACACCTCCACAGCTTCCTTTAAACCCATACCTCCACAGCAGAATCTCCAGAGCTACCTCCATATTCGTACCTCCACAGCGGAACCTCTACAGCTTCCCTCAAACTTTCCACCTCTCGAGCTTCCCTCAAACTTTCCACCTCCAGAGCTTCCCTCAAACTTTCCACCTCCACAACGGAACCTCTACAGCTAAACCTCAAATATTATTCAAACCACTCCAATTGGGCCCCCAAATATCCATGGGCCTGAAATTAAACCCATTGCAAATTTTGGGCACAACAACTACCCCCCGGTTCCTTGATGTCATGAAATGCGAAAGGAACCAATACAAGAAGAGGCCCAATCCTTCCTCACATTCTCAGATAGACACATAGCTTCAACACTGTACTTCCAAGCTTACATGAGCTAACTCGGCGTAAGAAACAGGAAGCACAATGCCTCCGCATAGGTACCTCAATCCGAATCCATAAATGAAACCCTTCCGTATACCTTAGATCACGTACGACACTCCACCTCCTGTTATAAGCATCCTCAGCTTCGTAGCTGAACCTACTAGCTTCCAGCATTTTTCCTTGAAAACCATAACCTGACTCCTCAAGATGCTCCTTTCTCCTGCTAAGATAACCTTCGTGTAAGAATTCCTCGTGAGCCATGCCATGGAGCTTCTGTATAGAGCTCCTGCTGTTGCAAAGATACCTTAAACTTCCAAACCTGAGCTATGACAATAACTAGAAACAGTGATTAGTGGTTGGAGCTAAACAGCTCACCTATATAATGCATACATCTCATACACATAGAAAACATTCATGCAAGTATGAATATGCAAATGGTTTTTTATATAAATTCGTTGCTGCCTCTACAATCAAGCAGAACCTTGGCGAACACACTCTTTAAGACATAATGCCACAATTTTCAGAAATTTCCATGAACATATCACAATGGACCTCCAAAGATGTTGTTAAGTAGGTTGAGGACTTCTCCTATAATGCCCATAAATCGTGGGACTTTCCAGACCTTTACCATAAACCTTGGGATCCTCCGAGCGTTGTAAGTTATTTCAAATATTTACCATAAGAGGGACCAAAGGAAAGCTATGGAGACCTCCTCAATTGCTGCTATGCCTTTCTAAGTGGTTACATTATGGGGCATATAGCGTGCCTAGGTACCTACCTGACAGCTTCAGCTAGCAACTTTGAAAACACCTTTTGAAAACCATGCATAATTTAATAAATGTATATGGAATGATGACCTTTTCTTTATAAATCCATGCAAACTTGCTTCCTTGAAATCATATGAAATGCGCATTTTGATAATCATGAGCTAATGCAATGCTAAAGATAATGATCCATTTGAAAAGATGAGGTTCGAATGATGTTTTTAGCTTAAGGCTATGAAAAATTTCCATCCATGTACATAAAACATGCATGATAATTAATATGTAAAAACATGAGAATAGAACTTATCTGTTCCCTTATGGTTCTGATTTAGATCAGGTTCGGCCATTGAACCTACTTGGTAGAAGCTCCCCCTCAGCAAGCTCATAATGAGAACCTCTTTTCCAATCTGCCAGCTCTTCGACGAAAATCTAATGTACCCCCGAGCCGTTGGATTTCCTTTCGATATGACATGCAAAACCTTCTTCAACATGAATCTTAAACTTGTTGAGAAGTTTAGAAGTTGTTGGCCCTTATAGAGATTCCAGCAAGGACACCCCTGAGAGGCCACCTCCTCGAATGAGCATCAAAGAAAAAGACATACTGAGTCCTCCATAAGTTTTAGTTATTACCGAGTCCTCCGTTGTAATTATTCCAACTGCCTCATATAGGCATAAATCTTGTAGCTCAAATAGAGGTTCCCATCTTCAATCCAAGAGATAAGACATACCAATCCATGTTTGTTCTATTTTGAAGTATTCCTGCACATTATTCCTTTCCACCAACGTTTAGGATCATGATTCCCATTCAAACCTAGTTCTGCTCCATATTTCCATAAACCCAACACTTTGAGGTCCCCATAATTCGAACCTCATAGGGAAGTTAATTATGTCCTTCTATCCAGCCGAAGCTCATATCCGATTTTATAAATCCAAACATTCGTACATCCGCACAAATAACAGCCTTCACCCGACATGCGTTCCAACTTTCCTATAACCTTTCCGTATGAGCCATCGAACTTCCTTTCCATACAATATGCAAAACCTTCTTCAGCTTGAATTCCAAATATATTAGCCAGCTCAGAAGCAATTGGTCAAAAACATGCAGCTGTACCTGAACCTGAACCTCAATAAACCATAAGCAGTTGTAGCTAAACCACAGTTCCAAAACTTGGCCTTTTAAAATTTATGTAGTCATAACTCATATCGAAGCTCCACATGCCTTTAAACATCATTCCATTTACGTACGGATTTTCCAAAAAAACATATCTTCAATGACAAAAGAGCTTCCCTTCCCGACCGAGGGTTTGATGAGCTTATAATACAATGCGAATTTCAATCCCTATTCCAATCCATATTCCAATCCATTTCCATTCCACTGCCATTCCATGTGCCAATCCATATCCAACTTCCAATCCAGTCCAGCTTCCATTCCACTGCCATTCCATGTGCCAATCCATATCCAACTTCCAATCCAGTGCAGCTTCCATTCCATTCCAGCTTCCAATCCAATCCAGCTTCCATTCCAATCCAGCTTCCATTCCATATGCCAAGAGACTCCGCGAGCCTGGCTCCATCAAGGCACCTCGCGATCCTATAAGCATAGGAACTTCGCGAGCTAGACTCCATTAAGGCACCTCGTGATCCTATAAGCATAGAAACTTCGCGAGCCAGTCTCCATAAGAGGTTCCTAAATACTCCCACTATCTTAAAGACCAAGTCCATACTCCCCACGGAGGTCCGTACTTAAAAGGTTCATATTTAAGAAGATCTACCTAGCAAGTCCATACTTCCACTACCCTCCTAGTTATTTGACATATGATTAACGATAATGAAGAGCTAGATTCAACCATTCAGGCATACAATATTCACACATGTAGCATATAAACAAGGAGCACGTAAGCACATAAACATATAATCCACATAAATCATGTAATCATATAATCCACATAAGTCATTCAAGTAAAATGATACATTTTAGTGACGGCTAAACATATCAAAACCTGAACCTAAGCATGATAGTCGTACCTAATAAACCGTTTCATCTCTCCTAAGCCTAAAGAGGTCCACCGAATCCTTAACCAAAGGTGTCTACTGGGGAGGTATCTCCGAAATTCCAATATCCAAATCCGTTCAAGCCATGCTTGAATATCCCAAGCTAGAAAATATAGGGAAGCTCCACACGAATGTGCACCTGCATATTGTAGATTAAACCAATGAACCTGCTGCCAGCAGGTGAAGCCAATGAACCTGCAATCAATAGGTGAATTCCAATGAAGCTGCAATCCGTAGCTAAAAATCAATGAAGCTACACCTGCAGCTGAATCCAATCAACATGCCACCATCAGATGAATACAAAAGAAGCTACCTGCAACCAGCAGGTGAATACCAAAGAAGCTACCTGCAACCAGCAGGTAAAATCCGAAGAAGCTGCTCCAGCAGCTGAAATCAACCAACATGCGACCAGCAGGTTAATACCAAGGAAGCTGCTCCTGCAGCTGAAACCAATCAACCTGCAACCAGCAGGTTAATACCAAGGAAGCTGCTCCTGCAGCTGAAACCAATCAACCTGCAACCAGCAGGTTAATACCAAGGAAGCTACCTGCAACCAGCAGGTGAATATCAAGGAAGCTACCTGCAACCAGCAGGTAAAATCCGAAGAAGCTGCTCCAGCAGCTGAAATCAACCAACCTGCAACCAGCAGGTTAATACCAAGGAAGCTGTTCCTGCAGCTGAAACCAATCAACCTGCAACCAGCAGGTTAATACCAAGGAAGCTGCTCCTGCAGCTGAAACCAATCAACCTGCAACCAGCAGGTTAATACCAAGGAAGCTGCTCCTGCAGCTGAAACCAATCAACCTGCAACCAGCAGGTTAATACCAAGGAAGCTGCTCCTGCAGCTGAAACCAATCAACCTGCAACCAGCAGGTGAATACCAAAGAAGCTACCTGCAACCAGCAGGTAAAATCCGAAGAAGCTGCTCCAGCAGCTGAAATCAACCAACCTGCAACCAGCAGGTTAATACCAAGGAAGCTGTTCCTGCAGCTGAAACCAATCAACCTGCAACCAGAAGGTTAATACCAAGGAAGCTGCTCCTGCAGCTGAAACCAACCAACCTGCAACCAGCAGGTGAATACCAAAGAAGCTACCTGCAACCAGCAGGTAAAATCCGAAGAAGCTGCTCCAGCAGCTGAAATCAACCAACCTGCAACCAGCAGGTTAATACCAAGGAAGCTGCTCCTGCAGCTGAAACCAATCAACCTGCAACCAGCAGGTTAATACCAAGGAAGCTGCTACTCATTGGTGAGTGTAAATGGACCTGTAACTGCTGCAACAGCTGGTGAAAAGAATGAACCTTCAACCCGCAGATGAATATCAATGAACCTGATTAATTTGCGTCAAAATCCCATTTGCTTGAAAATTAGCACTTTCAAGATGTCATCCTGGGCAGTATCCACTACCCCCCGGTTCCTTGTAGCCATTTTATGCAAGAGGAACCTTATATAATCCGTAGCCAGGTTCGACCATCCTTCACCATGAATCTCTAAGCTTACGTGAGCGTACTCATTGTAAGAAACAAGAGGTATCATAGAAGAAGCAACCACGACTTGTAATACCCATGAAAGACCATGTTACTCTTCTTTGTTTGACCTTCACTTGGTAGCTTCTGCCACTATCTCCTAGTATATATGTTACCAGGTATTTCAGCCTTTCCCCCATCCTATTAATAAGAAAGCTGCCAATGATAGTGCCTTGGGGGGAGCTACCTCTTGATAGATAACAACCTCCTTGTAAGGTTCAACTTCGAAACTGAGATGAATATTTCGCTCATGTGCCACCCAGGTTGCCTTTCGATCCTTCAGATTTCATTAGGATTACTAACCTCTACCAATACTGAGATGGTGTCTTCATTTACACCTGATTTTCTTCCACTACCTTAGCGTACAAAGTTGTAGCTCCATTATTTCTCAAGCTTCCCTAGCTTCTGGTGATTTTTTCCTTTGAGAGGTTCTTGCTTTCATGCCTTTAACTTAGATTTCCATTCTGCATCCGCCCATTGGTAGGTAGCTATATATGTGAACCTCACACCTCTTCCTTTAATAATCGAGAGGTCATTCGTACCTCATTCTTCATCCAATAGCATCTTTTCCAGAATTTTATTGAGATTATTAACATCTACTCCTTTTGCAATTCCTTCCGTAAAGTATTCCCAAATTCCAGCTTCCAATATTTGAGAAGCTTATGGCAGGGGAACCTCTTTGTGAGACACCTTCCAATTTATCGTGCCTAAGGGACTTACAGTATGAGAACCTCCTCGAGATTCTTCATCATGATGATTACCATAATTATATTGCTTGAAGCTTTCACGAGCTGAGATGGTTCCTTTCCTGGAGCTTCCTCTTTAATCTTATTGTTGGCTCCTCTATCAGCTGATCACCTTAGAGGCTTCATATGCTTCTTCTACTGTATTTTTCAGAATAAGTCACTCTCCTCTTTTAGTTTATAAGAGGTACCAATTCGCCTTTAGCTTCCCTGATGCCCTTTTTTTTTTTTTTGGAGCTTCAGCTTCACCTAAATCATACCTTTGGCACCTTTGCTCAATGCCTTTAACCTTCCACTATTAGTGAAGCTTCCGTTATGAGCACCCTTATAACTTTCTTTCACCTACTTCTGTAGGTGCTGCCACATGACCAACCAAGAATTCCGAAAGGTTCCCTTGTACTTTTTTTTTTAGTCATAACTTCCACATGGTGCGCCTTGCCTTCATTATCCTTTATTAGAGCATCCATGCCATGAGTAGTTACCACCCAAAAAACTGGAACCTTTATCGTGAGGTTCCTCCATTAAGGCTACCTGGTAGCATGCTTCCTTCGTTATTCTACATTGAGCTTCCTCACGTTGCGTGGTGGAATCGCCACGGTTGACCCATTAGATCGAGATCGTGCCTTCTAGACATTGGGACTTGTCCTCTGGAACCTGCTTATAAGAATCAAGTCCCACATTTGAGGACCTTGCATACTCCACCTCTATCAGGTGAAGGTGGAACCACAATCGTACCTGCACCTCCTCAGCTACACTTGAACCTCCTCAGCTGCACCTTTTCCATCTCCAAGTACAGCTACATCCAAATATCGAGTAGATTGAATAAACAGCTTCAACTATGAACTTGGTTCATTTTTACCTTCTTGGTCAAGAGGTTCGCATTTAGCAGAACATGCACCTCATTAGTCGGGAGCTCTTACTTTCTTTGCCATGCAGGTTCACTTGTTAACTCCCCTTACGACCTGAAGTATGGTATGAACAAGATCCGTACTCCATAATTTTCATTGTGGGAGCTTCAGTAGTCCTTAGGGAAACCTTCTGCCATATATGCAACCTTGAAATTGAGGTATCCCCCGTATTTGCCACTAGAACCTCTAAACTGAACCTCTCTAGATGGTCGTACCTCCATTAGCAGGTAGATATTCAGCTTCACCTATTCAGCACCCCTGATTGGGGGAAGCTCTCATCGCGGGACCTCGTTTCTGGGTTTCCGATCGAAATTAACATCAGAAAACTTCATTTTCCGGCCATTCTTTTCAGGTCTCTTCCATCAAGCCAAAAATATTCGCATCCTCTATTCTTCTCCATTTTTTTTTAACAAGCCATGATTTCTCCTCCGTTTCTCCATCTTTTCCGGTTATTTTCCAGAGTAATGATTCTCCTGCCCATACGTGGAATTCAATCCATGAAATCCTCGCTTAGTGACCTTCTTTTCATGCCAACTTCACGATCACCTCCGTCGTTCTTCAAGGTACGATCATCGCCGGAGCTTTTAGACAGTGTTCTTCTCAAAAGATTAGAGATTGCCCCTCCTTCTAGCGCCAAAAATGTTGTGAGAAAATTCCGCAACAACACCCCGAGAGAATATCGCTGGAATAACCGAATTTGTCCTTGGATATCGGACGTTGAAGCAGGTTCGCACGTCCGCAGCTTCAGCTGGTAGCTTCAGCTCCAGCTCCAACTACCGAAGTGGGTGGAGATTTGTGGTGTTTTTGGGACTGAATTAGCAAGGTCACCGGACAACAATGGCAAAACTCCGGCCAAATATGTCCAGAATATGATCACCGAGGGTACACGTGCCTTGTGTATCGAGAAGTGAATTTCCGAACCCCCTTGCCAACTGCCTACATATCCTATTTATAGGAATCAAGTCCCGATGTAGTTCTTTAGGTCATGGACTCCTTTCTTGATGATCAAGCCACGAAAATGATAGAGTTTTACTCAGAAATACCACTTATCCTTAGCCCTACCAGCTGCCTAGTAGAGTCCTACTCGAAGTATAACACTAGAAGTCCATTTATCCATGTATTTTCATGTAATTATCCACATATATTATGTATATAACGTGTATATCCCTTTTTATGTAGTAGAATCCATCTCAAAGTCCATCTCTTGAGTCCATTTCCGTGCTCCTAAAGTTTAGGAACAAGAGTCCTTGTCCAACTTTACTTCTGTTAGACAGAGGTGGAGCCTGTAAGTACACCTGCACCTATACAGCTTCCCTCTAAACCGAACCTCCACCTCCAGAGCTACCCTTAAAATGTACACCTCCACAGCTTCCTTTAAACCCATACCTCCACAGCAGAATCTCCAGAGCTACCTCCATATTCGTACCTCCACAGCGGAACCTCTACAGCTTCCCTCAAACTTTCCACCTCTCGAGCTTCCCTCAAACTTTCCACCTCCAGAGCTTCCCTCAAACTTTCCACCTCCACAACGGAACCTCTACAGCTAAACCTCAAATATTATTCAAACCACTCCAATTGGGCCCCCAAATATCCATGGGCCTGAAATTAAACCCATTGCAAATTTTGGGCACAACAGTTTTCATTTAAAAAATAAAATTTATACAATCCAAAAAGGAAAGGAAATTTGAGACATTCTTTCATCCACAAAAACTTATCATTTGGTCGAAAAATATGCTTAATCAATCCATGCGTAACCTGAATTAGATTAGATATATAATAGATTAAGTAGCTACAGAATATTTTCACATATTTCAGATATTAGACAACCTGGTTAATATTATTTACAGCTCATTATATACATATACCCCAACAAAATATTCTGCAGCTTCATACATACTCCCTCCGTCCCTTTTGATTGTTAACATTTCACTTTTTCAAAACTTTCTGGCACGCATTTTAAGGTGCATTTTAAGGATAGTTAAATAACTTTTTTTTAAAATTTTCTTTTTCTGTATAAAAATTTAAACATTAAATTTTTATACAGAAAAAGAAAATTTTAAAAAAAAGTTATTTAACTATCCTTAAAATGCACCTTAAAATGCGTGCCAGAAAGTTTTGAAAAAGTGAAATGTTAACAATCAAAAGGGACGGAGGGAGTATTTTGTTACCACATGACTCGGGCCTTTATATAATGTTACTACCAGCTACCATACAACTTGAGCTTGTGTAATAACATTTTCATTTCTTACAAAATGGAAACCAACGGCAGTAATAAACTCCCACTTCTCTCCCCGACCAACGACCTCAACGCCGACCAAACACCCCCGCATCTTCTCCGACGCCCGTCCAACCTTTCTTTCGCTTCCTCTTTCGTTGCTGATGCAGATGACATCGCCCCGATCACCGGAATACGAGATTTTTACAGAGAATTTATTGTCGAATCTCGAAAGCTATGGTACCTAGCTGGTCCTGCTATTTTTACTTCCGTATGTCAGTACTCTCTCGGCGCTACCACACAAACTTTTGCTGGTCATGTTGGGACTCTTCAGCTTGCTGCCTTTTCTGTAGAGAATTCTGTTATTGCCGGCCTCTCTTTCGGTGTCATGGTAATAACTAAAACTGTGTTTGCTCATGATAATTTTGTTTAGCGTAATATTTGGTTCGCACAGTATTTTGATTTTCATTACAATAACAATTGTGAATCTTTTTTCTTGAAAGTATTTTTTTCGTGAATAGTAAAAAAATTCCAACCATATAAATTAATTTGGTCGACACGATAGGTAATTTGGTTGTCGTGAAGAATTTGTACACTACTTTCATTTTTTCTAAGCATATGCTCTGTCATACGTTAAGCGTATCAATTTGCTCCTGGTCATACATTTCGAATGACATTTTTTGTATAGGTGGTAACTGGTAATTCAGGATAAAATTATATGAAGTGGTAATGTTTAGGAATGGAGAGTTAATAACATGATATAATTATGCAAACAGTGATAAAAAAAACTTTTTATGGACTATCTTTGAATTTTATAAAAGGGGGCCTCATGGGACCCATTGTTCTACGGACAAAAAATTTAAATTGCAGATTCCATATAATATGGAGTATTTGCCATGTTAAAAAGCAGGCAAATCGGGTGGCACATTTGTTGGCTAGAGTGTTCCATGTTTGCTATAAATTTCATAAATGATTTGTATCGGGATACAATAACGGAATAAACCGAAGTAAGGGGTTAGTTTCTTTAATTCAAGAAAGTAAACTGGAGTGAGGGGTTAGTAAATAATGATTGCGTTTTATAATCAAATTTATACTCCGGTTTAAACTAATCATATAATTATATATTTTGTGATTTGAATGTGTAGATGGGAATGGGAAGTGCACTAGAGACATTATGTGGACAAGCATTCGGAGCAGGACAGATTGATATGCTCGGGGTATACATGCAAAGATCATGGGTCATTTTGAATAGCACTAGTATAATCCTAATGTTTATATACATATTTGCTGCTCAACTTTTGAGATTAATTGGCCAAACCGAAGACATATCTAGAGAAGCTGGAAAATTTGCGATTTGGATGATTCCGCAGCTGTTTGCATATGCCATGAATTTTCCTATAGCCAAGTTTTTGCAGTCACAGAGTAAGATTATGGCCATGGCTTGGATAGCGGCCGTGGCATTGGTTGTGCACACATTTTTTAGCTGGCTGTTCATGTTGAAGCTGGGGTGGGGACTAGCCGGAGGCGCTTTGGTCTTAAACTTTTCGTGGTGGTTCATAGTGTTGGCACAGCTAGTGTACATTTTTAGTGGAACATGCGGAGAAGCGTGGTCCGGGTTTTCTTGGAAGGCATTTCAAAATTTGTGGGGTTTCGTAAAGCTTTCACTTGCATCAGCTGTTATGCTTTGGTAAGTCCATGTAGTTTTTATTACCTCTTTTTGGTTTTACGGAGGTAAGGTATACGTACATCTCACCATTCTCGTAACTAATCTAAATACCGGAATATGTTAGATTTTGGATGTAGGTATATTTTGGTTTGGTTTTAGAATGTTGTTCTTATACCATAAATATGCCTAACATTAACCAATTTTTTGATGTGCATTAATGCAGCCTAGAGACATGGTATTTTATGGCATTGGTATTGTTTGCTGGATATCTAAAGAATGCAGAAATAGCAGTAGATGCACTTTCAATATGGTAAGTACAGTAACTTATATCTACCTCTTTCAGACTCTCTGACTGGTTGCTATGGCGTACTGAATGTTTACTTATTAATTTATCTAACTGGTTGGTAAAGTGTGTGGTCTGCAATGCTCTAGCAGTTAGGTCCATTTCTTTAAACACGTAGTAGCTTTCAAGAAACCAAAAGTCTTAATTTATTCACCATCATGCCTGGCAAAAACTACAAAATCTAAAACGTATGAAAGTAATTAAAAGGGAAAATAGTTTTTTCAAACTTTTCTGAATAATTATTAATATTATTTGATGTCGATAGTCATACGGATATATTTAAAACGTGTTCGGGTGGAAGATAAATTGTACATTTGTACGTGATTGAATTGATGACTCCATGACATTTACAGTAAATAGGAGACACAGAGATCTTGCATTTGAATTTGGTTGCATATTAATAAATGGCCGCTTGGCACAAGTCATTGGTGATGTAAGATTCAAAATCTCTCATTCTAGATCACATACGGTGTAACAAATTGTGAGGCCACACATTTTAGTGCTATCGTTTTCGTAATAATTGTTTCTTTTCTATTTGGTTAATTGGTTCAGAAGTTGGGACGATTAACTCCAAAGTCCAAATTATTGCGGGGGGAGAAAAGTACTTTTCGTCGTTAGGTTTATGATGGGTGATTATTGGATTGTAAAACGTGTCCACCGTAAATTAGTTTTCTTGTCAATAACATATTACTAGAATTTTGGTTTAAAAAGTGTTCACACCCACATTGTCAAAGTGTTTGGTATGGATATCGAGGGAGTGATGTAGAGGCTGTTTGGCCCCTTATTTTCAGTTTATAAGTTATAGTACTTATTTCGAAAAAAAATTCATATTTACATATATTTTTTTAGAAATAATTGTGTATGGAGATTTTAGCATTCTTTATCTTACAAAAATAAGTAACTTATTTCAGAAAAAATACATATTTTCTAACTTTTTTTCAGAATAAATTACTTATTTCTGAAAATTAAGATTTCTCAAACGGGGTCAAAAAATAAATAAGATTTTCCAAACGGGACCGTAATAAGTTCTCACTTCTCAGTTAAAAATTCAAAAAGTAAAAAATAGTGCTTATGTTGTTTATCCAAATTTAGATCCAGATTTTAAAAGGTCCGAATAAATTTGGAATTTTCACAAATCGGAATACAATACAAGTCTGATTTGGCCTATCCGATAAAAATCCTAAATTTTTAAAAAGTTTAGAGAAAAGTCTATTAGGGCCGGAGTAAAACTCGAATTTTTCTAAAAATTTGGGGAAAAATTTAATTTCTTTTACATAAAATTGGATTTTTTTTTAATTTATACTCTTTATTAATGTGAAAAATCATGTTTTAATAAGAAAGTACTAAAATAACAAATTTGTTTATCACTAAATTCAGGATTCGATTCCTTACTACTACATAATTATACAAAATTCTTTTACTTTAATTTTTTTAGCTTTACCTCGGGTTCGATTTCTTACAACTACATAATTATAAAGATTTATTTATTTAATTTCTTTTTTAAGTTTTATCTCGGATTCGATTCTCTATAATTACATAATTAAATAATATTTATTAATTTTAATATTTTAATTTTGGCTCGTGTTTAATTTGTACCATGCTTAGCACGGATTATCACCTAGTATACCGATAAAACTCAATCCAATGGAACTTTTGTACACCCCTAGGTCGTGTATCTGATAAGGATGTGGTAATCACTTTTGTCTAATCACTTTTGTCCTTTCCAGTTTCTGGTTTTGGTCATGACTATAGTAGAAATTTGGATGACATTAGATTTTCTATTTTGGCCTCAAGTCGTCAACCATATACTACACTTTATATGAAAATTCCCAATATCACCTGATGATACCTACTTATCATATCCATTTGGTGGTTCTAATTTCAGTAAAATATAAGAGTGAGATTTTTGTACAGAGAATGCAATACATGTATTAAAAATCAAGTAAACAAATGACTTTTTGTTTCCTAGAGATTAAAGGCCCTGCATAATCTCCCTGCACTAATTCTGTTTGCAGCACAAACATTGTGGGCTGGGCAGTCATGGTAGCTATTGGATGCAATGCAGCTATAAGGTACGTGTCATAAAGTTAGGAGGAAAATACTTAATTGTCTTCGGAAATTATAAATCAACATCAATATTCAAATGACTTTATTATTTACCAGTGTCGTGAAGTTAGTATGTTTGGTTTGATTTAGTTTGTCAATGATTTATGTATCTATGCATGTCGAACATTGGTGCAGTGTAAGGGTGTCAAATGAGTTGGGAGCAGCGCATCCAAGAACAGCGAAATTTTCAGTTGTGGTGGTCATTCTGACTTCATTTGTAATTGGACTCATTTTATCCCTGATTCTCATCATCTTTCGGGACCAATACCCTTCCTTGTTCACCAACAGTGATGAAGTCAAGAGAGTTGTTAATGGCCTAACACCATTGCTAGCAACTTGTCTTGTCATTAACAATATTCAACCTGCTCTCTCAGGTAATTACATTTCAACAGAAGAGTAGTCACTATTTAAGTATCTCCTAATATTTAATTTTAGAGCTAGCTTTTGCCTATCATTTTCAGTAATGTATATGTTATTCTTGAATTACAGGTGTGGCCATCGGAGCTGGATGGCAAGCTATAGTTGCTTATGTAAACATTGTGTGCTATTACGTATTTGGAATTCCGATTGGTCTTCTTATGGGTTACAAACTTGACATGGGGGTGACAGTAAGTACTCAATTTCATGTAATCACTCCAGACCGGACCACCTGGCTGTGGCAATCTTGTAATGAACGCATTTTAATTTTTGCAGGGTATTTGGATAGGCATGTTGTCTGGGACAGTAGTACAAACACTTGTTCTGTTCTGGATAGTATACAAGACCAACTGGAACAAAGAGGTAAATATCGCATTGTTTGAAAAAGAAAGGGTGATCTTTTATATACTGTACTGCATATTTCAAGCACTCCACAAATCTTAATTCCGGATTTACTGCAGGCGTCTATCGCGGAACAGAGAATCAGGCAATGGGGAGGAGAACCAGATCACAGTGCAAAGGGTTTAGAGAACTGATCTTGAGACATTGCAGAAGTATTTGAAGTTTATCTTTTCTTTTTGTTCCTTGCATAATCACTCAAGTACAACATTATGCAATTTTTAAGGGCCAATGGAAGTTTTTGTGTGCGCATGTTTTCGAACCAATTCATCATATAATGTGGTAGAACAAGCTCTTTAATCTCGTTACTAAAAGTCTAGAAGAAGGCAATAAAGTTATAACCATCTATGCTATCTGTCAGTTGTCAAATCTGCTGAAAGTGAAGTACTATACTACGAAGGCAAATGTTTGTTAGTTTTGCAAGAACCATACTTATTACTAAACTACATGGATTAATCACTGTGCCATTTTACATTTTTTGAAAACACAGTTTGGATTCCAAACTTTTTCGAATATTTATCCAAATTCAAAAAGTACATATTCGAATTCGACTACAAATATAATAATGTAATTCGAATACGGGTAAAATTCGAATATGATTTTTAATCAGATTTTTCTTTTGTAATATTAAATTTTAATTCAAAAAGTTGTAAAAAAATAGTAAAAATTAAACTTAATATTTTTTCAAGCTAAAATAAAAGTTGAAAATTTTTAAGCTTGTTTCACTAATTTATTTTTAAAAAATTATTTTATGTATTTTAAGTATACTTTTGTTATCTCTAAAATATTAAATTTATATCATATATATTTATTTAAGTTTTGGGGGATGGAGTTTTTTTTTTTTTTTTGAAGAACAAAGGTGCTCATTCATTAATAAAAAATCATACGCCATCTACACCAATGATCGAGTCGAACAAACTGAAAATTGCAATCGCCTGTTCTCCTGAAGAGACAGTTAAACGATATTTTGAAGATAAAGTATATACAAATACAAGTACCCACTTCGTGCATACTCGTTGTATTACTGGTACCCACTTCAACATGCCCCGATGGAGCTATCGTTTGAGCTATCGACCAACACTGCAATTCCATACGAAATTTCATCGCTAAATCAGGACCCCGCTCACAATCAAGAAGCGAAAAAACCAAGCTCCCACAAAGGAGAGAAAATCAAACTCTCACAACGGAGAGAACTCAATCAATGCAAATCCAAGAACCGAATAAAAACAACCTAAAAATACAAAAGAAAATTCAAAAACTAACTAAAACGACAATCCTTAGATCTGGGGAACAAAACCACAAGAACAAGATAACTCGGACCACTTTCGAGACAAAAATCACTTGGAAGAACGAGAAATATGGAGCTCCGTGAAATTGAGATCTGAGAAATTGAAAACCAAATCGGAAAAGACTTTGAAGTCTTAGATCCGAAAATACCACCTAACCAAATCTTAAGAAAAACAAATCAATCTTACCTAACAAGGAAGATTTTTAGGGAAATCAAAGCTGAAAATGGAAAAATACAAAGAAAAGAAAAGGTTTTGGGGCTTTCCACCGGTGGAATCCGGTGGAAGCCCCGCCGGAAGTATGAACCGAAGAAGAAGGGAAGATGAGGTGCTGGAGAGATAAGAGAGAGTTTCCCCCTTTAGTAATCCTTGGGGGATGGAGTTTTTAAAGGACATAATAGAGAAGTTCTCTATTAGTGCACCTTAAATCTTGTATTTTATTATTAGTTTTGATAATCCAACTGTACGGATGAAAAGTTTATGTCGAAATAATATTGTATACAAATTTTTATTATATTTGAAATAGTGGAGCATCACTTTTATAATAACTAGCATTTTACCCATGATACGCACCGAAGGCACAATTCTAAAAAATATTAAATAATTACCAAAATATATATATATATATATATATATATATGTATTAAAAAATTAATGATTAAATTTAGTTATATAGATTTTATTGTTGATCTTTACTATTTCATCAGTTTATTATCTACTAATGTAGTTTGTTAAATTATGATGTATTTAAATATTTAATATCTATATTGTATAATTTAAGAAATAAAGTAATATAAAACAATTACATACACAAACCTCGATTCGATCCGGATTTCTTTTGGATTTGGACCGGACATGACGGAAAATTGTATTTTTTTTATTTGAAGACCCGAAGACCGAACCGCCGCTTATATACGATCTGGTCCGGGTGTTGGACTGATAGACCCGATCCCGTCTTATTTACCTGCCTAGATCGAAATGTTGTGTAGCCCTAACTGCACTACACATAAATTACTTCTAGTAACTTGGTTTCTTGTTCAGTTTTTACTTTATTAATTTCATAAATAAGTTTCGTTGGAATTCAAAAAATGTCTCATAAACCTCAAAAACTTGTTTATAATTTTATTTCCAGCGCAATGGATAAATTATATTAAGAATAATAATAAGAAATAAGAAACTGATTGAGTGAGTTATATAATGAATCTTATGTCATAAGTTTAGAAGCATTTAAACCCATAACAAATGAATATTTACATATAAAGTCAAGTAATATGGAAATTTTATTGTATTGAAGATACACTCAAATATGCTATATATAAAGATACACTCAAATTATTCAGTAATTTCAAATTATTCTTAAGAAAAAATTACGTTTGACCATAAAGGTTAGAAAAATGTTACAAATACTGTTAACGACACAGGTCAAACGATCATACTTATCATATATTTTCTTGCTTTTTTGAATGCGAATGTGGCAACAAAAGTTTGTAGCCATATGTTAGTTACAGAGGCATGCCTGTACACATCTAATAACAAGCCTAATTGTTTGTAATGCTTTGCATTACTTACATGACCTCTTAACTGAGGGAACCTCTAGCTGTAAAGTTTCTGTTTGTATTGTACTTATAGTAGGCATCAAATCCTAGTTGTGTAATTGTAATTATAAAGTCTAGAATAATGCTTGAAAGAAGTTCCAAGGTTCATGCCTCAAGCAAGGAGTTAAAGACTGTCAAATAATCACAGTTGGGGATTTGAAGAAATGAAGAATTTGCTTAAGTGCCAATTCGAGAAGTATATTTGTCTATTCGAGAAGTCCAGCATTCGAGAAGTCAGGGATTCGATATCTCAAGACACTATTCGATATCTCAGGGATTCGATATGTCTACTACTCTATTCGAGAACTCAAGAAGTCAACAAGTCAAGATGGTATTCGAGTTCTCAAAGAGTCAACAAGTCAAAGTTCCATTCGATATCTCAAGGACTCAGAAAGCTATTCGATATCTCGAGGATTCGATAAGTCAAATGTTCTATTCGACAACTCAAGGAATCCTGATGGAAAAGAGCTATTCGAGAAGTGATTCGATATGTCAATATAACAGTATTCGAGAACTCAGAGTTATCGATCAAGTCAATTCTAGTTCTCGAATCACTTACTTAGTCACTTCTCGAATACATTCTTGGAGACAAAATACTGAAGAAATTGTACAAGTCAGAAACCTGCAACAAGCCAATGCACTTTATGGACCACAATCTGTAACGTGCTCTGGAAAGCCTACAAGGAAGCTTGGAGAGATATAGAAGAGACAAGGAGCTAAAGAAGTGGATCTAAACAGGCTTTGCAAAGTTAAATCTGTAACCGTTTGGACACTTACTCAAAAAGGATAGACAGACTAGAAAGTAATTTGTTTAGCTACCTTATTTGCAGTAAGTAGGCTGTATCCATGTTCTATAAGGACACAGCCTCACCTCATAACTTAGTAACTTTTGTGAGTCAAGTTTTTCATACACTGTAAGCTATATCTCTCTGAGAAAAACAAAGCTGAGAATACTACCATTTGTATTCACAGATTGTAGCAATCTTTATCTAATAATACATTAGATTAAAGTGATATTGTGTCTTGTGTTGTTTCTTTATCCGCACCTTCACTTCTACACACACAGGCACTTATCTGCTACATAGACTCAATCCAAGAAAAGTTCAAGAATCCATTCACCCCCCCCCTCTGTATTCTTTTACCGTATTCAATACTCAACAAGTGGTATCAGAGAGGGCTGTTTATTCAAAAACAGAAAAACGATCATGAGTTCGAATACACCAAAGACTACAGGAACGGTGAAGGTCCCTAAGTTTGATAAAGAAAACTTCAATCTCTGGAAGATAAAGATGATGTTGTTCATTAAAGCCTCTCATCCCTTGTATCCTGAGATTCTCAAGAATGGTCCTTTTGTTCCACAACAAGAGATACCAGAGAAGACTGTTGGAACCACAACTATCCCAAGATCTTATGAGGCCAAGGATCCATCAAAGTGGACAGAGTCAGAAAGGGAGAAGGTTGCTCTTGACAGCCTCCTCATGCTGCTTATCATTGATTCCATGGACATGTCAATGTTTGCAAACATTGCATCATGCACGTCTGCTAAAGAGATGTGGGATCACATTGAGGTGTTGTGTGAAGGGACTGATGAGGTTAAGGAAAACAGGAAACAGATACTGGTCACACAGTATGAAGCTTTCATGGCACAGCCCAAGGAAAGCATCACTGAAATGTTTGAAAGGTTTCACAAGCTAGTTACTGAGTTGCAAATGAATGGCAAGGTTTACAGCACCAAGGAGTTAAATATGAAATTTCTGTTGTCTTCACCAAATCATCTGGAGCAAAGAGTCATTTCTCTAAGGGAGAGAGATTTGAACAAAGTCACCTATGATGTGCTCTATGGAGTCCTAAAGACTCATGAACTTGAGTTGCTTCAGAAAAGGGCCATCCAAGCCAACCAAGGTAGAATGATAAACACATCATGTGCCTTGATTGTCAACAAATCTATTCTGGACCTAGAAGCATCTACAAGCCAGCTAAGGATAGAGGAGGTAGCAGATGATGAAGAAACTGAAGCTGGGGTGAGTGAACCTGTTGAGGAAAAGGAGGAAGAAGAAGAGTTTTACACTCTGGAAGAACTTGATGGGATGGAAAATACTTCATATGCTTTCATGGCCAGAAAATTTCCAAACATCAGATTTAAAAGAAATCAACCCTTTAAACCCAAAACTCAAAACCATTCAGCCAACAAGAACAAGGCACATGTGAAACCAAACAGAAATAAGTTCAAAACCAGTTATGTGGATAGGTCATCTGTAAGGTGCTATAGATGCAATGACCTAGGGCATTTTGCCAGTGAATGCAAGAAGCCTAAAAAGAAGGATAGAGATTATCTTGAGCTCGAAGCTAAGTATGAGGCCCTTCTGAAAAAGCAGACACATGGTAAGGCCTACATAGCTGAAGGGAAGTGTTGGGATGATTCTGAGAGTGATGAAGAGGAACAAGAATTCTGCAATTATGCCTTGATGGCCAACTCCAAGGATGACTCATCTTCATCTGATTCTCAGGTACCATCTCTCACTACTATAGACATGTCTGTTTCTGAGTACAAATGCATGATTGAACAATTATCTGTTGAAATGTTTAATATTCATACTAGTATGACTGCTGCTAATGAGGAGATTGCTAAACTGTCTACTAGAAATGAAATATTAACCAAAAAGAATGAGGAACTTGAGCTAACTGCTATGCAAGTAGAAAACCTTAAGAAAGAAGTTGAATATTTGCAGAACAAGGTTGTTTGTGCTAATCAAGTAGAGAAGGCACTTAGGGATGAATTAGCTGAGAATGAATTCAAACTGAAAATTTTCAAGAAATCATCTGGTTTAGTGCAATCCTACTGTGAGAAAATTGAAGCTAAACCCAAAGCAGCTATTGGACTTGACTATGACTCTTTCAAACAGAGGAAAGGCTATGCTGTCATTGAAGAGGACACTGCTGTTCATGAGAAAGTGCCTCACATTTTGAGAAAAACTGAAAATCCAATTTTTAAGGAATCAACATTTGAAATTGATGAGGATGCCTTACTCATCAAACAAATGTTGAATGATGAGGATGAGGCACAATCTAGTGAACAGCAAGCATCCTCTAAGAGTGAGAGTGTCAAGTCAAAGACCAAGAAACCAGTAGTTGATAGGCCAAGACCTAAGAAGTTTGTTAAGTTTGTCTCAGCTGGGAAGAGTGAATCAGAAAAGGAAGTGACTAAGAAGAAACAGAACAGAAATGGCAAGTTAGGGATTAACAAGGATAACAACTATGCTTATATGCCTAATGCCCCTAGGAAAACTTGTCAGAACTGTTTCAGTACCAATCATTTAACTCATGCATGCAAGAAACCTGTTGGTAGTGTGTCTAAACCTTTCTATGATTGTTCTGTGCCTCTAAGTCATAGAGATGCACCCTTTTGTGATAAATTTGACTGTATGCCATGCAATATGAATGTTATGACTAGTTGTTTTAATTTAAGAAGGCAATTCATTGATGGTTGTATCAGTCACAATTCTCACACACACTACACAAGGTCAAAGTCTTCAAGTCCTCCTAAAGCTAGGAAGGTACCTCTGTCACCCAAGTCTGAAACTTCAGGTTCTAAGACTTCCAACAGTGACAAGAAGACTAACACTAAGAAAGTTGACAAGCATGTTGTTTATGATAAAACTGTCTCTAAGTCACATGGACCCAAACTTGTTTGGGTACCAAAGGAAAAGTAATACCTTTGTGTTTGCAGGGCAAAGAAAGTGAAAAGAAGGTCATGTGGATTTTGGACAGTGGATGCTCAAATCATATGACTGGTGATATGGCCCTGCTATCACAGTATGAGGAAAAGGCTGGCCCAATGGTTGCTTTTGGAGATGACAGCATGGGTAACACATTGGGATATGGCAAGCTGAAAGTTGGTAATGTCATCATTGAAGATGTAGCACTAGTCAAGGGGCTCAAGCATAATCTGCTAAGTGTTGGTCAGTTTACTGATAGAGGATTCAAAGTGAATTTTGACAAAGATGAATGTTTGATCACCCACAAGAAGACTGGTGATTTTGCTCTATCTGGAGTAAGGAAGGGAAGCCTGTTTGTAGCCAATATGGACTCTGCAAACAAGGACAAAATTTGCTGCTTTTATTCAAAAGCATCAAATGAAGATTGTTGGCTGTGGCACAAGAAACTATCACACCTGAACTTCAAGGCCATTAATTATCTAGTCAAAAGAGAGTTAGTGAGAGGCATGCCCACACTTGAATTCTGCCAAGAAGGAGTGTGTGAGGCTTGTCAAAAAGGAAAAATGAAAAGATCAAGCCACAAGTCAAAGACAGTGACATCAGTAACCAAGCCATTACAACTCATCCATATGGATTTGTTTGGGCCTGTCAACATAATGTCACTTGGAAGAAAGAAGTATGCCCTGGTAGTGGTTGATGATTTTTCAAGGTATACATGGGTGGAATTTCTGGCATCTAAAGATGAGGCTCCACAAGTAATTATTGAGCATATAAAGAAAGTTGACAAGGAAGCAAAGGCAAACGATGCAAGTGTGATTGCACTGAGGAGTGATAATGGAACAGAGTTCAGAAATGCCACACTTGAAGCATTCTGCAAAGAGAATGGCATTTCTCAGCAATTCTCAGCTCCAAGGACTCCACAACAAAATGGAGTTGTTGAGAGAAAGAATAGAACTCTAATTGAGGCTGCTAGAACAATGTTACTTGATGCAAAAATGCCTACATGTTTTTGGGCTGAGGCTGTGAGCACTGCATGCTATATTCAGAACAGGACCCTCATCAACAAAAACACTGGAAAGACACCTTACAACTTGATGACTGGAAAGAAGCCTACTCTAAAGTATGTTCATACTTTTGGAAGCAAATGCTTTGTACTAAAGGATAATTCTGAATATATTGGAAAATTTGATGCAAAAGCATTTGAAGGAATTTTTCTTGGCTATTCTATGGAAAGAATTGCATACAAGGTTTATGTCATCAGTCAAAAGAAAGTTATGGAAAGTACAGATGTAACATTTGATGACAGCAAACTACCTGGACTAGAAGAAGCCAATGATGAAGACAAAGATCCATTGAGGTTTGATAATCTAGATGATTCTGATGAAGAGATTGAAACTGGAGTTGAAACTCAAGTTCAACAAACTCAAGTGATTAATGATACAAGAGAAGAATTTGTGCCAATCGATAGTGGAGAAACAAGCATCCAAGACACACCTGTGAGTAATGGCAACTTCACAGGGGGAGGAAATGAGGATGACCATGATGTGGATGATGAAGCAACATCAAGGATGAGAAGTCAGGCTGAACACTCGAGGAAATGGGATAGATCACACACTACAGAGCAAATCATTGGAGATCCTAATGCAGGAGTAAGGACTAGGAGAGCAACTCAAAATGAGTGCCTCTATGGATGTTTTCTATCACAAGTTGAGCCTAAGAAACTTGATGATGCACTGTTGGATCCGGATTGGATTATTGCCATGCAAGAGGAGCTGAATCAATTTGAAAGGAACAAAGTATGGGAACTTGTGCCTGCACCAAAGAATAGAACCATTGTTGGAACAAAATGGGTTCTGAAGAATAAGATGGATGAAGATGGTGTAATAATAAGAAACAAAGCAAGGTTGGTTGCAAAAGGATACTCTCAACAGGAAGGCATTGATTATGATGAGACATTTGCCCCTGTTGCTAGATTGGAAGCCATCAGAATATTCTTTGCATTTGCTGCTCATTCAAACTTTAAAGTTTATCAAATGGATGTCAAGAGTGCATTTCTAAATGGAGAGTTGGAAGAAGAGGTTTATGTGCAACAACCACCTGGCTTTGAGGATCCACATTTCCCAGAATTTGTCTACAGATTGCTTAAGGCATTGTATGGACTTAAGCAAGCTCCAAGAGCATGGTATGATACTTTATCACAATTTCTTCTTGAAAATCAATTCACTAGAGGCACATTGGACAAGACACTGTTTTACAAGAAGCATGGTGATGATATCATCCTAGTCCAAATCTATGTGGATGATATCATTTTTGGTTCTACAAATGAGAAGCTGTGTGAGAAATTTCTCTAAACTCATGCAGAGCAGATATGAGATGAGTATGATGGGAGAGTTGACATTCTTTCTAGGGTTGCAAGTCAGTCAAAGGAAGGATGGTATCTTTATCAGTCAAACCAAGTACATCAAGGATTTATTGAAGAAGTTTGACTTGGAAGATTGTTCACCTGCCAAGACACCCATGGCCACTGCCACTAAACTGGATGAAGATGCTAAAGGCAAGAGAGTAGATATCTCAGTCTACAGAGGCATGGTTGGTTCTCTACTCTACCTCACTGCAAGTAGGCCAGACATCATGTTTGCTACATGCTTGTGTGCAAGGTTTCAATCAAATCCAAAGGAATCACATTTGATTGCAATAAAAAGGATCTTTAGATATCTGAAGGGCACTCCTAACTTGGGATTATGGTATCCTAAGGACACAGGGTTCAATCTGGTTGGTTATTCTGATGCTGATTATGCTGGATGCAGAGTGGATAGGAAAAGCACCTCAGGAAGCTGCCAGTTTCTTGGACAAAGGTTAGTTTCTTGGTATAGCAAGAAGCAACAATCTGTGTCAACTTCTACAGCTGAGGCTGAATACATAGCTGCTGGAAGTTGCTGTGCTCAAGTGCTTTGGATTAGAAATCAACTTAGAGATTATGGACTTGTGTTGGAAAGAATTCCAATCATGTGTGACAACACAAGTGCAATCTCTATAGTTGCCAATCCTGTCAATCATTCTAGAACAAAGCACATTGACATCAGATATCATTTCATAAGAGAACATGCAACTAATGGAACCATTGAGTTGCATTATGTCTCTACAGATAAACAACTAGCTGATATATTCACTAAGCCATTAGATGAAGCCACCTTCACAAGGTTGGTAAGTGAGATTGGAATGCTGAATTCTTCAGATTCTGGCTAAGTGAATACACCATCTAGATTGTTGCAGCAGTAAACACTTACTTTATCTAAATTCTCAATATTTTTGGAGTAAGTGTTGGCTGAAATATGATTTATAAATATTTCAAATCTGTTGCATATGTTGAAAATCATATTTCTATTAACTTAAAATTTCTATGAAATTTTGAGAAAATCACTATCTAATTTGCTAGGATATTCTTCAGTAAATATGTATGGTAAATTTTAAAAGATAGTGAAAATCAAATTTCTATGAGTGATGGGTATAGTTCGATAAGTCAGACTTCTCGAATGATTCACTATTCGACATCTCTAACAAGTCTCATTAGAGTACTCTTGAGTTCTCGAATAGAGTCTTTCTGAGATATCGAATAGAGGTATTCTTGACTTCTCGAATATAGTAACTGAGTTCTCGAATGATTGAGTTCTCGAACACTATATTTGAGTTCTCGAATCATTTGAAAAGGCTGAATTCTCGCTGAATTTTAACCGATTTTGGACTTTTGTCTAAAAGTTTAATTCACTCATAAAAACACATTTTATTTAATTTAGAATTATTTCTAAGTTAGATAACTGCCAGCTGTGAGTTTCTATCTGCTTGAGTTATCGATTAAGCCTTTCTTGACTTCTCGAATAGTTGTTTTCTACTTCTCGAATGTCTGACTTGTCGAAACAAACTTTCATCTAATCGATAATTCAAGTACTTCATACTTATACAATTTCACATCTATTCGATTCATTTCATTCGATTTCTCAAGCATCTACACTCTCTAAACCCCTGAAACCCTAGCTACGAAGAGCCAAATTTCTTCTTCAACCTTCAACTTCTTTCCTCCCTTCTACACAAATGGCAACAGTAAAGTTCAACACCAACTTCATCGCTCTCACTAGTGATGTTGAAGCACCCAATGCCAATTTCAAGTGCTTTGTGAAATGGATGGCTGAGTCATACATCAAGGATGCACTCTCTGCCAACCCAACTCTGTATCTAGATATCCTGGAACAGTTTTGGGGTACTGCTATTGTGGAAGTTGTAGCCCTGGAAAACGCAATCACTTCATATATCATCTACTGCAAGATTCAAGATAAGGAAATCACTATCACTACTGCAGACATGAACCAAGCATTGGGCCTACAACAAGAGTCATTCGACAGACTGGCTACTAATGCAGAGTTAGAGGAATTCTTTGAGTTCATCAATTACTCAGATGGGATCAATCTTGGAAAGCTAAACAGAAAGAATCTGAGAAAGGAGTGGAGCTATGTGTTTGCAACTCTTCTCCAAGTCTTCACTGCCAGGAAATCAAGCTTTGATCAAATCAGTGCACCTGTGCAGCAAATTGGATATGCATTGGCCTATGGAAAGAAGATAGATGTTGGCCAAATCATCCTCCAAGAACTATATGGGAGACTTGGTAAGAACAAAACCAAGAGAGGTACTGATATTTTCTTCCCTCGCTTTATTCAATCTGTACTTAATTTTAAGAATGCTTCATTGATTGAATTGCCTGGGATTGATAAAAATAAAATAGGCAATCCTAAGTCCATGACCAAACTCATTTTTGGTAATTTGGAGACTAGGAATGATGTGGATGTAAGACTGAACATAACTCCCCATATGGAGAGTTTGTTTAGAACTTATCCCCACAACATGCCAACATTTGATGCAAAATCTAAGTTAGCACAGCCCAAGCAAGTAGAACCTCTGTTATAAAAATCGGCCGATTTTTGAAAAATCACCCATAAATCGTTCAAAAATCGGTCAAAATTTTGGAACCGATTTGGCCGATTTTGCAAAAATCGCCGATAAATCGCCGATTTTTCAACCGAATCACCCGATAAATCGTAAATCGGTACCTCATCCGAATAGTTCCGATTTCCGAAATCTGCAACACTGAGTAGAACAAAATGCTAACCCAGGGCCTGCTAACCAACCCTCTCAACCAAACACTCTACCACATACTGAGCCAACTGCATCATCCTCTCAAAAGGGTGATGTTAGTAAAAAGAAGAGAAAGGAAGTAATGTCTGCACCATTAAATATCTTATCTGAAGCAGCATTAACTGTTGAATTAGGTCTAGAAAGTGAGGAACCTGAGTCACCCTTACACAGGACAAAGAAGAAGAAAACTAAGACCACCTCTTCAGTCACACAAATGGCTGAAGTTGTAAAATCAGGGGCACACAGCTCACTAGGTGTATCCTCTCAACAGGGTGCACCTATAGAATCAAGCATTCACCCCATTGCACTTTCTTGTACAGAGTCAGCACATGGGAGTGATAAGGCTGGCACTACACTGAGTGGAGAGCACATCACAATTGAAACTCCCTCTATTTCTCAGGGGGAGTTGCCAAAATCTACTCTTAAACACACTTCTCTTCCAGAATCTAACACTGAAATTTCTTTGGAACCTGCAACTCAGGCAACTAAGATGCAAGGCATTGATCATCAAGAATTCTTTTCTCTTGATGAGCCAATAATTTCAAGTGACTTAGTGCATGACACTTTGCTCACCACTCAGAACCCACATTTAGATGGTGAGGGAATGCATGCTGAGGCATCTCCTGATGACACCATCACAAACACAGAGGTTCCACTAATCCTTACTAGAGACTCTGTGCCTGTGTCAACTGCTGGTGTAATTCATCCCACTTCTGTGGTGACACCAGTAGTAGAGTCAATCCATCCGGTTACAGAAGTTGCATCTGTAACTGAGGAGTCTAGCTTGCCTAGCTCTAGCTCTGACTTCATGTCACAATGGCTGAAGCCTGTGCAACATGACAGTGCTTCAGGATCAGGGTCTATTCCACAACAATTGACGGTTGAAGCACTTCAAAGCTTAATTGTGGATCAGATTCCTGAGTTCACAAAGATTGCTCAGAACCTTCTCACTGCAGACATGCCTAATCCAGACTATGAGGCCATTCTGTTATGCCATAGGGATGATGTGGAGTTGCAGAAGACAAAGATCATTGATGATGCTGAGAGAGATGGCAACATAGATGCCTGGCTGCAAGGAAAATATGATATTACTCTTGATGAAGCACTTCAGTATCTCAGGGAGGAATACCTCACTTCACTGGGTTCCAATGCCAAATCTCTGACCCCTGGTGAAGTGTATGAGGCTATGAATGATACACACAAGGGATTCCTCAAGGCGGTCAACAAAGAGTTTCAAAATCTCTACCTAATGTGCCAGGCAAAGGAAAATCCAAAGTGGATGAGCCTCCATCTATCTTGCCAGTTGTCACTCTACCAACTGTGCACATCACTACTCCTGGAGGACAAAAGCAATCCATAACTACCACAGTGGTTGCAGGGAGTATGCCATCTGACAAACCTCCAACCTCTATATCTGAGAGTGCCAAGCCTGTAGAAGTTAAAGTTGTTACTGAGGCCAAGCTTCAAGAAGTTGCCAACTCAGATGTTTATCATGATAAAGCCTTCTTGGAGTTTCTGAAAGCCATAAGGGAACAGGTTGGTGACACTCAGTTCTATCTGAGGGAGGTGAAGAAGCAGATTGACTACATCACTGTCATCCCCAAGAAAGTCAATAATCTATGGGTCAAGGAGATAGTGATGATATCCAAATTAAAGATATGGCATCTAACATACCAGACTCTACAAGACCTAAAACACTCAGAGATAGATGCCATACTTGAGCTCATTGAGAAGAGGAATGAGAACAGCAAGAGTCTGTTTGATGATTTGAGGAATGGCCAACCTTCAAGGTTACCAGAAGTGATCAAGAAGCCATGGACAATCATTTATCAGTCTGGCACCAGAATTGAAGACATTAAGCAATTGGTCATTCCCCATGATCTCACCCCTAGAAATCACAGACTGATCATTGCTATCATTGATCAATTACAGAAGAAGGTTGGAGCCAGAAATGCTGAAGAAACTGAGGCACTGCACATCCTCAGAACTTATATAGCAACTGGTGAAATCCCAGAGATGGCTCAACCTAGGAGAAATAAGGATGATGATTCTGAAGATAAAAGTGATGGGAGGAGAAGACATCACAGGAGAGATAAGGGTGATGAAGACAAGAAGAAGAAGAAAGGTGACAAGGATAAGAAGAATGATGATGACCAAGGAAGAGTCTATGAGGGGAAGATTGGAAAACAGCAAGCCTTAGGCATTGCTAGAAGTAACCTCACCACAACACAAGACTCTAAGTCTAGGGTGAATACTGTTAGTGGTGACCTAGCAAAATCTACATCTATGGCTTCTGCAACTGTTTTGCCACCTCAAGAAGAGAAGAAGATTCAAGTCAAGAAACCATGTGTATGTTTCAGAAAGCAAACTGCTAATGGAATACTACTATGGTCTACCAACAAAGGTCAAAGGTCTCTGCCAAGCAACCATGTCAAGAGGATGAAATTTAAACATGTTGCAAGAAGAGTGAAGCTATCCAGATCAAGAGCCCTAACAATCATTCCAGGATTGAAACTCCAGCCACTTGATGAAGACTTTGATGAAGAGCAATTGCAATTTCTAAGAGCTCAAAAGATATGCTTTGCTGCAATTGTGGATGACCACCTTGAGATCAAGTACACTGATGGGAGAGAAATGAAATTCAAACAAGGGGGTTGTCAGAATTGGGGTAAATTGTATGAGATAGAAAGAATCATTGCATTGCTGGACTCTAAAGACAAGGTGGAGAAAGTATGGAAGCTGGAATTGATTGACTTTGTGAAAATGAAGAGAGATTATGCTGAAAAGATAAGAAAGGGCTGCTATGAGAAGTGGTTAGAAAGGGAGAAAGAAATTGACAGACTGGAGATTGAAGCAGAAAAGCTAAGGGCAAAGGGATTGTGTAGAGTTCAGCTTGATCCCTATGTGGTGAAGTATAGGAGAAGAAATGGAGACAATGTCAATATAAGAATGAACCTACTCAGTCACTATCCTGCCTACATTCTGAAGCTAGTGCTTGAAGATTTCAAAAACTCTATCATGATTGAAGAATTGGATGCTATGGCAGAAATCATAAGAGCAATAGATGAGAATGCAAGAAAGGAAAAAGAAATGAAACAGAAAGCATATGATGATCTACAAGCCAAAGCAATGGAGATGCAATCAAATGAAAATGGCTAGTACCTCATCATATTGTAAGAGCATTTATCTTGTAATTCCATTTATGTGTTCAATATACATACCTGTACTTTTAAAGTCTTATCTTTATATATGTTAGGCTTGTTATCAGACATGAAATTGTGACTAAGGGTCTCACTCACAATTTGGGGGAGATTGTTAGTTACAGAGGCATGCCTGTACACATCTAATAACAAGCCTAATTGTTTGTAATGCTTTGCATTACTTACATGACCTCTTAACTGAGGGAACCTCTAGCTGTAAAGTTTCTGTTTGTATTGTACTTATAGTAGGCATCAAATCCTAGTTGTGTAATTGTAATTATAAAGTCTAGAATAATGCTTGAAAGAAGTTCCAAGGTTCATGCCTCAAGCAAGGAGTTAAAGACTGTCAAATAATCACAGTTGGGGATTTGAAGAAATGAAGAATTTGCCTAAGTACCAATTCGAGAAGTATATTTGTCTATTCGAGAAGTCCAGCATTCGAGAAGTCAGGGATTCGATATCTCAAGACACTATTCGATATCTCAGGGATTCGATATGTCTACTACTCTATTCGAGAACTCAAGAAGTCAACAAGTCAAGATGGTATTCGAGTTCTCAAAGAGTCAACAAGTCAAAGTTCCATTCGATATCTCAAGGACTCAGAAAGCTATTCGATATCTCGAGGATTCGATAAGTCAAATGTTCTATTCGACAACTCAAGGAATCCTGATGGAAAAGAGCTATTCGAGAAGTGATTCGATATGTCAATATAACAGTATTCGAGAACTCAGAGTTATCGATCAAGTCAATTCTAGTTCTCGAATCACTTACTTAGTCACTTCTCGAATACATTCTTGGAGACAAAATAATGAAGAAATTGTACAAGTCAGAAACCTGCAACAAGCCAATGCACTTTATGGACCACAATCTGTAACGTGCTCTGGAAAGCCTACAAGGAAGCTTGGAGAGATATAGAAGAGACAAGGAGCTAAAGAAGTGGATCTAAACAGGCTTTGCAAAGTCAAATCTGTAACCGTTTGGACACTTACTCAAAAAGGATAGACAGACTAGAAAGTAATTTGTTTAGCTACCTTATTTACAGTAAGTAGGCTGTATCCATGTTCTATAAGGACACAGCCTCACCTCATAACTTAGTAACTTTTGTGAGTCAAGTTTTTCATACACTGTAAGCTATATCTCTCTGAGAAAAACGAAGCTGAGAATACTACCATTTGTATTCACAGATTGTAGCAACCTTTATCTAATAATACATTAGATTAAAGTGATATTGTGTCTTGTGTTGTTTCTTTATCCGCACCTTCACTTCTACACACACAGGCACTTATCTGCTACATAGACTCAATCCAAGAAAAGTTCAAGAATCCATTCACCCCCCCCTCTGTATTCTTTTACCGTATTCAATACTCAACACCATACACCATAAAATACTTTATAGAGAGTACATATCCCATTAATAACATATCGTTGTTTGTCTTGTTTGCGTATGTTCTGGTGGCCTGCCAATAAAGTAAAGTGAAGAATTTATTTTCCACAAAATTAAAAATAAATTCACCTTATATTCTCGGATAGGTAGTAACAATCATTAACTATGTCATGAAATTCATTCATATTTAGGATCCACCAACACTTATGTAAATTCATAAAATATAAGAAAAGACTAAAATTGATCATCTTTTGAGGAAGTAAGTAGTGGTAAAGTTTATTCTCTTAGCAGGTTATATAATTTCGTGACTTGAGCTTATAGAGTACCTATGTTAAAGTTGAATAACAATGTACATCTAATTTAATATTATATCTATTGTGAACTTACTAATTAAGTAATTGTTTTGCATTCCTGGATTTTATTTAATTAATGGTAAACCACAAATTAAATTTAAGGACAGATATTCAAAAT
The DNA here is from genome assembly GCA_037693485.1 of Kitagawia praeruptora. Taxonomy (NCBI): domain Eukaryota; kingdom Viridiplantae; phylum Streptophyta; class Magnoliopsida; order Apiales; family Apiaceae; genus Kitagawia; species Kitagawia praeruptora. The sequence goes on from CM075351.1 coordinate 66,981,135, forward strand.
GTTAATAATTAAAAAAATGGTTGGTTCTGATTTTGAAAGACAGTTATAAAACATTTATTTAACTATTAATAAATCTAATTTAATGTTAATTTTAATACGAGCTTACTAATTAATTGATATTATACTCTTGGATTTTTTAACTAACAGGGAACCACAAAACAAATTTAAGGAAAAATAACCAAAATGATAATTATAGAAAAAAGAATGGGGTTGATTTAAAATGATAATTGTATTAAAAAAATGGTTCAAAATAAATGACAATTAATGGTTTTAAGATTGTTTCTATACCTTTTGTCATTGATTCGTGTTGTAAATTCAAGATGCCTTCTGAATGGTTATGGTCATACATGTTGTACCTCTGAATATTAAGTTTGTGAAATAACACTATATATAATATTAAAGTCATTAGCAATTAAGTTGATGAAGGAAAAAGATTTTTATTAATTTATCGAAGAACAAAACTATTGAATGCATTTTCATTGAATTTGACTTGTGTGTTTTTCTCAAGAATCAACTTTCAAGGGTCTAGAAAAATTTTGCTTTAGAGGAATCGAGAAACTGATCTTATATGGGCATTGACCTCTTCTAGAAAGGCCATATGAGGAAAACTATATCGTAATTTTAAATGTATGGACAATGATACAATATATATTAGTGATCATGAAGGTAAGTTATGAATGATAACATTGCCAACCCAACATTGTAAAAAAAATATTTATCTATAGACACGCCTAATAAGTAAACAAATCGGTGTAATGTGGTAAGGATTGATGTCTACAATTCAGTAAGTCGTAGAATTATTGAAGCTGGCCACTGAATATTCTAATGGGAAGTAACCTTGGGAGGATTTGGAATGGAGATGATGAAAACCTAAATCGTTTTCAATTCTTTATTCGTCATAATCGTTTTTCTGTTGAGTTTATTGGACAATTAAAATACAAAACATGAGATACTTATATATAATCGAAATAAAAAATAATGTATCCAAGTATATATAGTTTGTCATTTTTAAAAAGATACAAAATAGTACCTTAACCGAAATTGATATGATTTAAAGTAGGATGAGAATTGATGCAGACGCTTAGTTCATCAAAGTTGGCTAGGTCTGATGGGGAATAGGAAAGATAATATATATATATATATATATATATATATATATATATTAGTGATCATGAAGGTAAGTTATGAATAATAACATTGTCAACCCAACATTGTACTCCCTCCGTCCATTTCATTTCTTTACACTTTCTATTTTGAGCCGTCCATTCCATTTCTTTACATTACTAAAAATAGTAACTTTTAACAATAAAATACATTATTACATCCATTACTTCATTCCACCTTTTCAACCCTTTACACTATTACACCCACTACTTCACTTATTTTAACAATAAAATTACTATTACACCCACTACTTCATTTATTTTAACAATATTACATCCACTATCTTGGTTTCCGTGCAAAAAGCAAATGTAAAGAACTCAAAAAAACGGAGGGAGTAAAAATTATTTATCTTTAGGCACGCCTAATAATATAAACAATCGGTGTAATGTGGTAAAGATTGATGCCTACAATTCAGTAAGTCGTAGAATTATTGCAGCTGGTCACTGAATATTCTAATGGGAAGTAACCTTGGGAGGATTTGGAATGAGGATGACGAAAATCTAAATCGTTTTTAATTCTTTTTTGTCATGATCATTTTTCTTTTGAATTTATTGGACAATTAAAACATAAACATACGATACTTATATATAATCGAAATAAAAAATAATGTATCAAATTATAGTCTGTCATTTAATAAAAAGATACAAAGTTGTAACTTAACCGAAATTGATATGATTTAAGCAGGATGAGAATTGATGCAGACGTTTAGTTTATCAAAGTTGGCTAGGTCTGATGGGGAATAAGAAATAAGCGTCTTAGATTTCTTGTAATGATTAAATTGATATAATAATTTATTTTTTAGTTTGTACGAATTTTATATTTGAGGTATTTTTATTTTACGTAAATTGATTATTAGTTAATCGTTAAAATAAAAATTAGTAGTTATTATGTGTAGTTTTTTTTATATAAGCAGTTATTACGTTTAGTTAATTGATATAAAAAAACAAAAATTTGTTGTTAATGAGTTTAACTTGAGTTGAGTTTAATTTTGGCTCAAACGTAGAATCTAGATACAATAGAGAAATATGTTACATTAAGTTTAATTGGTCTAGACTCTGATTAATACTAAAATCATTCACAATCTTATAATTGGTTAGTAAATACGTGATAGATTTGGGTATTATAATAAAGGAGGTTCAAAAATAATTAATAACTAAAAGATATATAAACATATGTAATTTACTATTATGTGGATTTATAGAAAATATTATTTACGATCAGTAGTAATTTTTTAAAATTAAAAATCATGCGATATACGAATTTATTAAATCAAGATATTATTATAATTAAATTTAATTTAAACGCGATTAGTAAATTAGAATAAGCATGGTAAATAATAAAACTTTGTATATGATTGATTGACTGAAAATTTAGAAGTGAATTCTGATTATCTCTTTAATTTTTATTTTTTGATTGGTAATTTATTCACTAACCAATAATAATATTCTTCTAGCGTATATTTAATAATTTAAATAATTAAAATATATGTAGTATTGGTTTATATGCATTTATTAATAAATTTTATTAACAAATTATGAATAAGTAAATTTTTGAGCTTTTAAAAAAATTCGAGTATTTGAAGGTATGGAAATTATCCAAATTATTTAAAATCTGATTTCAAAATCCGATGTTTTTCATATTTCTAGTTAGTTAGATTATAATTTTTTAAAATCGGTTATAACTGTACAATATATATTAGGGATAATTAATTCTAAGGTACCTGAACTATATGCCTTTTATTGTCTAGGTCCCTGAACTATTTTTTCCAACATTGCGATCCCTCTAAACTTTTAACTTTTCTAATTCGCATCCTTCCGTCCGAATTTGATTAGCGGACGTTAGTCAATGCTGACGTGGTTAGGAATCACAATGTTGGAAAAAAATAGTTCAGGGACCTAGACAATAAAAGGCATATAATTCAGGGACCTTTGAATTAATTTTCCCATATATATTATGAAAATCAATTTATAATGTATGATAATATGATTGTGATTGACTTTATATTAAAAAAGTGGTAGATTAATGAATGAGTAGTTATGAAATATAATTTAAAATATATAATAGTATATCGTGATTGATTTCAAATTAAAATAGTGATTTTTTAGTATTTTTTTATTTAAAAAATATGTATTTATGGATATGTAAATAAAATCATTATTGTATTTAAATTAAAAGTGTTAACTAACCATGACCAATGAGGTATGATGAGAATGTAAATAAGGAAATTCTTAATATAACATGATTGGTCTAAAATTTAGGAATCAACTCTGATTGGTTCTAAAATAATTCCTCGATCCTGATTGGTTAACTACACGTGGGTAGACTCATGTATTATAATAAAAAATTAAAAATAGTAAATTTTTATTTAAAAAATATGTATTTATGGATATGTTTAATAAAATTATTATTGTATTTAAATTAGAAGTGTTAACCAACTGTGGTTAATGAGGTAGTGTGATATTGTAAATAAGGAAAACTCTTAATATAACATGATTGATCAAAAATTTAGGAATTATTTCTGATTAGTTTTAAAATAATTCATAGTTTTTTGAATGGTTAACTGAAAATTGGTAGACTCGGGTATTTTAATAAAGGATACTATTTTCTATATATATTCAATGACACAAATTTATCATAATCTTATTGCAATAAATTTATAGTTCCAAATAATTAAATTACACAAAAATTTGTACATTCACGTATTTTTGTATGAATTTAACATCCGCACGATTGGATTGTTCAAATAATAATTAATTTATCATATTTTAAGCCGCACTAATAGAGAACTTCTCTATTGTGTGCTTTAGATACTTTTTTCCCTTTTGGTGCTTATTATAGCATAGTATCAGTGTTGCAGATTTCGGAAATCGGAACTATTCGGTTGAGGTACCGATTTACGATTTATCGGGTGATTCGGTTAAAAAATCTGCGATTTTTGCAAAATCGGTAGAATCGATTCCAAAATTTGGACTGATTTTTGGCCGATTTATCGGCGATTTTTCCAAAATCGGCCAATTTCTATTATAGAGCATAGTATAGATTGTATAGATCTTGTAAAAAAATTATATAAGTAATTAATAACAAGTTTTTTTTTGACTTTTTTGTTACATCTTATTATTACCTGATTTTTTTTCAATATTAACGTAAATTTATGCACATGAAGTACATAAGACAAACATGAATTTTTGTTTTGAACCACAACTATCTAGTAGTTAAAGTCAAATTTGATTTGGATTGTTTCCCGAAAACCGGGGCGTAGTAGTTTTCTATAAAAGATATGAGGGCTGCTTCGTGCTTATGTACTCACAATTTTTCAATGCTATATTGTAAATTAATTTTTTGGTGTGTACTAATATCAAATTTAATAGATGATAATGAGTTTCTAATATTAAATTCAATAGATGATTGATGAGTTTTGCAAAGTAAATTTTATTATATGTTTTATTTTGGATTGTTTCCCGAAAGTCAGGGCGTAGTTGTTTTCTATAGAAGAGATGAGGGCTGTTTCGTGCTTATGTACTTGCAATTTTTCAATTTTATCTTGTAAACTGAATTTTTTGCATGTACTAATATAAAATTTAATAGATGATCGATGAGGTTTTAATATTAAATTTAATAGATGATCAATGAGTTTTGAAAAGTGAATTTTATCATATTTTTTTATTAGTATATTTATAGTTAAAAATATTAAATTTAATTATTCTGAAAAGTGAATTTTATCATATGTTTTATTAGTATATTTAGAGTTATAAATATTAAATTTAATTATGTTGTTAGTGAGAATCGAACCCTTGACTTATGGCAGGTCCGATCCGGAATTTTTCGGGGCCCTAGGCAAAATAATAATTTGGGGCCCTTTAAAAAAGGTTCCTCTTGCCGTAATTAAGAGCATGGTTGTAATTCGTGCAAAGATTTTTTTCAGAAGTCGTGCCCGGCTTGTTAATTTCTTGAGCTGAGCCGACTCATTTTGCTAAACAAGCCTATTTAAACCAGTGGGGGTGAACTAGCTCGTGTAAAATTATACTTAAACGAGTCTAATCTTGTGCCCGAAATCGGCTCATTAAATTTCATTAGCGGAGCCAAACCGACTCGTTTAGCTAAATGAGCCTTGACTTGTGTTTGAACTCGACTAATTAAAAAGCTCGAGCCTAGAATTTTTTTTTTGACAAATATTAAAAAAATTAACAAACTTATTGATGTGTGGAGAAAATTTTGATATTAAAAAAAGTTTGGATATTGGGGAGAGAAATCAGAGAAGATGAAGAATTTAATTTTGATACGGGGGTAAAAAGTGTGTCATTCTTGAAGTAAAAAAATTTCTTCTAGTTTTTACATTTTTATTGTATCAATTATTTTCAGTACTATTATTATAAAAACTAAAAAAATGGGCCTTTTTTTAAGTTTGGGCCCTTGGTCGTTGCCCTCTAAACTACCCTAGAACCGGGCCAGACTTATGGTAGTGCCGAAAAGTGAATTTTATCATATATTTTTGGGTTTTTTAATAATATGTCCCAATTTAAAACATGGTTTGTAAATATGTCCTATATATATTTGAAATTTCAAATATATGCTAAAATCAGTTTTTCATTCAAATTTTAATCGAAAAGGACCATTGTACCCTTTTTAATCAAATTTATTTTAAAATATAATGTCTCATAAAAACATTAATTTTATTTGGTGAAGGGTGCTCCTGGCGGGGACTGTGTAAGTAAATAAATAAAAAATATTTATTTTATGGTTAAAATTAAAAAAGTGCCCCTGGCGGGTCCTGTACTAAAAAATATAAAAAATATTTTTTTTACTTGTTAAAATTTTAAAATTTTAGTATACTTATAATAGAAATTAATTAATAAAAAAGGGTATATTGGTCTCTATAAAACTTAAAAATTGATAATGGGACATGTAATTAATAAATCAATATGTTGGGACATATTTGTAAAATGATCTATTAATTTGGGACATATTATACAAATTCCCTATATTTTATTAGTATATTTAGAGTTATAAATATAAAATTTAATTATCCCTCTTACTCTTATTATATAATAGGATATAATATAATTTGAAATAGTGGATCATTACTTTTATAATAATACTATTTTCTATATATATTCAACGACACAGATTTATCATAATCTTATTGCAATAAATTTATAGTTCCAAATAATTAAATTACACGAAAATTTGTACTTTCACATATTTTTGTATGAATTTAACATCCGTACGGTTGGATTATTCAAATAATAATTAATTTATCATAATTTAAATTTTAAACCATACTAATAGAGAATTTCTCTATTATGTGTTTTAGATACTCATTTCCCATATGTTATAAAAGATCGAGTAATTGTAAAATAAAGAAATCTACTGATATGGGCTAAAAATAAACCCTAAAGACACATTTAATGTGGCATTAATTAAACCTAGAATGGTCCAAAAGTGGGGCCCACCAGTTGGGCCCAAACCCTAATTATAATATTAATTTCGTAATTAATATTAAGGGTAGTAAAACAACTCAGCAAATAAGAGTCAAACAAGAATACGATTCTTGCTTGACTTAGCCTCCAAGATACATATCTCAACATGGAAACTGATTCATACATGGAAGGAGACTAGAACCTTCTAGTCGGTGACTTGCCCACCAAGTCACCTAACCCTACTACGATTTTAGGGCTTCTCAGCCTATATAAAGGGTCTGACCCCTCATTCTCAGAACTACGTTTTCTTGGCTTGATTCTTTAATACAGAGATACGTAGGCATTCTGCGAGGACCATTTAGTCTCGAACGCAGAAGCAGCCATTAAAGCACGAAGCTCCCGAACCCTAGCCGTCATAATCATAACCTAGTTTTTATTCCACAACATTTGGCGCCGTCTGTGGGTAAAAAACATCAACCATGGTTAACACACGAAGGACACCAGCAATTACAGAGCCAATCGCAACCGAGGCTCTACCTCTTAGCTTTGCTCCGCCCCTCACTGAACAAGTACCTCCAGTATCTGGGACTATCGTTCCGTATCAAGCTTCTCAACCCCTAGGGACAACTTCCCATGTTGAGAGTACGCTACCTCCGATCGTCCACACAAATCCAGGGACTAACCCCCTCCAGGTGGGGATTTCTTCTTTGATTGTAGACCCCAACAACCCTCCACGTGGGGTTCAGATCCACACTACGGATCTCCCCATAAGCACCAATCCGATGTACGGGCTGCCTAATTACCCTCCTACCCAAGGAGCTGGATCAAGTGGTCATGCCCTGTATATTCGAGATCGAGATTATCGCGATTTTTCTGGTCCTTATACGGATGAGTCATCTTCTGACGATGATTACGAACGTGATGAAGCTCCAAGGAGGCGACGTGCAAGTAAAGAGCCTCTAGGAAGAACTCAAACTACTCACGATGGACTCCCTTCAACAACTACTGAGAGGATTAAGGCTTATAAAGCCGAGATCTTAAGATTAAAGGAAGACATGGCCAGAGAACAAGCCAGATCTAATCAGACTCGACCTCCTCCGACTGCAGGAGGGATTCCCTTTATAGATCTGGAGAGGCCTTCAAGAAGGCAAAGAAGGGCTACCGCCCCAACTGGAAGAACAACGAGGGTGGAAACCCCCAAGAGCAACCCCAAGGATCTGATGCCACTTGGGGATCCTGATGATCCCACACCCCCGTTTATTGAGGAGGTGATGAATGCTCGTATCTCAAAGAAGTTTAAGATGCCAACAATTAAAGCTTATGATGGAATGGGTGATCCTGCAAACCACGTTAGAACATTCTCAAACGCACTGCTGTTGCAGCCTACGAGTGACGCTTTGAAGTGTAGGGCATTCCCTCAAACTTTATCAGGTATGGCTCAACGATGGTATAGCCGGCTTCCTGCAAATTCGATTGGTTCCTTTAAAGAGTTGAGTGCTGCTTTCATTAGTCAGTTTATCAGCGGAAGAACGCATGAGAAAAGTTCTGCATCTCTTATGTATGTCGTACAAGGGAAGAACGAAAGTCTGAGAGACTATCTTAAGAGGTTCACCAAAGAGACTCTGAACATCACTGATCTGGACAATAAGGTTGCAATGGTAGCCTTGGAGCATGGTACCACCGACCTATACTTTAAGAGATCATTGGCAAAGCATCCCCCTGAGAATATGGCTGATCTCCAGCGAAGGGCTGATAAGTATATCAAGGCCGAAGATAGCACGAAGAAGGAAGTCACGTTAGGCAATGGTCGGGGGAACAATGATACAAAAAAGCGCAAGCAAGAGCAGGAGTACGATGCTAGGGACAAGTATCCCCGAACTAGCAAAGACTCTGATTCGCCACCAAAAAAGAGCTTGGGACCAAGGTTCTCTGACTATGCAAGGTTAAATGCTCCTAGAAGTCAGATCTTGTTGGAGATTGAGAAGGATAAGGACTTCCGATGGCCGAAGCCACTCAGGGGAGACCCCGCGAAGAGGAACAAGGATCAATATTGTCATTTCCACCGAGATGTAGGGCATGATACAGATGATTGTAGGCAGTTAAAGGATGAGATCGAATTTCTGATCCGCAAAGGGAAACTGAGTAACTTCACCAAGGGTGAAGACCGTGGAACCCAAAGAAGGGACTACGAAAAGAGAAACAGTGATAGAAGGGATAATGATCGTGACCGTAACACACAGCCCCGAGGGCCATTTATCAACATGATCTGGGGAGGCCCGACAGCGGCCGGTACAACTCGAAACTCTCGAAAGGCATACGCCAGGGAGGTGATGCACATCGTGGGAGAGGCCCCGAAGCGTGCTAGAACTGAAATCGTAATTGGTTTTGATGATTCTGATCTTGAAGGGGTGAAATTCCCCCATGATGACCCGTTAGTTATAACCCCTGTGATTGGGAACTCGGAAGTAAAGCGAGTCTTGATAGACAATGGAGCTTCTGTTGACATTCTGTTTCACGATGCTTTTGTAAAGATGGGATATACCGATTCTCAGCTGACCCCAACTAACATGCCCATCTATGGATTCAATGGAGTTGAGTCCAAGGTAGAAGGTACTATCCAGTTACCCATGACAATTGGGCAGAAACCTAAGGAAGCTACTCAAATGTTGAATTTTCTGGTAATTAAGGCAGCCTCTACTTATAACGCAATCCTGGGAAGGACTGGACTTCATGCGTTCAAGGCTGTTGCCTCAACATATCACATGAAGATTAAGTTTCCAACCCGAAATGGGGTCGGAGAACAAAAAGGCGACCAGAAGATGGCAAGAAGTTGTTATGTATCCGCCCTAAGAGCTGATGGAGTCGGGGGGCAGGTACTCCCGATTGAAGACATGGATGTCCGTAGTGATGATGAACAGCGAGGGAAGCCAGCAGAGGATTTAATACATGTTCCTCTGGAGCTGGGCGACCCAGAAAAGGTTACATACATAGGAGCATCTCTGAAGGAACCCCTGAAGGGCGAATTGACAGCATTCTTACAAGAGAATAGCGATGTGTTTGCTTGGACAGCAGCAGACATGCCGGGGATTGACCCCCAACTTATAACTCACAGATTGAACGTCGATCCTGCACGAAAGAAGATAAAGCAGAAAAAGAGAAATTTTGCTCCTGAAAGGCAAGAGGCCATTAAGCAAGAAGTTGACAAGCTTTTGGAAGCTGGATTTATTGAGGAGATTCAGTTCCCTGAATGGTTGGCTAATCCCGTCATGGTCAAGAAAGCGAATGGAAAGTGGAGAATGTGTATCGACTTCACAGATTTGAACGATGCATGCCCAAAGGATTGTTTCCCTCTACCAAGGATTGACACCCTAATAGATGCCACAGCTGGACACGAGATGTTGAGTTTCATGGATGGTTTCAGTGGTTACAATCAAATTAAAATGCATAAGGAGGACATCCCAAAGGTATCTTTCATTACTGATTTTGGTGTTTTCTGTTATCTTGTTATGGCTTTTGGTCTCAAGAATGCAGGAGCTACTTATCAACGATTGGTGAATAAGATATTCGCCCATCTAATTGGAAAAACCATGGAGGTCTATGTTGATGACATGTTAGTCAAGAGCCTACTCAAGGCAGATCACATTAGGCACCTCAGAGAGGCATTTGAAGTGCTAAGGCACCACAAGATGATGTTGAATCCAGCCAAGTGTGCTTTTGGTGTTGGATCGGGAAAATTTTTGGGGCTGATGGTTTCCAAGAGAGGCATAGAGGCCAACCCGGACAAGATTAAGGCTATTCTGGATATGGAGCCACCCCGCTCAATACGAGATGTACAGAAATTGACTGGCCGAGTTGCGGCCCTCGGGAGATTCATCTCCAAATCTGGTGACAAATGCTTGCCTTTCTTTCAGGCATTAAAGAAGGTGAAAAATTTTGAGTGGACTACAGAGAGCCAAGAGGCCTTTGAGCAGTTGAAGAAATACATGGCTGAAGCCCCGTTGTTGGCCAAACCTAGTCCTGGGGAGATTCTTTACCTATACCTGGCGGTATCCGAACAAGCATTGAGTGCTGTTCTTGTCAAAGAAGAAAAGAAGGTTCAGAAACCCATCTACTATGTGAGTAAGGTGCTACATGGGGCGGAGTTGAATTACTCTCCCATTGAGAAGTTTGCATTGGCATTGATTACTGCCTCAAGGAAATTGAGACCGTACTTCCAGGCTCACAAAATCGAAGTCTTGACAGATCAACAATTGAGAAGCATATTGCACAGCCCGAAAGCAAGTGGAAGATTGATCAAATGGGCTATAGAGCTTGGAGAGTTTGATATCAAGTATAAGCCTCGGACAGCCATCAAGGCTCAGGCATTGGCTAACTTCGTGGTTGAATGCACCATTAACAACCAAGAAGTCGGGGGGCAGGAGATGATAACCACCCCGGAGAACGAAGATAAAGATAAAGAACTTATAGCTGACCAGAAAGAGTATTGGGTGCTCTATTTTGATGGAGCATAAAAAACAAAATCTAGTGGTGCAGGTTTGGTTTTGCAAAGCCCCGATGGGTTCACAGTTGAATATGCTTTGAAGTTGGACTTTTCGACAACCAACAATGAAGCTGAGTATGAGGCATTAATAGCCGGATTGGGATTGGCCAGAGTCATGAGGGTCAAGAACCTCAAAGTGTGTGGAGATTCAAGACTGGTAGTCTCGCAAGTGAATGGTGAGTTTGAGGCCAAGGATGAAACTATGGCAAAATACCTCAGAGTCGTGAAAGCTGTTATGACTCAGTTTGAGGAGTGCTATGTGGAGCACATTCCTAGGGACGAGAACGTTAAGGCCGATGCCCTCTCTAAGTTCGCTTCTTCTGAGATAGAGAATTATGCAGGAAGTGTTTACTTCCAGGTCTTGAAGGCCCCGACCGTCAACTCTAAGTTGGTAGCACCGATCGATGTTGGAAGCTGTTGGATAGATCCTATTAAAGCTCATCTAGAAACCGGATGGCTCCCTGACAATGCCTTGGAGGCACGAAAATTGTAAGTGAGAGCATTGAGATATGCCTTGATTGAAGGCATCTTATACAAGAGATCGTTTGTCATCCCGTACTTGAAGTGCTTAAGGCCCCAAGAGGCAAGAGAAGCATTGGAAGAAGTTCATGAAGGGATCTGTGGGCAACACTTGGGGGGCAGAGCCCTAGCCCACAAGATTACCCGCCTGGGATTCTATTGGCCAGAGATGTTGGCAGATGCCCAGGATTATGTCAAGAAGTGTGACAGATGTCAAAAACACGCCCCTGTTGTAAGGCAGCCGCCTGAGAGATTAACCTCAATCAGCTCTCCCATTCCGTTTGCAATGTGGGGGATGGACATTCTTGGTCCTTTCCCTATGGCTTCAGCACAAAGGAAGTTTCTGATTATCGCCATTGATTACTTCACTAAATGGATTGAGGCTAAGCCTTTAGCCAAGATAACCACCTAGCAAGTTTCCCAGTTCTTTTGGGAGAACATAATTTGTAGGTATGGAATCCCGCGAATTCTTGTGACGGATAATGGGACACAGTTTAACAATGAGGAATTCAAGAAGTATTGTGAGGAAAACGCTATTGAGCTTCGTTTTACCTCAGTGGCACATCCACAAGCAAATGGGCAGGCCGAGGTGGCCAATCGAATCATCCTGGATGGGTTAAAGAAAAGGGTCGAACGCTCGAGGAATACTTGGGTGGATGAGTTGCTGCCTATACTATGGGCGTATCGCACCACCTGTAAGGTGACAACGGGAGCAACCCCGTTTTTGCTAGCTTATGGAGCTGAAGCAGTTGTACCACTGGAAATCATGCATGCATCACCTCGAGTTGAGGCATTTGAACCTGAGACTAATAAAGAAGGCATGAGGCTCGCCCTAGATCTGATTGATGAAGTCAGGGACGAGGCAAACGCCAGAAATGCGGAGCATCAAAAGTGTAACGACCCGGAAAATTACGTGTAATTTATTATATTAAAATATATTTTTAGTTGATTTTAATGCGTGTTAGTTTATTTTTAATGCATTTAAACGCGTTATGATTTTTATTAAATAGGAAAATTATCTCATACGTGTTATGTGACTTCTGTGTAGCATAGATTATTTTATTCTATTTTTCTGTAATTTTTATATTTTTAGAATACAGTTATTTTGCATTTTAATTTCCGGATCCAGCCCCTATACTGAATCTGAAGCCTTGTTTTTGATAAAATTATTTTTTATATAATGATAGGATATTTAAAGATGCATTATTTTGTAATTTTTGTAATGTTCATAATTTTTGGAAAATTTTGACATATATATTGTATTTGTTTAAAAATAAAAATTTTACATTTTATCCCATAAAAATTATTTTTAAGGCTTAATAATTTTAATTAGGGGTTAACAATATTTTTGGGGTATTAATTTTCGATTAATATAAATAGGAATCAGATTTTTATTTATTTATTAATAATTCATAAAAATCAGATTTTATATAAATAAATCAATATAAGAATATATTTTCTCTCTCCTGTTCTTGAGGATCAAAGCTGAATTTGAAGGTGTTATAGACATCTGATTTTGGCGATCTTGTAGTCGAATCGAAGCTCTCAACATCTAGTTTCATAATCTACAATCGGTTTTCGTGTTGGGTAAATTTCTGATTTTATATTAATTTTCTTTTGGATCTGGAAAATTAGGGTTCTTCATTAATTTGGGGCTTTTTGATTCTTTGATTTTCCGGTTGAATTGATTGTTTGTATAGCTTTATATTGATTCCAGGAGTTCAATTCCATGCTAAATTTCATCGTTATATTGCTAGTTTGTTCAATTCGAAATTAGGGTTCTTGAGCCTAATTTGGGGATTTTTGATTGAGTGATTTTCCGGTTGTTTTGATGATTCCAATAGCTTTATATGATCATTTGGAGTCGATTTATGTGGTCAATTGCATCATTATATTGCCGGATTGTGATATTCGAGTTTTAAAGTTTTAACCGAAACTTTGAATCAATAGTCCGTTGTGTGTGTTAATTGTTTGCGTTAGTGGTTATGGGGGAAAGATTGTATGAGTTATAAGCTTCATTTTGTGATGTTAAACACGCGATTTGGTTTAGAAATGAAGGAAAACGAATTTTTGACCGGATTTTTGGTTGAAGCTCGCCGGCGACGAGTTTTTCTTCAACTTTCGGTCGTTTTGGTCGCGTTTTTGTTGTTTCCGTTGGCACGGTTGAGTTTGTCATGAAATTTTAGTCAAGATCCATATTTTACACGCTTGATTTGGTTTTGTGTTGTAAAAGTTATGGTCGCCGGAAGTTCGCCGGACAATTTTCCGGTGACCGGATTCTGGAGAAACCTCCATTGTTGGAGGTGGTGTTCTTCGAAGCATTCATACGAAGAACAGCATAGGTGGTGATGAATAGTAACATTTTGATCTTCAAAATCTTAAAACTTTTCAGAAAAATGTTTTTGGGTCAAATTTTTATAGAATTTTTCTAAAATTCAGATTTCTTTTATTTATTATTATTTTAATTTCTAAAAATTAAATTTAATTAGGTAATGATTTTTAAATAATAATTTAATTGATTTAATTAATTGATTAATTCATTTTAATTGATTAATTATATTAATTAATTATTATTTAAATATTTAATTGACTTAATTAATTTTAAATCTTTTTATGATAAAATATTTGTTTATTTTAGGGGTTGATTAATAAATAATTAATTTGAATAATCAATTAATTTAATTATTATTTGAATTATTCTTATTAATTACGTATTAATTAAACCGTTTATCCGTTTTCAACGAGAAAAGTATTTCTGGAATCAGAAAAATGACCCGGTTCTTATAAAAATAGTTTTAAATTAAAATTCAACTTTTAAATTTTGGTCAACTTTTTACCAAACCTTTTTATTGAGTCGATTATATCCGATAATTAGGGTTTTGACCCGTTTTCTGTTTTAAAAATATTGGATAAAATCTTTTCATGATCTGATCAAGCTTGCTATGTGATTATGTGAATTGCGTGTTATTATTCTTTGATTATCTATTAGTGATTTGTAAATATTCTATGAATAATTTGAGTGCTCTTTTATTTGTGAGCCGTATATGCTATATGTTAATTGGTTATGTGACAGGTATATATGTATTTAATTCGAGGATTAATGATTATCTCTAGGGTTAATTATTGTCTTGAGGATTTATGACTTATTTCGAGGATTAATTGTTATCTCGAGGATTAATCGTGTCTTGAGGATTAATGGATTTTCATGTTTCTTTATTGAGGAATAAGATAAATGTTTTGAGGATTATTTATAGATTGAGCTGGACTAAGTTGAATGCATAAATGTTTAATTCGAGGATTAATTGGTAAATATTGACTTAGGAATGTCAGCGGAGTTAAGTTGGTATGAGACCAAGAAAGTTGGAGATGGATGCAGTATTGTGTAGATTGTAATAAAGAAGGTTGGAGATGAAAGTATTGGTTGTGGAATTGCTGGTTTACTTGTGAGGTGTTTTAACACCGGGAAAACGTCTATGTTCAAAGGGGATATTTCCAATTATTTTCTTCCGACGTAGATATTGAAGTAGAACTTGATGTTTGAAGACTGAAGTACCAGCTTATGTTTGATTATAGAAGTAGACGCGCGGGCTCGATGTCGACGGATCAGACTCGTGGCAATCGCAAGAGCGTCAAACCAACGAATGATTGAAATAGAAGATCGTGATGCTGTAAGATAGAAGAAGAAGGTAGATGTGTTACCTCGACTTTGCGCAATAGCTAAGGACCAGAGGCAAGTATTTTCTTTATCATCCTAAACACTTTTTATTTTTCAGTTTCATTTATTCATATCATGACAAATAGTTATTGTTCAGAGCTATTTGTGGTTCTTAAATATTTTTGTGCAAAAATAGTTGCTTGATATTGGTATCCTTGATGTGGGGAATTGTTTAAGATAAACTCTTCATATCCTTATTATCGTAGTAAATAATAGGGATGTGAACTGTATGTGAAACTAAGCATTTCCTGTTGAATTCGGAAATTGCTCTATTGGATTGGAAAATGGTAAAGCGTAGGAGGCCATGATGATTTCATGGTCCAGCAATATTTATTGGAAAGCATAGGAGGCCATGATGATTTCATGGCCCAGCAATATTTAAGGAGGATATGGTAACCATTCCATCTTCCTATAGGCTAACATTACTTGCCTATTTTGGTACCCTCATGAAATCCGAACTATACACACACGGAAAAAAAAAAGAGAATACCGGTGGAGTATAGAGGGTCCCATTGCTTATGAACCTGATCAGGGGGCAATGGTGTTATGTCTTTATTTATTTTGGTACCCTCATGAAATCCGAATTATAGCACGGGTATCGTAACGTACCAGTGACTATAAAGGGTCCCATTGCTTATGAACCTGATCAGGGGGCAATGGTGTTATGTCTTTATTTATTTTGGTACCCTCATGAAATCCGGGTTATACACACGGGTATAGAAATGTACCGGTGGTAGTATAAAGGGTCCCATTGCTTTTGAACCTGATCAGGGGGCAATGGTGTTTTGTCTTTATTTTTATATATCCAATCCATATCGCCCGAATGGCTATTATATATTGTGAGTTGGCAGATGATTCATTTTTATGACATGTCAAATGATTTCAGTTATGGTTTGAATGATATCACAGTTGTTGATTCAGTTTCTCTATAAACTGCTTTACATTTCAGTCGATTTTATGCCCCACTTATCCTGATTTTATATCAAAATTTTTATACGCTTGCTGAGCATTTCTTTCGCTCATACTTGCTGTTGTAAATTCTAACATTTCAGTAAGGTAGTTTGGCGAGACGTATCCGCACAGTTCAGAAAGAGAAGAAGCGTGATGCTATTCTGAAGATGACCTGGCTCAGGATGTCTGGATTTAGTGTAAGATTTATTTTATATAATTGAGTTCTAATATTTATTATTATTATGTATAGTCTAGTTGGCCTGGCGTACTTTTTATCGAAGTTACACCAGTGGTTTAAGATTTGATCAAAAAGAATGTTGTAAAGAAGGAATGCTTTTTATCTAATGGAATTTGGATTCTTGTTTCTAGCCCTATAACCTTAAAAGATCTTGGTATGTTGGGGTCACAGATGTTATATTTCCAGTGTTGGGCAATCACAAGTGGATGATTATTATTAAGCAGATGTTTTATTTTGAGGATTTTTGCGTGACAACCAAATCTTCTGACCCCAGATTTGGGGGGTGTCACAAAAAGAAAGCATCCTTCTATTACAACCACAGGGTTAAGGAGAGATTCTTTCAGCAAGGTGACTTGGTTCTTAGGAAGATCGAGGCTTCTGGAGTTGGCCAGAAGGGAAAACTAGCCCCAAACTGGGAAGGGCCGTATCGAGTTAGGAAGACATTGGGACGAGGATCGTATAAGTTGGAGACCTTGGACGGGGTTGAGGTGCCCCGTACTTGGCATGCCTTGAACCTCAAGATTTATTATATTTAAGCTGCCTCTGCAACTATGTAGCTTTTTATTTATTTAGTAGGAGGAGTAGAAATAAGGATCGATGAAACCATTCCAGGGATTAATTCCCCGAGTAGGACAATAATAAGCTATGTAAGGGTTGAACCCATTTGAGTTATTAATGCAAAGTTTGTTTTTCATTCTGAAAAGTCTATGTTTTGTTTAAGTACCTAGCACCTGCTGAGTGCAAATCTAGAAAGATCAAGTACCAAAAAATAAATGAACATACGAATGAAAGAAACGAATGCATACATAAAGACCCCGAAGGGCCGACAGTTAAAATACAACGAGCAAATAAGAGTTAAGTCCCGAAGGATATTGATTGAAAGCTGATAAAATAAAGCCACAAACGGCTAGATAAGGGCCGTGCAAGGCCATAGGGGAACCCATCCTACTTAGCTGGGGATTCTTCCTCGCTGCTCTCCTCGCCCGACTCCTCCTCACCTGAATCCTCTTCCTCGCCGGAATCTTCACCTGAAGTTTCTTCCTCGGCTTGATCAACAACCGCCATAGGCTGAGCAGTAGTCTCCACATCTTCGGTTTCCTCCTCCCCGGAAGATGAGGTCGAACTGGCTTCATTACGGATCATCCTCTTGCCTGGGATCGGTTGTCGAACAACTCCAACTTTCCTGGTAGGCGGGAGCTTCTTTCCACGGGATCCCGAAGAACTTGAGTCTTGACTAGCAGCTGGAAGACGTCTCTTGGGTCCCGACGATCTATGGCTACCTCTAGAACCCGAACATGATGCTTGAGGAACAATCTTGGTTCCCGATCCAGAAGCAAGAGTTGCACGGTTCTCGCCACCCGTGGTCCAGAAAGGGCAAGGAAAGTTAGAAGGGATGATTATTGAGGGATGTTTGTTACTCACAGCATTGATTGCCTTGTCCCAACCAACAGACATGTTGTAAGGGCGCACCTCATCATCATGTTCATCTATGAAACTCAGAAATTCCTCAGAATTATGATAGGCTTTGATCACCTTG
The DNA here is from genome assembly GCA_037693485.1 of Kitagawia praeruptora. Taxonomy (NCBI): domain Eukaryota; kingdom Viridiplantae; phylum Streptophyta; class Magnoliopsida; order Apiales; family Apiaceae; genus Kitagawia; species Kitagawia praeruptora. The sequence continues at coordinate 66,999,216 of CM075351.1, forward strand.
TTGGCATCATCCATCCTCTTTTGAGCTAAAGAGGCAAGTTGTTTTCGGGAAGATAGAGCATTCGCTTCAGCGCGGGCAACCTGAGAATGTAGATCATCAATTTCCTCCTTGAACCTTGCTGAATCAGTTTTCAAGGATATATTCTCATCCCTGAAAGCCAAGCCTTGGGTGGAAACCGCCTGAAAATAGGCATTAGCCTGCAACGAAAAATTGACAAGGCATAAGAAATTTATGAAGGCTAAAATCACACCGAACTTATTAAAAGGAGTGTCATACCTGATATAAGGCTTGAGCGCCCAGAAGTCGATTTTCATTCATCTTATCCCCGGCATGTAAAGTCACTCTGTCAGGAGGAGTAATCGAGAGCTTGGACCAGTCTAGAGCTAGGTCAGGACTCCCACAAACCGAATCCTGCTCACATATACCCCATGACGGGATAAAAGGGGTCCTGATAACCCCTTCAGCATTCCGGGATCTTTTCCCGCCTTGGGAACAGCCTTCCAAGAAGTGAGGGACTCTAGGCTTAGTGGGATTCAGTAGCTCCGCAGCCTTTTTCTTCATCCTTTGAGTCACAGTCGGTTGATTCTGAGGACGACTGTCAATCTCCTCAGCAGCTGAAATGCAACGAGAAAAACATCGGGATAAGAACAAACAGAGGTCATAATATGGTTAAGTAAGAAATTTACCCTCAATGGAAAGAAAGCTAAGTCCAGTCTCAACAAGATTCTTTTCATTCAGAAAAGTTTTGTAATGGGTACAACCATCATCAGCTAGGAGCTTATCTCGGTCTAGTAACTCCGAATCTGTAAGATCACACACGAAATGTGAACTATCTTCCACATGTCCAAATCTCTTCACAAAGTAGTGGCCCCAGTCACCACCTTCCCACTCAAGGATTACAAACTCCCTTTCCCAGAAATGTTGGGAATCTGGAAAAGAAAAGGGATTCACTCTATGCGGTAGTTTGGCTCGGTGTTGAAGGCTGATCCATCCTTTTTTGCAGTCAGAAGAGTTTCTGGCCCCGAAGATACTCCGAAACATCGTGGTAGACAGTGGGATGCTCAGCTGACGGCATCTTATTATAAAAATAATGATGTACCTCCAGGCATTGGGATACAATTGACAAGGGTGAATTTGGTACTCCGCTAACAATCTGATGATAAAATCATCAACTGGAAATCTGAATCCAGCCTCTAGGGCACCCCAGGGAACACAAATTCTCTCAGGACGCCAGTTACAAGTTCTGTCAGTTAGACTGGGAAGTCGAACTTTAATAGCATCTGGGAAGTAGTATGTTCTCCTGATCTTTTCGACATCTTTCTCCGTTAACTTGCATGGACTATGAAATGAATCTAAGCTTGCACTATTTGGGAACGCATCCCTCATGATGTTTAGCAGATCTAGTAAAGATTCAAATTTATGCTCAACGTATGAAGGGGGTTTTATTTTTTCTTTACCTTTTGCTGTCCTCATCTTGCTCCTTTTGGCAAATGCTTCCATCATGGAGACCGGAGGGGCAGCTGGTCGGCTGTTCTCTGACATCTTGCTCTTGAAACTTGAACTTGAAGCTGCAAACTTGATCTGGAATCTTGATCCCCGATTGGGACTGAAAATCTACAGAGCTTAAGAACTTGAAAACTTTGAAAATGAAGAAGTGATTGAAATGAAGGCTACCACTCTTCTTTTATAGAAGAAACATGACCTGTTGTATCAGGTCAAGGTTCAGCTTGATTCGTGTTTACAGGTCATCTATCGTTTAAAGATGAAAAAAAGGACAGAAACTACTCGTTTTATATAGAAAGGATCGTTACAATTCATACGAACTGAGGAGAAACAATCGATATAATTGTTAAAGCTGCAATACAAAAGTTAATTACGCTTAAGGAGTTAATCCAGGAGATTAGCCATAAGTGTAAAGTTAGCAATGCTAATTAAAGAGTAATATCCTTAGAAGTCACGAGTGACCAAAACAATGACTTGAGATCAAGATCAAGAATCTTGATCCTTAAGATGATGAATGACTTGAGATCAAGATCAAGAATCTTGATCCTTAAGATGATGAATGACTTGAGATCAAGATCAAGAATCTTGATCCTTAAGATGATGAATGACTTGAGATCAAGACCACGGAGTGGCCAACCACGGAGTGGAAGACCACGAAGCGGCCGACCACCCTATTTTAAAGGCCTTCGGCCGACCACGGAGTGGCCAACCACGGAGTGGAAGACCACGAAGCGGTCGACCACCCTATTTTAAAGGCCTTCGGCCGACCACAGAGTGGCCAACCACGGAGTGGAAGACCACGAAGCGGCCAACCACCCTATTTTAAAGGCCTTCGGCCTACCACGGAGTGGCCAACCACGGAGTGGAAGACCACGAACCAGCCGATCACCCTATTTTGAAGGCCTCCGGCAGACCACGGAGTGGCCAACCACGAAGCGGCCGACCACCACGCCCGAGGGAGCAGCAGCCGACCACGAGACGGCCGACCACCGCACCCGGGGACGTGCCAACCGACCACGGAGTGGAAGACCACCGTGCAGCCGACCTCCGTGGAATGAACTGCCCCGGCCGATCACCGTGTGGCCGACCACGGTGAATCGTGCCCCTCCGGCCGATCACGGGCTAGCCGACCACGAGCTACCCGTTGATCCGGCCGATCACGGGTAGTTTGTGGTCCTAGAACCCGACTTTTTCAGCAGTTCTCGGATAGTTTCTAGACCTGAATCTCGACTTTTTCAGCGAATTTCGGATGATTTTCAGTACTGAAACGAGATTAAGATTAGTGCCGATTAAGCACAGATTAGTGCCGATTAGCACAGATTAGTGCCGATTAGCGCAGATTAGTGCCGATTAAGCACAGATTAGTGCCGATTAGCACAGATTAGTGCCGATTAGCGCAGATTAGTGCCGATTAAGCACAGATTAGTGCCGATTAGCAAAGATTAGTGCCGATTAAGCACAGATTAGTGCCAATAAGCACAGATTAGCACCAATTAGTGCTGTTAGTGCCGTTTTATGCCGTTTAACATCGTTTAACACTGTTTAAACGTTGTTTGAGGCTGATTAGCGCTGTGTAGTGTCGTTTAACACTGATTAGTGTCGTTCAACATCGTCGTAAATGCGTCGGTCGCTCCACGCTTTACATTAAGATGATATTGTTGAAAATACTCGCTCAAGAGTACTAAACCCTGACCCGAGTCTCGGAAAAGGCCGTTAAAACTTCAAGGAAAACCTGATCAATTTTCCTAGAAGTTGGGGGGCAAATGATATGGGCTAAAAATAAACCCTAAAGACACATTTAATGTGGCATTAATTAAACCTAGAATGGTCCAAAAGTGGGGCCCACCAGTTGGGCCCAAACCCTAATTATAATATTAATTTCGTAATTAATATTAAGGGTAGTAAAACAACTCAGCAAATAAGAGTCAAACAAGAATACGATTCTTGCTTGACTTAGCCTCCAAGATACATATCTCAACATGGAAACTGATTCATACATGGAAGGAGACTAGAACCTTCTAGTCGGTGACTTGCCCACCAAGTCACTTAACCCTACTACGATTTTAGGGCTTCTCAGCCTATATAAAGGGTCTGACCCCTCATTCTCAGAACTACGTTTTCTTGGCTTGATTCTCTAATACAGAGATACGTAGGCATTTTGCGAGGACCGTTTAGTCTCGAACGCAGAAGCAGCCATTAAAGCACGAAACTCCCGAACCCTAACCGTCATAATCATAACCTAGTTTTTATTCCACAACATCTACTAATGGGACAAATATATGGTCTAGGATAAAAAATAACTTAAATAAAATATTGAAATAATTTTTTCGAATCTAAAGTCAATATCAACTCGACCATTTGAGTTCTTTCAAAAAAAAAAAACTCGACCATTTGAGTATTTTATGTTATGAGCCCAAAAATAAAAGAAAACAACCCATGTAATGGGTGATGGCCCAAAATATTCATATGGGAGCCATGCTGGCCCTTTTTACTGACTGAAAACGCTACATCGTCTACCGTGATATGAGGGGTGTTGCGGAACACCGTGTTCCGTATCATGGGGTGTTGCGGAACACCATGTTCCGTATCATGGGGTGTTGCGGAACACCGTGTTCCGTATCATGCTAACACGGAAGATGGTGTTCCGTATCATGCATAATACGGAACACGGTGTTCCGTATTATGCTAATACGGAGGACGATTCTCCGTATCCCGTCGGTATTTCGGGCCATTTTTTTCAAAATCAGTATTTTGGACAAAAACTTGTGAAAAATAGGCATTTTGGTAATTCTCTCACATGTAATTCACATTTTCCTTATATTTACCACACGTGTCTAAAGAAGCATGTGTAATAACAATTCTGGTCCGCAATATTTTCCATTTTTTTTCATCATTTTTCTTCATTGAAAATTGAAATATATAAGCCAGTTATTTGGATAACAAGCTTAGCCGAAACCGCTAAATATCTGAACTTTTTCTACAACTCCACACTTCTCAACTTCAATGGCGTGACAACATATAAAACAACACAATTATACTATCACACAAAATATTATTACACATTTTGTATTATTACATGTACTATATTATTACATGGTCAAGAATTGTGAAACCAATTTACAACCATGTCTTTAACACTATGCAATCATCTTCATTCTTGCACTTTCATTTCTTCACTTCATCAATCACAAAATTTCATTAAATTAACACCCAATTCACTCAAATTTAGCTCTAATAAAACAAGGATCCGAATTTTGTACCCGACCCGGAGAAAACGGGCCACCGTTTCTGCTACTGTTAATGGGTATTCAGCTGTGCAGGGAAGCAATTCAGATGAAACCAATGTGGAATTTGGGGAAAAAGTTCGAAACTTTATCGAAAATTTCCGGGCTGTTTTGCCTGGAGGAAGGTGGTGGAAGTTTGATGATGATGTGCAGATTGAAATGATGGCTCAACCAGTGACTGTTTGGAAGGCGCTTTCGAGAATGTGGGAGCTTATAAGTCAAGATAGAGTGCTTGTCTTTGCTGCATTTGCTGCCCTCATTGTTACTGCTGTATGCTACCTAGCTCATACTTTGTGTGTTTATATGTGATTGTAGTAATATGAGTTTTTTTGTAGTTAGTTTTCGAAGAATATTTGAGTAGTTATTGAGGTAAAGTTCGGAACTTTAATCGATTTTGTGGTTTTGGGATTTTAAGATTGGTGGCGTCAGGCGTGGTGCATTTTGATAAAGATGGTTGTTTTATTCCGGCCTTTCATTTCGTTACACATTTTAAGGATAGTTCCATAACTTATTTTTAAAATTTTTTTTTTTGAATAAAAATTAAAACATTAAAAGAAGAAAAAATTAAAATAATTTATGGAACTATAGTCTTGTGACTGTTCTTGTAACCGGTGCTCGTGAAAAAATGTGTGTCAAACCCTTTGTCCCAAATGTAAAGAATGAGAGGGACCGAGGGAATATGTATATATGATTCGAACCAATACGAGGTACTGGTAGTTATGTGTAGTGGATCATTTGAGTACTACTTGGGATAAAGTTAGGAACTTTAAGCGGATAATTTGAGGACTACTTAGGATAAAGTTGGGAAATTTTAGCGATTATGGTGTTTCACCAGTTTATGTTTGGTGCATTTTTGTAAACATGTATGTATATAATATGATTTGAACTAATATGAGTTATTGGTGGTTAGTTTTAGAAGATCATTTTAGTAGTAATTACGATGAAGTTTGAAAATTTAAGCAATTTTGGGGTTTTAAGTAGTTTAAGATTGTTGCATTTTGATAATGATGGCTACTGTGTATGGATGCTTGGTTGTTTGCTTCTTATTTTGAAATTTATTCTTGTTGTGCAGCTTTCTGAGATCTCAATTCCACATTTCTTGACAGCCTCTATATTTACTGCTCAAAGTGGTCAAGTTGCGGTTTTTCACAGGAATGTGCGCCTTCTAGTTTTGCTATGTGTCACTTCAGGAATATGCAGGTTCAGTTCTACCTTATTGAATTCTTCAGAGAGAATGATCACGGCAGTCTATGTGCTTTAGGGGATATATATGACAAAGTTTTTAAAATGAAGACTTGTCTTATTGTTACTCCACCATGCATGTGTTTAACATCATATTTCAATTTTGATTATCTAATTCCATGTTCTACTTTTTTAATTTACAGTGGTCTGCGAGGTTGCTTTTTTGGCATAGCAAATATGATCCTTGTGAGTTTATATGTAGTTTGTCTTTTCATTTCTTCTAGCAAAATTGGTTCAGTAGCAAGGAAGCATAGACTTAAAGTTGCCATTATTAGAATGAGCGACTGAAATATCATTCCTTCATTTTTTAACTATATTATGTCTTATATTCTGTTTTGTACAAGAAGTAGTTTCTTATGCTAAGAGAACTTGTATATTTTTTCCATTGAAAAATAATTTAAACCAATGTGTTACACATGCTATGGAGTGCTCATTTTGGATGCCATATCAAAATTTATATTTTTTCATTTTTTTCACAATCTAAAATTTCGTTGCTGATCTGTCTTCGCTGCATCTGTGCCTAATGTGCTCTGTTCCAATACTTTTGTAGGTTAAGCGAATGAGGGAAAAATTGTATTCCACTCTTCTTCTTCAGGTTCTGGAGTATATATTTTAAAATCACTTATCTATTTTAAATTCTCCGTTTGGTTGAGAGGCATTTGGATGAGGTAGGAATGGAATGAAAAACTGTGATAAAAAATTAAAGGGTAGAGAAGGGTGTAAGAAGGAAAAGTGATTTTTTTTTTTTAATGAGGTTTCTGAAGAAAATAAGTAGGGAGGATAATGAAGATTCATCCTCATATTGGTAGGTTTGATCTCTTGTTTAGGTAGGAACGGGATGAAGGAAGGAAATAGGGAAATAAAAACTATATGTTAAACCACCAAAGCATAAATTTTGTACCATTCCCTCCCAATCGCGTTTTGTCCGACCAAATGAAGCATAAGTCTTTTTATTTTCTTAAAACACAGATATATGTTTTCACTTTTCATTATTCTATTTCAATATTTTTTTTCAATTTTGTTTACCTCCATGTAGGACATATCATTCTTTGATGCAGAGACTGTTGGTGATTTGACTAGTAGGCTTGGGGCAGATTGTCAGCAAGTATCACGTGTCATTGGAAATGATCTGAATTTGATTTTTCGCAATGTTCTTCAGGTTCCTTCCCTGAGCAAAAAACTGATGGTTTCTGGCTTTCTCTATAAACTGAAAGATAATTATAAATATCTTGTTTTCAGGCCACTGGTGCTTTAATCTACTTGTTGGTTTTGTCGTGGCCTCTTGGTATGATTACCTTGGCAATATGCTGTGCTCTGTTTACCATTATGCTCTTCTATGGCAAGTAAGATATATGGTTCATATGTGAGATAAATTATAGGAACTTGTCTGTGCTCGTAATACCAAGTTGGAACTTGTCTGTGCTCGTAATACCAAGATTTCTTTACAGATGAACTATATGTTATGTATCTGTTAATTTTTACTGACTTGAACATTGGAATAAGAAAGTGAATGATGTACTACAGAATCAATGACAAGATTTAATAAGAAGCGAAAGTTGTAGTAAAGCCGAGGGACCATACAAACAAGAATTAATGTTAAAGCAAGACTGCTTCAGAACCCGATTCTTATGCTTGTTCCCACAAAAATTATTTTTTCCCAAACTTCTGCATCAGAATGGTTGCAAACTTTCACTTGTTTTTCCTCATTTATGTAACTTCATGATTTTCTTTTTTGCCAAGTATAAATTCATGCAGATGCTTCTCTAAAAGAAAACAAACATCAATTCCTCTGTAATAAACTTCCGTACGTAAAATGTGTCTTTTCCTTCATATTGATGTCTATGTTTGCTTATTACGATTTCTACGTGCTTTAATTAAGGTACCAGAAGAAAGCAGCTAAGCTAACTCAAGAGTTCACTGCTTCTTCCAACGAAGTAAAACCGATAACTTTTTGTTAGTTTTGATGGAATGTCATTTCCGCTTAAGTCCTTATCATAATACTTCCCTCACGCTTCATAGGTTGCCCAAGAGACACTCTCTCTGATGAGAACTGTTCGTGTTTATGGAACAGAGCACCATGAAACTCAAAGGTAACTGTGCTTCTAGTTATAGTTTTGTACAAGCAGTACTTTTTAGTACCACTACTCGGATAAAAATGTCATGAGCTTCAAAGATAAACAAGCATTCGGGAAACATTTGGAACCGTATACCTTGTATTTGACACACGTTATCTGCTCTACCTTTGTAAACAGGTATAATAAGTGGCTTGATAGATTAGCTGATATAAGTTTGCGACAGAGTGTGGCTTATGGAATTTGGAACCTCAGCTTTAATACTCTTTATCACTCAGTGCAGGTCAAGTCTTACTGATGCTTGTCATGATCATAAAGTCACTTATGTTATTAATTAAACTAGTTTGTCCGCAAACCTCTACCCTTTGTACTATCTTTCCGCAACATGTATATACTATAATCACTTGAAACAGTTTTTTTAAATACTGACCGCTGTCATGCACATGCTTTACACGCCTGTGTCCTGCACATGCTCTACACATGATTGTATCACTTAAGTTAAATATATAAATATTTAAATGTATAGAAATTCTTTTCTTTTTGTAAATGTTAACTGGGATTCCGAGTAGACTAGTCTGATATCATGTTAAGCAGGAATGTATACAGATATATTGTATTAAAACATTATATTAACAATATTTGAACAACATAATAACAGTCTGCTTGGAATTCTGTCAAATGTCAACAACATGTACATGAATAAAAGATTTTATACATATTAAATTAATCTATTCAAACTCAGTTGATACAATAATGTGCAGAGCACAGTAATACACAGGTATGCACTTACAAAATATGAACATTTTCAAAAGATAATAAATCAAGTAAAATTTCAAACTACAGCGCACTGATTGCGACTTCAAGTAGGTTGTAGTTTTCTTAGCTATCACCAAAAACCTGGGTTATACCCCCTCCCAAATCTGGGCATATATGTCATTCCAATTGGTTTTTGTTAAGTATGAAGAAACCAAGAACATTTTGAGGACGAAGAACTTCATATTTGCATTTCATTTTCCTTAGGTAGTGAAATTAGACATCAGTGATGTGTAAAAACTGTAAACAATCTTTATTCTAGCATTTGCGGAGTTTTCTTGATTCTCAATACTCTATTATCTGGTGTATGCCTATCTACAAGCTTAGAAATCAGTAGGGTTTTGTTGGATTTACATCAATTTAGCATGACAATGTCCTAAGCTATTTCATCTTCTTTGTTTTAATAACGCTACATTACTATATTTTGAACCACAAAAGATGTTGATAAAATATGCTGTATCATGCAACAGATCTCTTGATTTTTGTTCAGAAAACCTTGTTCCAATTGTAAATGTTCCATCTTAGCATATAGAAGGGATTCCTAATTTCCATAACGTCATAGTAACTGCATCATCATGCTTGAAAATAATACTAAGTATTGGTACATACCTAAAGTGTTGTCTCCACACTTGGAGCTTAAACTTAGAGCTCAGATATACTTCAAAAACACTTTCAATGTAATGTAGTGACTTCCGCATCATACTTTAAAACTAAATTCACTTCATGGTGCATATTTTATTTAATAGGTTATGGCTGTGCTGATTGGAGGAATGTCTATTCTAGCTGGTAGTTTGACGGCTGAGCAACTTACAAAATTCATACTGTACAGTGAATGGTTGATTTATTCAACTTGGTGGGTGGGAGACAATGTGTCATCGCTGATGCAATCTGTTGGGGCTAGTGAAAAAGTGTTTCAGTTGATGGACCTTTCGCCCAGTGACCAGTTCACGCATCAAGGCAAGCAATTTTGAATCTGATCTGTTTTGCTATGAACATATAATCAATTTAGCAATGATGATATTGTTTTTCACCATTGCATACTGAACTGACATGGCCTTCTTTTACGTCTTTTGGAATTATAGTTAAATCTTTTTACGCTTTACAATACTATACACAACTCAGTGACATTAGAATCACACTTTACATTGGATGCTTAAATTTGGTTTGTTGTTCAGCTGTTCAACAGTATTTTTCATGTTGACCTCTACATAAAATGAATGCTTGAATTTTGATAAATTGCAGGATTGAAGTTGGAAAAACTCAATGGTCGCATTGAGTTTAAGGATATTTGTTTTTACTATTCTTCGAGAGAAACGGTATGTCTTATTATTTTGTCGAATGTATCTCTTTAGATCACCCTTCATAGGGGTAAAAAGAATGAGAATATTTTGACCATTCTTTCATTTTTACTCGATTCTCGTAAAATCTAGCTGAATGAATTGCAGTTTATCTCTGTCAGTATGTATGTCTTTCTATTTACATGTTTATATTTCTTCTTTCATTGATCTGCATATATTGTGTTGTGGAAGATACTATTGAAGCATTTTGGTTTACATGTCTGTTTATGAGTGATTTTCCTTGTATTTGTTTGATAAGTACATTGAAGATTTCATATAGTATAATAGGAACAAAAATCATATGGTAGCCTAGAAAATTGTATACAAAATTTGCATAACAATACTTTCTTGTTATCTATGGTTCTTGTTATTCTGGAGCAGACCATAGGAGATGTCCTCCTCCAGGTTATAATATTAGCTTCAAGTCTAAGTGCAAAAATGTAAACTGTTATCTTGACATTTGAACAGGTTTCTGTACTGCAACATATAAATCTCGTGGTGCATCCTAATGAAGTTGTTGCAATTGTAAGTACACATAAAATTATGCTGTATTTTCATTATCAATTGAGGAACACCACACACATCACCGAACCTTGTTTTCATACTGTTTAGGTTGGTCTAAGTGGAAGTGGGAAAAGCACTCTTGTGAATCTTTTGCTTCGACTATATGAGCCAACAAGTGGTCAGGTACCTTGTACTTGACATATTTTACTTTATCTGATGCATAGAAAGAACATGTGAAATTTAATATTGTGTTTATACAACCATGATAGCAATTTATGAGGATAAAATTTATACCAGATAATTTCCAAGTTTTTTTTACTTCTTACTGGAGATTATTGAGTGCCATTAGTAGTAGACAAAGAAGGAAACTGGTCTTAGTAATATCTTCATGAAATGTTATGGATGTTCTATACCAGTCGCGCTAAACTAGGATGGAGCACTTCATGCATCTTAAATTGTTATGTTTCTGAATGCCGTTTCTCGCTTTTCTTTGAACAACTCTCTGATAGTTTTAGTAGCTGTGTAATGTTATATGGATGCTTAGGTGGTAAAACTTCTAATTAATATCAACCATGCTTTTCTGGTTCCCAATACGATCCTACTAGTAACTGTTTTTACCCATGCAGATTTTGATTGATGGTTATCCTCTTAAAGATTTGGACACAAAGTGGATGAGGGAGAGGATAGGATATGTTGGACAGGTTTTCCCTTGTCAACAAATAATCATTACGATTTTAGTTGAAGCCAATGCTTTGTACTTATTGAGTTATTTTGGTAGGAGCCCCGACTTTTTCACATGGATATAAGTGCAAACATAAGATATGGTTGTACCAGAAATATAACACAAGAGGATGTGGAATCGGCTGCAAAGCAGGCTTATGCTCACGGTTTTATCTCAGCTCTGCCCAATGGGTATAAAACTATTGTCGATGATGATTTACTTAGTGGAGGACAGAAGCAACGAATTGCAATTGCACGGGCTATAATTAGGGATCCAAGCATATTGATCCTTGATGAAGCAACTAGTGCTCTAGATGCAGAGAGTGAATACAATGTCAAGGTAGCTACTTATGTATTAGCAAACCAATATAACAATAAGCTTTGTCATTCCTACTCATTGCATATTCCCCCGTCTACAGGGTGTTATCCGTGCGGTCAGAAATGACTTGAAGACGAAGAGAACTGTTGTAGTAATTGCACACAGGTGAGTCCTGATTTCTTATTCCTGCGAAGTTAACCAGTACAAGATTCTGAATCACTGTATTACTTTGCGCAGGCTTTCAACTATACAAGCTGCTGATAGAATAGTGGTAATGAATGGTGGTCGAATAGTTGAGGTATGTAAAGTGGTACCTCCTATACCATTTCGTACAATAATCAGACAATACAATATTCTCCATGTCCGGAAAATGTGAAATTTTCATTTGTGATCGGCAAGCCTAATGAAATCCTCTTCCATCATAAGAGTGCTATCTACATATATCATAGTTAAATTTCAAAAAACCTTAATGGTAACACTTGCGTTCGTTTTCTTTCTTCTAATTCTGTTTCATATCCAGACGGGCAGTCACATGGAGCTACTCAAGAAAGATGGTATGTATTCGCAGCTGACTGGTAGACAGGCTGATGCTGTGGCATGATCTTGAAGCAAATAATCGTAATAGCGAACAATACCTCCCATTTTATGCACATACCATTAGATGCAGTATGAAGCTGGACTGCTAGGCTAATTCCCTCTGGCTTCCTTTGCAAATCCAGAATATTTGTAAACAAGGAGGAAGAAATGGAGAAAAGGCTCTTATAATTTTTAAAAAAAGAGCTATAGCCCCATTGCACGACAAAGCTTTTCTTGTATTATTTATTTTATCTATATCTTAATGAATATGGTCTGACAGCCCCCATTCCCCAAGATGTAAACGAGCTAGTGCATATTATTCCGATGTACTGTACATCTTTACAAGCTGATTAATCGTATATACTTTTCTTCTGATACTTGCCAAAATAGCAACTATTTTTTTCATTCAATTCTTAATAGTGGTCAGCGAAAATTGCTACTAATTATTTTTTGAATAATGCTACTAATTATTTTAATAATATTAAATTAAATATTTTACCTGTGTATTAAATTTAATAAAAGTACTTTTTTAAAAAACTAAGTTACGCACACCACCAAGTAAATCTCATAAATTGTTTATACCGTTAATTTTCTTTCCAATAATAAAATAGATTTTATTTCTTGTAATAAGAGTCACTTCCTTATACAAGATTTTCCAGAAGGAAAACTAATCACATTACTAAAATTCAGACTATAATAAATCTTGATTATCAGTATATATAGTCTGTTGGGACAGACACAAACACCAAACACTTACCCCAAAACCATTGAAATTCAAGGTACATTATATATCTTATTGCATGTCTCTTCTTTTCAGTATTTAATCAACTATTCTTCAGCTGCTTATGTTAATCTCGAATCTTATGCGTAATTAATCTCTGTAGTTTTTGTACTAATTACTATGTTATTATTGCTTTTCGACTCTCTGTGGCTCTCTATGCATGCCCTCATTGTCAAGGGCGGAGGCAGGTTTTTTTTTCCCACTGGGCTAGGAAAAAAAAAATGCAGCTACATGGATTCGAACCGTGCCTTGTGTTAAGATCTTCAACACCTCAGCCAATGGGGCAACACTACTTTCCTTTTACTAGTGTCTTTTACTTTATTTTGACACTTCTTTTTCTCTGTTTTGATAATTATGTAGTGAAAAATGAAAAATGGAGTTGCAGGGATTCGAACTCTAGCCTTCTGTGAAGAGTTCCAATGCTTAAACCAACTGGGCTACATCAATTAGTTGATAAATTACTAGTACTAATTAGTAGATATTAGAAATTTTGCCCTGGGCTACAGCCCAGCACAGCCTTTGCTGTGGCTCCGCCCCTGCTCATTGTATCCTTGATACCCCAGTTGTCTGCAATATGAATTTCAGTACTTCACCAGAATCCGATATATAAACTTTCTAGTACAGGTAAATAAATATTATGTGATCCACAAAGCTGATTCATAGTTGAATACGAAAGTGTGGTATTGCTATTATCTGTTTACTTCTAGCTTGAACAGACTGACAAATTTTTCGAGATTAGTACACTAGTCTGGTCATGACATACCCGGAGTTGACGAGGAAGAACAAATGCATTATATGTGTATGTACAATGTAATGGAGATTATTCTCGAGAAGATTGGAAAAGATCTTTGTTAATCAGCTCCTTCATTAGCTATACTAGTTGGTATAATATAGTTTTTATTACAGATGATAGTTGATTTACTTGTTTAGATAACAGCATTGTGTGTCAAGTTTATATAGAGTTGTATGATTTGCATTATATGCAGGTAGTTAGAGTTTAGTTTTTGATTTTTTGTATATGGTGCCAACTCGGATGATATTATTCAATTGTCCTTGTTACAACCAGTTTCCGTCAGTGTATCCGTTCGGTCGGACCTGCAAGTGAAGTAGAATGCGAGGGTGTTGCCCCCCGATTCACCTCCGGTGTGAGAATAAGTTAACTGGTTTTTGAAGATGTGTAATATTGAACGTAGAGTGTTTGTGTTTTGTAAATTGTGTATATGTGATTGAATGAATGATCTCAAACCTCTGTTAACCTTTTATCCTCTGTTCTGGCAGTTATCGGAGAGTGGGACGAGTGGAGAACGTGTCCCACGTTCCCAGGGATACACAACTGAATGGACCGTTGCAAATAACTGGGCCGAATGATATGGGCCTTCGCCAGTCTGGAGCCTCTCCAAGCCAATACTCCATATTCGGTGACTGGGCCTTCGGCCCAGCCCAGTAAGAAGTTGGGCCTCTAACATGTTCCTAGGCTTCGTGCGGAGTTATCCTCAGGACGAAGGCTAAAGCCCAAGCCCATCTTCGGAATTCTGTCTTCGTACGTTTTCTTCGGATAAGGATGGCGATGGACAAAGGCTGAGTCTCCTGGGAAGCTGTGTCCCTTTATGGCTGACAGCTGTCTGTCCTCGAGATATACGCCTCAATCCCAGCCGTTGGATTTGAAACGCCCACTGTCCAAACGTCGCGTCTTCTCTATTTTAATTCCACAGTTTCTTTCTTTCTCTTACGCACGTATCATTTCTTTAACATTCAAAGCAAAAACTCCCTCCAGAGATATTTCAACAGCAATTGGGAGTGTCGTTTCGTCACCGGAGGCCCCTAAATCGCCGATTCCAGTCGACGTTCACGTTCAAGAAGTCTATCCTCACGAATTCGATCTTATCAGAAATCTCAAACAAACCAGTAAGTTCCCATTATTTCTCTTCCTTTTTCGATTAATCGTGCACTTGTATCACTTTCATTCCTGCCTCTGTATATATATCTGCACCGTGTATCTACACACACATGTATGTATTTGTATGTACACATATGCAAAGTTACCTGTGCAGTTTATTTTTATCGTTTTGAGTAGAACACGCGCATGTCTTTTCCTTTTAATTTCTGTTGTATTGCCCTGGTATAACCCCTTACTTGAATCTTGGAATTTGCTTGGGAGTTGTCTGGGTAGAGACGTCCTTCGGGATCTTCAAAACCTGAGAACTCCCTTCGGTCCGTCCCAATCCCTAGTAATTTTTAGACAATCCTTAATTTGCTTTGCCTTAGATTTTAGGATTCTCCGACCGATCCTGGCTCACTGTACTCGGCCTCCCCCCTTTTTGCTTTCTTCTTCTTTGTCCGAGTACAAGGCTAATGTCTCTTCATTTCCGAATGCAGGGACATGGATCGGTCAACCGAGGGTGCTGGTCCTTCGGAGGTTTCGCCCTTCAGCGATGCCAAATTATTCCCAGCCGCTAACCTTCGGTCACATCTGACCGAGGAGCAAATTGAGCGCTTTCATTCCAAGTACATGGTGGAGAAGAATGTCTGGTATTTCTTCGCACCGCGGAAGAAGGACCGCATCTGGCACAACCCCGAGATTCCCGCCCTCTGCGGAGGGAGCGTGGCGACCGGTATCTCGGAGATGGCGTTCAAGTGTGGCTTCCGATTACCGATGTTGCCGATCTTGAAGAAGATACTGAAGCAATTGAAGATTGTCATAGGGCAGTTAGACCCGAACAGTTTCTTCCACATCAACGCTTTCCAAGCTCGATGTCTTGCCAAGCAAATGACTCCAAGGACCACCTTGTTCTGGCACCATTATGAGCTGCGAAGGAACTCGAAGAGCAACGGCTATTACACCATAGCCCGTCGAACTGGTAGGGCCGATTGGGCTCAAACCAACTCCAGCAACAAGGGGACTCATGAGAGCTGGACATTTATTTCAGGGTCGAGGATGGAAAAATACGGCCGATGGTATGATTTAGATCCGTCCAGGTTGACATATCCCGACCTGTTGCAAGCGGACGTGCACGACTACCGCCTACTCTGCGAGCTTGACATGGGCCAGGTCCCACGATCGGACGGAAGGAATAATGACTGGCTGGTTGCCCTTTGGGGTAGTGGTAACACCCATACTTGTTTTCAGCTTTATATATTCGGTCAAAGATACTTGTCTTCAATTTCAATCTTTTGATGTGTAACACTCTGTTGTTTTGTGCAGTGTCTTCTCTTCAGGACATTATTGAGCGCAAGCGTAAGAAGGCAGCTCAACTTTCAGTGACTGCTACAGCCGAAGCCGATGCTGCTGCTTAATCGGCCGGCAAGGAGTTGGAGTCGGCTCCCGATCAAGGGAAGAGAATCGAAACTCCATTGGTTTCTTCTCCTCCTCGGGATCAGGGGGATGGTGTCATCCAGGTCACCTCAACCGACTCCCGAAAGAGATTCCGGTCGGGAAATGCCGATCCGAAGGTGTATTCTCCTCCTTGGGGAGTCATCGAGACTGATCAGATCATTGTCCCCGCTCCACAGCTGTCTACTGTTGTGGGTCCCGATCTCTGCCGGGGTCTCATTCTTCCAGCCGATATGCCCACGTTTGCTAAAGCGAACGACCTTGAGGCTTGTACTGAGATGTTGGCTTTGCTCTCCATGGTAAGCTTTTTCTTCTTCGGTATTTTTTCTCCCACTTGTCTTCAATGTTTAATTCTTTTCCCTTGTTTGTTTCTAGGGGGTCTCCTGGTCAGTTGTGGTGGCCGAACGGATGCAGGGGATACAGAACAAACTGGAGGCGGCCAACCAAGTTGAGGTTCGGGCAGTCAAGGCTGAAGAAGACCTCCGGAATGCAACTACTGATTTAGAGAGGGTCACCGGCCAGTCTAACTCTTTGAAGGCCGAGAATGACTCCTTGAAAGAAAGGTTGCAGGAGATGGACGCCTTGAAGGCTAGGGTTGAGTGGAGGAACAAACAGCTCAAACTTACAAGGAAGAACGTTCGGAAGCTGAAGAAAACTCTGGAGCTGACCGAAGAAAGATGCTATCAGATGGGATATGACGGCGCTGTGCTGAAGGCATATTCTCTAGGCCTCGATCATACTCAGCTGATTGATCTTTCACTCGGGATGAAGGATCCGGTTGGTCGGGAGGAATCTGATCAACCCTTAGAGGTTTCTTCGGGCGAAGATGAATCTCTTTCCGACGGTCCTTCAGCTGATGAAGCCTTGTAATTTTGTAGATTTTTAATGCTTTCGAACTTGTAATGTTTAACTTTGCCTTCGGGCTCTCTATTCGTGCCTTCGGGCTTGTATTACTTTACTTTGCCTTCGGGCTTGTTTTATTTAAGTTTGCCTTAGCATAATATTCTTTTTATGCGTCGTCGGCTTCGGCCTTAATTTGGCTTCTGTTTCTGTTCATGCGTCTTTGGCTTTGATTTGCCTTAGCATGATTTTTCTTTTTTATGCCTCTTCGGCTTCATTTGGCCTTAGCATAATTTTTGCTTGTTCTTATGCGTCTTCGGCTTCATTTTGCCTTAGCATATTTATTTTAATTTTATGCGTCTTCGGCATCATATTGCCTTGGCATAATTACTTATATGTTTGTGCATCTTCGGCTTTGGCCTAGCATTTATGTGCATTTTTGGTCGTAACCTAGCTGTCCCCCAGTATTTAAGGGGTCTTGTAAATGATTAAGGTCTCTTTCGGTCGGCTGAAAAATATTTCTTCCCGGCCTTAATTAATGTCAAAGCAACTTGAATACTAAGACAATTTTGTGAGTCCAAATTTCATTCGGTCGGCCCCAAATTTGGATTCATCAAGTATTTGTAGATTGAAACACAATGTATTTGAATACTAACACATGTTTCATTCGGTCGGCCCCAAACATGGGTCCATTTAGCTTAATCTTGTGTACTTAACCGTTCGGTTATCAGTGTACTTGGCTAATAATAATGAATATGGAAATGGGGCAAACAATCTTTCATTAATTATGCATGCAAAGAGCTTGTACATAGTTTAGATTACAGATTGATGCTCACTTTAGGGAAATCGAAATTAACTTGCACAAAGCGAAATACTGAATGAAAAAGCTTAAAGAATACGTCCAGTAAGCTTACTGGTAAAAGCGACGAAGGCGAGTGGCGTGCCATGTGTTCTTAATTGGGCTGCCGTCCGAATGTGCTAATTTGTAAGTGCCCGATCGAATTACTTCGGTCACCACGTACGGACCTTCCCAGTTGGGCATAAGTTTTCCTTGCTTGGTTGGCATGGAAGTTGCCAATTCCCGAAGGACTAAGTCCCCCACTTGGAAAGTTCTCTTCTTGACCCCGGAATCATAGTGCTGCGCTGCTTGAAGCTGGTACCTTAGATTCCTTTGGTGAGCCGCTGCCCTTTCTTCCTCCAGTAAATCCACATTCGCCCGGAGTCCCCATTCATTCGTTTCAACGTTGAAGATCTGTGTTCGGTAGGATTCCAGGCCGACTTCAACAGGCAGAAGGGCATCTGTTCCGAAAGCTAATTTGAAAGGTGTTTCCCCAGTTGATGACCTTGCTGTCGTTCGGTAGGCCCACAAAATCCAAGGCAGTTCTTCTGCCCAAAGTCCCTTAGCTTCGCCCAGTCTCTTCTTGATCCCATCGAAGATAATTTTGTTGGCTGCTTCAATCGCCCCGTTTCCTTGGGGATGCCCAACTGAACTGAATTTCTGCTGAATTCCAAACTTGGCTAAAAACTTCCTAAATTTGCTTCCGATGAACTGGGTTCCATTATCTGATACACATACCATAGGGATGCCAAACCTCAGGATTACTTGCTCCAACATGAATTTCTTTGCTGCTTCTTCGGTGATGGCTGATAATGGCCTGGCTTCTATCCACTTTGTTATGTAGTCGATCGCCACGATACAGTACTTGGCTTGTTTGGTGCTGGTAGGCAAGATTCCCACGATATCAACTGCCCACATAGCAAATGGAATAGGGCTAAGGACCGAGGACATCTCTTCGGGAGGTTGCTTCGGAATCGTGCTGAATAGTTGACATTGCTTGCATTTCTTTGCATACTCTGATGCATCTTCTTTCATCTTTGGCCAGAAAAACCCTTGCCTGAGAATTTTGAAGGCTAACGATCTTCCAACCAAATGCTCTCCACAAATCCCTTCATGAACCGTCTCCAAAGCCAGCTGCTGTTCATCTTTGTCTAAGCATCTAAGTAATGGCTGGCTTGCCGATCGTCTGAACAAGTGGCCCCCGACCAGAGTATAATTCCCCGACCGATACTTCACCTTCTGTGCTTCCCTTCGGTCGAGTGGTAGTGTTGAGTATTGAACACGGTAAAAGAATACAGAGGGGGGGGGGGTGAATGGATTCTTGAACTTTTCTTGGATTGAGTCTGTGTAGCAGATAAGTGCCTGTGTGTGCAGAAATTAAGGTGCGGATAAATAAACAACACAAGACACAATATCACTTTAATCTAATGTATATTAGATAAAGGTTGCTACAATCTGTGAATACAAATGGTAGTATTCTCAGCTTCGTTTTTCTCAGAGAGATATAGCTTACAGTGTATGAAAAACTTGACTCACAAAGTTACTAAGTTATGAAGTGAGGCTGTGTCCTTATAGAACATGGATACAGCCTGCTTACTACAAACAAGGTAGCTAAAACACATTACTTTCTAGTCTGTCTATCCTTTTTGAGTAAGTGTCCAAACGGTTACAGATTTGACTTTGCAAAGCCTGTTTAGATCCACTTCTTTAGCTCCTTGTCTCTTCTATATCTCTCCAAGCTTCCTTGTAGGCTTTCCAGAGCACGTTACAGGTTGTGGTCCATAAAGTGCATTGGCTTGTTGCAGGTTTCTGACTTGTACAATTTCTTCAGTATTTTGTCTCCAAGAATGTATTCGAGAAGTGACTAAGTAAGTGATTCGAGAACTAGAATTGACTTGATCGATAACTCTGAGTTCTCGAATACTGTTATAGTGACATATCGAACCACTTCTCGAATAGCTCTTTTCCATCAGGATTCCTTGAGTTGTCGAATAGAGCATTTGACTTATCGAATCCTCGAGTTGTCGAATAGCTTTCTGAGTCTTTGAGATATCGAATGGAACTTTGACTTGTTGACTCTTTGAGAACTCGAATACCATCTTGACTTGTTGACTTCTTGAGTTCTCGAATAGAGTAGTAGACATATCGAATCCCTGAGATATCGAGTGAGATATCGAACAGTGTATTCAGAGATATCGAATAGTGTCTTGAGATATCGAATCTCTGACTTCTCGAATGCTGGACTTCTCGAATAGACAAATATACTTCTCGAATTGGTACTTAGGCAAATTCTTCATTTCTTCAAATCCCAACTGTGATTATTTGGCAGTCTTTAACTCCTTGCTTGAGGCATGAACCATGGAACTTCTTTCAAGCATTATTCTAGACTCTATTTGTACAGTTACACAACTAGGATTTGATGCCTATTACAAGTACAATACAAACAGAAACTCTACAACTAGAGGTTCCCTCAGTTAAGAGGTCATGTAAGTAATGCAAAGCATTACAAACAATTAGGCTTGTTATTAGATGTATACAGGCATGCCTCTGTAACTAACAGGTAGGGTGCCTTTTTCCAAGAATGCCCTGATGGGAGTCATCCAATTGACCCCTTGATGAATTTCCATGCACTGCTTCTTGTCTATCGAAGGCGTCTTTACTTCGGTCAGATAGATGGACCCATTTAGGTTCTGGGTTTCTGCCGAAGCTAGCCTTGAGAGGGCGTCTGCCCGACTGTTGTTTTCTCTAGCTACTTGAGTTAACTCGAAAGTTTCAAACAGCAAAGATTGTTCACGTACCTTAAGGGCGTATGCCTTGGTTCGGGGATATTTTTGCCCATACTCTCCTGAGAACTGTTTTACCACCAACATTGAATCACTAAACGCCCTAATGTGCTTAACTTCCAAATTTCTTGCCAAATCTAGCCCTGCCAAGAGTGCTTCATATTCGGCTTCGTTGTTCGTCAACGGGAAAGTGAACCTGATAGCTTGACAAATCTCAAATCCTTCTTGGCTTGTAAGAATTAACCCTGCCCCGCACTTTTCCTTGGCGACCGACCCATCGACAAACAACTTCCATTTTCCCGGTGTCAGAATCATTTGTTCTTCAGGAGCTAAGTCATTCGGCCCCGAGAAAGAGCATTCTACCATGAAATCCGCCAGTGCTTGGGCTTTGATCGAAGTCCTTGGTGTATACTCCAAATCATGCTCCCCCAGTTCGATCGCCCAAGCAACCACTCTGCCCGATGCCTCTGGCCTTTGCAAGATTTTCTTTAACGGCTGATCGGTTACAACTTTGATCGTCCTTCCCTGGAAATAGTGTCTTAACTTTCTTGCGGCCATTACCAGTCCATAGGCGAACTTCTCTGCATTCGGATATCTTGTTTCTGCATCTTTGAGAATATGAGAGACATAGAACACCGGATGCTGGTTCCCTTCATGCTCTTTGACCAACACGGCTCCGAGTGTTCGGTCGTTCACAGCCAAGTACAGCTGCAATGTTTCATTCGGGTCGGGTCTCATTAAGAGTGGAGCTTTCACTAAGTACTCTTTAACCTCTTCGAATGCTTTCTGGCAATTTGGCCCCCACTCGAAATTCTTGGACCCCCGAAGCACTTCAAAGAATGGTAAGGCCTTTTCGGCCGATCGGGAAATGAACCTCCTCAGGGCTGCTAGCCGTCCGGTCAGCTTTTGAATGTCCCTGATCGTCTTCGGCGCTTCCATGTCAATGACTGCTTTAATCTTCTCCGGGTTGGCTTCAATTCCTTTGGCACTAACCATGTATCCCAGAAACTTCCCACTATTTACTCCAAATGTACACTTGTTCGGATTGATCCTCATGTTGTTTCTTTTGAGCGTTTCAAAACATTCCCTCAGATCCTCGGCATGATCCCTGAAAAGGGACTTAACAATCATATCGTCCACGTAGCACTCCATGTTCCGACCGATCTGGGCTTTGAACATCTTGTTGATCATCTTTTGAAATATTGCCCCGGCGTTCTTCAAGCCGAAAGGCATCATTATGTAGGCATATGTGCCATTCGGTGTGATGAATGCTGTCTTTGGAACGTCCTCGGCATTCATGGCAATTTGGTGGTATCCTGAGAATGCATCCAGGAAACTGAGTATTTGATGCCCCGAAGTAGCATCTATCAGTTGATCAATGTTCGGCAAGGGATAGTGGTCTTTAGGACAATGCTTATTCAGGTCGGTGTAGTCCACACACATTCTCCACTTGCCATTTGATTTTTTCACCACCACTACATTCGCCAACCAATCGGGATAGTCTATCTCTTCGATGAACTTCGCTTCTAGCAATTTTTCAACTTCAACTTGAATTACTTTCTGCCTCTCCATGGCGAAATTCCTCTTCTTTTGTTTCACGGGCTTGGCTTCGGGAGCAACATTTAAGCAATGTTTGGCCACCGCAGGGTCCAAACCTGGCATATCTTCGGGATTCCATGCGAATACGTCGTGGAATTCCCTAATGACCTTGATGACTTTCTCTTTCAATTCGGCTCCATGCTCTTTCCAATTTGGATCATCTTTCCCGACTGACCCACGTACAGCTCTACCTCTTCGGTCTCGGCAGCCGGCTCAGCAATCGGGCTCGACAGGTCGGCCCCAAATTTTTCTAACTCAATGTTCAGTAGTCGGTGGCAGCCCCCAGTGTCATTTTCTCCTCTTTTCCTTTTTCCCGCTTCATTCATTTCAACGTCCTTATCTTTCTCTAGATCCTCCAGCATAATAATTCGGGTAGCTTTTTGATCGCCTCTCATCTCTCCGACCCCATTCTCGGTCGGGAACTTCAACTTGAGGTGGGGAATGGATGAAACAGCCTGAAAGAGTGACAAGGCTGGCCTCCCCAGGATCCCGTTATATGGGCTGTCCACCCGAACGACGTAGAACTTTGCCTCCTTAACCACAGTGTACGGAGCTTTTCCCAACAAAATATTCAGCGTAATCGTGCCTTCAATCGGTACAGGTTGATTGCCGAAGCCGTATAAAGGTGCCTCGTGGCATGGCTACAGATGTTCGCCTCCCAAATTCATCTTGCAATAAGTTCGGTGATATAGGATGTTGACTGAACTCCCTTCGTCTACCAGCACTCTCCATACCTTGTTTTCCCCGATTACTGGGTTTATAACAAGTGGGTCTTCGTGCGGCCATATCACATCCTCGTAGTCATCTTCTGTGAAGGATATAGGCAATGGTTGCTTGGCTGAACTTGACTGGTACAGGTTATAGATCTGTCTGGCATACTTTTTCCTCGCTGTCTTACTATCCCGATCAAGCACTGTTCCTCCGGAAATTGTTCTGACCTCCCCTCGGTACTTCTCGGAACTTTCAGCTTCCTTCCTTTTCTCCTTGGACTCGAGTTTTTCCCTCAGGTCGCCCACAAATTGGGTCAGTTCCCCATCCTTGATCATCCTTTCAATTAACTTCTTCAAATGATAGCATTCATCGGTGTTGTGACCTTTATCCCGATGATAGTCACAATATTTGCTGTCGCTTCTTCTGTTCTCAGGGGTCTTTAACTTGGGTGGTCTGACAAACCCAGGTTTACCCTTTATCTCATGGAGAATCTTCGAGATAGGTGTGTTTAGTGGTGTGAACACAGTACTATCCCTATCTCTTCTTCGTTCGGCCCCTTTGTCGGGCCTCGTATCATTTAGTCTGCTCTTGATGTCTCCTCGACCCCTTCGGTCGTCCCTTCTATCATCTCTCCGATCGTCCCTTCGGTCATATCTGTCATTTTTCTTGTTCTCCTTGTACCCCCCAATGGATTCTAATTTTCTCCTAATAGCCTCTCCTCTCACATATATATCATCCAAAGACTTGGGAGGCATATCATAAAGAGAAGATCGAAGCTTCTTACCTTTAACAGGGTCGAGGCCTGCTGCGAGGAATCCTGCCGCTTTGACTTTGTCCAAGTTGGTGACTATGCCGGCTTCCTCTTTGAACCTTGCTAAGTAATCCCCCAAATCCTCGTTCGGTCCCTGCCTACAGTGGATCAGGGCTTCCGTATCCTTCTCTCTTCGGCACAAATGTGAGTAGTGCCTCAAGAACTTTTTCTTCACTTGTTCATACGAGCCTATCGACCTAGGTCTTAATGACCTGTACCACATGGATGCATTCCCCTTTAGGTAGGTCTTGAACATCTTGCAGAGCATCACATCACAGTGCCCCATCCCAGTCATAAGTGATTCATATTTCTCACAGTGGTCTTCGGGGTCACCCTTTCCGTTGAATTCGTTCATCTTCGGGAACTGCCTTCCAGGAGGCGGTCGAAACTGTTCAACGTCCTCGGTCACCACTGGCTCGTGGCTGACCTTTCTCTCTCCGAACATGGCCTTCTCGATCCTTCAGATACGATCGTCCGTATGGGGGCCCTCCTCCTCCGAGTCGGAGGAATAAACTACCTTTGACCGGGTTCTCCTCGAGTATGATTCAGAGTCCCCTGACTCATCTTCATCATTTCTGGTTCTTGGCCTCTTATCTCTTCGGTCGTCCACCCCAGTGTCTTCGGCTTCTAGAGCCTCGCAGAGGGTCTTTTCCTGTAGCTCGATCTCCTCCCTTTGGAGCTTTAGGGCATCTAGCCTTAAACGGTCGGCCTCCATCTTTTTGGCCAGACGTTCGGCCTCCTTGCTGCTCTTCTCCTTTTCTATTTCTTTCCGTTTCCCCTTGGCCTTTTGTTCCTCTCGCCACTTCATGAGTATCTCTCGTTGCTCTTCGGGAGACGGCATGTCCCCCTCTTCATCAAAAATCAGGAGCCTTGGGGTGATGGGAGGAGCGGTGCGATTATTTCCGGCCATAGTGCTATCGTCAGCTGTTGGTATCTCGGTTTCATTCGCCATTATTAACTGTATAATTCAACACAAACGTATCTCTACGTTCCCACAGACGGCGCCAAATGTTACAACCAGTTTCCGTCAGTGTATCCGTTCGGTCGGACCTGCAAGTGAAGAAGAATGCGAGGGTGTTGCCCCCCGATTCACCTCCGGTGTGAGAATAAGTTAACTGGTTTTTGAAGATGAGTAATATTGATCGTAGAGTGTTTGTGTTTTGTAAATTGTGTATATGTGATTGAATGAATGATCTCAAACCTCTGTTAACCTTTTATCCTCTGTTCTGGCAGTTATCGGAGAGTGGGACGAGTGGAGAACGTGTCCCACGTTCCCAGGGATACACAACTGAATGGACCGTTGCAAATAACTGGGCCGAATGATATGGGCCTTCGCCAGTCTGGAGCCTCTCCAAGCCAATACTCCATATTCGGTGACTGGGCCGAAGGCCCAGTAAGAAGTTGGGCCTCTAACAGTCCTGAAGTTAACTATTCTTACTCATAAATTGTTCGATTTGCAGATGCATAGACCAAAGATGGAACTCATAAAGAAGGAAAAGAATCGAAATTGCCACTTTCTAGAAGAAGAATGACTTTTTGAAGAAGAAAGTTAATGAGCTTGCAATTTTGTGTGACATCAAAGCTGCGATGATTAGTTATGGACCTAAAAAAGCTACACCACAGGCTCATCCCCTTGAACCCGAGATTTGGCCTCAGAATTGTGATGAAGTTCGCGAATTGATCAATACATACAAAGGCCAGTCACATGAGGATTGTAAAAAGAGAACAACTCTTCTATCACACTTCTTTGGAGAACGTAACAAAAAGGCCCAGCAAGCCCTCACTAGACAACGGAACACTAATTTTCAGTCAAAGTATCCTGCATGGCATTCGAGGTTTGATAGCTTGAAAAAAGAAGATTATAGGAAAATCAATGTTTCTCTGGAGAATATTTTGGGCAATGCTAAGGCTAAACTGGAACAAATGAAAGTTAATAATATCTATCATGCTGCTGATGTGCAGCAGCAGCACATGATGTTGGGTAAGAAGAGGAGGATGGATTTGGATGTAAGAAATCAAACTAATAAGTATTTTAAAGGCGATCTACACCAGGCACTTCCAGATCAAATGCGGGTGCCAGGTCCAATGCCATTTCCAATTCACCAGCAGAGGTTTCCGTTTATTGACCATAACCAGAACCAATTGATGGTCAAGTTTGGTAATGAATATGCTGGTGGCACATCAAACATTGTTCCGGATGTTCCTCTCTCCAAGGCTGTTAATAATTTTCCTGATTTTCTGACATTGGAAGGGACTCTAAACAATCTAAGCTATGTGAATAATTTGGCAAGGGCACCCCCAAATTACTATGGAGAGTGCAGGCAACCGATTGCACAACACATATTTGAATATCAACCGATGACAGAAGGGTCTGATTCGCATCAAAGGTCTGCAGCTTCACATCATTATTATGAAGATCGTAAATGGTCAAGGTAGATAGGTTGGGTTAGTTACTTTGATAGGGTTAGATTAGTTACCCATAACTAAAGGAGGCCTTGATTTTAATCTAGTATTAGTAAATTTGGTTATCAATTTGGACATGTATTTTCCGGTATTCAGAGTTATAACTTTAATGTTTGTTTTTTTTTTTTTTAACAAATCGTACTTGCATTACTTAAAAATTATCAATTTCGGGTACATGATTAAAAAAACAGGAGGAGTGACAGACCACTCTCCATAGTATGACATAGAATTTATGCAGCATTTGCAAGCAAAAAACCACATGATTCGCAGATCAATACACAAACTACTAGCACTTGATAATTGTGCTTTAATGATTTTGTACAAGAACTGGTTTCTTGACAACAGCTCGCACCAACCTGATCTTCCCTCCAACCCTCAAGCAAATTCCGAACCAAGTGTTCAGAAGTCTCAGTTGAATAAACTATGATTAGAGGAACGAGGCTCCACCTAACTTTTTTTAGACGAATGTCTTATGTCTCTCGTAAATTAGAATGTTGGATTTGTGAGAACTAGAGACAAGTACTGAATTCTTCTATAAGGCGAGACCTGTTCTTTGAATTTGTGAGATATGCAGATGGTCAGTGCAGAGCCGACATGCTCAGGCACTCCATTTTACTATGGCACATTTTTTAGGTAGGCGTATATATGTATATATATTTTATTTAAAAAATGAAAAAATAAGTTTATTTTTAAAGATTAAAAAAATTTGTAAATGAGAAAAAGATTGAAAATGGTGTTGTGAAAATAATTAAAAATTATTATATTGAGCAAAATAAGAAAATATTATAATTACACGTGTATACTAATAATTATTTTTGTTGTTAACTGTGTATACTATAATTGTCATTAAAGTTGATTAAATATTTTTGGTTGTATTTTTACAATTACAATTAATTGTCATTAAAGTTGATTAAATGTTTTTGGTTGACAACCTACATATAAGTATATTTTTACAATTACAATGTAACAATTCAGTTTATCAATTATTCATTTTATAGGTGATTAAGTGATTTGAAATCATATCTATTTTAATTAATTTACATATTAAATGAACCAAGTCAATTTAAAACTAAAAATAAATTATAAAATACTTATATTAATTTAAATACATAAAATGAGATTTTCTATTTTAGTATTGTATTTGTTTTTATTTATTATTACTTTTTATTCTTTCATTTAAACATAATATATTAATGTTTTACATGTATAATTTATTTACTTTAGATTAATTTGTACTATTTATGTACTTGTTACAATTTTTTTACAAATTTCAATTAATGTTTAATATTTTATGTAGATGTTATAAAAAAAAATTATTAGTATTAGGGCACTCTATTTTTGTTTTGCACAGGGCATCCAAAATCTCAGGACGGGTCAGTGCTTCAGTGGTGAGTTGTTGGTGGGGAACATAAAAATTGAAATCGGTTCATTACCGAAGTGGTGTAGAACCAGAAAAGAGTCCAAAACATTGGCCTAGAGTGCTATCAAACTACTCATTGCACACAGGTAAGTCCTGATTCTTCAACCCTGTGAAGTTAACTGCTGAATCACTCTATTACTTTGGCAAGCTTTCAACTACAAAAGCTGCTGATAGAATGTAAATATGCAATGTATAGATTAAGTATGCAAATTTAGGGTTTCTCTAGCATAATCTATGTTACCGCTGAAACGCCAACTTAAACAAAATGATATGTCCTTCACGGTATGAGGACTTGACAAGTTTTTACCAGGCCTTACTAGTGACAAGTCCCAGAGGAAAAGCTAAGATAACTGTAGCTTTTATATACTCTTCTGGTGTACCCTTTGTCCCTTTGTTTTGGTCTCCTGAAGTAGCATTAAACAAATTTATAAGAATATGCGCGATGATCTTATTGTATAAATAATTTAGATATCTAACAAGTTGTATAATTGAAATTTTTACAATATTGCTGGTACATGCTTCAAATTGGATACAACGATGTCTTAGTAAGACTAATAACAATTTTTTTAACAAAAAAGATAAAACTCATTTAAATTATATAATTCCATGATACAAACGGTTCCTTAGTAAGATCAATAATAAGCTAAAATCTTTTCAAACAAAAAAGATACAATTCAATAAAATTGTATTTTTCAACTTTACAAATCATCGTTGTATCCAAAATAATGGAAAAATATAAGAGACAAAAAAGAGAAAAATGGTAACAATCACAATATTTACATTTTCCTCTACAACAATGCAAGAGAGAAAAACAAGAAACACACGGAAAAAATCAAATAATAAACACAAGATTTTTTTTTTCAAAGAAATTGCAAAAATACAATACAGAGAGAAAAGTCAATTAAAACAAGAGATTAGCATTATGACAGTAAAAAATATCAAAAGCACACATTATTATGAAAAACATGACATCTATTCATCAAAATTTTATTTTTTTGTCAGGATCTAGTGATCTATTCGTCAATGTTATATTATCACAAAACACTGCAATTGCACATC
This sequence comes from Kitagawia praeruptora, assembly GCA_037693485.1. Taxonomy (NCBI): domain Eukaryota; kingdom Viridiplantae; phylum Streptophyta; class Magnoliopsida; order Apiales; family Apiaceae; genus Kitagawia; species Kitagawia praeruptora. Next base: position 67,028,222 of record CM075351.1, read on the forward strand.
ACGAATATTTAAATATAATAAAACATACATGAAAAACAAAGAAAATAAATTTTAAAAAAAATCTCCAATAATTTAAAATATTAAAAAGAAAAATCAGTTAATATAAAAAATTTCACACTATTAACCACCTCCTTGACTACCTCTGGATCCCAATCCCCGGTAAAATTAACAACCTTCTTCTTCTCCCATCTCTCCCCCCCAAACAAACCCTAGAATTTTACACACACCTATACATACAACCACAATGGAATACCAGCAACCACCACAACACACCTACATCCGTCCACCGCCGCCGCCTCCACCGTCCGATCCTAATCACCACCACCACCAACCTCCTCCGGTCCCACCACCTCCGGGTCCCACCTGGTTCTCCGCCCAGTTCCAATACACGCCGAATCATAATCACCAGCAGTGGGCCCCGCCTCCACCTCAACAACACCATGGCTCTTATCCTGCGCCTCCGCACCAGTATCATCAACCGCCCCCTCCTCCTCCTCCGCCGCAGTCGTATCCTCCTCAGCTCAATCAGGTCGTTAAATTTGTCGATTTTGATTATTATTATTATTATTATTAATGTTGTCTTGTTTATGAGTGTTAAAGTTAGTTAAGCGATAACTGTATTTTAACAAAGTTTGTTACAATGGACGTGTTTTAGTTATTCTGTTATTATTCCGTAAATGTTTCGTATGTAGGATTTATTTGTTGCTTACTGCACTTGAGCTGGTGCTCTTGTAGTTTATTAGTCATGCGTATGACTCTTTCCAAATAAGTAGATGAACTGGGTTTGTTACAATTGTTGTGCTTTAGTAGTTATTCCGTAAATTAATTGTGTTTCGGATTTAGTTGTTACCAACTGCACTTGAGCAAGTACTCTTTGTAGTATGCAACGTTTTATATTGAAACGGTTATAACTAATTTATTCAATTTTTTTAAAGTAATTATCTTTTGTGCGGACTTTAGTTATTTTTCTGTGTGATATGGAGTTGTGCAAGTTATTTTCTGTTTTGTTCGTCCATGATGCATTATTCTTGCAATTAGTTGCATGGATGAACTGATTACTCGTGTAATTGCTTTCAGGAATGGCATAACTCGGGTTGGAACCAAAATCAAAATCAAACTCAGCAATTGCAGTACCCAGGTTTATTTTATAACTTTGGTTGTAGAATTTAACTTCTTGAGTTCTTGTATATAACATCACCAGTCATATTTCTCTCATATTTTTCTTTATCCTACTTGTTTAAACAGATTTATGTGAAGTATATTATTGGTTGCTACTTTTCCTATTAAGTTCAGCCCAACTAGTTTCTTATTAGAGGTCGAATCCGTAAATAATGAGTCGAGTGGAACTGTGTTTAAACCGAGATTGCACTCTTACATGTGATTTAGTCGACTAACTTAAGTTTTATTTTTAAAAAGTTCTAGAATATAGCAGGGTTCAATATAATATTGAGCTTTCGACATTGAGATTGACCAGTTACTTTCTTACTGAGTTCAGCTTATTATAAAGTACAGTTTTAGTTTACATTTATGTTGCTAAATTCTCACCATTCCACATGTAAATAAATATCACGTGGAGATACCTATTACCAGATTCCATTTTTTAGATTTGGGTCTTTGATTGAATATAAGCAGCAGCGATTTTGCTAAACATTGTATTGCACTGCTTAATCCTTATTGTGATGTAGTCAGTGGCGGACGTACATAGTGCCGAGGGTACTCGGTCGAGTACGCTGGGTTAAAAATTTCTGCAATTTTTTTTTTTTTTTAGTTTTGTAGTTGTTGATAATTTAAGAAAAATCAAAATAATTTTTTAAAGTTGTAAATTTTGTACATTAGTTGCATAACATACATAGAAATAGCTTAGATCAGCTCGTTTGGTGACCGAAAAGCGAAGCAGGAGGTACCAGTTTTGATTCCTAGCTCCAACATTTTGTCCCATATTGATGGAAAATCAATGTGAAATCCCTCAAACATCTATATATACATTTAACTTACTAAAATTTTACTTCCAATTAACAAATCTTGGTTAAATGTTTTAGAACAATAGTTCATACCCTAAAAAAAATTTCGCGCTCCGCGCGAAAATACCACTCCTCGCACGGGAGCCAGGATTCCGAGTACCCTGACCTAAATTCCTGGATCCGCCACTGGATGTAGTTAGGGGCTCGAATGAAGGCGCTGAAGTTTTGTTTTTACGAGCTCGGTTTCATTTTTCCCAACAAATTGGGCCGAGTATTTATAACTTCAGTTTAAACTGGCATATTTCTTTGTTGGAGTTTGAGTTTGTTTGCTTGCACACTCTTTCAAGGATTTATAAAGTTTTTGTGGGTTAGCCATTTGTAAATAGACAAACTGAGTTTTTATTTATTGAGAACCAACTCGAGCTTTTGTGAGTGTAGCCTAATACAATGTTGTTAGAGGCAGACATCTCTCGCCTTAATTTTCCAGTAGCGGCTTCAGTGAGGCGTGTGCCTCAGTTCATGAATGCATTGAGACGCACCGTTTATAAGTGAGGTGTAATAGTTGATTTAATACCAAAAAGGTTTACTTTTTTGGTTCTGTTTATAAGAAATGCGTGATCTCAGTCATTTCGTGTACACATCACTAACATATGGGTATTTGACTAGATATAATCCTATATCGACTGCGTTACAGGAATGTTCTATTCTTCATCTAAAAGATTATGACTTCACATTTAAAATTGTGTACAGTTTTCCTTTTAAGTTGCATTTAAACAATGGAGTTCAATCCATTCTTTATATTTGTGTAACTGTGTGTACATAGGCTCCACGAAAGTGTTACACCTCTTCGGTGCGTCCCTGGCCTCTAATAACGCTGGACTAGAAACCCTAAACAAATGGATTTGCTGTTCGAGCACGGGTTCATTATCATTCAAATTTGAGCTGAGCCTAACTCATAGAGCTTAAGCTGGTTCACGATCAGATTAGTTTATTTACAACTCTAGACATTACCATCATGCTTATGAATCATGACTTTGTGAGTTGTATATAAATCTGGAAAATTCTTTCCTCCTACTTTAGCCTTTTATAAATTCGCCTGCTGAGAAAACTGTCTGTAACCCTTGAAGCAAATAAAATTTTGTGGAAATGCTATGAGACTAGGACTAGGAGAGTGTTTACCTGAAGTAAACGAGTAATTGGGCAAGCACATGAATATATTAGTAGCCAAATCTAATAGTGGGTGACATGTTAAAATGTGAGTTTTTTTTTAAATGGTATATAATATAATAATGAAGGGCGAAGGTTTTTGACCTGTAGTTGCTCTATAAATCTGTACATCCTCCTAGGACCGTGGTTCATCTTGTCTATGATTTTGTTGTGCCCTTTTTCTCTTTTGTTGAAGAGCAAGGCTAGAAGAATTTTGAAGCTTGCTCCTTTCCTGTTCTAGTCTCTAATAGCTCTGCTAAATCTGTAATTTTTTCTGGAACTCTAGCACACAATAATGGTGAAGATTGGGCTGCAAAGGCCAGAGCATGGGCAGCTTCCCAGAATTCTTCGGACAATCAGTATCCGCAGTCCCAATATGCATCATTTGGTAGAATAGATGAAAATCAGTACTCAATGGCTAACCCACAGTATTCAGCTGCTGCTTCAAGCTATCAACAGTATCAAGCTTCTGTTGCACCACCTTACCAGTCATCAGAGTCATCCTTCAGCTCGGGATATGTTCCAGATGGTCATTTGCCTTTTAGTGGTAGAAATGGAAGCATAGTAGGCGAACCAAATTCTGCCTTGCCTCATCAAGAAAGTTCTCCTTCGAGTTTATCGGTTCACCAGCAGGAGGTACCTTCTAGTTATTCTTCTGTCACAGGTAATAATTTATTTGGTATCTTGATTTCGAGTGCGAATCTGGTGCACAGTGAAAGTATAGGATGTGGACTTGTTTATATGTTCGTTTTCTCCCTTGGATTGACTAATTATTAATGTAATATTTATTTTTCAAGTTGTTGCTATCTTGAGCAGGTTGAGTCCCCCCCCCCCCCCCCACAAACACACACAATCCTTGGGATAATAAATAAGGAGAAGCGAATATTACTGTCAACTTCCATGTTTTTGCTTAATACTGATTTCTTTAAACTTAAGAATGGCCCACTTCTCTGTTTAAAGGGTTCTTGACTTCTTGCAAAGTGAGTATTCCTAAAATTTTGGATAGAATAATAATAGTCTTGGAAGATCCTTTTAATCTTTAAAAAGTGAAAAGAGCACAATTCTGAGGAACAATTATTGTAAATGTATTTCAAAAGCAAGAACGTCTGTGCCAAATGTAACCACCATTATATCATCAGTAAATATGAAACCATTAATGGGAAACAGTCACTACAAAGGGAAAGAAGATGTGCTATATAGAAGAAAACCAAGCACTACATAGGTAATTGATCATTATTTGCATAAAACTGAGGTTTTTAAACTAGTTTGTGGAGGAGAAAAGAAGATGTGACGGCTAAGAGTAGGGTTTCGAGAAAGGAATGCTTCTTTCCGTAACAATTCAAAAGAGGAAACTAGCTGCTTTATTTTTCAAGTCATTGCCTTTTACTAGGCGGGCTGTCCGTTTAAGTTAAGGGCATTATGTTGTCAAGATTTAGAGCAACAATTTGCATTCTTAGTGGGTAGCACATATTGAAGAAACAGATTTATGCAATTGAAACCAGCACATATGGCTCTAGTGGTAATAAGTACAGTTGCAAAATAATTTGAACCTGAGAAATGGGAATGCATGCACTTCTTTTACCGAAATCATTACAAAGAGTTGGCTATGTTACGCGATTTGACACAAGGATGGAGCTTTGGTAGACTATTTTTTACTGTATTATGTTTAGATGTTCAAATTTCTATATGGCAGGTAAAGAAAACATTGCAGATCAGAGTGAGCAATTCCACAAGTCACCTTGGGCCTTTACCTCAGGCTCTCAGCAACAAGTGCAGCCTTCTGCAGATGGCAGAGCACTTTCCATGGAGCAGCATCAATATGCATTCAGCCATCAGTCAGCTGGGCCCCCAAGTGATCTTAGTGATCAACCATTAGATTTTGCCCCCGGATATAATCGTGACCATGACCAACATGGGCAACCTAACTACTCCCTTAGTTCCGGGGTACCCTTACGAGGCATAGAGAGTCCTTCGGATATAGCATCTATCCATGCTTGGAGTTCCTCTGCTGCGCCTGGTTTAGTCTATCCTCCAGTGCACCCACCAGGCCCTCAGGTATTGGTTTTGCTTCTCATTTCATTTTTCTACAGCTGTGGATCGCTGTGTGGCTACTCTAACCTTGAAATTTATAACAATGTTCTCAGGTAGATCCTTCTTTAGCTATCTCTTCACCAGTTTCGGGAAACTTTGGACCACTGTTTGGAAGGGTTTCAGGACAAAACTTCCAGCCAGTGGGTCCCTCAGTCAGTGTGCCTTTTGGTGGCGCAGTAACTTTTTCTGGTGATGGATTTGGGGCTTCTGGTGTTTCTGATCGCGTAAAAAAGGTACTTGTGGATCCTTCAGCATTTTTGAAAGTTATCGTATACTCTTACCAAGAGTTTTTGTGATATTTCAGCCCTCGGTTCCTAACTGGCTAAGAGAAGAAATCATAAAAAAGAAAGCTGTTATAGCATCTTCTGCTCCAGAGTTTTCTGAGCACCCTAATTCTATGGCAGAAGAAGTGATTGATAAATATATGAATGATGATCCAGATAGCAAAAGTATTGATTCATCTAGGTCAACAGAAGAAGACGATGATGAAGAGGTCTCTTCTTTGCCTTTACTTTTTTCTACACTCTGTTTCCACCTTGATTAAAAATTCGTTGTTCTTACAGATAGAGCTTTTAATGATCATGTCAGATGGTGCTTAATTCGTCTAGGGCTAGAATTCTCTTGACTCACCTTGAAATCGAATGAACAAATCTTAGGCATATGCTCAGTTTGTAAGCAAATGATATTGATTGACTATGTTTTATTAAACTAGTATAATCCGTCTAAAATACAATGTATGTCCGTAGTTGTATTGTATGGAATAACACAAAATTAATTTTGACTTTATATGCGTGTATAAATTTAAATTTTAAATATAAATATTCTGCAGTGTGATTGACTTTAATTCAGTAACAAGATACAACCTTAAATTTTTGTCTCGCTGTAGCCCTGCTTTTATGCTAATTTTTTCTTTTATTGTTAACTTACTGCTACATATTGGTATCATCATTTTTTCCCTTTTCTTTCTTTTAGTAGTTCATAAATTCGGCTTCCTCAAATTTGTAAGTTAATGTATTCTTTCTGCATCTTTGCAGGATGATGGCGAAATTGCTAGAACTGCAGCAATAAACCAGGAAATTAAACGTGTGTTGACTGAAATTCTATTGAAGGTAGTAAACCTGGTTATATGTTGTATTTGTTTACACAGTTAACTTGATTATTTGTTGGTCTTTTAACATGATTTAGTACACAGGTGACCGATGATCTTTTTAATGAAATTGCAACCAAGGTTCTCAGTGAAGAAGGTACTTTAATTTCATGTACAAATAGTTCTGTTTATGAGTTATATAGGTTTCTCAAAATATTTGGCATAAACTTTAAACATATTTATCAACTTTCACAAATGTACGCCTCTGAAATTACATGTTCCCTCTTTTGTGGTTAGTTGACAGCAATGGTGCTTCCTTAAATCATGAAGCATCACCATCTGCACCCGAAGTTCCAACTCCCAAGGCTTCTGCAAAGGTTTTGATTACAGCACGGCCCAGCGCAACTGAATCAGATGATAGTAGAATATCGACATTGAATGCTCCTGGAGATTTGTTGGGGCTTGCTAGTTATGCTTCTGATGATGATGAGGAATATGAAATTAAGAATACTGGGGTGCCAAATTCCAAGAGAAACACGATACATCAGGCTTCAACCACCAAAATGCTTTCAGATGATTTATCTGTTGGTGTAAATGACCTTTCAGCATCAGAAGCTAAAGAAAACCTGATTAACAACTTTGTCTCGGAAAGTGATTATAGGCCCAATAATGAACTTAACAATAGTGGGTCGGGCAGAGAATTTTCACATGGTACTCTTCAATCTAAAAAGTCTTCTAAGACAGGCCTCTCACCTGATGATGGTGTAGAAGTTGTAAATAAAGCTGATATTTCCATGTCAAAGGATAATATCAAGGGCCTTGCGAAAACTGAGTTGTCAGTTGGTTCCAAGAAGGTTACATCAGGTGATACCGAAGTTAGGGAAGACAGAAAAAAGATGGACGATAAGAGACGGAGTTCTGAGGGAAAATATATTTCAAGGGGAGATGAGAGTCGTAGGAGGCAGGATGAGAGGAAGGTGAAGAAAGAAAAGACAGATGACTATGATGAGTCAAAAGAGAAATCGAAGGAACAAGGTCTTAAGTCTGCTGAAAAGTCTGTAGATCCAGACTCGAAGAGAAGATCCAGTCATCGTGATGATAAGGACAAGCAGACAGAGAAAGACAGAAGAACTAGAGGTAAAGAAGGTAATGAAAGGAAAAGAGACGGAACCAGGGATGAGAAGGGAGAAAGAACAAGAGATAAGCCTACAAGTGACTCGAGCAGACACAAGAGATACCGTTCTCCTTCAGTTGATAGTAGGGGTAGAGATAGCAAGAACCACACAGCAGTTGGTCGTACCAACAATTCTAGTGGTGACGAATCTTTAGAGGATTCCAGAAGGTTTGTTTTGCGAATTTTCATATTATTTTCTGTTGGTTATCCTGTTATAGTTAATTTGTTAATTTTCCGACTAATTATGTTTGCAGGAAGTCACATTCAAGAAAACGAAAGTTATCCCCATCACCTGACAGATCTCACCGAAGGTACTAATTCTTGCTCAGCTCATTGTATTTCACCTTTCAATCTTGATATATATGCTATATCCCTACATATGGAAGTCCCACCAACTAACATCAATTTCCTTTTAATTATAAATATGCAAAGTATGGATTAAGTATATGCATCTTTAGGATTTCATTAGCATTTACCGCTTAAATTTCATCTTAAACAAAGTGAATATTTCCTAAACGGTATGATGACTTGACATGTTTGTACCTGGCCTTACTAGTGAGAAGTCCCGACGGAAAAGCTAAGATAATTGTAACTTTCATATACCCTTCCGGTGTACCCTTTGTTCCTTTGTATTGGTTTCCTGAAGTACTTTTAGTATAAAGTGAATTGTAATATTTTGTGTGTTGATCCTATTGTGTAAAATAATTTAGAAATTTAAAATGTTGGAATGTTGGATAATTGAAATTTCTACAATAATGCTGGTACACGCTTCCGCCTTCCAGTAGGTTGTGCGTATAAGAGTTGTGCTTGTTCTGCAAATATTCTCGATATGCAGGGTAGTCACCATTCTCTCTATGCAAGAAAGGTGTTCATTCATTCTGGTTTTTTGTAGTTTTGTGATTTAAAATAATGCGGTGAAGTTTTACTCTCCATATAATTTGAACTTTTTCTACCATTTGTCTTGTATTTAACTGATCCCATACTGCAGATAGTTGGCTCTACCACTTCACGTGATCTATATATCCTTATAATATCAGTTGTCAATATGTTATGATCAGGTGTCAGCCTTTCTGGTGCCTTGCTATGTCCATGCATGCATCCTCGATATCTTTTATTAAACATTATTGTATTAGAAATAGTTATCCTTACGCACTTTATCTTTTCCTTTTCTGTGGATTATCAGTATTGGACTAAGCAGCTTTAGATGACTTTACTTCCTTGCTTTTGTAGTGATAAAAACTTGTATAATACTTTTGGGTGAATAAGGTTATCCAACGATTTTAAGGGTCTAGAAAATTCAGCATGATACATAGTTTTCTCTGCAGCTTTTTACTTTATTTGTTCTCTACTGTAAGAACACATTAAAACATCTCTTAGTTTGGTGTGCGAACACTTCAGTCACTTGGACTTGTATAATGATAACGTAGCAATATCACCATCCATGTCATGAATTTCGCAGTATTTTGGAGTCACAAAACTATACATGTTCATCTTGTGTGGGATAACAATTTTGGCACAATATTTTCATTGTTAACCTGTTTAAAGAGGGGGTGGTGTTACCTTTATCTAATCCGCAAGTAAATCAATTTTAGTTGATTGTGTTACTATTATGTATAGAGGGATAACCTTAATTAAAGGTGAGTTTGAGTTGTCGCTCTAAAGCCAATTTAAGCTAAATTTGTAAGGTGGTATCCGATGTGAAACTATGCAAATTGTTCCTCTGACTTTACATCATTGATATGGACAACTTTCATATTTACTATGAACACCTTTTTTAATTTGTCTGATGAAAGAAAGATCTGATGTTGCTAGAATGCAAGGATTAGTGTATGGTTTTGGTAGATTAGTGGAGGATGTAGCAGCACTAGCTAGGAGTTACCATTAATATGTGTGGAATTGAATTTATATAGATGTTATATTATCTCATTAAAGGCAGAGTAGTTTACAGAGTCCGGTTCTTATAAAGTCTGAGTCTGACTATAGAAGACTGGCATAGGCCTCCCAAATATTTATCAACTCACTGGCTTAGCATGGGATGTTTTCGTTTCTAGACAAGTTTCGAGGTCTCCACATAGCAAGCATTCTCAGCGCAGGCATTCCCCCTACTCTTCTCTTGAGACAACAAGGTATGTTGTAGTGTGTGTTTGATTAGCTTGTGTTAATGTTTTTGACACGCCCATCATTGTAATAATACTCGAAGCAGGTGATGTCATTAGGGTTACATACCGGAGTATCAAGTTTTTCCAGACCACTAACTGTTGTACTCGTATTGCAGGGGGAAAAGATCAAGATCCAAGTCACCTGCTCGTCGGAAAAGATGATTTTAAAGAACTAGAGCTGGTACAGGTTGCAGCCCTTGGGATCCTAGTGGTGCCGGTAGACTTCAAATGTGAGTATGTGATGATGCCTACTGTATTGCAACTGTGTGCAAGTTTAGGATAATATATGCCAATTCTGTAGTGCGTATTTTTGTTGTCCAATGTATGGTCCTAGGTGGAAATGGATCACACATCTATCGTAGAGTATCCAAGTGTGAAATTACCCGTACCATCCCCTCCCCCCAAAATTCATAAATAGCCTATGATTGTTTGCAAAGACTAATCTCTGGATTAGTTATGAAATGTATTTATTGTTTTGTTTGTTATTGTTTATTATATGAATTTTAAATACCCACTGGTGTCTGTTGGCACTTAAAATCCTCCTCTATTTATTACCGAGTGAAGTGTACATGTGCTAATTTCTTAAAATACACAGCGTCGTTGTTGATATTATTCTTTTTAAAAGTGAAGTAATAATTTGGTGAACTTTGGTAGGCAACGATTGCAAATGGTTTATGAAAATACATGTATGAGCTAATTTTTAATGAACTTTGTGCGAGTGAGCTCGTTTGTTGATTTTTGGCTTGACGGTTGCTTTTCTCAAAGACGTGCATAACTGGTTATACTTTTAGATTTTACACAAAAACGACAAACAATAATCTAGTGAGATATGAATCGATGTGCTTTAGAAAACCCTAATCCACATTTTTTTTTTTTGTGAAAGTAAAACTCACATCCACTTGTGTCCTGAGATTACATGTATTTCTCATGATGAATATATAAAAGCACTTTTGTAAAATTAAACATTAATTATAGAAATTCATAAGTATACCCTTGAAAAAGAGATACCACAAAGTAGCGAGCAAAACTGGTTGAAAAGCCGCAAATTTGTGTTTTGTTCAGTTAAAGCATTACAAAAAAAATAATAACAAATAATTATAAAATTACTGTTTTTCGTTAGTCTCACCACTTAATTGAAAGAAATATTTTTTTTCTCTTCTTTTATTTTTTCCCTGGCAAGCTTTTAAAAAAGTTGGCTAAGTTGGTTTTCTTATCTGGCAAAATGTAAGTTGGTTTCATCACCTAAATTGCTATTGCTTTCCCAAGTTGATGGTTTATTTGTAACTAGCTTCAATTCCCCTTGCACGGGATTGCTCTATTTTATAATTGGTATTATAGTTTTTCTCATTACGATTTGATATTAATATTAGCAATTGATCGATATTGTGACGATTAAAATTCTTTAGTTTGTCGCGTTCTTATCTAATTAATTGAAATGTAACGAAAGTGTTATAATTAAGTAGATAGCATTAAATAAACATATTAAATATGAATTTTAAATGATGTGTATTAATGATTGCAGAGGGTGAAAATAGTAATTTAAGATGGATTAATTGATGTGTATTAATGATTGCAGAGGGTGAAAATAGTAATTTAAGATGGATTAAAATGGTACATGTTGTAGTAAATAGTAATTTAAGATGGATTAATTGATGTGTATTAATGATTGCAGAGGATGAAAATAGTAATTTAAGATGGATTAAAATGGTACATGTTGTGGTATTATATATAGGCCATTGTTCCATGGAGAACCATCTTACGTGGAGAACCACTTAAAATACATTATAATTGCTTTATATATAAGGGCCCCGCAGGGGCATCTTCACAAAAAAGTCTTATAATTCTATACTCTATCTATTTATAAAAAAAAATACAAAAAAAAAAATTTTTTTTAAAAAATTTTCAAAAAATGATGACGTGGCAACATTTTTTTAAAAGTTTTTTTTAATTTTTTTTTTTATGAATGGATAGAGGGTAGAATTATAATACTTTTATGTGAAGGGACCCCGCCAGGGGCCTTATATAAAGGACTATTTCAATATATTTTAAGTGGTTCTCCACGGTTCTACACGTAAGATGGTTCTCCCTAGAGTGAGACTCATTATATATATATAAGAGATATAAGAGATGAGAGATGGCGTGAAGTTATAATCGCAAAAACAGATGTTTTAAGTTAGGTTCTTGCGCATATAGTAACTTGCCAACAGTGTCTTGCTATTCCATACTATTATTGTTCCTCTGGGGATGGGGACTTAGCTGTGTTGTAAGTTTTTCTTTTTGTTTGGTACTCCACTTCACTGATGTCTTAGTTTACTAGTTCGGCTGCAAAAACATCAAAATATAGCCGCTCTTGGACCAATATTCATGTAATCAAGCCCTTTTTTGTATTCTTGCCTTTGAAGTTTACGTAGTTCTGTGTTTCTTGTGTAGCGAAAATATTCGTAAAAGTCTATGCTTCATTGTGATTGCACCTACAGGTGTGCTAACAGAAGAAATAGGATAGAAGCGTGTTTACTTTGTCTTTTTTCACTCATAACATTGGTTTTTACATTTCGGTGAAGAATACGAAGAAATTTATCCTTTAGCATATTTTTTCTACCAATTTTTGGATTTACTTCTGTCGGAAGTATGTTGAGATAGTGAGCTGGCCAAGGAAAAAACAAAAGGGTGTGCTTACTAATGGAGAGTAAAGAGTTTTCTTGAAACTTCTAAACCTGATCAAATAGCCCCTTCCGCTCGCAGTAAATGATAATGCTAAGAGTGTTTGTAAGAGGGGTTATTGGTAGCTAGAAATGCTGAAGAGATGTGCTCAATTGTTGGGACTTGTCCAGTACAATGATAGAGATTCCAGAAAAAGAAAAGAGTTGAGAAGGCCTGTTAGAACATTGGACATGAGCATACAACTTAAGGATATCACGGTAAGGATAATTCATGCAGGGGGGCGACAAGAGCTCTATAAAACTGCTATTCCTGCATCTCGATTAATGGAGAAATATCCTGGAATGTGTGTTGCGAGGCCAGAGGTTTTCAAAAAGCCTCAAGAATCAATTTTATCTGCAGAAGAGCATCTGTTGCCTGGGCAAAAGTACTTCATTGTCCCTTGTAGTACTGTACAGAAAGTAAAGCGTAGACACTCATCAAAACGGAAAGTTAAAGAATCTGAGATACTGTTGTTGGATTCAAAAGCTTCTGCTGATGTGGATGATTACTCGGGGGAATCTGTACGTTCATCGGACTTCTATGAATCAACATCTGAAAGGCAGTCTCAATCTTCTGTGGGGAAAAGCAAGAAAAATAATAAGCAGTTTGTTCCTCCCATACAACGATCAAAATCATTGAGGGGATTAGCGTGGGAGCCGAGCCTAAGATCTGTGGAGGAGCTCTCTTATTGATGCCTTGATGGTCTCGTATGCAGTTCACTGCTAGTTTATCATAAGCTTTTCCCTAAATCATTTTTAAGAACTACATTCTTCTTTAAATCTTAAGAATAGTTGTTTTGTCTGGCCTGATTTTGGGTTCGCTCTTTATTTGATGGATGTACTGGTATGCTATTGACTCCTACTTGATTATAAACTCAGGCTACTTCTTTAAACTCTAACTACTTATGCAAAATTTTGATATAATATGACTTGTTCGGAATGAAGGACTACTGGTTCTAATAAATCTTCCAAACAGAATCACTTGATATAAATTGTTTAGTCATGAATTACATAATTAAACTATGATATCGGTGTCCTGACCTTCAAGATTTGGCATCCCGATCTTCAGTATATAGTCAAGAATCAAGAACACATGACATTAACCTCTTTAAAGTCTGCATACGCGTTGTCAAGAATGCAGAATGTCGTTAAACTCTCTCGCTCTTACACAATTAATGCTCATCTAAATCCAAGGCCCAAATGTGATAGCTGTAATCTGCAACGCTTAGTTTACTGGATAACCCTCTACTCTTGGTAACTCACCTTCACAAAAAAAAATGATTGCTCTAACCAGGGTAGAGTTGCTGAGATGGGAGCCTAGCTATAATGCAAGCAGAAAAATATGAGCATGGTTGAAAAGTCTCTGCTTAGCCTTAGTAATTTTATTCTATTTCCAACAATTTACTATTACATATGAGTATTATAACAGGGAAGATGTGGGCACTTGCTTGTTTTCACTTATAGATACTGATAACTAAAAGTTTCCTTGAATTGGGCTGTTTGATGAGATCTGTTTGAGGAATATCAAATGCACTCATCACATCAAGCAGTATGAGTAGAACTAACTATATCAGAAATGTGAGCTTTGCAGAGAACGATAGGACTAACTATATCCCTAATGAATAGAACACATAAAATGTACCTTCAATGCGCAGTCATGTAGCAGCCTCAACATTCCTAATTAACGTGTCTAGAGTGATAAGAAAGCTCTAAAAGTCAGCAACGGAGCTTGTTGTTTAAACGCCAACACACATACCGTACATAGGAGGAGGGAGAAAGGCATACCTGACCGGTAGATATAAGACCACCAGGAATGATTGGAGGTAGCAGTATGAGTTGATCAATCATTAAAGCAATCATAGGACTAAAGTGTAATCCCCAGCAAAACCATCCAAGCCAACTGGTAGCACAAAGATTTCCTGCACTTGTTGGCAAAACCAACATAGTTGATTTTCCATTTACTATCATTTATATTGCCTCGAACTGCCCATTCTAAGTCATCAAACCCTTGAGTTGGCTTCACCAAATTCTCGTCTGAACCATTTCTTCAAAATCCCCCCTTATCTTTTCTTTCTTCTGAAAATCAAATCTTCTTCTTCAACAAACTCCCCATCCTACTTGCCATCATTACTTCTAACATTCCAATTCTTGTTCACTAGTCCAACCACATTCTCGGTACAAACAGCTGGTCTTGCTTTTTCCATCTCAGGTTTTGACATTGAGGGGGTACAACTGGAATCTCTATTATTTTCGATAGATTCAAAATTGCGACTATATTTAGACTTTATTAAGGACGAAGGAGCAAAAGTACAATCTTATCATCATCAGTAGATTAAAAATTGGAACAAGATACATGCTTTTTTGTAAAAGACCCAAATTTTGACCGACAAGCAATTGGCAAGAACCATTTCATTTTCCCATTGATCAAATGAAGGTTGATTAATTTGAAAAGGCAAATATGGGAAGCAAAGATGTTTAGCTAAGAGTAAAAATCTGAAAACTAATGTGCTTTTAAGTTTCTTTCTAATGAAAATAAGGTGCACTTATATGTTTAGAATTCATTTTCCAAGTGGACATCATATGACAATGCAATTTTGGCTAATGGAAGACTTGGTAACTAGATTAAGTGGGGATACAAATCAATATCAAATATCAAATACCAGCACAAGTGTTGACAACATTCGACAACATTCATAGCCGAGTGATGTTCAAGAATTCAATTATGTCCACAGTTACATTTATACTTGGTTCAAGTACAGTAAGCAAAACAAACAAATAACAAAGAACTTTTAAGTACATGTCTTGGCCTGTAACGCGACTTGTCGTTATAAAAGTTCATAGTAAAAAGGCTAATTTCTCATTAGAAACAGTTACAACCCAATAGTTAAAAATGGCGGTAACCACCAAGAGCCAGGGCATATGCTCCCTCTGTTAAATCCAACATGATTGTCTCAATCAGCTCGAACTCATTTCGACGGTTGCTGTCAACAGAAAAATCTTTAACTTGGCTAGTTGAATTGATGTTTGTTTGTAGTTCACACAAGTCATTGGCATGATTAAACAAGGATACTAAAGACATTGTTATACTTAGTAGATCAAATATAATAACTAAAAACGAACCCGTGTGGAGATCATGTAATGCCACCCGATCTAAGATTAAAATGAGCACTATTTAGTATAAAATTAGCCTCTACAAAATCCAACGGATAAAACACAAAATGAAACTCATGGAACGTAAACAAGACTAATGATCTGTGAGGGCACATTTAGTTTTTAAATATGTGTATTTGTATATTTTATAATTGAAAATAAAAAAATGTTACCATGCATTTACATAAAAAAAAATACATTACATATGAAAAAAGTAGTTTTTTACAATTATAATTATTTAAATATTATTTAAGATAAACACAAGAAATTTTGAATAAATTTCCACTTATATATTTATATAGAACGAATGATACTCATGCTTGTTTTAATTTCCTCGTCCCAACAACAATATAATTGTAAAAAAAACTCAAAGAGAAACAAACTCACGCAGTGAATCATCATTCAAGTTGTCGCGTTTGTATGTCGTGGGAAATATTGTTATATGCGATTGAAGGATTAAAGCTAAACATGTAGGGAAAGAACATGAAGACAACTTACTTACTACATTTAATGAATTTAGTCGTTGTTGTCATGCGAAAACAACTGATGGTTCTTTAGAAGAAGATGGGTCGAAGATTGGTTTTCCTTATCGAATAGGTTATGGTAATATTGTGGCTATTCGTCCTAGTCAGGTTCCTTCCCATTTCATTTTGGTAGTTGAGAAGATGACAATGTTCAATTCTTTGCGTAATTCAGCTTTTTTTAAAGAAACACCGTGTGTGATTATATGTGGAGTTGGTCAGCCAAGTATAGAATGTTGCTTATTACAAATAGGGTTCGTAAGTGCCTAAAAAATGTGCCAATATATGTTGTTGTTGATTGTAATCCGGATGGCGTTGATATCATTCATTTATAACAACTGGGGGGCCTAATATGTTTAAAAATCCGTTACGAATTTGTGTTAATCACAAATTTATTGTTATAGTGGTACTATCTCTTTGATACTATATATTTGAACATTGATGAAATATTTTTGGGATGATTTTAGTTAGTACAAAATATTAAATTTTACAAAGGACTATACTAAGTTCGAGGTTTTGGTCGATCCATTGAAAAAGTTTGTTAGTCATAGAGGCATGTCTGAATACATCTAATAACAAACCTAATTGTTTGTAATGCTTTGCATTACTTACATGACCTCTTAACTGAGGAAACCTCTAGCTGTAGAGTTTCTGCTTATTTAGTACTTGTAATAGGCATCAATTCTTATCTGTGTAATTGTACTTAAAAGTCAGAGAATAATGCTTGAAAGAAGTTCCAAGGTTCATGCCTCAAGCTTGAAGAACAAGACTATAAAATAATCACAGTTGGGATTTGAAGAAATGAAGAATTTGCCTAAGTACCAATTCGAGAAGTATGTTTGTTATATTCGAGAAGTCTAGCCTTCGAGAAGTCAGGGATTCGATATCTCAAAAGACATTATTCGATATCTCTGAATGCACTGTTCGATATCTCAGAGATTCGATATGTCTACTACTCTATTCGAGAACTCAGAAAGTCAATAAGTCAAAGCATCATTCGAGTTCTCTAAGAGTCAACAAGTCAAAGTTTCATTCGATATCTCAAGGACTCAGAAAGCTATTCGACATCTCAGGGATTCGACAAGTCAAGTGTTCTATTCGACAACTCAAGGATTCCTGAAGAAAAAAGCTATTCAAGAAGTGATTCGATATGTCAACTTTACAGTATTCGAGAACTCAGATTTATCTAATCCTAGTTCTCGAATCAATCACTTAACCACTTCTCGAATACATTCTTGAAGACAAAATACTGGAGAAATTGTACAAGTCAGAAATCTGCAACAAGCTAAAGCACTTTATGGATCACAATCTGTAACGTGCTCTGGAAAACTTACAAAGAAGCTTGGAGAGATGTACAATAGACAAAGAGCTAAAGAAGTGGATCTGAACAGAGTTTTACAAAGTCAAATCTATAGCCGCTTGAACACTTACTCAAGAAGGATAGGCATACAAGAAAGTAATTTATCATGTAACCTTATTTGTAGTAAGTAGGTTGTATTCATGTTCTATAAGAATACAACCTCACTTCTTTAGTTGATTAAGTTTTTCATACACATTCAAGAGTACATCTCTTTGAGGAAAAACGAAGCTGAGAATACTATCATTTGTATTCACAGATTGTAGCAAATCTTTATCTAATAAAATATTAGATTAAAGTGATATCGTGTATTGTGTTGTTCATTGTCTACATTCATATTTCTGCACACACATATCTTGCTACATACTCCAAACAGATTCAAAGAACAAGAAAAGTTCAAGAATCCATTCACCCCCCTCTGTATTCTTTCGTGTGTTCAATACTCAACAAAGTTAGACATGGTCGGACCAAGTTTGAGACCTTCAATGGATTCTATTTCTAAAAATTTTCTAAAAAAAATTGAATCCATTGAAGATCTCAAACTTGGTCCGACCATGCCTAACTTTTTCAAATTGAATATTGACCAAGTTTTGGAAAAATATGAAGAGTATCAAAATACAGACGGATCCGATGGTGAAAAGCCATGAGACAATATTCTTGTGTTTTTGCATTTAAAATATTTATATATTTTTTTGTTAAAATTATAAATCATGTATGAGTACAGATCAAAGTTTATCCCATTTAAAAAGAGGAAATGATAAATTATGATGGGTAATTCTAATAGCTATAACCGAGTTATGCATAGGTTGAAATCTCTATACTATCTATTTAAATTTCCTTATGCGCTCTGACTTTTTTGGGCTCAAAATGATCCAATTGACTAACTCATTTTTTCATAATTTACAAAATTTCAAAATATATATTAAAGTAGATTAAATATATTTTCTAATGATGTAATTTTTACCATATTGTTATTTATATTATATATGTAATATATGATCAAAATTTGGTTAATTTAATCATAAAAAATCAAACAATACAAATATTTGGGACAAAAGTAGTATATTATAATAAACGAAATAAGTTGTACTCCCTCAATACCATTCAAATATGTTTATTTGACTTTTTTTTTTGTCAAAATGACCAATTTTGTAATTTAAATTACATATATCATATGTTAAATATAATTTATGAAAAAAATATGATAAGAAAATATAGATCATCTATTATAGTCTACATTTTTTAAATTTATAAAAATGTAGGTCAATAATTTTTAAAAATAATTCAAAATATGGTTATTTGACAAAAAAGTCAAATTTGTTTGGATAGGACGGAGGGAGTACTTTGTTTTAGTCATGAAAATAAGAATTTTTAGTTAATGGATAAAATTAAGTAGCTAGATCTAATACTAAATTTTAATTTATATTCAATATTTAAACTACTCTACCAAAAATTTAAGATTCAAGTAATAAATATATGTAAAAATTATAATATATTATTACTATTATGATCTCAAATATATATATATATATATAACAATAAAGAGAATTAAAGAAAGTTCACACTTATATGTTTCTTAAATCAAAAAGGAAAGGTGATCAAAGAATACAAAAACCAAATGTGTGCGTATGTTGGGTACTGTTGGTGTATGTGTGTTGAGTAGTGATGGGTTTAGTTCAAGTATGTATGCTGTGAGTTTTGGTGTATCGACGAGGGAGTAATTGTTTGACAGCGATTGTACGTTTTCTAGTTCAGGTATAATTGAGTTTTGATTAGTTGTTTGATTGAATTTCAGTAAGTCGAGTTCTTGGTTGAGGGATGTTGGTGTGGAGGCTCGGTGGCGAATCGCTGGATTCCGACGGTGATGGTGGTCCTGATAGTCATAAATTTCTGTATCCTTTTCTTCCATTGATAATTGCATAATTGGTGTAATTGATTTTTTGATTTCCTGATTATTTGATTAGCTGTTATTGGACTAATTTAAATGTTAATTATTTTCATGTTTTTAGGTCTAATTGTTGTTATAATTATTGCTCTTTTATTGTTTTTAGGTTACATTTTTTATGTAGAATTGTAATTAAATTAGTAGTTGGTTTTGTGGGGATTTGTTCTTTCAAGATCTGGCCCAATTGTATTAATTATAATTGATTGTTAATTATTTTTTTCAGTTATATTTTATTTATAGATGATTGAGAGTGTTTCAATTGGTAGTTTTTAATGTGCTTTAATTTACAATTTTATTTGCTTTATTTAGCTAATTAGCTTAGTATGATTGTACCATTTTTATGATTTTTATAACTAATTTTTAATTGATGATCGATAGGGCTCAATTAGGGGATTTTAATGTGAATGAATTGATGTTTGAGATTTGCATAATCGATGGTGATTTGATTATGGTTTCGATTTTGATTTGTTT
Source organism: Kitagawia praeruptora (assembly GCA_037693485.1). Taxonomy (NCBI): domain Eukaryota; kingdom Viridiplantae; phylum Streptophyta; class Magnoliopsida; order Apiales; family Apiaceae; genus Kitagawia; species Kitagawia praeruptora. The sequence goes on from CM075351.1 coordinate 67,048,043, forward strand.
CTTATTTTGATATGATTAATTAGTAAGATTGTACCATTTTACATGGTTTTGTACCTTTGAGGGTGTGCCATTTATTTATGGCTTTGTGGACCAATTTTGGGTTAGCGGTAATGTCGTTTTTTGACGATTTGGATCATTTATTGATTTGGAATCTGGTGTAATCTTAGATGACTTTATAGTAGATTTTCATGAGAAATTGATGTTTATATGTCTAACCATAGGGGACTCCTTTGGTTAGATATATAAAATTGTTCAAATTTATTATGATTACTGAGTATAATAATTATTTAATGTATATTCGATTAATGGCTCTTAGACATAATATTATTTGTTGTTTTGATATTTTCAGTTTTAGGAGGAAAGAAGTGTAAAGAGAAGATGGATGACGACATAATTTTGGGTTTTAGGGTGAGAAGATAGATGAAGGCGAGATTATGGATTATTACATTGGAAGAATCAAGTTAAAAAATCAAGAAGTTTCAAGTTTTTTGATTTTTAGGTTTTGGTTAAATGATGTACCTATTTATTTAGTAGGGCACTCTTTTTCCCCGCTTGAGCTTTTTTCCCAAAGGGTTTTGTTTTTGTGGGGTTTTTAACGAGGTCTTTTTTGGTGGATATAAAGGTGTAATTATCTAAACTTCCGGGGGAATCTCTTTTCTATGGGTTGTTAGACTCATGGATTGGTTAAGCATACCTTTCGGTTAGATGATGAAGCTTTTATTATCTCTTCTGATGTATCATCTTTTCATGAATGAAATTTATCATTCCTGAGCAAAAAAAAAAAAAAGGTTCACACTCTAACCAATTTAGGGGGTGTGCAAGTGTGTCACGAATCCAACATTTAAACCCTTCCATCCAAGCTGCAATCTACCACCATTCAAAAACCCTAGAAATGAGGAACAAGATTTGCACCCAATCCAACAAGATCTGCACCAAAACCTTTCTCAAATCTCTGTCCAAATCACTCTTGACAGAGGTTAAAAGCTTGGAGAAGACTGTTATTGTTGCATTTGAAAAGGAGTCTTTGAGCTTGAAGAAGACTGTGAATGTTGCATTTGAAAAGCATTCTTTTGCTAAAAAGAACTTCATATTACCTTAGAAACATTTCAAAAAAATCCTAGATCTATTCTATCCAGCGCAACCACATTACCCCAAGAATGAGGAAGAAGATCTGTACTTCCATTGTCAAATCTCTTTTGACAGAGTCAAGTCTTCTAGTGAGAAGTTGAAAACCATTGTTGAAAACCCTAGATCTATTCATTCTATCCAGCGCAGCCACACTACCCCAAGAATGAGGAAGAAGATCTGTACTTCCATTGTCAAATCTCTTTTGACAGAGGTGAAGTCTTCTAATGAGAAGTTGAAGACCATTGTTGAAAACCCTAGAGCCTAGATCTATTCTATCCAGCGCAGTCACATTACCCCAAGAATGAGAAAGAAGATCTGTACTTCCATTGTCAAATCTCTTTTAACAGAGGTTAAGTCTTCTAATGAGAAGTTGAAGATCATTGTTGAAAATTTGAAGATTGCTGGTGAAAAGGAAGATGTGGCTAATGATTTGTGAGGGCACATTTATTTTTTAAATATGTGTATTTGTATATTTTAGAATTGAGAATAAAAAAATGTTACCGTTGTATTTACATAAAAAAAATACATTACATATGAAAAAAAGTAGTTTTTTACCATTAAAATTATTTAAATATTATTTAAGATAAACACAAGAAATTTTTGAATAAATTTCCACTTATATATTTATATATAGAACGAATGATGCTCATGCTTGTTTTAATTTCCTCGTCCCAACAACAATATAATTGCAAAAAAATAAACTCAAAAAGAAACAAACTCATGCAGTGAATCATCATTCAAGTTGTCGCGTTTGTATGTCGTGGGAAATATTGTTATATGCGACTGAAGTATAAAAGCTAAACATGTAGGGAAAGAACAATAAAGTGAACATGAAGACAACTTACTTATACATTTAATGAATTTAGTCGTCGTTGTCATGCGGAAACAACTTATGGTTCTTTAGAAGAAGATGGGTCGAAGATTGGTTTTCCTTATCGAATAAGTTATGATAATATTGTGGCTATCCGTCCTAGTCAGGTTCCTTCCCATTTCATTTTGGTAGTTGAGAATATGACAATGTTCAATATATTCTTTGCGTAATTCAGCTTTTTTTAAAGAAACACCGTGTGTGATTATATGTGGAGTTGGTCAGCCAAGTATAGAATGTTTCTTATTTGTAAACAGGGTTCATAAGTGCCTAAAAAATGTGCCAATATATGCTATTGTTGATTGTAACCCGGATGACGTTGATATCTTTAAGTCTTACAAATACGGATCTAATAACTTGGCTTTCATGAGTAATAATCTTGTTGTTGCTTCTATCAATTTCCTTGGGATATTTCACTCCGCTACTTATGGAGTAAAGGACAAAAATTTGACAAAACTTAGCCATATGGATGTTACTAGAGTCGAAAACTTATTAATTAAAGGATGGTTAAAACTTGAGGCACACCTTTTCGAGTCACTAAAAACAACTAAAAGATCCATAAGAAGGTGTATGGAGAGATTCTGATTGGAAAAACTTCTTGGGTGGACATTATAGAAAAAAAGATCTCTAACTCTCTTTAGGTTACTTTACTTAATTGCAATTCAATTAATTGTTGTAATTTTGATTAATTTGATTGTTGATCGTGACAATTTATATCTCTAAACAAGGCCTCACTTCAAATAGGTATAACTAACTAAAAATGAAATCCATGTTGTAGGTGTAGCCATACAGCTGATTTTGAAGAAGAAACTAAGAGATCTACATCTATACTATTATATAATAAGGAAACAGGGGTATAATTTAGTTGTTTGGTTCAACTTCGTTCAATTATCTAAAAGAATAGTAACTGTTAGATATTTAGTAAATAAATGATAGCCGTTAGATCTAATAATAATAAATATTTTATATTTAAATCCCTCTTCTAAAGATCCAAGGTTCGAATCCCGTCAACAAAAAATTTACATTAAGATTTTATATTATTAGTTCTAATCAATACATGTCATTTATTAAATAACTATTATTATTACTAATAATTTTATTAATTAATATTACAAAGTTAAATTATATCCATAATAAATTATTACACTATATTCTATTTAATCATATAATTTTAAAAGTATTTAAAAGTAATCCGTGCTTTGCACGGGCTATAAGCTAGTACTTTATAGAGGAATAGAGAAAACTTAAGACATATTATATATAGAGAGGGAGAGTGTCTAGTGGTGGTTCTTAAGTATAATGCCTCTTCTGGACTTCTATAATTTATTTAACATGCCCACTCAACCACATCACTTGCACTATTGATAGAACTTAATCTAGACAAGTCAAATAAGTCTCGAGTAGAAAACTACTATTACTTCTACCAAGCATTATTATTTTCTTAATATCATAAATTCCTTTCTTGATAGTAGTTACATCAGAACAATGTATTGTAAACACAACTGGCCTCTTTTACCTGTGGGTCATGTAATTGCGAAATGCTCCCTTGAATTAGGAATTTGGAATCTGGAGAGCTAAATCTCTTGATCTCTAAGCCAATAGCATTTATGTTGTGCTGTATGACTTGTGTAATTTTATATTGTGTATGAAATTGATAATCAAGCACTCCGTGTTTTAGGTTTTTTGAATTCGAAATGAGACGTATCTGGATAATTCATTAAAACTTGGTGTTGCATATTAAAACAAATTAGACCGATCCTTTTTAATATAATTATTTATTATGTAAATAATTTTTAAATTTGGAGATCACATAGTTGTATGTGCGATGGTATGTCTCACTTTTATGACGAGGACATAATACCATTAAATAACTACTCTCAACGAGAATTATCAAGATCGACTTTGTAAAGTAAAGTAAAATGATAAACCAAGAGAATCTGGTTAAACCAAGAGAATCTGGTTATACCGAGAGATAGTTGTAAGATCATCGAGAGTATGGGCCTTAAGCCTATTGCTTAATGACATCGTGGTGGACACCCAACCTTGCTGACTGGAGATCCCAAGAACTTGGTTCAATGGGCAAACTAAATCATGATGACTAAATCACTGTGGGGGTAACCCCTAGTCTATTCCTATGATGAGGAAACAGTGAGACCCGTAAGGTACGAGGTTAAGCTCTATGCTTTTAATGATCTTTGATGAATACATAGAATTCAAAGTTTGAATGCATAAATTCGGTTAAGTAAACGCGGGTTACTTTATAAGATAAAGATCACCTATGTGGGAGAGAAGTGGGGCCGCTTCAAAGGAGAATTGTGAGGCACAATTCTTTAGAAACTCCTGCAGAACCAGGACGATGTTCTATGGCCAAAATGGACATAATCATGAGAACCGAATGAGTCAGGAAGGGTATAGTAATAAGTATACCATCGTTTACACAAACAGTCGAACAGTTCAAGGACATCGCGTCACACTGTCTACCAGTAAAGTCGGTATGCCTCGAGCGAAGGTTCAAGGAGAATTCTCTACCTATCGTATGCTATATCTGACCATAAAAACTATCACCAAGTCAAGCTTTGTGTTTGTTTGTCTGTATGGTGTGTGCTACTGGACCATCAATCTCATTTGTGGGGGATTGTTGGAAAAACTTAGTAGTTCAGACTAAGTTGTGGATCATTTTGAGACTCAATTTGAGTGATAAAAACTATGTATTAGTGTTGTGTCTTTGTTAGATTGTATTCTTCTCTACGAGAGGATTCCAACGCATATTTACACACTCAAAATCAAAATGGATAAAGGGTGAATGAGAATTAATGTTCCAAAGTACGACCCTTTAAAGTGGCATTTTAGAAGTGTACCACATCGAGAGTAGTACAAACCTATTCCTTGAGTTTTATTATAAATACTTTGTCCCACATCGAAAAGAATAATAAGTACTTTCTAGTCACTCTTTATAAATAGAGTCTTAGGGCAACAGTTTTATTAAGTCGTGAATATTATAGTCGCCTCTATAATTTCACTCTCCTCAGTTTTAAACTTTCAAAATATTCCGGTGATAGTTTCGGGCTCGATTCAAGTTCGCTAAAAGTGTTTTCAATTTATCGATTATGCTAGTATCTCGTTTTATCCTAGGAGGCAGGTCGCTAAGCACAGACGGTGAGGGGCGAAACTGCTTTAAGGAGACAGGTTTTCTAGACTCGAGATTAAATCCAATTTCTGTTTGTTTTTTCAAACCCTTCTCCTTTTAATAATTAATTATGTAATTGTATGTTCATATATATATATATATATATATAGGTGCTTCTCTGTGGGTAACTTGTTAAAACGAGTAACTTAGTAACTTAAATCCAATCATCCAATATACTAAATTAGTTGATTAGTATCATGCACCGCGCAGTACACACCCATGCCATGAAACAGTCAGTAACGGAAGGACAGTTACTTTTTTAATTTCAACACATTTATTTTAGTATCATTTTTATTTTATTATAATTTAATTTATTCTCATATAATTATTTGTTCTGTAACTTTTTTTTATATAAATTTTTTATGAACTAAATTATATTCACTATTATGTTTATTACATACTCAAAATTTTATTCAATTTGTTTTTTAATATATTGTATGCCAAATTATATATATACAAAACACTAAAAAATATACTATTTTTTAAATATTACAATAATATTCTGTATTTAATTTAATATTTTTCTGTTTATAATATTAAATACATAACCTAATTTGTTTATATTTTTTAAATTTAATTGTTTTACATACAATAATATTGTATAAATACAGAACACGATTTTTTTTATAAATATAAATTAAAATTCAGAACATTGATTTTACGTATAGCGATCTTGAATTATTTATTAATAATTTTTTTAAATTACAAACAAAAACACATATGTAAGTAGGTTAAATAAGTAGTGTTCTGTATTTTTTATAATAATGTTTCTTGTTTTGAATGTATTTATTTGTGTTCTATATTTTCTTGCCCTTTATTTTTCTTGATATGTATTTTTGTTATTCTGTATTTATTTTATGTTATGTATTATTTTTTTTGTACTTTTTAAAATTTTTATGATATGTAAGTAGGATAAATAAGTAGTGTTCTGTATTTTTTATAATAATATTTCTTATTTTGAATGTATTTATTTGTGTTATGTATTTTCTTGCCCTTTATTTTTCTTGATATGTATTTTTATTGTTCTGTATATATTTAAAGTTATGTATTAATTTTTTTGTACTTTTTAAACTTTTTATGTATTATGTAATTTGTTTTTTGTTAGAAATAGTTCTTATAAATGTTTACTTATAATAATTAGGTATTAACACTTAACAAACAAATATTTATAGTAATAGTTGGAGTTTCGTATTTTTCATTGTAACTTGTAATTTTTTTAATTCTATATTTTTGGCAATTTTTTATTTATTTTGAAATTTTTGTATTTTGTATTTATCTATAAATATAAAAGTGACAAAATTAAATAAAGTAGATGTTGGCAGGTGACCAGAGAGAGATTTACTTTTCAGTTTAGCTATTAATATTTTTGTATTTGTAATCAGTTTTACTAGACTACGTGCAAGTACTGTAAGTTGTTTACACCAGCAATCTCAACCGTGCATTGAAGGAAAAATCAAACGACTGTATTTGACTTACTCAATTACCCAATATTTTTAGTTCCTAATTGAGCATTAGCATAATATTTTTAGTTCCTAATTGAGCATTAGCATATATATATATATATATATATATCGTTACATGAATTAATTGGTTTCTTGCAATTTGTAATTATATATTTGATATATATAATTTGTCTATATCATACAAGATTGACAACAATCTTAAAGCAGTTTATGCGGTGAATCATCAATCAAGAGTATGTTGGATACATCATTATCATATCCATAATCACAAAGTTTTTTAGTTTTCTTGTAAAATTCATAAATTTTTCCCTAAAAAGAAATACAGAGGATTGATCTTGTACAAACAATTATCACCAATCACCATCTACCTCGGGCTATGGTTCCTTTATCGGACATAACTTGGTTACATGGCATAAAAAGCATAATGTGGTTGCAAAAAGCAGTGCAGAAGCACATAAATTAGAGTTGTAGCCCATGATATTTTATAGGTAAGAAGACTACTAAAAGGGTTGAAGGTATCAAAACTATCTCCTATGAAACTATATTGTAATAGCTACTGCTATGGCACATGATCTGTTTTGCATGATCATACAAAACATGTGGAAGTGGATAACCATTTTGTTGTACAGATACATTCTTCATATTTGTGAAGGCATTGCATTGAATTAAAGATGTTCTAAAAGAATATAGAACAAAAAAGTTGTAATTGACATACCAAACAAAATTTCAATTTCCTCCTCGTAGAATATCTTAAATGTAGTAGATAGATGATTCGACATTTTCTCTACAGTAACGTTGACACATAGACCAAAATGTTAAAACACAAAAATAAAAAATATCGACAAGGAAGATAGACACATTTATATTCCACATGCACCGAGTTGAATAGACTTTCATGTCAAAAAAAGAAAGATGCGCACACACTTTATCTTTGTTGACCTTATGCTTACGTCAAACCTCTCCAAGCAAAACTCCACAAAATTTCCACAATGTGGCCTCTTAAAAACTAAAAAAAAAAAGAAAAGGTAGTCCAATTAAAACTTGCATAAAAAAAGTTTTGACTTTTGAGTAGTTTGAAATTTGAAAAGATTTCATAACAGTTTTGAGTCACCTGCTTTCTAAGAAGATGGCGTGCGTTTTTCATAATCATATGGCACAACATATGGTATGTAATCTGTATTATAATGTGGCAGTTCGTTAACAATATCAACAAGAACTCCATTTATGTCAAGTACTAGAAGTTTTCTTCTAGTAACAATGGCTCTATTCGGGCCCGTGATCTTACTCAGAGCATTCTGATTAATTGGAGCTTGAACCTGATAAAACATTACTTGAAAGTAATTTATGATTAAAACATTGCCCCCATTTTTGGAAATATTAAAACAACACTTAATACGAAACTGTGCATTTCAGTATTGTACGAAATGACTTCATATGTACGAAATGATGTCATAATATGATGTCATATTATGATTTATGCTTCAAGCTTTTCTCAACAATTGTCAAATTATTTGGCCTATTACCCGTCATGCCTAAACCATCATCAAAATACCCCACTACATAAACCAAACTATCATGTAATTGAAAAATATGTATATATATTTTCAAATTACTATTGAATCACACATCTGAGCAAAGTATAAATGATAGAGATAAATGACCGACAATAGACCACATAACTTACCGAACCAACAAGATCGGACAAATTAGAAACTGTAAGTACACATATATTTCCAACGTATAAAACACATGAGCCACATACTAAATTTTTGGTGGAGAACATATTCTCTTTACCCTAGGCATTGAAAACTCATTCAAATCTCAGTGGCACAACCCCAACTTGTTCTTTTGGAGAATGAGAAGATGGTGATGAAATGACGACGGGACTTTTGTTATTGTAGTAAAGGCACACCAGATTGAGTTGGACCTTTCCCAACACTCTAGGCTTGAGTTGGGGCTTTCCCAACACTCTAGGATGCTGCATATAATCAAAAGTTTGGGTTGGTACAAAATCTTGTTTGAAGGAAGGAACATCATACCTCCACTCCCTATAGTTTGTCAATTTTTTTTCTCAATGACATCATTGATCATAACAACACTTCACGAAGCCAGTCTCGTTTTACTTATATCATTGATCCCAATGCCACTGGTTCTTGGTTATGGAAGACAATCAAAAAATAACTTTTGTAGCTCCTCAGAACTAAACAAAAATATATTATTGTGTAAAAGGGGTTGGAGATACAATGGAATTAAGTTGTTTTAGACTCAGAAATTAACTTACACTTGGATATAGCTTTACATTTGAGCGAGTGGTTCATCATTAGATGATGTTGGAATATTGATTCAAATTGGAACTAAAATATTAATTAGATGATTTTGTTTTAATGTTGATTGATTGTAAAAATAGTTGTAATTGATTAGGCTATTCATGTGGCACTAATCATGCACATTTGTCTAAAATATTTGTAATTGATTAGGCTATTAATGTGGCACTAATCATGCACATTTGTCTTGTATTAGCTCTATATAAAGAGCCTTATGATAAATAAAAGTATAAGCTTCCTCCCAATAATTATCTCTCTCCCTCCTATATCCAAAAAAAACCAACATGGTATCAGAGCTTCAATGGTCTTAAGGGATCTGTGAGGATATGTGTATAGTTATGACTTCTCGTATGAGAGGTCTAAGTTTGTGGAGGGTTGAATCTGAGAGGGAGATGCAACCTCTTAGAGACAATCCAACACTAAATCGGATTTTCAGAGAGTAGTCAACAAAAACTACGTTGGAAGAATACGAAGAATGGTTGAGAGGGTCCAATAATAAAGGCACCAAGATGAGTGTCAAGATGATGAGAAAGAAGGCATGGCACAATTGGCCATGAAAGAATTTTTATTTTAGAATCACTGGTGAAAGTTTCACCATGGAGAGATGTTAGGTCCAGAATAACGTAGAAGGGGGGTTGAATACGTTATTTAAAAATTTTTCGATTTTTGATGTGGATATGAAATCAAAAATACTAAATCGAAATAACACAACTGTGTGGGAAATATCTTTAAATAGATAAAACCCGGAGGCTTGCTACACAATCTAATCCTATATATGGATCAGCTACAAAATCAAACACTCCTAAGGATAGTTTAGGCACGAGGACCTTCTACCCGACACTTCCTGAAAATGGGCTAAGCCGGCTTTCCTACTAGATGGACTGTCTAGCAGCTTACACAGAGATGATATAAGAGAGAGAATAGAAAGTTGTGTGTGGAGGTGTGTTTTGAAATGAAATACAGCATGCCTATTTATAGATTTTAGAAAGTCACTATGCTGTACTATTCCAACAACCCCCGTGGGCCCCTCCAGCCACTTTTTGAATAGTAGCCGCCATATGAATAGTAGCCGTCATATGAATAGTAGCCGCCATATGAATAGTAGCCGTCATATGAATAGTAGCCGTGAATAGTAACCGTGAATAGTGACCGTGAATAGTATTACTATTTTTGGCTGCTTCTTTTGGGCTTCTCTCTTTTGTTTCAAATATTCTGCTGAATTAATTCTTCTCGGAAAATAGTTCAAGTACCAGATTAATTTAATTATTTATTATAAATAATTAATTAATCTGTTACTTAGTTAATTTTCAGAGTAAATTAATTTTTGACAATACCTTGAGATATTATGTTTGTCCTTGATCGTCAATAGGCTTTGGCAATTCTTTCTATGAATTAATGTGTTGATCCTTCTCGTATGTGCTGACACTTAGTGCACTGGTCTGGTTCACAAGTGACTAGCACTGATCTTGATCTTCACACCTTCGCTATATTCCAATTGATTAGCCTGCAGCAGTATCTTCAATAAATACATGGAATCTTTTGGCCCTTCAACTGAATCATCTATACATCTTATTCTGTCACTGAGGCTTGATCATGTTAATGAACTTCTTTCAGCGACTTGATCCTTGTTGGTGCCTGTTCTTCAAATTTCACGTTCCCTGTATAGAGTTAATATTATTTATCTTTTATCCTAGTTGAGTTATATATGTCCTCTATTACATATTACATTACATTATGCTTTACAATCTCCCCCTATTTGATTGTTAGGGTTTGACAAGCAAATTCCAAGAGGATAATTCAACTGATACAACAAAAAATGAAATACAAAGATATATAATATTAAAGTACATTCTGGATCATAAATACATTTTCCAGATTTCCAAGTGCAAGACAATTGTTCCTCTAGACTGAACATATCTTCAAGTTTGCCTTTGCTTTCTTTCCACATAGCACGAATATTCCAATTAGCTTTTCCTTTCCCAAAATAAAGTTAATTCTGTGTCAACAACCTTTTCCTTGCCCTTATTACGCCTAGTAGTTTCTTGTCCATCCACCTTCTCCCCCTCAGTTGGGTTATCCTCCAGAATAGTAGGATGTGGATTTGGTAAATTGGATGAAGCTGTCTTCACCAAGGAATTAATTGCATGACTAAACTGGGCTGCCATGGAGCTTAATTGAACCTGGAATGCATCATGTTGAATAAGTTGCAAATTTTTGATTTCTCCAATGGACTTACAAATATTTGACAACTCTTTCTCCATTGTTTGGACCCGTGTAAGGAGTCTGCTGTATTCCTTTCTGGTTACAGGTGCATGTGGTTGAGTAGGTTGCTCACTCGTACGTTCTGCAGGTGTTTCACTCAACACTCTATATTCACTCGGTTTAGTGGTTTGGGTTACACTTACATGTTCTGTTGGTGTTTCCCTCAACTTTCCTCTAGAGCTTCCACCGATATGTGTACCTGCAAATGAAATCATCCTAACCCCTTTTTCAGAGGTCACAGATGGTGCAATGAAAGTTCGTGAGCTTCCGTCCTCGCGTGAAGCGAGTTGTCGACCACTGGTAAAAAGTGGTAAATCTCGAAAGAGATCCAGAGATTTTCCCTCTGGGAGGTTAAACTTGAATCGATTAAATGGCACAAAACCCAAGTTTCCCTCGTACGTCTGTGAAGACACTTGGTTCATAAAAGAACCACCCACCAATGGATCTTTCCGTAAAATGGAAGATTCACCAGCAGTTATTGAGGTAGGTAATTCCACCTCGAATGCCTGTGAAGGCATTTGATCTTTAGAAAGATCATCAACCACTCGTATGTTTCGTGAAATGGAACTCAAGATAGTTGCTCCCGTCAATTCAACCTCATTTACATTTGCACTCATTGGATAAGAAAGAATTGTTTCACTAACAGTTGCCGTTACCTCAGGTTCATTGGGTTTACTTCGTTTAGAATGAGGTAGAGCGGCTGTTGTAACTAACTCCTTATGTGGTGCTGCTGAGGCACTATCTCCCTCAATAATGTGGATGACTGGTCGTTTAAGTGACAATTAAGGTGTAGGAGTTTGATGTGTTTGTGTTTGCATTTGTAGAATGGGCTCTTCGACCTGTGTTAGAGTCGGTGGGATTTCCTGCTCTTGGTCGGGTAAGATGGCCACTGGGGGCTGTAGAAACTGTATTTCCTGTGACACAATAGGGAATACAGAGGTTGAAATAGCAGGGATTGAAATATTACCTTGTCGTATACCTGCTCTCACTGGTCGTGGTAACAACGGAAGTGGAACAGTCTTTAGATATTCAGTTAGGACTGTAGGCACATCCGTATATTTCTTTTTGCTTATGTAATTAATTACATTCGTCTTCATGGAAGAACATTCCACCTTTTGACCATTTTCCAAGCGTACCCTGTCTTCATCATTCAAAAAATCATTTAATATTAACTGTAGAAACCTTGGATATAGACATTTGTCATTTTGAGTCCGAACATCTCTTGTTCCCAAGCGTTTCATTTTTAAAATGATTTGACCAAGCACTATTTTCCCAAAATTAATCCTCAAATTGTTGGCGACCGCATACCCTATTATTTGAATAAATTCAGGTATTCGATCTTGATTTGTTCTATCTGAGGAAAAAACATGGTTAAGAGTGTGAAAGAAGAAATTCCAATACTGGGTTAGAAACGTTCTAGATAGATTACCAGTATTGAAATTGCCATCTTGGTACCTTATAAAGCGAAAGAACATTTCAATCTGTTCGGGTGTAGGATCAGAAATGAGATTTTCCATAGGAAAATAAAGAATTCGATTAACATCTTGTTCAGTGACCCTAATCGACCTACCAAATAGTCGATATGTGAATACACACCCGTCCTGTCCAGAAGTGTTAACCGCACTACAATATAGTTCACGCAATGCATCATGGTTAAGCTGCACCTGTGTAACTAAAGCATAGCGAATTAATGAATGTTCATTCAGAAATTGTGTCCAAGCCCGAAATTGCTCATCCTGAATGGTTTCGATTTGCTGAATGGAAACAGGATTAACTTTAGCAATTAAAAAGCTTCCCTGCAATGCCATTTTCAAAAACTTTGAGGAAATTCAAAAACAAGGGTTAGTGCGTATAACAAGAATATGAAATCCGCTCTAAAAACCATCAGCTAGATTGTGAGATCTTTCCGGTCAAAGCTTGAAATATTCAGCAATTGTGTGTATATGCTCTGTATATCTGAAAATTGATGATGTTAAACACAAACAAAAACTCATCATTTATAAGGTTTCAAGGATTAGTAGGTTAGGTGAAATAGTGACAGGTTATGTTTGAAAAATAACACCACTCAATAATTTCTCACCTAACTACCTAATTAGCCGGAAAAAAACATCTTATAACCGAAACCTGTCGGCCGAAAAAACATCTTATCACCGAAACCTATCAGCCTATACGCATACACATATTTAATACTTCTAATTATTATGGATTTAAAAATAGTCGCACAGTAAATCAAGAATTAATCCACAATAATCAGATAACCTCACAATTAAATAGACATAAAATTAACAAAATATCATTAATTGATATATGTCAATAAAATATTTATTTAATTATGCTACAATTAACACAATTATTTACTAAATAATTACCGTAAAATATAGCATTTATAAGCATGGCAATTAATATAGAGATAACTGTAAGATGAGGACTGGATGCAAAGTAAATTCACAAGTCCTAAAATATGGACATTTAAAATACCTGTGAATTTATAACAAATTGCAGTTATTAATTATCCAAAATTAATTAGACAGATTTAACATCCCAAGTTCACCAACTAACCTGGAGAAAGTGGATTCATCCAGTGGTTTAGTAAAGATGTCTGCAATTTGTTGATCTGTGGGAACAAAATATAATACCACAGTTCCATTCATGACATGCTCTCGTAAGAAATGATACCTGATATCAATGTGCTTAGTCCTGGTGTGTTGAACTGGATTGTTGGCAATGGCAATGGCACTCGTGTTGTCGCATAGAATTGGAATTTTGTCCAACATGAGTCCATAGTCCTGAAGTTGATTCCTCATCCACAGGATCTGAGCACAACAACTATCTGCCGTAATGTATTCTGCTTCGGCTGTTGAGGTAGATACTGAGTGTTGCTTCTTGCTGTACCAAGATACCAACCTTCTTCCTAGAAACTGACAGCTTCCAGAAGTACTTTTCCGATCAATCTTACAACTTGCGAAGTCAGAATCTGTATAGCCAATTAGGTCAAAACCTGTTCCTTTAGGGTACCAAATCCCAAGATTGGGGGTTCCCTTAAGGTATCTGAAAATACGTTTAACAGCTATAAGATGTTACTCTTTAGGGTTAGCCTGGAATCTAGCACATAGACAAGTTGCGAACATAATATCTGGTCTACTAGCAGTTAAGTACAAGAGAGAGCCGATCATACCTCGATACTTCGTGATGTCAACTGACTTACCAGATTTGTCTTCATCAAGCTTGACAGCAGTTGGCACCGGGGTCTTGGCAGTAGCTGCTTCTTCCATCCCATACTTCTTCAGAAGATCCTTTATGTATTTTGATTGGCAGATGAAAATACCATCAGGCTTCTAAACAACTTGAAGTCCAAGGAAGAAGGACAACTCACCCATCATGCTCATCTCGTACCTACTCTGCATTAGCTTAGCAAATCTCTTGCATAGCAAATCATTAGTAGAACCAAATATTATATCATCCACATATACTTGCACAAGAATTATATCATTTTTATGCTTTTTATGAAAGAGAGTTTTGTCGATGATACCTCTTGTAAAACCATTTTCAAGTAAGAACTTGGAGAGAGTATCATACCATGTTCGAGGGGCTTGCTTGAGACCATAGAGAGCTTTGAAGAGAAAGTACACAAAACCTTCAAATTCCTTGTCTTCGAACCCAGGGGTTGTTCAACATAGACTTCTTCCTCTAGATCTCCGTTCAAAAATGCACTCTTCACATCCATATGAAAAACCTTAAAGTTAGAGTGTGCAGCAAATGCTAAGAACATCCTGATTGCTTCAAGCCTTGCAACTGGAGCATAGGTTTCATCATAATCAATTCCATCTTCTTGAGAGTAACCCTTTGCTACCAATCGAGCCTTGTTCTTCGTAACAATACCATTTTCATCCAGTTTATTTCTAAACACCCATCTAGTGCCAATTATAGATTTACCTTTTGGTCTTGGCACCAGCTTCCATACTTTCTGCCTTTCGAACTGATTGAGTTCTTCCTGAATTGCAGTTACCCAATCTGGATCATCAAGAGCTTCATCAACCTTTTTAGGTTCAATTTGAGATAAAAATCCTGCAAAATTGCATTCATTCTATGTTGCTCTTCTAGTCTGTACACTCGTGTCCAGTTCACCAATGATCTGTTCAAAGGGATGCGCTCTACTCCATACCCTTTGTCTCGGCAGATTTGATTTTGATGATTCCCCAAGTTCATAATTGTGTTGAGGTGATGACTAGTAGATCCAAAATCATTGTTTGCTCCCCCTGAGCTGTTGCTTTCAAAGTTTGATGAATCAGAGTTTAATGAATCAGCATATGCATTCTTTGATGTTTCTTCACTTGATTGGGGTTCATTTTCATCGTTCACTTGCTCCCCCTCAACATGTGCTGCTGTCTGATCTACTGGTATAGATTGAACAATAGAGTCTGAAAGAATATCAAAATTTTGTAGATCAACATTTATTTCTTCATTCTCAAATCTCAGCTGGTCATGTTCATCAAAGTCTTCAAGTCCTGTTATCTTCTTATCATCAAAAGACACATGGATAGATTCCATGACCACTTTTGTTCTCAGATTGTAGACTCTGAATGCTTTTGTGGATAGTGGGTATCCAACAAAGATTCCTTCATCAGCTTTTAAATCAAATTTGGAAAGCTGTTCTGGATGAGTCTTAAGAACAAAACATTTACATCCAAACACGTGAAAGTACTTCAGGTTCGGCTTCTTATTTTTCACCATATCATATGGTGTTTTACCATGCTTGTTTATGAGTAGCATTCTGTGTGAAACAAGTAGCTTGCACAGCTTCAGCCCAGAAGTAAGTTGACAGCTTTGCTTCATCAAGCATGGTCTTTGCAGCTTCTATGAGAGTCATGTTCTTTCTCTCTACTACTCCATTTTGTTGTGGAGTTCCAGGTGCAGAGAATTCTTGCTTTATTCCATTTACTTTACAAAACTCTTCCATGACTGCATTCTTGAACTCAGTGCCATTATCACTCCTTATGATTTTCATTGTATGCTTAGATCCTTTGTCCAGTTGTCTGACATGCTCTGTTAAGATTGATGCAGTTTCTTCTTTCTTGTGCATGAAATATACCCATGTATATCTGGTGTATTCATCAACAATAACCAAAGCATATTTTTTCTTTCCAATAGACATTATATTTACTGGACCAAATAAATCAACATGCAATAAGTGATATGGCTCAAGAATTGAGGATTCAGTCTTACTTTTGAATGAAGTTTTCCTTTGTTTTGCCTTTTGACATGAGTCACATAGGCCATCTGGAGTAAAAACTGATTTGGGCAATCCTCTCACAAGATCTTTCTTCACTAGCTCATTAATGCTGTTGAAATTCAGATGAGAAAGTCTCTTGTGCCAATCCCAGCTTTCTTCAATTGATGCTCTACTAAGTAGACAGATTGTAGAGCCATCAGAGTTTGTTGAAAGCTTGGCTTCATAAATGTTACCATGCCTGTATCCCTTCAGAACAACTTTTCCTATAGATTTGCTTACAACTTCACCGTGTTCTTCAAAGAAATCCACATGATAACCTCTGTCACAGATTTGACTCACACTTAGCAGATTATGTTTGAGTCCTGAGACTAGAGCTACAGATTCAATGATGACATTCCCAAGTTTGATATTGCCATATCCCAGAGTCCTTCCTATGTTTCCATCTCCATAAGAAACACTTGGGCCAGCTTTCTCCACAAATTCTGATAGCAGGGCTTTATTTCCAGTCATGTGTCCTGAGCATCCACTGTCCAGAACAAGGATATTTTTCCTGTTACCCTGCAATCACAAAAACCACTAATGATTAGTTTTAAGGACCCAAACTTGCTTGGATCCTTTGGCCTTATTAAGTTTGTTAGCTTTTGCAGCAGAAGTCTTATCAGAGTTTGTGCTAACATTCTTTTTATCAGTATTTATACATGTAGAATCAATCTTGAATTTATTCAAAGAGGGTTTACATTCGTAATAATCATAATACAAATTATGGTACTCTTTGCATGTATAAATAGAATTCCAAATACTACCACAGTGAAAACAAGGATTCTGTGGCTTAAACCTAACTGAACCACTCTTAACTCCTGACTTAGGAGGTGTAGAGTTTATATTTTATTCTTCCTGCAAAAAGCAGCAAGATGGTTATGACTTCCATAGTTATAACATTTCTTCCTAGGAGCATTGGGAATAGGCATATAGTTATTGCTTTTACTGATGCCTACCTTTCCATTTCTGTTTTTCCTAGGTTCTTTTACCTTGTTTATTCTTTTTAACTCCTTCAGCTTGTGTTTAAGCTATTTCTGAGACATTGAACTAATATCTACTGATTTGAGTTTATCCTGTTTTGGTTTGTCAGATTTTGGTACAAACCTCACATGATTAATTTTGGGTTTTGCAGCCTTTTCAGTAAATACAGGTTTAGAGGTCTCAGCTTCTAGGTTGACAGTTTTCTTTTTATCAGTGTAACCTAGACCTTCTTTCCAACAATCATTGTCTATGATATCCTGAGTTTTCTTACCAGAGTTAGTCCAAATTTTAAGAATGTTTCTTTCTTTAGCAAGTTCAGATTCAAGATAAGCATGCTTTTTCAATAATTCATTTTTAACAAAAGTAGCATCATCTCTCTCTTTCTGAATTTCTAACATCTGGACTAATTCTGATTCTAGATAATCATTTCTCTTTCTAAGGTCTAGACTTTCAGATTTTATTCTTTCATTTTCTAAAGTCTGATCTCTATAGCTAATATGCAAGTTTTTAAGAAAGAGTCTTAACTCGGATATATCAGTAGTATCAAAAGCTAGAATAGAGTGAGGTACCTTGGTCTCAGTAGCTTCAGAGATACTATCAACATTTGCCATCAAGGCGTAGTTCACCTCATCTTCAGAGTCTGAAGTGTCAGCCCAGTCCTTCTTCTTTGTGATGTAAGCTTGACTTTTATCAGCTTTGGCTCCCTTGCACTCAGGTGCAAAATGTCCTTTCTCACCACAATTATAGCATGTGATCTTGGACTTGTCGATTTTCCCAGACCTGCTTTCCTTTCCCTCAGTTTTTCTGAAATTCTTCTTGTCAAAATTTGAATCTCTTCGTGCGAACTTCTTTCCCTTCCTGAAGTTCTTGTAAGCCATCTTCTTGAAGCCTTTCACCATTAGGGCTGCAAGTTGTATCATCTCAGCATCACTACCATCATCATCAGAGTCTGTGAGATTGTCAGAGTTTGAGTCATCATCAGAATTTGATGACTCAGTATCAGACTTTGTAATAAGAGCCTTTCCTTTGGATTGACTCTTTTTCACAGCAATTTCTTTAGAAGCTTTCTCCTCAGCTTTAAGAGCAATTGACTTGGTCTTGCTTCCATGCCTCTTGCTTCTTTGTTCCATCTCAAGCTCATGAGTCTTAAGCATTCCATAGATTTCATCAAGGGACATGTCTTCTAGATCATGATTGTCTCTGATGGTAGTGGCCTTTAAGTCCCATTTCTCAGGAAGAGCCAACAAGAATTTCAGATTGGAGTCTTCAAGATTATACTCCTTATCTACCAGTGATAGATCATTCAACAATTTCAGGAATCTGTCATATATGTCTGTTAATGACTCATCAGCATTTGAGTCAAAGTGCTCGTACTCCTGTGTGAGTATTGTTCTCCTGTTCTTTTTGATGGCTTTGGTTCCTTGACATCTGACTTCCAAAGCATCCCAAATCTCCTTAGTAGTTTTGCATCCAATGACCCTGTTAGACATAACATTGTCAAGGGCGTTATGTAATAAATGCCTTACTTTAGCATCTTTGCTAATAGAGGAGATATCTTCAGGAGTGTAGTCTTTCTTCTCTTTTGGAATCATTTTCAGTTCTTCTCCAGCAACTGCAACAGACAATTTTGTAGGCTTATGTGGACCATCATGGATTCTGTCTAAGTACTCTGGATCTGTAGCCTCCAGAAACATTTCCATCTTCACCTTCCATATGGGATATTCTGATGCCCTGAGTATTGGAACTCTAATTGATTCATATCTGCTTGTTGTTGGAGTTTGTGTTTTCTCTGTCATGATTGTATGGCTTTTTGTATAGTAACAGAGTGGCTCAAAATGAACAATACGGTATTTATGAACAGTACCGTATTTGTGAACAGTACCGTATCTGTGAATAGTACCGTATTTGTGAATAGTGTCGTATATGTGAATAGTACCGTATCTATGAACAGTACCGTATCTGTGAACAGTGACGTACAACACCGGATCTGATCTGTATATCGATCAACCTGCTCTGATGCCAATTGTTAGGTCCGGAATAACGTAGAAGGGGGGTTGAATACGTTATTTAAAAATATTTCGATTTTCGAGATGTGAAAAATGAGATCAACAACTGAATCGAAATAAAACAATTGGTTCGGGAAAATATCTTTGAATTGATAAAAACCCAAGGGGTGTTACAACTTCTAATCCAACGGACTAGCTTCAAAAACTCGAACACTCCTAAGGATAGTTTAGGCACGAGGACCTTCTACCCGACACTTCCTGAAAGCGAGCTAAGCCGGCTTTCCTACTAGATGGACTGTCTAGCAGCTTACACAGAGATGATATAAGAGAGAGAATAGAAAGTTGTGTGTGGAGGTGTGTTTTGAAATGAAATACAGCATGCCTATTTATAGATTTTAGAAAGTCACTATGCTGTACTATTCCAACAACCCCCGTGGGCCCCTCCAGCCACTTTTTGAATAGTAGCCGCCATATGAATAGTAGCCGTCATATGAATAGTAGCCGCCATATGAATAGTAGCCGTCATATGAATAGTAGCCATGAATAGTAATCGTGAATAGTAACCGTGAATAGTATTACTATTTTTAGCTGCTTCTTTTGGGCTTCTCTCTTTTGTTTCAAATATTCTGCTGAATTAATTCTTCTCGGAAAATAGTTCAAGTACCAGATTAATTTAATTATTTATTATAAATAATTAATTAATCTGTTACTTAGTTAATTTTCAGAGTAAATTAATTTTTGACAATACCTTGAGATATTATGTTTGTCCTTGATCGTCAATAGGCTTTGGCAATTCTTTCTATGAATTAATGTGTTGATCCTTCTCGTATGTGCTGACACTTAGTGCACTGGTCTGGTTCACAAGTGACTAGCACTGATCTTGATCTTCACACCTTCGCTATATTCCAATTGATTAGCCTGCAGCAGTATCTTCAATAAATACATGGAATCTTTTGGCCCTTCAACTGAATCATCTATACATCTTATTCTGTCACTGAGGCTTGATCATGTTAATGAACTTCTTTCAGCGACTTGATCCTTGTTGGTGCCTGTTCTTCAAATTTCACGTTCCCTGTATAGAGTTAATATTATTTATCTTTTATCCTAGTTGAGTTATATATGTCCTCTATTACATATTACATTACATTATGCTTTACAAGAGAAGTGCTCCAAAGTTATAGTTATTTAATATTGATGAGATGTGTAAAAATAAAATAAAGTTGGAATTGGTGAGAAGTGCACCAAGAATAGTGTTTGTGGAGAGATGTGCTCGAAGTGCATTAACAAAATGTATTTGGTGAGAAGTGCACAAAAAAAAATGATTTTGGAGAGAAGTGCTCCATGGGTGTGGAGAGAAGTGCTCCATGTTTGGATGATGATGGGAAGTACGTCGTCGTTTGAAATTTATCAATAAGTTTTACAATTTCGAATAAGAGGGGGTGTTGGAATATTGATTCAAAATTGTAACTGAAATATTAATTAGATGATTTTGTTTTAATGTTGATTGATTGTAAAAATATTTGTAATTGATTAGGCTATTCATGTGGCACTAATCATGCACATTTGTTTTGTATTAGCTCTATATAAAGAGCCTTATGATAAATAAAAGTATAAGCTTCCTCCCAATAATTATTCTCTCCCTCCTATATTAAAAAAAACCAACAGATGAAAAAGGATGAGAAACTTTGAGCTGAAATGTTTGGTTGGAGCTGTTGAGATACTCCTCAACTGATTCAAAAATGGACGTCCCAGTATGAGTGAGTTCAAGGGCATCAAAAGGGCGTATCCACAGGCACATTAAAAAAAGAGATGATGTGTAAATAGTTCCCGAGAAACCGTAAAAGTGAGTTCATTGCAGCTCAGTCAAATATCTTAGTTAGTGAAATTAATACCATGACATAGTCCTTTGGTCAGAGAACTTATATCAAATTTCAGTTATTGGTAGGGTAGGCGTTTATCGTTTGGGCTCGTCTTGATGGTTCAGATTGGGAGAAATTTTCTTCATTCTTAATGTGAAGTAAGAAATTGAAAATCATATACATTAGAAAGGGTGTAGGTAGACATGTAATGCTAGTTCATATATATATTAGGAAGAACTGGAGATGATCTTTATTCTAGTCTTTAGTGTATCTCAACTATCAAGTGAAGTCCAAAAGCAATTAAAAGACATGATCTCAAGTGGACCACTGCTACTTGTTTAATTTTCTGAAATAGCTAGGTCATCCCATATTTCCATTTGCTTTAAATCCCTAAAATAATAAGCGGTTTGTTCCTCCCATACAGCTAGCGATCAAAATCATTGAGGGGATTAGCATGGGAGGTGTTGAAGCCAATTTTCGTCAAGGACTAAGCTTCAAGATTAGATTTATAATCGGGTATTCGGATAGAGATAATAAGAATAAAGATGTAAATACAATTAGGGTTTTTGAGATATTTGGGACTGCTCTTGTAATCGGGTGTGTGATTTACTGATCCCTTCTCAAGGTGCCTACGTATCCTTTTATAAGGAATCAAGCCCACGTAGTTCTTTTCCGTATTGCTTTTGGTTTAGGCCCATCCTCCTATTCTTTAGGAGCAAGTTACCTATTCATGGTAAGATCCTTGTATATTCGATCCATAATAATATTAGGTTTCTTGTAGTCGAAGGTTGATGACGTCATTTATAGTATCTTGTAGATGAAGACTGATAACGTCAATGTTGTAACCGTCTCAAATAACTTGATGGATCGGTTTTCAATACGTCCAATGGGACATCAGTCGTTGGGCCTAAGAGTCGGTCCAACAAACTTCCCCAAAACACAATATCTAAATCATACTTGTTTAGAAAGTCCAATGGGTCATTGGTCATTGGGCCTAAGAGTCGGTCCATTGATCGTAGGTCGGTTGATTGGTCGTCAGTATCAAATGTACTTCCAGTATCAACAGGAGGCGAGCCTAACATCTGTGGAGGAGCTCTCTACTTGATGCCTCGATGGTCTGGTATGCAGGTTAAATGCTACTTGATCATAAGTTTTTCCCTTGAGCTTAAGAGCTAGATTCTTCTTTAAATTTTTACTGTAAGAATAGTTGTTTTGTCTGTTCTGATTTTTTGGTTTGCTCTCTATTTGATGGACTGGTATGCTATCAACTACTACTTTATTATAAACTTAGGGTACTTGTTTAAATTTGATACTTTTACAGATGCATAGTGGTGAGCAAGGAAAATGCAGAGAGAACAACAAACTTTTATTGATTCAATAATGAACTGTTCTGCCAACAACTTAGACAAACCTCCCTTTAACACTACTCGAGTACAGCAACTGAAAGACAAGTTGTTAGCTAACCAGAGACAAAAGACAGCTAACAACCTCAGACCAAACAAACAGAAAATAAGACAAACTGAAATAACTTGCACAAGACAAAAGGTTAGCCAAGACAAGCTAACTAACTACACTTAACATTACTAATAATGTAGCTTAATTAAGAGGTGATTTTCTTGATGCTGTTGCTTCCTTATTACTCCCCCTCAAGCTTGGTGCTGTGAGGTCGAGACTGAACTCCAAGCTTGGACAAGAGATAGAAGTGTTGCTTAGCTGATAGTCCTTTGGTGAACACATCTTCGAGTTGAGAGTGAGTTGGAGTATGAACAGTAGTGATCGTTCCTGAATTGATTTTGTCACGAATAAAGTGGCAATCCACTTCAACGTGCTTGGTTCTCTCATGAAGTACCGGATTGGCAGCAATGGCAATGGATGACTTGTTATCACAGTGTAGCACAGTAGGGGGCAAGTTGGGAATGCCCAGATCTTTCAACAAGGCTTGCAACCAGGTGATTTCACAGGATGTTAAAGCCATTGCACGATACTCCGCCTCTGCAGATTATCTAGCAACCACAGCCTGTTTCTTTGTTTTCCAGGAAATTGTGCTGGAGCCTAGTAGAACACAGAAGCCAGTAGTGGATCGTCTAGTCATTGGACATGTAGCCCAATCACTGTCACTGTAAGCATGAAGTTGTGCAGCTGAGTTGGAAGCCAACAAGATACCCTGAGAAGCAGTTCCAAGTAGATACTTAAGTAAATGTATGGCAGTTTGCATGTGCTCCTCACATGGGTGTTGTTAGTTACAGAGGCATGCCTGTACACATCTAATAACAAGCCTAATTGTTTGTAATGCTTTGCATTACTTACATGACCTCTTAACTGAGGGAACCTCTAGTTGTAGAGTTTCTGTTTGTATTATACTTGTAGTAGGCATCAAATCCTAGTTGTGTAATTGTACTTATAGAGTCTAGAATAATGCTTGAAAGAAGTTCCAAGGTTCATGCCTCAAGCAAGGAGTTAAAGACTGTCAAATAATCACAGTTGGGATTTGAAGAAACGAAGAATTTGCCTAAGTACCAATTCGAGAAGTATATTTGTCTATTCGAGAAGTCCAGCATTCGAGAAGTCAGGGATTCGATATCTCAAGACACTATTCGATATCTCTGAATACACTGTTCGATATCTCATTCGATATCTCAGAGATTCGATATGTCTACTACTCTATTCGAGAACTCAAGAAGTCAACAAGTCAAGATGGTATTCGAGTTCTCAAAGAGTCAACAAGTCAAAGTTCCATTCGATATCTCAAGGACTCAGAAAGCTATTCGATATCTCGAGGATTCGATAAGTAAAATGTTTTATTCGACAACTCAAGGAATCCTGATGGAAAAGAGCTATTCGAGAAGTGGTTCGATATGTCAATATAACAGTATTTGAGAACTCAGAGTTATCGATCAAGTCAATTCTAGTTCTCGAATCACTTACTTAGTCACTTCTCGAATACATTCTTGGAGACAAAATACTGAAGAAATTGTACAAGTCAGAAACCTGCCACAAGCCAATGCACTTTATGGACCACAATCTGTAACGTGCTCTGGAAAGCCTACAAGGAAGCTTGGAGAGATATAGAAGAGACAAGGAGCTAAAGAAGTGGATCTAAACAGGCTTTGCAAAGTCAAATCTGTAACCGTTTGGACACTTACTCAAAAAGGATAGACAGACTAGAAAGTAATTTGTTTAGCTACCTTATTTGCAGTAAGTAGGCTTTATCCATGTTCTATAAGGACACAGCCTCACTTCATAACTTAGTAACTTTGTGTGAGTCGAGTTTTTCATACACTGTAAGCTATATCTCTCTGAGAAAAACGAAGCTGAGAATACTATCATTTGTATTCACAGATTGTAGCAACCTTTATCTAATAATACATTAGATTAAAGTGATATTGTGTTATGTGTTGTTCTTTATCCGCATCTACATCTCTACACACACAATACTTGTTTGCTACACAGACTCAAGGCACGAAAAGTTCAAGAATCCATTCACCCCCCTCTGTATTCTTTCTTTGTGTTCAATACTCAACAAGTGGTATCAGAGAGGGCTGTTTATTCAAAAACAGAAAAACGATCATGAGTTCGAATACACCAAAGACTACAGGAACGGTGAAGGTCCCTAAGTTTGACAAAGAAAACTTCAACCTCTGGAAGATAAAGATGATGTTGTTCATTAAAGCCTCTCATCCCTTGTATCCTGAGATTCTCAAGAATGGTCCTTTTGTTCCACAACAAGAGATACCAGAAAAGACTATTGGAACCACAACTATCCCAAGATCTTATGAGGCCAAGGATCCATCAAAATGGACAGAATCAGAAAGGGAGAAGGTTGCTCTTGATAGCCACCTCATGCTGCTTATCATTGATTCCATGGACATGTTAATGTTTGCGAACATTGCATCATGTACGTCTGCTTAAGAGATGTGGGATCACATTGAGGTGTTGTGTGAAGGGACTGATGAGGTTAAGGAAAACAAGAAACAGATAATGGTCACACAGTATGAAGCTTTCATGGCACAGCCCAAGGAAAGCATCACTGAAATGTTTGAAAGGTTTCACAAGCTAGTTACTGAGTTGCAGATGAATGGCAAGGTTTACAGCACCAAGGAGTTAAATATGAAATTTCTGTTATCCTCACCAAATCATCTAGAGCAAAGAGTCATTTCTCTAAGGGAGAGAGATTTGAACAAAGTCACCTATGATGTGCTCTATGGAGTCCTAAAGACTCATGAACTTGAGTTGCTTCAGAAAAGGGCTATCCAAGCAAACCAAGGTAGAATGATAAACACATCATGTGCCTTGATTGTCAACAAATCTATTCTGGACCTAGAAGCATCTACAAGTCAGCTAAGGATAGAGGAGGTAGCAGATGATGAAGAAACTGAAGCTGAGGTGAGTGAACCTGTTGAGGAAAAGGAGGAAGAAGAAGAGTTTTACACTCTGGAAGAACTTGATGGGATGAAAAATACTTCATATGCTTTCATGGCCAGAAAATTTCCAAACATCAGATTTAAAAGAAATCAACCCTTCAAACCCAAAACTCAAAACCATTCAGTCAACAAGAACAAGGCACCTGTGAAACCAAACAGAAATAAATTCAAAACCAGTTATGTGGATAGGTCATCTGTAAGGTGCTATAGATGCAATGACCTAGGGCATTTTGCCAGTGAATGCAAGAAGCCTAAAAAGAAGGATAGAGATTATCTTGAGCTCGAAGCTAAGTATGAGGCCCTTCTGAAAAAGCAGACACAAGGTAAGGCCTACATAGCTGAAGGGAAGTGTTGGGATGATTCTGAGAGTGATGAAGAGGAACAAGAATTCTGCAATTATGCCTTGATGGCCAACTCCAAGGATGACTCATCTCCATCTGATTCTCAGGTACCATCTCTCACTACTATAGACATGTCTGTTTCTGAGTATAAATGCATGATCGAACAACTATCTGTTGAAATGTTTAATATTCATACTAGTATGACTGCTGCTAATGAGGAGATTGCTAAACTGTCTACTAG
The DNA here is from genome assembly GCA_037693485.1 of Kitagawia praeruptora. Classification (NCBI taxonomy): domain Eukaryota; kingdom Viridiplantae; phylum Streptophyta; class Magnoliopsida; order Apiales; family Apiaceae; genus Kitagawia; species Kitagawia praeruptora. The sequence continues at coordinate 67,074,393 of CM075351.1, forward strand.
AAATGAAATATTAACCAAAAAGAATGAGGAACTTGAGCTAACTGCTATGCAAGTAGAAAACCTTAAGAAAGAAGTTGAATATTTGCAGAACAAGGTTTTGTGTGCTAGTCAAGTAGAGAAGGCTCTTAGGGATGAATTAGCTGAAAATGAATTCAAACTGAAAACTTTCAAGAAATCATCTGGTATAGTGCAATCCTACTGTGAGAAAATTGAAGCTAAACCCAAAGCAGCTATTGGACTTGACTATGACTCTCTCAAACAGAGGAAAAGCTATGCTGTCATTGAAGAGGACACAGCTGTTCATGAGAAAGTGCCTCACATATTGAAAAAGACTGAAAATCCAATTTTTAAGGAATCAACATTTGAAATTGATGAGGATGCCTTACTCATCAAACAAATGTTGAATGATGAGGATGAGGCACAATCTAGTGAACAACAAGCATCCTCTAAGAGTGAGAGTGTCAAGTCAAAGACCAAGGAACCAGTAGTTGATAGGCCAAGACCTAAGAAGTTTGTTAAGTTTGTCTCAGCTGGGAAGAGTGAATCAGAAAAGAAAGTGACTAAGAAGAAACAGAACAGAAATGGCAAGTTAGGGATTAACAAGGATAACAACTATGCTTATATGCCTAATGCCCCTAGGAAAACTTGTCAGAACTGTTTCAGTACCAATCATTTAACTCATGCATGCAAGAAACCTGTTGGTAATGTGTCTAAACCTTTCTATGATTGTTCTGTGTCTCTAAGACATAGAGATGCACCTTTTTGTGATAAATTTGACTGTATGCCATGCAATATGAATGTTATGACTAGTTTTAATTTAAGAATGCAATTCATTGATGGTTGTATCAGTCACAATTCTCACACACACTACACAAGGTCAAAGTCTTCAAGTCCTCCTAAAGCTAGGAAGGTACCTCTGTCACCTAAGTCTGAAACTTCAGGTTCTAAGACTTCCAACAGTGACAAGAAGACTAACACTAAGAAAGTTGACAAGCATGTTGTTTATGATAAAACTGTCTCTAAGTCACATGGACCCAAACTTGTTTGGGTACCAAAGGAAAAGTAATACCTTTGTGTTTGCAGGGCAAAGAAAGTGAAAAGAAGGTCATGTGGATTTTGGACAGTGGATGCTCAAATCATATGACTGGTGATATGGCCCTGCTATCGCAGTATGAGGAAAAGGCTGGCCCAATGGTTGCTTTTGGAGATGACAGCATGGGTAACACATTGGGATATGGCAAGCTGTAAGTTGGTAATGTCATCATTGAAGATGTAGCACTAGTCAAGGGGCTCAAGCATAATCTGCTAAGTGTTGGTCAGTTTACTGATAGAGGATTCAAAGTGAATTTTGACAAAGATGAATGTTTGATCACCCACAAGAAGACTGGTGATTTTGCTCTATCTGGAGTGAGGAAGGGAAGCCTGTTTGTAGCCAATATGGACTCTGCAAACAAGGACAAAATTTGTTGCTTTTACTCAAAAGCATCAAATGAAGATTGTTGGCTGTGGCACAAGAAACTATCACACCTGAACTTCAAGGCCATTAATTCTCTAGTCAAAAGAGAGTTAGTGAGAGGCATGCCCACACTTGAATTCTGCCAAGAAGGAGTGTGTGAGGCTTGTCAAAAAGGAAAAATGAAAAGATCATGCCACAATTCAAAGACAGTGACATCAATAACCAAGCCATTACAACTTATTCATATGGATTTGTTTGGGCCTGTTAACATTATGTCACTTGGAAGAAAGAAGTATGCCCTGGTAATGGTTGATGATTTTTCAAGGTATACATGGGTGGAATTTCTGGCATCAAAAGATGAGGCTCCACAAGTAATTATTGAGCATATAAAGAAAGTTGACAAGGAAGAAAAGGCAAACAATGCAAGTGTGATTGCACTGAGAAGTGATAATGGAACAGAGTTCAGAAATGCCATACTCGAAGCATTCTGTAAAGAGAATGGTATTTCTCAGCAATTTTCAGCTCCAAGGACTCCACAACAAAATGGAGTTGTTGAGAGAAAGAATATAACTCTAATTGAGGATGCTAGAACAATGTTACTTGATGCAAAAATGCCTACATGTTTTTGGGCTGAGGCTGTGAGTACTGCATGCTACATTCAGAACAGAACCCTCATCAACAAAAACACTGGAAAGACACCTTACAACTTGATGACTGGAAAGAAGCCTACTCTAAAGTATGTTCATACTTTTGGAAGCAAATGCTTTGTACTAAAGGATAACTCTGAATATGTTGGAAAATTTGATGCAAAAGCATTTGAAGGAATTTTTCTTGGCTATTCTATGGAAAGAATTACATACAAGGTTTATGTCATCAGTCAAAAGAAAGTTATGGAAAGCACAGATGTAACATTTGATGACAGCAAACTACCTGGACTAGAAGAAGCCAATGATGAAGACAAAGATCCATTGAGGTTTGATAATCTAGATGATTCTGAAGAAGAGATTGAAACTGGAGTTGAAACTCAAGTTCAACAAACTCAAGTGAATAATGATACAAGAGAAGAGTTTGTGCCAATCGATAGTGAAGAAACAAGCATCCAAGACACACCTGTGAGTAATTGCAACTTCACAGGGGGAGGAAATGAGGATGACCATGATGTGGATGATGAAGCAACATCAAGAATGAGAAGTCAGGCTGAACACTCGAGGAAATGGGATAGATCACACACTGCAGAGCAAATCATTGGAGATCCTAATGCAGGAGTAAGGACTAGGAGAGCAACTCAAAATGAGTGCCTCTATGGATGTTTTCTATCACAAGTTGAGCCTAAGAAACTTGATGATGCACTGTTGGATCCAGATTGGATTATTGCCATGCAAGAAGAGTTGACTCAATTTGAAAGGAACAAAGTATGGGAACTTGTGCCTGCACCAAAGAATAGAACCATTGTTGGAACAAAATGGGTTCTGAAGAATAAGATGGATGAAGATGGTGTAATAATTAGAAACAAAGCAAGGCTGGTTGCAAAAGGATACTCTCAACAGGAAGGCATTGATTATGATGAGACATTTGCCCCTGTTGCTAGATTGGAAGCCATCAGAATATTCTTGGCATTTGCTGCTCATTCAAACTTTAAAGTTTATCAAATGGATGTCAAGAGTGCATTTCTAAATGGAGAGTTGGAAGAAGAGGTTTATGTGCAACAACCACCTGGCTTTAAGGATCCACATTTCCCAGAATTTGTCTACAGATTGCTTAAGGCACTGTGTTGGTCCAGGAAAGTATTGCAGAAGGGGGGTTGAATGCAATACTAATAAATTTCAAAAACTATTTCAACAACTTAAATAGAATTTGTAATTTACTAGTAGAAGAAATGCAAACACAAGTAAAATCAAGTACGAGGATTTCACAAAATAAATGTTTTATTTATCTTGCAAAGTTTTGCTACAACCTTGAGAACAAAATAATTCTCAAGCTACAAATACTCAAGAGATTACAGTTGTTTAGTTGTCTATTGTATAAATAGAATGCTCTATTTATAGTGTGATAATCTACTGTACTATCACCATCAACATGGGTTGTTGAGTTGCTGTTATATTCCTTTTGCAGCTCATTCCATGATTCATTCCCATGTGATCATCACAAAGTAACTTTAAGATACTTTCCACATTTGAGCCACCCAGATCTAGCCGTATTCAATTTTATCTGCTCTAGACTTTACAGGTTGTTCCATGTGATCTCTCGAGCTTCAGTTATAGACTTTCCAGGCTTGCTGTAAAGGTTGAATATTACAACACGCCTGCTTCTTTTGAACATGTACTCTGTCGTTTAATTTGACTTAGAAAATTCCTAAATCAGGCTGATTCTATATGACAGTATGTTTGCCACAAAGTTTGCTGTCAATGGATTACGCTTTGATTGACAGTATGAATTTCCCGCAGATATTACTGTCAAGAATTTTGCTTTGGTTGACAGTATGAATTCCCGCAGAGATTGTTGTCAAGAATTGTACTTTGATTGACAGCATGTTTTTCCCGCAGAGATTGCTGTCAGGAAACTTACTGTCGCAAACTATACATCAAAGTTGCTGTCATTAGAATCTCCGCCAATGTTGCTGTCAAGTTGAAACTTGCTGTCGACTTCGTGAAACTTGCTGTCGACCTAGGCAACATGTTGTTTCCTTGTAACCTTACTGTCAGAGTTTGACAGTAACATTTATTCCTTCTGTCGAACTTATGTATTTCTTGAGGCTTGAACATAATCGAACTTCTTCCAAGAATTACACTTATTACATGACAGTATTTATTTAAATTACAAGAATACATTTCAGGCTATGACAGTATGTTCTACTTAGCAAAAACTAAGTATACCAATAAAACTAATTAAGTTGTCTATTCCATCACCCATAAATCCCAACAATCTCCCCCAATTTGTTTTTATGGACAATAACAACAAATTTACAAATATCGTGCTGACAACTTAACTAACATAGATCAGAAAGAATAAACTCTTCATTTCTGAACAATGATTAAACTGAATTGTTTTTTTTAAAAAAAAATGTATCATAAAAGTTCATAATTAACAATCAAGGAAAAATCTTTACTTAGCTTGATTTGAACTTTTGCCTTGCTCCTTTTCCCTCAGAGCTCTTCTGAGATTTTCAATTAACTTCTTCTCCTCAGGGGACTGTGCATCATCTTCATTTTCCACAATGTACTTTTTGATCATTGATGAAGTAGTGTTTAATACATCTCTGAGTTCCAACCAATAAACATTTTGCTTTACGATTGATCTGAATTTCAACACATCTCCCTCCATCTTGAATCTTCTGCCAGGAAGCTGATTTAAAGTTTCCCTTCTTTGTCTGTCCAAACTGGGATTCTCTCCTTTCCTTTGATCAAAAATCATATCTAGCTCCCAAGAACATAGTGCTTCAAGTTTGTTAGATGATCCTATCACTTGCCAGTACAGTTCTTTTAGCACACTGGTCTTCAACTTAGAAAAGCTGTCTATGTAGACTTCTTCTTTGCCATATTTGATTCTCAGAGGATTGTCCAGTACAATTGGCTGATAGTTTAATTCACTGCTGTTGACCTTGTTGAGTTTACTCTAACTTTCCTTCAGTTGAGCTTCAATCTCTTCTTCTATCTGTTGACGAGATTTTTGTTTTGAGGCTAATTCTTCTCTGAATTTCTGCTCTGCCTCATACCTATCCATTTCTTGCTTTGAATAAGGTTTTCGCATTTCAATCCAGTTATAATCAGGAATAGGATTGTCTTCTTCATACTCCAAACCAAGAATTTGATAGACATCATCATCATTGTGAAGTGTCCAATCACCAAACTTCTCAATAAATTCAACATGTCTGGCTTCATAGTACTTGAGAACTTGATCCATGATCTTCTTTGAAACATTATCATAGGTTTGTAGTAGCTCAACCATCCTTTCCAGATAGAAGAAGTCAATTCTTCGTTTTACTGTTTCAAAAGTTTGAATGAGTTTCTTGGAGATCACCTTTGATTTTGTTATCTGAGTGAAGTCAGATTCCACTGTAATCAACCTTTCATTGTTTTGCCATAGAATGTATCTTGCAACTTCTTCTTTTGGTCCATCAAATTCTATGGATACAGAGGTGATTGTTTCTTTGGCGTTCAGCTGCATCATTTCAAAGCTATTCATTCTTCTCCTCATGATAGGTTTCTTGAGTCCTAACCCTGTAGCTTTTCCTTCTCCTTTGTAGACAGTCTTTCCCTTTGTTGGTCTTTTTGATTTTCTCTTGATTCTTACTGTCTTGGATGTTTTGACAGTAGGATCGTTGACAGTTTATTTTATAGGGCTTCTGACAATGTCTTCTTTGACAGTATCTTCAATGACTGTAACTTCATCCTGATTGACAGCATCTTTGTTGACATCCTTGACAGCATCTTTGTTGACAGTATCTTTTTCAAGTTGTATACTGTCAATTTCCATTTCTTCTTGATTTCCTTTCAATGCTTTAAGTACTTCTTCCTCTTTCTTTTCATCAACTTTCTTGCTTGTGCTAGTATTTTCAGAGGTTTCCTTTGATTCTGCTTCTTTGACTTGATTTTGCTCTTTTGAAGAGTCTCTCAGTTCTGTTCTCTTAGGTCCTCCAGCTTCACCTCCATCTTGATTGTCATCATCATCTTTTTCCAAGGTGTCATCAAAAGTGCAGTTTCCACCTTGAGCATTTCTGCTACAGTTTGCTTTGGCAATGAGCTTTTTAATTTTGGCACTGTACTCCATTTCTCTCTTTGCCAATATCTTGTGAATATCTTTGACTGCCTGAATCCTTTCCTTGGTGATGGGTGCTTTCAGCAATAATTTAAGTACTTCCATGATGACTTTGCTTTTCAGAGATGTTTTGCCTTCAAGTGTTAAGAATCCCAGACCTTTAGTTCCTTTGGTTGTTGTCTGTTTGAAGCTTACACCATATGGCTGGAGACTTACTTCTGGAAGTTTGTTGTTGACCATTGTGCCCAGTTGCATATAGAGACTTTCATCAAAAATGGTAGAGTTTTTTTTCACTAGAATCCCAAGGATGTATTGCACTCTGGCAGAGAAAGTTTCCAACAGTTGAGTTGTTATGAATATTGAATGCCCACTCTTCAGGTACACTTCAACTGCCCACCTCTTCTCTGAGCTAATCTTCACTGACAGATTTACAATCTTTTCTCTCAAAGCTTCTGCCAACTTAGCAGGTTTTCCTTTAGTCACTGTGATTGCTTCATTCACCAGATTATTGAATTCCTCATCCTTATTATTCAAGGTGCTCTCCATATGGCTTACTGTTATTAAGTCAGCTTCTTCTTGGGAATATATACTTCCATCAGTCCAAGTGATAGGCTCTGAAGGAAACACATATTCAGGCAACTTGTTTTTGCCTTTACCCATCCTATTTGATTCCTCTTTTTCTCTCCATAGCCTCTCCAATGTGGATTCTTTCTTCTCAGGAACTGGTTCATTGATTTTGATTGAAGATGCTTTATTTCCTTGTATTTGTCTTAATACCTCCTTAGATACTAGCATTTGTTCCCCATCTACTTCAGCTTCAAAAAGCTCCTCAGTTCCAGAGGCTATTGCAGTTTTTACTCTCTCTTGCTCCCCCTTACTCCTTTGCTCCCCCTGACTTTTAGCTTCCCCTTGTAACTCCACCTTTCTTCCTGGTTGCTCAGCCTCTTTCTGATCTTTTACTTTCTCCCCCTTAGTTAAGTTTGCAGCATGAATCAATGAGGAGAGTGACAGTAGTGTGGCTTGAATTTCAGCAAAACCAGTCTTCACAGTAGATGACAGGTTGTCCAGCTTGCTTTCCATTGTAGCACATCGATTTTCAAGTGCTTGGAGCCTGTCAGTTGTGGATGTAGAAGGACCACCAGACCTAAGCCTTTTAGGAGGTAAGGGATAAGTCTGGGGCATGGAGGATGTTGGGGTTCTCACACTCTCAGTGTTTTTATAGATGATCTCATCATCTCTCACAAAAATTCCCTCAAGGCCTAATGCCTTTTGTTTACTGGCTCCCTCAGGTTCACTCTGGACATGCTCAAGTCCCTCTCCTTTTGCCAGCACATTTGGCTGCCTCTCATTTTTATACTCACTTCTCTTTTCTTTTATCTCTCTTTTCTTTTGCTCTCCCTCACTCACCCTAAATGCATGAGTATGAGCAGTACTAGCATGCAATGAAGAAAAAGATGACTTAGATTTTACCTTAAAAGCCCTGGAGAGTGGCATGTCATCATCAGAGATGTCTTCAATTAGTCCTTCCTGGAGTTGTGATTGAGCAGTGATGACATCATCTTTTGAAGGACTTTTGACAGTATCTTTTGTTGGAATGGTACTGTCACTTGATTGTTTGACAGCACCTTCTGATTTGTCATTGACAGCATCTTTGGCTGTGACAGCAACTTCCCTAGGGTAAGATGCTTTGAGGGAATCGATCAAGATGCTGGCTGTTTCAATTTCTGACAAATTTGCATCTTGATCTAATCCAGTGTTTGATGGGGTGGTATCCATTTCACTTTGAGAAATGGGTTCTTGTGGACCACTAGATGGGGGCTCATCCAAGATTTGAGATGGATGATCAAAACCTGAGGGGTTGGTACTGTCCCCCTCTCTAGGTTGTTTAGAAGAAACAACAGATGTAGGAATGAAAGAAGAAGATTGAATTTCAGATTGATTAATTGGCTGTTCCACAGAAGAAGATTGTGGAACATCAATAGTATGAATGAATTCCTCACTGTGCTCTATCTCAATGTGTGTATCTTCAAATACAGGTTCCTCAAGAGTGAGTTCTTGAGTTTGTGCAGACTCTTTACAAGGTGCCTTGGGAGACAGGCCAATTTCAATAGATGTCCCTTGTTGAGAAGAGACACCTAGAGGTGAGTTTATTTCCCTATCATCCTCTACAGTCTTTTGGGAAACTGTAGGGTGGCTGACAGTAACCTTGGTCCTTCTAGCTCTCTTCTTCTTAGGCTCAGAAGGGGCTACTGTGGGTTCTTTTTCACTACCAACCTTATTTGCTACACTAGGTGCAGTGACTCCCTCTTGACTCTCAACTTGTTCACCAGTTGCACTCTCTAGGGTCCTTTTCTTAGATTCCTGTTTGGCCATTTTAAGGGCTTTTGGTAGTCTAGAGTCCCTAGGTGGAATGTATGGTGTAGAATGTGGGTTAACTGAATTTGGGTCTAATTCAGCTTCATTCTCTATTGTAAAAACAGTGTAACCTGTTGGAAATGGAAAATCAAGGTTGGGCACTTGATTTACCATGTGTTGTGTGAAACATAGTGGAATATGTGCATTCAAATTTTGTGTGTTAAGAGATGTGTGAGTGTTTTTCTTTAAAACAGGACATTCTTCAAAATCAGAAGTATCCTCAATATTTCCACAAATATTATTAATACACATAGTTAAGAAGCGAGGATAGATAGATACCTTCTTGCCTATTGCGCTTTTCAACTGTGCCATGATCAGTTTTCCAATGTTCACCTTGTATCCATGGACTAATGAATGAGTGAGCTTCTTGATATATGATGGTATTCCATTCCATCCTGTAGTCTTGGTAGAGAATACCTTCACCATTACATCAAAAATCATACTCCACTCTTTTCTCAGAAATTTCCTGTCCATTTCTCCTGTTTGATACCACTTATCAGAAGTTTCTTCAAGTTTAGAACCAGAGTACCCAATCTTCAGAAAGAACTTCTTCAGAGTATCATCAGTTGCTAGTTCCTTAAAGCTTTCTTCACTGGTCAACACAATACCCAAAGCCTCATTGATATTCTTTACTGAAAGAGAGTGACTTGCATCATCTATATTGAACTTAATTATTTCATTCTCTCCAGTTCCTTGAGCACTTGCAGATTTCCAGAATTTTTCAATTCTAACAATATCAATTTTGGGGGAAGAGGTTATTGCATGACCTAGGTAGGATTTATTCAAGAACGAAATAAGTCCTTTGAAGTTTTCACCAGCATCACTAGGAGAAAAGATACCAGCAAAGTTGGTTTGAGCAATACTTTGTTTAGGTGCCATTGTTGAATGCTTTGAAAAATGAGAGAGAAAATGCGGTTTTTGGATGTAGAAGGTTGAGAGGTTTTTGCAAATGAAAGTGATAGTAGATTAAACGGTAGATTCAGTTTCTAATATGAATCGATTTAACCTCTCTTAATTGAACGTGTGATAATGATATTACCCATTAACTCCACTTGCTATATTACGTGGCAGTTGCTATTAGATCGTGGATTGGTGAATAGAAATATCCGTATATATATATATAAATTAATATATATATATATATTTTTCCACTATCTTTGACAGCAACTTCCCGTGACAGCAACTTCCCGTGACAGCAACTTTCATTGACAGTAACCTGTGCGCTTTTCTTTCTCTACCAATTCTGACAGCAATTTCTTGTGACAGCAACTTTCATTGACAGCAACTTGTGCGCTTTCAACATTTCTGTCAATCAGCTTCATGAGTGACAGTAAGTTTTATCTGACAGTAAACTTATCATAAGATCATGCTTTCACTGTTCACACATAACTTAAGTTAAGGACACATGTTTTCTTAAAATCGTATTAAGTCAGACATGTAAAACTATTTTAGCATAGTCATAGCAAACATGATATCTAAAAATCCTTTTAGCATAGTCATAGCAAACATGATATCTAAAAATCCTTTTAGCATAGTCATAGCAAACATGATATCTAAAAATCCTTTTAGCATAGTCATAGCAAACATGATATCTAAAAATCCTTTTAGCATAGTCATAGCAAACATGATATCTGAACAAGTAACACATAGAACCTTAACTTCTCATGACAGTACCTTTACAGTACCTTGAAAGTTTCTGTCATGAGCTGCAATTGTGAATTGATAAACCGGTTAGATGATCATACCTGATTTAGCATTCCTAATTCACTCACCAACCTGATAAATGTTGCTTCATCCAATGGCTTGGTGAATATGTCTGCAAGTTGCTTGTCTGTTGGAACATAAACCAATTTTACATCTCCCTTTTCAACATGCTCCCTGATGAAATGATGCCTTATATTAATGTGCTTTGTTCTGGAGTGTTGAACTGGATTGTCTGATATGGCTATGGCACTTGTGTTGTCACAGTAGATAGGAATTTTTGACAACTTTAGTCCATAATCCATTAACTAATTCTTCATCCAAAGAATCTGTGCACAGCAACTTCCAGCTGCAATATATTCAGCTTCTGCAGTTGATGTAGAAACTGAGTGTTGCTTCTTACTGAACCATGACACCAATCTCCCCCCAAGAAATTGACAACTTCCTGTAGTACTTTTTCTGTCAATTTTGCAGCCAGCATAGTCTGAATCAGAATATCCAATTAGATCAAATCCAGTTTCCTTAGGGTACCAAAGACCTAGATTTGGGGTGCCTTTGAGATATCTAAAGATTCTTTTAATTGCAACTAAGTGTGATTCTTTTGGATCAGCTTGAAACCTTGCACAGAGACATGTAGCAAACATTATATCTGGCCTGCTTGCTGTTAAGTAAAGCAATGATCCAACCATGCCTCTGTAGGTACTAGAATCCACTTTCTTGCCTTTAGGATCTAACTCTAATTTGGTGGCTGTTGAGATAGGTGTCTTGGCAGGTGATGAATCTTCTAAGTTAAACTTTTTGAGAAGTTCTTTGACATACTTAGATTGACAGATGAAGATTCCTTCCTTCTTCTGATAGATTTGAAGACCAAGAAAGAATGCTAATTCTCCCATCATGCTCATTTCATACTTGTTTCTCATTAGAGATGAGAACTTTTCACACAATTTTTCGTTTGTTGAGCCAAAGATTATGTCATCAACATATATCTGCACAAGAATGATGTCTTTGCCATGGTATTTATAGAATAAAGTTTTATCCACCTTACCTCTTATAAATTGATTTTCCAGGAGAAAAGTGGATAATGTGTCATACCAGGCTCTTGGTGCTTGCTTTAAGCCATATAGAGCCTTGAACAGCTTGTAGACAAAATTATGCAATTTGTCATTTTCAAATCCAGGAGGCTGTTCAACATACACTTCTTCTTCTAATTCTCCATTTAGAAAGGCACTTTTAACATCCATTTGAAATACCTTGAATTTGCAGTGTGCAGCAAAGGCTAAGAAAATTCTTATGGCTTCAAGTCTGGCAACAGGAGCAAAAGTTTCATCATAATCTATCCCTTCCTGTTGACAGTAACCTTTGGCCACTAACCTTGCCTTATTTCTTGTCACATTTCCACTCTCATCTATCTTGTTTCTGAAAACCCATTTTGTTTCAATGACTGATTTTCCTTTTAGCCTTGGAACTAGTTTCCAAACATTGTTTCTTTCAAATTGATTGAGCTCCTCCTGCATGGCCATCACCCAATCAGAATCCAACAATGCTTCTTCAACTCTTTTTGGTTCCATTTGAGATAAGAAACATGAAAACATGCTTTCAGCAGAGATATTCCTCCTTGTCCTTACACCAGTAGTGGGATCTCCAATAATTAGATTACTGGTATGATCTCTGTTCCACTTTGTTGATTGAGGCAAGCTACTTGTTTGATGAGATTGTCTTTCATCAATATGAGGATTTGATTCTCCACCATTTTCATTGTTCTGCTCATTTAGCTCAAATTCTCCAGTCTCACATTCTTGTTGATTGATGCCTGAAATTGTCTGTGATTGAGCTGAGGTTTGATTTAGATTATGAGTATTGACAGATTCTTTCTCATATCCCATTGATTGAATGAGACTTGGTTCTTCATCAACATATTCTTCCTTTTCCAAGTATCCTTGATTTTCAAATCTGAAGGGTTGCATTTGACCATCCTCTTGTAGCCCTGGAAACTTGGTTTCATCAAACGTGACATTGACACTTTCTTCAATTGTTTTGTGCTCCATGATATAGACTCTGTAGGCAGTCCTTTCTATCCCATATCCCATGAAAATACCTTCATATGCTTTAGTATCAAACTTGCCTTTTCTTTCATGGTTGTCTTTCATCAAAAAGCACTTGCTTCCAAAAATATGAAAGTACTTGACAGTAGGTTTCTTTCCTGTCAAAAGATAGTAAGGAGTATTGCCATGAGCCTTGTTGATTAGTGTCCTGTTTTGTGTGTAACAAGCAGTGTTGATGGCTTCTGCCCAGAAATATGTTGGTAATTTAGCATTACTCAGCATAGTCCTTGCAGCTTCAATAAGAGTCCTATTTTTCCTTTCTACAACTCCATTTTGCTGTGGAGTTCTTGCAGCAGAGAATTGTTGAACAATTCCTTGATCTTTGCAGAAGTTTCCAAGTGTAGCATTTCTGAATTCAGTTCCATTGTCACTTCTTAGAAATTGAACTTTTGCTTCAGGGGTCCTGTCAAGTACCCTTATGTGATCAATGATTTCTTGAGCAGCTTCATCCTTTGATTCTAAAAATTTCACCCAAGTGTACCTAGAATAGTCATCTATCATGACCAGTGCATATCTTTTTCTGGATAGTGATTGAACATTCACTGGTCCAAAAAGATCCATGTGTATCAACTTGAGTGCTTCAGTGTTAGTGTTGACTTGCTTTGATTTATGCATTGATTTCCTCAGTTTTCCCATTTGACAATCTTCACACAGTCCTTCTTGACAGAATTCCTGTTGAGGTAGTCCTCTCACCAATTCCTTCTTCATCAGCATGTTCATTGTTTTGAAGTTGAGATGAGAAAGTTTCTTGTGCCAAAGCATGCTATCTCCAACACTTGCTTTGCTGTAGAAGCAAAATATTCTTTCCTCATTTGTTGAGTTTAAGTCTGCAACAAATAGGCTTCCTTTCCTTACTCCTTTCAGAGATAGGCTTCTATCCTTCTTGTGATGGATTGTACATTCCATCATGCCAAAATTTACTTTGAATCCTTTGTCAGTGAATTGACTGACACTGAGCAGATTATGCTTCAAACCTTCCACAAGAGAAATTTCTTCAATGACAACATTTCCAGCTTTTAAACATCCATATCCCACAGTGTAACCTTTGCTGTTGTCTCCAAAGGTTATTGTTGGGCCAGCATTCTCAACATATTGTGATAGCAGGGATATATCACCAGTCATGTGTTTGGAACATCCACTGTCGATTATCCACATGACCTGTTTACCTTTCTTTCCCTGCAAGTCAGAAAGAGTTTAATTTGCATTTGGTACCCAAGTCTTATTGGGTCCTGCATACTCAGTATCATCAGAAATTTTATCAATATTTGACACAATATTATCAGAAGATGGTTCCTTGACTTCTTTTATTACCCACTTAGTTTTTGACTTGGGCTTTTTCATAGTGAGAGCAGACTTCTCACTTTCTTTAGTGGATTCAAAAGTCTTTGCATTTTGCATATAAGAACATAATTCATTAGATAAAATTTGCAAATTAAAACATGTACTCATGGCAGTAATTTTGCATGGCATACAGTCAATGTTATTACAAACTACCAATTTTCTTTGCATAATGGGGGTTCTGTGTAAGTTCCCTTTCAACTCTGTTGCATTAGATATGCTACTAGTTGATTTCTTACAAACATGAGTTAGATGATGTGAGGAGCCACAATTATTGCAAAGTTTTCTTGGTGCCTGCTTAACATATGCATAATTATTCTTTTTATCAATGCCTAGCTTCCCATTTCTGTTTTTGGACTTGGAGACAACTGTCTTGTCAATTTGTTCAGAAGATGCTGTCGAACTATTTTTGACAGCATCTTTTGTACTTGCTGTCTTGACAGTAGGTTTGAAAGTTACTGTCTTGGATGACTTCTTGACAGTATCTTTTGAACACTTGGTTGGACTGTTTAAGACTGTTTCTGTCATAGACATTTTGACAGAATCTTTTTCTTTCTTAGATTTACTGTCAATCCTCTCATCTTCATCACAGAGTTCTTGATTAATAATTAGGGAATTTTCATTAACCTCAAACTCTGTACTTTTGAAAATTGGGTTACTCACATTTTTGAGGATGTGAGGTCTTACAGTATTATTATCATCATTTTTCTGTATAACAGCCTCTTTACCAGGTCTCCTGCTATAATCATAGCCTATGCCTATCTTCTTACTTTCAGTATTTTTCTCATGATACTCTTGAACTAATTTAGAGGAATTTCTAAATGCCTTTAGCTTAAATTCATTCTCAGAAATTTCTTTTCTTAGATAATCCTCTATCTCTTTAGCACAGATTAAATCATTTTTTAGTCTTTCATTTTCCTGAGCTAAAGAATCAATAGAACTGGTCTTAAGCAACAACACATCATTGTTGGATCTGAGTACTTCATTTTCTTTAGTTAATCTAGCAATTTCTTCATTTGCAGCAGATAAACTAGTATGAATATTAAACATTTCAGTACTCATTTCCTCAATGGTTTGCTTATAGTCATTTAAAGACATATCTAGTAATACTAGAGATGGTACCTGACTTGACGAGGTTGATGCTTCTTCATCCTCTCTAGCCATCAAGGCTAAATTCACAAATTCCTCTTCTTCTTCATTATCAGATTCATCCCAGCATTTTCCTTCAGCCACATAGGCTTTTCCTTGTCCTTTCTTAAATTGACTCCCAGTTCCTCTCTCCATTCTTTGTATTTGTTTTGGTCTTTTGCATTCAGTAGCAAAGTGACCAAGTTCATTACAATTGTAGCATCTAAACTTTGACCTATCTACCATTCCTGTTTTGTATCCTCCCTTGGTGCCAGTAGCAGGTTTTGATGAGCTTCCTTGGTTATATTTTGGAAATTGACCTTGAGGCTTATATGGCTTGTTCCTCCTGAACCTTATATTTTTGAATTTTCTTGCCATAAAAGCCATGGTTGGATTATCCATTTTCTCCATTTCTTCTAGAGTGAAGAATTCTTCATCTTCAACATCTTCTAGTTGAAGGACAACCTTTTCTTCATCTTCAACCACCTCTTCAATTTTCACAGATGAAAATTGAGGTTGTTGATCATTTTGAATTTGCTCACTTGCTTGAAAATATGATGGTCCTTGAGCAACTAGAGCACCAGCCATGTTTGCCATCAATCCTTTGGATCCACTTTGTATAGCTTTCTTTTGATAATATTCAAGTTCATAAGATTTTAGGACTCCATACAATGTTTCAAGAGAAACAGAATTTAAGTCTCTCCCTTCTCTTATGGCTGTTACTCTGTGCTCAAGATGTTCTGGAAGAGTTAGCAAAAACTTGATATTGACTTCCTTCTTTTCATAAAACTTTCCATGAATTTGAAGCTCAGCTATCAGTTTGCTAAATCTTTCAAACATGTGGGTTAGCTCTTCTCCATGCTTGCCCATAAACGCTTCATATTGTGACACCAGTATTTGTTTTTGATTCTCTCTGACCTCTTCACTTCCTTCACATAACAGTTCTATCTTTTTCCACATATCCCTGGAAGAGTTGCATGCTATTATATTTCCACTCATAGCTTTGTCCAGGGTAAGTGCATCTAGTAGAATGAGTTGCAGATGATCATCCAGTGCTACCTTTTCTTTTTCTGAGTCATTATACTCAGAAGGCTTCTTAGCAACCCAATGAGCTGGGATTACTACATCATTTACTGTAGCAGTTGGGATTTCCTTTTGAGGAATGAAGGGGCCATTTTCCAGAATACCTAGGAATAGTGGATTCTGAGCTTTGATAAATAACATAATCTTCTTTTTCCATATGTTGTAGTTTTCTTTATCAAAAGCTGGAATCTTGATATTACTTGACCTTTGAATACTTGCCATTTGGATCTCAGATATGTGTATTAATCTGATAGCTCTGATACCAGTTGTTGGTCCAGGAAAGTATTGCAGAAGGGGGGTTGAATGCAATACTAATAAATTTCAAAAACTATTTCAACAACTTAAATAGAATTTGTAATTTACTAGTAGAAGAAATGCAAACACAAGTAAAATCAAGTACGAGGATTTCACAAAATAAATGTTTTATTTATCTTGCAAAGTTTTGCTACAACCTTGAGAACAAAATAATTCTCAAGCTACAAATACTCAAGAGATTACAGTTGTTTAGTTGTCTATTGTATAAATAGAATGCTCTATTTATAGTGTGATAATCTACTGTACTATCACCATCAACATGGGTTGTTGAGTTGCTGTTATATTCCTTTTGCAGCTCATTCCATGATTCATTCCCATGTGATCATCACAAAGTAACTTTAAGATACTTTCCACATTTGAGCCACCCAGATCTAGCCGTATTCAATTTTATCTGCTCTAGACTTTACAGGTTGTTCCATGTGATCTCTCGAGCTTCAGTTATAGACTTTCCAGGCTTGCTGTAAAGGTTGAATATTACAACACGCCTGCTTCTTTTGAACATGTACTCTGTCGTTTAATTTGACTTGGAAAATTCCTAAATCAGGCTGATTCTATATGACAGTATGTTTGCCACAAAGTTTGCTGTCAATGGATTACGCTTTGATTGACAGTATGAATTTCCCGCAGATATTACTATCAAGAATTTTGCTTTGGTTGACAGTATGAATTCCCGCAGAGATTGCTGTCAAGAATTGTACTTTGATTGACAGCATGTTTTTCCCGCAGAGATTGCTGTCAGGAAACTTACTGTCGCAAACTATACATCAAAGTTGCTGTCATTAGAATCTCCGCCAATGTTGCTGTCAAGTTGAAACTTGCTGTCGACTTCGTGAAACTTGCTGTCGACCTAGGCAACATGTTGTTTCCTTGTAACCTTACTGTCAGAGTTTGACAGTAACATTTATTCCTTCTGTCGAACTTATGTATTTCTTGAGGCTTGAACATAATCGAACTTCTTCCAAGAATTACACTTATAACATGACAGTATTTATTTAAATTACAAGAATACATTTCAGGCTATGACAGTATGTTCTACTTAGCAAAAACTAAGTATACCAATAAAACTAATTAAGTTGTCTATTCCATCACCCATAAATCCCAACACACTGTATGGACTTAAGCAAGCTCCAAGAGCATGGTATGATACTTTATCACAATTTCTTCTTGAAAATCAATTCACTAGAGGCACATTGGACAAGACACTGTTTTACAAGAAGCATGGTGATGATATTATCCTAGTCCAAATTTATGTGGATGATATCATTTTTGGGTCTACAAATGAGAAGCTATGTGAGAAATTTTCCAAACTCATGCAGAGCAGATATGAGATGAGTATGATGGGAGAGTTGACATTCTTTCTTGGGTTGCAAGTCAGTCAAAGGAAGGATGGTATCTTTATCAGTCAGACCAAATACATCAAGGATCTATTGAAGAAGTTTGACTTGGAAGACTGCTCACCTGCAAAGACACCCATGGCCACTGCAACTAAGTTGGATGAAGATGCTAAAGGCAAGAAAGTAGATATCTCAGTCTACAGAGGCATGGTTGGTTCTCTACTCTACCTCACTGCAAGTAGGCCAGACATCATGTTTGCTACATGTCTATGTGCTAGATTTCAATCAAATCCAAAGGAATCACATTTGATTGCAATAAAAAGGATCTTTAAATATCTGAAGGGCACCCCAAACTTGGGCTTATGGTATCCTAAGGACACAGGGTTCAATCTGGTTGGTTATTCTGATGCTGATTATGCTGGATGCAGAGTGGATAGGAAAAGCACCTCAGGAAGCTGCCAGTTTCTTGGACAAAGGTTAGTTTCTTGGTATAGCAAGAAGCAACAATCTGTGTCAACTTCTACAGCTGAGGCTGAATACATAGCTGCTGGAAGTTGCTGTACTCAAGTGCTTTGGATTAGAAATCAACTTAAAGATTATGGACTTGTGTTGGAAAGAATTCCAATCATGTGTGACAACACAAGTGCAATCTCTATAGTTGCCAATCCTGTCAATCATTCTAGAACAAAGCACATTGACATCAGATATCATTTCATAAGAGAACATGCAACTAATGGAACCATTGAGTTGCATTATGTCTCTACAGATAAACAACTAGCTGATATATTCACTAAGCCATTAGATGAAGCCACATTCACAAGGTTGGTAAGTGAGATTGGAATGCTGAATTCTTCAGATTCTGGCTAAGTGAATACAACATCTAGATTGTTGCAGCAGTAAACACTTACTTTATCTAAATTCTCAATATTTTTGGAGTAAGTGTTGGCTGAAATATGATTTATAAATATTTCAAATCTGTTGCATATGTTGAAAATCATATTTCTATTAACTTAAAATTTCTATGAAATTTTGAGAAAATCACTATTTAATTTGCTAGGATATTCTTCAATGAATATGTCTGGTAAATTTTAAAAGATAGTGAAAATCAAATTTTTATGAGTGATGGGTATAGTTCGATAAGTCAGACTTCTCGAATGATTCACTATTCGACATCTCTAACAAGTCTCATTAGAGTACTCTTGAGTTCTCGAATAGAGCCTTTCTGAGATATCGAATAGAGGTATTCTTGACTTCTCGAATATAGTAACTGAGTTCTCGAATGATTGAGTTCTCGAACACTATATTTGAGTTCTCGAATCATTTGAAAAGGCTGAATTCTCGCTGAATTTTAACCGATTTTGGACTCTTGTCTAAAAGTTTAATTCACTCATTAAAACACATTTTATTTAATTTAGAATTATTTCTGAGTTAGATAACCGCCAGCTGTGAGTTTCTATCTGCTTGAGTTATCGATTAAGCCTTTCTTGACTTCTCGAATAGTTGTTTTCTACTTCTCGAATGCCTGACTTGTCGATACAAAACTTTCATCTAATCGACAATTCAAGTACTTCATACTTATACAATTCCACATCTATTCGATTCATTTCATTCGATTTCTCAAGCACCTAAACTCCCAAAACCCCTGAAACCCTATCTACGAAAAGCCAAATTTCTTCTTCAACCTTCAATTTCTTTCCTCTCTTCTACACAAATGGCAACAGTAAAGTTCAACACCAACTTCATCGCTCTCACTAGTGATGTTGAAGCACCCAATGCCAATTTCAAGTGCTTTGTGAAATGGATGGCTGAGTCATACATCAAGGATGCACTCTCTGCCAACCCAACTCTGTGTCTAGATATCCTGGAACAGTTTTGGGGTACTGCTATTATGGAGGTTGTAGCCCTGGAAAACGCAATCACCTCATACATCATCTACTGCAAGATTCAAGATAAGGAAATCACTATCACTCCTGCAGACATGAATCAAGCATTGGGCCTACAACAAGAGTCATTTGACAGACTGGCCACTAATGCAGAGTTAGAGGAATTCTTTGAGTTCATCAACTACTCAGATGGGATCAATCTTGGAAAGCTAAACAGAAAGAATCTGAGAAAGGAGTGGAGCTATGTGTTTGCAACTCTTCTTCAAGTCTTCACTGCCAGGAAATCAAGCTTTGATCAAATCAGTGCACCTGTGCAGCAAATTGGCTATGCATTGGCCTATGGAAAGAAGATAGATGTTGGCCAAATCATCCTCCAAGAACTATATGGAAGACTTGGTAAGAACACAACCAAGAGAGGTACTGATATTTTCTTCCCTCGCTTTATTCAATCTGTACTTAATTTTAAGAATGCTTCATTGATTGAATTGCCTGGGATTGATAAAAATAGAATAGGCTATCCTAAGTCCATGACCAAACTCATTTTTGGTAATTTGGAGACTAGGAATGATGTGGATGTAAGACTAAACATAACTCCCCATATGGAGAGTTTGTTTAGAACTTATCCCCACAACATGCCAACATTTGATGCAAAATCTAAGTTAGCACAGCCCAAGCAAGTAGAACAAAATGCTAACCCAGGGCCTGCTAACCAACCCTCTCAACCAAACACTCTACCACACACTGAGCCAACTGCATCATCCTCTCAAAAGGGTGATGTTAGTAAAAAGAAGAGAAAGGAAGTAATGTCTGCACCACTGAATATATTATCTGAAGCAGCATTGGCTGTGGAACTAGGGCTAGAAAGTGAGGAACCTGAGTCACCCTTACAAAGGCCAAAGAAGAAGAAAACTAAGACCACCTCTTCAGTCACACAAATGGCTGAAGTTGTAAAATCAGGGGCACACAGCTCACTAGGTATATCCTCTCAACAGGGTGCACCTATAGAATCAAGCATCCTCCCCAATGCACCTTCTTGTACAGAGTCAGCACATGAGAGTGATAAGGCTGGCACTACACTGAGTGAAGAGCACATCACACTTGAAACTCCCTCTATCTCTCAGGGGGAGTTGCCAAAATCTACTCTACAAACACTTCTCTTCCAGAACCTTCATCACAAATTTCTTTGGAGCCTGTAATTCAAGAAATTGAAGAGCAAGGCATTGATCACCAAGAATCCTTTTCTCTTGGTGAGCCAATGGACTCAAGTGACTTAGTGCATGACACTTTGCTCACCACTCAGAACCCACATTTAGATGGTGAGGGAATGCATGCTGGGGCATCTCCTGATGACACCATCACAAACACAGAGGTTCCACTAGTTTTTACTAGAGACTCTGTGCCTGTGTCAACTGATGGTGTAATTCATCCCACTTCTGTGGTGACACCAGTAGTAGAGTTAATCCATCCGGTTACAGAAGTTGCATCTGTAACTGAGGAGTCTAGCTTGCCTAGCTCTAGCTCTGACTTTTTGTCACAATGGCTGAAGCCTGTGCAACATGACAGTGCTTCAGGATCAGGGTCTGTTCCACCACAATTGACGGTTGAAGCACTTCAAAGCTTGGTTGTGGATCAGATCCCTGAGTTCGTAAAGATTGCTCAAAACTTGGTGACCTCAAATCTACCAAACTCAGACTATGAAGCCATCTTGCTATGTCATAAAGCAGATGTAGAGCAGCAACAACAAAAAATAGCTGATGAAACTGAGAGAGATGGAAATGTGGATGCCTGGTTGCAAGGAAAGAATGTCATTCCTCTTGATGAAGCTCTTCAATATCTTAGAGAAGAATACATCACCTCACTGGGATCAAATGCAAAATCTCTCACCCCTGGTGAAGTGTATGAGGCCATAAATGATTCATACAAGGGCTTCCTCAAGGCTACACACTATTTGGGTAAAGGAGTCAAAACTGAGGTCAACAGTGTATGTGCTCAGACTGTCACTACAGTGGGGGAAGTTAAGAGAACATTTGAGGCAAAATTCCCTCCATTGGAGACTGTGCTCAAGGACATCCTAGCCTGCAAATCAACCTGTATCAAGATGGATAATGGTCTAGCCCTACTCCATGACACTGTCACAAGTCTGGGAACTAAGTTTGATGCTCTCTCTACTCAGACCACAGATGCAACTGCCATGTTGAGGACCATGTTCAAAAATCAGTATGGAGACAAGCTAGTCACTGAAGTCCCTGTGCATGAAATGACAAAGTTTGAGGTCAAAAGACTGCAAGATCAATCCTTAACTGGTTTCAAGGCTACTGAACTGCTCAACAAGGTTGATACTCTTGAAAGGGAGGTGCTGTCACTCAAAGAATCCAATGCCCATCTGGCAGGCACAGTTACAAATCTCACTGAGCAGCTGAACACTTAAGCCACTACCACTGCTGATGTTCTTCTGCATCAACAAACTATGCTGTCTGCCATGATGAAGCACATGGGTATCCCTCTACTTGAAGAATCTTCAACTCCTAAGGCCCCTACTACAGCCTCTGTGCCTGACAACAAGCCTAAGGGGGAGAAGAGGATAACAAGGAACTCAAAATCTAAGGGGGAGCCTCAGACTAAGGGGGAGACTAAGGATGGCCAATCAAGAACTGCTAAGTCATCTCAGTCTGAGAAAACTAAGCCAGTATCCAAGGATGACAAGTTGAAGAAAGTGGTTGTAGATGAAGTTGCCAAGCCATCTGAAACTGAAGGGAAGTCAGAGTATGAATTTGACATCCCTGACATTGCTAAACAATCCCTTCAATCTGAACCTTCAGAATTCAGAAATGTGCTTACTCAAAGGGTATGTCAAGAAACTGAAAACTCTAGACTATACCATGACATAGCCTTTTTGAAGCATCTACAAGAGTTAAGGAAAAGAGCCAATTTCCACTACTTTGACTACATCAAGCTTCTTGTGCAAGATGTGTTTCTAGTCACTGTAGTAAGAAGAGAAATTGTGCAAACCAATCCCCATGCCATCATCCTTACTAATGATAGAGAAGTCTTAGTTCACACTGCCAAGAACCTCTTTCACATCCACATTGAAGCCTTTCAAATTCTGTCTAGCTCTGAACTTGGAACAATCATCAAGAAGATAGAAAGGAATAAATCATCAGACAACAATATGCTCAAAGAGATTCTCACCAAGTGCATGAAATCTCAACTGCCTCAAGTAGTTCCTCAGCCACATTGTATTCTATATGAAAAGGATCAAGACATTGTTGCTTTCAGATTTGGCCAACATCTAAAAACAAACAACATGTCTACCATAAAGTTTCTGGCTGGAGTTCTACATTCAAGGAGTGGAAAATCTGAATCTGAAAAGAAGGCTCTTGACATTCTGGTGAGGTTTATCAACTCTCAAACAGACATCAAGCCCATTGCTCAAAGTGGAAAGTCAAATCAAGACAAGGATGATCATGATAAAAGTGGAAGCAGGGGTGGAGATCAAGGGAGATATAAGGGCAGTGATGACAAGAAGAAAAGGGATGATAAAAGCAGAAAGAAGGATGATGACAAGGATGGAGGAAAGGTCTATGAAAAGAAGAAGGGAAAACAGCAAGCCATGAATATTACTAATGATACTTCTACCACAACACAAGGCTTAATGTCTAGGGTGGATGTCACTAGTAATGATTCATCAAAATTAACATCTCTGGCTTCTGGAACTGTTTTGGCACCTCAAGAAGTGAAGAGGATTCAAATCAAGAAACCAGGTGTATGTATCCATAAGCAAACTGCTAGTGGAGTACTACAATGGTCTTCTAGCAAGGGTCACAAGTTACTGCCTGGCAACCATGTAAAGAAGATTAAAGTCAAACATGCTGCAAGAAGAGTGAAGCTATCCAAATCAAGAGCTCTAACAATCATTCCAGGATTGAAAATGCAACCACTAGATGAAGATTTTGATGAAGAGCAACTGCAATTTCTAAGAGCTCAAAAGATATGCTATGCTGCAATTGTGAATGACCACCTTGAAATCAAGTACACTGATGGGAGAGAAATGAAATTCAAACAAGGGGGTTGTCAAAATTGGGGTAAATTGTATGAGATAGAAAGAATCATTGCATTGCTAGACTCTAAAGACAAGGTGGAGAAAGTATGGAAGCTGGAATTGATTGACTTTGTGAAAATGAAGAGAGATTATGCTGAAAAGATGAGAAAGGGCTGCTATGAGAAGTGGTTAGAAAGGGAGAAAGAAATTGACAGACTGGAGATTGAAGCAGAAAAGCTAAGGGCAAAGGGATTGTGTAGAGTTCAGTTTGATCCCTATGTGGTGAAGTATAGGAGAAGAAATGGAGACAATGTCAATATAAGAATGAACCTACTCAGTCACTATCCTGCCAACATTCTGGAGCCAGTGCTTAAAGATTTCAAAAACTCTATCATGATTGAAGAATTGGATGCTATGGCAGAAATCATAAGAGCAATAGATGAGAATGCAAGAAAGGAGAAAGAAAGGAAACAGAAAGCATATGATGATCTACAAGCCAAAGCAATGGAGATGCAATCAAATGAAAATGGCTAGTACCTCATCATACTGTAAAAGTATTTATCTTGTAATTTCATTTATGTGTTCAATCAATATACATACCTGTACTTTTAAAGTCTTATCCTTATGTATATTAGGCTTGTTATCAGACATGAAATTGTGACTAAGGGTCTCACTCACAATTTGGGGGAGATTGTTAGTTACAGAGGCATGCCTGTACACATCTAATAACAAGCCTAATTGTTTGTAATGCTTTGCATTACTTACATGACCTCTTAACTGAGGGAACCTCTAGTTGTAGAGTTTCTGTTTGTATTGTACTTGTAGTAGGCATCAAATCCTAGTTGTGTAATTGTACTTATAGAGTCTAGAATAATGCTTGAAAGAAGTTCCAAGGTTCATGCCTCAAGCAAGGAGTTAAAGACTGTCAAATAATCACAGTTGGGATTTGAAGAAATGAAGAATTTGCCTAAGTACCAATTCGAGAAGTATATTTGTCTATTCGAGAAGTCTAGCATTCGAGAAGTCAGGGATTCGATATCTCAAGACACTATTCGATATCTCTGAATACACTGTTCGATATCTCATTCGATATCTCAGAGATTCGATATGTCTACTACTCTATTCGAGAACTCAAGAAGTCAACAAGTCAAGATGGTATTCGAGTTCTCAAAGAGTCAACAAGTCAAAGTTCCATTCGATATCTCAAGGACTCAGAAAGATATTCGATATCTCGAGGATTCGATAAGTCAAATGTTCTATTCGACAACTCAAGGAATCCTGATGGAAAAGAGCTATTCGAGAAGTGGTTCGATATGTCAATATAACAGTATTCGAGAACTCAGAGTTATCGATCAAGTCAATTATAGTTCTCGAATCACTTACTTAGTCACTTCTCGAATACATTCTTGGAGACAAAATACTGAAGAAATTGTACAAGTCAGAAACCTGCCACAAGCCAATGCACTTTATGGACCACAATCTGTAACGTGCTCTGGAAAGCCTACAAGGAAGCTTGGAGAGATATAGAAGAGACAAGGAGCTAAAGAAGTGGATCTAAATAGGCTTTGCAAAGTCAAATCTGTAACCGTTTAGACACTTACTCAAAAAGGATAGACAGACTAGAAAGTAATTTGTTTAGCTACCTTATTTGCAGTAAGTAGACTGTATCCATGTTCTATAAGGACACAGCCTCACTTCATAACTTAGTAACTTTGTGTGAGTCGAGTTTTTCATACACTGTAAGCTATATCTCTCTAAGAAAAACGAAGCTGAGAATACTATCATTTGTATTCACAGATTGTAGCAACCTTTATCTAATAATACATTAGATTAAAGTGATATTGTGTTCTGTGTTGTTCTTTATCCGCATCTACATCTCTGCACACACAATACTTGTTTGCTACACAGACTCAAGGCACGAAAAGTTCAAGAATCCATTCACCCCCCCTCTGTATTCTTTCTTTGTGTTCAATACTCAACAGGTGTTGCATGAATTGAGTTAGAATGTGCACAGTGAACACAATATCAGGTCGAGTGACTGTAAGATAAATCAGTTTTCCCAGCAGGCGTTGATAAGGGTGTGGGTCTCGTAATGGTTTGCCCATTTCTTTGGTGAGTCTAAGGTGGATATCAATGGGAATTTTCATTGGTGTAGCAGTTTGCATGTTGAATTCTTTGAGAATATCAACAAGGTACTTGTGTTGGGACACGAAGAATCCTGCAGCACTTCGATCCACTTCGAGGCCCAAAAAATAGCTCAGTTTACCCAAGTCTTTCATGTGAAACTTGCTGGAAAGCATCCTCTTGAGATCAGCTATATCAGTTCCAGAATTTCCAGCTATTAAGAGATCATCGACATAAGCCAGAACAAGAGTGATAGAATCAGCATTCGTAAGGGTGAACAAGCTATAGTCAGCCTTAGATTGCACAAAACCAATATTGATCAGAGTATTTGACAACTTGGAAAACCAATTTCTTGGTGCCTGCTTCAGACCGTACAAAGATTTTTTAAGTCGACATACCATCACAGGTGTTGTGTTGGTTGTATGGGTGACAGTGCCTTTGGAAATTCTGCAGCCCAAGTGAGTATACCCCAATGGTAGTTTCATGTACACAGTCTCTTCCAACTCGCCATGTAGAAACGCATTAGTAACGTCCATCTGCACTACCATCCAGTCATTAACAGCTGCAACTGCTAAGAGAGCTCGAATGGTGGCCATTTTAGCCACTGGAGCAAATGTGTTTTCATAGTCAATACCATACACCTGCTTACAGCCCAAGATCACCAGTCGTGCTTTGTACCTTTCAATGCTTCCATCTGACCTAAACTTGGTTTTATACAACCATCTACTCCCTATTGCCTTTTTGTTAGGAGGTAATGTTGTGATTTCCCAAGTATCATTTGCTTCCAGGGCCTCCAACTCCAGGTTCATAGCATCGATCCAGTGCTGTTGTTCAACAGCTTGATGAAAGAACTTAGGATCTTCAATAGATGTGATTGAGGTGAGAAAACACTGAAATGTAGGTGGCACTGGTTGCTCAACTACAGTGACACACATGGAAGTAGGTGTGGGATATGGTTGAGTGACATAGGCTCCCATCCAAGCAGGTTCCTTTTTTGTTCTTTGTGACCTTCTCACCTTCATGGTTGATGCACCATTCTCAGGCTCACCATCACTCTCAGTGTCTCCAGGGGACTCAGTGGCATCTGGAACCTCAGTTTCAGTTTCAGAGTTCACTGGAGTGCTATGATTCTGCTGACTATCAAATGGTGGTGCAGAGAATTCATCCCAATCACAAACTGGAGCAGTTGCAGGCATTCCAGCTACTGGAACAGGGTTCTGATAGACATCAACTTTACCTCCATTGAGATGAAATATGTGCTCATAGAATTTGACATCTCTCGAGACAAAAGGAACCATTGTACTCAAATGAAGTAGCTTAAAGCCTTTATTAGTAGCTGGATATCCCACAAAGATGCAAGGCACTGCTCTTGGTTTGAATTTATCCGAGACTGGACCAGGAGGAGAGGCCACAGCTAGGCAGCCAAATGTCTTCAACTCACTGTAATCAAAAGACTTTCTGAACAGTATTTCATAAGGACTTGCATGGTTTAAAACAGAAGAGGGTGTTCTATTTATGATATATGCAGCAGCCAGAACACAATCTCCCCAGTGAGAGGCAGGTAAGTTCGATTGAAACTTTAAGGCTCTAGCTACTTCCAAAACATGCCTGTGTTTCCTCTCTACTCGGGCATTTTGTTGTGGCCTGTGAGCACATGAGGTTTGATGAACAATTCCATGCTCTATCATAAACCTCTTACAGATATGATCACTAAATTCAGGAGCATTATCACTTCGAATGGTTTTGATGGAGCTTTGGAAGTGGTTGACAACATAGTTGTAGAAGTTTTGAATGGTTTGACAGTAGTTAGATTTGTGTACCATCAAATAGAGCCAAGTCATTCGAGAATGATCATCAACTAAGGTCAAGAAATATTTATATTTTTGCTTGGTGCAGACTTTGTATGGCCCCCAGGTATCAATGTGAATCAATTCAAAAGGTTTAGATGCATGAGAATGGCTCAAGGTGTAAGGCAGCTTTGTGAACTTGGACATAGGACAAATCAAGCAGATTTTAGGTTGGTGAGTGATAAAGGGTTTAACACAGTCAACATACTTGAGGGCTGAATCTGAAGCATGGCCAAATCTATTGTGCCAAATGGTGTACATATCCATAGCATTTGAGTTTGACTGTGAAGGCTGAGTGGTGACATTGACATTACACACTTTACTATCAGCTGGTATAGAGGTTTTGTCACTTAGGTAATACAGATTGTTGTTCGCACTTATTCACGCAAGAGAACGTGGTCAACAAGTAATATAGAGTAAATAGGATTCGTTCCCACAGAGACTCAAATTGTTCGTTATGTTCACTTATGCACCAGCTTATGATTTACACTCACTGCTAAGACAATCACAATTTTGGTTTGATTTAACTAATGATTAATTGTCGACTAAGCCAATTATGAGGAAATAACTTAACTTTAACTTTATAATAAACAAACATGGGATTTCAATTTCATTTACTACTTCATCTAGAATCTTATGCCCTTTAGCCTAGCATGTGACCGAGTTGATTACTGATTAGATGCACTAAACTGATACATACCAACTTTCGTTGTGCATATACCATCCTACTGATCATCCACAAATGATAGAAGTCAAGTAGTCACCAAATATGTGTAGTCCCTATATGTCTATAGCAATTGAACACATACCGGTTGAGAATCAAGCACCCATTAAACCACATAGTCGATGCAAGACGGTTAGAATTACATCACAAATTAATACATGTTCTTCACATGCAAAAACCTATGCTAGCATGAATTGTTCTAAACCCTAGATCCACTTTCGCATTCACTAGGATTAAACAAACAATTACAAGTGTTCGCGACGCACTTATAACGAATAAGCATAAACATACTAGGTAATCAATACATACAATCACACACCAAGGCATAATTAACACTCAATATCTAGAATCCATAGCAAAATCCATTAAAACCCCATGACAACGAATTAGCCCATAATCGACCTCATCGCCATCATGGGTTCAATTGATAACATAATTCTAGAACAACAAATAATTAAAAGAAGAGAGAAAATAAAGTTCAGAAATAACTCCCCAAAGTAGAAGAATACAAAAGTTCCAAAAATTACTCCTTGCTTGTCACTAGCTTGGAGATGTATCTTGAAATTGTTCTTGGCTACAATGTTGATGATCTTCCTAATAATCATGATATACAATGCTAGGTAGTGTTTATATAGGCCCTAGAATACTTTTCCAACAAGAAAAGACCTAAAAATACAATTTAATTCGAAACAGGATAGAATTTCAGAATTTCCAGCGAGTTCGGGCGCACTCTGCGCGGTATAAGCGCAGTCTGCGCGGTCTGTTACTGTTCAGAATTATAGAAAACTTCCCAGGCTTCGCGTGGACAGCTTACGGGCCTCAAACGGACTTGTAGAACTCCAGATATGACCAAAACAGTGAAGACTGCGCAACCATCCGAATTTTACACAATTTGCTCCTTTCTCCTCCGTTTCTTTCGCATTAGCTAACATCTTTAATACCATGACACATGTAACTCCTTGGTAGCATAACACAAGTGTACCATCTTCATTCCAATACTTAATTCCGCTCTAATATCGATTAGAAACACCAACACTAACCGATAGCTACAACCCTGCACAACTACACAAAACACATAAAAAATACAACAAACTTGAGACCAAGTCAATCAATTTAAGTCGATATAGAATGTTCTAAGTGGATATAAAATCCACTTATCACACCCCCAAACTTAAACCGATGCTTGTCCTCAAGCATAAACAACTACACTATCTAATTAGTACCACTTCCGTAGGTGATCACGGTTGCATTTGGCATATGCAACAAGCCCTTTAAACCCCTAGGCAGCCCTAGTGGACGAGTAAGGTCTCGTGAGGGCCTATAGCGAATGTACCCACAAAATCCATTTAACCTAATGCAATGCAAATGCATGAATGAAACTAATATGAAAAAAAAATGCAAAGACCCCCTTCAAACTCACCAAAACCAACTAACAAGCAAATATCTCGACGAATGCAACAAATCCAAGCAGAGCTCGACTAAGTCCCCGTATACTAACAATACATGAACAGAAACGTGCGTGTGTGCAATGCTCATCAGAAATACCCCCAGAACTAGGTCAAAAATCATACATGCTTTCCGTCAAGACAATCACAGGTTTATAACTAGAATAGACTGTAGACACTCCATAACCTAGGAACACCTCCACCCTCATCCAAGGTAGACAGAAACTCATGCTTTATTACTATACTACGACACTACATATACAATACGCATGCTTATTTAACCGTGCAATGAATGAGACCCCTAAAGGCTTATACAATAATACCCATGTAGCGAGTGTTGGGTCAGTGGATCCCAGACTATAAAGCCTTAGGTCACTAGGACTAAGTCCCCTCAGACTTAATTACTCGAGTATTAAAGAGCTCACTCTGGTTAATTTTGCATTAACAAACAACACTTGACTCTTTTTTTTCTTTTTTTTTACTTTTTTTTTTCTTTCTTTTTTTTTCGCAATCTGGAATGAGCCTTTCTCATTTCCAACCCTAGACTACTCATATAAATATGAGCTGGCTACTAGCCATTTGACGCCTAGCCTTTATTGACACATATTAACAACTAGCATGAAAATTCCTGGTTTCCCCCAAACTTAGACTTTAATGTTCCTACGCTATAAAGGGAATAACGAAAATTCTAAATATAAACAAGTGATTAAATCTCAAAACATCCCACAGGCATGACCCTAACCTAGCCCAAAAGCACCCCAATGAGACTGTGTAATAAATTTTGTTCCCGTAACATGCAAGTCAATTTCATAGAAACTATAAATCAGCCCTCTACTCATCATCATCACACCCAAATCAACATCCACCTATCAATCAGAATCAGCTCGTCATAAGGGATCAAGAAATATGCATGCCATGAAAATGCAACTAAATGAAAAACTCACATGGTATACGAAAATAAAACAAAATGTCCTATATGAACAAACGTAGATAATACGAACATAACAATCATGCATGAACTATCACTACTATGCAACATGATATCCTATATGACCACAAAATACAACATTACATACAACTACTATCCCCCAAACCACCCCCAAACTTAAAAATTGCAATGTCCTCATTGAAGGTAAATTAAAAGGGTACAAGAGATACTCCCCTACACGCCGGCATCTCCACCCTCCTCGGGTGGTGTGTCTGGTGGTGGATAGACGTGGAGGCTCCAACACAACTGTTGTTTTATTCGAAAGCAAGAAATCATGGGTTGCCTCCCACGAAGCGCCTTTCTTTAACGTCTTTAGCTAGACTTGGCCACAATTTTCCTCTTGAAAATTTTCTACACCGCATCTCTATAAGGCCATTTAATGATCTTTTCTGGAGCGACATCTTCAACGACAAGCTTTACCCGTGTTCGCTCCTCACAAGATCTCTTAACAACATTCTCCCGCCTACCTGAAAAGTTAGCAGCAATAACAATAGCAAGCAAAGGATTTGAATTACAAGAAACATACCCCAGGTGAACTAGCAATGTTTTGAGCTCGAGTTCGGGAGCTCCTTCAATTGATGGCTTAAGGCGCACCTGAGAATTCCAGAGATCTTCCACTCCAAGCAACTTATGTGGAATACGAAGCCCCATTAACCAAGGCACTGTAATCCTCAGTTGGCCATGCTTTGCCTTCTCCTTCTCCGTGTCATACTTTTTACCCTTCCCTGCATCAACCAATTTCAAGCTAAAACACTCCTCATCCTCCGCCGTCAAATTCATGGCTAGAGTTTGCTTCTGAAGCCTCTGTGGATATGGAGGAGGAAAATCAATTTGGACGATCTCTGTAATCTTCTCCGGAGTAGATTTGTCAACAGGAGTGATGCTCTTTTCCTCTTCGGCCTCTAGCTGATCGAAGTCAGATTGCAACGGAGCGGCATTCAACAACTGAACATGCTCTTCTAATTCATCATCTTCCACACTGAGACACTTTTCATCCTTCGAAGGAAATAACATAGCCGCTTGAGCCTTGGAATTTTCTTGATCTTGGGCTGATTCTTCAAAATTTTCAGATTGCAAAGGAAGTGGTTGCGGCTGATTATTCAAAACCGAATTTTCTGGACATTCTGAATTTTCTGATTGGTTTGCCTCCGGCTCTGCTTCCTTATCAACTTCATGTTCTGCTTCTTCCCCATCTTTGCCCTCAGACTCTCCTTCCTGAACTTCGATCATGGTCTCACCCGTGGCTAAGAAAGGCCAGTCAAGACTGATAGTAAGGTTCTTGTCCTCCTCCTCTACATCTAGGCCTTCTGTGTCACTTGCAATTTGATTCAATGTTTGTAATGCATTTGCAATTTGACCAATCTGATCTCCTATTCTCTGAAGAGACAATGCATTGCTTTTAGCCATCAACCTCAATTCTTCTAATTCAGCTTCTTCGGTCGACTGTTGGTTAGACCAAGTCTGAAATTGCAGCTGCTGAAATTCAGGAGGTTGAAAGTGTTGATGCACTGGGGCATACTGATGCCGAAATTGTTGCCCCTGTTGCTGCTGAATTCCCCCTGGACTGTATGGCTCATCTTCAAACTGCTGATTTTGGAGCGGGTAGGATGGATATTGAGATTGCTCCATACCACTCTGATTGTAGTCCCAGTTGAAATTTGGCCGGTTTCTGTTATACTCACATTGATGAGTGTAATGTCCACCTGCACACAGCTCACAAACAATTACGAATTCCTGCTCCCAATAATCCATCAAATAAAAAGAAAAAAAAACGTCCGAGTCAGTGAATTTAACCCAAATTGATGACAAGATCATAAACTAAACAAACAATGAACCGAGTCCCCGACAGCGGCGCCAAAAACTTGTTCGCACTTATTCACGCAAGAGAACGTGGTCAACAAGTAATATAGAGTAAATAGGATTCGTTCCCACAGAGACTCAAATTGTTCGTTATGTTCACTTATGCACCAGCTTATGATTTACACTCACTGCTAAGACAATCACAATTTTGGTTTGATTTAACTAATGATTAATTGTCGACTAAGCCAATTATGAGGAAATAACTTAACTTTAACTTTATAATAAACAAACATGGGATTTCAATTTCATTTACTACTTCATCTAGAATCTTATGCCCTTTAGCCTAGCATGTGACCGAGTTGATTACTGATTAGATGCACTAAACTGATACATACCAACTTTCGTTGTGCATATACCATCCTACTGATCATCCACAAATGATAGAAGTCAAGTAGTCACCAAATATGTGTAGTCCCTATATGTCTATAGCAATTGAACACATACCGGTTGAGAATCAAGCACCCATTAAACCACATAGTCGATGCAAGACGGTTAGAATTACATCACAAATTAATACATGTTCTTCACATGCAAAAACCTATGCTAGCATGAATTGTTCTAAACCCTAGATCCACTTTCGCATTCACTAGGATTAAACAAACAATTACAAGTGTTCGCGACGCACTTATAACGAATAAGCATAAACATACTAGGTAATCAATACATACAATCACACACCAAGGCATAATTAACACTCAATATCTAGAATCCATAGCAAAATCCATTAAAACCCCATGACAACGAATTAGCCCATAATCGACCTCATCGCCATCATGGGTTCAATTGATAACATAATTCTAGAACAACAAATAATTAAAAGAAGAGAGAAAATAAAGTTCAGAAATAACTCCCCAAAGTAGAAGAATACAAAAGTTCCAAAAATTACTCCTTGCTTGTCACTAGCTTGGAGATGTATCTTGAAATTGTTCTTGGCTACAATGTTGATGATCTTCCTAATAATCATGATATACAATGCTAGGTAGTGTTTATATAGGCCCTAGAATACTTTTCCAACAAGAAAAGACCTAAAAATACAATTTAATTCGAAACAGGATAGAATTTCAGAATTTCCAGCGAGTTCGGGCGCACTCTGCGCGGTATAAGCGCAGTCTGCGCGGTCTGTTACTGTTCAGAATTATAGAAAACTTCCCAGGCTTCGCGTGGACAGCTTACGGGCCTCAAACGGACTTGTAGAACTCCAGATATGACCAAAACAGTGAAGACTGCGCAACCATCCGAATTTTACACAATTTGCTCCTTTCTCCTCCGTTTCTTTCGCATTAGCTAACATCTTTAATACCATGACACATGTAACTCCTTGGTAGCATAACACAAGTGTACCATCTTCATTCCAATACTTAATTCCGCTCTAATATCGATTAGAAACACCAACACTAACCGATAGCTACAACCCTGCACAACTACACAAAACACATAAAAAATACAACAAACTTGAGACCAAGTCAATCAATTTAAGTCGATATAGAATGTTCTAAGTGGATATAAAATCCACTTATCAATTGTTTCTAAGCTGACCAATACACACTGTCTCCTTGGACTCAGAATTGACCACCAGGCACTTCTTTTCACCAAACAAAACATCACATCTATTATCTTTGCTAAGTTTAGTGACAAACAATAGATTGTGTGTAAACTGAGGTACAAACAAGACATTTAGCAATACAAGACCACAGTTTAAAACAGCATCTCCAATGTGAGTAATATGTGTAGTAGCTCCAGTAGGCAATTTAGTTGTGAGATGTGAGGGTGCAGACTTAACATTGTGTAACAGACTCAAGGAACATGTCATGTGGTCAGATGCCCCAGAGTCCACTATCCACTCTTTTGCTACAGACATAACATAATTACTTGGAATCATACCTGAAAAAGGGGTGTCAAACTCCTCTTGACTGCTCTGTGTATTCACATTTCCAGGTATGAGCTTGAGAAGCTGTTCGAATTGTTGGTGTGTAATGACCATGTTTGAATTGTCTCCTCTATCACCTCCACCACAGTGTACATTGTTGGCCAATGGTGCACTTCCAAATCTGTTTCCCATATTTCTTGGTCCATTCCATCTACCTCCACTGCTTTCTCCTCTTGTTGTAGGTTTAGTGGGTTTACTGTACCACTTTGGATAACCTATAACAGTGTAGCACTTGTCAGCTGAGTGACCTTTACGCTTGCATACAGTGCACATCACTTGTTTGAATGTGTTCAGGTTTACTCCCTTACTGAACATAGCTGAAATTTCTTCTTCACCAGAAGTTTGCAGAGTACTTCTTTGTGACTCTTCTTGTTGAATGGCTGCAAAGGCCATTTCAACACTAGGTAAAGACGAAGACATTTACAGTTGGCTCCTTTGTGGTCCAAAAATGTCATCTAATCCATTCAAGAATTGGAACAAGTGAGACTCTTCCTTTTGTGCTTGAATAGCCTTTATCAGGGCTTTAACCTCATCTGTTTGGTTAACAACTATGGGAAGGTTACTCATGGCTTCCAATTCATCCCACAATGCACTGAGTGCAGTGTAATATTCCACCAGTGATTTACCACTCTGTTTGAGACTGTACAAATCTTTACAAAGTTTGTACTTTCTTGCCCCATTACTTAGATGGAATCTTGTTTCAAGTTGCTTCCAGATCTCTGCAGCTGAGTTGATGAACAATACTGATGTTTTTATTGCATCACTGATATTGTTATGTATCCAAGAAAGCACCATATTGTTACAAGTATCCCACTGAACTCCCTCTGTGACATCAGTGGTACTTCTCAGTTCTGTGCCTTCAACAAACCCCAATTTTCTCTTCGAAGCCAACTGAATCTCCATGGATCTTTTGCAGGTTCGATAATCAGCTGCTCCTTGAAGTTTGGTTACACTAATGGATGTAGGTCCATCAGAAGGGTGGATAAACAAGGGGTTTTGGAGATCTGCAAACGAAAATTTACTAGCGGTTGCCATGCCTAGATCAATGAACAGCCTTGGTGTAATTTCAAATTAAGAGGTGATTTTTGAAACTGCTTTCCTTATGCTATCAACACTTGCAGCTCTGATACCATGATACTTTTACAGATGCATAGTGGTGAGCAAGGAAAATGCAGAGAGAACAACAAACTTTTATTGATTCAATAATGAACTGTTCTGCCAACAACTTAGACAAACCTCCCTTTAACACTACTCGAGTACAGCAACTGAAAGACAAGTTGTTAGCTAACCAGAGACAAAAGACAGCTAACAACCTCAGACCAAACAAACAGAAGATAAGACAAACTGAAATAACTTGCACAAGACAAAAGGTTAGCCAAGACAAGCTGACTAACTACACTTAACATTACTAATAATGTAGCTTAATTAAGAGGTGATTTTCTTGATGCTGTTGCTTCCTTATTAAAATTTAAACTACTTATGCAAAAATTTCGATATGAGGTAACTTTGTTCGGGATAACTCTTCTTCCAAACGAAATTACTTGATATAAATTGTTTTATTATGAATTATGTAATTGAACTATATGACATCAGTGTCCGACCTTCAAAATTTGGCATCCTGATCTTCACGATATAGTCAAGATTCAAGAACACATGACAATAACCTGTTTAATATCTGCATACATTTTCAAGACTGCAGAATGTCGCTAAACTCTTGCAGTTAACACAGTTAATGTTCGTCTAAATCCCAGGCCCAAATGACAGCTGTAATCTGCAAGGTTGCCTAGTGGATAATGCTTCACTCCTGGTAACTGACCTTTACAAAAGAAATGATTGCTCTAACCAGAATAGAGTTGCTGAGATGGGAATTCCTAGCTTTATGCAAGCAGAACAATTTGAGCATGGGTGAAAACTTTCTGCTTAGCCTTAGTAATTATATCGTATTCCCAACAATTTGCAATCACTCTTCACTCCTGAATTTCAAGTGCTGCTAAGCTCTGAATGCTCTTTAACAAGAACATTAGTAGGAAAGAAACATTACCTCAATCATCCCATCTTGTACAACAGAAAATGCCCGCCTAAAGGTCAATTAGAAAATATAGCAGCAACGAACTCCAAAATAGCAAGCAGTCTTCCCTAAACAAGGCTATATTCAAACACGGTTCCTATCATACAATGTCGGTTGTACTAGGTTCAAAAGACTCCGGAATCATCACGTTTGAAAAAGGTCGACCTTACCATATTATTTCTTGATAGAGAAATACTGTTTCTAGCGGTTCAAACACGTGACCTAGCCGATAACAAGTAAACACTTGATCATAGTCACAAAATGCAATTTTATCATCAAGCAACAGAAAATTACATATCACAAGTAGACAAGTAGGATCAGTTGTATGCGCTTGAATGACTACAAGGTACATATTTTTTTTCTCTATACCCTCTCACTTGTTATTTAAAATCGAAGTTTTGACCTCCAAAAGCACCAAAACGTAGCTACATGCACTGAGAAAAAGATTAAATTGGTCCCCTTCCCCTTCCTAGTTCCTCCTAATCTATCTTTGGACTTTGAAGAATCTTAGACGGTATATTCCTTCTTCCATATTCACAACCCCACATGCCCAAATTTTTCTATCTTTTTGTGTAAATTAAGACTTCAAACTGAAATTTAGTCGGCACTAAAATCCAGAAATGCTGTTTTATCCTTGCCAAAAATACTACTACTACTACTAGTACCATTATGCAGGGAACCCATCCCAATGTTAAGGCCCTTTTTCAATACCTGGGTGATGGCATTGGGAGCATGTATCTAGTGCATTCTCAGAATTATGTCAACATATAGGTCCAGTAGCCTCAAATAATTATAGAATTACAGGACCATATAATAATTAAAATTTTCTATAAATTACATACATTTAATACGTAATTCCCAAGTAAGCAGGAATTTCTATATATGTCTCTTGCTATGCTTTGATAAGTGTTTATTAGTTGCCTTGATTTCCCAGATCGATGTGTGTAGCCTTGGAAAATGCCAGAGTTTAAAAATTTGATCTCAATATTTATGTGCCGAATTGTAATTTATTTATTTAGAAGCCCTCTACAAGATAGAAACAATCAACATTTGACAACTAGACATTTAGAATCAGTTTTTAATATACAATTCGGAAACTCTAGCATTTTTCCGGTGTTAACAAAACATAGGTTACAGCAATTCTTCTTTTCGAAATCCATAATTATTTTGGGTAAATGAGATGGTGAAGGTTCATTTCATAGATTCATGACCACAAACTTCGTTCAATCATTAGCAAATCATGTTGGGATTTTGGATGTTCTGAGGGTTGAGTTATACCAATAAATTGAAATCATCCAATGTTCCTCTGACATGTCTTGTACAAAACCAAACAGTTTGGTACATACAATACAACTCATCATCACTCTTTCTTTCCACCACATATGTGCTTCCTACTCCAATAAGGTAAGCATAATACAATAACTAAATAGGTTAAAAATGAAGTAAGATGAAAGCTTGGAGTGTTTTGTGGTTGTGTTTCACTAGGGGACTTTTTGTGGTTACAAATAGGGATGGCAATGGGTCGGGTCGGGTCGGGTTTGGCCAAAACCAAACCCGAACCCGGTTAAATCCACCAAACCCGAACCCGAACCCGATTAAACCCGAAATTTTGGAACCAAACCCGACCCGGTTAAACCCGAACGGGTTTTCGGGTACCCGAAACCCGAAAAAAATAAATAAAAAATAAATATTTTTATATTAAAAATAATATAAAACATAAATATATAAAATATTTTAAATTTTATTACATATTAAATATTAAATATATATAATAATAGATAATATATATTAAATATTGAATATTATGTATAAAATAATAGAAATAAAAATATATATTAATTCGGGTTTCGGGTCGGGTTCGGGTTTGGAACGGGTTTCGGGTTTTCGGGTCGGTTCGGGTCGGGTTTGGCCAAAACCCAAACCCGACCCGAAATTGATTCGGGTTTAAAAATTAAACCCAAACCCGAACCCAAACCCGAAAATTTCGGGTTCGGTTCGGGTTATTCGGGTCGAAACGGATCGGGTATCCATCGGTTCGGTACAAATTGCCATCCCTAGTTACAAAGTGACTTTCATCTGATGGTGCTCAACTTCTGCATAAGATGAAATTGTCTCCTTGCATATTATCCAGAAAGAGAAAATTTAATCCATTTTTTTTTAAAAAAAAACACACAAAAAAAGAGGATGGGCAGGAGCAGGGGACCTTTGCTGAAACAAGGTTGTTAGTACTTTGTTAACAAAGGCTTTAGCTGTCACGCATGATGTAACTTTCAGCCACCTTAAAATGTATGACAAATCATGCCAATGTATGAACTCAACTACTCAAGTACTAGTATTTTTGAGCATTTTGATTTTCATTTTGCAAATTTTAATTATTAACGTATCGCGAAAAATAATGACGACCAGACTCTGGGTGAACGGGAAAGTATCAGCAAGTTCAGAAGTTAAGACCTCGGCTAGAGTTTAGCCCATGGGTAAGATAACGAATTACACGAATAAGGTTACAGTTCTTTTGTATCAGGCAAGACTGCAATATATAGTGCAATACAACAAGTTTGATGTTTGCATTTCAATAATGTAGTATAGTAGGAGTATAATGTAAACTCGTAAACTCCACAATTCATACACGTATGGGATTGTAAAGGAGAAGGTTGGGTAACCGTGTAAATGTCGCGTTTTACGCACTCGACCCAAGAAGATCAAAAATGTTCTCTTCCTCTTTATTCTTGGAATAAACGGAATATCCGCAAGAGGAATTTCTGTTTGTAAATTAATCTAATCTATAAAGCTTAAGGTAATATGAAATTTGATACCTAAACTATATTTGACCCCAATATGAATTTTGAAATGTGTACATACCCTTTTTTAACGTTAAAATTTTAGAGCAATGTTAAAAATCCTGAAATTGTTCCCGAATACCAAGGGTCATCTTTTAATTAGTGGAACTCATGTAAATGCATGAAAGACCTCTTTATTTTTTAATTGCATATCTAATCAGATCTTTATCATCTAAATTTTTGGGAACGGTTTTGGAGATTAACATTTCTCTTTTACATGGGAAGTGAATAAAAAAATGACAAGGAAACACTATAAATAGGAGCATCATGGTAAGTTGGATGGAGAGTTGCAGGCAAGGCACGCAATTCCTCACCATATTCTTCACTAGCTAGCTCAAACGCATCAAACCTCCATCCCAACTACTATATAACAAGACATATATTCGGTTTATTTATAAACCAATCATGATCGCTCCGTCACTCAACACTCAAACTCTCAATCTCAAGTTCTTGTGTAGCTATGGAGGCAAAATCCTCCCTCGTTATCCAGATGGCAAGCTCCGTTATCATGGTGGCCATACTCGCCTTCTCTCTGTGCATCGATCCATCTCATTCTCTGGTCCGTACATCAATATTCTTGTTAATTTTTTTGCTTGCCCTGAATACGTAACTTAATTTTTTTCTCTGTTATAAGTGTCTAAACATCTATTTTACCTATTAGTAGAATTAAAATCTCAAATTCCGTAAAGGGAAAAAAGGAGATACCGCTAAAATTAGAGCTTGCAGCTGCTCTAGTACGTAGTACCTGTATCAATAACTGGCTAACATTGTATTGTATTATTGATAACAGACCTATTGGTGAAGCTGGGAGAATTATGTGGAACAAATTGTGTTAGTTTACGGTGCCAGTTGCCAGTTGAAGACTTGGATGCATTAGTTTCCATAACATCCGACGAAGATCTCTTTAATTTAATCGAAGAATACGATCGAGCAGAGTCAGTGAAGATCAGAGCATTCCTATGGCTTCCTAAAAACACATCTCCTCCTCTCTCAAGTGCCTCAACCTCTCCTAAATCTCCGTCAAATTCCCCTATAGCTGCAAATGGGTGCCACTGCAATTCCAGATTTTCACCCGTAGTTTCTGCTGATCAATTCACTCGTCATACTCCGACACAGGCAGGATATGCTATGTTGCGCAAGAAATCTGCTGGAAAATTACCATGCTATGCAAATGGATATCCCACGCGAGTTCAACTCATCCATAATGCTAATCACTGGCAATAACACCAACTATTTCAATACGAAAAAAATTAAAATTAAAGCTGATGAAGTCTACATATATTTATGTTGCAAGAACAATAGTTAGATCTTAATGGACTGGTAGAAAGGAATTTGATCGGATTTAAAGAAAATTTGTAAGCAAATGTTATTGGCCTAAGAAAAGTATTACTTGTGAGGAGAGAGTGCAAAAAATAGGAGCATGATCATGACAGCAGTCGTGTCTCTTGTATTATTGTGGCAGATTCGCGAAATGTGTGCCATGAATTAAGGCTGTGTGCTAAGTTTTTGTATCGAGTCATTAAGGTTCATCGTTTCTTTCTGTTGCGTTGTCAGTTTTTGTGCGAACTCAACTCTTGGGTGGTTTTCGAATCTGCTGGAGGTATATTCAACTTGATAAAAATATTCTCTCAAGAAGGGACCAGTAATCTGGAATGTAGCATGGCCCATGGACAGGGCTCAGTTTTCTACATGAAAGGAAAGCAATTGCTGATGATTTTCATTTGTATTGACTAATTATTTCATAAAGACCTTCGGGAAAGATCGACCAAGTCCATCACTACTTCTATACGCACTTACGCAGGACAATTTTTCCAAGAAAATTTAGCTAATTCAACGTTTGTACCAAGAACTAATCAAGAAACAGTCCCGCGCGCACCCGTGTTTCAGCTCGTTTGAGGCCAAAATTTTCGGGGCCTAGCATCCTGAGATCCTAGTTTCAAAGATCCCAGGTTGGATGAAACTAGGATCTTTGATACTTATCATTTCGAGATTTTAGGTTTGAGATTTGATTCCAGCTGAATGTACGAATTATAAATGGGTATCACGATTAGTCGAGATGTGCGTGTAAAGTAATCCAAGCACTGGGTAAAACAAAAACAAATTAGAGAAAAAAAACTAATCAAGAAACAGATCTCAACTCAAAGGCAACATTTATTAACGGTACAAATTAGAAAAATGCTAGAAAACTTAAAATTTGTTCTATATGTTAGAGTATCTCCAAGGATGTTATGTATATTTGTTTGCTATAATATAATATATTGATAATTATCTAAAATTATAGCTAAGAGGTTCTATGTTTACTCCAATGGTATTATGTATAATTATATTATCTAAAATTATATACCTAATAGATTTAGAGGTTTGACAAATGTAGCTAGCCCAATTTTAGAGCATCTCCAATGGGAGAGACTAGTTAGGTAAAATTCAAAATTAATTACCATAAATAATAATTATAAAGAATGTGTAAAAAAAATTGCACTCCAATGGGACAAAACCCTTATCTATAATTATAGATAATCTCTTGAGGTTGGCTATATTTGTCGAACCTCTAGAGACCTGTAGTGAATTGCCACATCATTTATTTCTATATTAAAATTTTATATTCCATTAATAACAACTTGAAATATTAATTACATACCATTTTTAAAATATAGTCAATCATTATAGGCAATACCATCGGAACACAATATCTTACAGGTTTGACAAATTTTACGTAATCAATATTTTATGTAATTTAGCCAATCATTTTTAGCTAATGCCATTGGAAATGCTCTTAGTTATCTATATTTTTTTGCTAAGGAATAATGATTGGAGTATTGAATTTTTAACTATTATCTAAAATGTGTCACATAGATGCCAGGTAGGTGACACATAGATGAATTTAACTAACAAATTTTACCCTTGGAAATGCTCTTAATGTGTCATCTATATAATTGGTAACATTTCTAAAAAAATGATCGACTTTGTACCCACAAACTTATAACTTGACAGATGTCGTGCAACATCATTCTCAAAGAATTTTTAAAAAAATTAGGAACAAATTATAATTCATAATTGAACATATAAAAAAAGATATATGCGTCAACGGATAATATTGGACATGAGATAAAACTTCATTTTGAGGATATGAACGTCAACCGATAATATTGGACTTCAAATAAAACTTTGATCTCAAAATGTCATTTATTGAACTTAACCCTCGATGCTGTAAAAAAAAAAAAAAAAAAAAAAAGAACTTAACCCTCGATACTTGGTCTCTTATAATAATCTGATTCGAATATCGCTGCTTTCTGGTTGGCGCAGTTTGGATTTTTTTAAATATCTTCGAATTCGTTTTTTAGCTTCAAGAACTTTTCAGTTCAATTTGTTGCACGATCTGAAAACAATATATTGTTTTTTCAACTTGATCGTATCTACAGTCGGGAGTTTGTCCCGCTGTTTTATTGGCTTAATTCAGTAATATAATCCTTTGCATTTCGTCAAAAAAAAAAAACCAAAATAATGAAGGATGAATCAAAAATAATTTGAGCAACCTACATAATGTCATTTTTGCGATTTCATGAATAAAATTAAAACAATGATGGA
The DNA here is from genome assembly GCA_037693485.1 of Kitagawia praeruptora. Lineage (NCBI taxonomy): Eukaryota > Viridiplantae > Streptophyta > Magnoliopsida > Apiales > Apiaceae > Kitagawia > Kitagawia praeruptora. The sequence continues at coordinate 67,117,347 of CM075351.1, forward strand.
TGACTCAAATATGATTAACAATGAGCAGCTTACATAATGTAAAGATCAACGTTGCTATAAAAAAAAGGAGCAGCAGCAAATCATGAATGTAGCATAATCATCCGAATACATATAATATAGAATTAATAACAGTAGATTATCAAATGAAACAATTATCAACTCTACTAGCTTTAGGCTTTTAGTTGACGAAAGTAATTAGCATAAACAAACTAATTAGCATAAACATCATCCCAGTCGGGGCCATGAGGTTTGGTGCGATCAATCCAAGCCGCCGTGGAGATTGTTGTACAGAACGCAACCCATGTCATTAAATTCACCGTACTCTTGTTATCTCGAATCTAAAATTCAAGACAATTATATTAAAACCAATTAAATTTGTGCAGTACAGATTTATAAAAAAGTTTTACACATTTAATTACCTTCTTCGCGAGGTGAACAGCCATAGTAGAGGCTGTCCACAGCATATTTTTCTACTGTTTGTCTCTCTTCTTTAGGTCCGATCCGACGGATACCCGATTCGAAATCCGATTTTTTATCTGATCCGAACCCGATATTTTGGATTTGGATATGGATATGGATTTAAATTTTAAACCCGAAAGATTTTGGATATGGATATGGATATGGATTTCATGAAACCCGATCCGAAACCCGATCAAAACCCGAGTCGAACCCGAAAAATACACGACTTTTATTTATTATATTTTATATTTTATATATTATATATGATATATAAATGTATATTATAAATACATATTATACATATATATATATATATATATATATATATATATATATTATATAAATGTATATTATAAATACATATTATACATACACATATCTTTGAGACATAAGATATGGAAAGATCGAGAAAATAAATTGTCATGGATGTAGCGGTATTTTTTAACTTACTTACACAATTTTTTTATTTTTTTGTTTAAGCAACTTATTTACACTATTTTTAATTTTGAATACCCGAAAAAAACCCGATCCGATCCGAAACCCGACGGATTTGGATTTGGATATTGAGTTTTGGATCCGAAACCCGATACGATCCGAAACCCGAAAATATTTGGATTTGGATTTGGATTTTGCAAAACCCGAGCCGAACCCGACCCGTTCCCATCCCTACTCTTCTTGCCTCTCTAACTCTAAATATATGTTTCGCTGTAACCGGGCCCAGGCCCAACATGGGATTCTGGATATTAGACGGCCCACAAGTAAGATGGGTTACAAAATAATTAATTAGATATTATTTTTTATTAGATATTATTGACTACAGTTATTTACGAACTGTTCGTGAACAAACTCGAACTTAGTTCGATAAGAATTTTGTTCGGTTCGCTAAGAATTCGAGCTCGAGCTTGAACATAAAAAATTGTTCGTTTAGAAAACGAGCTCGAGCCGAGTTATTGACATATGCGGCTCAAGCTCGGCTCGAAATTGTTTGGCTCGAACTCGGCTAGTCAAAACTCAAAAAAAGTTATATATTCTAATTTTTCATAGTATTTCTGACATTTTAAGTTCAAAATTACAATTCAAATATGTAATCCGCGAATTCTTTGGGCATAATCTATTAAAACTTGACATTGGGGTGAGTCGAAAGTGATAATTAGTTAAGTCAAGTGGGTTTGGACCATTTTTTTCATTTAAAATTGTATTGTTCACGAGCTGTTCGTTAAGGGCTCGAGTTTGACATGGCTTGTTTATATTCGATAAAAGCTTGAGTGCGGCTCGTTTCGTTAACGATCGAGCTCGAAACATTTTTTGTGCGATAAGAAAGCTCGGCTCGTCTCGGTTCGCTAAGAAAAAAATATTAAGCTCGATTCATTTAGATCAAAACTCGGCTCAACTCGATTTGTGAACAACCCTATCATTCCTATCATTGACCAATGATTAAAGTTATTATTTTATTTCACTTTTAAATTATAAATTTTACAAAAATTAATTATACTCGTTTGCTATCATGCGAGAGATGCTTTGCTCGGATATCTTAATTGATTAAAAAAAATTACTGATAAAAAGATATTCAAATACTAACTAACTAATTCTTTTTTTTTTTTAATAATAGATTGGAAAATTTAAAATCGAATTAATTTATCCCTTACCATTTGATTAAAGTTTGAATGGATGCCCGAAGTTTTATGATGAACACATGTTAGAAAAGTCAGACTCTCATAGCTAGGGTTCTAGCCGTCACTTCTCAATCTTTCAGATCTTTATTCTCCTTCATCGATTAAGCACCTTCGTTCTCCCATCATTTCTTCCATTTACCGGTTTTTTAATGAAATCGAGATCTAATTCTTTTTGAATTGGATGAGATCTTGTTGAATACAGAGTATCTTGTAATCAAGTTTGTTAGTCATGCCCATCTTTTTGTGTGTTTTGTTACGGATTTTGGTAGTTTTTCTGAGAAAGATTTATACGTGCCCATCTTTTTGTATGTTTTGTTACGGATATCATTTTCCTCTTAATTTGACATCCTTAAATATGTAGCTTCCAAAATGGAGGATATCAATACCGCTCTAAACTCAATCATACCTCTTAACAGTTTTTCTGAGTTAGATACTTTGATTCCTTTGTGAAGTTTTGACGCCTAGTGCAACTGGTCTGGTTCACAGACGACTAACATTCACTCATGGTCTTTGTATCATGTCTTTAAGACCACTGTAATCTTTTGGCCCTTCAACTAAATCATCTGTAAATCTTATTCTGTCACTGAGGCTTGATCATGTTAATGAACTTCTTTCAGCGACTTGATCCTTGTTGATGCATGTTCTTCAACTTTCACGATCCCTGTATAGAGTTAATATTATTTATCTTTTATCCTAGTTGAGTTATATATGTCCTCTATTACATATTACATTATATTATGCTTTACAATCTCCCCCTATTTGATTGTTAGGGTTTGACAAGCAAATTCCTAGAGGATAACTCAACTGATACAACAAAAAATGAAATACAAAGATAAATAATATTAAAGTACATTCTGGATCATATATACATTTTCCAGATTTCCAAGTGCAAGACAATTGTTCCTCTAGACTGAACATATCTTCAAGTTTGCCTTTGCTTTCTTTCCACATAGCACGGATATTTCGATTAGCTTTTCCTTTCCCAAAATAAAGTTAATTCTGTGTCAACAACCTTTTCCTTGTCCTTATTACGCCTACTAGCTTCTTGATCATCCACCTTCTCCCCCTCAGTTGGGTTATCCTCCAGACTAGTAGGATGTGGAGTTGGTAAATTAGACGAAGCTGTCTTCCCCAAGGAATGAATTGCATGACTAAACTGGGATGCCATGGAACTTAATTGAACCTGGAATGCATCATGTTGAATAAGTTGCAAATTTTTTATTTCTGCAATGGACGTACAGATATTTTGCAACTCTTTTTCCATTGTTTGGACCCGTGTAAGGAGTCTGCTATATTCCTTTATGGTTACAGGTGCATGTGGTTGAGTAGGTTGCTCACTCATATGTTCTGCAGGTGTTTCACTCAACACTCTATATTCACTCGGTTTAGTGGTTTGGGTTACACTTACATGTTCTGTTGGTGTTTCCCTCAACTTTCCTCTAGAGCTTCCACCGATATTTGTACCTGCAAATGAAATCATCCTAGCCCCTTTTTCAGAGGTCACGGATGGTGCAATGAAAGTTCGTGAGCCTCCATACTCGCGTGAAGCGAGTTGCCGACCACTGGTAAAAAGTGGTAAATCTCGAAAGAGATCCAAAGATTTTCCCTCTGGGAGGTTAAACTTGAATCGATTAAATGGCACAAAACCCAAGTTTCCCTCGTACGTCTGTGAAGAAACTTGGTTCATAAAAGAACCACCCACCAATGGATCTTTCTGTAAAATGGAAGATTCGCCAGCAGTTATTGAGGTAGGTAATTCCACCTCGGATGCCTGTGAAGGCATTTAATCTTTAGAAAGATCATCAACCACTCGTATGTTCCGTGAAATGGAACTCAAGATAGTTGCTCCCGTCAATTCAATCTCATTTACATTTGCACTCATTGGATAAGAAAGAATTGTTTCACTAACAGTTGTCGTTACCTCAGGTTCATTGGGTTTACTCCGTTTAGAATGAGGTAGAGCGGCTGATGTAACTAACTCCTAATGTGGTGCTGCTGAGGCACTATCTCCCTCAATAATGTGAATAACTGGTCGTTTAAGTGACAATTGAGGTGTAGGAGTTTGTTGTGTTTGTGTTTGCATTTGTAGAATGGACTCTTCGACTTGTGTTAGAGTCGGTAGAATTTCCTGCTCTTGGTCGGGTAAGATGGCCACTGGGGGCTGTAGAAACTGTATTTCCTGTGACACAATAGGTAATACAGAGGTTGGAATAGCAGGGATTGAAATATTACCTTGTCGTATACCTGCTCTCACTGGTCGTGGTAACAACGGAAGTGGGACAGTCTTTAGATATTCAGTTAGGATTGTAGGCACATCCGTATATTTCTTTTTGCTTATGTAATTAATTACATTCGTCTTCATGGAAGAACATTCCACCTTTTGACCATTTTCCAAGCGTACCCTGTCTTCATCATTCAAAAAATCATTTAATATTAACTGTAGAAATCTTGGATATAGACATTTGACATTTTGAGTCCGAACATCTCTTGTTCCCAAGCGTTTCATTTTTAAAATGATTTGACCAAGCACTATTTTTCCAAAATTAATCCTCAAATTATTGGCGACCGCATACCCTATTACTTGAATAAATTCAGGTATTCGATCTTGATTTGTTCTATCTGAGGAAAAAACATGGTTAAGAGTATGAAAGAAGAAATTCCAATACTGGGTTAGAAACGTTCTAGATAGATTACCAGTATTGAAATTACCATCCTGGTACCTTATAAAGCGAAAGAACATTTCAATCTGTTCGGGTGTAGGATCAGAAACGAGATTTTCCATAGGAAAATGAAGAATTCGATTAACATCTCGTTCAGTGACCCTAATCGACCTACCAAATAGCCGATATGTGAATGCACACCCGTCCTGTCCAGAAGTGTTAACCGCACTGCAATATAGTTCACGTAATGCATCATGGTTAAGCTGCACCTGTGTAACTAAAGCATAGCGAATTAATGAATGTTCATTCATAAATTGTGTCCAAGCCCGAAATTGCTCATCCTGAATGGTTTCGATTTTGCTGAATGGAAATAGGATTAACTTTAGCAATTAAAAAGTTTCCCTGCAATGCCATTTTCAAAACTTTGAGGAAATTCAAAAACAAGGGTTAGTGCGTATAACAAGAATATGAAATCCGCTCTAAAAACCACCAGCTAGATTGTGAGATCTTTCCGATCAAAGCTTGAAATATTCAGCAACTGTGTGTGTATGCTCTGTATATCTGAAAAATGATGATGTTAAACACAAACAAAAACTCATCATTTATAAGGTTTCAAGTATTAGTGGGTTAGGTGTAATAGTGACAGGTTATGTTTGAAAAATAACACCGCTCAATAATTTCTCACCTAACTACCTAATTAGCCGAAAAAACATCTTATCACCGAAACCTGTCGGCCGAAAAAACATATTATCGCCGAAACCTATTAGCCTATACACATACACATATTTAATACTTCTAATTATTATGGATTTAAAAATAATCACACAGTAAAACAAGAATTAATCCACAATAATCAGATAAACTCACAATTAAATAGACATAAAATTAACAAAATATCATTAATTGATATATGTCAATAAGATATTTATTTAATTATGCTACAATTAACTCAATTATTTACTAACTAATTACCATAAAATATAGCATTTATATGCGTGGTAATTAATATAGAGATAACTATAATATGAGGACTGGATGCAAATAAATTCACAAGTTCTAAACATATGGACATTTAAAATACATGTGAACTTATAACAAATTGTAGTTATTGATTATCTAAAATTAATTAGACAGATTTAACATCCCAAGTTCACCAACTAACCTGGAGAAAGTGGATTCATCCAGTGGTTTAGTAAAGATGTCTGCAATTTGTTGATCTGTGGGAATAAAATATAATACCACAGTTCCATTCATGACATGCTCTCGTAAGAAATAATACCTGATATCAATGTGCTTAGTCCTGGTGTGTTGAACTGGATTGTTGGCAATGGCACTCGTGTTGTCACATAGAATTGGAATTTTGTCCAACATGAGTCCATAGTCCTGAAGTTGATTCCTCATCCACAAGATCTGAGCACAACAACTACCTGCCGCAATGTATTCTGCTTCGGCTGTCGAGGTAGATACTGAGTGTTGCTTCTCGCTGTACCAAGATACCAACCTTCTTCCTAGAAACTGACAGCTTCCAGAAGTACTTTTCCGATCAATCTTACAACCTGCGAAGTCAGAATCTGTATAGCCAATTAGGTCAAAACCTGTTCCTTTAGGGTACCAAATCCCAAGATTGGGGGTTCCCTTAAGGTATCTGAAAATACGTTTAACAGCTATAAGATGTGACTCTTTAGGGTTAGCTTGGAATCTAGCACATAGACAAGCTGCGAACATAATATCTGGTCTACTAGCAGTTAAGTACAAGAGAGAGCCGATCATACCTCGATACTTCGTGATGTCAACTGACTTACCAGATTTATCTTCATCAAGCTTGACTGTAGTTGGCATCAGGGTCTTGGCAGTAGCTGCTTCTTCCATCCCATACTTCTTCAGAAGATCCTTTATGTATTTTGATTGGCAGATGAAAATACCATCAGGCTTCTGTACAACTTGAAGTCCAAGGAAGAAGGACAACTCACCCATCATGCTCATCTCGTACCTACTCTGCATTAGCTTAGCAAATCTCTTGCATAGCAAATCATTAGTAGAACCAAATATTATATCATCCACATATACTTGCACCAGAATTATATCATTTTTATGCTTTTTATGAAAGAGAGTTTTGTCGATGATACCTCTTGTAAAACCATTTTCAAGTAAGAAATTGGAGAGAGTATCATACCATGTTCGAGGGGCTTGCTTGAGACCATAGACAGCTTTGAAGAGAAAGTACACAAAACCTTCAAATTCCTTGTCTTCGAACCCAGGGGGTTGTTTAACATAGACTTCTTCCTCTAGATCTCCGTTCAAAAATGCACTATTCACATCCATCTGAAAAACCTTGAAGTTGGAGTGTGCAGCAAATGCTAAGAACATCCTGATTGCTTCAAGCCTTGCAACTGGAGCATAGGTTTCATCATAATCAATTCCTTCTTCTTGAGAGTAACCCTTTGCTACCAATCGATCCTTGTTCCTCGTAACAATACCATTTTCATCCAGTTTATTCCTAAACACCCATCTAGTGCCAATTACAGATTTATCTTTTGGTCTTGGAACCAGCTTCCACACTTTCTGCCTTTCGAACTGATTGAGTTCTTCCTGCATTGCAGTTACCCAATCTGGATCATTAAGAGATTCATCAACCTTTTTAGGTTCAATTTGAGATAAAAATCCTGCGAAATTGCATTCATTCTGTGTTGCTCTTCTAGTCTGTACACCCGTGTCCGGTTCACCAATGATCTGTTCAAAGAGATGCGCTCTACTCCATACCCTTTGTCTCGGCAGATTTGATCTTGATGATTCCCCAAGTTCATAATTGTGTTGAGAGTGATGACTAGTAGATCCAAAATCATTGTTTGCTCCCCCTGAGCTGTTGCTTTCAGAGTTTGATGAATCAGAGTTTAATGAATCAGCAGATGCATTCTTTGATGTTTCTTCACTTGATTGGGGTTCATTTTCATCGTTCACTTGCTCCCCCTCAACATGTGCTGCTGTTTGATCTACTGGTATAGATTGAACAATAGAGTCTGAAAGAATATCAGAATTTTGTAGATCAGCATTTTTTCTTCATTCTCAAATCTCAGCTGGTCATGTTCATCAAAATCTTCAAGTCCTGTTATCTTTTTATCATCAAAAGACACATGGATAGATTCCATGACCACTTTTGTTCTCAAATTATACACTCTGAATGCTTTTGTTGATAGTGGGTATTCAACAAAGATTCCTTTATCAGCTTTTAAATCAAATTTGGAAAGCTGTTCTGGATGAGTCTTAAGAACAAAACATTTACATCCAAACACATGAAAGTACTTCAGGTTCGGCTTCTTCTTTTTCACCATCTCATATGGTGTTTTACCATGCTTGTTTATGAGTGTATCATTCTGTGTGAAACAAGCAGCTTGCACAGCTTCAGCCCAAAAGTAAGTTGGCAGCTTTGCTTCATCAAGCATGGTCCTTGCAGCTTCTATGAGAGTCCTGTTCTTTCTCTCTACTACTCCATTTTGTTGTGGAGTTCCAGGTGCAGAGAATTCTTGCTTTATTCCATTTTCTTTACAAAATTCTTCCATGGCTACATTCTTGAACTCAGTGCCATTATCACTCCTTATGATTTTCACTGTATGCTTAGATCCTTTGTCCAGTTGTCTGACATGCTCTGTTAAGATTGATGCAGTTTCTTCTTTCTTGTGCTTGAAATATACCCATGTATATCTGGTGTATTCATCAACAATAACCAAAGCATATCTATTCTTTCCAATAGACATTATATTTACGGGACCAAATAAATCAACATGCAATAAGTGATATGGCTCAAGAATTGAGGATTCAGTCTTACTTTTGAATGAAGTTTTCCTTTGTTTTGCCTTTTGACATGAGTCACATAGGCCATCTGGAGTAAAAATTAATTTGGACAATCCTCTCACAAGATCTTTCTTCACTAGCTCATTAATGCTGTTGAAATTCAGATGAGAAAGTCTCTTGTGCCAATCCCAGCTTTCTTCAATTGATGCTCTACTCAGTAGACAGATTGCAGAGCCATCAGAGTTTGTTGAAAGCTTGGCTTCATAAATGTTACCATGCCTGTATCCCTTCAGAACAACTTTTCCTGTAGATTTGCTTACAACTTCACCGTGTTCTTCAAAGAAATCCACATGATAACCTCTGTCACAGATTTGACTCACACTTAGTAGATTATGTTTGAGTCCTGAGACTAGAGCTACAGGTTCAATGATGACATTCCCAAGTTTGATATTGCCATATCCCAGAGTCCTTCCTATGTTGCCATCTCCATAAGAAACACTTGGACCAGCTTTCTCCACAAATTTTGATAGCAGGGCTTTATTTCTAGTCATGTGTCCTGAGCATCCACTGTCCAGAACAAGGATATTTTTCCTGTTACCCTGCAATCATAAAAACCACTAATTACTACTAGAAATATGTCAATAAACATCGGTTTCTGACCGTTGTTAAAAAAAATCTGACCGATGTCTATGCGAGTGTAGAGAAAGGTCAAAAACTTTAGACATCGGTTTTTAGCCGTTGTCTAATATCGACTTAGACATTAGTTTCTTAAATATTTCTGATGTCTAAGCTTCATTATGTGCAATAGTTCTTTTTAAATTATGATATATTATGTGCATTAGATCAACATAAACATAGAACGGACAAGTTAAATAATGACATATACATCGATTTCTTGGTAAAAACCGATGTTTTATGTTATCTGAGACATCAGTTGGTATGTGAAACCGATGTTAAATAAAGACATAGACATCGGTTTCTTGGTAACACCGATGTTGTATGTTCTAATAGACATCAGTTCTTTTAAAAAATTTGATGCAATAGCCCCTCATGTACATCGATTATTTTAGAAAAAGTGATGTGAATTATAGTTAGACACATCAGTTTTGTTTTAATAACTGATGTATCTTGTTGAGGTTTTAGAATGTAGTGATCGTTTATATGCACCCCAAAACTGAAATCAAACCAAAACGCTAAAATACAAAGAACCAAGTACTTGTCATTTACCAAACATCCCAATATTTACAATAACCATAATTGGTACCAAAATTCTACCTGTCCAACTATCATAATTAGTACGACCAAAAGCCACATGCACTTCTCTTAGACAATAACCAAAGTGCATGTACGTACTTCGACAAAAGCAAACTAATTCTTAGACAAAAGCTAGATGTTTGGCAGAAATTATAGCCAGTTCTTCGACCGCTCTGCTGTTGGCATTCTGCAAATTTCTAGGCTTCAGGGGAACTCACACCTGCAGACTGTTGGCTTTCGCTGTCCTCCAGATATACCTCGAATCATGTTATCACCTACCAATGTATCAGCACAGCTATCAAGTCCCAAAATCTGCACGCAGATTGAAGGATCAAGTTAATGCACTCATATGTTACCTAGTCGGAATGTGACTAAGAAGGCTCTAAAATTAAGCTTTGTACCTTTAGGACATAATCTGTGACCACACTAGCCTCTTGGCCAATTGATGATGCTGCCTGAAAAACAGAAAGACGATGATTGCATTGATCATATAAAAGGAAAGAAGGATATCATATCATGACCTTAAATATATGCCTGCTACAACATAAGTGGCCAACTAAGTCACTTATGTTTATCATATATTTAACATGTCCGGTCATGTTAGGAAGATGATTTAGGTACAGAATTCTCAACTTGGAGAGTATGAACTAATGGTAAGGGGAGCTGGGGAAAAGCCCCTTTGTTTAACAAATCAGCAGGTTGTTGTTTCGATGGGAGGTGAGCAATTAAATTAGAGCATGTTGCAACTTCCCTTTTAGGAAAGCAAATATTTTTTATATGGTTTCTCTTCTCACAAAAGACATGACTGAAAATTATAAGCAGGCCTGATAAATTGTTACAATGTAGAAAATCTGGAGTTTGAATTAAAACATGTAATTTAGAAAAAAGTTAGAGTAGCCAATTTAGTTCACAAGAGGCATCAACTTTAAACTTGTATTCAGCGATCTGGATAGAATTAATCATTTCTTTCTCTTCCATGCAGTTAAGGTTACCTAAAATCGCAAGAGTCCTATAACTCATCGTCTTATGATTTGACACTCCTGTCAATCTGTATCATATAAAGATAAGAGAATGAATTTGTTTGCTGACATTATAACACCTTGACCACATGACCCTTTCAAGTACCTACCTTATTAACTTGTAAGTGGCTTTTAATTCAACAGATTAAGGACGAGCCAGGAATTGAGATAGGATGTGAACTGTAAAAGAGATGTTTGTTCTTGAGAGTCGGATAAAGCCTGCCTATCAGCCTTTTGTGAAGTAATGTACCTGTAACATTGGGAGCATATGTAAGCGTAAACAATGAATGATTATTTTCAATAGGCAACATAGATGGTTAGCAATCCAACATACCTACAATAATAGGAAGTAAGGATTATACTTACTTTCATCTTATCTAAATTATAGTAGTAGTCTAGTAGACCTCTCTAATTCTAATCCTATGAAAGTTTTTACATAATGAATCATTTCCGGCCAGATTCATGTCATCTACATAGATAAGGAGCAAAGTAATAGAGGGTAAACCGATAAGGCGCCATAGATGAATACACTAGGGTCTCTAGTAGATTGAACAAGCTAAGCGAGCCTTAAAGCAGATGATAATTCAGTAATAATACTTAGAAGTTACAAAGATTTGAATATCATGTGAAAATACACAATAATCAATGAAACTCCCAATTAGTTTCAGACCTGAAATAAGAGTGTAGAAGTATTATTACAAGAAAAGTACTGTCTAAACTTAAATATAACCACATTATACGATCAGATCAAAAGAGATGGAAAACGAAATGAAATATATACTGTAAAGTGAAAATTAAAATACACAAATAGTACATATATTCTCATGAACATACAGTCCAAGTATTGGTTTTGGAAAGACGCCTGGCAAGGGCATGCATACAAAATGCAAAAATTGACTTTGGTCTCGAAAGAGCTTCAAATATGGCTGTAAAAAAAGAGAAAGAAATGTTGCATACCTCTGGAATAAGAACAGAAATTTAACAAAACCTAATCACTTGCTCATAATGTTCCCGAGACGTGAAACTAAGTTACTAGACTGAATGTGATGTCCATGTAAAGGAAAAAAATATTCTCGTAGGTAGTGGTAATGTTAGAATATATATAACTAGTTGTCCTGCCTGAATCAAGTTAAATTATTCGTTAGAGGTGATGTTTTCTTGTAACCAAGGTTAGGATGTATCACAACTTTAAAATAAAGTATACAATATCTACAACCCAGGCTAAAAATCCATTAGAGAAACATCATACAAGGAGAAAATTTTAAAAGCAATAAATTCTTTAACTCACTTCGTACATGTTTTTCCTTGGGCGGTACTTCAAAATGGTTTGTTGCCTTGACAATTGCAATGTCTGGGTACTTCAAAAGATCACGACAATGGAAACCATCAGGAACTTTATGTAGCCGATTGCTTCCCATAACACAGATGCAGTATCCGTCTGCAATTAAAATAAATAATTAAGTGATACATAAAATTATTAGAATTATTAAATCAATTTAATTAATTGCTTCCCATTGAACTACTTAAGTAACAAACATCTAACTATATATAATGATCAAAGATTCAATTTAATTTATTAAAGAGTATACCTTTATGGAGGAAGCTGCAGAACTTTCGTGTAATGGTTTTTAATCGTCTCTTTATATTTGATCATATCCCTGTTCTTTATTTGATCAGAAGATCAATTAGTATAAAAATAATACAAACAACCTGCTATCAACAAAACGCGTGCAAGCACATTATAACAGCCAAAATAATTTGATAGCATTATTTTTATCAAGTATAGCTAATGGATAAATGCTTTTCCAATGGCTAATACACTAACAATAATTAAGGATAATTTCAATAAATAAATAGATACAGGTAGACTATTCAAAATGGACAAAACATAAAAAAAGGAGGCAGTATGCTTTAAACATTAAAGATGATTAAATTTGGCTACCCTGACAAGTTCTGACTCTCTTAATTAATCTTATTTGTTTGTACTAATCATTATCTCCTGAAATGTCGTTTAACTTATCTCTGTTTGCAATGCTGCCCATTGTTATACTAGCGGCAAGAGTGGCAGCCGTTTAACTTATCTTCTGCAGGACAAATTCATAAACCCGTAATCCTGATTAGCGATGGACAAAACAAATCAATACGCAAGAAAAAAAATGCACCTAATAGCACTAAGAGATAGATTATATTAAATGACTACTTCCTTCTACATGTCAAATACAAACCTGAAATATAGTCTGTTTAATATATCAAATACATTCACAAGGAAATTACTGTTAATCGGTTGTAGAACGTCACAGCTTCAGTTGCATATGGCCTTGGATCATCAACTAGTTCTGTTATGTACTCGGCTACTCGCCTTCCTTTTTGGGTTCAGGAGCATGGTTAACATGTTTAAGCCTGCAAGTTAAGATATATAAAACCCGAATCAATAAAAAGTTTGAGCAAATCAAGAGCACTGGAATTTGATTTTGTTTACGATAAAGAAATGTGTCGATAGAGCATTCCCTAGTTTAGGATTCATTTAGGAACTCACAACCCCTACCTAATTTTCGCCCTATGGCTCATAAACAAAACATTCACCAGGACAGAGCATGAAAAACAAACATATAGCAGAGAGCTTGGTCTCCTGGCTGCCAAGGGTATGTACAACTTTGGTACTCGGGTATGTTTTCATCATTTCATGGGTATGGTGTTATGCATTATTTGATTAGGGGTCATGGCCAAAATACCCAATGGGATTAGACAACAAGTTATTAAAATATGCAAGCAGCAAACATAGGCCAAAACTAACACCAGGTAACCCTAGCTAACAGTTAGAAAAACCAAACAAAATAACAATACAAGTTATAAAACTCAATTACATACGGGTTTCATAACCCCAACTCCATATCTATTATCAAATTATGTATATACCAGGATGGCAAGTTATTAAATTATGCAAGCAGTAAACATATGCAAAAACTAACAGCATGTAACCCTAGCTAATAGTTAGAAAAACCAAACAAAATAACAATACAAGTTATAAAACTCAATTACATACGGGTTTCATAACCCCAACTCCATATCTATTATCAAATTATGTATATACCAGGATGGCACATCCTTGAAACACAACCGTTTGGAGATTGGGGTCATCGGCTACAACATAGACATCAACCTAAATTAATAGACAATAGCACTAAGGATATCATTAAGGATGACGATTTGTAGATTTGGAGATGACAATTTGAGGTTCCTCTTCTCTATTTCGATTTAGGGATTAATTAGGGTTTAATTAGAGAAAAGTGGGGTTTAATTCAGAGAGAGAGAGAGATGCGGGTGAGAGAGAGGGTCGTGACAGAGAGAGGGGGCCGAGAGATGAGCGAGAGTGAGAGAGAGATGACTGAAAGTGAGAGAGAAAGGAGGGATAATAATTTGGGGGAAATGTTCTAAGGTGGGAAGATAATTTAGGGGAAATGTTCTTGGGCGGGGAAATGTTAAAATTTGTAAGGGGGAAATGTTAAAATTTCTAAGGGGGAAGTGTTATTATAAAGGGGGGAAAACTTCTAAGCGCGTATTTTTTATTTTTTAAACATTCATTAAGACATCAGTTTTTTTAGTAACTGATGTCCCAAATAATATTTAACATCGCTTTTAAAATAATTGATGTTAAAAATGTTTTTAACATCAGTGGCTTTTTAAAGCGATGTAAAAGGGGTGATGTCTAATCTACATTTTCTAGTAGTGAATGATTAGTTTTAAGGACCCAGACTTGCTTGGATCCTTTGGCCTTATTAAGTTTGTTAGCTTTTGCAGCAGAAGTCTTATTAGAGTTTGTGCTAACATTCTTTTTATGAGAATTTATACATGTAGAATCAATCTTTAATTTATTCAAAGAGGGTTTAAGTTCATAATAATCATAATACAACTTATGATACTCTTTGCATGTATAAATAGAATGCCAAATACTGCCACAGTGAAAACAAGGATTCTGTGGCTTAAACCTAACTGAACCACTCTTAACTCCTGACTTAGGAGGTATAGAGTTTATATTTTTATTCTTCCTGCAAAAAGTAGCATGATGGTTAGGATTTCCACAGTTGTAACATTTCTTCCTAGGAGCATTGGGAATAGGCATATAGTTGTTGCTTTTATTGATGCCTACCTTTCCATTTCTATTTTTCCTAGGTTCTTTTACCTTGTTCACTCTTTTTAACTCCTTCAGTTTGTGTTTAAGCTGTTTCTGAAACATTAAACTAATATTTACTGATTTGACTTCATCCTGTTTTGGTTTGTCAGATTTTGGTACAAACCTCATATGATTAAGTTTGGGTTTTGTAGCCTTTTTAGTAAATACAGGTTTAGAGGTCTCAGCTTCTATGTTGGCAGTTTTCTTTTTATCAGTGTAACCTAGACCTTCTTTCCAACAATCATTCTCTATAATAATCTGAGTAGTTTTCCCATAGTTAGTCCAAGTTTTAATAATGTTTCTTTCTTTAGCAAGTTCAGATTCAAGATAAGCATGCTTTTTCAATAATTCAGTTTTAACAAAAATAGCATCATCTCTCTCTTTCTGAATTTGTAACATCTGGACTAATTCTAATTCTAGATAGTCATTTCTCTTTCTAAGGTCTAGACTTTCAGATTTTATTCTTTCATTTTATAAAGTCTGATCTTTGTAGCTAACATGCAAGTTTTTAAGAAAGAGTCTTAACTCAGATATATCAGTAGTATCAAAAGCTAGAGTAGAGTGAGGTACCTTGGTCTCAGTAGCTTCAGAGATACTATCAACATTTGCCATCAAGGCATAGTTCACCTCATCTTCAGAGTCTGAAGTGTCAGCCTAATCCTTCTTCTTTGTGATGTAAGCTTGACCTTTATCAACTTTGGCTTTCTTGCACTCAGGTACAAAATGTCCTTTCTCACCACAATTATAGCATGTGATCTTGGACTTGTCCACTTTCACAGACCCGCTTTCCTTTCCCTCAGCTTTTCTGAAATTATTCTTTTCAAAATTTGAATCTCTTCGTGTGAACTTCTTTCTTTTCCCGAAGTTCTTGTAAGCCATGCATCTTCTTGAAGCTTCTTACCATCAGGGCTGCAAGTTGTTTCATTTCAGAATCACTGCCATCATCATCATAGTCTGTGAGATTGTCAAAGTTTGAGTCATCATCAGAGTTTGATGACTCAGTATCAGACTTTGTAAAAAGAACCTTTCTATTGGATTGACTCTTTTTCACAGCAACTTCTTTAGAAGCTTTCTCTTCAGCTTTAAGAGCAACTGACTTAGACTTGCCTCCATGCCTCTTGCTTCTTTGTTCCATCTCAAGCTCATGAGTTTTGAGCATTCCATAGATTTCATCAAGAGACATGTCTTGCTGATCATAATTGTCTCTGATGGTAGTGGCCTTTAAATCCCACTTCTCAGGAAGAGCCAACAAGAATTTCAGATTGGAGTCTTCAAGATCATACTCTTTATCTACCAATGACAGATCATTCAGCAATTTCAGGAATCTGTCATATATATCTGTTAATGACTCATCAGTATTTGAGTCAAAGTGCTCGTACTCCTGTTTGAGTATTGTTCTCCTGTTCTTTTTGATGGCTTTGGTTCCTTGACATCTGACTTCCAAAGCATCCCAAATCTCTTTAGCAGTTTTGCATCCAATGACCCTGTTAGACATAACATTGTCAAGGGCGTCATGTAAAAAATGCCTTACCTTGGCATCTTTGCTAATAGAGGAGATATCTTCAGGGGTGTAGTCTTTCTTCTCCTTTGGAATCGTTTTCTGTTCCTCTCCAGCAACTGCAACAGACAATTTGGTAGGCTTATGTGGACCATCATGGATTCTGTCTAAGTACTCTGGATCTGTAGCCTCCAGAAACATTTCCATCTTCACTTTCCATATGGGATATTCTGATGCCCTGAGTATTGGAACTCTGCTTGATTCATATCTGCTTATTGTTGGAGTTTGTGTTTTCTCTGTCATGATTTGATGTGTCAAATTATACCTAACCGCGAGCGCACGGTGTCTATTGCTAGTACAAATGGCAAGCGGGTCGAATCCACAAGGAGACAGGTTCTACTAATTCCTTTTCAGTTATCGCTAATTGTTTCAAGGATCATACGAATATGTGAAATTATTAATTAACTAATTAAACTAAATTAACACTAATTAAACAGATGATAAACAAATTATTTAAAACCTAGGGCAATCAGGTCCACTATGCTTACACAATTGGCTCTTAAGCTAAAGCAATCAATGTGATCCTATAACTAGAGTATGTTAATCTCTTTCAAGCATTAACACTCTCGAAACATTCAACACAATTAACCACTTTTAGTAATTCAATCAATCAGGTAATTAGAGTCAAGTTAATCTCTTCCAAGAATTAACACTCTCAGAAATCCAATGATGCTTCCGCACTCAAATTCAATTCTGCTAATCGTATGTGTGCCTCTAGTAAGTAAATCTCTCGATCCATACCCCTATTTGCATATAATTAATCCATGATATTGGCCAATTACACAAATTAATGATTAAAACATATCAATCAGAATTAACCATAACCAATCAAACCACTATGAAAATCATGCCAATATTAGTGCAAACATGGCTTCCCTTTAAGCCCTAGAAATAACTACTCGCTAATAATTAAACAAGTAAAACAACTAGTAAAACAATAAAACATAATTAAACTAATAAGAACAAAGAAAAGATTAAGTGAACAAAATCTTCAAACTTCAATGTTGTCACCCAAAAGAAGAGTCATGGTGTTTCTCTACATCTCCAACTAATAATATTAATCTACTCTAAACTATATTATTTGATCTAATATTACATCCCTTTTCTCTCTATAAAATAATACCCTAGATGTGTTTATATAGGCTCTAAAAGTCTTGCCCAATAAAAGTATTTTAATACTCTAAATAAATTACAAGTAGGATTCCATAACTGAATAGGATTCCTTAATTAAAATTCGTAACTATATTTACTCCTCTGTTTCTGGCCTGTTCCAGCTCGATTTTGCTTCTTGGACCACCTCTGAATTAAAGAAAATTCCACAAGCTTCGCGTGGACAGTAAGATCGTCAAATTCTGACTTCTGGAACTCAAGATATGGCCCAAACAGTGCTAAACAGCCCGTGTAGCCCAATAATACGAATTTTCTCCTATTTTATCTCCAAAATAGCTCTTTTTGCTCCAAATCCTTCCAAGTTATGAATTCTTTATTTCCTACAATAAAACAATAATATCTATTAAATAAAAATCCAAATAAATGCAAAACACAATAAATATGAGAATAAAATCATCTAAAATATATATAAAATATATTCTATCAAACATCCCCACACTAAGCATTTGCACGTCCTCGGGCAAATAAGTGAAATAAAAACTAAGTCCTAACAAACATCACTTTCGTAGATGACACGATTGCATTGAGCATATGCAACAAGCCGTTAAACCCCTAGGCAGCCCTAGTAGGACGAGTGTTGTCTCGTGAGGGTTTATAGTGAATATACCCACAAAATTCATCTAACCATGCAAAAGATCAATGCTAACACAACACCACACACACAAGTCCTCTCATGCCACATCAACTTAAGAATCAAAGTAAACATACGATGTCTTGGTGTCGAAAGTGCAAGTATTCACGTAGTCTACTCAACCAACATGCAGAAGGTCATAAAAATTCATGTCAAGTGTAAAAATCGTTGGTAATCATGCTAAGCCCACAAGAAATACATCTTTAAGTCTAAACCTGGGATCTCCTATGCCAAAACAAGTAATAACTCACCTTTCACTCAAAAACGAATATTCACTCAAGAACAAGGTTAAGTGTATCACTCAATTCCAACAAAATCATAAACACAACTTGACACTCGCAATCAATCTCACTCTCAACACAACATACATCACTAATGGTCTTTATTCGGGTTGTAGCGTGGGCTAGGGACCAGGTATGTCAAGTAAAGCTAAAACAGGTTAAATGTCAAAAGCTAGTACCCAACAATAATCATTATTCAATTCCCTTTCTATTAAAACAAATACTTCCCCACACTTGGATTTTTCAATAACCCTTACATAATAACTTGACTAGTCGAATGACGAAGGATCATACAAACATAAGAATGCTCTCAAATTTATTTATTTATTTTTTTCTATTTTTTTCTATTTTTTTTCTTTTGAGAGCTAAGGAATAAACACAATGATCCATAGATATTTTTATGAATTTCGACTAGCAAACATCAACCCAAAATCAATATTCCCCAAAAGTATGATCATCAATAAACCCCCCCCCCCTTTATGAACACCTTATTACTCCCTTAAGCACGATACTAGCCTTTGACAATTTAGGATCAAAAATTACTGTAAGGCCAATACAAGAAAAGGATATAGGCAAGTAATATAGTGTGTCACCAAAAGAATAGGATTAAGCTCAAAAGGGTTAACTAATAGATCATGTTTAAAAGGTGTGGAAATATGGGAAATACGAGGTCAAACCTAAGTGCCTTTATCATCTCATCATCAAGTAATGTCACGCATTTCAAGAAAGATCTCAAGTAAGTGCTAGCAATGTAAACAACATGTGGACACTCAAGCAAACGAAAAATCATGCAAAAGATATGCATATAGGCTCAAAACTCACGTGGTGTGACAAAACATAATCAATCCCAAGTAACAAGATTCTCTAACGCACCTACTTGTACTCAAAGCATGGAAACCAAGTCATCTTGCACATATTCATGTCATTCTAATCACTTACAACATCCAATTAAGTCTACCAGCTTCAACTTGCTAGTGAAAGTGTGTGCACAAGAACAAAGCACGTCACTTCTCATACAAAAGCGTCAAGAACACAAAATTTCTACACATGCATGGGTGTATCGAGCAAAATACAACAACTAATCAAATTGCATGGCTAGAATTATTTTTGGTATTTTTGATTTTTTGATTTTTTTTAATAATATATAATTTTTTTTTGGATTTTTTTATCATTGAGAACTCATCCCCACACTTAAGTGGTTCATTGTCCTCAATGAACAATTATATAAAAGAAAAGAAAGAAAAGAAAAAAAAATATATACAAAAACAATTCCTAAATAAAATACAAAAATAATAAAGAATAATAATAATAATAATAACAATAATAATAATAATAATAATAATAATAATAATAATAATAATAATAATAATAATAATAATAATAATAAATATGAATTAGAATAAATATAGGTTTAGAATTTTGAAAGAGAGATGGAGGGTTTTGGAATTGAAATAGGAAAAGAATTAGGTGTAGAGATGAGAGTATAAATAAAATTTGGGTTGAGAAATTTTTTTTTTATATAAACAGAGGTGAACACTCGTACAAAACAGAAAACCAGCGCTGAATTTTTTTTTTTTTTTAAGAGAACAAATTTTTTTTTTTAAAAACAACACTCAAAATTGTTTTTTTTTTAAAGAAAGAGATGAAGGAATAATGTACACAACAAGGCTTGGAATGAACAAATAACTAAGCAATTCTACTATATATGAAAGAGAAAGAAAGAAGTACTCCCCTATGCAAAAGCATGAAGTGCACCGATTTTCCAATGAAATCTTGGGTTGCCTCCCAAGCAGCGCTTATTTAGAGTCATTAGCTTGACCTCCTCAAAAATACTCCGATAAAGGCGTAATATCCACTTTCTCGATCATAAACTCGCCACCACAAAAAGTATCAAGAACATCTGTGGTTGTCTTTATCCTGCAGAATGTCTCCAAACAAGCATCAGCAAAATAAAATATGTCATTAATAAGCAATAGAAAGAGTGCTTGTGCAGTTTTGGAAAACTTTGTGATAAAACAGCGATAAAATTCAACACCACGAAAATATTGAACTCCCTTGACATAAGGTGGAGGTTCTGGTGGTGGCTTTTCTTCACTCCTCACTTTCACTGGAGTCATTCGGACATCTTGGCTTATCACATCATTGGATAAAAAGACACTTCCATCTTCTCCCTCTTCTCGAGCTTGAAACGTATGAGCCACTTTGTATGGATCCTCAACCAGAATTTGAGAAATATCATCTTGGACAATATTTGTTATCACATCAACCTTGTAATAGGTAGTCTTGAGCAAAGAAGCCTTGTAAGTAGAGGCTAGATCGAGAGCAAATTTATCAATACATGGTAGCTTAGGCACAGGTTGTGGAAGAGAAACAACAACCATCTCTGTATTGCTTTCCTTTGTAGCCTCATCATCAGTCACATTGTTCTCAGTAACAGCAACATCATTGATCTCGTCATCGGTGGCATGCTCCTTCTCTTTATCAATGGCCTCATCATCAACATACATGGAGAAACTATCATATTCCTGATCGCTTGTGAGATTGATAGCAGTCAGGTCCTCTTCGGATCGGATAGATGATGATGGTAAATAGTCGAGCTGCCCTGTAGTAGAAGAGTTATCCAACTCTACAATTTGAGATTCAATCGCCAAACTTTGAGTTTCTAATTCTTCAAAACTCTTTAGCAGTTTATTCAAGATATCCCACATCTCATTTGTCTGATCAGCTTGCACATCTACACTGGATTGAGAAACATGTAGATCTTCTTGTAGAGGAGGATATTGATATTCTTGCTGTGGCGGATGCTCATATGACTGATAATATTGTTGCTCAAACTGTTGCTGATTATGATATGAAAAATTTTGAGCACCATTGTCCTGGTAATAGAAATATGGTTGATTCAGGCATTCTTGATCAAAAGTGTTTGAATACTAATTGTACCCATATCCTTCTTCAAAAGAATTCATTTGTCCCAACTGAGCATTCTGAGAATTATAGACATTGTAAGAGCATTCAAAACCATAGTGACCCTGCACACCGCAAATTTGACAGAAGTTTTAAGTTTTAGGGGCCACTTGTGACATCTCATTGATACTCATTGGACGCATAGTGGGCTCTGTAGTCTTCGACATGGCAATATCTCGAGTATGTGCCTCTACTAGGGAAGATAAGAGTGCAAAAGTATCAACTTCACCCATTGCAAACCTGTAGACACTCAACAAAGCCAAGAAAACGCAGTAAAATTTGCCTCAATTGGAACAAAGGTTCCAACGAGACAATGGAAACAATCTAAACAACTAAATTAAAATCAACAGAAACTCGCTGTCTCCCCGGCAGCGGCGCCAAAAACTTGATGTGTCAAATTATACCTAACCGCAAGCGCACGGTGTCTATTGCTAGTACAAATGGCAAACGGGTCGAATCCACAAGGAGACAGGTTCTACTAATTCCTTTTCAGTTATCGCTAATTGTTTCAAGGGCCATACGAATATGTGAAATTATTAATTAACTAATTAAACTAAATTAACACTAATTAAACAGATGATAAACAAATTATTTAAAACCTAGGGCAATCAGGTCCACTATGCTTACACAATTGGCTCTTAAGCTAAAGCAATCAATGTGATCCTATAACTAGAGTATGTTAATCTCTTTCAAGCATTAACACTCTCGAAACATTCAACACAATTAACCACTTTTAGTAATTCAATCAATCAGGTAATTAGAGTCAAGTTAATCTCTTCCAAGAATTAACGCTCTCAGAAATCCAATGATGCTTCCGCACTCAAATTCAATTCTGCTAATCGTATGTGTGCCTCTAGTAAGTAAATCTCTCGATCCATACCCCTATTTGCATATAATTAATCCATGATATTGGCCAATTACACAAATTAATGATTAAAACATATCAATCAGAATTAACCATAACCAATCAAACCACTATGAAAATCATGCCAATATTAGTGCAAACATGGCTTCCCTTTAAGTCCTAGAAATAACTACTCGCTAATAATTAAACAAGTAAAACAACTAGTAAAACAATAAAACATAATTAAACTAATAAGAACAAAGAAAATATTAAGAGAACAAAACCTTCAAACTTCAATGTTGTCACCCAAAAGAAGAGTCATGGTGTTTCTCTACATCTCCAACTAATAATATTAATCTACTCTAAACTATATTATTTGATCTAATATTACATCCCTTTTCTCTCTATAAAATAATACCCTAGATGTGTTTATATAGGCTCTAAAAGTCTTGCCCAATAAAAGTATTTTAATACTCTAAATAAATTACAAATAGGATTCCATAACTGAATAGGATTCCTTAATTAAAATTCGTAACTATATTTACTCCTCTGTTTCTGGCCAGTTCCAGCTCGATTTTGCTTCTTGGACCACCTCTGAATTAAAGAAAATTCCACAAGCTTCGCGTGGACAGTAAGATCGTCAAATTCTGACTTCTGGAACTCAAGATATGGCCCAAACAGTGCTAAACAGCCCGTGTAGCCCAATAATACGAATTTTCTCCTATTTTATCTCCAAAATAGCTCTTTTTGCTCCAAATCCTTCCAAGTTATGAATTCTTTATTTCCTACAATAAAACAATAATATCTATTAAAAAAAATCCAAATAAATGCAAAACACAATAAATATGAGAATAAAATCATCTAAAATATATATAAAATATATTCTATCATGATTGTATAGCTTTTTGGATCTTAACTGTTGTATAATAACAGAGTGGCTCTGATGCCAATTGTTAGGTCCAGAATAACGTAGAAGGGGGGTTGAATACGTTATTTAAAAATATTTCGATTTTTGATGTGGATATGAAATCAAAAATACTAAATCGAAATAACACAACTGTGTGGGAAATATCTTTAAATAGATAAAACCCGGAGGTTTGTTACACAATCTAATCCTATGGATCAGCTACAAAATCAAACACTCATAAGGATAGTTTAGGCACGAGGACCTTCTACCCGACACTTCCTGAAAGCGGGCTAAGCCGGCTTTCCTACTAGATGGACTGTCTAGCAGCTTACACAGAGAAGATATAAGAGAGAGAATAGAGAGTTGTGTGTTGAGGTGTGTTTTGAAATGAAATACAACAGACCTATTTATAGGTTTTAGAAAGTCACTATGCTGCACTATGTAACACTATTCCAACAACCACAAAAACGTGTCTGTTGAAAATATTTTGGACGTGTCCCCCACCAGCCACTATTTGAACAGTACTATTCACGTGGGCCCCGGATGAATAGTAATTTTCGTTACTATTCATGAATAGTACTTTCGGTTACTATTCATATGAATAGTGATTTTGAATACTATTCATACTAGCTTTATACCCGTGCGATGCACGGGTAACTTTATTAATAATTTTTAGTATAATTTTCATTATAATTTTTTTTCTTGAGAAATTAGTTTTATAACATTTTGAATAATATTTTTATTTTAATGATAATAATACATATGTTATATGATTGGTAAGTATACATTTGTTTTTTTCTTGTAAATGGTTTTTCTATAATTTATATTTCAAAGTTTAAGCTAACATAATTTTTAGTATTTCATAATTATTTTTTATTTTATTAGATTACATATGATATACTTGAAATATAGGTACTATATTCGTATAAAAATTTATTATTATCTTTTTATCTTTTTGATTATGTAATTTAATGGTTGTCTTGAATTTTTTAGATATTTTGTTATTGTGTTTTTACAGTTTTTAAAGGCATTTTTTTAACCTTTTTGGAAATATGTGTGGTATTAAATTGTTTTATTTGTTTGAATATTAATTATTTTTTCATGTTAATTTTATATTTTTGCTGGTGTTTATTACGTGTTTCGTTTAGAGTAATATTAGGGGTTTCTATGTTGTATTATATTTAGATATTAATATAAATTTATTTTGTGGGTATTTATATTGCTTTCTAATTTAAAATATGTTCATTTATTGATTTGTGTTCACTTTTTTAATTTAAATTTTTTCTTTGTAAACGAAGAATTTGTTTTTAATTTTTATTTTAGAAACATTTTTATTGTCAAACATAATAATAGAATCTTTAATGATTTTTATTAAAATAATTTTTTCTTAAAACACTTTTATTTGATAAACGATTTGTTTTTTCTAAATTATATTTTAAGTTTTAGCTTAGCATATATTTAAATATTTCATATTTTTTGGGGAGTTTTCTTCTATTTTATTAGAATATATATAATATATATTAGACATGTGGGAACTTATTGGTTTAACTATTCTTTATAAATGTATATGTGATTATTTAATTGTGAATACACATACATTTGTACATTTGTATTTTTATTAAAGAAAGTTTGTATTATTTTTTTATGTTTTTGTGTTGGTATATATATTTATTTTAAGTGCGTTATATTAAAGTTTATTGTTGTTTTAGTTTTTTACATTTAGATCTTTTTTTTTGAATTAACGTTTATTTTGTATATTATATTTTATTGAATTTTGGTGTCATTTATGACATGTTTTTTGATTACTTTTTTATTATCTTATTTTACCATATATTTTATTTAAAACTTCTTTTTTGTTCTGTAATTAAATGTACATTATATTTATTTTAAGTGCATTATATTAAAGTTTATTGTTATTTTTTAGTTTTTTACATTTAGATTTTTTTTTGAATTGACGTTTATTTTGTCTATTATATTTTATTGAATTTTGGTGTCATTTATGACATGTTTTTTTGATTACTTTTTATTATCTTATTTTACCATATATATTCTTTAAAACTTCTTTTTTGTTTTGTAATTAAATTTACATTCTTGTTTTTTAAAAAATTATTTTTTGAATTGAAATCCTAATTATGATATGCTTTGTTTACTTGTTTATTATATACAAAGAATGAATTTGAGACTTATTTTTAATTATGATTTTTTGCTAATTTATCTTTATTTGTTAATATTAGAAACATATTTGTTGTCAACCTAAAAAAAATTAGAATCTTTAATGATTTTTATTAAAATAATATTTTTATTAAAACACCTTTATTTGGGAAATGATTTGTTTGAAAATTATATTTTAAGATTTATCATAACATATATTTTAATATTTCATTTGTTTTTGCATTTTCTCTTCTATTTATTAGAATATATATATATATATAATATATTTTAGGCATTTGGTAACTTATTGTAATTTAACATACATACATGTGAACACTTTTTTAAAGAAAGTTTATACTATCTCTTATATTTTTGTGTTGGTTTATATTTATTTTAAGTGTATTATATTAAATTTTCTTGTTGATTTTAATTTTCTAAATTTAGACATTTTGTTTTGAATTAGTATTTGTTTTGTAAATTATTTTTTGTTTTACATATATTTTAAGTGCATTATATTTATTTTTTGTTTTCCAATTATAACATATTTTTTCATTACTTTTTTAATATCTTGTTTTACATATATTTTCTTTTAAAAATTTTGATTTATAATTAAATATAAATTCTTCTTTTTAAAAAAAAATATTTTTGAATTGAAATTCTAATGGCATGCTTTGTATACTTGTTTATTTTATATAAAGAATGAATTTGTGATTTATTTTTCATTATGTTTTTTTGTATTTTATCCTTATTTGTTAATTGTATGTAAGTTTTGTGATATTTCTACTATTTTTTCTATAATAGTATTTAGTTAAGTTGATGATGTTGAATATTTTATTAGTTTTATTCTTTGTTAATTTATTTTAAATTTTATTGTTGATGAAATTTAATATAGGATTTTTTGTACTTATTATATTTAGATTCTCTATTAATTATTTTATTTTAGATTTTCGGATTTTTTTATTTATTTACAACTTTAGTACCAAATCTAGAATCTTTGCAAAATAATAAAATGTTAGTTTATTGATTTGTGTTTATTTTGTGTTGACTTTTATTAGTATAAATTTTAAAAACATGTTTGTTGTAGAATCTAAAAGTAAAATTTTTTTATGATTTGTTTTTTTTAAAATTAGGTTTTCTTGATTTTTTTGGTAGGGTTTTTGTTAAATTATATTTTAAACTTTAGTCTAAATTATTTTGTATTAATTTTAGTTAACAATAATTTTCTTTTGTTAAATTAAAAATAGCATAGTTTTAGCTTTTTTGGAACATAGTTTTAACTTTTTTTAAACCAATACTCTGGCCCATAGTTTATTCTCTAGCCCATTTCTTTTTTTTTTAATGAAGTTACTTTTCAACCCCTACGGCCAAACCCCTGACGACCAGACCACCTGATCCTCCTTACGCCAATTATATATAGGATATAATGAATAGTGATTTTGAATACTATTCATTTTCCTCTTAATTTGACATCCTTAAATATGCAGCTTCCAAAATGGAGGATATCAATACCGCTCTAAACTCAATCATACCTCTTAACAGTTTTTCTGAGTTAGATACTTTGATTCTTTTATGAAGTGTTGACGCCTAGTGCAACTGGTCTGGTTCACAGACGACTAACATTCACTCATGGTCTTTGTATCATGTCTTTAAGACCACTGTAATCTTTTGGCCCTTCAACTGAATCATCTGTACATCTTATTCTGTCACTGAGGCTTGATCATGTTAATGAACTTCTTTCAGCGACTTGATCCTTGTTGATGCCTGTTCTTCAACTTTCACGATCCCTGTATAGAGTTAATATTATTTATCTTTTATCCTAGTTGAGTTATATATGTCCTCTATTACATATTACATTACATTATGCTTTACAAGCTAGGGAGTTTGTTCTGGTTAGGTTCCGATGTTTGAATGTTAATAAAATTTTCTTGTTCGTCAGAAAAAAAAAATTGAATGGATGTAAAAAATAAAAAAAAATTGTACACATAATCAAAGAAAAAAAATGGAATTTTATTAAATGAACAAATAAAATAAAAATTTTTTGATACATATTATTTTGTGAATTAGTACTCTTCTCATAAATGCTCAATTAATGCATTTTTAAATGCAATATGAACATTTTTATTTTTGATTTTCCTATATTCGATTAATCGAAAATGTGTGTTTATTTGTATCTTTCTCCAAATTTGTATCCTACCAAGGCCTTCCTAAGATGGAAGTTCGATATATTCGGTCTCTTTTTTTCCCGAAGTCATATAGCGGTTCTCCAAATTTATTCATAAAAATTTATTAGAACAATTTCAACAATATCCTAAATTATGTCTTATAAATATAATAAAAAATAGTATTCCCTCCGTCCCTTTTTAGTTGCACATTTGTAAAAAAAAAAATTGTCTCTAAATAGTTGTCACATTCTTTCTTCCAATGCATATTTTTACCAATTTTTCCACCTATACCCCTTTGTTTTTAATACCTGTTTGACATTATATTTAATATACATACTCATAACTCATTATTTAATGTTAAGATTAATGGCAAACATGGAAACAAATTAAATAATTAATTCTTTCTTAATATGTGTGTTTTTTACAAATGTGCCAACTAAAAAGGGACGGATGGAGTATCCTAGAAATTTAGGACATTGTTTTGTATATCAATTCCAATAAGATGCCTTATCTTTATGTCTTATTATTAATATAATAATATATTTGATAAAAGAATGGTAGAGAAAGGAGCAAAGTGAATTTTTTATTAATAAAAATGAAATAAGACATGATTAGTGATATCCTAAAAATAGGGCATGAGCTAAATTTCCTAATATTTTAAGGAAAATAATATAGGTACCAAATTTGGTACAAAAACTTTTACCAAATGACACGTGTCCTTATCTGATTGGTTATAACTCAATTAAATATAATGGGCCCCCTACATTCACACCAATTTCAACCAATAAAATCATTCATTAATGCCAAATCACCCTTGCCACATCATTTGATAACTTTTTTTGGTACATAATTTTGTACCTCTAGCATTACTCATATTTTAATACATTACTAAAAATTATTGGAGCACATTTTTTCCTAAACGAACATTGTTGAACTTACTCTTAATTACCATTCTGTCAGATATCAATCCTTGAGTCAAGTTCATTGTTAGATTAGTCACATGTCGAGACCTTTCTATTATTCTTGAAAATTTAATCTAAACTGAATATGATAAATTTTACTACATAAATATAAATTTGGGATTTTTTTGTTAAGTTAAAAAACACGTTATTATCAGTAATTCATTAATTTCATTCAGAAAATGAAATGAAATATCATCCAGATTTATCATTCAGATTATGAATCGTTGAGATTCCCTAAATGACTGCATGATTGAATATTTGAATGACAGAAATGAAAAACTATGCTAACAAGGACAAGCTAAAAAGGTGACACAGCATAATCCAAATTATATTTAACATGTACATAAACCGTAATATTCTTGTTTTTTATTTGCTAATATGGGCAAACACCAAGCATTATATTTATAATAATTATCTTAATATTGATACTGATACGACATGGCGAAAACATCTGATCTACTATCCGGCCAGACCACATGAGGAATCATGTTACCTGCATATCTCCACATTGATAATGTGAATAAAATGTCAAAGCAAGCCTTCAAAACAATGCTTTTATTAGCATTATTGCTTAGATCTTAATCCAAAATGATTTCAGATATCTGTTTCAGCTCATGTTTTGCCACATTGCCTAGAGCCATTAATCATTATCGACCGGAATAATCTGACCATACATTTTATCCTCTCCCCAGGACCATTTTGATCGGAATTATTTCAGTTTTTGTTTTGACCGTGCTTTTCCGAGTACATTATGATAGGTTGAGTTGTTCAAGATAAATTACTAGAATTGCAGATGGTTGAAATAACACCTGAAGTAGACCAGCAAGTCAACAGGTAGATAATAATTAAAGTTAGGGAGCTTAATCTTCAAACTTGAGATTGAGGTAATTTTCTTGAACCACTGTCTTAGCAATGAAATAATTTAAATAACTAGGAAAATTCACTAATTTTACACTACGATACATGGTTATAAACAGGTCTGCATATCACTGCATATGGCTTTAAATTTGGAGCAGGTGCAAATTCAATATACTCAAGATTATTGTAGTCTGCCTGCTACATGTTCAGTATTTTTAATTTAGTTGCAGATGGTGTTTGCCTGTATCACATATGTCCAAGTACTCGATTTTGTGCTTGTTGACAACTAGTAATGCAGAATTATTTCTCAAGATATCTCCTAGATTAAAGACAGTTGCCATGTATTTTATAAACTGGAACATGAAGAATAAGACAGGTGAAACTAAATCAACAGACAACTAACATTATATTAAGTCTGTTATAGAATCTAGGCAATTGAAGTGGTTGCATTCATATATTTAGAAATCGATGCTCCAGAAGAGATTTATTTATCTTCTTATAATACATTTGATGCTACGTATAAGCATAAATTACACTGATGATGTACAGTTGATCTCTGTTTTACAACATTTTGCTAGAGAACAGAAAGGAGAGAAATAACAGGGAGTAGTACTTACCATTTAAGCGACCACCCCATGTATTGGAAAAAATTGAAGTTAGACTTTCTCGCTTCTATTTCTGTTGATGGACCACAACTTACTCAACATCTTTTTGGGTCGATTAGGAAGTGCACAGAATGCCTTGGCTCTTGGTGATTTCTCAGTTTCATCTGTAGAGTTTTCGTCTAAGTCTTCATCTTCAGCGAGCTTCATTTTTAGAGTTGAAATGTTAGACTTTGGTGTCCCGGGGCCTGAGATGCTCCACTGGTTATCTGCACCCAAAGCCTTACTAGTGACTAATGACCCCAAAGGCCTTAATGAATTATCGTGTGACTGTAGAAGTGCCTTCATATTGCTAGGAAGATTGGTCACCTCCCCACCATTCATAGCAGCTCGAGCTTGCTCAAAAAAGAGAACTTGCACAATTACCCTTAGGGGAAGCAACTCATTTTGTGCTGCATCAGTGCAGGCTTCCATGGACAACTTTTTGCAGTCCAGAACTTTGCAAAGACGCTTTCTTTCACTTTTGTTGAGTTCAGGGTGTCCCTGAAATTCCCGAACATGATAAATTTAGTGTACATACAGAGGCATACATATCTGCTTATGATAATGCAGAAAGGAAATAACTGTGACATGTACTCACTGATGCTAGGCGGTAAATTGATGATTCACATTTTTATGATTTGTTGTCCTTATAATTTTCAGCTTATTAACAATCAGTTCTATTATGATTGTTAGCCTATGCAAATATTTGGTAGTTTGGTATGCAATGTCAACAACCCTGAGTCCCTGATCCAAAAATTCCATGGAGCTTATTATGTAGGCTCTAATATAGCGGAAAATCACAAAAACTAGTCTGTAACTCGACTAATCCCCAAGCTATGTAACTCGACTAATCGAAAAGAATTGCTCTTGCATATGAATATAACAAACTTTATTCATAAGAAAACTTTACAAAAATCTTTCATTCTGAAGCTATAATACATTTTCTTGCCATTCTTACCAGACTAATTCAAGAATCATCATAATAAAATCTGGACCCACTTAAAAATAAATATTAGAACACACACCTCAGTATGAGTATCTTGAAAAACATATGGCTTCTCTTTAAATAAAATTAATTAATAATTGCATAATATTGAAAGTTTTAAGATTTGGAACATTGGTGTCAGAGATCATTAAGGCGGAAAATGCAGTACAATTCTAATTCAATTTATGTAAAGAAGAAAGAAATAGATGCAGGCAGGCCACAAGCATATAGTTGCAGCACTTAATTCTTTTTCATAAGAGAATAAGCTATTAAGGTATGTTCTTAAAAAAAGACAATAAGAAACACAAAGATAATAATAAGGTTGTTTGGCACATAAGTGATTATGTTTACTGTATATGTGAAATTGTGCCACATGCGTACCTTCAGATAGATGTCAATAGCTTTGTATAGACCATCATGTTCAAGCCTTGAGAACTTAGGAAGAGCCTCAGCAATTTGTAGAAATTTTGCAAGGGGTAAATTTTTTTCACAAGCTACCACTTGGAGGTAACCATCTACAAGTTTTGCCACTTTTAATTTAGAGCTATGAGATGCTGATGATGACCTCCTGCTCTCCTGAAACTCAAAATTTATATTCTCAGTTGAACGCGACCTCTGTCTTTGAAAACCCCCTTTGGCTCTTGGAGGGCTAGTTGGTGGACTCTGACCCTGTAACATGAACTGCTCTAATATCGTGATGAATACGTCAACATCATATTTTGTCTCTTGAGTGTGAGACATGCTAGGAATCAAGAAATCACTGACTGTTGCTTCCTCTAACTTAACTGCAATTCTTCTTACTAGATCCATCTTTGAAGAAGAAGATGCTTCAAGGATATTGGCTGCTTTCAAAAGTTTAAGTAGGAAGCTACAAGAAACCGCACTTCTGTCTACCGGAAGTAAGCTAATTATTGTTTCCAATAGAAGCCTGTGCTTTGAGGTTGCCTCATTTGTAGAATTTGACTCTTGACCAGTTTCGGCTTGCTTATCAGCATACAAGTGCTTTGATACATTTGGTAGCCATCGAGATGCATATATCCGCAATGCATCACTAATAAGATTAGGAGAAACCTTTCCTCTGGATTTAATGGCTATCATAGTTCTCCAATACAGGTCTATGCCCAAGTCTGCAACATCTTCGGCCCACCATCCTTTGGGTATATGCTTTTTAGAGTCTTTAGACTGCTGACTGTCTGCACCATTACAGGACAGTGTATCATCTCTACCTTTTCTTGCGTGTGATACCTTTGAAGGCTGGAAAAGAACTTTTGAAGCAATAGCTTCTATGCATCTGCTAGTAATATTGAGGTCTTCTGCCCATAAAGTGAATGCTTTGGTGCTTTGTAAGGTCACAACCGAGTCCTTCCAACCATGAAGAACACAAGAATTCAGGAAAACTTCAAGCTTATAGATCAAATTTCCCTTCTCTACTTCCTCTGTCATCTGTAGATACTCAGCAGCACAGCGAGCTGATACAATGTTGTATGCGCTAAGAGTGATTGTAATCCCATAGCAGAATTTGGCACATAATTCAAAAGCCTCAACTCCACCTGGGAATTCAGGGAGTTGGACTATTTGGCATGGTGATGATTCAGGTGATTCAGAGCACAGCCTCTGCAGGCGCAGGCATTTGGACAAAAGCGGAAACTGTGACAACAATCAAGAAAACACAATTAATATTCATCGCCAATTATTCAAACTCTAAAGGTGAGAAAAGGCTTTGACCAAAATGCTCACCTTGTGGAGCAAATATTTTGTTCCCTGTACTTGTATCATAAGATCACTAGAAACCTCTGAGGAGATTGACCTGCATTATTGACAAGAAATCAAAACACCTGAATTCATCACCCTGCAAAACATTCGAAGAATACGATATCTAACAAGTTATAAACTTACCTCACAGACTCACTAGTACAGAAAGTATCCGGCCGAGAACCAAGTTTCATGAACTTCATCTCTGAACAACTTCTTTTTTCCTTAATTATGTGCAACTAGACCAAGACCAGATAAAATGATCTAATATGTCTGAAAACAGATACAAAATATCCCTGAGATTCAATACAGCAGTAAAGAATCAAGCCACAAGACCTTAATCAACAAGAAATTGTGAGAAGTATGGTTTTTTTTCACAAGGATATGGTAACAATTTATAACAATAATGGGGAGACTGACAGTTAACCAAGAAGATCAAACAATCCAAAATCAATGTCATGTCAATCCAATTACATGCCCCATTTGAAGTAGACATGCATTCATATGAATTATAGGCATGCAATCACATCAAGATCAATACATATCTAGACCAACAAAAACCAATAAAAAAAATTTCTTTTCTTTTCTTTTCGAAAATTAAACTCGAAAAGTAAAAAACTTTATTAGAAAAAAAATGCTAATAATAATAAGATCAGAAATCTGTAATATATTATAAACTGTAGTAAGTTGCTGTATTGTTTAGGTTCGCTTAAGGTTCCATGCCAGCGTGGCTAGGAGTTAGAAGACAGGCGATGTACACGTGCTTATGCTGCACCCACTTGGTCCGCTTCTTTGTCATCTTTGCCACACCATTTTTTGCATTTTCTTCTCAAATTTTTAGTCAACCTGTCAATGTGTGTGGGGGGGGGGGGGGGGGCAAGAAATCTACTGCTAGAATAATAGTAGATCATATTTTCGAGCTTCCTCATGTAAATAAAGTAACTACTTTCCCGTCAATGTAAAGTCAAAGGATCATACAAAATGGGACGAAATGAGTATACGATACAAGAACACGAAAATAGAAACAAATTTTTTTAAAAAAAATTGTAAATTTTATTGGATCCGGCTCCACGACTGTCTACAGAAAACACGACCAAACAGGTAACAGTGTATTGGCTTGATCAACATTGAACCATATGGTAACTGGTCCTACTAAATTAAATTAACCAGTGGCAATTTTCATGAAATTTGATGATCAATGGGTAGGTCCGGAAGGATATGTTTTGGGCTTATATTGGATACAAATACAACTTGCGTGTGTCCACCACCGCACTATATATCGCACGACCATTAGTGTAATACTGGGCCCTGCTCTGCCATACCCAACGGGTTAGCCAATAGACACGTGGGCCCAATTTCTCCCTTCTTTTATAATGGATGGAATCAGATTCTGCTAAACAGGACTTGTGGAATATCATAACAGTAAATCGATATTTTGGTGGTGTTTGACCCTGTATTCTGTCAGCTGCATTTTGTATACATGGTACATGTACGATGTGTCTGTATATTCACAAGACTAGTACGTTGATATCGAAGTAACATTTAAAGCAATTTCGCTTATTAATAAAGGTTATAGATGTATATTATTGAGGTTCTTGAGACACCAAGGACAAGTGATGTTTGGTAATTATAAGCTAGCAAAGCAACTGATCCAAAAATCAGACCAGTAGGATAGAGATTAAGCAAATTTAGAACAACCAAGTTCATAAACAAGATTAGGTATAATAAGTGTGGGTTACACAGTATTTTACGAGAAAATGACGAGTTAATAAGATGTACTATAAAATATCATCGAAGGACAATCAGAGAAGCACCTCAATCAGATAAGCATATAAAGTTGTAGGGCCTGTTAATTAATTTTTCTGGAAAGTTTAAATATGTGTTTGCCTATATTGAATTACTGGAAAGGGAAACATCATACACAGAAATATCATAATGTTAATGCAGCTAGCCAGCAACCGACACTCTAGTTTCAGTTTGGCTTCTGTATGTACTTAAATTACAACCTACCTAGCTGTAGGCTATCACATAACACACTTATTCTAAGTACGGTAAGGATAATTGACCCTGCATTCGTATATATAAAAAGCACATTTATGTACACATTATCGTTATAAAATTTAAACAGGGTAAGTATGTTGCATCAATCGTCAGATCTCTCAATACATATAACCAGTGGTGGAGGCAGCTTTTGATTCCAGAGTACTCCGGGAAAAAAAATATGTAGGTTGCTGATCGATCCCAGACCATGAGTTAAGTATGTCCTATGGTTGGTAGTTATTATTCTTTGAAATACAGTATATGTTGAACTCCAGAGAAAGCAAAAAAAAAAAAAAAAAAAGGACTTGAACACATGACCAAATGTGAAAACAACCTTAATAGTATATTCTGAACCAACTCGGTAACATACTACATATTTGGCAGGAATTATACACAACTAACTTATATATAATTTTAATTTTAGGGTATAGCGGCCGGAACCTCTGGGTTCCATGTGGCTCCGCCCCTGCATATAACGTCTGAATCAATAATATATATGTCTCGTAGACAAAGGAAAGCACATATGAATTGCAAATTCATTGACGGGCCATGTAGGTGTTTGTGGTTACGTGAAATCCCTATCTTTGTGTAAGTGCCCACTGTTTGCTATATCTTGCATTTGATTATAATCAAGATTTGTAAGTATTAGCTAGGGCGCACGCATGGACATGACAGATGCATCACAAATAGATCAATTTCACTCACACATGCTTGCATGCACATGCATTATCCAGAAAAAGATGGATATTTTGATGCATACGAGTGCTTCCTGAGTTTTGGAGGCTTTCGTCTTGCTATTATTCATTTCATTAAAGCTCTTTGGGACCTCTTTATATTTACCATTAACGTACTAGCGCGCAATTGCTGACAAGTCACACTCTCCTGTTAACTGCCATATGTAACACACACTTGGAGCGAACCAAGTTATTTTTGAATAATTAGATTTGTACGCCTTATAATTATTATATATTCTAACAAATTTTGGCATAAACAAGAATCGAATCAGGACATGAAGAAAAGTTGTTCTTATTTTTACTAGATGATAACCCGGCGAAGCACGAGCTCGGGGATTTATGTTAATTAATTACTAATTTTTTATTTAATTAAATATTTATAAAATTATAAAAAGAACTATGTTATTTGCATAAAAAATTTATACGATTAACAAACTATAAACTTAGATTGTTTAATAGAAGTGCATGGAAACACGTTTCAGTTGTTTTCATTGAAAATTATTTAAGATAATTGATCGTAATCTTTTTTTATTCTAAAGTTATAATAAAAAAATTGCTAATACAATATAAGAATTATAATAATAATAAGATTTCAATTTTATTATGTTTTTTTTAAAAATAACATATAATCGCAGGGAAAATTGTTCTAGAGTATTATATAGAAACATGTTCTAGTTGTTCTCCTTGAAAAATCTTTCGGAGAATTGATCGTATTATTATTTTTATTCTAAATTATGATAAAAAATGTATTATAATTATAATAGGATTTCAATTTTATTATTTTCTTTAAAAAATAACATAGAATATAAGGGAAATATGATTCTAGGGGTGAAACTAATTTTTTATTTAAAGTTGTAATAAAAAAATTATAATTATAATAGGATTTCTATTTTATTAAAAAAAACAACATAGAAACAGAATTATAGTAGAAATAGGATTGTAGGGGTGAAACCAAAATATAGTGCGAACCAAAAAGGAGGAAACCAAAATATAGTGCGAACCAAAAAGTGGTACCGTTAAAAGGGTGTTTGGCTTATTAATAAAGGTTATAGATTTTGCATGAACATCCGTCTAACTTCTTGATTAATAGAAAGTATTGCATATCTCTAAGTCCTTAGAGTATAATAAAGTATTGCATATTATAAATTTTAGTTCAATCATAAGCTAATTAATTAACAGCATAGTATATATATATACAAAAAAGGATCAGAGTATGAAGGTCGTGATCTGTGGATGTGGAATACCATGGATGGGAGATATATGTATATCTTATATCATAAATCAACAATTTGTTTAGTGAAACTATTAATGTACTTAGTTATTTGTATATATTGGCTTATTAATCATATATAATTAGCTGAAGATCTTGTCATCTAAAATTAACTAAGCTCAAAGATCACCTTTAATCAAGTACTTTGGAGACATTACGACAAGGAAGCTAGGTTAGTTAATTTAAAACTGGAGATAGGGCAAGCTTTAATCCAGGACTACTTATACTATATACATGCATGGTCTAAGTGTATGAGTAATACACAAAATAATATTACCGACAAGAAGACACACGGAATCTCAATTATATAAACCAAAGAACATATGGTGATTCAGATATATTTGGATTCATTCCTGTAATAATTTGATAACACTCATGTTGTTATGCTGGGTTTAGTTGAGTTGAATGAAATGAAATTGATGAAATTAAAGAAAAATAGTGAAGGTTGGAGGGTAGATTTGAAAAAAATGAGATGGTGCAAAATTGTTAGGCTTAATTATAACCTTAAGTATGATTCTTTGTACACATAAAACATTAAAAAAAAATCGTACACATCAAAATTTTAAGTACCGATTATGTATATACAGACCCTTGCTCCAATAAACATTAGTCTTCATTGTTTGGCTCAGAATCTGATAGCTTGGAAAGTTTGAATGAAAATGATTGTGAAATAGAAGTAAACAATAGGAATGCAGAATTTCCAGTTTATAAAGATACAGAGGAAATGAAATAGAGCGTAGGAAATTAGGAATGATTCAGTAGTGTTTTTTTTGTTTTTTGGAGCAAGGCTCTATATATACATAATCAGTATTTAAAGGTTTGATGTGTACGACATTTTTTTTAGGATTTTACGTGTACAGAGAGTCATAATACATCAAGGTTGGTTGAAGTTATAATTAAGCCAAATTGTTATGATAAAAATAGTAAAAAGAATGGATATATGGGCAAAGAACTAGAGCATTCTCTTTGAAATTGGGGGTGTTTAAAATTATAATATAGGTGGTTGGTAATGGAATGGAGTGAAAAATTAAAATTTTAAATATTTAACTATTTTATGTTTCAAATCTCATGTCATTTTATCTAATTCCATTCACTACAACCAAACACATCATCATATATTACTTCAATAGGTAACCATAGCATTGTATTAAAAGTTTAGCATATATAAGCAATACATGACTAAGGCTTGATAAATATGTTGCTGCAGTAATACATGGGGTCAGATTAGAAGTAAGTGATTATTGTTGCAACACATCATACCGTGGTGGAAAGTTTATGCGATAAGTTTGACTACATGTGAATCAGAAAAATCCATCCGTCAAAGTTATAACCATGCATAAAGAAGAAAGGTGTATACAATACTCCTTCCGTCCCGTCCAATTTGTTATCATTCGACACGTATTTTAAGATAGATTTGAAATGAGATATCGACACGCATTTTAAGATAAATTTTAATGATAGTTCTGTAACTTATTTTTAAAAATGACAAAACAATATAAACAAATGGATGAGACAGAGAGAGTATCTAATTTAGAAGGGAAATGGTAGACTTTATGTGGATTATTTATGGTTTAAGGAAATGATGGACATGAATTGTTAAAGACCCACCCGGCCGGCCACCATACACTACTGCATGAGATAAACTCCAATGTAAGTAAATTGCATAGATTGGTTGTTGATGGACGTGGACTGGACAAAGAAAAACAAAATGTACCCAGCCAGCTGATATTGTATCTACATATTACTCATCACCATCATCATGTAAGTTGATTTTCTGTTCATGTAACATATGTAAACTTATTTGTTTCGAAGAAGATAACATAACAAAAGAAAGAAAAGTCGGATTAAACTTTCTGCAAGGTACAGTTTGTTTTTATGAACTATTTTATAAATTTAAACATTCTCATACATTATTTATCGCAAGTTAAAATTCTCTGCGTGTGATTAATAGAAGAACAAAAATTTGCGTTCAAATAACTCTCGCATATATTTTTCTAGTGTATTACACATTACAATTTCTAGTGTATTACACATTACAATTTACCTTCGACAATATCATGCATGTAGGTTGAACTATATCATGTAAGGTTGAATTGCTTGATACATGTATATAAGAAGAGAAATGCTACATGCAACTACAGTTAAATCAATGGTTTTATCAACTTTTTTTTTCCTATTCTCTATTATTTATTTTTATGTTCTATCAAAATTTTATAATTTTTTTCCTAGTCCTATATTATTTACTTTTTTATTTTCTATCATTACTACAAATTTTATTAAAATATAATATTATTTATATTTATGTAAAAACTAATTACTACAAGTGATAAATGATCTCAAATCAAGGATATATTTAGAGTCATAAAAAAATTAAGTTTTTAAATTTTTTAGTTAAATTATTCCAAACATAAAAATTGTCTAAAATAATGAAATTCATTATTTAAACTCTACTTTAAAATGAGTTAACATTATAACATAAAAAATGTGAAATATAATTTTCATCTTAAAATATCTGATGAATAAATTTATATTAGGTTTAATCAAAAAAATATCACAACTCATTTAATTTTATTGAAAGTAAAGTAAAATTATGTTTAACCAAAAAAAGGTAAAGTAAATATCATATATCATAACAGCGTGGTTATTATTCCATCATAATAGTTATAATTCAACTCTATGTCTTTCTAGCTTCCACCTTCTAATCTTCCAACACCATCCTTTTCAGATAGCAAATCAAGCCTTAGCTTTGTGTTAAATCTACACAGCTTGGGGATTCAAGCAGATCTTTTTGTTGAGTTCTATTAGTTAAACTCTTTTTTTAATGGTTATGTCAACTCAAAACAACACTGAAGCAGTTTGTAGAACAATATGACAATGCACTTGCAAGTAAAGTGGAAAAGGAGAATCAAGAAGATTTCAACTCCTACAACTCAATGTATCCCTGCATTACGGATTATGAAATGGAGAAACAAATTCAATCTCTTTATACAAACTCAAAGTTTAAAGAGTTTCAGCAAGAATGAGATCATTTATCACTTGTAGTAATTAATTTTTATATAAATATAAATTCTTCCAACAAATTATAAAAAATAAAAAAATAAGTATATCGAAAAAATATGTGAAAGGAAATCAATCATAGTTAGGTGAACAAATATAATGAAATAAAATACGTTGTAATTTTTTATTCCAAATCGTAACCTAATTTTTATTCCACAACATTTGGCGACATCTGTGGGAAAAAGACATCAACCATGGTTCAAACACGAAGGACACCAACAATTACCGAGCCTCTGCCACTCAGTTTTGCACCGCCCACTACGGATCCGGCGCCCCAGACGACCGGGGCGATTGTTCAACATCAAGTTTCTCAACCTCTAGGGACAACTTCCCATGTTGAGAGTACGTTACCTCCAATCATCCACACAAATCAATGGATCAATCCTCTTCAGGTGGTGGTTTCTCCCTTGGTTGTCGATCCTAACAACCCCTCACATGGAGTCCAGATCCATACTATGGATCTCCCCGTGAACACCAACCCAATGTATGGGCTGCCTAACTACCCTCCTACTCAAGGAGCTGGACCTAGTGGCCACGCCTTGCAGATCCGAGATCGAGAGTATGTTGACTACTCTGGCCCCTATACTGATGATTCATCGTCTGATGAGGATGATCGTGATGAAGCCCCGAGGAGGCGACGCACTAGCAGAGAACCAAGAAGAAGAACACAAACCGTCCATGACGGACTGACGGACCTCCTTTGACAGCCGCTGAGAGGATCAGGGCTCATGAGGCCGAGATCTTAAGGTTGAAGGACGATATTGCAAGAGAACAAGCTAGATTAAATCAGACTCAACCTCCTCCAACATCAGGACCGATTCCCTTTATAGATCTGGAGAGGTCTTCAAGAAGGTAGAGAAGAGCTGATGCCCCAACTGGAAGAACAACGAGGGTGGAAACCCCCAAGAGCAACCCCAGGGATCTGATGCCACTTGGGGATCCTGATGATCCCACACCCCCGTTTACTGAGGAGGTGATGAATGCTCGTATCTCAAAGAAGTTCAAGATGCCGACAATTAAAGCTTATGATGGAACGGGCGATCCCGCAAACCACGTTAGGACATTCTCAAACGCACTGCTATTGCAGCCTGCAAGTGACGCTTTGAAGTGCAGGGCATTCCCTCAAACTTTGTCGGGCATGGCTCAAAGATGGTATAGCCGACTGCCTGCAAACTCAATTGGCTCCTTTAAGGAGTTAAGTGCTGCTTTCGTTAGTCAATTTATCAGCGGAAGAGTTCATGAGAAAAGTTCTGCATCCCTTATGTATGTGGTACAAGGGAAGAATGAAAATCTGAGAGACTACCTTAAGAGGTTCACTAAGGAGACTTTGAACATCACTGATCTGGAGAATAAGGTGGCAATGGTAGCCTTGGAGCATGGTACCACCGACCTATACTTTAAAAGGTCATTGGCGAAGCATCCTCCCGAGAATATGGCTGAGCTCCAGCGAAGGGCTGACAAGTATATCAAGGCTGAGGATAGTATAAAGAATGAGGCCACAGTAAGCAATGGCCGAGGTAACAATGATACAAAGAAGAGAAAGCAGGATCAGGAGTATGATGCTAGGGATAAGTATCCCCGTACTAGCAAAGATTCTGAATCAGCACCAAAAAAGAATCTTGGACCAAGGTTTTCTGACTATGCAAGGTTGAATGCTCCTAGGAGTCAAATTCTACTAGAGATTGAGAAGGATAAGGACTTTCGATGACCAAAGCCACTCAAGGGTGATCCCGCAAAGAGAGACAAGGAACAGTACTATAGGTTCCACCAGGATGTGGGGCATGATACAGATGATTGTAGGCAGTTGAAGGATGAGATTGAGTTCTTGATCCGAAAAGGAAAGTTGAATAAATTTACAAATGGTGAAGCTCGTGGAACCCAAAGAAGGGACTACGATAGGAGAGACAATGACAGAAGGGATCATGATCGTGATCGTAACATACAGCCCCGAGGGCCAGTTATCAACATGATCTGGGGAGGCCCGACAGCGGTCGGTACAACTCGAAATTCACGAAAGGCCTATGCCAGAGAAGTGATGCACATTATAGGAGAGGCCCCGAAGCGTGCTAGAACTAAAATTGCAATCGGTTTTGATGATTCTGATCTTGAAGGGGTGAAGTTCCCCTATGACGACCCGTTGGTCATAACCCCTGTGATTGGGAACTCGGAAGTAAAGCGAGTATTGATAGACAATGGAGCTTCTGTTAATATTTTGTTTCATGACGCATTTATAAAGATGGGGTACACCAACTCTCAGTTGACCCCGACCAACATGCCAATTTACGGATTTAATGGAGTTGAGTCCAAGGTTGAAGGAACTATTCAGTTACCCATGACTATTGGGCAAGAACCTAAGGAGGCTACCCAGATGCTAAATTTTCTGGTGATTAAGGCATCCTCGACTTATAATGCAATCTTAGGAAGGACTGGACTTCATGCGTTCAAGGCTGTTGCCTCTACTTGTCATATGAAGATTAAGTTTCCAACCCGAAACGGAGTTGGAGAACAGAAGGGCGACCAGAAGATGGTAAGAAGTTGTTATATATCTGCTTTAAGAGCTGAAGGAGTCGGGGGGCAGATACTCCCGATTGAAGACATGGATGTCCGCGGTGATGATGAACACCGAGGGAAACCAGCTGAGGATTTAGTTCATGTCCCTCTAGAGCCGGGCAACCCTGAGAAAGTAACTTATGTGGGAGCATCTTTGAAAGAACCCCTGAAGGGCAAGTTGATAGCATTCTTGCAAAAAAATAGTGATATGTTTGCTTGGGCTGTAGCTGACATGCCAGGGATTGATCCCCAACTCATAACTCACAAGTTGAATGTTGATCCTGGGCGAAAGACAATAAAGCAGAAGAAGAGAAATTTTGCTCCTGAAAGGCAGGAGGCCATTAAACAAGAAGTTGACAAGCTCTTAGAGGCTGGGTTTATTGAAGAAATTCAGTTTCCCGAATGGTTAGCAAACCCTGTAATGGTCAAGAAAGCGAATGGGAAGTGGAGGAT
The DNA here is from genome assembly GCA_037693485.1 of Kitagawia praeruptora. Taxonomy (NCBI): domain Eukaryota; kingdom Viridiplantae; phylum Streptophyta; class Magnoliopsida; order Apiales; family Apiaceae; genus Kitagawia; species Kitagawia praeruptora. Next base: position 67,160,345 of record CM075351.1, read on the forward strand.
GTGTATAGACTTCACTGATTTGAATGATGCATGTCCGAAGGATTGTTTTCCCCTGCCAAGGATTGATATATTGATAGATGCCACAGCCGAACATGAGATTTTGAGCTTCATGGATGGGTTCAGCGGCTACAATCAGATTAAGATGCACAAGGATGACATCCCTAAGGTATCTTTCATAACTGACTTTGGTGTTTTCTGCTATCTTGTTATGGCTTTTGGTCTAAAGAATGCAGGAGCTACTTACCAACGACTGGTGAATAAGATATTCACCCATCTGATTGGAAAAACCATGGAGGTCTATGTTGATGACATGTTAGTCAAGAGCCTACTCAAGGCAGATCACATTAAGCACCTCAGAGATGCATTTGAAATGCCGAGGCACCACAAGATGATGTTGAATCCAGCCAAGTGTGCTTTTGGCGTTGGATCTGGAAAGTTTTTAGGTTTGATGGTTTCGAAGAGAGGCATAAAGGCCAACCCTGACAAGATCAAGCGATCTTGGACATGGAACCACCCCGCTCCATACGAGATGTACAGAAGCTAACTGGCCGAGTTGCGGCCCTAGGGAGATTCATCTCCAAGTCTGGTGATAAATGCTTGCCTTTCTTTCAGGCCTTAAAGAAAGTAAGAAATTTTGAGTGGACTACAGAAAGCCAAGAGGCCTTTGAGCAGCTGAAGAAATACATGGCTGAGGCCCCATTGTTGGCCAAACCAAGCCCTGGGGAAACTCTCTACTTATACCTGGCGGTATCTGAGCATGCATTGAGTGATGTTCTTGTTCGAGAAGAGAAAAAGATTCAGAAACCTATTTATTATGTGAGCAAGGTTTTGCATGGGGCTGAGTTGAATTACTCAACCATAGAAAAGTTTGCATTGGCTTTGGTGACGGCCTCGAGGAAGCTACGACCATACTTCCAGTCGCATAAAATTGAAGTCCTGACGGACCAGCAGTTGAGGAACATATTGCATAGCCCAAAGGCCAGTGGAAGGCTAATCAAATGGGCCATAGAGCTTGGAGAATTTGATATCAAGTATAAGCCACGGACAGCCATTAAGGCTCAGGCATTGGCTGACTTCGTGGTTGAATGCACCATTAACAACCAAGAAGTCGGGGGGCAGGAGATAATAACCACCCCTGAGAGTGGAGATAAAGATGAAGAACTTGTAGCTGATCAGAAGGAATATTGGGTGCTCTATTTTGATGGAGCATCAAAAACAAAATCTAGTGGTGCAGGTTTGGTTTTGCAAAGCCCTGATGGGTTCACAGTTGAGTACGCTTTGAAGTTGGATTTTCCTACTACCAACAATGAAGCTGAGTATGAGGCATTGATAGCTGGGTTAGGCTTAGCCAGAGTCATGAGGGTCAAGAACCTTAAAGTGTGTGGAGACTCAAGAATGGTAGTCTCGCAAGTGAATGGCGAATTTGAGGCCAAGGATGAGATTATGGCGAAATACCTGAGAATCGTAAAAGTTGTTATGACTCAGTTTGAGGAGTGCTATTTTGAGCACATTCCGAGAGAAGAGAACGTTAAGGTTGATGCCTTGTCTAAATTCACCTATTCTGAAATCGAGAACTATGCAGGGAGTGTTTACTTCCAGGTCTTGAAGGCCCCGACCATCAACTCTAAGTTGATAGCACCAATTGATGTGGGAGGTTGCTGGATTGATCCTATCAAAGCTCACCTCAAAATTGGATGGCTCCCTGACAATGCCCTGGAGGCACGAAAGCTGTCAGTGAGAGCATTGAGATATGCCTTGATCGAAGGTGTCCTTTATAAGAGATCATTTGTTATCCCATACTTGAAGTGTTTGAGGCCCTAAGAGGCAAAAGAAGCATTGGAAGAAGTTCATGAAGGGATCTGTGGGCAACACTTGGGGGGCAGAGCCCTAGCTCATAAGATCACACGACTAGGATTCTATTGGCCAGAGATGTTGGCCGATGCGCAGAATTATGTTAAGAAGTGTGACAGATGCCAAAAGCACGCTCCAATTGTAAGGCAGCCGCCTGAGATGTTAACTTCAGTTAACTCTCCTATTCCATTTGCGATGTGGGGGATGGACATACTTGGTCCTTTCCCTATGGCTTCTACACAAAGAAAGTTTCTAATAGTGGCTATCGACTATTTCACCAAGTGGATTGAGGCTAAACCTTTGGCCAAGATAACCACCAAACAAGTTGCCCAGTTCTTTTGGGAGAACGTTATTTGCAGGTACGGAATTCCCCAAATCCTTGTGACAGATAACGGGACACAGTTCAACAATGAAGAGTTTAAGAAGTACTGCGAGGAAAATGCTATTGAGCTTCGTTTTACTTCAGTAGCACATCCACAAGCTAATGGACAGGCAGAGGTAGCTAATCGAATTATCCTTGATGGACTGAAGAAAAGAGTTGAACGCTCGAGGAACACTTGGGTGGACGAGTTACTGCCTATACTCTGGGCATATCGCACCACTTGTAAGGTGACAACTGGAGCAACCCCATTTTTGTTGGCTTACGGAGCCGAGGCAGTTGTGCCCTTGGAGATCATGCACGCATCACCTCGAGTTGAGGCATACGAACAAGAGACTAATGAAGAAGGCATGAGACTTGCACTTGATCTAATTGATGAAATCAGAGACGAGGCAAACGCCAAGAACGTGGAGCATCAGAAGAAGGCATCCTTTTACTACAACCATAGGGTTAAGGAAAGGTTCTTCCAGCAAGGTGACTTGGTTCTAAGGAAGATAGAGGCTTCTGGAGTCGGCCAAAAAGGAAAACTAGCCCCTAATTGGGAAGGACCATATCGAGTCAGGAAGACACTAGGACGAGGATCCTACAAGTTGGAGACTTTGGACGGGAATGAGGTGCCCCGTACTTGGCATGCTTTGAACCTCAAGATTTATTATGTTTGAGCTATCCTTGTAAGGGCTTAGCTCATTATCTGTTTATTAGGAAAAGTAGAAATAAGGTTCGATGAAACCATTCCCGGGTCTAGTACCCCGAGTAGGACTATAGTAGCTATGTAAAGGTGGAACCCTCTTTCAAGTTATCAATGCAAATCTATTTTCCATTCTATGATTCTGTGATTTTGTTTATGTACCAAGCACCTGTTGAGTGTAAGTCTAGAAAGACCAAGTACCGAAAGCAAGTAAACAGACAAATAAGGAAAACACGTGCATAAATAAAGACCCCGAAGGGCCGATAGTTAAGTTACATTACTTAAGCAAATAAAAGTTTGATCCCGAAGGACCTTGGTTGAAAGCTAGAAATATAAAGCCACACGCGGCTAATAAGGCCATGCAAGGCCACAAACCAACTCCAGCTACTCCTCTGCAGACTCCTCTTCGCCGCTCTCCTTTTCCCCGCTCTCCTCCTCCGAGTCTTCACCGGAGTCATTACCAGGCTCGGCCACCACCATAGGCTGAACCGCAGCAACTCTGGCCCATTCTTCTTCAGAGGATGAATCAGAAGAAGAACTGCCCTCGTTTCGGATCAGTCTCTTGCCAGCGATTGGTTGTCGAACCACTCCAACTTTCCTTGCGGGCGGGGGTTTCTTCCCGCGAGAGCCAGAAGAGGATGAGTCTTGGCTAGCAACTTGGACATCTCCCTTAGAGTTGGATCCAGAACGTCGATGACTGTCTTTGGAGCCGGATCCTGATGTTTGAGGAACAACTTTAGTTCCCGAACCAGAAGCTAGGTTAGCCGGGTTGACACCCCAGTTAGGGCAAGGAAAATCAGCCGGGTTGACAACAGAAGGATGCATATGGCTCACAGCGTTGATGGCCTTATCCCAACCAACAGACATTTTGAAGGGACGCAACTCATCATCATGGTCATCGATGAACTTAAAAAAATCTTGGGACCCATGATAGGACTGGATCACCCTATCAGCATCAGATGCCTTCTTTCGGGCTAAAGAAGAAAGTTGTTTACGGGTGGAAGCAGCATTAGCTTCGGCATGAACAATTTGGGAGTGCAGATCTTCAATCTCTTCCTTGAACCTTGCAGAGTCATTCTTCAACCTAATATTCTCATCCCTAAAAGCCCGGCCTTGAGTTGAGACAGTTTGAAAGTAAGCATTAGCCTGCAATAAGGAAATGGGTGAGCTACAAGGAATACACAAAGTCGAAATCAATAACAGTGTCGAACTTAATAGAGAGAATTTCATACCTGATACAAGGCTTGAGCGTAAGCTATGACTCATCCATTTTGTCACCTGCGTGCATAGTCACTTGATCGGGAGGAGTGATTGAAAGCTTGGACCTGCCTAGAGCTAGATGAGGGCTCTCAAAGACTGAGTCTTGTTCACATATACCCCAAGGAGGTATGAAAGGAGTCCTGACATCCCCATTAGCGTTCCGGGATCGTTTTCCGCCTTGGGAGCAGTGCTCCAAGAAGTTAGGGATATGAGGCTTATTAGGATTCAGTAGTTCCTCAGCCCTCTTCTTCATCCTTTTAGTCACAGTCGGCTGGTTTTTAGGACGACTATCAATCTCCTCGGTAGCTGAAATACAAAGAGAAAAATATCGGGATAAGAACAAACAGAGTTCATAATAAGCTCAAGTAAGAAAGTTACCCTCAATGGAAAGAAAGCTAAGGCCAGCCTCAATAAGATTTTTTTCAATAAAAAAAGTTTTATAGTGTGTATGGCCGTCGTCAGCAAGAAGCCTATCTCGATCCCACAATTCTGAGTCACTAAGATCACACACGAAATGTGAAATATCTTCCACGGATCCAAATCTCTTCACAAAGAAGTTGCCCCAATCACCACCTTTCCACTCAAGAACTACAAACCCCCTTTCCCAGAAATGATGTGAATCTAGAAAGGAGAAGGGATTCACTATGTGTGGAAGTTTAGCTCGGTGCTGAAGGCTAACCTATCCTTTCTTGGAGTCGGAAGAGTTTCTGGCCCCGAAGATACTTCGAAACATTGTAGTAGTCGGAAGAATCTCCAATTGACGACACCTTATTAAAAAAATAGAGATGTACCTCCAAGCGTTGGGATACAACTGACAGAGGTGGATTTGATACTCCGCCAGCAATCTAATGATACAGTTATCAACCGGGAATCTGAACCCAGCATCTAAGGCACCCCAGTGAACGCAAATCCTTTCAGGATGCCATTTGCATGTTCTATCTGATGGGTTTGGAAGACGAACCTGAATGGCACTTGGAAAGTGGTATGTCTCCCTTATTTATTGGATATCTCGTTCCGACAACCTACTCGGATTGTTAAAAGAATCTAAGCTGGCACAGTTTGGGAATGCTTCCCTCATAATGTTTAGAAGATCTAGCAAGGATTCAAATCTATGTTCAACATATGAAGGAGGTTTGATTTGTTCTTTACCTTTGGTGGTCCTCATTTTACTCCTCTTCGACAAAGCTTCCATCATGGAGACAGGGGGAGCCATTGGGCGATCACCTTCCGACATCCTGATCTTGAAGCTGGATCCTGAAGCTCAAACTTGATCTTGAAGCTTGAACTTGATCTTACAACTTGAAGGCTAGAGAACTTAAGAATTTTAAAGCTTTGAAATGAAGAAGTGAAGTGAAATGAAGGTTGATCCTCCTCTTTTATGGAAAAAGCATGACCTGCTACATCAAGTTGAACTTCAGCTTGGTTCGCGTTTACAGGTCATCTATCGTTTAAAGATAAAAAAAGGGACAGAAATTATCCGCGATATACAGAAAGAATCGTTATAATTCATATATGCCAGAAAAGAAATAGCTGAAATATTTGCTGGACGGATGATTGCGCTTAAGAAGTTAAGTAACGAGTTTAGCCTTAAGCACAAGATCAGCAGTGCTAATCATAAATTAAGGAGTAATATCGTTAGAAGTCACAAATGACCAAACTGACGACTTGTGATCAAGTTCAAGGTTCTTGATCCTTAGGATCACAGATGATTTTAGATCCTAGATCCCTGACGACTTAAGATCAAGGTTAAGATTCTTGATCCTTAAGACAACGAAGTCACGAATGACCAAAATAGTGAATTGAGATCAAGATCGAGATTCTTGATCCTTAAGACCACGAATGATTTTCAGGTCCGGGCATTTTAGCCAACCACGAAGTGGCCGACCACGACACCCGGAGGGCCGTAGCCGACCACGAAGCAGCCGACCACCACACCGAGGGAGCCGCAGCCGACCACCTCCCGGCCGACCACGGCATTTCAGGCCTTTCGGCCGACCACCTCTCAGCCGACCATGGCTCGGTCGACCATGGTGGTTTCATGCCCTCCGACCGATCAGCAGGTAGCCGACCACAAGCTACCCGTTGATCCGGCCGATCACGGGTAGTTTGTGGTCCCAGAACCCGACTTTTTCATCGAACCTCGGATAGTTTTCAGACCTAGATCTCGACTTTTTCAGCGAATCTCGGATGATTTTCAGTACTAAAAAGAGGTCAAGATTAGCACCGTTTAGTGCCGTTTAAGCACTGATTAGTTCCTTTTAGCACAGATTAGTGCCGATTAGCACCGTTTAGTGCTGTTTAAGCGCTGTTTAGTGCCTTTTAGCACAGATTAGTGTCGATTAGCACCGTTTAGTGCCGTTTAAGCACTGATTAGTGCCGATTAGCACCGTTTAGTGCCGTTTAAGCACTGATTAGTGCCTTTTAGCACAGATTATTGCCGATTAGCACTGTTTAGCACCGATTAGTGCCGTTAGTGCCATTTCATGCCATTTAACATCGTTTAACACTGTTTAAACGTTGTTCAAAGCTGATTAGCGCTGTGTAGTGCCGTTTAACACCATTTAGTGTCGTTCAACATCGTCGTAAATGCGTTGGTCACTCCACGCTTTACATTAAGATGATATTGTTGAAAATACTCACGTAAGAGCAATGAACCCTGACCCAAGTCTCGAATAAGGCCGTTATAACTTCAAGGAAAACCTGATCAGTTTTCCTAGAAGTTGGGGGCAAATGATATGGGCTAAAAAGTAAGCCCTAAAGACACATTTAATGTGGCAATAATTAGACCCGGAATGGTCCAAACGTGGGGCCCACAAGATGGGTCCAAACCCTATTTATAATATTAATTTCGTAATTAATATTAAGGGTAATAAATAGCTCAGCAAAAAAGAGTCAAACAAGGATATTACCCTTGCCTGACTTAGCCTCCAAGATACATATTTCAACATGGAAACTGATTCCTACAAGGAATAGATCTAGAACCTTCTTCAAGGAAGACTTGTTCACCAAGTCTCTGACTCCTACCATAATTCTAGGGTTTCTCAGCCTATATAAAGGGTCTAACCCCTCATCTTAGAACTACGTCTTGGCTTGATTCTCAATAACGAGATACGTAGGCACTCTGTGAGGACCGATCAGTCTCGTAACACGGAAACAGCCATTAAAGCTCGAAGCTCAACCATCCTAGCATTAATTACAAATCGTAACCTAGTTTTTATTCCACAACAACACTTAACCGAACTTTTAATAATATTATATTTTAATAAAATTTATAGTAATGATAGTGAAGGAATTTACAGATGAGCGGAAGCGCAAATAACAATTATTCCGTAAAAACCATGTATCGTGCATATAGAAAAGCATATAAAAATGAATAAACGAGGGAATCGTAACCATACCTTGAAATCGAAGCTTTACAAAATGGTGTTTTAGCAGTTGCTCCTCAGAGTGTGAAGCACTCTACCGGTATCCACCAAGATTAATTCTTCGACGAAGCTTTTTATAAAACTAAGCTTTTATAAAAATGGAGGTTTGAGAGAGAGAGAGCGGGAGATGAAGAAGATGAGGGAGGCAACTAGGTTTTTCACAAAAACCAAAAATGTGTAAACTCATTCTCATCTCATTCTATTTATAGGGCTCATGTAGGGTTTTCATAATTAATATATCATTATATATTAATATATAAATCCTACACTTTATCTTATAAAATGTTAAATAATAATTAAAACAATTTTAATCATTATTAAAACAACTTGCTCTCTCAAAATACCTTCATCAATAAATTAATCTTTTTATGGTGTGACCCTGTAGGTTCAATGTCAAGCCGGTAGTAGAAATAAATAATAATAAACTTTTTATTTATTATTTATATGAATTCTAATAATTCATTAAATATAATTAACTGATTAATTGTATTTATTCTACATCGTGAGTGATGCTTCTCAACATATCGCGACTATCCGGATAATATGAATTCACTGCTTAGAATACCAAGAACCTGTCAATGACTAGTTACCGTACAATCAATTTCTTCTACCCTACAATATTCCGATTAAATACAAGGCATGGAACTCGTGTCAAGCCTATCAAATTTAATCATATGATTTCTTATTCATAATGCAAAGTTCATATTAATGCAAATTAGAAACTCCTTTCCAATTTCATACACTCTGGCCAGAGATTCCAGAACTAGCATCATAAGAATAGCATAGGATATTCTCTTCCTTTACTGGAAGGGGTAGATCCTTTATTGACCGTTAACTATCTCCATACACAAATCCCTATGCCCAGAATAGACCTAATGGATGTCCTTGAGACTAAGGACTAAACCAAAGCATAGTTCATTATATACAAGATTACTATAACGATCTCAAGTCTAAGGACACTTGTACAACTATCACTCAGTGAACAACTATCGACACGTGAGTAAACTCCATTAGTTGTTCAACTTATCGAGTCATGTTCAGTGAACTTATTCCCTAATAAGCACCTACATACTAGCTATAGTGTCACCACACAAATGCCTATGAGAACAGACATCCTCCTAAAAGGAGCAAGCCTAGTATGTACCAATCTTTGCGGATTTACTAACTTCCGATTAGTTATCCTATGATCAGGAACTGTTTAGGTCTAGAGTTATCATCTTTTAGATCTCACTATTATAATCTCATTATAATTCTAGAAGCTTTACTTTAAACCATGGAATATCTTATTTAAAATAATTTAAATAGATAAGGCCCGTAATAAAAACAAATAAGTCTTTTATTAATATTAATGAAATCAAATAAGAGTACAAGAAAGTTCTTCCTAAATCATCATACATGATTGGATTTTAGGACAAACTCTTTCAATCTCCCACTTGTACTAAAGCCAATCACTCTGGTATCTAATACCCATTCACTCATTATGACGATCGAAGTGAATCTGAGATTGCGGCTTAGAGAGTGGGTCTGCTATGTTGTTATGTGTGTCAACTCTCTCAATGTTGACATCTCTACTTTCAATGATTTCCCTAATCAAAAGAAAGCACCACAAAACAGTTTTGTAGCGTCACTTGCATCTATAAACTCTGTTTCCGCTGTTGAGTCAACCGTTGTAGGCTGTTTGGAACTCTTCCAACCAAATGCTCCACCCTTCAGAGTAAACACGTACCCTAACATGGATTTGCTATCATAACTTTCTGACTGAAAACTAGAGTCAGTATAACCCTCTATTTTCAACTCAGATCCACCAAAAACAAGAAAAATATCCTTAGTCCTTCGCAAGTACTTAAGGATGTTCTTCACTGCTTTCCAGTGGTCTTCACCTGGATCGGACTGATATCTGCTTGTCACATTGATTGAATAAGCAACATCAGGCCTAGTACATAACATCGCGTACATGATAGATCCTATTGCTGAAGCATAAGGAATATTACTCATACGCTCTCTTTCCTTAGGTGTCTTAGGACACATCTTCTCGGAAAGGGATACTCCATGGCTCATCGGTATGAGACCTCTCTTGGAGTTTTCCATGCTAAACCTTTTAAGCACTTTCTCGATGTATGTACTCTGGGTAAGACCTATCATTCATCTAGATCTATCTCTATAGATCTCCATACCGAGAATGTAGGATGCTTCTTCCAAGTCCTTCATAGTGAAGTTCTTCGATAGCCACATTTTGACTGATTGTAGCATCGATATATCATTTCCTATAAGAAGTATGTCATCCACATACAACACAAGAAATGTTACCGTGCTCCCACTAACCTTCTTGTAAACACATGGTTCATCTATGTTTTTGATAAAATCAAACTCTTTGATTGTCTCATCAAAATGGATGTTCCATCTACGAGAAGCTTGCTTCAATCCATATATGGATCGCAAGCAAAATCCGAATTGATTTGAGTAGGGCTACATGCAAAAAGTTTTATCAAAGTCAATCCTTTGCCTTTGTCTGAATCATTTTGCCACGAGCCTGGCCTTATAGGTCTCCACCTGGCCATCTGCTCCAATCTTTCTTTTGTATACCCATTTGCACTCAATAGGCTTCACATCCTCTGGTGCTTCAACCAAAGTCCATACTTGGTTGGTATACATAGAATCCATTTCGGATTTCATGGCACTTTGCCATTTCTCTGAGTCAACACTACTCATAGCCTCATTATAGGTCATAGGGTCGTCATCATCAATGATTGACAACTCATTGTCATTCTCAATGACAAGGCCATAATACCTCTCAGGTTGGCGAGACACTCTCTCTGACCTACGAATGGGCTGTACCACAGAAGGTTGTTCAATCTGAATAGGTGTTTCCTCTTAAACCGTAGTAGTTTGTGCTTCTTGAACTTCATTAAGTTCTATTTTGCTCCCACTATTTCCTTCAAGGATAAACTGTTTTTCCAAGAAGGTAGCATGTCTGGAGACAAAAACCCTATGATCGGTGTAGAAGTAATACCCTAAAGTCTCTTTAGGATATCCCACAAAACTACATTTTACGGATCGAGATTCCAGCTTATCAGGGTCAACTTTCTTGACATAAGCCGGACATCCCCAAATCTTAACGTGTTTAAGACTCGGTTTCCTTTCTTTCCATATCTCATATGGAGTTTGAGGAACAGATTTGGAAGGCACCTTATTCAGTAAATATGCTGAGGTTTCCAATGCATAACCCCAAAGGAATACTGGAAGATTTGCATAGCTCATCATGGACCGAACCATGTCTAACAAAGTTCGATTTCTCCTTTCAGATACTCCACTCAACTATGGAGTGTCCGGATGAGTCCACTGGGAGACTATACTATTTTCTTTGAGATAATCTAGAAACACACCACTCAAGTATTCATCTCCTCGATCTGATCGAAGAGCTCTAATACCATGTTTGGTTTATTTCTCTACTTCATAACTGTATTCTTTGAACTTTTCAAAGGCTTCAGATTTGTATGTCATCAAATACATATATCTAAATCTAGATCAATTATCTATGAAAGTCACTAAGTATTAAAATCCTGCCATGGCTTGCGTAGACATTTGTCCACATACATCTATGTGTACCAATACCAGCAACTCTCTAGCGCTCTCTCCATGTCCACTAAATGGAGATTTGGTCATTTTACCCAATAGACAAGACATGCATGTAGGATATGATTCAAAATCAAAGGGTTCCAATAACCTTCCCTTATGCAATGTCCGAAGTCTATTTTCACTAATATGACCAAGTCTGTAGTGCCATAAGTAGGTAGGATTTTCATCATCCTTTTTTTTCTTTGTTTAATATGAAGTAAAACATATTCTATGTCACATACATACAGACCATTATTTAAAGTTCCACTACCATAAAGAACATTATCTCTAAGGATTGGATGTTTAATATTCTGAATAATAAATGAAAATCCATCCAAGTCTAACATTGGAATAGAAATAATATTCCTCACAATCGAGGGAACCAAAATAACAGTTATTTAAAATAATAGTCTTGCCCGTAGGCATATGTAAATCAAACGACCCTACAGCTATGGCAGCAACTCTTGCTCCATTGCCCATCCGTAGAATCGCCTTCTCTTCCCCAAGAGCCCTACTTCTCCTTAGTCCTCGCAACGAATTGCAAATGTGAGAACCATAAGTAGTATCTAATACCTAAGTAGAAGTTTGATTTAGTGACATGTTTACTTCAATCATAAACATATCTGAATCAGAAACGGTAGTCTTACTAGCCTTCTTCACGTTCAGTTCTGCAAGGTAAACCTTACAGTTCCTCTTCCAGTGCCTCACCTTGTTACAGTGAAAACAAACAGCATATCCCAGCTTCTTAGTCCTTGAGAACTTTTCTCAAGCTTCGAAGCCAGTCAGCATAGTTGGGATCAGTCAATATGTGAGCATCTAGTATGCTACGGATTGATTGTGCAGAAGACCTAGTCTATATATCTATATATATTAAGTCTGCAAATGATATACACATAACAACACTTAGCAAATATTCAATTTCATTATTAAAACACTATATGAATCGGGTCTTTATTCATAAGTGGTTCCCACTAGTTTATCTAATTTATACAACCCCCTAAGTGAATAAATAAGCATTCAAAATGCTAGTGGGAATAGGGATCCTACATTCCATCACACAACCCCGGCTGTGGCACGAAATGCCATGTGATGTTCAATAGGCAGACAACTCTTGTCAATTACATCTCAAGTTATTCCCTAATAAAACTTTAGCCTCTTGAATAATTGAGTCACGGCTGTGGCACGACAAACTCAATATTCTAAGTCAAGTCTAACCCAACATTCCGTACAATTTAATCAGTCTCCAACAGCCCACGGCTGTAGCACATAACGACCATTAGATTCTAATTCATTGTACACATCTCTATGTAATAGACAAGTATTTCTAATTTCGAAATCAAAGCCCTCGGCTGTAGCACGAAACGACAACGATTCAAAAATGAGAACTACTTTCTACCATGTTGGAAGGCTATGACCGACACAAGCCCGTTGTGTCATTGGCCAATTACTACTTGATATTATTAAGAGGGATTTTATTATAAGGTTTATAATTATATATATTTATAGACAAGAATTTCAACTAAATTTTTCTATAAAGTATCATAATTACTAACCAATTAATTAATAATTAAAACTGTTTTAATCATTTAAATTATTTCTAAACCATTTAGAAAATAATTTTTCTGTTATTAACTAATAATTAAAACTCTTTTAATCATTAATTCTATTTCTAAACTCTTTAGAAAATTAATCTCTCCCTTAATATAATTTCATAAATTAATTAAATAATTAATAATATTAAGATCACATCTTAATTATTTTATAATAAATTAAATCTCATTTAATCAATTAATAAAATTGCTAACTAATTATTTATTTCATAAATAAATAATTATCAGCCATTATTAATTAACTAATATTATTTAACAATCATAATCATATTATAAAAAGATTCTTTTCTTCAATTAAATATTTCAAATCAATAATCGATAATCGGATGATTCCCAGATCGGGGGGAGCATTGTCAAGAGGCGTCACTTAATATCCCTTTCTTATAGATTGAAATCCGTTTTTGACAGAATCATCCTTTCTCAATATTGAAAATTCATATTTAATTACGTGTTTCAAAAACACAAGAATCTCATGATTGTATTCATAATATTATTATTAAGGCAAGAAACGATTCATATTTCTAGATTTTCTAGTGCACGCCTTATGTTAATTTAAGTTCACCAAAATCTATCATCGCATGGTAAACATAGGCATATATCTTATATATAAACATAAATAAACATGTATGCATGCAAGTAATATCATGTCACACATTGATATAATGATGTATGGATTTATTATAGCATTTAAAAGCAATTTAAAACAATTAAAACATGCTTTAAAACACTTCCGGGAATATAAATATTTCAAAAATATTATATAAAAAATATTTGACCACACCATTAGATCCGTCTCGGATAAACGAATCCAACGATATATTGCACGCCCAAAACGGAGTTACGAAACTCCCTGAAAATCAAATTTAATGTGGACAGAAGGACTGTAACGCATGACCAGGATGCGTTACAACAATTTAAAGCAATTAAATTGTGTAATGCATGTCTTAAATGCGCAAAAGGCTTGACACGCATTTCCGAAATGCGCGACCCTCTTCCCCGCGGTTGTGCAACAGACGCGCGGGCAGCAGCTGCAGTAGTTTTGTCCTTTTTTTTTTCTTTGTCAGCCGACCCTTGTAGTAGAGCACTGATGGTTTGTAACTGTAGTGTCCTTTATCACCCAAAGCAAAAAGAAAACTGCCCGATGCTTTTATTGTAGTATTAATAATAATAACTATTATTATTATTATCATTATTATTTTTATTTTGCTAATAATCTTTTAATTAACAATTAATTAATAAATTAATAAAAAATCAAAATAATATGATTTCTGAAATCAAACAGCAACAACAATTACAAGGTAGCTATGGGGTTCTTGTGCAAATTTTAATTTCATAATATTCACATGCATGATTATTTTATGAATTTTAATCAAAACACTTTCTAAAAATTCATAACAAATAATCTACACATCACAAAATTATGAAAAATTTCCTATATGATCCACAACACATGTAGAACCCAGATCAGTGGTCAAAACTTCATGCAAATATTATTTCGAATTAATTCATAATTAAATCTAAATAACCTTGCAAAAATCATAATAAATCCATACATGCATAAAAAAATCTGAAATTTTTTATATGAATCTCTATATGCAGAACCTGGCTCTGATGCCATTGAAGGAATTTACGGACGAGCGGAAGCGTAAATAACAATTATTCCGTAAAAACCATGTATCGTGCATATAGAAAAGCATATAAAAATGAATAAACGAGGGAATCGTAACCATACCTTGAAATCGAAGCTTTACAAAATGGTGTTTTAGCAGTTGCTCCTCAGAGTATGAAGCACTCTACCGGTATCCACCAAGATTAATTATTCGACGAAGCTTTTTATAAAACTAAGCTTTTATAAAAATGGAGGTTTGAGAGAGAGAGAGGGAGATGGAGAAGTTGAGGGAGGCAACTAGGTTTTTCACAAAAACCAAAAATGTGTAAACTCATTCTCATCTCATTCTATTTATAGGGCTCATGTAGGGTTTTCATAATTAATATATCATTATATATTAATATATAAATCCTACACTTTATCTTATAAAATGTTAAATAATAATTAAAACAATTTTAATCATTATTAAAACAACTTGCTCTCTCAAAATACCTTCATAAATAAATTAATCTTTTTATGGTGTGACCCTGTAGGTTCAATATTAAGCCGGTAGTAGAAATAAATATTAATAAACTTTTTATTTATTATTTATATGAATTCTAATAATTCATTAAATATAATTAACTGATTAATTATATTTATTCTACATCGTGAGTGATACTTCTCAACATATCGCGACTATCCGGATAATATGAATTCACTGCTTAGAATACCAAGAACCTGTCAGTGACTAGTTACCGTACAATCAATTCCTTCTACCCTACAATATCCCGATTAAATACAAGGCATGGAACTCGTGTCAAGCCTATCAAATTTAATCATATGATTTCTTATTCATAATGCAAAGCTTTCCAATTTCATACACTCTGGCCAGAGATTCCAGAACTAGCATCATAAGAATAGCATAGGATATTCTCTTCCTTTACTGGAAGGGGTAGATCCTTTATTGACCGTTAACTATCTCCATACACAAATCCCTATGCCCAGAATAGACCTAATGGATGTCCTTGAGACTAAGGGCTAAACCAAAGCATAGTTCATTATATACAAGATTACTATAACGATCTCAAGTCTAAGGACACTTGTACAACTATCACTCAGTGAACAACTATCGACACGTGAGTAAACTCCATTAGTTGTTCAACTTATCGAGTCATGTTCAGTGAACTTATTCCCTAATAAGCACCTACATACTAGCTATAGTGTCACCACACAAATGCCTATGAGAACAGACATCCTCCTAAAAGGAGCAAGCCTAGTATGTACCAATCTTTGCGGATTTACTAACTTCCGATTAGTTATCCTATGATCAGGAACTGTTTAGGTCTAGAGTTATCATCTTCTAGATCTCACTATTATAATCTCATTATAATTCTAGAAGCTTTACTTTAAACCATGGAATATCTTATTTAAAACAATTTAAATAGATAAGGCCCGTAATAAAAACAAATAAGTCTTTTATTAATATTAATGAAATCAAATAAGAGTACAAGAAAGTTCTTCCTAAATCATCATACATGATTGGATTTTAGGACAAACTCTTTCAGATATAACATAAAAAAGTAAATAATATAGGACTAGGAAAAAAATTATAAAATTTTATAAAATTTTGATAGAACATAAAAATAAATAATAGAGAATAGGAAAAAAGTTGATAAAACCATTGATTTAACCGTAGTTAGAATACAAGTACAGTGGCCGACAAGCTCATTAATGTAGGATACAGCTGGCACGACCACGTCATTCTGTAAAAGAATTCTGTGACCATTTCTGTGCATGTAGCATTTCTCATATAAGAAATGTTGTAATGCTCATGTATGACACTATAACTTGACTCAATTAATAGTTTAATATTTTGTAGTCATATAACAACTTATTTCTATTATGAATTTGATAATACTATGGTACAATCTGGTCCCATTTGGATATCGGATTCCAACCCGATTAATGGGAATGAGATTTTAATACAAAAATCCGTTAAAATGATTGTTATCTCATGATGCAAACGGTTCCTGTATGTAACAATGTTGTTAGTATAAATCATTATGGACATTAATAAATGGTAGAATGCATATTGCAAGGGCCGGAGAAGGACATTGTGTGGCTCCGCTACTTTCACATATGAAAGATTATGCCAGCTTGAAGGAACGCCTTGGAATAAGGCTTAATGACGACGATTTAAGGATAGTACTCCTTGAGCAGCAGAAGAAAAGCCAATACTTGGAATCACGGCCCCATGTTCCACAGCGCGTGCCCCCTGACAACAGGTCGAGGCCCCTTGGACATGAGCGAGCCCTTACACGGAGTCATGAGCCACAGCGCGCGCCCCCTGATAACAGGTCGAGGCCCCTTGGACATGAGCGATCTTTTGCTCGCAATAGTAATCCACAGCGCGCGCCCCCTGTTCACAACAGGTCGCGGCCCCTTGGATCTAAACAAACTTTTCATCACGACAACGCTGGAGCAAGAGGAAACCGTGATAACGGTGATAAAAGAAGGGATTGGAATCAAGGAGATGGGCGCCACCATCATCAGGGCGCGCCCTCAAGTAGAAGATCTCCCCGTATTCATCAAATTCCAAGTACTTCTGATGAGTCTAGGTCGAGAACGCGCCCTCACTCTGGAGAACAATATCAGAGAAATTCTCAGGGGAATCCACAACCTCATGGAAATCCAGAGGGTCAACAAACTCAAACTCAAGAGGATGTTGTGATTCAGCCGCAAGCAGGGAATCAAGGAGGTGTAGAGACAACGGTTCCACCTCCACCTCCACCTCCAGGGGGTACTCAAACTGTGGCACAACCAAACATTCAGAATGTTCCCGGGGTTGGAACTTTCAATGTGGATGATTTGAAGAAGCTTCTTGCTCACTTGGATGGAGGAAGAATATCTGCTACTGCACAAACGTCCTCCCCATTTTCAACTGAAGTAAGAGAGGCGCAGCTTCCTACTGGGTATAGATCTATGACAAATGATTTGCGCTTTCATGGAAATGCAGATCCTGTCGAATTCCTCGGACGTTTTGACATCGAGATGGATGTCTATCAAGTGACAGAGCTGGCTAGGTGTCGATTGTTGGCAGCAACTTTCAGGGAGAGTGCTCAGTAATGGTTTCAGAAACTTGGCCCGGGAGTTATTACATCTTGGCAGGTAATGAGGAATTTGTTTTTGACTAAATTCCAGGCAGCAGTGAAATACGCTCCTCCCGTCACAACTTTGGCCAATATTAAGCAGAGGGAAGGAGAAAGTCTGCAATCATACTTCAAAAGGTTTAACTCGGAATCAACTCTGGTGAGAGGAGCAACTGATGAAACACTCAAGAGTTTTCTAATTGCTGGATTATCAGTGGGAACTGATTTCTGGAAACATCTCCAAGGACGAGATCCACCGACATTGGCTGATGTGTTTGCACAAGCTGAATCTTTCAAGATTGTGGAACAATCTTTGGCAGATAATCGAAAGACTGATAGTCAAAACAGTTCTAAGGTAAAGGTCGGAAAGAGGAAGGATAGATCTCCTAGTCCAACTCGCCGGATAGCAACAGGAGCCAATCGTGTGAACTTAACTGAATCTGGCAGAAACTGGGGTCCCCCAGATACTTACACTTATGATCAGAGGCCGGGTAATTACACACCCCTAGCAGCCTCCATTGAACATATTTTTGAAGTAAACAAAAACAAAGGATTTTTCAGAAAGCCAGAGCCTCTCTCTTCTTGGCAAAGTAAAGATAAAAGGAAGTATTGTGAATTCCATGAGTCTTCTGGGCACAATACTCATGAGTGCCGTCAATTGAAGGATGAGATTGAGGATTTAATCAAGGAAGGATATCTAACAGAATGGATTGTCAGAGAGGTGAAAAAACATAAGGAGAATCCTGATAAGAGAGATGGAGGGCGCGCCCCCCATGTGGATAATAGGCCTGAGGAGAAGAAGTTTGTGAAGGAAGGAAGCATTCACACTATCTTTGGTGGACACCACCTGGGAGGTAACAGCAATCATGCTATGGAGAGATACACTAGAGAAGCAAGATATCGACCTCTTACGAATGTGAATAGTCTGGAGTTGAGGCCACCTAAATTGTTCAAAGGGGAGTTTGCTGATATCACTTTTACTGAAGAAGAGGCAAGATGGGTACACCATCCTCATAATGATGCATTGGTGGTGGCAATTCAGATTGGGTCCAAGAATGTACATCGAGTTTTTGTTGATAATGGGAGTTCGGTGAATATTCTGTATTACAGTACTTATCAAAAGCTGGGACTTCTAGACAAGGATATGATTCAGGATAACGGATGGATCTATGGTTTTTCGGGCGAATCTGTAAAGGTCATGGGAGCTATCAAATTACCAGTAACTCTTGGGGAAGGGACCCTTTCTGTAACACAAATGATAGATTTCATGATTTTGAATGTGGAATCATCGCACAATGCTTTGGTGGGACGTCCCTTGTTGAAAGAAATGAAGGTTGTGACCTCCATCTATCATCTTGCAATGAAGGTGTGGGAATAATTCAAGGATCCCAGCATGACTCGAGAGATTGTTATCATAAGGCAATTAAAGGGTTCAGGAGACAGCAGGATGGAGGGCGCGCCCTCAGTGAAAGTAGTTCTGGAGTTATGAGTATTGCTCTTGAAGAGGTGAAAGTCCATTATCTTGTTCAAGAGCCAGAGGAAGAAACGCCTT
Source organism: Kitagawia praeruptora (assembly GCA_037693485.1). Taxonomy (NCBI): domain Eukaryota; kingdom Viridiplantae; phylum Streptophyta; class Magnoliopsida; order Apiales; family Apiaceae; genus Kitagawia; species Kitagawia praeruptora. Next base: position 67,179,465 of record CM075351.1, read on the forward strand.
GTTATAGGGCGCGCCCTGAGGAGAGTACTCCAGTGTTGGATGATCTTCAGGATGGAATTTTAGAGGAAATTGAAGAAGATTCAGAAGAGGTAATTTCAGTTAACATCAGAGGTGAACAGGTTGAAGGGAGGCGAATGTTACTTGAAGGATTGGTGCATACCCTTGTTGAGGAAGACTTCCCTCTTAAAGAGGACGCGCCCTCCAAGGGTGCAACACCAATTGAGGATCCACGAAACTTTGATTTTGATCTTGATCCAAGGGCACCACAACCTGTGGAAAAGACTGGTCCTGCAGAGGATACTATTTCAATTTTGGTGGATGAAAAGGATTCAAGTAAGGTTTTGAAAATTGGATCTCAATTGAATTCCAAGTTGAGAGGAATGCTCACTAATTTTCTTTTGAATAATCTGGATGTATTTGCTTGGAGTCATGCTGATATGGTAGGAATCGATCCAAAGATTATGTGTCATCATTTGAACATAGATCCCACCAAGAAAGGAATCCGTCAGAAACGTCGACCTGTAAGTGGAGAGAGGGCTATAGCATTGAAGGAGGAAGTTGATAGACTTCTAGATGTTGGTTTGATCAAAGAATCATATTACCCCGATTGGTTGGCTAATCCTGTTCTAGTCAAGAAGCCTAATGGAAAGTGGAGGACTTGTGTGGATTTCACGGACCTGAACAAGGCTTGCCCTAAAGATAGTTTTCCTCTCCCTCGAATTGATCAGTTGGTGGATGCTACTGCTGGCCACGCTCTTTTGAGTTTCATGGATGCTTATTCGGGCTACAATCAAATTCCCATGTATGAGCCTGATCAAGAACACACCTCTTTCATTACGGATAGGGGTTTGTACTGTTATATTGGAATGCCATTTGGTTTGATCAATGCTGGAGCTACTTATCAGAGGTTGGTGAATATGATGTTTAAAGATCTGATAGGGAAAACCATGGAAGTGTATGTGGATGATATGCTTGTCAAATCTTTGAAGGCAGAAGACCATGTGAAGCATTTAGAGCAGATGTTCGAGGTGTTGAGGAAGTTCAGAATGAAGTTGAATCCTCAAAAATGTGTGTTTGGAGTGGAGTCCGGAAAGTTCTTGGGATTTATTGTTAACCATCGCGGGATTGAAGCGAATCCAGCTAAGATTAAAGCTTTACTTGATATGAAATCTCCATCTACTGTGAAGCAAGTTCAAAGTTTGGCTGGGAGAATCGCAGCGCTAAATCGCTTTGTGTCAAAATCTTCAGATAGATGCAGAGAATTCTTCAAGGCGATCAAAGGAGCATCCAAAGATTTTGTATGGACTCCTGAGTGTGAAGAGGCTTTTCAGAAGATCAAAGAGCAGTTGGGGAATCCTCCACTCTTATCCAAGCCCGTGGAAGGAGAAACTTTGATATTATACTTAGCAGTTTCGGAATATTCTATTAGTGCAGTATTGGTGAGAGAAGAGGTTGATCATCAGTCCCCGGTTTACTATGTGAGTAAGCGTTTGCATGATGCAGAAACTCGATACACCAGCATGGAAAAGTTGGTTTTCGCTTTAATCTTGGCGGCTAGGAAACTTCGTCCTTACTTTCAAGCTCATAGGATCGAGGTTCGTACTGTTTATCCATTGAGAAGTATTCTTCACAAACCAGAAGCTTCAGGAAGAATGTTGAAATGGGCCATCGAATTAGGGCAGTTTGATTTGGAATATACGCCAAGAACAGCAATTAAAGGTCAGGCTTTAGCGGATTTCATCTTAGAGTTTGATTCAGAAATCGAGGAAAGGTCAATTGTGTTAGCAGAACCGGGAATTCCTCCTACAAGGGCGCGCCCTCTTGAGGAAATCCCTCAACTTTGGTGGAGGTTGCACGTAGATGGAGCTGTAAACAATGGAGGGGCTGGTGCAGGTGTAATTCTGGTGACACCTGAAGGAAATCAACTAATGAGTGCTATTCATTTCAAATTCGAGGCAACTAATAATGATGCGGAATATGAAGCTTTGATTAATGGATTGAAAATGGCTTTGGAAATGAAAGTAGTAAATTTGATTGTGTTAAGTGATTCAGAGTTAGTGGTCAGGCAGATCAAAGGAGGATTTCAGTGTAGAGGTCCAAGAACAGAGCTCTACATGAAGTGTGCGCAACGATTAATGCAGAAGTTTCGTGAAGTAAGGTTGGAATGCATTCCTCGAGATGAAAATTGCTCTGCAGATGTTTTGGCTAAGCTAGGATCCCAGAAGGATGCTATGTTGTTGGGAACAGTTCCTCTACAAATTCAAGAAGTGCCAAGTATTCCAGAGGTGGAAGTTATGGAGGTGGAGAGTACTCCGTCAGTTACCTGGATGACTCCAATTCTGGAATATCTCCGTAGGGGGATTCTCCCGAGCGATAAAATTGAAGCAAGGCGTCTTCGATATCATGCTGCCAGGTTTGTGGAGTATGATGAAATTTTGTACAAGAGAGGTTTCAATCAACCGCTTTTGAAGTGCATAGATGGAGATGAATGCAATTATATCTTAAGGGAGGTGCATGAAGGAATTTGTGGCAATCACTCGGGGGGTGGTTCGTTGGCAATGAAGGTGTTAAGGCAAGGTTATTATTGGCCTACTGTGAAGAAGGATGCCTATGAGTTTGTCAAGGCATGCGATAAATGCCAGAGGTTTGCCAATTATTCAACAATTCCTGTGACCACCCTGACTTCTATGATGAGTCCTTGGCCGTTTGCTATGTGGGGAATAGATCTTATTGGAGAACTCCCTAAATCTAAGGGAGGAGTAAAGTATGCTGTTGTTGCAGTGGATTATTTCACCAAGTGGGCGGAAGCAATGCCCTTGGCCACAATCACAGCGAAGAAAATCAAAGATTTTGTGTTCAACTCTATTGTGTGCAGATTCGGGATTCCTTACAAGCTTGTTTCCGATAATGGAAAGCAGTTTGATAGCAAAGAGTTGCGAAAGTTATGTGAAGATTTGGGAATCAAGAAAGAATTTGCAGCTGTATATCATCCTCAGAGTAATGGGCAGACTGAAGCTATCAACAAGATAATCAAGCATACCTTGAAAACCAAGTTAGAAGAAAGTAAAGGGAATTTGCCTGAGGAACTTCCTATGGTCTTATGGTCTTATAACACAACACCAAGGACCACAACTGGGGAATCTCCTTTCATGCTGTCTTATGGATGCGAGGCAATGGTGCCGGTGGAAGTTGGAGCAGGGTCATTCCGAAGGGATTTCTATGATGAAGAATCGAATATGATAAATCAAAGGCTAAATCTTGATTTTCTAGAAGAGATGAGGGCAAATTCGCAGTTGAGGTTGGCAACTTATCAGCAAAGGGCTGCAAGGTACTATAACAAGAAGGTGAAGATTCAGCCTTTTAAGGTGGGTGATCTGGTTCTGCGAAAAGTCATGCCTAATACAAGAGTAGCAGCACATGGAGTTTTTGGTCCCAACTGGGAAGGACCTTACAAGATCAAATCTATCATCTGGGAAGGAACTTATCATCTAGAAGACTTGGATGGCAATGTAATCCCAAGAGCATGGAATGCAGAGCATTTGAGAAAGTATTATCAGTAGGGTGCGGCTTTGACCCCCTATTGTATGAAGGCTTATATTCAAGTTATAGACTAGTATAAATAAATATTCTCCTAGTCTAGGGGGGTAGTACATATACGCCTTCTTTAGTTCTAGTTGAGACTTGCTGTTTTTCCACATTTTTTAGAAGTTTATTCTCCTTAGCTCGGGGGGTATAACATGTATACCTTCCCTTGTTCTGCTGAGATTATTTAGATTAATAAAGGATATCAAGACATTTTTTGCAAGAATTTTGAAGACTTTTTGATTGAAGTATAAGAGGTCGTGCCCATTTCTTAGGGCGCGCCCTCATCATGTATAAAGATTTGTTATGAAGTAATTGACCAGTTAAAGAAACCCTGAAAGGGTAGTGCCTTAGGGCGCGCCCTCAACATGAATGAACGATGTGTGCTGTATTTTAAAGAGAAGAGCTTAAAGAAAATGATGAAGAGAAGGTCGCGCCCCCATCTAGGGCGCGCCCTCATTTGAAGAATTTAACAAATAAAGGCATGAAGATAAATAATGAGCATAGCAAAAGTTTAAAAGGCATTAAAAAGTTGGGAGTTACAAATTGCAGGGTTTTACAAAGGACCCGCACCTTAAAAGTTAAGTACATACGAAACGGGTTTAAAAGATTGAAATCCTAAGGCGCGTCCTTAGGGGGAGAAGAGATAACCTTGGGGGGTGAAGGAGGTGCATCCTGAGCTACATTTGTAGGAGGAGAGCTTTGAGTAGGAATAGCAGTATGAGAGGGTTGAACGTTGTCAGTAGAGGGCGCGCCCTCAGAAGCTTCCTCTAATCCTAACTCTATTCTTTTTGCCTTAATGTCTAAGGCTCTGTCAACTTTGAATTTTGCTATGTCCTCAGCAGCAGCAGGTCCAAATTTTTCCCAGTTATAGTCAGGGTCGTTGGCTAGAAAACCAAGAAGATAGAAGTTGAAACCTTTTTCAAAGTTTTCATCTTCAATGGCTTCTCTCTGTTCATTTAACTTGGCTTTTTCAATTTCAAGGGAACCTTGCTGAGCTCGGAGTTCCTTCACCTCTTTCTCCAATTCGTCATTTTTGGTATTCAGAAGAGTGCGATGTTCAATGGATTCATCCAGATCATGTTTCAAATCAGCAATTCTGTCATTTTTGGCATCTAGATCTTTCTTCCATTTATTATCATTCTCGACAATCATTTTCGAATACTTCCTATTCTCAACTTCAAGTTTGTTGAGGTGGAGTTTTTCCTTGTGAACCCTCTGGGCGCGCCCTAGAGATTGAATAAGAAGTTGAGCGGATGCCCGAATCATGGATTGAGATTCTTCATCCGCATTCATGTTTTGCCAAATATCAACCTCCTTTTCTTCAATAAGAGAGGCAGCAGCAGGACCAACTAAGGTTTCAACATATGAGGGCGCGCCCTCATATCTTGGTTTCTTGCCCCTATTAATGATGGGTTCTTGGATGTCAGCGTTCCTTTTCAAGGATTCTGTGGATGGAGTGATAGTGTCGCTGGAATTCTTTTCTGGCGCAGGGCGCGCCCTGGAGTCGGAAGTATCCCCTTGGTCATTTTTCTTCTCTTTATCATTCTTCTTTTTGGCAGCGCCAAATCCTCGTGGAATCCTAGGGGCCATACCTGTACAAGATAAAAGAGAAGAAGGGTTAGAACGCGCCCTGTGTAAAGAAAGCAAAGTAAAAAAATATAAAACAAAACATCAGAAACGAAAGATAAACGGTTAGGGCGCGCCCTATCCTACACTATAATTATTACCTTTATCAGAATCAGAATTTTCATTTTTATCACTAGATGAAGAAGTGGGAACAGCGATGCCATTTCTAAATTTTTTAAATTTACAAATAGAACCAACTCTGTCGGAAAGGATTCCAACCCTTTTTAGATTTTCTTCAGTGATTAGAGTTTGGAGATTAAATTTCTCCGCTGCAACTTTTAGGATGGCTTTGGCCCGGGATGAGGCCGCGCCCTGAAGTTCTTTTTGAACTCTTCTATCTGTTTTGGTTTAAAAAAGATCAGTTAAAGTTAAAAGAAAATTGAAAAAAGAAAAAAAGAAAAGTGTAGGGCGCGCCCTCACTTACATGGATCTGTATTGAATTGAAGGCGAACCCGAGGAACGTCCCAGATGAAGAAATAGGGTTCCTTCCATCTTTTGGTGTGGCTAATTCTTCCCTCAGAAAAACCTTTGTTATTGTGAGGTTTGTTGATTACCAGATAATAGTATCCAATGCTTGATTGACGGATGCTGAAGAAATAACTGATTTCTGGCATGGAAGGTGCCCCAAAACCCAGGTCATGGTAGAGAATGAATAAGCCCAAGACAAGTTTATAGCTGTTGGGAGAGAGTTGGATTGGGGCTAGATCGTACCATTCAAGGATTTCTCTGAGGAAGGGGTGTAAAGGCGCGCCCACACCTAAAGCAACGAGTTTTGGGGTAAGAACCATCCTTGGAATTCTGAAATTTCCTCCATAATTGAAAAGGTGAGGTCGGTGATGGGAGTGAGGGATTGCCCAGAGTCCTTCTTGGCCATAGTATTTCATAGCCCATTCCACCTCATCATTGGTGGCCGTAGAAGACATGCTCACACAAGCTAATTTGCCTTGTTTCTTCCTGAGCTGGTTCTTTTCTTTTTCGGATATCTCATTATATCTACCCCAATCAATATCAATTTCTTCATCAAGGACTTCCCAATGTTCGAATGGGGTAGGTGATGAAGGTGGAGATGTTGGTTCAGAATTGATTACTGGTGAGATAGATGAGGCGGAAGGCGCGCCCTCAGAGGAATATGTATCAGAAGAATGCGTGTCACTGGGAGAATTGGAGTCCGGAGTATAATCATTGTCAGATGGGTCTGTGTATATGAGATTTGGAATTTTTTCAGGTGTTGGTGTTGGAATTTTTTCAAGTATTTGGGTGTTAAGGGGAATACCGTCAAAGGAGTCTTCATCAGAGAAATTCATTCTGCCTTCGTTGAGGTCTTTAATAAGGCGCGCCTTGTCTTCAGGAGAAATAAACGAGAAAGGACTCCTATAAGGTTCAGGAGATAAGGGGGGTGGTAATGGAGAATGGATTCCTAAACTTTCGTTGAATTCCCTAAATGGGTGAAAAGGTGGAGACGCGCCCTCCAGCTGCAAAATAAAAATAAAAAGCACTAAGGGCGCGCCCCAGGGAAGAAAAATGAAGGAAAAGTTTATACTACAAATTAAACTAATTATGGGACTTAACATTTGGACGTTCAAAATTGCTTAGAAGACATTAGGGCGCGCCCTAATTGTAGGACACGCCCAAGAGATTTTATGAAGAACCAAACTTTTAAAGTTATATTGTGGTATTGAAAGAATTCAGGACGCGCCCTGTGTCAAAGGCGCGCCACATCAATTTGGTTAACTTCTATCAGAAACATATTTTGAAGAAGACAATAACGGAAAATGAAGATTAAACATGCATACATACAAGTATATATATATGATAGAGATGAAGAACATGGTGGAGCATGAACAGTTGAATCACCAAATCAAGCAATTTATACGGAGAAAACATGAAATAAAAGCGTAAAAATGTACCTTGTGAGTTGAAGAACGAGATTAATGTAAAAGAATTGAGGAAGAACGCAGCGTTTGGCCGGATTTTTGCTCGGAAAAAAGGAAATCGCCGGAGTAAGGTTTTCTGTAGAGAGAGAAAGAAAAAGAGTAAAGTAAGTGAGAAGGGGGTATTTATAGGGGTTTAGAAAAGTAGTGGAAAACAGCTGTCGGCCACTTAAGTCGTTTAGGATTCTAAGGACGCGCCCTCTGCCAAGGCGCGCCCTGATGGAGATTAGTGAAAAATTTTGGGCTTTTTATAAGAAATTCCATACATCATCTCTGATTTCGTATGGAATTGGGGGGTAGTTGTTATAGCCAAAATTCGGTTCGGGTATTTTTAAGATGGATTCGGGTCAAATATGGATTCAATTTGGGAAATTCTAGAATAAATTAGGGTTTTGACTCAAGTTGAAGGAATTAGGCCGCGCCCTGGCTTTCCTTATAGCTAGGGCGCGCCCTAAATGTGAAATATGGTGACAAATCTGTTCAAGTTGGTTTTCTAAGAAGACATTGAAGAAATCTCTCCTAGGATACTATTCAAGTTAGGATTCTATTTAGGTGGGATTCTACTCAAGCCGGAATTCTAGAAGTTGAAGAATTCCCTCCTGTCGTATCTCAGGAGGGGGATGTCCGTCGCAGAAGACCTCCAGGGGTTTGCCTGGATATAAGGACCCTTCTTAGACGCTAAGGGAGGCATCCGTGCGCCCTAAGGTGGAAAGATGGGGACTTTCTGGTGTGTGCTTTGGGAGCTCTGTTCCTGTAGCCAATGGGCGCGCTCTCATTGGGGAACTTTGGAGTAATCCTGCACTTTGCACCCAAAAGCTCTGGATCACCTGTCCTGCTATCTGGTGGGTGCTTCTCATTCGGGGGACAGGGATGCGTTCTGCACTTGGGGTAAACCACGGCTATACCTGCATCCTTGAAATCAAGAAATAGCTGGTAGCGGATAGGACTAGTCCTCGACGGGGGAAGTTTCCTTATCCGTGAAGTCTTGAGATCTTGGATGAGCCTTGGGCCTTTTGTGGTTAGGCCTCATAGTAGAACATTCCGGAAGCTGGTCCGTTATCCAAGCCCATTTGGGTTTCTTGCTCTCCAAGAACTACGTATGGCTTGATCCCCTATAAATACCGGGGTACGTAGGCCGATTGAGGGGTTGGAAGTCGAGAGCTCTGAATAGCCGCCACTAACCCTATCAATCTCAGCCACCAATTACGAACAGCCACCATACGCCACCACTCTTTTCGACAAAGAACCACCGCTGTAGATCTTGTTTCCGGCGAAGTACCTCGAATTTTGTTGTTACCAAATTCCTCCGTCAACACTATGTTACCTTTCCTCTTTGCATAGATTATATCAATGATGGATTTCAAGTTTCCTGTTCTCTTGCTTAAGAAACTCAGAACATGGTGTTTGGCCATCTTGAATAAAATTAATTTAGCTGTATGAATCTAACTGCAGATCGAATGCAATGGCAATGGAGCTGCATGCTATGATCCAAGTGGAGAGCTTGAAAAAGAGGTTGGATGAGATAATGAAAGCTCACCAAAAGCACTCTGTTCAAGTCAGGGATAAGTCACTGAAGTCTGAAGATCAGTCACTGGGGAGTCCGAAGATAAGATTTTTTTTCTTTTAAAATTGGAATATAGTAATAGAAATCAGCTTTAAAATACAACAAATATTGTTCACTCATGAATAAAACTACATATATTTTTACCAAGTAACATTACCACGATTTTTTTAAATTCAACTTCGTTTCTTTATATAAGATTGGAGGGGTTCGAGGCTCCGTCGGAGACGGAGCCGAGGAGGCATCTTATTAATACAAAAATTTTAATCATAAAAAAATTAACGTTATAATATCATCTTTTTTTATTATTTAAATGTTACATTTTCGCAAATCCTCAAATTTAATTATAACACCTAAGTGTCATTATTAAAATACATTTTTTTAAATTTACAAGTAAGTTAAATAAATAATTGTATCAGTGATTGTTACCATAATTTTATTTATCTATAAATCGAGATGCCGTCCAAGGCAATGTTGATAAGTGTTATTTATCAATTAATATAATTTAGCTGTAAGAAAATATTATTCATTTTTTATTAATTAATTGTCCAATTTTTTTCTAATTCCCAAATTTATAATAAGGGCATGTCATTTTAGAAAATTATAACACATATTAATTTTTATAATAAATAAGGATCAAGGTGCGGCCAAAGGCGGTACAGAGGAGTTTTGTTTATTATTATTTTTAAATTAATTGTTGAAATATATTAAATTTTACGATAAATTAAAATATGACATTTGTATAAAGACTCATATTCAAATTGTTATAAAAAAATAAAATTATATTCATTAATTTGAATTTATAAGAAAAATAAATAATTTTATTAGTGATTTTTAGTCAATTTTTTTACGAATAAATCGAGCCGGAGGCGGTGTCGAGAAGTGTTCTTTATCATTTAATTTGAATTAGCTATAAAAAGTATTTTTTTTTTTACTATTTAAAATTTAATTTTTTTTTACTAATTCTCAGATATAATAATATTACAAGTACATGAAATTTTTAAAAGTCACTATAGAAGTTGTATTTAGAAAAAAATTTATTAACAAAAACATATTATATGGTATTTTGGTTAAATATCTAATTTTATAGAAAGTAGTACCACTATAAAGCCAATAATCTAGGAGGGGAAGAACAACCGGAAATAATTTTACATAAAATTTGTCACACACCATTATTTTGATGTAATATTAACATCGTATGATCGAATCGTTAAAAAATATTTTTAACAATATTGAAAATTGCACTAAAAATTTATTTATTGTTTGTGATTTTTTTAATTTTATTTTCTTATTTTTATCTATTATACTTTAATTATTAATTACAAAATTAAAACGCCCAGCATAGCGGGCATAAATACTAGTCTACATATTATATACTCATCACCATCATCATGTAATTAGTTGATATCCTGTTCATGCAACATATGTAAACTTATTTGTTTTAAAAAAGATAACATGGCAAAAAAATCCGATCCGAAACCCGAAATTTTGGATAACCCGAACCCGATTTTTTGGATTCTATTTTCAGACCCGAAAATTTTTGGATTTGGATTTTTGATATTATGAAACCCGACCCGAAACCCGATCTGAAATCCAAAAACCCATCCAAACCCGATCCGAACCCGAAAAAAACCCGAATATATATATATATATATATATATATATATATATATATATATATATATATAATTCATACTATAATATATTTCATAATGTAATACATTTTATATAAAAGTCATTGGTGCATCGTATAACAAATAACCTTATATTATTAAAACAATTTTAGACTCTAAGTGTTTAAGATGTATTTCATATCAAATCTATTTGGTTATTTTAATGATTTAAATTCATTTAAAAATTGATTATATGTAAAATTTTATAACAAAATTAAATTTAAAAATTTAAAAATTAATGCACAGTATATAATTTATTTATATAATATAAATAATACTTTTTATAATGTATAAAATATTAAAGTTGTTAGATATAATTGATGTGATTTAATGTCAGTGTTTAAGTGTTACAGGTAAAAAGAGTTTAACTTGTTAATGAAAGCAGGAAGAACAAAGACATTAATTCTTTACCCTCCAAATCTGGAGTGAAAAAGGATAATGTCAAACCGAAACCACAAACTCTGTGCAAACATTGTGGAAGTACTTGGCACTCAATTTATACTTGCAAGAATTATCATGCTATTTATCATAATTACTATGAACTGAAACCTAATTTGAAATGGGTTAAAGTTGATTCTGCAAGTGCTAAGACTGAAAATGTTAGTTTAAACTCTGATAATGAAAAATCCGCTGCAAAAACTAACAGATTCAATAAAGAAAAAGGATCCAAGCAAGTCTGGATCCTTAAAACTAATAATCAGTGATTGTTTGTGATTGCAGGGCATCAGGGTAAGTACCCTAGTCGTGGACAGTGGATGTTCAGGACACATGACTGGAAATAAAGCCCTGCTATCAGAGTATGTGGAGAAGGCTGGCCCAAAAGTTTCCTATGGAGATGGCAACATAGGACATACTCTGGGATATGGCAATATTAATCTTGGAAGTGTCATCATCACAAATGTAGCTCTTGTTCCAGGACTCAAGCATGATCTGTTATCTGTGAGTCAAATCTGTGACAGAGGATATCATGTAGATTTTCAGCCTGAATATTGTCAAGTCATCAGTAAATCTACAGGGAAAGTTGCTCTAGTTGAAAACAGACACAATAACATCTATGAAATAAAATTGTCAACAAACTCTGATGGCAAAGCAGTGTGTCTGTAAACAAGGATGTCCAGTGAAGAGAGTTAGAAGTGGCATAAGAAACTCTCTCATTTGAATCTGAACAACATCAATGAGTTAATAAAGAATGATCTTGTAAGAGGACTACCAAAGTCTTTGTTGAATGCAGAAGGCCTGTGTGATTCTTGTCAAAAGGCCAAACAGAGAAAAGCCTCTTTCAAAAGCAAGTCTGAGTCTTCGATTATTGATCCTTATCATCTTCTACATGTTGATCTTTTTGGACCAGTGAATGTTATGTTTCTTGGAAAGAAGAAATATGCTCTAGTCATTGTTGATGAATACACCAGATACACTTGGGTGTATTTTCTAGCAAAGAAGGATGAAACTGCATTAACACTGGCAGAACATATAATGCAATTGGACAAAGGGTCAAAGAATCAAGTGAAGATTATCAGAAGTGACAATGGAACTGAATTCAGGAATTCAACAATGGAAGAATTTTGCAAGAACAAAGGAATTAAACAAGAGTTTTCTGCACCTGGCACTCCACAACAGAATGGTGTAGTTGAAAGGAAGAACAGAACTTTAATAGAAGCTGCCAGAACTATGCTTGATGAAGCAAAATTACCAACCTATTTCTGGGCAGAAGCTGTTCAAACTGCTTGTTTTACTCAGAATGCCACTCTAATAAATAAGCATGGAAAAACACCATATGAAATGGTGAGAGAAAAGAAGCCAAACCTGAAATATTTTCATATTTTTGGGTGCAAATGCTTTGTGCTGAAAACTCATCCTGAACAGTCGACCAAATTTGATCTGAAGGCAGATGAAGGAATTTTTGTTGGCTATCCACTGTCAACTAAAGCGTTCAGAGTTTATAATCTGAGAACCAGAGTGATCATGGAATCTATTCATGTGTCTTTTGATGACAAGAAAATAACTGGACTTGAAGATGTAAATGAACATGATCAACTACACTTCGAAAATGAAGATTTAATCTCTGATGAATTAAACTCTGATGAGTCTGATCTGACAAACTCTGAACCTCTACTGGTAAATACTGAAGAGACCTTTCAGCCAGAAACAAGAGAAGAACCAGTTGAGGGGGAGCATGAAGAAACTCATCAAAGTGATAACTCAAATTCTGATAATGACTCAGCTGAAAATTCTGAATCAAACTCTGGTGACTCAAACTCTGGAAGTCCAAAATCTGACAGTTCACACACTGAGCAGTCACATTCTGGGGGAGCCTCAGAGAATGAAGAAAGATATCAAGAAAATCAGGAGAACATGGATCGAGGGGGAGGATCCAACTTTGAAAGAAGTCAATTGCCTTCAGCTAGGAAATGGACCAAATCTCACACACCTAATTTGATCATTGGTGATCCAGATGCAAGAGTAAGGACAAGAAGTGCAACAACAAATGAATGTCTGTTTCATGCATTCTTGTCACAAAATGAACCAAAGAAAGTTGAAGAAGCTCTTAAAGATGCTGACTGGATAACAGCAATGCAAGAAGAGTTAAATGAATTTGAGAGAAATGAAGTGTGGACACTAGTACCAAGACCAAAGAACAGGTCTATTGTTGGTACTAAGTGGGTTTTCAGAAACAAAACTGATAGTGAAGGGGTTGTTACAAGAAACAAAGCCAGACTAGTGGCAAAAGGCTATTCACAGCAAGATGAGATAGATTATGATGAGACTTTTGCACCAGTTGCCAGGTTGGAGGCAATAAGGATGTTTCTTGCTTATGCTTCTCACAAGAAATTCAAGGTGTTTCAAATGGATGTGAAAAGTGCTTTTCTGAATGGAAAACTTGAAGAAGAAGTGTTTGTTGAACAACCACCTGGTTTTGTAGATCCAAAATATCCAGACCATGTCTACAGGCTAGACAAGGCACTCTATGGACTTAAACAGGCACCAAGAGCATGGTATGAAACTCTGGCTCAATTTCTTTTAAAAAGTGGGTTCAACAGAGGTACAATTGATAAAACTCTGTTTTATTTCAAATCTGGAAGTGACTTGATTTTAGTTCAGATATATGTTGATGACATTATTTTTGGATCTACTAATGATAAACTCTGTAAGAAGTTTGCCAAGCTCATGCAGTCCAGGTACCAAATGAGTATGATGGGAGAGCTAAGTTATTTTCTAGGCTTACAAGTGAAGCAAACAGATGATGGAATCTTTATCAATCAAGCAAAATATACTAGAAATCTTCTCAAGAAATTTGGCATGCTTGACTGTTCATCTGCAACAACTCCCATGGCAACTGCAACTAAATTGGACAAAGATACAGGGTCATCAGTAGATATGACAAGTTACAGAGGAATGATTGGCTCTCTTCTCTATCTAACAGCAAGCAGACCTGATATCATGTATGCAACATGTCTGTGTGCAAGGTTTCAGGCAGATCCAAGGGAACCACATTTAACAGCTGTGAAGAGGATTTTCAAGTATCTCAAGGGCACTGTAACTTTAGGGCTGTGGTACCCAAGAGAATCAGATTTCAAACTACTTGGTTACTCTGATGCAGACTTTGCAGGCTGTAAGATTGACAGAAAAAGCACCAGTGGAAGTTGTCAATTTCTTGGTGACAGACTTGTTTCTTGGTACAGCAAGAAACAGAAATCAATATCCACATCTATAGCTGAAGCAGAGTATATTGCTGCTGGTAGCTGCTGTGCATAGATTCTATGGATGAAGAATCAATTGCTGGATTATGGATTGAGGTATAGCAAAATACCTATTTTCTGATAACCAAAGTGCTATTGCAATGATAGGTAATCCAGTACAACACTCAATGACCAAGCACATCAGCATAAGGTATCACTTTATCAGAGAGCATGTAGAGGAAGGCAACATTGAGCTCCACTTTGTGTCTACAGATCAACAACTTGCAGATGTCTTCACCAAGCCTTTGAGTGAAGCAGCATTTACAAGGCTGGTCAATGAACTAGGAATGGTCTCTGGTTTTGACTAAAAATGTTGGTTAGACTCAAAAAATTTTTTATAAAATGTGTTGCTCATATTTCTGTGAATTGTTAAGTGCTATGTGAACTTTGTTGATTAAACTCTGTTATGTAGACTCTGTTCACATGTTTTTGTTCTCACACTGATAAACTCTGTCAGCATGTCTGTCTATCATACACTGTTAATATGTTTGATAAACTCTGTGAATTCTGAATTGATCCTTGTCTGGATGAAAACACCAATGAAGAAATATGTATGAAGCATGATTCTCAGTGAATAAATCAAGACTCTTTCTGAGTCACTGTGATCTAATCAGAAACTGTGCAGTAAGTTAACACAGCATGATACTGTTTCATATTTAGAGCATCTCTTAGTTTATTTGGTCCTAAACTCTGAGTCTATGAATACTGTGTGCATTGCCTCTCATGAATAACTTCTGATATTGATGAACTCTAAACTCTGATTAGTGACACTCTGTTCCCAAGACATATACATAGTTCTTGATGATTCCTTGTTTGTACTTGTGAAAATTTTAAAACTTGAGATGTGTCATTGTTTAGTTTGGCGAGAAACAATTCATGTCTACACCCTGTGAGATTTTGAGCCAAATAAGTGATTGATACATTTTATATCAATCAGATTTTATTGATGTGTGATGTTCATCAGTGAGTATGTTGCTCTAGAACTTGTATTAAACCATTTTGAGACTACATGATATGTGTGTGCATGAAAATGATAAAGGCACTAGGATTTACCATCTTTCTCCAAACACTGTTCATAAATTCCGCCCTTAGTAAACCCCTTTGAGCCTCATTAACTGCTCCTTTTAAACTCTGAAGTATTAAGAGCAGTTATATTTTTTTTTGAAAAGCAAATGCAAGCAGGTGAGACTTTCTCTACAAAAGGAAAGTTTACTCAGTATATATATTCATAAAATAAAAAAAATGTATATATACTGATCATCTTGTACAAATATGTACTAACAGTGTGACTGAACACTTTGGTCTATTAAATTGTTCAGTTCGCAATTTATTCAGTTAATACATCTCTTCTCACCTGTTTGATCTTACTAAATTACAAACCTGATAAAGTCCTTTTGATTTGTGCATATATGTACTCAAAGTAGTGTAGATTTGGTGGAAATTCAAGCCTATGGAAGTATCTGCTTTTTACTGATTGAATTTGAGTGAAAACACTTCACCTAAACACTTGTGTGCTTTGAGAGTTTGTGAGTTTATCAAATCCCTGACATGTTACTCACTGAATGATGCTTTGATACCTATCTCTTGATCTTTTTGTTTATAATGACTGTGTGCTTACGTGGATAATCATGAACATCAATGGGAATAGGGTTATTCAGATTTCTGTATTTAAGGAACTACGGAGTTTAGCATTCATCACATAATCAGTGTTTAATATGAGAGTTTGTGCACTTGGTGTTTATTGATTCATTTTATGGATTTTATGAAATATTAGATGCTATAAAAATTGATTTGGTAACCTCTGCTACACACACACATATATTCACGACTGTGCAATTTTTGAAAGGGTTTTAGTGATAAAGTTGGAAAATTTGACAAACACTGATGGATTGTGCTCCGTACTCTAAGGTAAATTTTCATTAAGATAATTTGAAAATTTTGAGTAAATAGAGTGTTTGACAACTGTTAATGAGTGTAAATGTGGTAAAGTGTCTTGATAATAGGAAAGACAGCGGTAATAATTACTTTTTACTGCGCGTGATTGATTGTTTCGCTGCATGTTTGACACGTGTCCCACTCACCCATTATTGTGTCCCACTTTCACACTACTCTAGGAACGGTTGCGTGTTTTCAATGTAAAAACGATTGATTTTTAATTTTTAATTACTACTCAAATCATTTTTTGTTACTATCACTTCACATCCACTCATATTCACTTTACCAAAACACAGAACTTCTTTGTTTTTCACTTCGACATTTTCACAAACACCTTTCCTACATATCATTCTCACTGTCATTTCTTGCCTATTTCTTGATCTAATGGCAACAAAACCTTTTACTTCGTTTGGTCTTCGTTTTGTGCCTAACAATTTTGCAGCTCTACTTGAGAACGACCGCGCTCCCGAAGCGTTTCACCTTATACAAAATTTTCTCCGTGACTCTGAGATTGGGCAAGCATTGATTGAACCTGATATTCTATCTGCATCTCAGATTGTCACTTTCTGGCAAAACTCAAGGTATATAGATGGAGGAGAGAATGGGACTTCAACTATAATCTTCACTCATGATGAACAAGAGTTTGTGATTACTCCACAAACTGTTCGAGAGATCATAGACTTTGACACACATACCTCATATGCTGTTGTCTCTGAGCAAAATCTGCGGGACATGTTAACAGAAATTGGTTACATGGATTCTCTGGCAAAGCTTGGCAGTGTCAAACGGCCAAATCTTAGAAAGGAATGGAATTTTTTCTTTGACTGTATCACCAGGACATTCCAGAAGAAAATCACCAACTGGGATGCCATTCCTATGGATAGCCTGCAAATTGGGTATTCTCTACTCTATGGCAGTAATTTTGATTTTGGTCGATATGTGTTAATGAATTTAGGCGATAAATTGTCAGAGTCTACTACAGTCTATTTTGCTAGATTTTGTCAACTTTTGTTCAATGCTTGTGTACCTGGTTTAGAAATTGATGCAGCTGATGTGATTCAACCTTTTCGAGTCAATAAGAGAATATTCTCTGATATGACAAATAAAGATGCTGGTAAAGATCTACCTGAACTTGTTTTGCCACTTGCCCTGCAAAACTTTCTAAATCAACCCCAAGATTCTCAATCACCACCACAAGAACCACAACAGCCACAACAACCAGAAACACACCAAATGCCTGAACCTTTAGCCACTGACCACACTGAAACCATACACTCTCATCCTATACCATCACCTGAACCAACACCAACAAACACTGTACCTACTACATCAAAACAACCATAACCTGAACCAACAAACCCTGAGCCTGTCACTATTACTCAACCTCAACCAACATCTAAACCAAAAAGGCAAAAGCATACTGCCCCCTTAACACAAAGCATTCCAAGGCTAAACAGACATCTCCTAGCGCTGTTTATACCAGAATAGTCATTAAAAGGGCGAATAGGCCTTCATCACCACCAGTTGAGGACAGTTCTAGTGAAGAAGAAGAGGTGATTGAAGTGCCTCAAGCAAAGAGGAGGAGGCTGATTCTTACAGACTCTGATGATGAGCAAGTTGTTGAAGCTCAAGAGAATATTTCTAAGGATATTCCTACTGTTGAGACAGAGGTTATTGAAAACAACACCTAGAGGGGGGGTGAATAGGTGTATATGGCTAATTATGCTTATTTATGACCTGTTTTGAATTTTACCAGAAACAGCTTGCTGTTAGTTATAAACAGTTTAACAGATGGCAAGCTGTTTATGCAGTGCAGTAAGTAATGTGCAGAAAAAATAAAGAACACCACAATCTTTTAGCCAGGTTCGACCCCTAATCCCCTATGGTCTACGTCCTGGTCCCTTACCAACTTGGTAAGAGAATATATTATTGATCAAAGATAATCCAATTACAAGATACAACAATATATCTCCCTTTTTCTTAGCTACTGACAAATGGCTTACTGAACACCTGTTTCTGAACCTGCTCTCTAAGCTATACTTCCCAAGTATACTTCTCTAGCAACGTTCACCAACCCTTGTTCCCTAACCAATCTGCCCAGCAACTAAAATACCCAGCTGCTTACAAATGGCTTGCTGTTTGCTGTGCTGAACTAACTCTCTAAGCAATACTTCCCAAGTACACTTCTCTAGTCTAGTTCAACCCACCCAAAACCTTAAGCCAACCTTGTACAGCAACTATTCAATACAATATGAACAATACAATGATTTGAATCAATTACAACTCAACCTATGAACCCCTCCGAATATATATATGCGTGTATATATGGGTTTAAAAGGTTTAGAAGGATTTTGCAATGTAAGCTTTGTGGTTGTGTATATCTCTTTGTTTTTCTACACTGTAAGGTTAATAAAAACTGAAGATATTCAGTCTTTTAAATAGGTAAACAAGAGTGTTTGAATGAAGGCTTGAAATGGCTCCAACGGGAGGAAAATCAAAAGGTTGAATATGAGATTAGATTTGTTTTGATTCTCAAGAACGTGGGTGAGGCTAGAAATTCAACTGATGAAGAAGAAGAGATGTTGAGCGTGCAAGGAGAAGAATATTTGATATTCAAGAGAGAGACAAGAGCATGTGATTGGAATAAAAAAGTCAAAAGTGTCATGCTTCTTTTCTTATAATCAAAGTAGAGAATATATTGTTCCCCATGAGTTGAATTATGATCTGGTGGGTTAAAATAATCAGAGGGCCCTTACAAATATTCCTAACAATGTTCCCACTTGATGCTCTTTAATTCCTTTATATTCGGTAAACCTGCCCAGACTGAAATCAGCATGCTGTTTGTGAAACTGGCCTCCTGTTACTGAAACTGGCTTGCTGAAAGACCATGCTCTTGGCATGTTGTTTGATTATGAACATAAGCACTGCATACTACCTATATTCTGCAGTAAACTATCTATATTCTGCAAAACCAAGTTAGCACAAAAACAAGTAGCATGCTGTTTTATATATATTAATAAGCCAAATGCAGGTGAACATATTATCATCAAAATGAATAGCATGTTAGTATAATAAATAACATTCCAAAATATATGTAATCATCGAATCATCAAAATCAGTAGGCTAACAATCTCCCCCTTTTTGATGATTACTAACATATATTTTTAGGAGTACATACTCCCCCTCAACACATGCATCATTGATTTAACAACATGATATTCAATTAAGCACATAAGGATTTATATGAACTAAAATCCCAAACACATAACCTCCTTAAGAGTTAACCTCCTAAAATCTCTCCCCCTTAATCATTAAAAAGGGTAATCACGTAGCATATTCAATATAAGCATGGGTCAAATCATGGTAATGGCATATAAAGAGTTCAGATACAAATGGTAAGCCAACTTTACCCATTCTGTGCTTGTCAGCTTGCTGACTACACAGTTCACATGCCAAGCTCTCTTCGTATGACTGAAAATCTTTCTTCAGCTAGTGGCTTTGTGAAGATATCCGCTAGTTGAACTTCAGTTGAGACAAATACCAACTCTGGGGAATTATTCTTGACCGTCCTTGTTGACCTTGGTAAAGAATGTTGAGCTATTTCTTCATGAGTTGTCTTTCTCATCTTTTCTGGTGGTGAATGATCTTCATCATCATAAAGAGGTAGTTTCTCAGTAGCCCTTGAGCCTCCAGGACCTTCCAAAGGCATTTTAGAAATTGCATCTTCAACTTTAGCTTGCTGATTTGAACTTCCAGCTTGCTGATTGCTAGTAACTTGAGGTTGCATGCTTTCACTTTCACCTCGGTGTTAGCATACTTTAGTGTGGGTAGCCCTCTGATCAGTTTCTTGCTTGATAAGCAAGTCCATGTGTGCATGCCCAATTTTCTATGCCAAACATAAGGATCATTGTCTATTGCAGCCAAACAGCATGCTGTTTCCTGCATAATACAATATATATACATATATTTGTCCCATCTATATACTAGAGGAAACTTGTTAGTATCCAAATAATAATATTCTCATATTCAAAGGAATATACGAGGACAAATAACATACTTACTACTTGAGTACCCAAATTTTGTTGGATCCACCAATGTTTGTTGATAGAATATAAAGATCATGTAGATCAGATTTCTTGATCCACTGTTGTATCACTTTTGGTGCTTGATTTCTGGTCCTTTTTGTTCTGCCAGACTGATAATGGTAAGCTGTTTGTCTTCTGTCATTTGCTTTCTGGAATGCTGATTGTCTTCTGACTGGTTTACTCTGGTAAGCTGTTTTCCATTGATGATTGATTTGAACCACACAATGTCTTTCCAGATGACCTTTTCCACCACACTTGTTGCATGTCTTCCAAGGCATAGCATAGTCATAAGGTATGCCATTTCTTCCATCATATTTGAGTGCACCAAGCTTCTTGTTTAAGTTCATGCCAACTCCTTCTCTGACCAAAGGGACTTTTGCCTTCTTCATCATTGTTTTTAAGGTGTCTTCTCCTTGAACAAAAGTTTCCATCCCTTTCTCGAGATCTTTGACCTCTTTTTCCAGAAGAGAGATCAATTCAGCTTGCTGTTTGATGAGTTCAGCTTGCTATTTTCGTTTCTCAGCAGTTTCAGAGGATTCGGCTTGGCTAGCTTCTTTAATTTTGAATGATTTTATACATTCATTTTTAGTTTCAATCTCTGCCTTCAAATTTCTGAGTTCTTTCATGAGTGCTTCATTCCTTTGTAGAATTACTTTGTTGACTCCTTCGAATTGAACTAGTTTCTCTTTTAAATCAGCAATAAGATCATCATGGTTGATTTCAGGAGCCTTCTCAGCCATTAAATCAGAAATGATTTTCTTCAAATGAATATTCTTCTTTTTCAGCTCGCCATTCTTATTTTTCAACTCCATGAACTCAATGATGGATACATTACTATGTTCCTGCATGGTTAGTGATTCCAAAATATTATTTTTAGAAGATGAATTAAGTTGAAACGAGTTTACCGCACTAGATTCAACATCCGAGTTCGAATCTTCGCTTTCTACACGAACGTCATCTTTGTTTCCTCGAACCATGTCATTGTCAATGCCAACCAATGCAAAATTGATCATCTCTTCACTTGAGTTTTCACTTGAATTAGATTCTTCATCACCCCATGTCATTTGAGCTTTACTTTTCTTTTTGTCCGTTGAGGCAGCTTGCTGTTTGTGACAATCAGCTTGCTGTTTTGGATTGACACATATTGTAGCTTGATAATTCATTTCCAAGGTATCCCATATTTCCTTTGCTGTGATGCACGTAGAGACCTTGTCATAATCTGAATCTGAAAGACCACAAATTAGTGTATACTTGGCATTTCCATTATAGCTTGCTTTTATCAACTCTTCCCCGGTAAGATCATCAACATCTTTTGGCTTGCCGTTTTCATCCAAAAAGGTAAACGGACCATCTTTAACAACCAACCATTCAAGTGGATTTCTGCTCAGAATCACCTTCATCTTTAGTCTCCATAGATCATAATTTTCTGTACCAAAGAGAAGTGGTGGCATGTTTGATGATTCTCCCTCTACATAAATGTGTGCCATAGGACCTGTACTTTCCTATTACAGAAATGTTAGTACACCAAGGCTCTGATACCAATTGAAAACAACACCTAGAGGGGGGGTGAATAGGTGTATATGGCTAATTATGCTTATTTATGACCTGTTTTGAATTTTACCAGAAACAGCTTGCTGTTAGTTATAAACAGTTTAACAGATGGCAAGCTGTTTATGCAGTGCAGTAAGTAATGTGCAGAAAAAATAAAGAACACCACAATCTTTTAGCCAGGTTCGACCCCTAATCCCCTATGGTCTACGTCCTGGTCCCTTACCAACTTGGTAAGAGAATATATTATTGATCAAAGATAATCCAATTACAAGATACAACAATATATCTCCCTTTTTCTTAGCTACTGACAAATGGCTTACTGAACACCTGTTTCTGAACCTGCTCTCTAAGCTATACTTCCCAAGTATACTTCTCTAGCAACGTTCACCAACCCTTGTTCCCTAACCAATCTGCCCAGCAACTAAAATACCCAGCTGCTTATAAATGGCTTGCTGTTTGCTGTGCTGAACTAACTCTCTAAGCAATACTTCCCAAGTACACTTCTCTAGTCTAGTTCAACCCACCCAAAACCTTAAGCCAACCTTGTACAGCAACTATTCAATACAATATGAACAATACAATGATTTGAATCAATTACAACTCAACCTATGAACCCCTCCGAATATATATATGCGTGTATATATGGGTTTAAAAGGTTTAGAAGGATTTTGCAATGTAAGCTTTGTGGTTGTGTATATCTCTTTGTTTTTCTACACTGTAAGGTTAATAAAAACTGAAGATATTCAGTCTTTTAAATAGGTAAACAAGAGTGTTTGAATGAAGGCTTGAAATGGCTCCAACGGGAGGAAAATCAAAAGGTTGAATATGAGATTAGATTTGTTTTGATTCTCAAGAACGTGGGTGAGGCTAGAAATTCAACTGATGAAGAAGAAGAGATGTTGAGCGTGCAAGGAGAAGAATATTTGATATTCAAGAGAGAGACAAGAGCATGTGATTGGAATAAAAAAGTCAAAAGTGTCATGCTTCTTTTCTTATAATCAAAGTAGAGAATATATTGTTCCCCATGAGTTGAATTATGATCTGGTGGGTTAAAATAATCAGAGGGCCCTTACAAATATTCCTAACAATGTTCCCACTTGATGCTCTTTAATTCCTTTATATTCGGTAAACCTGCCCAGACTGAAATCAGCATGCTGTTTGTGAAACTGGCCTCCTGTTACTGAAACTAGCTTGTTGAAAGACCATGCTCTTGGCATGCTGTTTGATTTTGAACATAAGCACTGCGTACTACCTATATTCTGCAGTAAACTATCTATATTCTGCAAAACCAAGTTAGCACAAAAACAAGTAGCATGCTGTTTTATATATATTAATAAGCCAAATGCATGTGAACATATTATCATCAAAATGAATAGCATGTTAGTATAATAAATAACATTCCAAAATATATGTAATCATCGAATCATCAAAATCAATAGGCTAACAATTATCATAGAACCTACTGTAGAAGAATCAGGTTTCAAGATTGATGAACCAGAACTTGCTAAGGTTCAGACTGATAAAGATGACAGAGATGCTTTACCTACAATGGAAAAGTTTGATGAAACTTCCACTCCATTTTCTTTTGACAATGAAGCATCTACTCCAACACCCATGGTAGTTACAAACTCTGTTGATACTGGTGTTGCAGATGGGCCTACTGTTGTCTTAGAAGACACTGAGGTTGCATCTCACACAGAGTTATACTCTGATGCACGTCATGTTTCTGATCCTGGTGAGGAGATTGATCAACCACCAAAGGTTGTTTCTTCAGAGCATGCACAAGGTTATAAAGGAAAACAAGTTGCTCCAGAAACAGTTGCTGCTCCAAATGAAGACATTGCTTCAGTTGCACCTACTGATGTGTCAGTTAGTGATTCGTTTGAAGACAAGAGTACAGAAGCTAATAAAGAAAAATTTCAAACTGATGGACAGAAAACAGGAGAAAAACCAGATTTTTCTGGACCTTCTGTTCATGAAATTGATGATAATTATTTGACCAAGCAGATTAGTACAAATCAGATTGTATTTTTCCTCCTGGCAGAGCAGCTACCTTTCTCAAGGCAAATTCGTCAAAGATTTCAAATCCTGATATTTTCACTTGTCTACAAGGAATAGTGATTCAGATCATGTCTTTAAATCACAGGTTTGATGACAATCAGAAGGCAATTGTTGATCTTAGAACAGAGGTTGCTACTCATGAGGAGAAATCTCAAAGAGCTAATTCTAAGCTATTTCAACAATTTTCCAAAGCTCAGGAGACTCTTAATGACAGATTGAGCAAAGTTGAACAGAATCAGCTTTTGCTGACTGAGAAGGTTGATTCTATTGCAAACTCGCTTGAGTTAATCACCTCTATTCTGATTCCAGATGGTGATGATGTCAAAAAGGGGGAAAGAATTGCTAAAACTAAGTGTAAGCAAACTCAAACTCTATCAAAGAAGGATCATCTGGATGAAGAAGGTGTAAATGCTGATAAGGGGTTAAGAAGTGCTAATCTAAGACATGGACATGGAAGGTCTATAAGGTCAAAGTCAAATTTGGTGGCAGATACAAATCTTCAGAGTACTTCTACTTCAAGGCAAAAGGATTTGTCATTCACTAACAATCCACAAACAGATGAAGAGTTAGCTGCTAAGATTTTTCGTGAGGAAAATGCTGAGGCTACACTTGAAGATATACATGCTGAAGAAAAGCTGTTGCAAAAAGAACATTTAAAGGCACTGAAGTCCAAGAAAGGAAAGAAGATTGTCAAAGCTTCAAGGCCTGCAAGGAAAGGGATTGAAATTAAAGAGAATTTATCTGGTATTCAAGAAGAGGAAGAAGAAGAAGAAGAAGAAGAAGAAGATGAAGAAGAAGAAGAAGAAGAAGAAGGAAAGTTGGTAAGAAAGTCTTCTCTTGATGCCAAGTTAAAACTGAAAGGGGTGATGGGTGAAGAAAGCAAAGGTAAAAAGACAGTTACAACCTCTGTTGCCACACAAGTTGTACAGGTTCAAAGCAAACCTTTACCTGGGTTTTCTAGGCCAAAGATGCCAGTTCAAGCACAAACAGGAGTGATTGGTGGTTATCAACATAACGTTGCTTGTTCAGGAAAGCCACCAGGCAGGAATACTTCTGGCTTAGGTTCAAGAAGAGATTTGAGAGTTAGTAACAGTCCAAGAGATCCCTCTGCACTTGTCTCTCTTGGTTCTGGTATTACTCAAGAAAATCTGGATAAATTGGAATCAGTTCAACTAGTTCACCAAAGGAGCTTAGATATTCACTTTCTGTTATACTTCATGACAGATGGAACAGTGTATAGAGTGAATGAAGAAGCAATCAAGCTAAAGTTGTTTGAAGAACTTCAGTATGTTCTGCATATATTCAGAGTCAGAAACCGACGAACAGAGCTTATTGCTAATTCTATAAGGGAATATATGCTGAGAGCCAAAGCCTTTACTGGATCGAAGACTACTGAAGAGTATGTTCCTAAATACAGAGATTGGAATGAAAATCTTGTTGAGATGAAGAAAGGAACTGCTAAATTAAAGACTGATCTGGGTATTACAGTTCTTGATTTTAATTCTCAATCAGAGGAAGTCAAGTTCATAAGACTGGGTAATGAGATGAGGAGAAATAAAATCTATGATCTAAGAGCTGCTATCTATCAAACTGATGAGAATGATCCAGAGTTAAAAGAGATCAAGGAAGCTATGCAGAGAAAACTTGAAAATGCTGAGAGAAGACTGTTGATAGATTATCTCAGAACAACTCCAGATCTTGAGGAGGTTAGGTAGACAGAATTTGTAAGTAATTTGAATTTTCTGTATATTTTGTTAAGTCAAGATTAAACTCTGGTTATATGTTAAACACTGTGTTTTCATTTAATTGTTTTGACATCATCAATTACTGTGAACTTGTACATTTTTCTAATGAACAAGTTGGGGGAGATTGTTAGATATAATTGATGTGATTTAATGTCAGTGTTTAAGTGTTACAGGTAAAAAGAGTTTAACTTGTTAATGAAAGCAGTCGTAGCAGAGTTTGAGTATACGCTGATAGCTGGAAGCGCAAACGCTGACAGAAGGAAGTGTAAACACTGCTGGCTGACAGAAGGAAGCGCAAACACTGCTGGCTAGGAGAGCAACGGAGTTTGCTAAAGTCTGTTTACTGGAAGCGTCTACAAGTCAACAGAGTTTGAAGATTAATTTAAGATTAATATGGAAGCAATATCTTTGAAGATTGGATAGATGTCAAAGAGATTGAGTTGACTTAGGAGACGTGTAGCAATCGTAATTGATATCAATTGTATAGCTTAATTTTAGGAGAATCAATTAACGATTGTACGTAGCTGTATATCTTATAAATACAGTTAGGTTAACCCTAGACGGGTATCCATCGTGAACGAATATCATTCATTGTAACCTAAGCAGCTCTCTGTGATATTTTACATCACTGAGAGATGAATTATTAATTCCAAACAGTTTTAAGTACTAAAACGTGTGTTCTTGTTATTTACTCATACAGTACTTGATTATATATATTGTGTATTCAGCCTAACAAAAGTGTGTGTTATATAGAACTTGATTGAAAATTTTAGGTTTTCGGATTTCGGGTATTATCCAAATCCAAAAAATTTTGGGTTTCGGGTATACCCGAAATCTATTGGATCGGGTTCGGGTTTCAGTTTTCGGGTATTTTTCGGATTCGAGTCGTTCGAGTTTTTATCCAAAAAACCGGGTTTTGATTTGAATTTTACCAAACCTGACCTGATCTGACCCGATTGCCATCCTAAGACAACATAACAAAAGAATGAAAAGTCGAATTAAACTAGATATGCTCATTCTGCAAGGTACATTTTGTTTTTATGAACTATTTTATAAATTTAAACATTCTCGTAAATAATTTATCGCAAGTTAAAATTCTCTACGTGTGATTAATAGAAGAACAAAAAATTTCGTTCAAATAATTCTCGCATATATTTTTCTAGTGTATTACACATTACAATTTACACACAATTTGTAACATATTCTAAATAAAAGTTATATATGATGATATGAACCGACTAAAATGCAAGGCAAGTTATTGTATTTTTTTCCCTCAATAAAGACCGTAAATCTCTTGGTACATTATGAGTTCTAAAGAAAAAAATCGACCGAAATGCATGGCAAGTTAGTGTAC
Organism: Kitagawia praeruptora; assembly: GCA_037693485.1. Classification (NCBI taxonomy): domain Eukaryota; kingdom Viridiplantae; phylum Streptophyta; class Magnoliopsida; order Apiales; family Apiaceae; genus Kitagawia; species Kitagawia praeruptora. The sequence goes on from CM075351.1 coordinate 67,206,309, forward strand.
TTTTTTCCCCTCAATAAATACAGTAAATCTCTTGGTACATTATGAGTTCTTAAGAAAAATTTTGTCATTTTGAAGAAGGGAAAAGGGCTCGTTTCGTTTTGCTTGAGTTTATATTGATGTTACTTGTTAGAGATGTCCTTTTGGCTTTGGTTGGCAGGCTTTAAAAGCCACTTTTTTTTATAGAAAAATGTGTTAGAAAATGTGGGTTTTAGACCCACATTGTCGAGTAATTTTGAGCTCCGATTTGAGTGTGCCTTGTGTGCGTGTTTGCAACAAGTCGTGCTTGGAGAGTGTTCTCCTCCGCGAGAGCTTTCCAATGCATATTTGAACACTCAAAACGACTAAGGGATGGATGAGTTATGATTACTCAAAGTTGGTCCCTTAAGAGTGGAAATTTTGTTGTTAAACTTGAAGTCCCACATTGATAAGGAAAAGGAGTTTCATTTGCTTTATATATTACAACACAAGAGGAGTGTTCACTTGTATTGGTTAAGTGTTGCTCCATCTCCTATGCGGGCGCACAGGGGGGTGCGAATTGTGGGGATTTCAAGGGAAAACCGAGGCTTCGCAAGCCTTCGGGCTTTCCGCGTGTGCGACCTGCGGACACGAATGCAGCAGAAAATTGGGCCAAATAAACCCGTACTAGTTTTCTAAATTAATTATTTCCACTGGGCTAGGGCTTAAAATATGACTTAAATTAATTCGAATATAATTTGAATTAACTGTTGTGTCGGTAAAATCAATTCCGTTTTTATAACGAATTTTTTGCCACCGCCTTACCTTAATTAATTAATGCGGTTAATTAATAAAGGAAAATTACCACCGACTTTTTAATTGGCACAGCTAATTGATTGGGGTAATTGAGTAGCGCACAAGTTTTCCTATCCTATATATACTCATGTAGAGCCTTAGGATTATTCATTCGAAAAATACATCCTCTTCTCATACACAGCCTCTTCTCTTCCTTCGGTGATATTCTTGCTCGTTTCAAGCTCGCTGAAAGTGACGCTTTTATAGCTTCGTTGCAATCCGTTTTATCCTGGGAGGCAATTCGCTCACACATACGTATTTACTTGTTTGTTTGAGTGAAAGAATCAATGGAGAACAAAAACGTGAACAACACAAACATGGTGGTTGATCCCAACACACAGATTGTAACATCTGATGGGGATCACCATTCTCCATTAAACCCTATCGCACAGATTGTAACATCTGATGTGGGTGCAATGCTGGTTGGACATGTGCCTCCGGGACATGTGCCTATGGGACAGATTAATGTTCCGATTGGATCGACTACGTCAGGTTTCATTCCTACGAACGGACATGCGGTGCCTATTGGTGTGCAAACATCGGTAGTACAGATGCCTATTATGCCTATGGTGCCTAGCACACATATCCGTAGTTCAATGGTACGAACTTCAAACGCTGGCAGCAAAAGATGTTGTTTTATCTGACCACGTTGAATATGGATCGCTACCTCAGGGAGGATCCACCGTTGCTCACTGCTGAGAGTAACACGCAAACAGTTTATGCTGTTGATGCTTGGAAGCACGCCGATTATATCTATCGGAATTACATGCTGAATGGTTTGGCTGACTCGTTATATAACGTGTATAGTACAAAGCCAACAGCTAAGGTCTTATGGGAGTCACTTGACCATAAGTACAAAACCAAGGATGCTGGGGCTAAGAAGTGGATTGTTGGCCGCTTTCTTGATTATAAGATGGCAGATTCTAAGACTGTGGTCAGTCAGGTGCAAGTACTGTAAGTGATCATCCATGATATTCATGCTGAAGGGATGATCATAAATGAGTCTTTCCAAGTTGCTGCTGTGATTGAGAAGCTGCCACCTGGATGGAAAGATTTCAAGAACTACCTTAAGCATAAGCGAAAGGAGATGACTATGGAGGATCTGATCGTTAGACTTCGTATAAAAGAAGACAACATGGGATCCGAGAAGAAGATGAATGTTGCCACTGAAAAGGCAAACATGGTGGAACATAAGCCCAAGAAGAACAATTCTGGTAAAGGGGCAAAGCTGGCACCCAAGGGAGGAATTTCGAAGACGAAGTTTCAAGGGAAGTGCTTTAACTGCGACAAAGTGGGTCATAGGTCTTCTGAGTGTAGGAAGCCTTAGAAGACCAACAAGAAGAAAGAAGCAAACATGGTCGATGATATCTCAAAGGAGATGGGTGACATAGACCTTTATGCTACGATCTCTGAGGTGAACTTGGTTAGCTCTAATGCAAGGGAATGGTGGATTGATACGGGAGCTACAAGGCATGTTTGTTCGGACAAGGCGATTTTCTCTAGCCTCAAAGCTTCTGATGCTGGTGAGAAGCTTTACATGGGGAATTCAGCAACTTCAACCATTGAAGGGGATGGCACGGTGAATCTGAAGATGACCTCTGGGAAGAATCTGACTTTGAATAATGTACTTTATGTGCCTGATATTCGCAAGAACCTTGTGTGATGTGTCTGGTTCCTTGTTGAATAAGCATGGCTTTCGTATTATAATTGAGTCGGATAAAGTTATTTTGTCTAACTACACCATAAATGGTCGTTACCAACACCTAAAAAAAGTGTAAAAAATCATGAATAGTGTTGCCATAGGCCAATAATTGGTCTAAGGATACACTTTTTCCAAATTTGGTGGTGTTGGATATAGTCTTGTAGCCTTAGGTGCTAAGCCAACACTTTGTCCAATTCTATGGCTACATCGGTATATATGTTGCCTTAATTATTTATGGCAACACTTTACGATCTACAGCAACACCAAATACAATGTTACCATAGACTCTACTGCAACATCGTTTTTTCTTATTCCAACAATTTTTTATCTACACCTTTTATTTTCAGCAACACCTTTTCAGCTTTATTGCAACATCTTGTTATTGAACACTTTTAAATTTTTGCAACATCTTTTTCACTTATTCCAACACTTTTTTATTAAACACTTTTTCATATTTTATAACCAATTAATAGTTTCAATTTATGTACAACACATAAATATTAGAAAAACACTTTTATTTATTGGCAACATCCTAATTTTTGTTACCAAAATTCGTAATAATAAACCAAAATCACACTTAAATCTTAAAAATTCTTTGAACTAAAACAAAACTAGCAATGTCAAAAGAAAGTCTATTTCTTAACTTCACACGCATGCCAAATTACAAAGTCATTGGACTTACAAGAGTACCACAGTGCAAAAGACTGATAAATATTAAGTACCACAGTGCAAAAGACTGATAAATATTAAATCCGTCAACATATTAAGTACCACAGTGTCTTAACCATGCAGTTCAAAAGACCATAAATACCATGCAGTTAAAGACTGCTAAATACTATGCAGTCCAGTCAAGTGGAAACATCGTCGATCGATGGCTCACCACTTAGCTCATCCATATCAACCTTTAAATCTGGATTCTTTGCAGCGATTTTAGCCATCATCAGCTTGACATTCTCTTGAACCTTTTTAACCTTTTCATCCATCTCATGTGCAAGTTGTTCACGTATTTTTGCTGTTAATTCTGCAAACAGATCTGATGAAGCACTTGATACAGGGGTGGTTGTTGCAACTGCACATTTCTTCTTTGATACCCTCTTCCGATTAACCCTCCTAACAAGATATGAGTGGCTGTGTTCCTTGCCACCATGAACTAGCTTGTTAGCATTCTCAACATTACCTCCGCCGACTTCCAGAATTTTCTTAATATTTGACTGTAATACAAACATGTGAAGCAAATAAATAAAATATGCAACCTGATCAAACCATTACCAAATAAACATAGAAATAATACTTACAATTTTTTCTTCAACTGCTTTGGTAGGTAACATATACTTGCGCTCGGGATCTCTTTTGCGCGTTGCAACATAAACACGAGCATCTGACCGTGACAGTGGTGCAGGGGGAGCATCAGAATTAACATCAACGACACCAGCATTAACATCGACGCCAACATCAGCAACATCAACAAGAGGTTTCTCAATTACCTTGCATTAAAATAATGCAAATCACCAACAATGTCGAATATTAACATAAAAAACTACTTAAATATCTAGGAGGGTCCTATATCTTGTTTGTAAACTTATTCCTTACAAAATTAAAAAAATAGTATGCATACCAATTTGTTGGTGATTTGGGCAAAACTCTTAGGCCCGGCTGTATGTGTTTCTGTTACTTTACTTCGAGATTCTGCATTTCTTTTAGCAATGGCCTATAAACAAGTAGACGAAAAAAATTAAATGCACATAATGAATGAATGATGCAAAGATATGGGATATTGATTACCTGAACTTTTTCATCACCCCAGTAATCCAAAAGAAGCATAAAGTCATTAAAAGGAATTTCCCTAGGCCTGTTCTTTATCCTTTCCTCATCAGTCTTATAGCGAGTATAATGATTTTTCTTGATGCCGGATTTGTGTCCCCTGAACTGGTCACGCATCGTTAACATCACCCAGTCTCTGCCCTCCTCATCAATTATGTACTTATCCTAGAATAAATTACGTGCAAAGTCAACCATCTTAAAAAAAAATTATACAACTTATATTACATGTGGTTCACGAGATAAGATGATCATTCTGTTACCTTAACATATTTCCACAAGATGTCTTTGTTAGGAACTTCACGCCAACTAACACATGTAAGAGACACAAAATCCCTTACCGTTATTCCTAAAAAATTGCTAAACTCAGATACCAAGGTACCATCAGGTGATACAGGTTGCCCGAGAAGGTTCAGTGGTATCTCTCTTTTTTCATTTCTCGTATGAACATGCTTCATTTTTTACTTTCCTCTAGTCTTTCTTTTTTTGGCTTCAGAAGGTGTATCTATCCAATAAAGCAAATAATTTTATAAATTATTGGAACTTATAAGAGCTGAAATGACAAGCTCAATGCAACTAAAACCCTCAAAAAATCAAGCATGGAATTCAAAAACTAAACTAGATATATAGCTACAAATATCACCAATGTCGTAATATGACACATGAACAGAACACATAATTTGTACCCAGAAATTAAAAAATGGAACAAAACTTTAAAGTACCAGACTGTGCCACCAAATTATCAGTTTGAGTTTGTGACTGTGACTGCAAAATCTCAGCTTCAGCCTGGATTTTTTGACGATTTTGCATCTCCAAGTATGTAGTCATTGAACCAGGTGCTTTATTTTTTAAGGATTTTAGCTTTTCAATGGTAGGAACTATTGACGCATCATTTGCCTACAAAATGAAATTCATGATAAGCGTATGAAATCTCAATAAACGTTAACAATGTACAAATTATGGTAAAAAAATGTGCTTTTCAGTTTTGGTACTAACCACAACCTCATCTGCATTTGGTTCCTTGTCACATTCAGTCGTAGTTTTATTAGCTTGAGAACGAGTTCTTGGGCCCGTACCAACCACAACTCTGTCTTTTTTTGTTCTCTAAAAATATTTATGATTAATTATGTCAACATATAATCATCAGTTGACACAAATTTTAAAAAAAACAATTATAGATATGAAATTAAATAGATGAAGCAATGAATCAAGAATGTACCTTTGATTTAACCATGTTCTCATTATCAGTACAGTCTCGTTCAGCATCATTATCCGGACAGTAGTCATCACTTTCATTTGTTGTTACCTTGCATCCATCTTTCTTCTTTGGGAACAAGTCCCCTGACAGCCTCATCAAACCAAGTTCCTCAGCCTTTTTTTAACTTCAGCAACTCTCACATTTCTTCGCTGTTCATACTTATTCACTCCTTGTTCAACAGTTTCTTCAGCCAAGTGTTCATCCTCGGACATATCTTCATCAGTTGGAACTTCCAAAGATATACCCTCCTCTACAGGACTTGGAGCAGCATGATCAAACTGTGGTTTCTTATACTGAGTTGATAAATAATCTCTCAATCCAATTAATTCTTCATGATCAGACATTCCTTCATCAGTTGGAACTTCCAAAGATATACCCTCCTCTACAGGACTTGGAGCAGTATGATTAAACTGTGGTTTCTTTCGCCTCGTCATCATTCGTGCCTTCTCATTGTTGATGTCCTTTATGGTAACAAACTTACGCTTTACTGCAGGATTCTTCTCTTTAGCTTTAATGGGAGTTTTTTTTGGCCTTATAATAACATGTGGTCGCATTTTCTTCATTGGGGCTATCTCTTTGTCAACATCACAGTCAATAAATAAATCCACTCCATCCACAGTCCTTTTTTTAGTTAACTCATTAAGAGCAGCATCATCTATCACCAATTTCCAGCCATCATCCATGTCTTGTCTGACATATACACCTCCAATCTCCTTGTATTTAAGATCTTCTTTGACCCACTCCATTAGTACATAATATGAAAAACTATCAAGATCCCATTCCGGATGAGTCAGAACTGAGCCGCCAAGATACTTGTTTTTTGTGAACTCCCCGTTGTAGTGCAATCGGAAGGTCATTACTTCATCTGCCATCCTGTAACAAGTTTAAAAAAACACATTAGTATTGATCACATAATTAATACGTGACAATGTATTTAGCAAAAAAACACGTGAGAATGCAATACAGAAATTTTAAAATCTAATTTAATCTAATTAACCATGGAAATATAATTTAATCTAATTTGCACACTTTATTGAGTTAACATGATTTAATCTACAGAATTAACATGATTTTCAGCCTTAAACTTAATTTTCGTATTTAATCTACATCTTAAATCTGATTCACAAATTTGATCATACTTGCACAAAAACATAAAATAAATATGACACTATAATATAATTATATACCATGCCTATTCACAGCCAGTTTTTTCCAATGGATTGGATGGAATGGGAATTTGTGTTATTGGGATATCATCTCGGGACCAATCAACTTCATCATCTTGATTTATTGTAGATAAATTAAAGTCCATGTCATGTGAAAACTCCCCATTTATGTCATCTTCATTCAAATTATTTTTATCTTGTGCATCAGAGAACTCCCTTGAGACCTTCTTTATTGGATAATGCAAATGATTTTCAACAGGATCTTGAATGTAAAACACCTGCTGCACTTGTGTTGTCAAATAATGCACGATGTTTCCTACAATTATGGACAAGTACGATATGTTAGTTTGCGTAATGGAAGATTTTATTTACCTAAAAAACATTTCTAAAAATGTAAATATTTAATTATCTAGGACTTACTCAATTAGCTCTTGTACTTCTTTGTCATTGTAATTAAATAGAATGTATCGATGTGCTCTGACCAACGTTTCTCCAGGCAAAGAAATAGGTTTCCCTTTTCTGTTCTTCCCTGAACCAATAGCATACCCACTGCTTTCTGCATTTGGACTTGTATTTTCGTTAGACTTTTTTTCACTATCATTAAGAAATCTTGCACAAAATGTCAAACATTCATCAGCCAAGTATCCTTCTGCGATAGACCCTTCTGGTTTACTCTTATTGTATTTCTTCAATTTACCAAGGTACCGCTCAATAGAATACATCCATCTTTGGTGGACTGGTCTACCAAACTATATCTCTCTACACAAATGCACGGGCAGGTGAAACATTATGTCAAAGAATGCATTTGAAAATATTGTCTCGAATTGACAGAGAATTTCAATAATCTCCTGTTGTAACCTCTTTATGTCATCCACCTCAATAACTTTCGCACATATATCTCTCAGAAACTCACCGAGTCTAATCAAAGGCACTGCAACCTCGGGCTTCAATGTTCTCTTGACGGCAAACTGTAACAAATAATGCATGATAACATGTGCATCATGACTCTTATATCCCACAATTGTCCTATCTTGCACACATTTGCTAATATTGGAAGCAAACCCGTAAGGTAATTTAGCATTTTTAAATACCGAACAGAACTGATCCTTTTCTTTGTTTGTCATGTCAAACTTTGCCGCCCTATATTCGAGATGCTTTCCATCACTAGAGGTGGTTGGATGAAGAACCTTTCTAATACCCAACTCTTGCAAATCCAAGCGAGCATTTAGATGATCTTTTGTTTTACCACCAATATTTAATAAAGTTCCAAGAATACTATCACAAATATTCTTCTCTATATGCATTACATCAAGATTATGTCGAATTAAATTGTCGCCCCAATATGGTAAGTCAAAAAATATTGACTTTTTATTCCAAGGGTTGACCTCACAACAAACTTTCCGTTTTCCCTTCCCCTTTCCAAAAACATTTACATAACCTTCCAACAATTCTTCAATGTCCCTACCAGATAAAATTGTAGGAGGCTGACCAGTCTCAATATCGCCATTAAATCTTTTCTTATCAAATCTCCACTTATGGTCGGGTTCTAAGAATTTGCGATGGTTTAAATATCAAACTTTCTTGTTGTGCTTCAAATACATTGACGATGTTTCGTAATTGCATATTGGAAAAGCTAGTTTGCCTTTCGTGCTCCACCTGGACAACATTGCATAACCAGGAAAGTCACTGATGATCCATAAAACACTTGCTTGCAACTTAAAAGTTTCATTCTTCAAGGAATCATAAGTTTCAACTCCTATATCCCACAAATCCTTCAACTCCGCAATTAAAGGCTGCATATACACATCAATATTATTACCGGGATCATTGGGACCAGGTATTAGTGTTGAGAGAATTAGATTTTCCGGTTTCATGTTTAGCCAGGGAGGCAGGTTGTAATTTACGATCACAATTGGCCATGTGCTATAGGTTGACCTCATTGTGCGATAAGGATTGAACCCATCAGAAGCCACGCCTAATCTGACATTTCGATTTTAGGAGGAAAATTATGGATATTTGGCATCCATCATCTTCCAAGCTTCGGCATCAGCCGGATGCCGTAACTTCCCATCATTATTTCGATCTGTTGCATGCCAGGTCATTAATTTAGAGAAATCCTTACACATAAACATCCGTTGGAGTCTAGGTTTGAGCGGAAAATATCTCATGACTTTGGCTGGAACTTTATTATTGTCCGATTCTGGTCCCTTAACTTTCCACCTTGAAAGAGTACAAGTTTTGCAAGCAACTTCATCCTTATTCTCACCCCAATATAACATGCAGTCATTTGGACATGCATGTATTTTTTCGTAGTGAAGGCCTAAATCTTTAATAATTTTTTTAGCTGAGTTAAAAGAGGCAGGTACATTAACATCAGGAAATGCCTCTTTTATCAACTCTAATATTTCACTATACCCCGACTCAGTCACTCCATTAAGGCACTTCCAGTGGTAAAGCCTAATTAAAAAACTCAGGCGAGAAAATTTCTTACAACCAGGGTACAAGGGTTGTTTTCCATCCTCAACAAGACGATAAAATTTTCTCGCATCTTCATTTGGTCCCCTAGTGTTGTAAGTAATATTCAACATGTGGTCAAGATTATCCTCAAATCCAGTATTTGCTTCGTAATACATCATATCAGTATTGTCTTCCAAATTCGAAACATCGTAAATCCACCTTACACATGTCAGAGAAGGTCCACTGCGGATAAGGTGATTACACACATCGTTTCCGCCCCACCACTCGCGATTATGACAATTACTACAAGGACACTTTATTTCGCTTCCGATAGCATATCTGACCAATGCTTTTTTCACAAAATTTTTGACCCCTTCAACATATTCTGTACTAGATCTTGGAAGACCTAACCATATTTTTCCTTTCTCACTCATTACTACAATAAAAAAATAAACATTGTCAAATATATATTAATCATTGTTCTTTTTATTAGTTTTCTATCTAATTTAATTACTTGTGTTCTTTTTAAGTCTGTACTTAATTGTACTTAATTGTTCCTTAGCTCTTTCTTTGACTTGTTTTCTTTCTAATATAACTACTCATTTATAACTAGAGGCTACATATAGTATATATAAGACGTCTACATTATATATGTTCTTTCACAAGGCCTCGCACTAAGTTATTATACATTATTTTTACCGGAATTATTCCTATAGACACAAATACCGAAAAAGAGATGTTGCATAAAACATGTGAAACAACAGATAAGACCATGTATCGTCTACTAAACATGGAAAATAAACATACATGCACTGAACAAAATAGTACGAAGTAGAAGCTAGCCACATACCAAAATGACACATACGAAAATGTATAGATAAGACCATGTTGCATTAATTTCCTTCTCAAAATAACACAAACATGGAAATTAAAAATGTTAGAAAATGGAGTTTTTAGAGCATAAGTATTTTATGTTCTTGATGTTAATTCCGGATTTTAACGATTGGAAATTGTTCCTTGTTATGAGGACTTAAATTTTCATATATGGGTCTAAGTAATTTTCTTAGTGGAATCCATAGAGAAATAGAGTTGAAATTGGTAGCTTGAAAGAGCTTGAAAATGAGAATGTGTATTTGTCCCACATTGAAATAAATAAAGGGGATTGTTGGCTTTATATAGAATCACACACATGGGTAGTGTACAACTACTAAGGTGTATGATGGTGCATGGTGTTACTGTGTGCTCCACGCGCACACACACACACACACGCCGCCGCCGCCCGCCTCGCCACGCCACGCCACGCCACGTCACGACTCGACTCGGGTCGGGTCGGGTCGGCTCGGTCGAAGGGCGATTTGGGCGAATGTCTCGGCGTCTCGCGTACGCGAGGCGACCTGGGCGAGGGATTTTATTTCTGTGTTTAAATAATATTTTAATTAGAATAAATATATATATATCGTTCGGGATCAGTACTTGGAATAAATCAGGAAGTGGCAGACATCTAATACTGATGGGCTCAAGTCCTGAAGGTACTACCAGATCCTGATGCTTGATCAAATACTGATGGACCTCAAGTCCTGACGGTACCAGATCCTGATGATCAAATACTGATGGGCGGATATCAGATCCTGACGGACTAAATCCTGATATTGGGTCCTGGACAGAATTTGATTATATATGTATATTCAGATTAATTAAAATAAAAACTGATATGTGTGGATAATATATATACGTAACTGTTACGATTTCTTTAATTGAAAATTAGCTGTTACAGCCGTTTTGATTATATTAAATCGACCGTTTCATTTTTATTAAATGGAATGGGGGTTACAATATTGATGAGGGTGGTATCAGTTACGTTTGGCCTCTCCTATAAATAGAGAGCTAAGCTACTGATTTTATATACACTTTGTACCACACCATACATTCTCTATTATTCTCTCTACACACTCTGCTCTCCCTCTATATACAGTTCGTAGGTTTTTCTGGGGACTGAGGTGTTAGTCGAAGTTGAGTTTTTCTGGTTACTGTGACCATCTAAACTCGGAGCTGTTTTATCCTGGAAGAATATTGCCAAGTCCTGACACAGTGTAAGTGGGGGCAATTATCTCTTCAAGAGCAGTCAGGCTTTCTAGCAAATCCTGACGACTCAGCTGTTGGTTTTTTCCTACTCGTTTAACATACTGATTTTGCTATGGCTACTGGTATGCTTTCTTCCTTCTCTTTGTTCTATCAGTTACTGATATGCATGCTTTTTTTACCTTCATGTTTTGTTTCGTTAATTGTTTGCTTGGCCTTGGCTTGTTAAATACGATATATAACTGCCTTTATGTTGCTGTTTTAGTCAATATTTCCAACATTCTTGAAGAGATAATCTGTTATATAGTATTTAGCATAATGGTTAACGAGAGTGAAATTCCTGCTAGTAGTAGTTCGGTTGCATCTGCTGGGGTAATTGATTGGACCACTTACAGTTTTCCACAACCCGTTGAATTAACTGGCTTGCCGGAGAAATTCAATGGGGGGTTGACTTTTCTCGTTGGTAGAAAAGGATGAAGTTGTGGTTGACTGTAAAGGGTCTATGGCCTGTTGTGGAATATGAGAAGCCGGTTGTGGATCAAGAGAAGGCTGAATCAGTTAAGGGTTATGCGAAGTGGGCTGAGAAGGATGGGGTGGCTAGGGCGGCCATTCTGGCTGCTCTCACAAACACATTGTTTGATGTGTACTCCTCTGATGCCTACACCACAAAACTCTTATGTGAGAAGCTGGACCAGACACATAATACTGACTCACAAGGTCTGGAAAAGTATTCTGTGGCTAGGTTCCTTGATTTCAAGCTGGTGGACAATAAGTCCATGACTGAGCAAGTGCATGAATTCGAGATGATAGTGCATGCTTTGAAGGAGTTTGGAATGGACCTCCCAGAAAAGTTTAAGGTGATGAGTGTGATTGAAAAGCTTCCAAAGTCTTGGGAAGAGTTCTCTCTCTCCCTGAAAAGACAGAAAGGAGAGATCACCTGGACCAACCTTATGCTGGACATCTCGGTACAAGAACAACACAAGTCCAAACAGGGACATGTGATGCCAACTGAGCATGGAAGTTCGAAGGTAAACGTAGCAACTGTAGGACAGAAAAGGAAGGCTGTCTCTAAGAAGGGTAATAGTAATAAACCTAAGACTGACAAGGATAAGGCCAAGAAACCAAAGGCAAACAAACCATGTTGGTCTTTTGGGCAGGTTGGGCACTGGAGTAAGGACTGCCCTACAAAGAAAGCAAAGAAAGCCGAGGGGGTAGCTCAAGCGAATGCTGTGCTTGGAACCTCAAGTGGGCCTGTAGCGAACATGGTTGTTGGTGAAGCTTTGGCTTCTGAAACCAACGAAGACCGGTATGTTACCTACAACCCTGTACTATTTTCCACTTATCTGTCAAATGAATGGTTGATTGATACTGGAGCTAATGTGCATATTTGTGCTGACATTAGTTTATTTGTATCTTATCAACAGAGTCATAGCTTGACAGTGACGATGGGGAACGCAAGTGCCGCTCAAGTACATGGAATAGGAAACGTGGACTTGAAGTTTCCTTCGGGTCGTGTTCTATCCCTGACTAGAGTGCATCATGTTCCTGACATGCGTAGGAATATAATAAGTGGTAGCCGATTAGTGGCTAATGGCTTTGAAGTTTCTCTCAAATGTAATGAAGTAGTTCTTATTCATACTGGTACATTTTTTGGCAAGGGTTATGTGTCGAATGGTTTATTTGTAATAAATGCTGAGCCCATTTTGGGTGCTTTAAATAAGATTACTCCTCCTGTTAACTATGTTGAATCTTCAGATTTATGGCATGCTAGACTTGGTCACTTTAATTTTGGTGCTCTTAAAAATATGATGAACTTAGAGTTGATTCCAAAACACACTATAGAAAAGAATTCTAAATGTCAAGTATGTGTGTCTGCTAAACAAATAAGGAAACCTTTTCATAATATTGTTAGGGATTCAGACTTGTTAGATTTAGTACACACTGATATTTGTGAATTTGGTGGTGTGTTGACTAAGGACCATTTTAGATACTTCATTACCTTTATAGATGATAGTAGTAGATACTGTTATGTTTATTTACTTAGACATAAAGATGAAGCACTTAGTAAATTCATTATATATAAAACTGAAGTAGAAAAACAAACTAGTAAGGTAATTAAGAGGTTGAGATCTGATAGAGGTGGTGAGTATACGAGTAACGTTTTTAATGAATTTTGTGCAAGCAATGGAATAGTTCATGAAGTTACCCCACCATACACACCTGAGTCTAATGGGGTTGCTGAGCGAAAGAACAGAACATTTAAAGATATGATTAATAGTATGCTTATTAATTCTGGGTTGCCTAAATACATGTGGGGAGAAGCTCTGAATACGGCTTGCCATATTCTGAATAGAGTTCCTCTGAAACACATGGATAAGACACCCTATGAGTTATGGAAGAGCAAGAAGACTAGTCTTAAGTATCTTCGTGTGTGGGGGTGCCTTGCTAAGGTACTTGTCCCTGAACACAAGAGAAATAAACTAGGTCCGAAGACTGTTGACTGTATCTTTCTGGGCTATCTTGAAACCACTACAGCTATGAGATTTTTAGTATTAAAATCTGACATAGATGGTGTAGTGGCAAACACTATAGTTGAGTTTCGTGATGCTACATTCTTTGAGGATGTTTACCCTACGAAGACTGGTATGCCTCAAGTTGCTTCTAATGAAGATCCTACTCACACATCAAGTTCTATTCCTGATCATGTGGAAAAGATGACTAATGTGGGGGCGGAACCTAGTAGTAGCTCTACTCCTAATGAGTTAGAGGAACCACGTAGGAGTAAACGTACAAAGGTAGTCAAGGATTTTGGAAGTGATTTTATCACTTACAATGTCGAGGATGAACCTTTAACATTCCGACAAGCTATGGATTCTTCGGAATCTAGGCACTGGAAGGGCGCTGAAAAGAGTGAAATTGATTCTATTATTTCTAACGGAACATGGGAGTTAGTTGATCTCCCTCCTGGGTGTTCTACTATCGGGTGTAGATGGATCTTTAAAAGGAAGTTGAACCCTGACGGCTCAATAGATAAGTACAAAGCTAGACTGGTAGCTAAGGGTTTTAAGCAAATGGAGGGTATTGATTACTTTGATACATACTCTCCTGTAGCTAGGATGACAACAATCCGAATGCTTGTAGCATTGGCTTCCGTACATGGTCTTATCATCCATCAAATGGATGTAAAGATAGCTTTTCTTCATGGTGAACTTGAAGAAGAGATTTATATGGATCAGCCTGAGGGATTTGTTGCATCTGGTAACGAAAGGAAAGTATGTAAGTTAATCAAATCCATCTATGGCTTAAAACAAGCTCCTAGGGATTGGCATAAAAAGTTTGATGAAACTATATTGCCTTTCAGTTATGATATTAATGAAAGTGATAAGTGTGTCTACACTAAAGTTAAAGGTAGTGAGTGTGTCATCATGTGCCTATATGTAGATGACATACTATTGTTTGGAACCAATCTTGAGATAATTAACGAGACAAAAGCTTTCTTAAAAAGGCATTTTGAAATGAAGGATATGGGTGAGGCGAGTGTGATTCTTGGTCTCAAGCTGACTCAGTCAGCTGAGGGAATAACTTTATCGCAGTCTCATTATATAGAGAACTCTATACTTGAGAAATATGGTTATTCACAGTGTAGAATCGCAAGTACACCCTATGATCCTAAAGTTGCCCTTGTTAAGAATACTTCAGGAGTACCTGTGTCTCAGTTAAGGTATTCTCATATTATAGGGAGTTTACAGTATCTTGCTAATTGTACTAGACCAGATATTTCATACTCTGTGTCTAAGTTGGATAGATATACAAGCTGTCCAAACAGAACTCATTGGGATGCTCTTGATAGAGTGCTTAGATATCTGAAAGTCACAATGCACCTTAGTTTACACTATAGGAGATTTCCTGGTGTACTTGAAGGGTACAGTGATGCAAGTTGGATAGCTAAGAAGTCTGGTTCCAATGGAGTGACTGGATACGTGTTCACCTTAGCAGGTGGAGCAATATCCTGGAAGTCGACCAAACAGACTATATTAACTCGGTCTACTTTTGAGGCTGAGTTGTGTGCACTTGATGCCACGGGGACGGAGGCTGAATGGTTACACGGACTTATGTCCGCGATACCTGTAGTAAGCAAACCACTTCCTGCGCTTGCTATTCATTGTGATAGTAAAACAACTATCGACAAGATTAGCAGTAAAAAGTATAATGCTAAAACCAAGAGGCACATCCAAGTTAGACTGAAGTCTATAAGGGGTTTAGTGTTTGATAGGATTATTGCTGTAGAGTTCATAGGAACTCAGAATAATATAGTTGATCCTTTAACTAAAGGACTGGAACCTGCAGTGGTCCTTGAGTCAAGGTTGGGGATGGGGCTATCAACCCATCATAATTCATCATCAGTGGGAACCCAATACACATGAGAGGAGATCCCTCGAAGTGTATTCAATGTGGTAATAACAAGCTGTAAGGATGAATTGGTAGTACCTTTGCTACATAGATGATACTGTTGTATCTGAGTCTATCCCCTGTGAACCTAGAAGGTACTGACGCTGCTAGTAAGCAAGAGTTATTATAACTCTGAATGGGGTCAAGTCATTTGACGAGATGGTAGCAGTACATCTCTGGAGATGCCCAGCTAAGCGAATGTGATTGTGTGGTCGCAATTAGAGGAAAGGGTTATTCCTTGAAGCATTCGATGAACAGGATCGAGACAAGACCATTAATGTCTCAAAGCCGTAGATTGGCACCATAGCCTTTGACTTGTCGTCATCTATGGAACATGATTACATCAAACGGATTAAGATTCAAGGTGAAACATTCCATCTGAATCCGGTAGTCATCGAAGTAGGGGACTTAGGAGGGTTCAAACTCGGAAGGGTACCTACTCTGAAAAACAAGTCATGATGAGAAACCTGAAGCATTTCTGTATGGATTTGTGGGGGATTGTTAGAAAATGGAGTTTTTAGAGCATAAGTATTTTATGTTCTTGATGTTAATTCCGGATTTTAACGATTGGAAATTGTTCCTTGTTATGAGGACTTAAATTTTCATATATGGGTCTAAGTAATTTTCTTAGTGGAATCCATAGAGAAATAGAGTTGAAATTGGTAGCTTGAAAGAGCTTGAAAATGAGAATGTGTATTTGTCCCACATTGAAATAAATAAAGGGGGTTGTTGGCTTTATATAGAATCACACACATGGGTAGTGTACAACTACTAAGGTGTATGATGGTGCATGGTGTTACTGTGTGCACCACGCGCACACACATACACACACACGCCACCGCCGCCCGCCTCGCCACGCCACGCCACGTCACGTCTCGACTCGACTCGGGTCGGCTCGGTCGAAGGGCGATTTGGGCGAATGTCTCGGCGTCTCGCGTACGCGAGGCGACCTGGGCGAGGGATTTTATTTCTGTGTTTAAATAATATTTTAATTAGAATAAATATATATATATCGTTCGGGATCAGTACTTGGAATAAATCAGGAAGTGGCAGACATCTAATACTGATGGGCTCAAGTCCTGATCAAGTCCTGAAGGTACTACCAGATCCTGATGCTTGATCAAATACTGATGGACCTCAAGTCCTGACGGTACCAGATCCTGATGATCAAATACTGATGGGCGGATATCAGATCCTGACGGACTAAATCCTGATATTGGGTCCTGGACAGAATTTGATTATATATGTATATTCAGATTAATTAAAATAAAAACTGATATGTGTGGATAATATACGTAACTGTTACGATTTCTTTAATTTTGAAAATCAGCTGTTACAGCCGTTTTGATTATATTAAATCGACCGTTTCATTTTTATTAAATGGAATGGGGGTTACAATATTGATGAGGGTGGTATCAGTTACGTTTGGCCTCTCCTATAAATAGAGAACTAAGCTACTGATTTTATATACACTTTGTACCACACCATACATTCTCTGTTATTCTCTCTACACACTCTATTCACCCTCTATATACAGTTCGTAGGTTTTTCTGGGGACTGAGGTGTTAGTCGAAGTTGAGTTTTTCTGGTTACTGTGACCATCTAAACTCGGAGCTGTTTTATCCTGGAAGAATATTGCCAAGTCCTGACACAGTGTAAGTGGGGGCAATTATCTCTTCAAGAGCAGTCAGGCTTTCTAGCAAATCCTGACGACTCAGCTGTTGGTTTTTTCCTACTCGTTTAACATATTGATTTTGCTATGGCTACTGGTATGCTTTCTGCCTTCTCTTTGTTCTATCAGTTACTGATATGCATGCTTTTTACCTTCATGTTTTGTTTCGTTAATTATTTGCTTGGCCTTGGCTTGTTAAATACGATATATAACTGCCTCTATGTTGCTGTTTTAGTCAATATTTCCAACAAAAAATACATTACTGAACTATATCAAAACTTAAACATACATGTACAGGAAAAAAAGTGCGAAGTAGAAGCTAGCCACATACCTTGAAGTGAATGAAAATGCTAGCTAGTATCGCGCAGCCTAAGGATCCTTAAAATTACTCCTCCAATCTCGAGAGCTAAAAAATTAAGAAAACACAAGCAGATCAACAAATACGACTACTATAAAACAAAACAATTCCTTAGTTTTAATCACATAAATAAACACAGTAATTTTATTTTATTTTTTACTTTTGACGAGTACAACTACACGATTCTTTTACTTTATTTTTTACTTCCGTATTATGTTAATTTTGAACATAAACACAGTTCATACTTACATAAAAACACAAAATTAAGTATAAGAAGCCGATAAAGTGGACTAACTGCATTACTAAGCTAGCGACTGAAACTAGATTAAGTAAACTAAAGTTGAGCAGTAACCTTATCTAAGCTTTAAACAGTTTAGAACTCAACAATGATATCTAAAATTTAGTTAACATAAAATTTCAAAAACAGAATGTCCTTATACTGTGTATTTCACAAAATGGTAATTAAAAAGCAAAGCAAAAGCTGGACATTAAAATACACTTAGAGAGAATCAACATGTTTTCCTTTTAAGGCACACGTAAAAGTACAGCCCACCTAAATGGTATGCTAAAAGTTCATAAATTATGCTAAAACATTCAACAAACAGAAAATTAGGTTTATGCTAAAACAGAGTAACACAAAATTATGGCTATGCTAAAACAGTTAATACAAACACAAAATTAGGGTTATAAAAACAAACATAAATTTATGTTTATGCTACAACAAACATAAAATCAAAACAAAAAACAGTCAACAAATTAGGGTTTTGTAAAATACTGAAAAAATTACAAAATCCCCCAAATTTTAGGGTTTACAAATCTGAAATTAATACGAAGTAGGGTTCATAATTGAACCTTACCTGATTACGACCGACCAAACCATACAGAAAGCTTCAAATTCGTACTACAAAGAGTGAGAACGAGGGATTAATTAGAGATACGGGAACAAAAATCAAAATTATTACATGAGAAACTAGAGGTAATTAGAGAGAGACTAGAGGTGAAAGATTGAGAACGAGAAAGAGAAACTACAGATTTAGAACGAGAGAGAGAGAGGGAGAGATGAGAGAGATACCTGAGAGAGAGTGTGTATTGTATCGGCTGAGAGTGTGTGTATTGTATTGACTCGACTAGCCCCAAATTATTACCGCCAAATATTTCACTTTCCCCAAATTATTATCCCAAATATTTCACTTTCCCCCCAAATATTTAACTTTCCCCAAATTATTGCCTCCAAATATTTCACTTTCCCCCCAAATATTTTACTTTTCCCCTGTCCATTTCCAACACTTTTTTTAGTGTCTACGGCAACATCATTTTAAGTGTTGGCTTTGTTAATCAAAAATATTTAAGGCAACATACATTGAAATGTATTGCAACATCAAAATAAAATGTTGGCTTACATAAAAATTAAGCCATCTAAGGCTACATTTTACATGCCAACACTAGTTTTAGGTGTTGGTAAAGAGCATATATGGTGTAGTGTAAGAATGGTATGTTTGTAGGCAAGGGCTATGTAACCGATGGGCTTTTTAAGCTCAATGTGATGTCCGTTAAGGAAGATAATGAAATAAAGAATTTTTCTGCTTACTTGCTTGAGTCTCCTAATTTATGGCATGCTAGATTAGGACATGTTAATTATGACACTTTACGAAGATTAAGTGCAAAAGATTACATACCAAAATTGAATATCGATTCAAAACAAAAGTGTGAAACTTGTGTTGAGGCAAAATTAACGAGATCATCGTTTAAACATGTGCAAAGAAACACCAAGGTGCTAGACCTAATACATAGCGATATATGTGATTTGAAATTCGCTCCAACTAGAGGAGAAAACATGTATTTTATTACATTCATAGATGATTGTACAAAATACTGCTATGTATATTTGCTTAAAAGCAAAGACGAAGCTATAGATAAATTTAAAATCTATAAGGAAGAAGTTGAGACACAACAAAATGAGAAAATCAAAATGATACGAAGTGATCGTGGAGGTGAATATGTTGAACCTTTTGGGGAATTCTATTCACAACATGGTATAATCCATGAGGTCACTGCACCATATTCCCCTCAGTCTAATGGAGTGGCTGAGAGGAAGAATCGCACTCTCAAGGAGATGATGAATGCGATGTTGTTAAGATCTGGACTTCTGCAGTCGATGTGGGGGGAAGCCATCTTAAGTGCAACTCATATTTTAAATATGATGATTCGCAAGAATAAGGATGAAAGTCCTTATGAGATGTCGAAGAAAAAGAAACCAAGTTACCAAAATCTGAAAGTGTGGGGATGCCTTGCAAAGGTACTAATACCTGCACCTAAGAAGGTGAAGATTGGTCCAAAGACTGTGGATTGTATCTTCATCAGATATCCACCACATAGTACTGCATATCGGTTTCTTGTTCATGAATCGAAGATACCTGACATTCAAAAGAATACGAATATGGAGTCAAGGAATGCGTCATTCTTTGAGAATGTATTTCCTTGTAATCATGGAATTGAACGACCTACGATGTCTAAACGACCTCATGAGTCTTTAGAAGATGACAATGAGAATGATGAAAGTGAAGACAAAAATGTGGGGGTAGTGAGAAGGAGCAAAAGACAAAGGAAGGAGAAATCCTATGAGTCAGAATTTCTGACTTATTTGCTTGAAGAAGGTGATCCGAAAACCTATAAGGAAGCAGTAACGTCACCTGATGGACCTATGTGGAAAGAGGCCATCAAAAGTGAAGTTAATTATATCTTACAGAATCATACTTGGGAGTTAGTGGACTTACCAGCCGGTAGTAAAACACTCGGTAGCAAGTGGGTTTTCAAAAATAAATTTAAACCTGATGGCACCATCGATAATTACAAGGCGACTTGTAATCAAAGGATACAAGAAACAACATGGCCTTGATTACTTTGATACATACTCTCCAGTATCGAGAATAACATCTATAAGGATGATGTTTGCTATCGCTGCAATGCGAAAGCTGACTGTACATCAAATGGATGTGAAGACAGCTTTTCTAAATGGGGATATAGATGAGGAAATCTATATGGAACAACCTGAAGGGTTTGTTGTCCCTGGACAAGAAAGAAAAGTCTATAGATTGGTGAAATCACTGTATGGCTTGAAGCAAGCGCCTATGAAATGGCATGAGAAATTTGATGAGGTTGTGTTAGCCAGTGGTTTCAAGATCAATGAATGTGATAGTTGCGCCTACTACAAGGATAACGAAAATGGATATGTTATGATGACATTGTACGTAGATGATCTACTTATTGCAGGTAGCAATAATAAGGTGATCAAATCTATTAAGGACATGTTAAAGGCAAGGTTTGACATGAAAGACATGGGTCTAGCAAACGTAATTCTAGGAATTCATATTTCTAGAACTTAAGAGGGTCTTGCCTTAAGTCAACCACATTATGTTGACAAGATTCTTGAGAAATTTTTCAAGGATGATGTTGAGACAGTGAGAACACCTGTGGATTTGACTTTGCATCTATCCAAGAATAAAGGTTTAGGAGTCTCGCAGTTGGAATACTCACGGATAATTAGAAGTCTGATGTACCTTATGAGTTGTACAAGACCAGACATTGCATACTCAATTAGCAAGTTGAGTAGATTTACAAGTAATCCGGGAGCTGATCACTGGAAAGCGATCATACGAGTACTAAAGTACTTGAGGGGAACTCGAGACTATGCTTTGCATTATGGCAGTTATCCAGTAGTACTAGAAGGCTATACTGATGCAAACTGGATATCTAGCAAGAAGGCACTGAAGTCTATGAGTGGATATGTGTTTACACTAGCTGGAGCAGCAGTGTCATGGAAATCCTCCAAACAAACGGTGATAACTCATTCCACAATGGAAGCTGAGTTTGTGGCATTAGATAAATGTGCCGAAGAGGCTGAATACTTATGCCAATTTTTGGAGGATATTCCGAGATGGCCAAAGCCTGTGACTGCAATAGGACTACACTGTGACAGTCAATCTGCTATTGGCATAGCACAGAGCACAATGTATAATGGAAAGTCCCGTCATATACGACGACGACATAGTTCCATTAGATAGTTAATGTCAACCGGAATTATCACTATTGACTTTATACCGTCAAAGGATAATATCGCGGATCCGCTAACCAAAGGGTTATCAATAGAACTGGTTGACAAATCATCGAGAGGGATGGGTCTTAAGCCTATTGCTTAACGGCGTCATGGTGGACACCCAATCATTGCTGACTGGAGATCCCAAGAACTTGGTTCAATGGGCCAACTAAATCATGATGACCAAATCACTGTGGGGGGGTAACTCCTGGCTTGTTCCTGTGATGAGAAATAGTGAGACCTGTAAGGTACAAGGGTAAGCTATTAAGCTTTTAATGATCTTTCGGTGATTACATGGAGTTCAAGGCTTGAACGCATGGAAATCAGTTGAGTACACGCGGGTTACTCTATAAGATGAAGATCACCTATGTGGGAGAGAAGTGGGGCCGCTTCAAAGGAGAATTGCGAGGCACAATTCTTTAGAAACTCCTGCAGAACCAGGGCGATGTTCCATGGCCAAAATGGACATAATCATGAGAGCTGAACGAGTCAGAAAGGATATAGTGATAAGTATATCATCGCTTACATAAACGGTCGAACAGTTCAAAGAGCAAACCTCCACTGTCTACCAGTAAGGTCGGTATGCTTACTCAAGCGAAGGTTCAAGGAGCAAACCTCTACCTATCGTATGCTATATCTGATCGAAGAATTATCACCACATCAAATTCCGTGTCTATCTGTCTGGTGTGTGCTACTACGATATCAATCTCATCCATGTGGGGGATTGTTAGAAAATGTGGGTTTTAGACCCATATTGTCGAGTCATTACATTGTTGGTATTACACATTACAATTTACACACAATTTGTAACATATTCTAAATAAAAGTTATAT
The DNA here is from genome assembly GCA_037693485.1 of Kitagawia praeruptora. Classification (NCBI taxonomy): domain Eukaryota; kingdom Viridiplantae; phylum Streptophyta; class Magnoliopsida; order Apiales; family Apiaceae; genus Kitagawia; species Kitagawia praeruptora. The sequence continues at coordinate 67,229,004 of CM075351.1, forward strand.
ATGATGATATGAACCGACTAAAATGCATGGCAAGTTATTGTATTTTTTTCCCTCAATAAAGACCATAAATCTCTTGGTACATTATGAGTTCTAAAGAAAAAAATCGACCGAAATGCATGGCAAGTTAGTGTACTTTTTTCCCCTCAATAAATACAGTAAATCTCTTGGTACATTATGAGTTCTAAAGAAAAATTTTGTCATTTTGAAGAAGGGAAAAAGGATCGTTTCATTTTGCTTGAGTTTATATTGATGTTACTTGTTAGAGCTGTCCTTTGGGCTTTGGTTGGCAGGCCTTAAAAGCCACTTTTTTTTTGACAGAAAAATGTGTTAGAAAATGTGGGTTTTAGACCCACATTGTCGAGTAATTTTGAGCTCCGATTTGAGTGTGCCTTGTGTGCGTGTTTGCAACAAGTCGTGCTTGGAGAGTGTTCTCCTCCACGAGAGCTTTCCAATGCATATTTGAACACTCAAAATGACTAAGGGATGGATAAGTTATGATAACTCAAAGTTGGTCCCTTAAGAGTGGAAATTTTGTTGTTAAACTTGAAGTCCCACATTGATAAGGAAAAGGAGTTTCCTTTGCTTTATATAGTACACCACAAGAAGAGTGTTCACTTGTGTTGGTTAAGAGTTGCTCCATCTCCTACGCGGGCGCGCAGGGGGGGTGCAAATTGTGGGGATTTCGAGGGAAAACCGAGGCTTCGCAAGCCTTCGGGCTTTCCGCGTGTGCGACCTGCGGACACGAATGCAGCAGAAAATTGGGCCGAATAAACCCGGACTAGTTTTGCTAAATTCATTATTTCCACTGGTCTAGGGCTTAAAATATGACTTAAAGTAATTCGAATATAATTTGAATTAACTGTTGTGTCGGTAAAATCAATTCCGTTTTATAACGAATTTTTTGCCACCGCCTTACCTTAATTAATTAATGCGGTTAATTAATAAAGGAAAATTACCACCGACTTTTTAATTGGCACAGCTAATTGATTGGGGTAATTGAGTAGCGCACAAGTTTTCCTATCCTATATATACTCGTGTAGAGCCTTATGATTATTCATTCGAAAAATACATCCTCTTCTCATACACAGCCTCTTCTCTTCCTTCGGTGATATTCTTGCTCGTTTCAAGCTCGCTGAGAGTGACGCTTTTATAGCTTCGCTGCAATCCGTTTTATCCTGGGAGGCGATTTGCTCGCACAACGGTGAGGGCTAATACGCTTTAAGGAGACAGTCACGCACTGGACTCGGGTTTTTCTGTTCCTGCCTCCTATTTATTTGTTTAATTGTTCTGTTATCCACACACACGATTGCTATTATTTTGTACTATTTTAACAGATTGTTTAACAAAATGTTCAACTAATTTCAATTTTTCTCCTAAACTAGCCCAAAATGTTTTCTAAACAACATTGTATGTAGATGTTCTTTGCCCTTGGTGTCAGAGTGAGGTTGAGACGGACAGTCACGCATTGTTTGAGTGTGATTATGCTAGAACAGTATGGAAGAGTTCAGAGGTCAAGACAATGGTTCAAGTTGTAGCAGGAGACTCAGCTTTTGATGTTCGCAGTCAATGTTTTGAAGGTTGTACGAGAGAATAGTGTGCGTTAATTGGGATGATAGGGTGGAGTATATGGAATAGGAGGAACAAGTGGGTTTGGTAAATAAGTAATGGATCAATTTTTGGTGTTCTAGCAGCAACTCGAAATTTTTGCTGCACGACTGGAGAGACGCACAGATTGCAGGTATTTCGTCTGTGTTACAAGAGCAGAACAGAGGTTTAAAAAAATGGAAAAAGCCCCCAGATGGTTGTTTCAAAGTAAACTGTGATGCGTCTGGTGCTATTAATGGGAGTATAGGTGTGGGTTGCGTTATTCGGGATTCACATGGACGTTTTGTTGGGGCTCGTTGTTGCAAGATTTTGGCATCCGAAAGAAGCTGAAGCCATCAGCCTTAAGGAAGCAATCTCTTGGATCAAGTTACAAGACCTAAAGTGTTGTAATTTTGAAACTGATTCGAAAGTTTTAGCTGAGGCATGCAAAGGAACGAATGGGAGGTCTCCTTTTCATACTATTGTTTATTATTGTATTCAAGAGTTAAAGCACATTGATCAAGTGCTAATGGTTTTTGCTTATCGGTCTGCGAATCGTTTGACTCATTTGCTTGCAAATGCTGTGCATTCTATGTCAGGTTATGGAGAGTGGCATATCACTCCTCCTGAACTTATTAATCATGTACTCGAAAATGATAATTTCTAAGTAATGCAAGTACGATATATTTGTTTCAAAAAATAATAATAATAATGGATTGAAGAGAAAACTGGCCCTGAGGTTGTCCTCAGGCACCTCTCCTAAGGTTGTAATATAATTGTACTTATAAAATAAAGGGCCCCGCAGGACATTTTTGTAAATATAACTTTTTTTTAGTAAGTTACACAAATAACCTCAGGTAGTACCCTGAGGGTAACCTCAGGCCCATGAAACCCATGGATTGAATTCTAAACAATAAAACAAAATTAGGGATCATTAGGTCATTAGTCATCACTCTTGTGTATTTCTAAAAAGTATGGGCTTCATCCATCAGACCATCAATGAACTGGGCTGATCTCAGTTGGATCATTACTTGAACACCTACGACAGTATCTTAGTCGACTCTGCGCGTTTGCGGAGAGAATATTACAAACTTATGAGTGTTGTCAACAGTCAACACCCAAAAGCATAAAAATTGAAATTCCGGTTTTAACTTATAGATATAAACTATTTCAAAAAAAAAAAACTTATAGATATAAACAAAATTAATATATATCTAACCAAAAACGAAAAGACATGTGTACCCATCACACCATGAAAATCCAAACTAGAATATCAGTCGGTACAGCTCAATATCTACCAAAAAACGCCCCACTCATTTTCTTCTTACCCAAAATCATTCACATTAATTAATAATTATATATAAATCTTCACTAATTATTACTCCCTTCATCTCTAAATAAGTTTTCTATTTTGACCGGACACGTTTGTCAACTCACACTCTTGATCATTAATATCTTGAATTTCGTATTAGTATTAAATATAAAAACTTCATTGTATTAAATTATTCATAAATACGAATCCAACAAGATCACTCATGACTATATTTGATCTTATAGATTAGACGTAAATTAGTAATTTACTAGATGATATCCCGTGCGAAGCACGGGTCGAGATAATTTATTAAAATTGATAATTTTTTATTAAATTTTATAGGAAATATTTTATTTATCATTAAAAAATACTATAAAAATGATAAAAATACAAAAGGAAACTACGATATTTATGCAACTCAGTAGTTTATAATAAAAGAATTGTAATTACATCATAATTCCAATAATTCTAGGAGATACAAATCTAGAAGTAAGTACCTTTAAAACATGATTTCATTTAATAATAAGATATTAGATGATAAGGGCCCAAGAAAATTTAATTAAATTGATCATTAATTCATTATAAAAAATTACGTTATTTACAAAGAATTTTCTTATTAATAAAGTTCATTTTATATATTATTTATTTAATTTTATTTAAGAAAATTGAGAAAAAAATCTAAATGATTCCGATATATACGTTAAAAATATACATTATTATAATAAATACGTTATTTGTGAACTGAATAGATTTATAATAAAAATTACAATTATAATAGTATTAACAATTTTATTATTTTAATAAAAATAATATAGAATCCTTGGAGAAATAGGAATCTTAGGGGTGGAACCAATTTTTGGTACCGAATTACCATTAAAAATGTATTTCGTTTGTTATAAATAAGCATATGTCACTGTAGATTAACATATATATATATATTCGTAGTCTTTTTTTGATTAAGTTGTACTAAAAGATTTATAATTTTAATAGAATTTATTTTATAAAATAATATAGAATTCTAGAGGAAATAGGAGTCTTGGGGTGAAACCAAAATTTGGTAGTACGAACCAAATTTGGTACTACCTCCGTCCCAAAAAGACTGAGCTGGTTTGACTTTCACGGAGATTAAGAAAATGTAGTAGAAAAAGAGTAAAGTTAGTTGAAAAGTGGATAAAGTGGTGGGACCTATTAATATTTAATGGTAGATTTGAGTTAGTGGAGTAAAGTAGTGGGTGTAATAGTGTAAAAAAGAGTATAAAATGGAGAAGTAGTGGGTGTAATAGTGAAAAGTAGTGTTCAAAAATAGTAAGTAAAGTAGGTTCATTAGTTTTGGGACGTCCCAAAAAGGAAAGTGTGTCAATCTTTTTGGGACGGAGGGAGTATAAAATAGTACATTAAACAATCAAAAAAATATAACATACATGATTCTGGTTCTAATAGATCCGTTATTTGTACAATTCAATAATATTATAGTAAAAGAATTATAATTATAACAAAATTCCAAACAATTCTTTTAGAAAATAATATAAATTTTAGGAGAGTAGGAATCTGTGATGAAATAAGGGTGAAACCAAATTTGTTACGAAAATATCATTAAACAGAAATTTATTAATAAAGGTCATAGATTCTTATCAAATGTTATACGATCTGGCTACGTATTCGTTGGTGTTTTACCCTCTATTTGTTGGTGATTTATCGTTGGTTTTTTCTAGTAAAAAAAAATTATAAACAAAAGAATTAGAATTATCATAAGAACTCTGTTTTTAATTCTTTTTAAAGGAACGTAGTATTCTAGGGGAAATATGATTCTTTTAAAAAAATTACAAATAAAAGAATTATAATTATAATAGGATAAAAATTACAAAAAGAATAATAATTATAATTGGATTTCTATTATTATTCTATTTTTTTAAAAAAAATAACATAGAATTATAGGGAAAATAGGATTTTAGGGGTGAAACCGAAGAACTATGTTTTTAATTCTTTTTAAAGGAACATAGTATTCTAGGGGAAATATGATTCTTTTAAAAAAATTACAAATAAAAGAATTATAATTATAATAGGATAAAAATTGCAAAAAGAATAATAATTATAATTGGATTTCTATTATTATTCTATTTTTTTTAAAAAAACAACATAGAATTATAGGGAAAATAGGATTTTAGGGGTGAAACCAAAATATAGTGCGAACAAAAAAAGGGTGAAACCAAAATATAATGCGAACCAAACTTTAGGTACCTTTAAAAGAGGGTTTGCATAAGATTTCTATATTTTTTTTAAAAAAAAACATAGAATTCTAGGGAAAATAAGATTTTAGGGGTGAAACCAAAATATAGTGCGAACCAAAAAAGAGTGAAACCAAAATATAGTGCGAACCAAACTTTAGGTACCTTTAAAAGAGCTTTTCGCTTATTAATAAAGGTTATTATAGATCTCACGTTATGAACAAAAACCGATATTTCAAACTAGCAACATATTATGAGACAGAGGGAGTAATAGATAGTCAAATTAGATATGACAAAAGACGTTACATTACGAATTTTACGATCACTCCACCGCGTATATTCATTTAGTAGTATATACAGGGATACCATGTACACTGGGTTTCTTTTATGGAAAATGTTACGTACTTCGAAATGATCTCCAATTTTTTTTTTTAAATACTGTTATGATACTTGTATATTGAATAATTTTTTGATAATAAAATGAGATTTCACATGTATTCATATGATATCACAAATTAAAATCAAATATGTGTTATGTCATATCATTCGAAATTTTTTTGAAAAAAATATTTAAAACATGTAACACTACTCTCCTTTTATTACTATTTCTTTCTCAAAAAACTTTACACAAATGCTTACTAGCATTTTCCATTTATGTAACGATATTAATAAATAGAAACTCAATGTACATTAATGCTTACCATGTACAATCAGATAATATTATATTTAATGATATACTCTCAATAAATTACCAAAAATCACCTCAATCTTCTGTCGTACATATTTGTTATAAATAATTAGTCGTTAGGGCTGCAGAATGTAGATATCGAAAGTGATTCACTAGTTACAGTTTATGCCATTAATAATGCAGTAGAAAATCTCCTGGAAGTTGGCTTGGTTATGCACGCATGTAGTCGAGTGCTTAAGTCTTGAAGAGATATTGTGGTTTCTTTTGTAAAAAAACAAGCGAACAAGGTAGCTCACTTGCTAGAGTACCATGTGAAGCGAATTGTTTTTTTGATTTAATGACTCCTCTACGGTCTGTGTTGGAGTCCCTTGAAAATGATTGTTTGATGAATTAATACAATACCCAGTTTCAAAAAAAAAAAATTAATTCATATTTTAATTTCTACATAATTATTTTCTGCTTCCTCTCCTAAAACTTTATCTTATAATTAATCAAATTGTAAATAAAATATCATTATAATACTACTACAATAAATCAATTAATATTTCAACTATATATCTATCTGTACTATTACTATATCTATATCAATACTATTATATTAAATCAGAAACATTGAAAGTTTTGGTTTTCGGTTTGGTTATCCTATTTATTAAAATAAATAATAACATAATATAATTAATGGTAATTAATCGATTGTCTTTTTCGCATTTACTTTTAGTTGAATATACTTACTATTATATTAAAGCCGAAACATTGAAAGTTTTGGTTTTCAGTTTGGTTATCCTATTTATTAAAATAAATAAGGGCTCTTTTCATAAATAAATAGGAAAAAATAAATTTTTGCACATTTACTTTTGTTAAGAATACCAATTTGCAATTTACTAACTAAGTTTCTAAATTGCAAAAATACTAACCCTAATCCTAACCCTCCCCTCCCCCCTTCATTTTGTGAAGCTCGACTGTACTTTCTTTTTTTTTTTTTAAGGTTGGGGCTATTTTGGGTTTCCTGGCCCCGCAGGGGCATATTCAACTAAATTTGCAACTAATTGCAACTAAATTTCTGATTTCAAGTTCCATTTGTCAGTTGTCATTTTCGACCTCATTTTTAAACTCTATTATATATATATATATATATATATATATAGGCTAGTGGTCAAATAGAAACCAATCTTAGAATAGAAACTAGAAACCAACACTAAATAAATTATATTTCATTCATTCTAATGGCCCCGCCAGGGGCACCTTGACAAAAAGTGTTTAAAATTATTGGCTCCATCCAGCAAAAAAAAAAAAAAAATTACTGTTCACGCTGACGTCACTGCCACGTCAGCAGTGAACAGTATTTTTTTTTTTTTTTTTGCTGGATGGAGCCAAGAATATTATGAAATTTTTGTATTGGGGTACCTCTAATTTGGTCATTAGATTAGCTTGAAATATTTAATTTATGTTTAGTTTCTAGTTTCTATTCTAATTTAGTTTCTATTAGAACAAGACCCTATATATATATATATATATATATAGAGTTAAAAAATGAGATCGAAAATGACAAATGAAAAATGGAACTTGAAATCAGCAACTTAATTTCTGATTTCAGTTGCATTCAGTTGAATATGCCCCTGCGGGGCCTTGCAACCCAAATCCACCAAAATCACCCAAACCAATAATATGTAGTTGCAACTAGTTGTAACTAGTTGAAAATAGTTGCAACTAGTTGAAAACAGTTGAAACTAGTTGATTTGGTTGAATATTGCCCCTGGCGGGGCCTTGGAACCCAAAATCACTCAAACCAATAATATGTAGTTGCAACTAGTTGTAACTAGTTGAAAGTAGTTGAAAATAGTTGCAACTAGTTGAAAATTGTTGAAAACAGTTGAAAATTGTTGAAAACAGTTGAAAACAGTTGAAAATTGTTGAAAACAGTTGAAAATTTTTAAGATATCCGGATCAAAATTTGATTTTTTTATAGATAAAATCTAAAAATATATAATACTTTTAATAAATTTCAAGACTATTAAACTTAGCAATAGAGGGGATGTGAATGATCATGAGGTTAGGAAAAATCAACAAGATATAGGACAAACTCTTCTTCTAAGAAGATTAATTGAGTGTAGATGATGTATTTCTCGAAATGGTCCTATACGAGAAGATTTATATGGCTTATGGTCGCCTCAAGTCATAACGCAAATTATGAGTAAAAAGTTCTTCGGTTGTAGTGTTGTTTTATGATAAAAACAAGTATTATGTTAGTAATGTTTTAGTATTAGGTTTCTTGTTGTCTTTTCTTGTGTATTCTGGATTATAGAGATTCTATAACGCTAGAAAACCCTTAGTAAAAAGTTTAGGTGGCATTCGAGGAAGAGAAAATATAAATAATATGTAAAAAAGTGGGTAATTCCTCTTTGCAAAAATATAGCCAATCATTTCATATTGACTATATTTGGCCAACCTCTATAGATCTGTAATAAGCTTCCACATCATCTATTACCATATTAAAATAATATATTCTATTTTTAACAACTTGAATTAATAATAACATACCATTTTCAAAATATAGCCAATTTCATCGAAACACAACGTCTTACAGGTTCAACAAATTTTACATGATCAGTATTTTATTTAATTTAGCCAATTATTTTTAGGCAACATCGTTAGAGATGCTCTTAGGTGGCAAAAAAATAGAGATTCTGTAGGAAAAAAAAAAGTACTCCAATGCATAATTGTCCTTAGCAAAAATTATAGATAATCATACTTGGTTGGTTATATTTGTTGAACCAACTTAATCCCTTAGAGCATCTCCAATGGTATTAGCTAAAAATGATTGACTAAATTACATAAAATATTGATTATGTAAAATTTGTCGAACCTGTAAGACATTGTGTTCCAATGGTATTGGCTAGAATGATTGGCTATATTTTAAAAATGGTATGTAATTAATATTTCAAGTTGTTATTAATGGAATATATAATTTTAATATAGAAATAATTGATGTGGCAATTCACTACAGGTCTCTAGAGGTTCGACAAATATAGCCAACATCAAGAGATTATCTATAATTATAGATAAGGGTTTTGTCCCATTGGAATGCAATTTTTTTTACACATTCTTTATAATTATTATTTATGGTAATTAATTTTGAATTTTACCTAACTAGTCTTTCCCATTGGAGATGCTCTTAGAGCATCTCCAACCATTACCATCTGTTAGCTAAAAAGTCTAGGTGTCACTTTGATATACATATTAGTTAAAAAATATAGCTCTCCAACCATGAGAGCTGTTAGCAATAATTATAGACATCCTCCATCTCGTCTTCTATATTTGTTGAATTTTAGTCATTAGCTAAACCATCCATGTCAGCTTTATGTCATATTTAAACTACGCCTACACATTAATACATACCATTTAAAACAATTTCTATCCATCCGTTACACATATACTATTTTTGAATTATAGCTAACCATTATAGCTAATACCACTGGAGCACAACCCCTTACAGGTTCAACAAATTTTAGGTAACAATTATTATATATTATTTTAGCTAACTATTATAGATATTACCTTGGAGATGCTCTTAGCAAAAATATACACAACTTTACTAAAATATCTTCTTTTCTAAAAACATCGTGACCAACATATATTTAAATATTAAACTTAAATTATATTGGTAAAAATTTTAAACCCATAGAATTGTTATCTTAAAATTCAATAATAAATTATATTATATTATATTAAAAAAATCCTTACATCACATTGATTCTAAACTAGTATTTATTTAATATTATTTGATATTTAATTACTCCCTATAAATTATCGAGATAATACTCAAAATGAATCAAATCCAAAATGCATAGCCCTCTACGACATGTCGTGAAACGTATTTTTTTTCCCTACACACTATTGCGTGTACCGCAACAGCCTAACACGGCAAATTATGTGCCATACAACTTCTTAATACCGAGGACAAAACAAAGCATTACCTGCTAATACCCATCACGGACTGTCGTATTACATGCTGTTGCGTAAAATGAAACGACATATCAACGGATTTGGTACACGAAATTGCGTATCAATGGAGTATTTAGGGCCGAAAATTTGAAATGGGATAAGAAGAGCCATGATGTATGAAAATGGGACATTTTGGACACTCATCCTAAATTATCATACTAATTAGAAATTAACAATTTTTAACTTAGGATAAATATAAATTATTAGACAAGAGAAAAAAGGGAGAAAGAAGTGGGGTAAAAGACAAGAGAGGAGAGAGAGAGAGAGGGGGCATCCTCTTCATCTCAATTTTCTTAACAATCTCTTCTACAACTGCCTTGCCTGTCTGCCACCCATTATCATATACTCTCTATACCACACCCCTTCACCTCTTTAATTCTTTCATTGATTTTCTTCGCATTCTTTTCCAACCCCCCTTATTATTCTCCTCTTAACTTCCTTATTATCACCCCCATCCTCACTATATTCTTCTTATCTACTTTGCAGCAAGATTTTTAGGTTCACTATATTTTAGGTGCATGTTTTTCTCAACATTATCTATTTTTCTTCAAGAGAGACTAGTGTATCAATTACCCAATTGGTGAAATTTGAATATCTTCTTGATATTTTGTGTTTTGATTAATATTTTTGTTGTCGGATTTGTGAGTCAACTTGTGGGTTGATTTTGAGTTGATTTGAGAGTCAACATTAAGAGAGAGAGAGAGAGAGAGAGAGAGAGATTGATAGAGGGAGAGAGAGAGAGAGAGATTGGGAGAGAGAGACAAAGAGATGTGGAGTTTAACGAGATTTTGTGAGAAAGTTAATATGATGGTGGAAGGAGGATCTGATTATTGTTCTAAGAAGTCTGATGATATATGTGGAAATGCTCCTGGTGAGGTAAAGATTCAATCTTTGTTATAAAGATTCAAATTTTATGTTAATGATTCAGTCTTTTCGAGATTTATACGCATATAGATCTAATTTTTATGTGTTTACGTTGCTGGGATTTGTTTGTTTTAGACAATGTTTGATCTCTTCATTTGGGGTTGTCTGTAATTTGTTTAGTTTCTGCAAAACTGCATGAAATTTGAGAATGTAAAAGGCATGGTCTATGTTATTTGTTTTTTCGTTGACCAAGTCAAGAAATTTGAAATCTAAAAGCATTGCTCAAAGGGATTTTTATTATTGTAGTTTTATAGAGTGTATATATTTTTGACAGGTTGATTCTTCATCATGTAAATCACACCCTCAAATATGCTGTTAATTTTAGATATTTCTTTGACCAAGTCAAAAAATTGGAAATAGAGATAGTATTGCTCAAACAGACTGTGATTTTTGTAATATCGCAATGTGCATACATATTTCACAAGTTGATTCTTCATCATCTTGACATATATGTGAATCTCTTGTTTATGCTCCAATGTCTGGTTGCATCTCTCACATGCAATTATAGAGGTGTATATATATATGTGCTGTAATGCAGTCTAATAGGATCTTATACCCATCATCTTTTTCTTTGTTAGTAATATATAATTGTGCTTATAAGATGCCTTGTGTTTTAGCCTTTTAGGTAAAGTTCCAATTACCAAACTTCTGGCATTTGGCTTAGGATTGGTGTTTAGAGGTCTGCATTATTTTAATGACTTAAGACAGTTCTTTCAAGTTGCCTCTTCCTTTTTTTCATAGCCTGCTTTCAACAAGCTGAACTTTGTGCTCGTAAATTGGATGTTGCTTTTTTGTTCCTTGTTCTTTACCGAGTATCCTAAAGTTAATCTGTTCATTTAATGCAGGACTCAGGCCGTATGTTGAGCATGACGAGATTACGTTGTATTATGCGTGGACTAGATTTAAAAATGTACATCTTCCTATTAGTCTTGATACCAACATGTGTCTTTGGTTTATATTTGCATGGTCAAAAAGTATCATACTTCTTGCGGCCATTATGGGAATCCCCCCCTAAACCTTTTCGAGAGATCCCTCATTATTATCATGAGAATGTGACAATGCAGAATCTGTGCAAACTTCATGGTTGGGGCACCCGTGAGTTCCCAAGACGAGTTTTTGATGCAGTGCTATTCAGTAATGAGGTTGATCTGCTTACTGTGAGGTGGAAAGAATTGCATCCTTACATAACAGAGTTTGTGCTTCTCGAGTCAAATTCAACTTTTACTGGGTTGACAAAGCCGCTGGACTTTGCCAGCCATAGAGATCGGTTTCAGTTTGTTGAATCACGATTGACTTATGGCCAAATTCCCGGCAGACATAAACAAGGAGAAAACCCATTCGTTGAGGAAGCATATCAGCGGCTAGCACTTGATTACCTTCTCAGGAAAGCAGGTATTCAAGATGATGACTTGTTAATAATGTCAGATGTTGATGAGATACCTAGTAGACACACCATCAATTTATTGAGGTGGTGTGATGACATACCACCAATCCTTCATCTTCGGTTGAAGAACTACCTGTATTCTTTCGAGTTTCTACTGGATAATAATAGCTGGAGAGCTTCAATTCATAGATATCGGATGGGAAAGACAAGATATGCACATTATCGCCAGTCTGATGACATATTGGCCGATGCTGGCTGGCATTGCAGCTTTTGCTTCCGCCGCATTAGTGAGTTCATATTTAAGATGAAAGCATACAGTCATCATGATAGAGTGAGGTTCTCCAAATTTTTGAACCCTAAAAGAGTTCAGGCGGTAATCTGCAAAGGTGCCGACCTATTTGATATGTTACCAGAGGAGTACACGTTCAAGGATATCATTGGAAAAATGGGTCCCATACCTCATTCCTACTCTGCTGTTCATCTTCCAGCATATCTTTTGGAGAATGCTGACAAGTATAAGTTTCTTCTGCCTGGGAATTGCATACGAGAAGACGGTGGCTGATTGATTACCTCTTATGGTAGTTATGTTGTCCAGTTTTTGTGTAAAGTTGGAGATTCAGCTAACAGGAATGGGAAAGGTTTTTGTTCTATCAACAGATGACTGCAATGTGTTAGTTCACACTACATTTCTGTGGTAAATTCATATATATCATTCTTTCGGAAACATTTGGAAGGTTAGTTGAGTCCATAAATTTCTTGAGTGATATTTGTATATAACATCATTAAGAGAGTTGGTTATCATTTAGAATTTAGCATACACGTTTACTTAATGCTGGAGCTTGTGATTATTGGAATGGTTTAAATTGCTTGATTGTGCTGGTAAAAACACCACCCCCCCCCCCCCCCCCAAAAAAAAAAAAAAACCAAAAGAATATACCCTTAAAGTAGTGTCATTAGCCCCATTAGTTGTGGGAGATGTTGGTAGTGAAATTTAGAGTACCTGTATGATTGATATTTGAGGGCAGGCGCCAGCTAGCATCCATGGACAGATAGATATATGATGCATCTTATAGAGTTAAGAAATGTGAATACAAACATGTCAATGATTAAGCATGTATGGCCTGCAGGCACCCATTGTTTAAAGACTTGAAAATGGGTATCATTGAGTTGTAGGCATGTTTTGTTGCCACCCTTATGCTGTTTTAGTTGCCACAGTAGACAACCATATGGTCTTGTTATTGATTAGCCTTGCGGATATTCCTATTCCTTGAGTATCAAAGGTCGATAGTTCAAGGCTCAGTAAAGAGGCAAATGTTTGCGTGAGTATTTCTTAAATTTTACTCATAATTGACCAGAAAAGGCTCTTCTGCCAACTAGTCAATAATCCAAGTTGTGCTAGATATATACTACTTATTGGACAGAAGGAAGCTAACAGATACACAGAGTTCAGATTATATTTAGAAAATAAGGGCTTAAAGGTGACACATGGAGTAACACATCTAAAGTGGTGTAGAAGATTTGGACTCGGCTTAAAGATCGGTCATGTTCACTTTTACTTTGCATCATTATAAGTTTTCCACGAGATTGCTTATAGAATATTTTGTTGAATTACTTATTACTCCCTCTGTTTCTTTTTGTTTCTCCTATTTGAAATGTCGGGATTGTTCATAACATGAGACAAATTACTAATTTACGTTTAATTTATAAGACCAAATATAGTCATGAATGATCTTGTTGGATTCGTATTTATGAGTACTTTAATACAGTGAAGTTTTTATATTTAAAACTAATATGAAATTGAAGATATTAATGATCAAAAATGTATGTTGGCAAACGTGTCCAGTCAAAATAGGAATGATATTTAGGGACGGAGGGAGTACTTAATACTACTCCCTCCGTCCCTTTTGATTCTTAACACTTTCAATTTTGGAATGTCCCAATAGATTGTTAACATTTTCTAAAATAGTAAGTTTTAATACTATTACACCCACTACTTCACTTATTTTAACAATACTTTACTTCACTTATTTTAACAATACTTTACACTATTACATCCACTACTTAACTTATTTTAACTATAAAATTACTATTACACCCACTACTTCATTTATTTTAACAATATTATACCCACTATCTTGGTTTCCGTGCAAAAAGCAAACGTTAACATCCCATTGGGACGGAGGGAATATAAAAATAATGCAAAGTTAGAGGGGGCTTAGCTTATGGGTCGATGATGATGCTGGTAAGTAGGTCCCATCACCTCTCTGGCATGGCTTCTTATTCTAAGCCTTGAGATGTCTTAAAACATGTGCATGTGTTCTGGTACTGTTTTCTGTTTGTAACTTTCTATTTTAACCAGTGTTCCAGAAATCGCTAGGCGGCCCAGGGCGGTCGGGGTACCGCCTAGCGCCTAATCGGGTAGGCGGGGATTAATCGGACGGATTAATCGGAGCATTAATCGGATATTATAATAATATTTAATATATTAGTCTAATTTACAATTAAACATATCATTTTAAATAAATTAAAAGGATTAATCGGATTTCAAAAATCGAATCGGTTGGTTACCTTCCAGAAGATTAATCGGGGATTAATCGGCTGAATCGGGGATTTTTAGAACAGAGATTTTAACACATCAGCATGTCAAGAAAAACTAATTATCTTATTTTCGAAACCGTATTTAATTTCAAAAAATTTGAATGAACTTTTCATGTTCGACATGACATGTAAGTTGGTAGCAGGACATCAACATAAGTTATCTACTTTCTATAATTAAACAGAGACATTCGTATTTTCATCGATACAGATTGGTGTAAACTGCGATGTCAATGTGCCATGTTTGCACTGCGAGTCAGATAGATAACTTCCAGCTTATTGCCTTGTTTCGATCAAGTTGAATCGTCCTGTCCATAGCCTAGGGACCGATTTATTGGCCCTGGACCAATCTTAGATTACTGTTATGTAGTCACAGGTCTGGCCTTCCTGCATATAACACAAGATTCATGGTGCACATGTCTCTCTAAAACAAATCACTGGATATGTTACAGAGAATTTGGATTTATTGTTATATACATATTTTTGATAATCTGGAAGCGGTGCCACATTTCAAAAGGAGATATACACTAGCAAGCCATCTCCTTATATGCCAAGACACAGAGGAGCTTGACAGTGTAATAATCAGACGTTATCCATCCATCTACCTCATTAAGATTTTGCAGTGTTTTAAAAAATAAAATCATTAGGATCTAAGCAAACTTGCAAAGCCGAGGAGAGCGTGACCGAATGATTCTGAGATCACACTTGTGATTGTATAGGATAATATACTGCTTAGGTGAAAATTAATAGGGGTGTATTCAATTGGGATTTTAAAGGATTTTAACGGATTGATAATAATCGATGGATTTTGAAAGATTGTTGTTGATTTTAATTTTACGTAGAGTTTGACTGATTTTATGTGAAATCCTATAGAGTCTATATAGAGTCTCATGAGTAGTGCTACAGGTACCAAATTGGGTACCAAAATTGGGTACCAAATGACATGGCAACAAACACTTGTCATTTTCAAATTTTTTGATTGGATGGCTCTGGCGGGCCCAGTATAACTATAACCAATTAAAACAAAGCCACGTCATTTGGTGACAATTTTTGGTACCTAATTTTGGTACCTCTAGCATTTTTCTTAGTAGAATCCTTCAAAATCTTCCACAATTTGGCTGGATTTCAAAAAATAAAAAATATACTAGCAAATCCATCAAAATCTATCATTTTATATAATCCAAAAAAATCCATGAATTTTTGAATACCTTGAGATTTTAAAGGATTGTTTTAAATCTTGATTGAATACCTATAGATTTTAGAAGTTTTTTTAAAATCTAAATTGAATATCCATAGATTTAGAAAGATTATTTGAAATCTGAATTGAATACCTGCATATTTTAAAAGATTTTTTAAAATCCAAAATGAATACCCGCTGATTTTGATAATCCATTAAAATCCATCTAAATCTCAAATGAATACACCCCTCTAAGTAGACAAATAGAAATCGTTGGATATTGATTAGCAGTTTAGCAGTTAGCACTGATCAAGTTCATTCGATTTCTGATTGTATGTAATTCTGGATATTAAAGCATAAAAACATAAGCCAATCCCGTAGGATGGTTATTAATAGTACCTGATTACTGTTATAGATTCTCTAGAGATAATCTTCACTGCAATGGATACTGGTAGATAAACGCTTTAGATTCTTTGCAAGATGAGATATAGTTTTAAGGATCTTCTAATCGGAAAAAGAAAAGAATCTGATTAAAGCACCGTTAGTAGTGCTACTTTCTGGCCATGATCAGACAGGTATGAGATGCTACATATCTAGTAAGAATCATCAGGTAACACTATAAATAGCACTCAGTATCACGAAGAGAAATGCAAGCTCCACAAAGAAAATGGTTCTACAATCAGAGATCTTTCCTGGTGGCTACAGGCAACAGAGCTACTCACATGATGGGTACTCCTCGGGCTATGGCCACGGTCCGAGCATGCATATGGGACCTACTCCATCTTTCAGCTCCTCTCATATGATGCAATCTGGTGGGCATGGTCCACACAACCACACTAGCACTGATTTTTACAGCAGTGGCTCAAATGGGCATATGTCTTCTGGTTTTTCCCCTGGTTTTTCCCATGGCAGCAATATTATCAGCCATGGAATGCCAACTGGAGGCTATGGCAGTTCTTACCATGGAGCTAGCAACAACTACAGCCATGGATTGCCCACTGGAAGCTACGGAAGCTCTTACCATGGCGCAACACACAACCCCATGGGAACAAAGATCGAGTCGCTGAAGCATGACTATAACAATTACAATTATGGTCACTCAAGCATGATGCATAGCCCTATGCATGGAGGTCACCAGTCAGCTGAGTGGAAACTCAAGTCGATTGAAGACGACGACTAGAGATGCTATGATACTCATGCATCACAAGAATGCAGACTTTAATTACTTGGCATTGTTTCGAATTTCCCCACATATAATTTGTGGTTGTAATTTAACTATGAGTGTATTTCCAGCATAACCTACTGCTTGAATAAATTCTAATAATATCTACTGGAGTTGTGTAACTTGTGTTTAATATTGCCATGGTCAAAAAAATTTAACTTAGATTTTCCCCGGGAAAATCATCTATGAAGCTTAAATTTTAGAAGAAAAATACATATAAGGAAAACAGAGAAGAAAAACTTAATAAAACTCGTATATAAGATAAGCAGCCTAGCTTTGGGCATTACAGCCTTGAATGAATTGTAATCGCGACAAACAATCTGTGCAGCTGCACTTCATGTGGATACAGTTTGATTGTATGTTCAACTTCTGTGTTGATCAAAAGTGAAAGAATTACAAATCTTCGGCAAAATAAATTTTGGACTATATTTCAGCACCTAACATGGTATCAAAAATGACCAGCAACATTGAAACTCAACTCTCTTCTATCTTCAACATGTAACACTGTAAAAAATATCAAGTATTCAGGAGGATCTCAGATAATTAAATTGGGGTCTGGTCAAGGGCAAACGTATGCCAGCATATGCTGTAAAAACACGTACCGCAGAAACTTTCAGTGATATGAAAACAGGAGAACCTATCTCTCTGCGTACCGTAGAAAATTTCTACTGTACGGTATGTCAGTTTGCCGGTGACCAACCAATTAAATTAGGTGCTTGAAGCTGAACTTGTATGCTAAGCTATGGCAATTTAACTAGTTACTCATTTTTATTTATTTTTAAAGCTGAAGCCTTGTCAACTGTTGCTTTGATTCGTTCAAGTCGATCCAAACTAGAGATTAAATTGTTCATCCCTTTTCTTTGGATAGTCCGAAAAGATCTTAGCAACTTATTTAATCTATCAATATATCTCCTCTTTATGATAGTCCTTCTGAGCAATATCTTTAATATTCAGATGAATCATCGGATTTATAAATCACATTCTGCAGGATCTCTTCCCTTGAGCTTTTGAAGTATAATCACCACATCCTCCAATTTATCTTGTAGTCCCCAAAAAAGCAGTAAACAAATTGAATATTTCTGAATATTTGACTAATTTCCCTGATATCAATCATTCAACTTTTAAAACCAGTACACACAGAAAGTTCTAATCAATCTATGTGTTTCGTGTATTGCTTAGATTATAAGCAAGGAATAATAAATTACAACTTCAATTCTTACGGCAGAATCTCTTACAAATTCTTCCGTCTAGCTATTTTTCCTTGCCACAACGAATCTTTGACGAGATAGAAGCTGATTAACACCACAAAACATAAGTCCAAAGCCCTTTCAAGCAACTCTTATGGACCTATTTTTCTTCGATATAGTTGAATACCATATATATAATCTAAACAAATCATTTTCAAATTAGTTAAAGACAGATGTTAGGATATAAACAGTTTTTTGTGTTTAAGATTCGATGTTTTGTTCGAATTAAACATTCTTTTGAACCACTAGAGTTGTGTCAACTATGAGTTAGGTATTTTACTGGTGGAAGGAACTAGAAATGTCAGGCGCCTTGACACAGGCTGCCTAAAACTGAATTCTCTTCAGGTTCAATCACTTCTTTCGACGTTCCTATCATGAAAACTACCTAATCATGGTACTATATATATGTGTGTTGCACATCAACAAAAATCAGTTATCAAAGCATTCATTACACAAACCTATAGATACTGATTCGTCATCGTTATACTTGCTCCCAAACTCCTGAAGATGAAGTTCATCACCTCAAGCCATGACTCCAAACACAAGCTGCAGCACAACTACAATAGCCATCAGAAACCGGAAAATGCACATTTGCCACACAAACTGGTTGATGCTCCTCCGTATTCAAGCATTTACGTGACTTCTCATGGATTTGAGGCGCCAACTAGAAGGAATCTACTGCTAAATTATGAACATGCAAATTACGAAAAAGCTCATTATGATGGAAAGGTCGTCGAAGATAATATTGATGCTGATGCTGAGGACTATATCAAGCTCAAGCATAAGAACTTTTCACGTGGCGACTCCTATTGGAGCAGTCGAAGATGAAGTCAAATTGCTCAAAGATCATTGGCATGCATTAAAATGCAAGCCAGCCATCTGGATTACATTATGTCTAACAAAAATAATATGTTTCAAACTTCTTCCAGTTTCCTTTCCAAATTTTATGTAAAGTGCTACTAAATAGTGTGTTGAGGGCAATTTGTATTGTGTATTTATTTTCCTCCCGCTGTTATATATATGTACATTGTTTACTTGTAACCTTTAAATTTGTTTCTTCTTAATCTTCAGAGTTTGATGTGTGATTCATTAGTTTACTTTTTCTGAAAATCTTACTTTTAAAGAATTACAGAAGGAAAATGTTATGATTATTGGACTGGAGTTTGAATAAACTAAACTAATTTGTCTTTTTACAAAAACATATATAAAATTTTTAGGTAAAATTAGTAAAACAAGGATGTTGAACATATTAATAGTGTCTTTTTCTAAACGCTGTGATAGACTGTGCTTTCAGCATCTAATTTTGACAGTTCTTTCAGAAGAAACAGATATGCGTAGCCTTGATAAGTTTTATAACAGTAAATCTAAATTAAGAGACCTAAAATATTTCAGACTCTAAGCTAAGACCTTTTTGGTACTGGCTGAGGCCTACTGGTCGGTCTGTGGTTGTTCGTTCATGCTCGAACTTCTGTTAAAATTGGTGTGACGGGGAATATAGGAAGGATCGATGCCCATTGATTTGTAATAATCTTTTTCTGCATTTTTAAACCGATTTCCTAACATTTTCCATTCCAGTTTACACCTCTTCCTGACCTGCAACCTCATTTGCTGCAACCAAATATGTATTTAATCTTGGGTCAGGAGCTATATCGTGGTGCAGTAAGAGACAACCTACTGTTTCTCTTTCAACCACTGAAGCAGAATATAGAGCAGGAGCGATGGCAGCACAAGAGTGTGCATGGTTGACTCAACTCATGAAGGACTTGAACCAACCAACCGAAGATGGAGTTCCATTACACTGTGATAATATATCAGCAGTCCGTTTAGCCGAGAATCCAGTTTTTCATGCTAGGACCAAACATGTCGAAGTGCATTATCATTTCTTACGAGAAAAAGTACTTAAAGGAGATATTAACATGAAGGCAGTCAGGACCGAAGATCAGGTTGCAGATATATTTACGAAGAGTTTATCTGCACCAAAGATTTATGAGTTTCGGAAATCACTCGGAATGGAAAGTCGAGTTTGAGGGGGAGTGTTAGAAAATCAAACTCTCTAGAAACATTATAAATGAATAAAACAAATAAGGTGAGGTTGGTGAGGTGTTTGGTAAGAATGGAGGTCTTTGTTCAATGTTCAAATATGGTAGGCTAAGAGTGATGTAAGCAATGATGTTAGCTTGTATTTTGAAGTCTATAAATAGGTTGATAATTTGTATTTGTAAAATACACCAAAAACAAGAGTTGTAATATACTTTGTGAAATAAAAGAGAGAAACACAAGAGTTGTTTTCCAACACAGATATGCGTAGCCTTGATAAGTTTTATAACAGTAAATCTAAATTAAGAGACCTAAAATATTTCAGACTCTAAGCTAAGACCTTTTTGGTACTGGCTGAGGCCAACTGGTCGGTCTGTGGTTGTTCGTTCATGCTCGAACTTCTGTTAAAATTGGTGTGACGGGGAATATAGGAAGGATCGATGCCCATTGATTTGTAATAATCTTTTTCTGCATTTTTAAACCGATTTCCTAACATTTTCCATTCCAGTTTACACCTCTTCCTGACCTGCAACCTCATTTGCTGCAACCAAATAATGATGAAAGTTATGTTCATGAATATTGTGATTTGATACAAGACTTCCGTAAGTACAACATATTAGAACATAAGGATACTGTAAGAAATATATAATATCGCAAAGCATACCCCTACCCCTTGCCGTGGTTGTTTCCCATCATCAGCTTGCCCCTACCAAAAGCAAAATGGTGAAACATTATATTCTGACATCCATTAGGTCTATCATACAGGAAGTAAAATACAGAGAAATGTATCAGTGCTTCTGTGTTTGTGTGTATGCATGCATGTGTATGTGTATATATATGTGGAAAATGCTTGCTGGTGCGCTATACATGATCGCCAAGTGATGGAATGCCTTGATGGACAATCCACTGTGCATCAATGACTCCAATCTTCTTGTAAGCAGGCTGTACAGAAAAAACAATCAGATTCAGAGGGATAAGATTCTATCACATTACAAAATCAAATGCATCCTCTTTAAAAATAAAAATCAAAAAGAAGTATATGGTAATCAGAGCTGACCTCAACACAATGTTGGAAGGCAAAATCGAGACCCCATCCATGGACCAAATCATTCTACAAGGCCATAACAAAGAGAGTGACTCTAAGAAGGTCAAGGCTGAAAAGGAAGATGTAGGACCTGGGACATTCTCACAGTTAAGTGCATTATGATTTATGAACTATAAATCATACCTGGATCATATACCACACACATCGCCAGGCATCTTGAGAAAATACAGGAGCCATTATTTCCACAAACCTGCAATTCGAAAAGGGAGTGAGTAGAAGACTTAAGAGTCCTAAAACATTAACTGTGAACAGGGAGGCAAATGAGGATCTTCGCACCATTCTGGTATCTCCTCTGCTTTTCTAATGAAATATGTTCAAAAAACAACACAAACGAGGAACAAATCACAGTCAATTTAGTATATCATCCTCAATAAAGGGTAACTGGTGGCTGTTATTGTACAATTTCCATTATCCTTACTTGTGAACTTCACTGTCTTTCAGTCTTCTTGTCATCATCCATGCCAGTCCTTTTTCAGGGTTCAGACCAGGCTGTGAAATCTCCAAACCATGTTTTTTCACAAGTTTAATGTATCTGGAGTAGCAAGTAATTAGGCGAGCTTGTTGAATTTGAGCAATGCCATAAATTTTAACTTTTTGCTATTAATACTTACTCCTCAGCATCAAAATTCTCAACACCAAGATCCTCATCCCAGATAAATATGTAGTCATAAGCTGCAACAATGTCAGGATGAAGAAATCTTTTTGCATACCACCTTGGACAAAAGTCATCAAAGTTTATAAGCATGACATGAACACCTTGACAAACTGCAAAAAGAAGGAAGACTACACCTATTACTCTAATAGTTACTCACCACTTTGTTTGCTTCAGGGCACTGACATGGATCACGTTCTTTGACCATTCATATTCATCCCATTCACTTGCTCGATTATCATAATGAAACAGAAGTATTGTGAAGTTCTTTGAAAACTGCAACAGAAACATTCTCAGAGAGAGGCAAACGCCAAAGATAGTCCTAGCATTGTAGCCTAGTGAATACCTTCTTGTCCCGGTAATAAGAGGTCAAGGTTTCAAACTTCTATGGAGGCAGGGGTCTATGTTCATTTAAATTTCAGTAGTTGAACATTACAGAACAAGGCCAAAGATGTGAAATAATAGGCCTTATTATTTATAGAAATTTCAACTTCCATGAGTTACATAGTGAGGGAGGGGCTGACCTTCTTAACAGCAGCATCAATATTATGCCTCTGATTATAACCAACTGTAAAAGTCACAAGATACTTTGGTGTAATAGTTAGGTCCTGCAAATGGAAGATTGATCAACATTTCATGCATTATCAGATAGTATCATGTTCGAGCGCTTCCACTTTTAAAGTTTCATAACAGTAACAATAAAACAGATTTCACAGAGGTACTACTCCTTTTGCTAGTTCACGTTATTCCAAAAGTTCTTGCTTCTTGAGTATTTCATGAAAATAAGCTTTATTGAACAATAATTCACCAACAAAGTTTCATTTTCCACTCTAGTGGATCTTTTCCTTATTCGTGTGCAATATCAAGCTTAACAGCTCATTATAGACCTTATTTTCGTAGCAATGCCCTCCTATTTTTTTAAATGAAGGTGGCTTTAGTATCTTTCTACGTCAGTAGTAGTTTTCATAAACATTGTATTCCTATTAATATATTTAGTTCAGTAAGATAGAATGTCAACTCCCGCCAAATATCAAATCAACCCTGCTGTACTTATCAGATATAGTATGGTAATAAGTTTAAACTTCTGACTAAAATGTATAGTATATGGTAAATAATCAACATAATGATACCAGATTATTACCTCACTGGGTTTACCATACAGTCTTCGAAGATAAAGGTCTGAATGAGGAACAACAATGCCTGGCA
This sequence comes from Kitagawia praeruptora, assembly GCA_037693485.1. Classification (NCBI taxonomy): domain Eukaryota; kingdom Viridiplantae; phylum Streptophyta; class Magnoliopsida; order Apiales; family Apiaceae; genus Kitagawia; species Kitagawia praeruptora. The sequence goes on from CM075351.1 coordinate 67,252,364, forward strand.
CTAATCTTTCTGCACCTCGCGGATTTGATGGAACCCATATCTGCGTAAGTTCAGTAGGGATGCAAACACGAGTCATAAGTTTTTATATTGAAGATATAGTCCTGTATTAGAAAATTACATCAGTTCAAGAAAAATACACTTGCATACACAAAAGCGACTTCTACTTTTTCTTTGTCAGGAGATGGGTGGTTTTATAGAGAAGCTGACATTTGCTCAATTCCATACCCATACTCAAACAGACAGACTTCAAAAGCTTAAATTTAACGTCATTTCAGTGGATTATTATTGGTAACAGCCTGCATATGAAATAAACACTAGTTGCCCTTCTCCGTTTCCTTTCAAATGCACAAGTCTATTGATGTATGACTATTATCTCAGGAATGGTTCACTTCATGAAACACTCCCAGAAGACCAAGAAATTTATAAGATGCATGCAAAATGATAAATTATAAATAGTTGATATCTATATCAAAGCAAGATAATGACCATAATATGTTCTAATTAATAAATTGCAGAAAGTGTGGTAAACTTTTGTCGGAAACATTGCAAGAAACATATAGAATAGTCTCTGACCCTCCATGAGTATGTGATAAACAAATGAAACACATATGAAGCAAACTTTTTTAGTTGATGTAATTAAGATGGACTAGTTTAATAGAAACTTTGGCTATTTATTACCAAGGAATAGCAAAAAAAATAATATCATTTATACCATAGGAATGAATTATGAATCAATGTAAAAAGAACAACAATGTCCTCGTTATAGTAACATAATGTGTACCTTCGATATATCATTGATGTTTTGAGCTTTTATTACTTTTGAGAATAAAGGAGACATCTGTCCATTGAAGAGTTGGAAATTATATAAGAGTCGAAAAAATTGCAGAAATCTGTATACTTACACACCCATGCCTCTACTGAGGCTTGTAGTGAGCATCTACTAGGCTACAATACTAGGGATGATACTGGGAGACTCTGCAGGGAAGAAAATCGATTCAAGATAATTTTACATACCTTATCTGACAAAAGTACAGGATATGTTACTCCAATCAAGAAGCCAGAAACAACTCCAACCAATGTTATCAGAATTAGCCTCATGTTCTCATTCTGCTTTTTACGAGAAGTGTTGCGCCTGAGAAAAGTTCAAGTTTGCACGATTAGTATGTCTACAAGTCAGTGTCGGAATCAAGGGGTGGCTGACCCAGAATTCTGCCTAGCTGGCTTTAATACTTAGTAGAAATTCTGGTTTTCAAAAATCAGTATAAAGATAATCCTGGCTTGCCTTTAAAATTTATGAATAAATACTTTGGACCAGGGTGTTTTTAAATCCTGGTTCCGCCATTATACCATAATAATTAATGCCTTTCAGACAACAGTGGTAAACTAAAGTTGTAAACCTGTGAGATAGGTGCTCCATTGAATGTCGAGTCTTTGAATACTTCATTTACAACCTTGGAAGAGCTGCTCTGCAATGTTCAGTAAGTTGCAAGTAAACAAATTTGGAGACTGCTCGGGGACGGGAAGTAGAACAGCTAATCAAAATTCGAAAAATATTTCACATAGGAAACGGTACAAGAACATTATATTTTAAGAATTAAAATAAGCAAAATGTTAGAGTTTTTAGAAGAGAAATGCTAGAATTCCGAAAATGTTCCCAAAATCGTTCTCGAACTATCATCATAATTTTGGTTATCTTTCTTTGCCACGTGACATTTGAGAATATTTTATTTTTTTTTTAGAAAGAAAGAAATTTCATTAAAAACATTTATGAGATATTTTTCGGATATGTACTATTTTTAAAATCCGTTCTATCCGTATCCAAATGTTTTGGCATTTTCCAAATGTGGAACAAAGAATCATGTAAAGCTGGATTTTAAGTATTTCAGATATCATATTTATTATAAAGGATATTATTTGAAAGAAAAGATTTATTTTTAGGCAATTCTGATAATGGAAAGTATATATAAATCTAGGACTTTTGTAATTATTAGAAATACCCTTGGTTATCTATCTTACTTTATATTCAACTTTTTATTAATCTATTCCAAGAATAATTCTTGTTAAATTTGTTCTCATACCTTTTTTTTACAGCAAATTTGTTCTCATACTTGTATGCATAGGTACAAGTAAGGGTGGGAAACGGATAATACGGAACCGGATATGGTCATATCCGTATCCGGATCCGGCAATCGGCTGAACCGGATATAGATAATATCCGGATTCTATCCGCCACTTGCAGTCCAAAATTATTGCATGAGATGGGAATTGAACCCGAGTGTTGCTCCTTTTGCTTTCCTAAATTCCTAATGACACACTAAAACCACTTATGCTACTTCCTACTTGATTGTTGTGTTATAATGCTTAATAATTAATCATAACTTAGTATAAACATACTTATATTTGTATTTTTAATAATTAATGATGACTATATTATTATATTATCTTGATAGAATGATAGGCATGCTTATATTTTGTAATTATATATTAAAATATATATTATATATTAAAAATAAATTAAAAATATATATTATATATAATTCATTTCGGAAATGATATTTTCGAATACGGATGTGCCTATATCCATATCCGCAATCTAAACTCCCGGATTCATATACGGATAATATCCGGTTGACTCCGAATACGGATAATATCCGCTTTTTTTCGGATACGAACACAGATATTTCGGACGAATATCGGATTTTCCGGATTTTTTTCCCAGCCCTAGGTACAAGCATAAACGGAACCATTATTATTATTTTTTTTGAACAAATCGTACTTGCATTACTTAAAAATTATCAATTTCGGATACATGATTAAAAAACAGGAGGAGTGACAGACCACTCTCCATAGCCTGACATAGAATTTATGCAGCATTTGCAAGTAAAAGAACCACATGATTCGCAGACCAATACACGAACTACTAACACTTGATAATTGTGCTTTAATGATTTTGTACAAGAACTGGTTTCTTGACAACAGCTCGCTCCATTGATAATAATCTTTAAAAAAGGCAAAGTACAGATTCTTTACTTAAAAAATGCAACAATTGTTTCATAATCACAATAGTAGTCGGGTGATGGTCCTTTCTATCACAATTTTTTCTAAAATGGTCCAAAATATCACAATTGAAAAAAATAGTCTTTTTATCACAAAAAACACATTGGCGAGTTGCGTTTCTGAAACACGCAAGTTCAACATGCGTTTCTCCTTATATTTTGCTGAAAAAGGATTAAAACGCATGTTCAAAACGCATTACATGCTCCATTAAAAAAATAAAAAAACTGTAAACGCAAGATCATCTTGCGTTCCTTAGGTGAAAGAAAGTTCAGCCCATGTGCACAGCCCCAACCCAATAAGAGAAGGTACTGATCTGAAATTTTTTTATAAACATAACTTTTAGTTGCGTTCCTTAGGGATGCTAAGGGCCATATCTTCAAGTTGTGATATTTTGGGCATTTTAATTTCAAATCTGTATTATTATATAAAAGTTGAAACATTAAAAATTTTGGTACCTATTTTTTGATACTTAGTGAATTTACTTATTTACCAATCATTACAAAGAAAAATATATACGATATCTATACTATTAAAACACATAAAATAAATAATAACATAATATCATTAATGGTAATTATTAATCGATTACCTTTTTCATATTTACTTTCAATTGAAGATATTACCTATTGCCTTTTCCACATTTATTTTCATTCGAACATATTACCTTTTATAAATACCTAAAAACATCAATTGTATCATATTTTCCAATCATTAATATTTCTTTCGAATTAAAACACGTTACCTTTTTTATATAAAATTAATCTCAAAATATCACACCATACTTTTCAATTATTAATCCTATTATTATATAAAATCTATCACTAACAAAATATAATAGAATCTATACTATTACATAAAATCTATCACTAACAAAATATAATAGAATCTATACTATTATATAAAACTAATCTCAAAATATCATACCATATATACTTTTCAATTACTAATACTATTATATAAAATCTATCACTAATAAAATATAATAGAAATCTTATACTACGATATAATAGAAATCCGTATGCTACAAATAATGACCATTAGATTTTTACGTTACCTTTTTGATATAAAACTAATCTCAAAATATCAAATCATACTTAAAATATCCCCTTTTCCAATTACGGTACCTCTTGATTTTACTTATTTACCCTTACTTAATTACATATAAAAATCTTCTTTTATATTTTATTATCTAACTAAAATATTTTTTTTAATAATCAATTTCCTTTTTTAAGTTAAACATATTACCTTTTCTATTTTTTAATATCTAAACACTTTCCTTTTTCAAGTAAAATATAATATCTTTTATATTTTATCTAACTAAAAAGCATATTATAATTAATCTTCTTTTATATTTTATTATCTAACTAAAATTTTTCTTTTACAAATCAATTTCCTTTTTTAAGTTAAACATATTACCTTTTCTATTTTTTAATAATAAGCAGTTTCTTTTTTCAAGTAAAATATAATATCTTTTATATTTTATCTAACTAAAAAGCATATTATAATTACTATTAACTAATCAATTAAAATTTTCAGCAAAAAACGTTACCTTTTCTCTTTTCTCTAACTAAAATATTTCCTTTTCCAATTATATCATGGATTACCTTTTTCAACTTAGAAAGGCTGAAACATTAAAATTTTGGTTGGTCGGTTACTTATTTACCTTTAGTTAATTACAGATAAAATCTTCTTTTATATTTTCTTATCTAAGTAAATTTAACTTTTACTAATCAATTTCCCTTTTTAAGTTAAACATACTACCTTTTCTATTTTTTAATAACTAAGCAGTTTCCTTTTCCAAGTAAAATGTAATATTTTTTATATTTTATCTAAATAAAAAGAATATTATAATTACTATTAATTAACTAATCATTTAACTTTTTCAGCCAAAACACGTTACCTTTTATCTTTTCTCTTAAAATATTTCTTTTTCCAACTATACCACGGGTTACCTTTTTCAACCAAAACGAGTTACCTTTTTTATTTTTTCTAAATAAAACCTCTCTTTTTCAAATTATATCACGGGCGATTATGTTTAACAAATATAAAATGATAATATTATAATACTAATAATTAACAAATTACCTTTTCAGCTAAAAACGTATCATTTTTTATTTTTTCTAATTAAATTCCTTTTTTTTCTAGAAATACCACGGGTAACATTAATTTCTAAAAACACTACGAGCACTTTCATTTAGTAAAATAACAATTAAATTATAATTACTGTAAACTAATCAATTACATTTTTCACCTAAAGTATGTCACCATTTTAATTTTCACGTTCTCTTTTCTATTTTCTCAAACTAAAATATCTCTTTTTCCAATTATATCACAGATGGTTCTATTTAATAAAATAAAACAATAATATTATAATACTAATAATTAACCGCTTATATTTTTCAGCTAAAACGTATATTTTCAACATTTTCTAACTAAAATCCCTCTCTAGAAATATCACGGGCAACATTAATTTCTCCATTTCTAAAAACATTACGAGAATTTTTATTTTGTAAAATAACTTAATTTAATTATAATTACTATAAACTAATCAATTACATTTTTCACCTAAAACATGTTTTTCTTTGAAGTAAAAAACATGTTATCTTTTTAATTTTCTCTAACTAAGTCCTCTCCTTTTCCAATTATATCACGTACATTCTATTTAACAAAATAAAATAATAATTATTGATAATAAATTGATTACCTCTTCTGTAACGATCGGGAAAATTTCGTGTATTTTATTATGTTAAAATATGTTTTTAGTTGATTTTATTGTGTTTTGGTTTATTTTTAATGCATTTAAACGCGTTATGATTTTTATTAAATAGGAAAATTATCCCATATGTGTTATGTGACTTCTGTGTAGCATAGATTATTTTGTTCTATTTTTCTGTAATTTTTATATTTTTAAAATACAATTATTTCACATTTTAATTTCTGGATCCAGCCCCTATGCTGAATCCGAGGCCTTGTTTTTGATAAAATTATTTTTATATAATGATAGGATATTTAAAGATGCATTATTTTGTAATTTTTGCAATATTCATAAGTTTTGGAGAATTTTGGCATTTATATTATATTTGTTTAAAAATAAAAATTTTACATTTTTATTCCATAAAAATTATTTTTAAGGCTTAATAATTTTAATTAGGGGTTAAAAATATTTTTGGGGTATTAATTTTGATTTAATATAAATAGCAGCTGATTTAATTTAAATAATCAAAAATCAGATTTTTGATTTTTTATTTTCTGTAAAATCTGGAAATTGTGTTCTTGAAGTTCATCGGAATCAAACCACTCGTTCACAGTGATTCCGGCATCCAAATCGTTCAAGTGGGTAACCAAACTGAAGCTCTTGATCTCTACTACATGTTTATGTGTGTTTTAACATCCTAATTTGCTTGAATCGAAAATTCATAATTTTAGTTTAATATTCGAATTTTCTCGAATTTATTTTGGATTGTAGGATGATTTGTTGTTGATGTGGTTAGTATCTATAGATTGTATATAATCCCAGGAGTATCATGATAATTTTTGTTTGATTTTTAGTAGTTAAAACTCGAAATCGATTTTTGTGGGGGTGAAATTTAAAAACGATTTTCTTGATTCTTGAGTGATGTTTTGTTGTGTTTGATGCTTGGTATAGCTTGGTGAAGTCTGTAGCTTTGATTTGGTATATAGAATGTTTGATTTGGTTAAGAATTGAGCAAAATCGAATTTTGCCGGTGCGGTCACCGGACTTTGTTCGAATTTTAGCCGGATTCTTGTTTTGGTTGATGCTGGGTTTGAACGAATGGTGTGGTTGTGTTTAGGAGGCGATTTGGAGTGATTTGGTGCTTAAAAACGTAGCGAATGGTACGTTTTTAAGGGTGGCCGGAGGTCGCCGGAAATTTCGTCGGTCACCGGATTTTGGGCAGTCGGCCATTGTTGGCGATGAGCGTTCTTCGAGCATTCATACGAAGAACTAGGGCTGAGCAGAAAAACCGAAATGAAACCGAAACCGAACCGAAACCGATAAAAACCGATAAAAACCGAACCGATTAAAACCGAATCGAATTAAAACCGAAAAACCGAACCGATACTAATGGTCCGGTTTCGGTTTTGGAGTGAAACCGAACCGAAAAAATCGAAACCGAACCGATTATTATGATATATATTTATATAATTATATATATTATATAATATATAAAATTTTATTATAAAAATTATACATATATGTTTTAATAATTATAAATATCCTTGTACTATGGTTACTCTATCTGCTCTTTTGGTGATCCTTTTCCTTTAACGGCTTTTGGCTGTGCTTATTCTTAGACTTTGGTTCTAATCTGTAATAGTAGTAATTAGTCCATGTGGTGTCAAGCTATATACAGTATGAGCTTGGTGTGAAGATCATGTTAAAGCTGCCTGCTATATGCATATCATGTGAATAACATAAGGTTCATGGAACATGGATACTAAAGAAACGTACGTGAATAATAGTATAAGGTTCAGCAGTCAAAATAATTGTCTCTAGCCCTGCATAATCAAACATTTAAGTAAAGGTTAAGCATGTGCTAACCCCAGTAATGATTTATCACGCAAGTAGCTTAATTATCACAACATGTACCCCTACTTCCAGTTTTTGCTAGACTCTGTTTGAAAACTTTTCATTTGATCTCTTTAGTTCCGCTTATGTAATATTGATTTGTGTAACTCGAATGATATTGTCGATTTTTTTAAATAAGCTAGCTTTATTTATCCAAATTGTAATATTTTTCATTTTTGGTTTTAAAATCGAAACCGATCCGATTAAAATCGAACAGAGGTTTTTGAAACCGAAACCGATGGTTCGGTTGCGGTTGCGGTTTTCATATTCTAAAACCGAAGAGTTTCGGTTTCGGTTTTATCCAAAAACCGAACCGAACCGAACCGTGTTCTCCCCTACGAAGAACAACGTAGGTGGTGATGAATAGTAACGTTTTGATCTTTAAAATCTGTTATCATTTTCTGAAAAATGATTTTGGGAATTGATTTTTTACTTTTTACTAATTATTTTTACTTTTATTTACTTTTATTTACTTTTATTTACTTTAATTAATTTATAATTCTGAATTCAATTATAAATTTCAGAAATTTTATTTTCTGAAAATGTTTTATAAATCTAGAATTTATTTCTGATTTTTTTTTATAATTTCTTTATTTATTTGTTTTTAATTCGAAAATAATTAAGAATTAAATTCTTTTAATTATATTAATTAATCTCAAATAATGATTTAATTAATTTGATTATCTAATAAATGTAAATATTTATTAGATAATTTTATTAATTAATTATTACTTGATTCTAATTAATTATTTAGGATTATTAACCAATTTTCTGTTTAAAGTGATTTAAAATAGAAAGAAATTGTTTTAAATCCTAAAAATAATCCGGGAACGGTAAAATATAGTTTTAAAATTCTAAAATTATTTATAAACCCAGATTAGATAATTATAAAAATATTTTGGTGATCCAATAATTTCCCAGAGGGTTTATTAATGATCCTTTTTGATTCGGGAAGGGTTATTTAAATCTTTTAAAATTCTTTTAATTATTCTAAAAATACTTTTAAATATGATAATAATAATTTGAGTGCTCCTTTGTCTGTAAGTCGTATCTGCTATGTGAATATGTGTGTGAATGCTCTGTACATATTGTTAATTGTATTAAATATTCATTCGATAGTGATACAACGTACGGGTAGACACTAAAACCGAGGTATGATTTGTATTTGGTCTTATGCCTACCTAGCCAGATGTTTAAAATAGAATGTTTTAATTGTAGAAGTGAGAGAAACCCTAGCTAGTGGGCAGAGCTTACCAGCTGTTTACATAGAAGCGAGAGAAACCCTAACCAGCGAGCATAGCTTACCAGTCCTATATCCAGGCAAGTATTTTCCCCTTGATCATCTTATACACTGTTTATTTTATGTTCATTGATTCATATCATGACAAATAGCTATTGTTCAGACCTATTTGTGATTCTTAAATATTTTTGTGCGAACAGTTGCTTGATATTGTTACCCTTAATGTGGGGAATTGCTTAAGATAAACTCTTCATACCCTTATTATCGTAGTAAATAATATGGATGTGAACTGTATGTGAAACTAAGCATTTCCTGTTTAATTCGGAAATTGCTCTATTGGATTGGCAAATGGTAAAGCATAGGAGGCTATGTTAGTGATTTATAAATATTATAAAAATACTTTGAGTGCTCTTTTATTTGTGAGCCGTATATGCTATGTGTTGATTGGTTATGTGACAGGTATAAATGTTTAATTCGAGGATTAATTGGTAAATATTGACTTAGGAATGTCAGCGGAATTAAGTTGGTATGAGATGAAGAAGGTGGAGAGGGATGCGACATTGTTTGTGGATTGTTGGATTTATTGTGAGGTGTTTTAACACCGGGAAAACGTCTATGTTCAAAGGGAACATTTCCGATTATTTTCTTCTGGCAGAGATACTGTAGACGCGCGGGCTCGATATCGGCGGATCAGATTCGTGGCAATCGCAAGAGCATCTTACCAACGAATGATTACAATAGAGAATGTGATGAGGTAAGATAGAAGAAGGTAGATGTGTTACCTCGACTTTGCGCAATAGCTAAGGACCAGAGGCAAGTATTTTCTTGATCATCCTAAACACTTTTTATTTTCTGTTTCATTTATTCATATCTTGACAAATAGTTATTGTTCAGAGCTATTTGTGATTCTTAAATATTTTTGTGCGAATACAGTTGCTTGATATTGGTACCTTTGATGTGGAAGAATTGTTTACGATAAACTCTTCATATCCTTATTATCGTAGTAAATAATAGGGATGTGACCTGTATTTAAAACTAAGCATTTCCTGTTGAATTCGGAAATTGCTCTATTGGATTGGAAAATAGTAAAGCGTAGGAGGCCACATCGAGTAGTTGGTCCAGCTATATTTAAGGAGGATATGGTAACCATACCATCTTCCTATAGGCTAACATTACTTGCCTATTTTGGGTACCCCAGAAATCCTCGTTATACCCACGCGGATAGGAAGGTATTCGGTGGTTGTATAAAGTGGTCACATTGCTTTTGAACCTGATCAGGGGGCAATGGTGTTTCAGTTATATATATATAATCCATATCGCCAGAATGGCTATTATATATTGTGAATTGGTAGATGATTCATTTTTATGATATGCCAAATGATTTCAGTTATGGTTTGAATTATATCACAGTTGTTGATTCAATTTTCTCTATAAACTGTTTTACATTTCAGTTGATTTTATGCCCCACTTATCCTGGTTTTATATCAAAAAATTTATACGCTTGCTGAGCATTTCTTTCGCTCATACTTGCTGTTGTAAATTCTAACATTTCAGTAAGGTAGTTTGGCTTGACTTATCCGCTCAGTTTAGAAAGAGAAGAAGCGTGATGCTATTTCGAAGATGACTTGGCTCAGGATCTCTGGATTTAGTGTAAGATCTATTTTATATATTTGAGTTATAATATTTATTATTATTATGTAATGGTCTGGTTAGCCTGACGTACTTCTTATCGAAGTTACATCAGTGGTTTAAGATTTGATCAAAGAGAATGTTGGGAATGAATGCTTTTTATCTAATGGAATTTGGATTCTTGTTTCTAGCCCTATAACCTTAAAAGATCTTGGTATGTTTGGGATCACAGATGTTATATTTCCAGTGTTGGTCAATCACAAGTGAATGATTATGATTAAACAGATGTTTTATTTTGAGGATTTTAGCGTGACAACCAAATCTCCTGACCCCGGATTTGGGGGGTGCCACAGTTGGTATCAGAGCATGGTTATAGTAAACTAGAAACGAGAGTGTGTAGGAGTGTGTATAGCTAAGTAAGGAACGTCCGAGCTCATTTAGAGTTCGTGTTGGACTATTGGATATAGTACCAATTAGTAAGTTAAGATTGGAGTACTCGTTTGAGATAGTTATGCTGAGCTGGATAGACCGCCTTGCGAATGGAGATGTTTACTGTGGAATCTTCAGAGATTTTTATGAGTTGACGACGACGTACGATATCAATGTCCTTAAAACATGGAAAGAAGAAGCTTAAAATCGAATGACGAGCTATCGAAGGAACTAACGAAGAAGGCATAAGTAGAGACCTTGGCAATACCTATTTTTCCTATGAATTATTTTGATATCCCGCCTACAGAGGCATTTGTTAAAAGATATATCTCCTCTTCTAAATAGTGACATTTTGAATTTCAACTTTTTGCTTTCTCCAGTGGTTAATAACTTTATTTACAATATAGTACCACTTGTTCGGTACTTTCTTTTTGGTTGTTCTTTTCAAAAATAACACCTTTGGAATTTTTTCAATTTTAATCCAAAGTGTGCTTCAGAGAATTATTTGTCCGAAAACATCAATTATTAATTTGATTTCATATTCCTTTCATATTTCTGTACTCCTACTGAGACGAACAACCCTATTTATAGGGGACACCAGGTATATCTGTCTGTGTGATAGAAGTTGGATGGGACGCCATCACTGGTGTGTTGTGTATTACAAGAAGGCTGATCACCTTTAATTGTAAATGTCGGAGCTAAGACACACAATGTCGGGTTCTTGTGATCATATTGATCTCTCAGTTATTCTCTTATTTCAAATCAGGTTGCTTTAAAATTCATAAAATTCATAACCACAATTGTGGGACATTTGCTATGATACGGAATATGTTCTCTTCAAAATTTCATGATTTTTGTTATCTCTAATGAATTTCATGGGTATGCCAATCAGGTCAGAATAAGCGAAATTCGCTGATAGAAATTAGATTCGCAACAGAATCGCCAAGAGCAAGAGCGAGTCCTAAAATGATTAGAATATCAGTGACATATCAATGGAATCAGTTCTCTCTCTCTCTCAAGGATATTATGTTAATGGAAAGTTGGTCGAGCCATATTTGAAACGAATAATGATGGGTTGTAAGACTCCAGTGATAACTGTCTTAAATAGAGACCCTATAGTTGAATTGAGATTTTGGAGAAGTTGTTTAAGAAGGAACACTATCCCCAGTTTTGCAAAGCAAGTGTTGATGGTGAAGGAGTTAAGGAACCCCACTAGTTGCCTTAGCTGATTCCGAGGACGGAATCCTTATAAGGGGGAAGAATGTAACGACCCGAAAAATTTCGTGTAATTTATTATATTAAAATATATTTTTAGTTGATTTTAATGTGTGTTAGTTTATTTTTAATGCATTTAAACGCGTTATGATTTTTATAAAATAGGAAAATTATCCCATACGTGTTATGTGACTTCTGTGTATCATAGAATATTTTATTCTATTTTTCTGTAATTTTTATATTTTTAGAATACAGTTATTTCGTATTTTAATTTTCGGACCCATCCCCTGTATTGAATTCGAGGCCCTGTTTTTAATAAAATTATTTTTATATAATAATAGGATGTTCAAAAATGTATTATTTTGTAATTTTTGTAACATTCATAATTTTTGGAGAATTTTGACATTTATATTATATTTGTTTAAAAATAAAAATTTTACATTTTTATCCTATAAAAATTATTTTTAAGGCTTAATAATTTTAATTAGGGGTTAAAAATATTTTTGGGGTATTATTTTTGGTTAATATAAATATCAGCTAAATTATTTTTATTTACTAAAATAATTAGAAAATCAGATTTTCTGATTTTATTTTATGGAAATTGCTGGGAAATTGTTCTTGGTGTTCTTGAGGATCAATCAGCCTTTTGAAGGTGATTTCGGGATCCAAATCTCTCATATGAATAACCAAATTGAATCTCGCATGCTGTACTACATGAATATGTGGGTGTGTATATGCGTGTATGTGTTGATCTTAAATTTTTAATTTAATTCGAATTTTTAGGGTTTATGTGCAAAAATTTGGGGCTTTTTGTTTAAGAGATTGGTTGATTGTTTTGATGATTTGTTTAGCTTCCCATGATCCTAGGGAGTTATTTGATGTGTTTATGTTCGATTTTGTGATATACGAATTAAGTTTTTAAACCGAATTTTCAAATGATTATACCGTTCTTTGTGATGATATGTTGTGTTTAAGAGGTTAGGGGTTTGATTGTTCAAGTGCTCAGCTTCGTTTTGGTATATAAAACGTTGAATTTGGTTTCCGATTTGAGCAAATCGCGAATTTGGCCGGAGTTCTAAAAATCTAGAATTTTGCGGGTTGTTTGCCGTTTCTGTGGCTTTATGGTGTTATTAGAGTGCTGACTGGTAACAGAGGAGTTAAAGCGACCAAATCATGTACTGTGTTGTGTGATTTCTGAAGGGCGAAGGTTTTCCGGCCACCGGACGCCGGCCGGAAACTGGAAAATCCAGTTTCCGGTAGGTGTTCTTGGTGACCCGAAAATGTTCTTGGTGACCCGTTTTATTTCCTAAACCCGACCCGGTTTTGATCTCATTTGCAACTGATTTGGTAAAAATCAAATGGTTTTAACTATTTACTTTTAAACAATTTACCTTTTTATTTAAAAAGGTAAATCATTTTTTTTTACTTTTTACTAAAATTGTTTTGAAGTATTCAATTTAAAATCTGAATTTTTTTATTTTCAAAATTCAGAAATTATTCTCAAAAATCTTATTTTAAATTCAGATTAATTTTGGATTTATTTATTTGTGTATTTAGTTTTGAAAGTCATTTATCTACTAGTTTTAATCCAAATATAATTAAGAATTAAATGCTTTTAATTATGTTAATTAATTTCAAATAATGATTTAATTAATTTAATTATTTGATAAAAGTAATAATTTATTAAATAATTTTACTAATTAATTATTAGATGATTTTAATTAATTTAATTAAGATTATTTAATTTTTAATTAACCAATTTTATGTTTAAAAATAGTTTTAATTGTTCGAAAATTTCAGAAAATGTTTTAAAAATCTTTTAAAAATCCTGAGTTGGATTTTATTCCAAAATTGTGATTTAAAAATATTTTAAAAATATTTCTTTAGTCCGGTCCCGAGTTGAGTTGTTAGACCGATTTTGTGAAAATTTCGTGTTATATGCTATCAGAAAATTTCGTGAATTACGTGTTACTATTCTTTGATTATATGTTAGTGATTTATAAATATTCTAAAAATACTTTGAGTGCTCTTTCATTTGTGAGCCGTATATGCTATGTGTTGATTGGTTATGTGACAGGTATAAATGTTTAATTCGAGGATTAATTTGGTAAATATTGACTTAGGAATGTCAACGGAATTAAGTTGGTATGAGATGAAGAAGGTGGAGAGGGATGCGACATTGTTTGTGGATTGTTGGATTTATTGTGAGGTGTTTTAACACCGGGAAAACGTCTATGTTCAAAGGGGACATTTCCGATTATTTTCTTCTGACAAAGATATTGTAGACGCGCGGGCTCGATATCGGCGGATCAGATTCGTGGCAATCGCAAGAGCATCTTACCAACGAATGATTACAATAGAGAATGTGATGACGTAAGATAGAAGAAGAAGGTAGATGTGTTACCTCGACTTTGCGCAATAGCTAAGGACCAGAGGAAAGTATTTTCTTGATCATCCTAAACACTTTTTATTTTATGTTTCATTTATTCATAACATGACAAATAGTTATTGTTCAGAGCTATTTGTGATTCTTAAATATTTTTGTGCGAATACAGTTGCTTGATATTGGTACCTTTGATGTGGAAGAATTGTTTACGATAAACTCTTCATATCCTTATTATCGTAGTAAATAATAGGGATGTGACCTATATTTAAAACTAAGCATTTCCTGTTGAATTCGGAAATTGCTCTATTGGATTGGAAAATAGTAAAGCGTAGGAGGCCACATCGAGTAGTTGGTCCAGCTATATTTAAGGAGGATATGGTAACCATACCATCTTCCTATAGGCTAACATTACTTGCCTATTTTGGGTACCCCAGAAATCCAAGTTATACCCACGCGGATATGAAGGTATTCGGTGGTTGTATAAAGTGGTCCCATTGCTTTTGAACCTGATCAGGGGGCAATGGTGTTTCAGTTATATATATCCAATCCATATCGCCAGAATGGCTATTATATATTGTGAATTGGCAGATGATTCATTTTTATGACATGCCAAATGATTTCAGTTATGGTTTGAATTATATCACAGTTGTTGATTCAGTTTTCTCTATAAACTGTTTTACATTTCAGTTGATTTTATGCCCCACTTATCCAGGTTTTATATCAAAATTTTTATACGCTTGCTGAGCATTTCTTTCGCTCATACTTGCTGTTGTAAATTCTAACATTTCAGTAAGGTAGTTTGGCGAGACTTATCCGCTCAGTTCAGAAAGAGAAGAAGCGTGATGCTATTTCGAAGATGACTTGGCTCAGGATCTCTGGATTTAGTGTAAGATCTATTTTATATATTTGAGTTATAATATTTATTATTATTATGTAATGGTCTGGTTAGCCTGGCGTACTTCTTATCGAAGTTACATCAGTGGTTTAAGATTTGATCAAAGAGAATGTTGGGAATGAATGCTTTTTATCTAATGGAATTTGGATTCTTGTTTCTAGCCCTATAACCTTAAAAGATCTTGGTGTGTTTGGGGTCACAGATGTTATATTTCCAGTGTTGGTCAATCACAAGTCAATGATTATGATTAAACAGATGTTTTATTTTGAGGATTTTCGCGTGACAACCAAATCTCTTGACCCCGGATTTGGGGGGTGCCACATTCAGTTTCGTTATCCTAATTATTAAAATAAATAATGACATAATATAATTAATGGCAATTAACCATTGCCATTTTCATATTTAGAAATTATTACCATTTATAAAAACATCAATCGTACTATATCTTCAAATCATTAATATTTCATTTCTAATTAAAATACGTTACCTTTTTTATTTAAAACTAATCTTACAATCATTAATATATATCCAAAAATACCATACCATATTTTTAATTATTGATAAAATATATTAAAAATCCATGTAAGTTGTTTATAATAAGAAAATATTAGTATAATACGTAAATATGAGTATATTAAATTATGTTAAATTAAAAATTTTAAAAAAAATATTAAATTGATAATTATATAAAAACATAATTGTAGTATTAACTAAAATTTAATAAATACCTAAAATATCTTATCTTTCAATCAATTTAAAAGACGTTTACTTTTAATTGAACACATTACCCTTTACGTGTACTTAAAATATCGTATCTTCCAATCATTAATATTTGTTTTTTAATTAAATATACTACATTTTAATTTAAAACATAAATTTACAATCATTAATGTACCCAAAAATATGACACCATATTACTATTAGATTTTTAGTAATTAATAAAAACTGTTAGATGTAATTATAAGGTATATTTAAAGATTAAATTAATTTACTAAATATTCAAAATTCGAAT
This sequence comes from Kitagawia praeruptora, assembly GCA_037693485.1. Taxonomy (NCBI): domain Eukaryota; kingdom Viridiplantae; phylum Streptophyta; class Magnoliopsida; order Apiales; family Apiaceae; genus Kitagawia; species Kitagawia praeruptora. Next base: position 67,268,815 of record CM075351.1, read on the forward strand.
TCCGTCAATGTAACTTAAAATTTATTTTAGAAATTTTAATTTATGCAAATCATTTATAAATTTACTTCAAATTTTATTAAAATAATATTAAAATAATTTTTAAAATTAAAAAATATATAAAGACATAATTATAGAATAAAATAAAATTTATAACATAAGAAACCCGTACATCGCACGGATTATAAGCTAGTTGTGATTAAAAGGACCTTTTCTCGTAGTAGTCTTGACGAAAAATAAATAATCACAATAGTAGTCGAGCTACCCAGAAAATGTGATGATCGTCAAAGTAGTGCCACAAGCACTACATTGAAGTGCACTGGGAAGAAAAACAAGCACTTTGCACTTTATTGATCAACACGGATGCCTAGGTGGCAATTAGATTCATATTTATATATTAACTGCATTTACAAAAATCCTATAAAAAATTAAAAATACACAAATAAACAAGACCGCCAAGGAAATAACATATGACGATTGCATGGAGAAGGAGGGTAACACTCTAATCTCTACCCGAGTCCATCGACAAATTTACAAAGATCTGGTCCGCAAGCTTTATGAGACTACTGGACTACATCTGCAAGCTTTATGACTACTTGAATACATTAATACATTCAAGTGATTCAGCCTAAGATATTGCTATAGAGGTTAAGCAGATCACAGACAAAAATCATATGTGTGACTGTAGTGTTTCTATATTTCCATGCCAGCCATTAGCCACAACCTAGAACAGTGGCCTGTGTGAATAGCACAAGTGGAGAGAAACTCTTCAGGTCATTAGACAAAAACTGCTTACTGGATCAAACGCATTCCTGTAATTCCTTGTTATGCCTCCTGACCGGGACCACCTACTTCAAGCGAATTTGAAAAAGTAGGAAGCCAGAGTTCTATACGAGTTCCTCCTACCCCAAGTGAAGCATCCATGGTACGGGGTGAGATGACACGAATAACACAGCCATAACTTTCCAGGATCTCTCGAGCAACAGTTAGCCCAGCAACAAAATTCCATGTCATGTTGTCCTCTACCATATCTTCAGACAAGAGATCTGATCCGAAGGGTGTGAGTGAATGCATCTGTGTCTGCAAACAGAAGAGAGATTTAACAGGCAACTACTTTGCAGATCAAGGAAGATGGCCTTCAGTTGCAAAGACTTCTTCAAAGAAGTATTGTAAGGCTATGTTAAGATTACTGTTCCATGTTATCAGTTAATGGAGATGCTGCACTAATAAGAGGTGAAACATGTTCATATTATATATGTTTCTCATTTTTTCTGGTCAACATGAAAAAATGACACGGACATTGTTACAAAAAAATGTGCAAGTACCTGAATTTAAAAATAAACAGCAAGTGCCATTGTTGATATTACGTTAACTGGAGAATTTTACGCGCTGATACAATTTTTTTTTTTTTTTTTAACTGGAGAATTTTACGTGCTGATATAATTTTAGTTGTACGAAATAAGGACCATCTATTGCTTTCAATAAAAAAATAAAATAGTGAGGACCATATATGATGCATCATGCCCATAATTACATAAGTATGCCTTTGTTTTAAGATTTAGCAGAAACAAGCAAGAAAGTATTATATACCATGTAGTGCATATCAGGCCCATCATCATCAATTATTACAAGAGCACCACCAGCTGGGGCTCCTGTGGAAACTATTTCAACTTTTCCTCCGACGTGTGTACGCAGCAAAGCACCCTCAATTAAATTGCTGAAAGCCTGACGCAAAGCAAGTTCCTCAACAGCAATTTGGGTAGATTGTTCAAGTTCATATAGTTCTACAGAGCGTTTCTGCTTATTAGCTAAAGGCTTTATGGCCCCAACCAAATCTGCTAGCACATCCGAAATATTGCATGGTCTTCTAACACAAAGTAATTCAAAACTTCAAGACTGACAAACAGAATGGTAAAATATAACAGCATATGCATAAAGAAATTCTATAGAACACTGATGTCAAATTGAAAATGGAGAATATTTCAACTACAATTGCACCATCTTAACCATGAGACTCCTGCAAGAAATATCTAGGATTGTGTATCTCTTAGTGTTCGTTTAATTTACATAAAGCTCCAACTAGAGTCTGGGTTTCAGTAAACCAGGTTCCCAGTAAAGAATACATAACTAGAAAACCGTACCTTAATCCCTGTTGTTGTAGAGGTGCTAGAGCCAGAGGTGGCATGGACATTTCTAGATCTTTTGAAGAGAAGATAGAAGATGGTCCCCTAGATTCTTGCCTTGTGCTCTTAGAAGTTTCTTCTGGATCCTGTGGCCTGGCAGGAGTATTACTTGAAGTATTCATTTTCATCAAAGTTTCTTCATTGTACCTCATTATATTAGCCTGAAAAAAAGAAAGAAGCTAAAACACTAGGTAATAACAAACTCTTTTGGCCATCTGGCAAAAAATCATTCCATAAACCAGATAGGTCATAATATATGCGCAAGAAAAAGTGTTATAATGTTACTACAGTGTGTCAATAACACATGAAGTTGATCCAAGACAGGACCACATGGCATTTTACTACACATTTATGTAGCATCATCGGATTCATATGCTAGAAAGTGAAAGAAATGAAACAATTATAACAGATATGACATTAATCGTATTAAGTACCATGTCGCTGAATCACTGTCGCTATGACTGCTAGTCCCTCACCCATTTTTTGAACAAACATGTGATTCTACTATATCAAGGATTATCTATCTTATCATTTATCAATGGCTTAAACAACTAAGCAAATAGCTCATGCACAAAGGGTAAAACAATCATTATACGTCATCCACCCATATTGGTGCATATTTAAGAAGTTTCTTTTTGTTTTTGATTTAGATAACTTAAACACACAGATTATCTTTTGTATTTGTATAGCAGAAGAAATCATTGTCATTCAGAAAATGATACACATTTATTATGCACATTCTAAACCTTGCTCTGAGTCACTGCATATTCTACAATTATTATGCATTTGAGCATTTTACTTAATACAGATACAAACAACTTAAAAAAATAAAATATACATGATATAATATAATAATATAGATTTTTGAGAAGCCAAAAAAAAAGTGCATCAGTAAGTAATGAAGGGAGGATCAATGACAAAGAAGGAAAATGACCTTTGTCATGTAAACAGCATCTTGAAGTTGCTGAAGAGTATCTTTTAAAAGATCACCTTGCACCAAAATGTCTTCAGCAATATCATATGATATCTATGCAAAAGATAATCAACTTGTCATCTTCGGTACATATTCTAAGCCTATAGATGCTGTAATCTGATAAGCAATACTTGGGATATGGAGTAAGTCACAACCTCACTCCTCTTCATCTGAACTGATAACATTTTACTCAATGTCCGAATGCTAGACAGAGGACCTCGGATCTGAGAAAAGAGAATAAAACATCATGATAAAATTCCACAATATTATATAGTACACCAAAATATCTTTACCTGTTCAACTAAATTGCTCATCCTAACATTATTTTGCCATGTTGACTGTTGGAGTAGCATTGCTTTCTGCATAAAATATTAATAGATCAGCCGCAATCCAAATAATAAAAATCTTGTATAATACAAGAAGATAGCCATCTTTATTAATTCATGACTTCATGTACTAGAGCATGGATAGTTTATGCCCACCAAAACTTCAAATTTCAAATTGTATTGCATTCAGTGGTAGTACGTATTTTATACACAATTTTTATTTAATGTTAAGGAACTATATATTTAAATGTTTAAAGATAGAGTTAGCTGGTGTTTGCAATAAAATATTCAGTAAGCAAACAGAATAAGTAGTGCTTTGACTACACCATATTTTCCTTGATTTAGTAGTACAAGTTTTAAATATGAACAGAAAGTTCTCTGGTGCAAATATAGAATAAATAACTAAATCCAGCAGAAGTATTACAAATTTGCAAGTACCTGATCCATAACATATGCCATAGCTAGCGAGCACGAAATATTAATAGCATTTAATTTCTGGTCGGCCGTGAATAGATAACTTTCTGTAGGACTCTCCTTGAAAGTTTCAATTCCCCATGACTGTGGATCCGTATATGGGGGCAAAGCATAAGATTCTTCAGGTAATGGGTAATGTTTTACCTGTCCTCTGTTTTCCTGTTCCCTTTTCGGGAGCTCTGCAACTAAAAAACCTACAACAAAAGGATGCTTGACCATAGGGAAGACAACTGATCGAAAATCTGGGACAAATTGCGCCTACAATTCACATTAATATGCATCCTAAATTAAATAAAGAATAATCAGAAACGTAGATCAATCATAGATGGTTTAAAAGATATATTATAAAACATTGAGTATACCTTTCGATTAGAAAGGGAAGCTTCTGCTGCTCTTAAACCAGTAGGCACACCAAAATTAGCAATTAATATAATTATATCAGCTGCATCATTCTGCTTAGGGAAAGAATGAACTCGGCGTAGCTCTAGCTGGTCCATAACATAACTACCAGCTGGCCTTACATAGACCTGCAGTTTAGTAAGAGTATTAGTCAAGATAGGCTAAATATAGGGTCTGCTTGTTGAACTCACTTATAAGTTAGTTTCAAGTAGCAGTCCAAATTAACTTACAGTCTGCTCGTCACAAAACAACTTATGACCAAAAATTTACTTCTACGTTAAAACTTAATAATTCAGATTTGAGATAATTAAGTCAATTATTTAAGTTTGTTCTTGACTTGGCTCGACTTATATTAATAATACCACCACCCTATATAACTTTTAGTGTCTTTGATTGAGGTGATCAGTGATCTACATATCTTTAACAAATTAGATTAAATAAGTACACGAGAATGAGTGAGAATGGAACTCTAGACCTCATTTACCACTAGGACCAATTTTGCCACACTTGACCCTCATTTAGCACTAGGACCAATTTTGCCACACTTGAAGCACTCTTAATTGTAGTTTTTCCTTTACCATGCCCGCGCATACATTCTAGTTTTTTTTTTTAATATAATTTTGAAGGCACACATTGACAAATGAACTACACAAAACAAATAAATATCAAAGAAAGTATTCCAATCTAATATACCGCATAAATAAGACTCAATTGAATTATCATAAACAATCATTCGTGTTAAATATATATGAGTATAAGATCCATGAAAGGGCCTTACCCAACACCTTAAGGTTTTGGGTGAAACGGTTTCTAACATTTGGTTACTTAACATGGTATCAGAGCTCAGGCACGCAGAGGTCCCAGGTTCGACTCTCTGCGACTCCCAATATTCTCAATATTATTAGGGACACGAAAGGCAAATTAATGCCCCAAAAGATGGGCGCCCGTGATCCACTCTCGACCCAAAAATGGGCTTTCGAGTGAGGGGGAGTGTTAGAATATAATATAAGATCCATATAAGGCCTCCCTCTAACACCTTAAGGTTTTAGATGAGTTGGTTACTTAACAATTCGAAATAACAATGCGTATTAATTCGAAAACTAACCGAAAGAACAGCATCAGGATGCACAATCCTCCGAAACAAATCCAACTGCTGAACACAAAGCCTGATAAAATCAGAACTCGGAAGCAACAACTCAGCACCTCCACCTCTATCCCCCCTCCTCTCACTCCTCTGCATAAACTCCACAGGCGAATTGGAAGCTTTTCGAATCGCCGCCGCAACAGAAGCAGCAGAAGACACCATATCTCCATCCTTAAACTTCTCATCTTCGTTAACAACAGGTTTAGGGTTAACAGAGGAGTATTTATTGATACTATTGAGTGAAGTAACAGAAGAGGCGGCGGAGGCGGCGGAGCAGCGGTGGTGGAGTTTGTTAGGGAGAGAGGATAGGGAAGTGTGAGAGTTAGTTAGGTAGTTGTAACAGAATAGGGAAGAAGATGCCATGTCGTGTTTTTAATTTGTTTGCCGCCGGTTGGGGTGGTTTTAAGGGATATTGAAATTGGAGTGAGTGACGATATGTATGTGAGATCAGAAATGATCCAACTGGTCTGTTGCGGCAATACCAATAATTTCAAACTCTTTTCTTATTTATATCTCTTCAAAATTAATATTTTTTTAATTATTACTCCTTCCAGATTCCAAAGAAAAGTGAGCCCCATTTGTTAACAGGTGAATGATTCAAAATTCACTGGACAACTACTAATGCAATTATTTTAAAATAATTTATGTACTGACTTGAGCATTGTATGTTCAACTTTGCAATCCCTTTTGTTAAATTAAAAATAAATAAAATAAATATTTTAATCATCTCTTTCTATTTCTTTTTTAAATGCTTTTTCTTGTTTTTATTAAATTGTTCAAATCAAGTATATTAGTATAATATAAGAAAAGCTAGCTACTTAAGTTATAAAAAATTATGTACAAAAAAAAGGTATTCAAATTGTAAATGGATAAACAAATAAATCAATTAAGTATATGTTCAGTTATAATTAAAATTTTCCTGAAATATTTAAGTTAATATAACCATGTGCTAGAAATTGAAATTTAATTACATAATTTTAAAAAATTGTAAATATTATTATTCAGAAAATTTTCATAATTTATTTATCAAACGACACCATTCAGATTTAATGTTCGTTCAGAATTTTACTCGTTCAGAAAATATTGTCCAGATTTGACAAATGACCCCTGAGTATTTGGAAGGGCTAATATTTGGAAAATTTCCGGAATATTTAAAATAAGTTATCAAAAAAATATGTTAGGACACCAATAAGTTCAAATATGGAATTTTATAGTAAAATCGTTTAATGATATTAAGTAGATCATCAATGTCCACAGGTATCAAATCACTCAATAAACTAATTAATGTTTTTATTCAACTCATCATCATTAAGTCATTCAATTTTTTTAACGAAAAACTTAACGGATAGACAGCTAATTCATAGAACCATCATTATCAAGAACAACCTAGCGCAGATTAGAAAATTAGAGGAACATGAATAGAATACATCTTCAAAATGCTTCACGATCTTCATAGCAAGTTCCTTGCCATCAAGAAGCCGTCCTCTATAAATTTGAGTGTTGCCTCCTTTTCAATTATGTTTTCTGAAAATCAGAAAAATAACAATAAATATATGCCTTATCTTTTTTTATTTTTTTTTGAATAAATCATACTTGCACTCAAATAATCATATCAAACTCTAGTACATGATGAGAAAGAAAATTAGGAGGAGTGACATACCACTCTCCTTTATCTGACATATAATATGTATCTCTAGCTAATTCATGTGACACACTATTCGCAGATCTAAATGCAAACTGAATTAGCACTTGATTTATGTGCTTTAACAAATGGACACAATCACCTATTATGGTTCCAAACCGGGACTCACATGGAACTTTCTTACATGCCTGCACTAATTCTTTTGAGTCAGTCTCAAACACACATTTTCCATACCCTAACTCAGCAATCCAAGACAACGCTTCTTTTAATGCAATAGCTTCCGCTTCTCTTGGTCTACAGCCCATTCTACTTTCTTGCATAAAGCTCCCATAAACACACCTTGTGCATCTCTTATAACCGTCCCACAACTAATACTATCTCGAAACACTGCTACATCCACATTGATTTTGATCCATCCCTCATTCGGTTTCTCCCATTTTCTTGCTCCACCTTCCTGTCGACCACCTGCACCCCTTACCTGAGCTTCTGTCTACTCTTTCAACAAGTTACTAGTTGCTGCCAGGATGCCAAAAGCAGATCCATTTACCCTATCCCAAACCCATTTGTTCCTTCTGTTCCACAGCCCCAAACTGATCATTCCCATTTGCACACATTGTTCCCGTGAACAACTGTCAAACACCCTTCTAATGACCATAGCAGCTGAATATATGGGCATCCTAAGTAATCAATATATGGGGGATTGTAAGAAATATCAGGCTTGAATTTTGATGTTGCCAAAACAAGTTTCTCGTACTGAAACAATCTACAAGTGGCAGACATTTCATGAAAACCCTCCAGTTCAGGTAGGCTTCTTCATGCATAGTACATCAGTCTACCCATTAGGTTTTTCGTTAAAAAAATTGAATGACTTAATGGTGATGAGTTGAATGTGATCGTTAATTAGTTTAGTGAGAAAAAATATCCCGTGAACATTGATGATCTACTTGATATCATTAAACGATTTTAGTGATGAGTTTGATAATTAACCCGAATTTTTTTTCCTTTTGTTAGGAAAAGTTTATACAGTATACGATATACAACCCTAAACAATCTAGGGTTATTTGATATAATTTTTTTGTAAATATCAACGTATACGTAACTTGATCGTATAACATTTTATAAAACACTAACGAATCTATAACTTTTATTAATAAATCCTTGTTTAATGGTACTTTGGTAACATATTTGGTTCAACCCTTATTTTGGTTTCACCCAAGATTCCTGCTTCCCCTAAAATTCATATTATTTTCTAAAAAAATTGTTTGGAATTTTATTATAATTATAATTCTTTTACTATAATCTTACTTAATTGTACAAATAACGTATCTATTAGAACCAGAACCATGTATGTTATATTTTCTTGATTGTCTTGAAATAATATTAAATAAATAATAAATAAAATCTATATCTATAACCTTTATTATAAGAAAACCCTTTTTAATGTACTACTTTGCATTAAATTTGGTTCACACCATATTTTGATTTCACCCAGAAAATCCTATTTTCCCTAAATTCTATGTTACAATTATTATTCCTTTATTACAATTTAATCAAAAAAGACTAAGAATACATATGTTGATCTAGGATGACATGCTTATCTATAACAAATGAAATCCATTTTTTATGGCATTTCGGTACCAAAATTTGGTTACATCCCTAAGATTGTTATTTCTCCTAGGATTCTATATTATTTTTTAATAAAATAATAAAATGGTTAAATACTATTATAATTATTATAGTTATAATTTTTTTTATTATAACTCTATTCAGTTCACAAATAACGTATTTATCATAATCCTGTACATTTTTACGTATTTATCAGAATCATTTAATTTTTTTTTTCTTAATTTTATTAATTAAACTTAAATAAGTAATATATAAAATGACCTTTATTAATAAGCAAATTCTTAGTAAGTAACGTAATTTTTTATAATAAATTAATGATCAATTTACTTAAATTTTCTCGAACCCGTTCTTCGCATAGTTTATCATCTAATATAGTATTATTAATAAGTGCAATCCCGCTTTATTGGTACTTCCTTCTTAATTCGTGTCTCCCAGAATTATTGAAATTGAAATTCTGATATATTTACAATTCTTTTATTATAATTATTGAATTGTATAAATAACGTAATTTTCTTTTGTACTTTTATCGTTTTTTAAAGTTTTTTTTTTGTAATAAATAAAATAATTTTTATAAAAGTTTAATAAAAAATAATCAATTTAAATAAATTATCTTATCCCGCGTACTTGACACTTATTATCATCTAATATCTTGTTAAATAGTAAAATCTATCCTACGAGTTTATAATCAATACATTCTTATTCATGTTCCGCAATACTTTTCTTAAAAATATACAACGATGTCAAAATTCAAAAGTTCAAATATGTCAAAGGCAAACAACGTAAACATATGCTGATTGGTTTTTTTTTTTTTTTTGCTAAATACATATGTTTTTTTTTAAGAATGAAATTTCATTAATTAGAAAACTCACAAGGTAACATCTCCACCAAAATGTCTGGAGGAGACATGAAACAATTGAAGCTATTTAACAAACATGGGACTCTAGCCATCAAATGCGCAGCCCTGTTTGCTTGCTTTTTCACATGAACAGCGGATAAATCAGCTCGGTTCTTTAACTTCGTTTTACACTCATCAAGGATATGACCCACTTCAAGTTGGTACGACTCAACACTTTTTAATGCCTGCACCACCACCTGAGAATCGCTCTCAATAATAACATTATGAACTTCAATAGTATCAATCCACTGAATTGCTTCTAGCACACCCCTGGCTTCTGCTTCCAAAACTGGGACCTCACCTGCAACTTTCATATTCTTTCCCATAACAAAAACACCTGCATCATTACGAAGAACCATTCCCAGAGTAAACATTCCTTCTCCTTTGTATAGCGACGCGTCCACATTCAACTTATATTGCCCTTGCAGAGGAGGCTGCCACACTACTTGACTCTCCTGAGATGGACCAGCTGGATTTACAACCCCTGGATTTCTCCGTCTATTCGCTTCTTGCCAGTCTTGTACCTGCTTACTACTCAGATCAATAGTAATTGCAGGAGATATGATCTTCCCCTCCCAGATTTTTTTATTTCTCGAAAACCAAATACCTGACAATACAATGGCTATCTTCTGAATATTATCTGCACTTTCCTTACTGATCACATCCAGCAACCAGCTCGAGGCATACTCTACATCATGCATATCAATAGTTAATCCTACTTTCTGCTAGCATTCTGCAGCAAATAAACATTCAAAAAATAGGTGACGAACATGCTCAATGTCAGTCCCACACATGGGACATATAATAGTAGTCTCAACCCCTTTTCCCCTGAGTAAATTCCGGACTGGGATGTTCCTACAAAATCTCCACATAAACACCCTGAGTTTGTGAGGAACCTGCATATTCCACAATTTATTCCAGCCTTGAGATTCAATGTTGTTGTCGATACTAATATTCTGAGAGGCCCAGTACATGTATCCTGATTTAACAGTGTAAATACCTTTATTCGAACCCGTCCATGCTATTCTATCCTTGACATCATTCTGTGGGATCCTCGTTTGAAGGATTAATTTGCAGTCATCTCTATGAAAATCATGCTCCACCTTATGCACATCCCAGACCTTGCTATTAGGATGGAAGTAACAGCACACATTTTCATTTCTAGTGACATTCAAATGATTATCCTCTACTCTGAAATCCACCTTACCTTGCAACCAAGGATCTTTGAAGATTTTAATCTCTTTGCCATCCCCTAACACCCATCTAAAACCCCTTTTCAGATTTTCTTTCGCTTCCCAAATCCCTGTCCAGATAAAACTTGAGTCATTTCCTTTATTAGCTTGCAGAATGTGACTATCTGGGAAGTAACGAGACTTGAATACGCGAGTGACTAACGAGTCTGGATTGCGACTGAAGTTCCATACATGTTTTCCAAGCAAAGCAAGATTGAAGGCATGGAGATTACGAAAACCTAAACCACCTTTACTCTTAGTTACTGCCATTCTGTTCCAAGCCAACCATCTGATGCCTCGACTGTTATTATTATTCGAACTCCACCAGTACCCATTCATCTACCTTTCAATTTCAGAACATAATGATTTTGGAATGAGGAAGCAGGACATGCAGTAAGAAGGGATCATTTGTGCCACATTTTTAACCATCACCGTTTTACCAGCCTTGGAAAGAACTTTGCTGATCCAATCTTGAACCTTTCTCCAGACTCTCTCCTTGACAAACATAAAGACTGATTTTTTTGGCCTCCCTATAAGTGAAGGAAGCCCTAAATACTTGCTGTCTCCCAGGTCGTTCTGTACTTCCAAAATATCCTTGATCTCCTGTTGTTTGTCTCTTCTGACATTGGCACTAAAGAATACACCCGACTTTTGATAATTAATCAATTGGCCCGATTTATTCCCATATTCATTCAAGAGAGTTTTGATGACTGTGGCTTCATTTCCAGTAGCTTTAAAAAATAAAAACGAGTCATCTGCAAAGAGCAGGTGGCCGGTTACTTGAGGAGCAGTCGGACAGATTTTGCAACCATTTATTAAGCCATCATCAGCCGCCTTTGTAAGGGATTGAGAGAGACCATCAACACAAAATAGAAAAGATAAGGAGAAAGCGGATCACCTTGTCTTAATCCACGCCTAGGATTGATTGGCCCTACCGTACTTCCATTGAAAGCAACTTTGTAACTAACAGTCGTAACACAAAGCATAATCCATTTAATCCAAATACTACTAAACCCCATGGATTGCATTCGTCTCTTTAAATAAAGCCAGTCCACACGATCATAGGCTTTAGAAATGTCCAGCTTTAGTGCCACTTCTCCCTCTTGGCCTCTATTTTTCTTCTTCATGAAATGTAAGATTTCGAATGCTACCAGCACATTATCTGAGATATTCCTACCAGGCACAAACGCTGATTGATTCTCCGTAATTACTCCAGGAAGAATAGCTTTGAGCCTATTAGCAAGGACTTTCGCTAAAATCTTATACAACACGTTACACAAAGCTATGGGTCGAAGATCTGACATTATTTCTGCTTTCTCCTTTTTTGGAATGAGAACCAGCGTTGTATCATTCACATATGGTGGAAAATTACCTTCAGTCAGCCACTCCTTACAACACTTAAAAACTTCTTTCCCAAGAAGGTCCCAAAAATGCTGAAAAAATGCCGGACTAAAACCATCAGGCCCAGCACTTTTATCCGGGTGCATTTGTTTGACAGCAAGGGTGAACTCTGCAAAATTAATTTCTACCACGAGCTTTGCATTTTGAGAATCACTTATGACTCGAGCATCTTCATCTACAATCTGATCATTGGTGTTGGTTTCCCCTGCAAAGACATTCCTGAAATAATCCACCACTACATTACACATTTCGTCATGATTATCAACCACTATATTCTCATTAGTAATAAGATGAGAAACATGATTGATTTTCTTTCTCTTGGAGGCTGCGGCATGAAAAATTTTTGAGTTAGTGTCCCCTTCGGTCAACCAAAAAGCTTTGGCTCTCTGTTTCCAGTACAATTCCTCGTGAAGTAACAAATCCTCCAATTTCCTCTTCTCTTCAAAATAACTCTTAACCCCTTCTTCATCACTTCGATCAACCAGAGCATTAAGAATAACTTTTTGCTTTTTGACTTTATCTCTAAATTTATGGAAGAAATTTCTACCCCATCTCGCCATAAATGAAGAAATAAATAACAACTTTGGAAGCAAATGAATTTTAGGAATATTATTCCAGTAGTTAACTACCTCCACTTTAAAGTTCTGTTCATGTAACCAAGTATTTTCAAATTTAAATCGGAACTGTTTCCTAGAGAACTCAACATGCATAGGCTCAAGCATAATAGGAACATGATCCGATTTAATAGAATGAAGAACAAATAGCTTACAAAGAGGAAATTTTCTCCACCATAAAGCATCAGCAAAAGCTCTATCCAGGCGTTCTCGAACCCAGTTTTCTGTTCCCTTACTCTTCTCCCATGTATAATCACCCCCCATCAAATCTAATTCCACAAGACCACACTCTTCAATAGTAGCTTTAAACCCATCTAGTAAAGACTGAGGATGCGCATGTGAACCAGATTTATCACTAGCAAACAACATGTCATTAAAATCCCCATATATGCACCAAGGAATGTTATCATGCTTCACCAGACTTCTGATAAAATTCCACGACTCCTGACGACGGCTCCGTTCTGGAAAACCATAAAAACAGGTCAACCTCCAAGTAACAACCAAACTCTCCCGCACATGAACATCAATATGGTTAATCGAATGATCAACCACTTTACAATCTACAGTCCTTTTCCACATTATCGCCAAACCACCCCCTCTCCCTACTCTATCTACTGCGAAGAAATCAAAAAAACCAAACTTTTCCACTAACTCTTTTATTACTTTCGACTCAACTAAAGTTTCTGATAAAAACACAAAGTCGGGGTTATGAGATTTCAAGACATCTCCAAAAACTCGAACTGCACGGAGGCTCCCCATGCCTCTGCAGTTCCAACTTAAGAAATTCATAATGGACGGCTAGCTTGCACTGCAAGCGTAGCCAAATCAGATTTGTTGGAATCTGTATAATCAACACTAGAAAATGCAGTTTCCTTATTTTGGTTCGTAATATAGCTAGTCTCCACTCCTGGCAATTTATCATCTGTATCCATACTACCTTTAGACACTGGCCCAGTACGTTTCCTTTTCCTTTCTTCAATATCCAGCCCATCTTCCTCCTCTATGCCCAGCCCATAATTCGCCTTTTCTATTAAGCTAGGCCCACTGAAATAGTTCCTGCCTTGTGTTATCATTAAAGATTTGTTTTTTGAAATATCCCCCTATCACTCCTATTATCTCGCCTTCTCTCTGCATCCTTATCACAATCTCCTGATTTGTCTCCCTGAAAAATAGGAACGTTATTTTCCCGGCCAACTCTCTCCGCCCAACCAGCGTCGTCCTCCTCCCTTAACCATTTACTACCATCCTGACCACCTCTTCGGGACTGTGCACGCAACCATGACCCCCACTCCTGGACTCCACCTTCACTCCTTGCATCAATGAACTTTCTGCAAAATCTTTCTGTGTGTGTAACCAGCCCACAAGCAAAGCAAAAATCACCTAGTCTCTCATATTTGCATGAAACCACAAACTCCATTCCATTCCTCCTTTCGATTTTCTTCTTTCGTTTTAATGGCTTTCGAACATCCAACCTTATTTTAATTCTCATACATTCCCTCCATATACTACTGTTGTTCTTAGGATCATAAGCAACGAATTCACCAAAGAAATCTCCCAATTGATGCCCAACAGCTTCAGTCATGAACCCACTCGGCAATTCATGAATCTGTATCCATATATTTAACCACCATAAAGGAACCTTTAACGGATCTTCTCCTACTGGTATCGGTTCCAACAAGAGCATTGCATTGTCAAAATTCCACGGTCCTCCATTCATCACCCACAACTTATCCTCTTTATGATAAAATTGGAACATATAGATACCTGACTCCAACTCTTTGATATTGATTCCCATCGTAGGTTTCCATATGTCGGCAATTTTCGTCTTCATGGCTCTCGTATTGATGTTCTTCTCCGTTAAAAACCTACCAACCAAGCACAATTCATACTTATTGACTTCCTCCTCTACATCGCCCTCAAAAATCAAATCTTCGTTCTCCTCATCCTCCACACTAAGATCTGCTAACTGCTCATTGAGATTCTGATAACGTGCCATTAAAAATAAACTCACACTAACCTGATAAACAGATAAGGAGAGAAAAACCGACTCTCACATGAATGGAGAGAAAAATTTCATGATACTCTAAATACATATGTTGATTGTCATTACAAATGAATCATGATTATGCACATTTATCTTAGTTGTCTTTATAACCACCTGATCAACTATAAACACATTATTGCAAATCCATTCAATGAAGAAATATCGATAAAATTAATACAAATATTTTGTTTACCTCCATTCCAATTAAAAGCTAACATGAAAGTTGATCTAGCTTTATCTATAGGGATAAAAAAGTTAATAGATGTCTCCTTTTTAACAAGAATCTCAATTCTTCATAAATTTAGCTACAGATTTGGATGATACCCCTCCGTCCCAAAATACATGTTCCTTTTGTTAAAAAAAAATCGCAAATTACATGTCCTCCTCTTTTCATACAAATATCTCTTCTTTCTATACAAATTTAAGTCTAATTTTCCATAAGTATCCCTATATTTATATTTTCAATGCTTAACTTCTTTAAAACCTAACTCTATTCTCATTTTTCAATACATTTATTAAAGTTATTTATTGAAAAACCTTATTCAACCAACCTTTTTCTTAATATGCGTATTTTTTTCAAAAGGGATATGTAAATTGAGACGGAGGGAGTATTTTTCTTGGATGGGAAGAAGTGTTAATAGAAGATGGATGGAGGTGGAGCAACTGAGGCCCTAAAAAAAGTCCTTATGGATTTACTTTCGGGTAAAAATTTCATATTTTGATAATTTTTTTATACAAATATTTAATATATGTTTAAGATTCTATAAGTTGCAAAAAAAAAGTTAACTTTTTTCAGGAAAAAGTTAGAAATCTCTAACTTCGTCTTAAAATAAGTTAGCTTATTCCGAAAAAAAGTTCTCCCAAACACCCCCTAAGATGAAAAGGAAAAGAAAGCAAGTATGCGACAATTTGAAAAATGATGTATTTTTATTTTTTAAGGACATTCTTTTTTCCACTTGGAGTTTTTCCTATAGAGTTTTGCTCTTGTGGGGTTTTATTATCTAAGCTTTCGGGGAATTTCTTTTGGATGATAAACTATTATTATCATTGTATTATCTGATATTTTATATCAATGAAATGATTTATTGTTTTAGCAAAAAAAAAGATATAAAAGTTAAATGTACATATTTTTAAATGCGATAAGATAACTTAAGTGATAAGAATTTATCTTTTATTATCTTAATTTTTGGATTTGATTTTGCTTATCCCCGAAATTATATCATTAGAAAGTACATTTAATCTACTTTAATATGTATATTTCAGATTTTATAAATTATAAAAAAATACGTAAATGTTAGTCAAATTTTGATCAATTTAACCATAAAAAATCAAACAAGACAAAAGATTTGAGACAGAGAGAATAAAATGCAATAAATTTTTACTGTATATTTTTTGAAATAAGAAACATTAATAGCAGGAGACAGGAGTAGTAATAAAATGCAATAAATTTTATATTTTTTGAAAAAAGAAACATTAATAGCAGTAGTAGTGCTACTTCAACTCATGACCCAAAATCTCCAACGGTCTTTGCCAGTCATTTTACGTATATTTTTGTTTCTGAAATCTTCTCGTTCTACTCCTTTTGACTATACCTCGTCATAGCCGTTAGAACCCACATTATATCTCCCACATATACACACACATTATATACTTACACACATTCACCTGGGAAGCTTTCAAGATAATCAAGAATGTCATTAGCCATGAAAAACACTGATACATCTCTTACACCTAAAAATTCTTCATTTTCTTTAAATGGGTCGTTAAATTCTTGTTCTTTAAAGCGAAAAAGGCCACCCATGATTGAAATTCCAAATGTTTTGACTGAAATTCAGGTGGATTCTGCCAAGAAAAGGGTGAGTTCTGCTGGAAGTTGCTGTGCTGATGATGGTTTTGTTTGTTCTAGTGGATTTGGAGTTGGGGTTTTCGCCGTAAAAGGCAAGAAAAAGATTATGGAAGATGCTCATACTGTTGTTTCTTGCCCGATTGCCAAGAAGGTACTTCGTGTTTATATGTCGATAAATTAATAACACACGATTAATTAAAGTTATTTTTCGGTCCCTACATAATAGAAACATTGTTTTTTTAATTTCGATAAATTAATAAAATTCACAGGCATCAGGATTATTAATTTATAGAGGTTTAGCTGTGTGGATAATTTTTTTTTTTTTTTTTGGTAATTAGTAATGGGACAGTGATTTGTAGTACTGTGACCGGTGATTTGAGGCTGGGTCGTGGTTTAGATGCTTGATATATTGGAACGTGGTTATGTATATATGGAAATGAATTTATAGTGATCAGTTGGTTTATTGATTATGTAGGGGTTTTTTGGGGTTTATGATGGACATGGAGGAAGTAAGGCTGCACAATTTGTAGCTGACAAGTTACATGGTAACATTAAGGAGATGTTTGAGAAATTTTCGGAGAATGGAGATAAGGAAGAGGCTGTCAAACAAGGGTATTTGAAAACGGATCAGGATTTCCTCAAGCAGGTCATTATGCTTATTTTGACATATTCGGCTTCTCTGTTGTAAATTTTATCTGTCATAATTGTGTGTTTTTGAACATGTATGTTCCCTTTGTACATTTATTTATGGTTTGAATGTAATCAAAGCGGTGTATTTTGGCAATATCAAATTCTAGTGTATGATCACATATATAATCAAATTAAGACTATTAGAAATGGTTAAATTAATGAGGGAAGATATTTGCAGGGTGTCAATAGTGGTGCTTGTTGTGTGACAGCCTTTATCGAGGGAGACGAGCTTATAGTCTCAAATGTAGGCGACTGCAGAGCTGTTCTTTGTCAAGCTGGCACAGCTGAAGCCATTACAAAAGATCATAGAGTGTCTGAGGAGGATGAAAAGAAAAGAATAGAGGATAAGGTAGCAACCTGCATTGATTGTATCCATATTTCATCGGAAATTTATAGTATTGGTAGTGTCGTATTGAGATTTGATTGCTTACCTTGATATTGTAATTTAGGGAGGATTTGTGGAGATGCACAGGGGAGCTTGGAGAGTTCATGGAGTACTATCCGTCTCCAGAAGTATTGGAGATGCTCACTTGAAGCATTGGGTGCTAGCTGAGCCTGATACAAAAATCATACATTTGACTTCAGATATGGAATATCTTGTATTAGCTTCTGATGGGCTGTGGGATCAGGTATGGAAATAGAAGAATATTTACAGATTGCAAGCAACTGTATTCATAAAATATCTAATCATTAAACATCTCTCCTAATTGGCTAGTAGAATTTTTCCTGTATTCTTGTAAGTATTTACAATAATTAGGTGTTTGTATCTTGCACTTCACTCCTTTTTAAACTTTGATATGACTATATTGTTTAGGTTGGGAATCAAGAAGCGATTGATGTTCTGCTACGGACATGTTCTATAGAAAGGAAACTTGGAGCTAGTGTAGACACTGTGAATGTGAATGATGATGAACATAACTGCATAAGTACAAGTGCTTCGCCAAAGTTACGCAGACCATCACTAATCAAGAAAAATACAAGGTTGGGGAATTCCCCCATCGGCAGGAAGAGAATCAGTTGCTGCAAGAAAAATGATGATTATGGTTGTGAAAATGAAAGCCCTGCATCTAAGGCTCGAAGGATATCACTAGTTAGCCATATGAAGATGAAACCTCAGATGCCAAGTCAAGAGCATACAATTAATCAATGGAAAGAAAGTGCAAAAGATTTTGGTTGTGAAAATGAAAGTCCTCCATCTAAGGCTCAAAGGATATCATTGGCAAACCAAATTAAAAGGAGACCTCAGATGTCAAGTCAAGAAATTAGCATTAATCAGTGGAAGGAAGATGCGAATGACATTGGTAATGATAATGAATATTCTCCATCCAAGGCTTTAAAGCCCTTACTGGCAAACCAAACAAACATGAAACTTAGGGGACAAGGTCAGGAAAATAGCATATATCAGCGAAAGGAAAATATAAACGGCTTTGCTGGTGAAGATGAAAACCCGCCATCCAAGGCTCAAGAGATTTCACCTGTAAACCAAATGAAGATTCAACCTCAGGCACTAAGTCAGCAACATAGTATCGATAAGAAGGAACTAACTTCTGGGAGACTCGTAGCTGTTTGCAAAGAGCTTGCGAATCTTGCACTGAGTAGGGGTAGTTTAGATGACATTACTGTTATGATCATTGATCTAAACCGTCTTAGACTAGTGTGACTTTGCCTTGTATTTTTTTATGAAGATCATAGTTGCATTGCTTTTGAAGTATTTTTTTATGAAGATCATAGTTGCATTGCTTTTGAAAGCACGCTTGCAAAAAGCTTGCAAATCTTGCACTGAGTAGGGGTAGTTTAGATGACATTACTGTAATGATTATTGATCTACAACGTCTTGACTAATGTGACTTTTCCCTGTATTTTTTTATGAAGATCATAGTTGCATACTTGCATTGCCTTTGAAAGCACAAGTATAAAATTACATACAGTATGCAAGCAAGCAGTCTATTTTTTTCTCTCAATTTTGTCAGTAAGTTTCACCATCGTCCATGTCCTGATTTGTGAAATAAATTCAGCTTTTATGCCTGGCTGAGAAAGTACCTCACTGATCAGTAGATGCAAAATTATGTGATAATTATACCGGTTTCTTCATATTGTTAAAGAAAACCGAGGGACCTTGTTGAGCGGATTGACACATCTAACTTGTACACTGTGTTGGGAAACCAGCTCAAAACCTGCCTTGAGCAGATACATTTATAAAAGAAACTTAATTTGTTAGTATTAATTTTTGTTAATGCATAAGAAAAGGAATCACCCAAAGAAAATCATAAGTTGTAGTCAAGGATGACATCTGTAAACTGGCTCAAGAGATCAAAAAAATATGCTTGACTTTTTCAGTTACATGTTAGTTTGTAAACAGCAGTGAGATGATAAGATCATTTTGTTAGCATCTGAAGAAGAGAACAAGTGATTAGAAAGAGAGGTGGTTTTAATGTAAACAAAGAATAAAAATATGAGCATGGTGCCTATGATTTCAATAACACTGTAAGTACAATTAAAAGTGATTGCTTTGCACAACCGACTCCGTGGCCCAATGGATAAGGCGCTGGTCTACGAAACCAGAGATTCTGGGTTCGATCCCCAGCGGAGTCGTTTGGTCTATTTTTTGCATTTTGTAGTTTTTGGCATGGTTGTAAAAATCGGTAATCGGTATAAATTGGTTGAGCTACCGATTTAAGATTAATCGGCTAATCGGGTATTAATCGGATATTATAATAATATTTAATATATTAGTCTAATTTTCAATTAAACTTATCATTTTAAATATATTTACAGGATTAATCGGATTTCAAAAATCGAATCGGCTAGCTACCTTACAGAGGATTAATTAGCTAAATCGGGGATTTTTTGGCCAACTTTAGCTGTCGATATAAGATTAATTTGCTTAGTGAATTTCACTAGTTTTTTGTTATTAAATTGTGTGGGAGAGAATCAGTATCTTTCCCCAAGTAAAAAAATTATCCGAAATGTGTCAGCCAGTGACGGACCTAGAGCATTATGCGAGGGGGGTCCAAAAATTGTTAAAAATTTTGAATCGTGCGAAGCGCGGATTTTTTTCACTTTTCCACTAAATCATGCAAAAATTGGAT
Organism: Kitagawia praeruptora; assembly: GCA_037693485.1. NCBI lineage: Eukaryota > Viridiplantae > Streptophyta > Magnoliopsida > Apiales > Apiaceae > Kitagawia > Kitagawia praeruptora. The sequence continues at coordinate 67,289,390 of CM075351.1, forward strand.
AATTTCCACTAAATTATACAAAAATGGATATAAAAAAAGACAAATAAGCAATCTAGGAGGATCCGGGAACAAGTAAATGATAGGGCATAGATAAATTTTTCAAAAAAAAAAAAAACCAACCTAGGAGGGGCCAGGGACCCCCCTGGACCCCCCAGGTCCGTCCCTGGTGTCAGCTAGATGCAACAAAAAATGAAAAGAAAATTCATTTGTTCAAAATTTTGTGTACAAGTTCAAAACTGATTTGTTACAATGGGTTACAGTGTCACAGGTTTGTGACATGCCTCACTGAGGGCTATTGGTGGATCAGAGAATGACCCATCTAATATATGGTCAGCTACCAGTTTGTTTGCAGCTTCAGAGTAATGTATACCATCCCAGCTAAGGTATTCCTCTGGTTTTTTGCAGGAAATTCCATATAATTCAGTGCCATTCACTAAAGATTTCCGCCCACACCTAGCACGATAGTCTCCATAATGCCCGCAGCAGTAACCAAGAGGACTGCTGAAACCTGAACAGAACGGGGCGTAACTTAATTAATACTACACAGGAATAGTTTGCAATGTGATTATCAATTTTTATTAGTGTGCATAGTTCCAAGTGGCAATGATGATTAATGACAACTTTCAGTGCAAAGTATAGGTGTTCTAGCATTAATCTATGGGTGAATTACAGATAAATGAATGATGGAATTAGTACAGTTTCTGACACTCATACCATCTCTTATAATTGTATAAGCATGAGTACATTATAAAGCTTACCATGCTTCTTCGCTTCACTGATGAGAGCATATTTGACAGAGTAAATGTCAACATAAGTAATAAATACTTTGTTGAGTTGTGTCCTTAGCTGGGTGATTTTGTCCTTGAGTTGCTTATTGAATTCCTGTGCTAAATCGTTGTAAGACTTCACACAGCCATTTTGGTCAGAATTGCCTGCTTTTGGTGGATAGTTGACAACAAAAAAGGGTAAACACCCAATTGGACCTGTATTATGGACCCAAAATGCCCTTGCTCCCAGTTGGTGCAGATTCTGAAAATATCCAAGCAAAATATTAAGTCGATGCCATAATAACTTATGCAGATGGTAGATATTAATAACTAATGCACTATGAACCTTGAGGTTCACTGCTCCATTGATCCAACTAGACAATCATGTTTAGATGTCCACACAGCTATAGTATTGCACTATTGCCAGAAAATGAGGAAAGGTTATACACAGATACCTCAATCGAAAGAGAAAACTGATTAATGATATTTGGAATGTGTTTTTTAACTTCTTCTTCTCTCATTGATGTAATGCCAGCATGAAGATCATTCTGTCCAGTGTCCATCGTGTACAGAGCTTGTGAGAAGTCCTCAGGCCTTGGAAGACCACTTACAATGTATGATTTTTTTGCTGAAAAAGAAAAAACATTTGTGGATAGAACATGAGTATTAAGGTTCACAAGCTAGTGGCTGTTTGCAGAAAAGCCATTATAATTATTATACCCCCTCGACCCTCAGTCAACAATAAGTCTCTTTAAGTTTGTTCATTTGTAACATCGACTGCAAAATGATTACAGTCCAAATTCAAACGTGTTTGTCAAAATATAATAACAAATTTCCCACTTGCAATACATAAAGTAACCTTATACTAATTTGTACATGAATCAAAATTAAGCAACTCAGAACAAAAATTTAACAATAGAGATTGCAATATGGGATTGTTTTGTGGAATGTAGATTGAGAGAAAAATTTATAAGATATGTTCATATCATAACTAACCTTCCGTATATAGCTCAGCAGTCCTATCTTTAAATTGTTGAAACTGCAGAAGCTGTACATTGAGCGAGAGAGGGTTGACATGCCCCTTCAATATTGCAGAATCAGCTGGCTGAATGCTAGAACCACTAGCAGCAAAATTTGCTCCATGTTGAAAATTTGTTCCAATAGAATCCAGATATGCACTTAAATATGGTAGTCCCAACTTTTCAGCTGCATTCATTCAATACAGAAAACAATCAAATTTCACATTTGGGACTGTCAAGGCAACATCACCGCATGTTTCCTGTCATAAACCAAGATCCTGCCCAGAAATTCTTTTAGACTATCATTAGGATGAGCTACTTATTCCCATTTTCTTCATTTTTTAGGTTGCATACATAGTAATCATAGTAGATCATTACCACAAATCCATTGTAATCTCTTAAAGAATTGCTAATTTAGCTCTTCTTTGATATTTTTTCCAATTAATCAGAACAACAAATATACTTCGAGATCAACATATGCTAAGACCATACCACAATTTGTCAGCATACCCATTTTAGAAAAAATCCTCATCCAGCAATATAGTCTAAAAGTGCAGATGCTACAGTATTATAACTTATGTTGAATTACGAACACATGAATTGAACAATGTGGGCACGTAAATAATAAAAATCGAGAACTGATTCGCCTTGCACAACCAAAAATGCTAAATTTATATACAATCAGATCATAAAGTTTTCGGGATTCTATCATTACTCACAAAGAAAATGTGAACCAAGTCTAATATCCTTACCTATAAAATCAATAACGAGACGACCATCACAGTACCGACCAGCAGGTTTACCAAAAAAGGTCTGGCCATTCGGAAGAGAAAGTCTACCAAACGTAGCAGAAACAGCACCAGTATCCGAATTCGAATCACCAAAGTTAAAAACTGCTGGAAACTCGCAACCACTAGACTGATCAAGATCCAATATTTTTCGACTTCTTTGTCCATTCATAGATATAAAAATCAAGAATGTAGCTACTATAACAATCCCAAATGCAATAATCTCAGCACTCTTCTTTAGTCCCCATGGACTTCGATATCTTGTACTTAAGCTACTACTGCGTCTTAACCAATCCATGTTAGAAAAAAAAGACTCAACTCAAGAGAGTTGGATATTTCTTTGAGGACTTTTATCGAACAGCTTGAGTGTATTGGTGGCAATGTGAGTTTTGATCAACTAGTATTTGAAGCTATTGGTTTGTTGAAGTTAAAGTTTTCAGTTGGATGTAATGTAACTAAGCTGTCCTGGAGTAGTTCTACTTGTCTCTATCTTTTGTAGTATTTGAGAGAATATCTCTATATGCCATTATTCTAGTGAGGATTTCTTTATATAGATACTAATTTTATATGATTCTATAGTAGAACTAAATTTTAATTTTTGATTCTATAAAAAAAAGTCCAATTTTTTTTGTTTCTATAAAAAAAAACTGATTTTGTAACAGAACCATGCTGACGTCAGCTATCACGTCATCATCACTACTGACATCATCAATAATGACGCCACTGATGCCGTGGCACTACCACGTGACATTGCCACGTCAGCAATGATGACGTGGCAGCTGACGTTGCACTGGCATGTGTCACTGCCACATCACTTTTGATGTGGCGACTCGATTTTTTTTTTTTTGAAAAATTTTTTTTGGGATTTTTTTTTAAAAAAAAGTTGGTTCTATTGTAGAATCAGAAAAAATATATGGTTGCAGAACCAAAAATTAGTAGTTCTCTCATATTCTCTATACTCTAGAAGGGGACTCAAGTTTTCTATTAGTGCGGTTAAAATATGATAAATTAATTAATATTTGAACAATCCAACTGTACAGATGTTAAATTCATATAAAAATATGTGAATGTATAAATTTTCGTGTAATTTAATTATTTGGTACTATAAATTTATAACAATAAGATTATGATAAATCTGTGTCGTTGAATATATATTGAAAATAGTATTATTATAAAAGTGATGCTCCACTATTTTAAATATAATAAAAATTTGTATATAATATTATTTGGACATAGACTTTTCATTCGTACGGTTGAATTATCAAAAATAATAATAAAATACATGATGTGCACTAATAGAGAGCTTCTCTATTGTGTACTTTAGAAACTTCATTCCCTTTGTATATTTATTTCTTGTCCTTTTTTTTATTTTTTAGTGATCCAATTTTTGATTAAATATTAAAAACTTAATTATTATTTTTCAAAATTGAAAATTGCATTGTAACATATATTATATGTATTTTTTAATGATATCATTTCTTTAATTATATAATACATATTAATCAAATTTTGGTTAATTTAATAAATCAAAAAATAAAAGAGATATGTATTTTGGAACGGAGGGAGTAATAAATAATTATATTTAATTGAATAAGGGAGATCGAATAGTGAGGTTAAATTTGGGTTTTCGAGAATTTCTCTGCCTCCAGTTTTGATAAGCCAGGGAAATTGCGCAGTAAAAATTTGATGGTAATTGATAAGTGATAGTAACTTATAAAAAAGATCAGGGATTTAACTGATAACTCGGAAACTTGATCGGGTACTTCCTCGCCAACTCCTGCCTCGGAAGTGGTTAGCTGAAGTGGGGTGTCTGCAAAACAACACCGGAGGGGGGTTTGACCCCGAGGTGCCTCCGGCATGAGAATGAAAGTTGGCTTTGGAAGATAATAATCAAGTAGAGTATCACAATAGTAATAAATGTGTGTAGGTGTGTAATAATGTCTAACCCCTAAACCCTACATTCTAGGGATATTTATAGCCCTAGGGTTAGGATTTAGGGGTCTGTTACCTTTACTCCCAGCCGTCGGATCCGGGGGACAAGATGCTGAACTCCCGGGATGTAGGACACGTGTCCTTATTTGTGGGGACCGTTGACTGGAGTGTGACAGTGTTGTTGAGTACATGATTTGACACATGTTGTCGTTTGGACTTTAATGCTGGTCAGCGCCACGTGTGGGGGTATCGGCCGAGCTGGGCTGCCACGTGTCCCAGGTGTCATCACTCTGAGGTCCATTAATCCGGGGTCGGGGCTCCGGGCCCGGGGTCCGCTGGCTGGGGCTGGATTGCTCTCATTCTCATAAGTTGGATTATTTGTTATTTTTGGGCCTGAGGTTGGGCCTAATTGGGCCTGGGCTATTTTCTAGCCTATCATTTGCCCCCACTCCCTTATGCGGATTCTCCGGATGAGGGAGTAGCTTAGGATTTGCTGCCTGTTTGAAGAATTTTTTTGCTTTGGTTGCCCCCCAGGATCGGGGTGTGTGCTGGGTTACGCATCCCGGGGCTGATGGTATCGTAACTTGAAGCTTTGTTGCCTTGAGAGATTTTGCTTTGATTGCCCCACAGGTCCGGGGTGTGCACTGAGGTACATATGCCCGGGGCTAAGGGCTGCTTGGAGGCTGGGTGTGTATGCATATATATATATATATATATATATATATATATATATATATATATATATATATATATATATATATATATATTCGTAAATATATATATTGCATATGTAAATATTCTGCATATGTGCATTCATTTTTTTTTATTTTTTTTATTTTTTTTTTGGAAAATAGCTGTCATCCACTATCTCCGGGTTTTGGAGATAGTGGGCCGAAACTTTGGCCCGCCACGTGTCTCTGGCGGTTGAGGTTCAGGGTTTGCCTATAAATAGTGGCTGTCTTCCTCACTTTTGTCTTTTACAAGTTTCTGATTTGCTGCCGTTATTCTGCTTCTCTGAGGACTTGATCTCCGGGCTATCATCGCTTCAGTTTTTCTTGCTTTCTCCGTTCCGGCTTCTTTACTCTTTGTAAGTCTTCTTTATCCGGACTCTTGTCAATTTTGCCGTTTTTCTTTTCCGGGGTTCTGGTACTCCTATAGGTAGTTCGCCCTTTTGTAGCTCCTTATTATCATTTTCTTATTGTGTTGGGTAGCCCGGGGTAGTGTACTTGTATGGTTAAGCGACGTGTTACTGCTAACCGAGTGCTAACCCCTTTCTCCGAGCCCAGTACTTCTACTAGTGTTAGCTCTTCAGATAGTAGCATAGATTGGATAGACGTAGAGTGGTGTATAATGGGGAAGAAGAAAAGTAGCCTGCCCGTACTTACTAATATCGCAACCAAGGATATGGGCCCGGGGTATAGCCTCAGTGAGCCAGATGGTAGTTTGAGTCATAGTAAATATTATTTTGTTAAGAAGGACCCCGGGATTCCCCAAGCCTATTTCATTAGGGATCTCAGCGTAGAATTTTCCCAAAATCCTGATGTGGCGGATATGACGGAGTATAATAAAGCTTTCCTGGATTCTAAGTTCGGGGATAAGCCAGGTTCCGGGATGGACGTTGGTCCGTTCCGAAGTAAATATGTAAAGGAGCCGGTCGATTGGGATCCCATTTTCCGGGCCACATTCCATTTGGATAATGATGTAGAATGGAGATGGCCGGAGCCCGGCGAAAAGATTTATCACAGACCGGAGGGCGGTTGGGTCGGAGTGTGGTTTGAGCATCTGAGGTCGGGATACGGGCCTAGGTGTCACCAATTTGTTAAATCTTTATGCTTGTTCGAGTATGGGATTCCTATCACCCAGTTGACCCCAAAAATGGTGAAGTGGATTTCTTATTTTCTTGGTTGTTGTGAGAAAGCTGGGGTGCTGCCCACTTTTAAACTTTTTCACCATGTCTTTCAATTGGTGCACTCCAACAACGTACCCATGTTCGAGTTTAGGTTTCGGGGTAAAACATGTGGGTATCCTTCCTCGGCGTCAAAGCCTCTTGTTATGCTCCCCACTTTAAAGGGTTGGAACGGGGAGTTTGTCTTCCTCCGGGGCGTTGACATCCGGTTCATGCCCACCTTTAAGGAGGAGCCTAGTGCCATGAACTTTGAGGTGTTCGATCTTCAAGATGCGGCAATGAACCGGGTTCACGCTTTCTGCCGAGGTCTTGGGAGGCAAGTGACTCGGGACGATCTTATGAGTCATGAATATCTTTTTGGGATCGGATGTAAGTTCGGGTTATATCTTGCTTTTAATTCTGCTCTTAATGTTTCCTTTACTCCGGACTAATGTTTTACTTTCATGATTTCAGGCCTTCCCGGATACAGCCCGGAGTTTGAAAGGATTGTGCAGATGAGCAAAGCAAGCAAAGCTCTTGGTGCTGCTCTCCGGGGTATTGGTCACGTTCGTGACAATACCAAGGCTCCCGGAGATACTATCGGCTCCCAAGCCAATCAAGAGGGGGCTTCTGAGAATAGGGCAGCGCGCCCCGAGCTTGCGGACCCGGAGACCGGGGTTGAAGATTCTGGCCTGGTAGCGAGGAAAAGGCCGAGGGTGACCTCGGCTCAGACTGAGCTATTTGGGACTATGCTCTCCGACTGCGAGATTGTGCAGGAGGGTTCGGCTGCTGGTGGCCCGAAGAGGGAGAACTTTCGACCTCATGAGCCAGCTCCTGTGTCTCCGGAGGAGAGGAATTTCATTGGCTATCTGGCCGACCTTCCCAGCAAGTCGGAGTGGGAAGAGATGAGCAAATCCACATCTATCGAGTTGCTCCAGGAGATGATGGGGGTCTTCGGCCAGGTATACGTTTCTCCGGGCTCTTTCTATCATTGCTTATTGATTCTGAATTTTTCTAACTTGCGTTCCTACCTTCGCAGCTTGGGGTCCGGGTTGCTGGAGCTGCTGCTAAAGCATGCAGGGAAGTGAAGGAGGCCCAAGTTGCTTTAAGCTCGGCCTCGGAGAAAGAAAAGGAAATTGCTGATCTGAAGCAGCAACTTGAGGAGCTGAAGGAGCGGACGGATGCCCGGATTGAGAAGTTTAAGGGCGGAATCAAGCAAGCCGTCGACGAGAGGGACGCGGCCAAGGCTAAGCTGGCCGATTATAAGGCGGAGGTGAAGAGGCTCCGGGATGAGCTGAAGGCCCAGAAGCCCGAGGAGCAGGTAATTGCTGAGTTTCGGGAATCGGAAGCCTACGATGATGACCTGGCACTCGTGGCTTCGAAAAAGATCCACCGTTGTTGGGTGATCTCCGAAAAGATGATCAGGACCAATCCCCAGACTGCTACCTGGGAGAACTTCATCACTGAGTACCTTGCTGCCGAGGATGCATTGGCCCGGGGTGAAGGCGAACCTGTTCCTTACAAAGCTCCCAACTCCTCCCCTCCTCCTAAAGAATGATTTCTTCCAGAAGAGTGCCTCTGCAGACTGGCTGCGTCCAGAGTCCGGGCTATGCCCATGTAATCTTTTAATCCGCTGAAAAACTCGCTGTATAACTTTGAATTTTGCTGTTGTATTGCTGTAACTTTATAACTACCGGGTGTTTCGGGCTGTTGGTCAGACCGGCCCGTTTCTTTGTTTATGAGTATTCCTTGTTTTTCATTCGCAAGTTTAAGTTTTGCCATGCTCCTTTGCTGTTGTTTGTATTTCCCCCCACTCTTTAATTCGGGTATCCCGGATTGGGGAGTAGTGGTTTGTCCTCTGGCCAAAGCATTGCTAAGGTCCCGGGCTTGGGCCTACTTGGAAAAGATGAAAACTTTTCCAAGTAGGAATTTGGAAGCCTATGGCTTCCCGGGCCAAAGCATTGCTAATGTCCCGGGCTTTGGCCTACTTGGAAAGGATGAAAACTTTTCCAAGTAGGAATTTTGGATGCCTATGGCTTCCCGGGCCGAAGCATTGCTAAGGTCCCGGGCTTGGGCCTACTTGGAAAGGATGAAAACTTTTCCAAGTAGGAATTTTGGATGCCTATGGCTTCCCGGGCCGAAGCATTGCTAAGGTCCCGGGCTTTGGCCTACTTGGAAAGGATGAAAACTTTTCCAAGTAGGAATTTTGGATGCCTATGGCTTCCCGGGCCAAAGCATTGCTAAGGTCCCGGGCTTGGGCCTACTTGGAAAGGATGAAAACTTTTCCAAGTAGGAATTTTGGATGCCTATGGCTTCCCGGGCCGAAGCATTGCTAAGGTCCCGGGCTTGGGCCTACTTGGAAAGGATGAAAACTTTTCCAAGTAGGAATTTGGATCTGATTGTAGGATTGAAATACCAGGTGAGGAATAGAGCTCTTTTTCATTGATAATAAAATGATTACATGATTTTCAATTACAATTCAAAAAATGCCCATGTACGAGCTAGAGCTATCTTCCTTTACTGGTAGTACTTTCTTAGCCTGAGGCCGTGCCAGGTGTTGGGGACCTCAGTGTTGTCCATGTGGCTAAGCTTATAGGTTCCGGGACGGAGTACTTTTTTGATTCTGTAAGGACCTTCCCACTTAGGCATAAGTTTTCCTGTGTTAGTGGGGTCTGATGCCTCGGTGTCCCGGAGTACTAGGTCCCCGATTTGGAAGTTTTTTACCCTTGATTTCTTTCCGAAGTATTCTCTTGTTTTTTCTTTGTATTTCTCCATTCTTTGAACTGCTTTGTCCCGGACCTCATCAACTAGTTCCAGATTAGCTCGTAGCCCTTCTTCATTTGCAATTTCATCAAAGTTGATTGCTCTGTGGGAAGGAGAACCGACTTCAATTGGCAACATTGCTTCGGTTCCATATGCTAGTTTGAACGGGGTTTCCCCTGTTCCGGACCTTGGACTAGTTCTATATGCCCACAACACATGCGGTAGTTCTTCGGGCCACTTGTTCTTGCTTTCCTTCAGCCTTTTCTCAATTCCCCTTAGCAGAATTCTGTTTGTTACTTCCACTTGCCCGTTGCCCTGGGGATAGGCTACTGAAGATTTCTTGTGCTTGATTCCCCTTTCCTTCAGATAATTTTCGAAGTCTGAGCCGATGAATTGAGGACCATTATCTGAGACTAAGACCCTGGGTACGCCGAACCGCATTAAGATGTTGTCCATAAACTTGATGCAGTCTTGTTGATTTATGGTTCTCATTGCCTTTGCTTCGGCCCACTTCGTCATATAGTCGATGGCAACTAAGAGGTATCTCAGATCACCTTTAGCCCGAGGGAAGGGTTCCACTATATCAATTCTCCATACAGCAAAGGGTATGGGTGACAAGACTGAGGATGGCAGGACCGGACTTTGCCTTGGGACATTGCTGAACAGCTGGCAGTTTCTGCATTTCTTTACAAATTCTATTGCGTCTGAGTGGATTGTTGGCCAGTAGTAGCCTTGTCTTATGATTTTGTATGCGAGGGCCTTTGCGGACATGTGATCTCCACAAATCCATTCATGAATCTCTTGCAAACAGTAGTTGGCTTCCTCCGGGCCTACACACTTGAGTATTGGAGATGAGAAAGTTCGGCGGTAGAGTTGGTCATCTTCAACGAAATATTTCGAAGCCTTGTTTTTCAGCCTTCTGGCTTCGTTCTTGTCTTCGGGCAACTTCCCTTCATCCAGATATAGGATGAAAGGAGTCATCCAATTCGGGGTATCGTCTATTTCCATTATCTCTTCTTGGTTAATGACCGGGGTTCCCAATTCTTCAAAATAGACCAAACTGTCTAGCTCAGCTGAGTTCTGAACTAACTTGGATAACTCATCAGCTTCGGAATTTTCTTCTCTGTTGACTTGGGTGATTTGGTACTTCGGAATGATGGCTAAGTAGCTTTTGACAAGTGCTTGGTATTGGGCTAGTTTGGGATCTTTGGCCACATATTCGCCCTTGGTTTGCCGTACCACGATCTGGGAATCACTATGGATGCTCAGACTCTGGATTTTCAGAGTTCGTGCCAACCTGAGCCCGGCAAGGAGAGCCTCATATTCAGCTTGATTGTTTGTTGCTTGAAATTTGAAGGTGATTGCTTGTCTGATCTGGAAGCCTTCCGGGCTTTTTATGATTATACCAGCCCCGGACCTTTCTGCTGTTGAGGATCCGTCTACGTGAAGTGTCCATGACTCTAGGTTTTGGTCCGGGGTTTTCACAAGTTTAGTTGCTATGGAAAGTTGTTGTGGTTCTGGGAAGGAGCACTCTACTATGAAGTCAGCCAGAGCCTGTGCTTTGATGGCAGTCCGGGGTATAAAAGTTAAGTGAAATTGGCTTAACTCGATTGCCCAATTTATCAATCTTCCTGATGCGTCCGGTTTATGGATTATTCGTCTTAGGGGCTGATTTGTTATAACCTTGATTTCTCTACCCTGGAAGTAGTGTCTGAGTTTTCTTGAAGCTGTGACTAAGGCAAAGGCAAACTTCTCCAGATTGGGATATCTGGTTTCCGCGTCTTTTAGTACTTGGCTCACATAATATACCGGTTTCTGAGTCCCGTCTTCTTCCCGGACCAAAGCAGCTGCTACGGCTAACGGTCCGACGGAGAGGTAGAGAAACAAAGGTTCTCCGGGCTCGGGCTTTGTTAACAGAGGTGGTGATGAGAGGTATTCCTTGATTGTGTCTAGGGAGGCTTGGCATTCCGGACCCCACGCGACTTCTTTTTTGTTGCTTGCTCCCTTGAGCAAGTTGAAGAAAGGCAAACATTTTTCTGCTAGTTTGGAGATAAACCTTCGCAAGGCTGCCAATGACCCGGCTAATTTTTGGATGTCCTTCTGGGTTCGGGGCGGCTGCATGTCTAGGATTGCCTTGATTTTCTCTGGGTTGGCCTCAATTCCCCTTTGGCTGATCATGAAGCCTAAGAATTTCCCTGCTGCCACTCCAAAGGTGCACTTCTCCGGGTTTAGTTTCATTTGATTCCTCCTTAGATTCTCAAAACATTCCCGTAGATCCGGGACGTGTTCCTCAACAGTTTTGGACTTGGCGATGATGTCGTCAACATAGGATTCCAAATTTCGTCCTATTTGGTCCTGGAAGACCTCAACCATGGCTCTTTGATATGTAGCCCCGGCGTTCCGGAGCCCGAAGGGCATGAATTTGAAGGCATACACCGCCCTATGGGTGATGAAGGCTGTTTTGGCTATATCTGTCGGGTTCATCTTGATCTGGTTGTATCCGGAGAAGGCGTCCATGAAGCTTAACATTACATGTCCCGAAGTGGCATCGATGAGCTGGTCTATGTTGGGTAATGGGTATGGATCCTTGGGACAAGCATCATTGAGGTCGGTGTAATCAACACACATCCTCCATTTTCCGCTAGGTTTCTTAACTAGAACCACATTGGCCAGCCACTCCGGATATTTGATCTCACAAATTATATCTGCCTTGAGGAGTTTGTCTACCTCTTCGTCTATGGCCCTTTGTCTTTCCGGGGCAACATTCCTTCTTTTTTGTTTCACCGGTTTTCTCCTGGGGTCAACATCCAGGCTATGCATGGCCAAGGATTCCTGGAGTCCGGGCATATCCGCCGGGCTCCAAGCGAATACATCAGAATATTCCCGGAGTAGAGACACTAATTCCTCTTTGAAGGCTACCTCTAACCCCGCCCCAATCTTGATTTTTCTTTCAGAGTCTCCGGGTATCAGTTCAACTGTCTCAGTTTCTACTGCAGGCTCGACCTTGGCTTGATTTTTCATCGTGGATGATTTTTGGATCCGGGCCTGGGAGTTTGAAGCCAGGTACCCCCGGGCTGTGGAAGTTTCTGCCTCTTGTGTAGGGATCTCGAGGTTTTCGATAATTTGAACCTCCTTCCCGGGGTTCTTATAAGTTGAGTTTCTGTGTTTCTTTCTGCTTTGGTTCTTATGATAAGCGGAGGCTTTGCGCTTATTTTCTGGATCTGTTTCAGCCATGACCAGGGCTTGGCCGTAGCATCGACTAGCTGTTTCCGTATCACCTCTTACCTCTCTGACCCCGGAGGGTGTGGGAAATTTGACTTTAAGGTGTGGTGTCGAGGTTACGGCTCGGAGCTTGGTCAAGGCTGGGCGCCCCAGGATCACGTTGTAGGAAGAAGGGCTGTTTATTACATAGAACTTGATCATGTGGGTTATCTGCTTCGGGGTGGTGCCAAATTGGACAGGCAAGTAAAGGGTTCCTTGGATGGGGACCAAGTTGTGGCCGAAGCCGTACAGTGGGTCTTCCCGGCACTCATTCATTCTGATGCTTCCGAGTTGCATTCTGTCCATGGTATGCTTGAATAGTATGTTGGCGGAGGAGCCATTGTCAACAAGGATTCTCTTTACCTCGTTTTCGGCGATGTCCAGGGTCACTACTAGGGCCTCATTGTGGTTAGGATCTACTCCTTCAAAGTCAGCATTACTAAATGATATGATTTGCTCCGGGGTCGAGTCTATCATCATCACCTCATCTCCGGAGTCTGGACTCCTTGGCGGGGAAGTGGAGCCTCCCAAGACTACGTGTACCACGTTCTTCGTTTTTTGGGCTCCATGCCCTTCTCCTCTTTCTGCTGTTTTCCGGGCTATGTATTGGCCCATGTTCCCTTTCTTGACCTGGTCCTCGATGAAGAACTTAAGGGAGACGCAGCTTTCTGTCTCGTACCCGTGTGTTGCGTGATAGTCGCAGTGCTTGTCCCGGGGCCTATTCTCAGGGGCTGATACCAAGGGCTTGGGAGGATAAAAGAAGGGTTTGTTCCGGACCTCTTTTAGTATATCGGCCCGTGGCCGGTTCAAAGGTGTCCATTCTGGTTCCGGCCTTGGTTCGGCTCTCCTTGGTCTCGGGGGCCTGTCTTCGGATTTGGCCCTGGAGGGGTGGTCCTTGTCCGGGACTGTCAGTTGATGACTTGGGATGTAGTTATACTGTTTGTTGGGCTTAAATTTCTTGTCTGGTTGGTGGTCGCTTCTGGAGCGATCATCTTTGTTTCTACCCGAGGAGGTGCCTTTCCGGGTCATTCTCATTGCATGTAGGATATCAGTTTCTTTGATGAACTTGGCGGCCATGGAGTAGGCCGCGGCCAGGCTTTGGGGTTCTTTGTTCACCAATTCTATTACATAGCGCTCGCTACGCTCCGGGTCTAGGTTCTTCCGGAATATGCTTAAGGCTTCTCTTTCATCCAGGTTCGTGACTTGGTTTATGGCTTCTTGGAATCGTTTCATAAAGGCTGAAAGTGTTTCGCTGTCATCTTGCCTGATTGTTTCAAGGTGGCACATGTGATACTCCGGGGTTTTGTTGGCTCGAAACCTCCGAAGGAAGGCCTCCCTGAACTCCTTCCAGCTGTGTATGCTCCGGGAGGGGATTCGGCTAAACCACCTCTGGGCTGCCCCCTTCAGCGTGGAAGTGAAGAACCTACACTTGGTTAGGTCGTTGTAGAAATATATCATGGCTATTTGCTCAAAGTAGTTGAGATGTTCTTCTGGGTCTTCTAACCAATTAAAGGAGTCGAAGTTGTAATGTTTGAGGTTCTTTTGCCGGGGTATGGCTTCAAGGGAGTGGCTGAAGAGGGTGAGCGTGTCTTGGATCTCGAATCCGGAATCATTATTGACTTTTCTTTGTAACTCATGGATCATCTATACCAGGTTATTCGGATGTTCTTCATCATCCGAGACCATCACCGGGCTTGATTCTCTCCGGGTTCTTTTGGATTTAGACTTTCTTATTCTTTCCTCCTCTTGGAGCCTCTTTTGGACTCTAAGTTCCAACTTATCCTGTTCTTCCTCCCTTATCCTTTCCCGAAGTCTTTCCATCCGCTTTAGCTCGTCAGCCTCATCATCTCTGACTTTACTCTGGACAGGATGGTCCTTTTCGTTTCTTTTGCCTCGGTTCCAGAGGCGAGCGAAGACCGAGGCTCGCGAATGGTGGGAGTTGGCTGATCCTTCGGAGTTTTCCGCTTAGTCGGGTTCAGGTTCCGGATGGGGGCGATTTCGGTAAGCTCGGATTGCTTCAGCGAGTTCCTCCGGGGTTAAATTCTCCATTTGGGCAGAGTCAAGGGGTACGTCTGTATACTTGTACCGGTTCACTTCAACCGTGACCCGGGCGTCATTCGGACCGATCCCGAGCCTCTCCTGGACTGGGACCTGGTTTTGCGGTATCTGCTCCGGGATCGGAACCAGGGGCTCTTCCCTCGGGGCGCTGTTGGCTTGGCGTTGGGTGGTGGATTTGCTTGGTCGAGGCATTGTCGCTGGTAGATTCAGATTAGTTGGGTTCGGCTATTTGGTTTGGGTTCGGAGGTTCAGCCCTCCTTCTAGCGCCAATGATAACTCGGAAACTTGATCGGGTACTTCCTCGCCAACTCCTGCCTCGGAAGTGGTATAGCTGAAGTGAGGTGTCTGCAAAACAACACCGGAGGGGGGGTTTGGCCCCGAGGTGCCTCCGGCATGAGAATGAAAGTTGGCTTTGGAAGATAATAATCAAGTAGAGTATCACAATATTAATAAATGTGCGTAGGTGTGTAATAATGTCTAACCCCTAAACCCTACATTCTAGGGGTATTTATAGCCCTAGGGTTAGGATTTAGGGGTCTGTTACCTTTACTCCCAGCCGTCGGATCCGGGGGACAAGATGCTGAACTCCCGGGATGTAGGACACGTGTCCTTATTTGTGGGGACCGTTGACTGGAGTGTGGCAGTGTTGTTGAGTACATGATTTGACACATGTTGTCGTTTGGACTTTAATGCTGGTCAGCGCCGCGTGTGGGGGTATCGGCCGAGCTGGGCTGCCACGTGTCCCATGTGTCATCACTCTGAGGTCCATTAATCCGGGGTCGGGGCTCCGGGCCCGGGGTCCGCTGGCTGGGGATGGATTGCTCTCATTCTCATAAGTTGGATTATTTGTTATTTTTGGGCCTGAGTTTGGGACTAATTGGGCCTGAGCTATTTTCTAGCCTATCATTAACATAGGAAAAAAATTATTGTACAAAACATTTCAAAACAAATTGTAATGAGATATAAATTGTACTTGTAGAGTTGCAGTGCACTTGGTTGACTCCTTGTCCTTCTGCGAAATGCAGACCAAGACTTTGCCTTGTTCACGCCAATATTTTTTAAAAATTTTACAGTAAATATTAGGGACACCACTTTGTCAATTACTAGTATTGTTATTGCTAAACTTTCAATGATTTTAAAATTCCAAGCATTCTGCCTTGTTCTAGTGGAAAAGCTTGTATTGTGACCAGGTTTTGCTCCCTGATTTTAAGTTCGTCGAAATTTCTCAAACAAGATTTAATGATGCAACTGTTCTATCAGATGGTTCCAGCTACCATACCAGGTGGTTCATTTCACTATTTCAGTTGCAAAAAATTGTTATGTTCTGTTGTGAGGGAAAAATGGTACAACACTTCAATGAAATAAATACAAGAATAAACCAAGAAAATCCAGAAATAACAATTAAATAATCGAATTTCAAGCCAAAAACCCTAATCTCATAAACCCTAATCCGAGAGGGAGAAGAGTGATTTTATGGACTGAGTTTGCAAGGTACCCCAGGCTATGATGATCGAATATGACCTATTCAATCCAAGGTTCACAGCTAGGAGCAAGTGTTAGAGGTGTGTGTGTATCCAACCCCTTGCAAAGTGCCTACATACTCTTATTTATATAAGAGATCAAGTCCTCATGTAGTTCTTTATGATCATCCTCCGTTTCCCTCTGCTCTATCCTTTGTAACAGACTCCCTTCGATCCATATCTCAGCTGACCTAATTATCCAGTTGTTGCCTCCTGATAATTCCCGCTTTTTATCGTGATATATCCATACATACACGCACATATATATATATATATATATTCCATATATATATATGATGTTAATCCTTGATAACTGTTACTGATATACCGTTCCTATTGTTTAGGAGATATCCTGAAGGATGTTACAACGTACATTATCCAATCTCCTACAATATAGGCGATTATGAGCCCGCTGGTTTATTTTCTGGTAACCTTTGGGGTTCATGCGCGTACCCCTAACCTGGCAATCTGCTACCCAGTTGAACCCCTGCCTGGCCTTCACACAGCTTTACCCTTATCCGGGGTTCACATGCACGCACCCCTGTATGAACATATCTTGAACTAGATGCCAGAATCCTGTCCTCCAGTTTATTTATAAAGCATACTAAATTACCATACTTACTCCTTAGCTCAATCTATCCGTCCATATCCACCTTACTCGAGTCCATAACCTTAGTGGGCCTTAAATCAAGTCCAAGACGGATTTTGGGCACAACAACTACCCCCCGGTTCCTTGTAGCCATTTGAATGCAAAAGGAACCTAACGTCATTCACACCCCCATCACCCTTTCATTCCATGTGAACCCCTAAGCCTACGCGAGCGTACTCATTGTAGGAAACAAGGGATTCAACCAGGAAGTATCCATGCTCGCAACCGTACCCCTTCGCCTGTACCTTGAGGTTCACTGTCCCCCAATTTGTGGATGCAGCCGTTGAACCTCCTAAATTTATCACCCACTGTATAAACGTGTACCTCCTTGAGGATTTAATGAATCACTTAGGATAATTATTCCTTTTAGATGATAACTCCTGAAGTAAACAAAGTCCTAGTTGGTCTTTAATTGCTTGAATTCCAAATCCCACAGTAACTCTAACATTTTGAAATTTGAATTCCATAAACCACTCTACTTCCCCAAGAAACCCAATGTATTTAGCCTTCCCCCTGTCTACATTCATTCTCCTCCATTTTCCAAAACACTCCTAATACTTATTTTTATTATTATTTTTTTTTGTTAACAAAATCTCATACACGGGCCTGACCAGATGGAGACACGTGGCCTGCTTGTTCGTATCCCCATGCCCTTATATGTATACCTCTTCGCACCATTTTCTCATTTTCACTCTTTTCTATAGCAAAAACTCTTTCTCTCCTTTGCTCCAAGCGATTCATCTTCTCAGACCTCCATCCCGGCGAAGGTTTCCATTTTCCGACCATCTTCTTCGCTTCAAAGGTATTTCTTCTTTCTCCTTTCATATTAATCTCCACATTTTCCCATGCTTAACAATTTACAAACGTGTCATTATGTACCAATCGGTGTTTACATTTCATATTTATGATTTTCATGTGTTTGATTTGCTTTGTTCATCACTCCTTCTATGATTTGCCCACCATCTGTAGATGCATGTTAAACCAAGCAAATACCCTTGTCTTGTATTGAGTTTTCTTTCAATCCTTGTCTGTTTAATTTCCCATGTATGCACGTGCATACTCATCAATCGTATGCTGGTTATACTTTTCCCCTTTGTTTATCCCTCCTATTCTGTCCTTAATCGCTGTTTTGATAGTGTCTTCGAACTTTATGTCAATTGACCCCTGCATATACCCTACCTGATTTAGGCCTTTGTCCAAGACCTATTAGGAGTTGCTCCAAACCTTTCACCTTTTTTTTATCTTCTTTTCAATAAAGCCCGTTTTATGGGTTTCACTTATATGAACCCCAGGGTGAATTTGGATGCCAACAGTTACTTCCCCTTGTTGAAATGAGAGGGAACAATCTTGGAGCAATTAGGGGTTTCCATCCTTGAACCCCTACAATACTCCTCCACTATCTTTTTCCTAACATGACAATTGCCGTTCCTCAAAAATTTCTTCAGAGACTTGGAACTCACACTGCTTTTCTGTGTGCAGATGTCGAGTCAATCCATAACTGGTAAGTCTCCGGCTTCCATTGCCAAAGAGATTTCTCAGATGGCAGAAGCCTCCGAAGGTGACTCATTTTCCTCACCCAATCCCATATCCAGATTCCCTCCTATAGCTTCCACAGTGAGTGGCCGTACTCGCTCCAAAGTCAAAGTTCTTGACCCCACTACCGCCCAAATCTCCCTCAAATCTCACTCTTTAGATCCTTCTTCACTTGTACCCACTGCTGTTAGTTCTGATTCCCATGTGTCTGAGGAAGAGATTGATTCGTTAGGGCATGTATCTCTAGCAGTTGAACCCTTCGATGATCGTCCCGAGACTAGCACAAGTCCCAACAGAACTTCCCCTATCCAGACTTCTAGTGTTGCTACCCCCCAGCTATCTTGTGCCAAAACACAGACCTCTATGACCGCCCAAAAATTGGGAAACCTCCTTGAAGCTTGCAACCCTGGGTGTTCACTGGTTGTACCTCAGCCAGAAGAGAGATGTCACGATTTCTCTAACTTTGAAACAGACCAAGTCATTCCATGTGCTGTGTTATCTGCCCAGTTTTTTAGACTAGGGTTGCCACTACCCCTTCACCCTTTTATTCTTGATATCCTCGATACTTATAAGCTTGCTCCTTTGCAACTAACTCCGAACTCATATCGTATGGCCATTTGTATATACATCCTTTATGACTCCATGTTCCAAGTTGAATTGACTGCTCGTGAGTTGGGTTTCTTTTACCAACTCAAAGAAACTGGAAAAACCTCTGGGTTCTTCTATCTTACTACCTGGAACATTCATCAAGGGAAATGTATAAAAGGCAATAAGAAAGGAATGTCAGGGTGGCACAAGCAATTCCTATATTGCTATGATTGCCCAGAGTACCGAAAAGAATTTAACCCCTATCCAGACATGCCTACTCAAACCATTCTAGTGGGGGAAGAGTTGGAAAGGGCCGAAAAAGTTTTGAGAAAAAGTGCAAGGCTAGGAGATGGTGCTAGCCTGCTTTCTAAGAAAAAATTACTTCATTTGGGTTTTTCCAAGAAAGTCAGCTTCAAGTCTCCGGGGGACTCTCGTACCCCTGTTGAGGAGAATCTCACTGATGGAACCCCACTTGAGCCAGGTCCACACTCATATTCTTAGTAGCATACACCCACCGTTCCATTTATTTTCCATTATTTGATGCAGCATGCTTTCCATAATTTTTTGCATACATGATTTACTTGATTTCTGCATGAGTACCATTTTTACCTTTGTTTTGACTTTACTAACCCTTCACGTGGTAATGCAGGTATGTCTTTTTCAGTGCCTTCCTTCATCACCAAGCGTTCAGCACAAAAGAATGTTCCCAAATCGTCCATACCCCCGTCTTCTGTTGAGAAAACCCCTGTTCCTTCTACAAAAATCAACCCAGCTTCCATGGAGAAGAATGTTTCCTTAAGGAAGAGGGCCACACAGTACACTCCTGAGGCATCTGGGGCATCTGGTTCCCGTGGGAGTAAACGTCCCAGGCATGAGATTGAACTGAGTCCCTCTGACACCATTTCTCCTGCTCCCCTTACTACTTTCATAGGTGCTATCAAGGATAGATTCCCTGTACGTTCTATCTCAGAGTGGGATAGCCTGAGCTTTGAGGAAGCTGCAAACAGGATATCCCTAGTGAATGCTGAAAGCCTCTTCCTATCTCTGAAGTATAGCAACCAGATTTTTGGGGCTTCCAAGGCTATTGAAGAGCTCGATAGGGTACGTTCAGAGCTGAAAACCTTCCAAAATGATAAGAAGAAACTACTGGCTTCGAACAAGAAGCTTTATGAGAATGAGGGTACCCTGATCCAAGAGAGGGATAAATTGCTGAGGGAGAGAGAGAGTCCATGGATGCCATTATCCTCAAGATGGATAAGGAGAAGGAAGATGCCAATGCCACCAGCAAAAAGGAGAAGGAGAAACTTGAGTTGAAGGTCCGAACCCTCCAGGGTGCAGTTGCTAAATACAAGGCTACCATGTCCAGGCAAGGTGACAAGGAATACAATCTGGGTTACAAGGCTGGGATCAAAGATTATATGACTTCCACATATGAGGCTTTTCCAAACTTGGAGTGGGATATTCTGGGCCAGGATGCAGTTGAGGCCATAGAATTAATCAAGGAGGAGCAGGCTGTTGCTGCCATACAGGTGAACCCCCCTAAGGTGCGTATGGAGGAAGCCCCCCAGGAAGTGGCTGTAGAGGTTCCTACCGAGGCTATTGCAGGGGGTGCAGTCGAAGCTACAGAGATCCAACCAGGGGAAGCTACAGATGGGGGTCCAACTGAGGAACCCCAGGTGGAAGCCCCCTCATCCAATCCTGAAATTCTGAAGGCCTCTCCAGTCAACGAGGATCTCTCCACTTTTCCACCCGAATCAGACCAGTAATGTTATCATCAATCCCTTTTAAGCAAACTTTAATGAATCCTTTTCTGGCATAAATTGCCTTAAACTTGATATTTTGAGGGTGCGGACTCCTCCGAAGGTCTCGCAAGATGTAATTTCGTTAACTTGGTTTTTTCTCGGATTCCTGCTAAGGTTTTTAATGCTTTATCTGCTTTTGATCAGTATATGCTTGCCATGCAGTTAAATCGCACGTGCACACACCTTTATTTAATCCCATACTTAGCGTCTTTTGTTTGATATGCCATGTCCTGTGTGACAACCATGTCACGAGTTGCTTTGTTGGGAGTTGATGCCGTGTTTCGTCTTAAGATAGTTAGGCATTCGCTGTATTCGGGGTCCACCTGTTATACCCCTGTTGTTAATATCCCTTCCTTAAGATCAACAGGTATTCCACCTGCTACAATTCCTATCATGGTCTTTTCGGATTTTCAGATCCGTAGGCCAAACGAAATCCTTCGTGAGTTTGCCATTTCCACCCCAAGTCCTCAACCAGCAACCAGTCCTTTCTTAACCATAAATCCCCTGGCGATCGGTGTTCCACTGATCGTACCCCTAAATTAGACCATTTCCATGTGATTTCCTCACAAGAGCATTTTCCTTAGCCATTCTACTTTCCCAAAAGATAAAGCCTCACTTACCCAGTTTCCCTGGGATCGTAGTGGGGTTATTTTTCCCTTGTGCACTTGGCTTCCATAGCCGTGCCCAAATCTTCCAATAAAGCCAGTTATCCACCATACTGATTACACGGTATTTTTGGGGTTCGAACGGTTGAACCTCCGCATGCGAGAACCTTGTGATCCTAGTTACCCTAGAACCTTCCTACTATGGGATTCCATCCCCTTTCATGCATGAGCCATACATGTCCCAATCCATGTGCACATAATCCCCATATGTAATCCATTAACATACATTCCATATGTTTTCCATCCATGTCCATATAATCCATATGCTTCCATCCATTATATAATCTTGATTTTAAAATTTTACCCATTTTTAAGTTAAACTATCTTTCCTTTAATCGATGTATACCTATTACCCCCCGAGTTCTTTAATATAATTCTACTTATAATGAAGAACTAGGTTCAACAGTCGTATCCTTGATTTTTTTATGTAGATAAAACAGGTTACACATAGCATGCATTCATCCACATAATTCCATATATTTTTAAACATAAAATGGAAATGGGAGAAAAAACAAGTCGATTTCAATTCCATTAAATCACATCATAGTTGGTGTTCAACAGGTAGGTGTACATTCACAACCCCCCAAGCACTTTATTAACATAAAAGAAAAATTTCTGACCGACTGATCCTAATATGATGGTAGCTACAACTAATAAGCCACTTTTATTTTCCTACACCTGAAAGAGGTCTACAAGAAACGTTACCTGGGTTCAATTACTGGTAATATTTCTTAAGGTGTTCGGCATTCCACGCCCTCGGGATTAGTTTCCCGTCCAAATCCTCCAAATGATAAGTTCCTTCCCATAAGACCGATTTGATCACATATGGGCCTTCCCAATTTGCCTCAAAGGCCCCATATCCTGGAGTCCTCATGTTAGGCATTATCTTCCTTAAAACCAGATCACCAACCTTTAAGGGTCGTGCTCGAACCTTGCCATCAAAGTACTTGCGAGTCCTTTGTTGATAGGCTGCAAGCTTCAGCTGAGAGGTTGTACGAACCTCTTCCACCAAATCCAAGTACAAACGGTGATTAACCTCATTTTCCATGGGATCAAAGTTATCTCTCCTAAATGAACCGGCACCAATCTCTACGGGTACCATTGCTTCGCACCCATAAGTTAGTGTGAATGGGGATTCACCAGTTGAAGTCCTAGGTGTTGTGTTGTAAGACCATAACACCATGGGAAGTTCCTCTGGCCAGCCACCCTTTTTATCTTCCAACTTTGCCTTTAAAGTATGTTTAATGATTTTATTGATGGCTTCAGTCTGACCATTGCTTTGGGGGTGGCAGACTGCAGAGAAGCCCTTAACAATTCCGAGGTCTTCACATAAACCTCTCATTTCCTTGCTGTCAAATTGCTTGCCATTGTCAGATATCAACTTATAGGGAATCCCATATCGGCATATAATTGCTCGAAATACAAACTCCTTTAATTTGGCTGCAGTGATCGTAGCCAGGGGTTCAGCCTCTGCCCACTTTGTAAAATAATCCACGGCTACAATGGCGTACTTTACTCCTCCCTTCCTCTTAGGGAGTTCTCCAATCAGGTCAATTCCCCAAACGGCAAAAGGCCATGGGCTAGAGAGTGGCTTTAATGGCACAGCAGGATTCCTATTTGAGTTGGCATACCTTTGGCATCGATCACATGCCTTTGAGAATTTGTGCGCATCCTGCTGTAGGGTTGGCCAGTAGTACCCCTGTCGAAGTATCTTGTGGGCCAATGAGGTTCCTCCCGAGTGGTTTCCACATATGCCTTCATGCACCTCCCTCATAATATATTCACATTCACTACCTGCTATACATCGTAGAAGTGGTTTGTTGAAGCCTCTCTTGTACAGCTTTCCATCATATAGGGCATAACGCGTAGCCTTATACTTCATTCTCCGGGCTTCATCCTTTTCAGCTGGCAGAACCCCTTTTGTTATGTACTCCAAGATGGGAGTGATCCATGTGTCCTCTACTTAAACCTCAACATCCATACAATCGAACCTTGGAATGCTAGGTTGTTGTTGTATTTCCAACGGTATCACCCCTAGCATAGTTGCTTCCCTATTAGAACCCATTTTTGCCAAGGCATCTGCACTTGAGTTTTCCGTCCTTGGAATTTGCACCAGATTGATTTCTCCAAACTTGCTCATCAGCTCTTGAGCGTACCTCATGTACAGATCAGTGCGTGGACCCCTAGCTTGAAAGTTACTTCTGATATGTCCCACTACCAACATGGAGTCACTATACACAGTCATATTTATCACTTTCATTTCAAGTGCCAGTTTCAGCCCCGCAATCAGGGCTTCATATTCGGCATCGTTGTTTGTAGCCTTGAATGTGAAATGAATTGAGCTCTGCAGCTTGTGGCCTTCGGGGCTTATTAGGACTATACCAGCACCTGCCCCATTTTCATTCACGGCTCCATCCACATAGAGTGTCCACCATGGTGCGCAATTTTCTGTTGGGGCTTTCTTCTCCAGAGGTTCCTTCACGGTTTCCTTGGTTTCCACCTCAAAGGATGGTGGGAATTCCAATAAAAAATCAGCAAGTGCCTGTCCCTTGATAGCTGTTCTTGGCTTGAATTCAACATCAAATTGGCCTAACTCCACAGCCCATTTCATCAACCTACCTGAGGCTTCAGGTTTGTGCAGGACCTGCCTCAGTGGGAATGAAGTTCGTACCTCTATCGTGTGTGCCTGGAAGTATGGCCTTAACTTTCTTGATGTCAGAATCAACGCGTAGGCTAGCTTCTCCATGTTTGTATATCTGGTTTCAGCATCCAGAAGCCTCTTGCTCACATAATACACAGGGTACTGGGTTTGATCTTCCTCATGAACCAAAACAGAACTAATAGAGTGCTCAGAAACCGCCAAATACAAAATCAGGGTTTCACCCTCTATTGGCTTCGCCAACAATGGAGGGCTTACTAATTGTTCCTTCAATTTAGTGAAGGCAGCTTCACATTCAGGTGTCCACTCAAAGCCTTTTCTTTTCTTGATAGCTGTAAAGAATTCTCGACATCTGTCAGAGGACTTAGAGATAAACCTGTTCAAGGCTGCCACCCGTCCGGTAAGGCTTTGAACTTCCTTCACGCTTCGGGGGGATCTCATTTTGACTAGTGCCTTTATTTTGGCAGGATTGGCTTCGATTCCTCGATGATTCACAATGAAACCCAAGAATTTTCCAGACTCTACCCCAAACACACATTTTTGGGGGTTCAACTTCATCCTATATTTCCTTAGGATGCCAAACATTTCAGTGAGGTGAGCAACATGGTCGCCTGTTACCTTGGATTTTACCAGCATATCGTCCACGTATACTTCCATAGTTTTTCCAATCTGGTCTTTAAACATCTTGTTGACCAGCCTTTGGTAGGTTGCTTCAGCGTTCAACAGCCCGAAAGGCATCCCGATATAGCAGTAGAGTCCTCTGTCTGTGATGAAGGAAGTATGCTCCTGATCGGGTTCATACATCGGAATTTGATTGTAACCTGAATATGCATCCATGAAACTTAGCAAGGCATGACCAGCCGTAGCATCGACTAGTTGATCAATACGCGGGAGCGGAAAGCTATCCTTGGGACATGCTTTATTCAAGTCAGTGAAATCAACGCACGTACGCCATTTACCATTGGGTTTCTTCACCAAGACCGGATTTGCCAACCACATGGGGTAGAATGATTCCTTTACTAGCTTGGCCTTCAACAGTCTGTCTACTTCTTCTTTCAGGGCGACGGCCCTTTCCCCACTTATTGCTCTCCTTTTCTGCCTTACAGCCTTCATGTCTGGATCAATGTTCAAACGGTGACACATCACCCTTGGATCTATTCCCACCATGTCCTCATGGCTCCATGCAAATACATCTAAGTTGTTTCTTAGGAATACCACCAGTGCTTTCTTGACTTCAGGGTTCAACTGTTTACCAACCCTCAATTCCTTAGTAGGATCAGCTGCATCCACCAGGATAGATAAGGTGTCTTCGGCCGCCCCAGTCTTTTCCTTTGTTTCGGGCATTCGAGGATCAAGATCAATTTCCACTGGGTTAACCTGTTTTGCACCCTGATGGGGTTCCATCAACTGACCATCGGACTTCATTAACTCCTTCATATCGTTTTCATTATCTACACTTTCAAAATCACTATCACGAACTTCTTCAACTATGCCTTCGATCAATGGCTCCTCAGGAGCTTCCAGCATTAGTATCCCGTTAGGGGTACCTACCCCCCGAAAAGGTGCAACATCTGTATAGGGCTCCTCGTCTGGATGTTGTACAATCATGACAACATTACACATGTCTCTTTCTGGTCTTGCTTCCTTTCGACGCAAAAATTTATCTCCCTTCCCCGTGCCGGGGTCCAGGTAACGATAGCATTGTTCCGAGGTGCCCCCATCCACCAACAATAGATGTTTACAGGCTTGTTCAGCTGTATGCAGGGCTTTATTATAGCACTCCCTTGAATCTGATTGACATCCTTGAACACACCCAATTCCTCCGGGAGTTGGGAATTTCATTGACAGGTGATAAATGGACGTCACTACTCGCATTTCCTTTAACATCGGCCTTCCAAGTATCCCATTATAGGAAATGTCTTCATTTACCACCATGAATTCTACCACCTGTGTGGCTGACCGGGGTTCCTCTCCCAAAGTGAGAGGGAGTTTCACTCGTCCCATAATTTGTACAGGGTTTCCAGTAAATCCGTACAATTCATTGTAAGAAGGAGCCATTTCTTTGTCAAGTAACCCCATTTTTTGGTAAGTGCTGTACGCCAAGATATTCACTGAGCTTCCATTATCCACCAATACTCGGTGTACGTTCAAACCTCCGATTGCGGCTTTAATTACTAAAGCATCGTTATGCGGGTGGTGCACGTGCCTGGCATCCTCCTCGGTGAACGTTATGTCAACTGCCTCGCCCCTAAAGAGTTTGGGCGGCCTTTCAGACAGGTTGTACACATTCGTGAGGGGTACGCCCCTTGCTTCCCGGGCATAATTTTTCTGGGCGTTCCTGCTAGTACCCCCGATATACGGTCCACCAATTATAGTGCGGATACTGTTGGCTCTTGTAAGGCGTTCAGGATTCACCTTTTCAGTTTCTTTGTGAATTCTGTCATTCTTGTCCCCTTTGGCTTCTGGAGCTACGAACTCGATGAGGTAACCCCTTCTTATAAGGTCTTCGATGTGGTCCTTTAAATGACGGCATTCCGCCGTTTCATGTCCATTGGCATCGTGAAAAGCACAATACCGTCCTTCATTTTTATTCCCTGGAGGCCCATTTCTTACTGGCTTTCTAAACATTCCTGCCTTGTTCCCTACTTCATACACCTGTTCAATGGGAGCCGTGAGTGGGGTGTACTCGGTGTACCTGCCTGAACCCTGAGAGTCCTTCCTAGTGGGATATTTGTAATTTACCGTCCTTCCTGTATTGGTTGCATTCACCGTTATAGGAGCTGTCTTTTCATCACGATGGGTGTTTCTGGTAGAGGAGCTTCCACCATAGGAGGTTCGTTTGTGGTACCCCCTATCTTTCGGGCTGTATGACCTACGCCTCTTGCTGCCGCTCCATTCCCTTGAACTTCGACTCTTCTCAAGTTTAGCCATTGACTCTTCAACCACCTTGTGAGTTTCTGCTTTGGCGTAGAAATCTGCCAAAGTCTTGGGCTCCGCCCCTTGTAGCTCTTTCCAGAAATCAGTGCCTGGGCGTACGCCCGCAATCAAGAAATTCTTATAGGTTTCATCTGTGGTCTTCCTCACTTTAGGAACCTCTGCATTAAACCGTTTGAAATATTCAGTGAGGGTTTCATTCCTTTCCTGCTTAATGTTCGCCAAAGTGTTAGCTGGGGGTGCGAACGCAACCGAAGCCCGAAATTGGGTCACGAACATTTCACTCATTTGCCTCCAAGATTGGACAGAGTTTGGCCGTAGCCTCTTGAACCATTGATGAGCACTGTCTCTTAGTGTAGCAGCCAATAAGCGACACTTCGTTAGGTCTTTCACCTGGTATACTTCCATTTCCGTCTCAAATCGGCTGAGATATTCCACTGGATCAGTGGTTCCACTGAATTTTAGGTCTCCCACCCCCCGGTATTTTGGTGGGAGTGGCGAATCCCTCACCCTCTTGGTAAAGGGTGAAGCCACTGTCAAGCCTTCCAGTGATTGTTTTTCCACCTTTAACTTCCTTAATGCTTCACGCAGATCCTTTACCTTGTAGTGCTCATTTTCTTCATCTGTGAACTTGCTGCCATCATCGCTAGAGATTTCATTTAACTCATGGCTATCATCATTATTTTTGGGGTTATGCCGAGAACTACAGCTTCGCTCAGCTTCAACCCCTTTGGATGGCCTAACAGACTTGGAAACAGATTTATCCTTTCTATAACTCTGAGACCCTTGTGATTTTGTCTCTGGGGCTTTCCCGGTTTGTTTTTCCTTCTTCCCATCAAGTTTGTGACGCAGGTCCCTGGCGTCCACCTTGTTACCCAACCTGTCAAAGACACTCAAGCTACGGGTGGGTGAACCCCGTGACTGTCGTACCTCTTCTTCTCCTTCAGTTCAATCTGGATCTGTCTGGTCTGTCTCCACATCAGAGAATTGAAAATGCACACCTAGAGGGGGGTGAATAGGTGTAAATGGCTAACTATGTTCAACTAAAACCGATTTTAAAAATTACCAGAAACAGCTTACTGATTTCGTTTTATGCAGAGACAAATGGTATGCTGAATGCACAGATAATCAGTACAGTAAAGTGCAGAAACAGTAAGCTAAATGCAAACAGTAAGTAAAGAGCAGAAAATAAATAACACAGAGACTTTTAGCCAGGTTCGACCCCTAACCCCTATGGTCTACGTCCTGGTCCCTTACCAACTTGGTAAGAGAATATATTATTGATCAACGAAATAAACCAATTACAAGATACAATAATATATCTCCCTTTTTAACCCAGCTGCTGACAAATGGCTTGCTGAACACCTGTTTCTGAACTTGCTCTCTAAGCTATACTTCCCAAGTATACTTCTCTAGCAACGTCCACCAAACCCTTGTTCCCTAGCCAATATGCCCAGCAACTCAACCTTACCAATCCTGCTGACAAATGGCTTGCTGTTTGCTGTGCTGAACCAACTCTCTAAGCAATACTTCCAAAGTATCCTTCTCTAGTCTAGTTCGACCCACCCAAAACCTTAAGCCAAACTTGTACAGCAAGTATTCAATACAAATTGAACAATACAATCCAAAATAAGATGTTCGAGTATTACAACTCAAGCTATAAACTCTCTTATATAATATAAGTGTATATAACAATAAAGCTCAGAGTTAATAAGAATGGTGTTTGAGAGAGAAGATAGAAACGTGTATAAGCAAGTCTCAAACTTGTAGTTGTGTTTTTCTTGGTTCTTACAAGAGAGGTTGTAAGTGAATATATATGAAAAACAAACAAACGGCTAGTTGAAGATTTGATATATCAAAAAGATTTGATTACATAAAACACTCTCCAACAGCTATATTAGTTAGAGGTTTTGAATATAAAACGTTTGAAATGATTTTAATCTCCAACAAACTCATTTTGATATATATACGATAGTATATATATGATAAAATCAATTTCCAACAGCTATAAAAAGATATGAACGAATCTGGGCTGTTATGGAATGTTTAGATAAGTAAAAGATTGAGTAAAATCTGTTTTGAAAGGATAAGGAAAGATAAATCACAATCCCACTAAATAAAGAACATATTTTCGAAAAAGATTTGAGCTCTATTAATTATATATACTATATATTATATAATAGAGTCCTTACATATTTAATCCTAGCCAATCTCTGATCTTTAAGCAATCTTCAAGAAATCTTCGAAATCAAACTTGGCTAAGAACAGCTTCTGGAAAGTCCAAGTCAGCTTGCTGTTTTGATTCTGGCGAGTTCATGTCAGCTTGCTGTTTTGGTTCTGGCAAGTTCAAATCAGCTTGCTGCTTTGGTTCTGGCGAGCTGAACAGATAGATAGCTTTAAATCTTTGCCTTTCCATATCATCAACCAAGTTACCTGAGAGTATACTTATACATAGCAAACACATATATATGCATATGATACATCAAGTGATTCAATCATATAATGGTAAGCTAAATATAGTAAAACTAGTACAAGATAAACAATCAGCTTGCTGTATATAACATCAAAATCCACTAGGGTAACAATCTCCCCCTTTTTGATGATTATATACCAATATGTGATTGAGCTAAAAGCTCCCCCTTAATCATTGATCAATACTTCCTGCAAAACAAGATTAGATAGATAAACATGAAGTATTACGATACAACCTTTGTATTCATCATCAAAACAACACGGTAACATTCTCCCCCTTTTTGATGATGACATACTTGAATACATCGGAGAGACTATGTTGCTCCCCCTAAAACAATGCTCCCCCTGATTAACATAATATCTCATCATATAATCAGGTTAGCACAATTCATCATATGCAATAAGATATAAATACGACTCATCCCTGCATGAAACATTAGTTGATAAATCCAACAAATAACATTATAACCATTTTTATCCTCATGTATTCATGTTCTTCTCCCCCTATGACATCATCAGAAAAGGGTCAAGAAGATAATCATATACGAATAAAACATGTGGTAAAACATTTAACAAGCATGAGGCTAGTTAATTATAAAGTTTGAATAAATCAAACCAGCATGCTGAAAACACATTTCCAGGATATTCATCGATAACAATTGTTCTTCTGGACTGGAAAATAGTTTGCTGATTAGACAATATACATTCCAACTGATCATAATAGTATTCTTCTTTCTTGTTTCCTGCATAATACAATACATATACATATATTTGTCCCATCTATGTATTAGAGGAATCTCGTTAGTACCACAAGAATAATATAATCATATTCAAAGAAATGTACGAGGACAAAAAAACATACTTACTACTTGAGTACCCAAATTTTATTTGATCCACCATGGTTTGTTGATAGGACATAAAGAACATGTAGATCAGATTTCTTGATCCACTGTTGTATCACTTTTGGTGCTTGATTTGTAGTCCTTTGTGTTCTGCCAGACTGATAATGGTAAGCTGTTTGTCTTCTGTCATTTGCTTTCTGGTATGCTGTTTGTCTCCTGTCTTGTCCATTCTGGTAAGCTGTTTTCTGTCTGACCGATCCATTCTGGTATGCTGTTTTCTGTCTGACCGATCCATTCTGGTATGCTGTTTTCGTCTTATGATATATTTGAACCACACAATTCTTTTCCAGATGTCCTTTTCCACCACATTTGTTGCATGTCTTCCAAGGCATAGCATAATTGTAGGGAATGCCATTCCTTCCATCATATTTGAGCACTTTATCTTTCTTGTTGAAGTTTAGACCAACACCTTCTCTGACCAAAGGTACATTTGCCTTTTTCATCATTGTTTTTAAAGTGTCTTCACCTTGAACAAAAGTTTCCATGCCCTTCTTGAGATCTTTAACTTCTGTTTCTAGGAGGGTGATCACTTCAGCTTGCTGTTTGATGAGTTCAGCTTGCTGGACTCTCTTTTCAGCAGTTTTTGAGGATTCGGCTTGACTAGATTCCTTCATTTTGTATGATTCCAATGCTTTAGCTTTAGTTTTGACATCAGACCTTAGCTCTTTGATTTCTTCAGTCAAGGTCTTATTTCTCTTTTCAAGTAACTTGACATTAGCCTCTAAATGTCTATTCTTAGTATTTAGTTCCTTGATCTCTGTAGCTTTACTGAATGAAGTTGAATCCCATTCTTCCATTTTTGGCAACAGATCTTTTACCATTTTGGATAAATAGGCATTCTTATCAGTCAGCTTGCTGATTTCAGCCTTTAGTGCCATGTGTTCTTCAATTGTAACACTATTTTGTTCCTGCATGGTTAGTGAATCTAACAAAGTATCATCTGAAGAAATATAATCATTAAAAGAGTTTACCTCACTCTGATCTTCTTCAGAATCAGTTTCAACATATATTCCTTCTGAATTTCCAAGAACAGATTCATCTTCCCTTCCAACAAGTGCTAAGTTCACCATTTCTTCACTTGAGTCATCACTGGAATCTGAATCATCATCACTCCAAGTCAGTAGAGCCTTTGATTTCTTCTTATCCTTGAAAATAGTAGGCTGTTTTGACTTCAGTTTGTAACAGTTCCTTTTATAGTGACCTGGCTTGCCACATTCGAAACAAGTTTCCTCCTTAGGGTCTTTTGAACCTTTCTTGTTGTTGTAGTAGCCACCTCTTTCCCTTTTCATCATGTTCTTCTTTTCTATCAGCCTCTTGATCTTCTTTGAAATAAGTGCAAGTTCCTCATCTGAATCAGATTCATCATTAGAGTCAATTGGCTTGCTGTTTTTAGAATGGAGAGCCATATTCTTCATCTTTTCTGTTGGAGCTTTAACACTTGAACTTCCCACCTGATTTCCATTTATCTTGCTTTCAAATTGCTCTAGCTCAGCAAATACAGCCAAGTGATCCATAGTATCAATAAGTGGTGAGGATTCCAAGGCAGTAACTTTGGCTTCGTAGATAAATGGTACTGCACTTAAGACCTTCATATTGATTTCATCTTGAGGTATAGATTTTCCAAGCCTCTTCAGTGAGTTAATAGTAACTTGAAACCGTGCTTGACTATCCTTGATAGTTTCACCTTCATTAAGCTTGAAGTTTCCAAAGTCATTCATTAGCTTGCTAAGTTTCACCTTCTTTAGAGATTTCGAACCTTCATGATAAGTCTCCAAAGCATCCCACATTTCTTTTGCTGATTTGAGTGAAGATACTTTATCATATTCAGCCTGGTTCAAACCATTCATAAGAGAACTCCTTGCCTTTCCATTGTAGCCAAGTTTGATTAATTCATCCGGAGTGAGATCATCAACATCCTTTGGCTTGCCATCCTTGTCAAGAAAGACATATGGACCTTTTTGCACAACTCTCAGAACTAATGGATCTCTGGATAAGTGAGTTTACATGCTGCTTTTCCACCAGTGGTAGTTGTGTGTGCCATGAAGAAGTGGAGGCCTAAAATCATATTTTCCTTCGGGATAGTTTTCAGCCATTATGATCGAATACTTTCCTGTTACAGAATTGTTAGTATACCAAAGCTCTGATACCAAATGAAAATGCACACCTAGAGGGGGTGAATAGGTGTAAATGGCTAACTATGTTCAACTAAAACCGATTTTAAAAATTACCAGAAACAGCTTACTGATTTCGTTTTATGCAGAGACAAATGGTATGCTGAATGCACAGATAATCAGTACAGTAAAGTGCAGAAACAGTAAGCTAAATGCAAACAGTAAGTAAAGAGCAGAAAATAAATAACACAGAGACTTTTAGCCAGGTTCGACCCCTAACCCCTATGGTCTACGTCCTGGTCCCTTACCAACTTGGTAAGAGAATATATTATTGATCAACGAAATAAACCAATTACAAGATACAATAATATATCTCCCTTTTTAACCCAGCTGCTGACAAATGGCTTGCTGAACACCTGTTTCTGAACTTGCTCTCTAAGCTATACTTCCCAAGTATACTTCTCTAGCAACGTCCACCAAACCCTTGTTCCCTAGCCAATATGCCCAGCAACTCAACCTTACCAATCCTGCTGACAAATGGCTTGCTGTTTGCTGTGCTGAACCAACTCTCTAAGCAATACTTCCAAAGTATCCTTCTCTAGTCTAGTTCGACCCACCCAAAACCTTAAGCCAAACTTGTACAGCAAGTATTCAATACAAATTGAACAATACAATCCAAAATAAGATGTTCGAGTATTACAACTCAAGCTATAAACTCTCTTATATAATATAAGTGTATATAACAATAAAGCTCAGAGTTTATAAGAATGGTGTTTGAGAGAGAAGATAGAAACGTGTATAAGCAAGTCTCAAACTTGTAGTTGTGTTTTTCTTGGTTCTTACAAGAGAGGTTGTAAGTGAATATATATGAAAAACAAACAAACGGCTAGTTGAAGATTTGATATATCAAAAAGATTTGATTACATAAAACACTCTCCAACAGCTATATTAGTTAGAGGTTTTGAATATAAAACGTTTGAAATGATTTTAATCTCCAACAAACTCATTTTGATATATATACGATAGTATATATATGATAAAATCAATTTCCAACAGCTATAAAAAGATATGAACGAATCTGGGCTGTTATGGAATGTTTAGATAAGTAAAAGATTGAGTAAAATCTGTTTTGAAAGGATAAGGAAAGATAAATCACAATCCCACTAAATAAAGAACAGATTTTCAAAAAAGATTTGAGCTCTATTAATTATATATACTATATATTATATAATAGAGTCCTTACATATTTAATCCTAGCCAATCTCTGATCTTTAAGCAATCTTCAAGAAATCTTCGAAATCAAACTTGACTAAGAACAGCTTCTGGAAAGTCCAAGTCAGCTTGCTGTTTTGATTCTGGCGAGTTCATGTCAGCTTGCTGTTTTGGTTCTGGCAAGTTCAAATCAGCTTGCTGCTTTGGTTCTGGCGAGCTGAACAGATAGATAGCTTTAAATCTTTGCCTTTCCATATCATCAACCAAGTTACCTGAGAGTATACTTATACATAGCAAACACATATATATGCATATGATACATCAAGTGATTCAATCATATAATGGTAAGCTAAATATAGTAAAACTAGTACAAGATAAACAATCAGCTTGCTGTATATAACATCAAAATCCACTAGGGTAACAAGAATCCCCTCTGTGAGGCCTCTTTTTTCGACCCCCCATCACTATAAAAATCCAACCGAACAGGTGTGACCACCTTCTTTTTAGTCTTTCGATCCATGGAACCATGCCTTTGCTTCCATTTCTTTAGCTTTTCAGATTTCTTTTCCAGAGTAGCAATTTTCTTCTCCATCTTCTTAATCTTATCCTTCAGCTCCTGATTCGTTTTCTCCTCGTCCCGCTCCTCATCATCACCACTCCACCCATCTTCCGGTGTGTAATCATCACCAGATTTTCGAGACATCTCTTCCCTCAAGAGATAAAACCAGCCCCTCCTTCTAGCGCCACAAATGTTGTGAGGGAAAAATGGTACAACACTTCAATGAAATAAATACAAGAATAAACCAAGAAAATCCAGAAATAACAATTAAATAATCGAATTTCAAGCCAAAAACCCTAATCTCATGAACCCTAATCCGAGAGGGAGAAGAGTGATTTTATGGACTGAGTTTGCAAGGTACCCCAGGCTATGATGATCGAATATGACCTATTCAATCCAAGGTTCACAGCTAGGAGCAAGTGTTAGAGGTGTGTGTGTATCCAACCTCTTGCAAAGTGCCTACATACTCTTATTTATATAAGAGATCAAGTCCTCATGTAGTTCTTTATGATCATCCTCCGTTTCCCTCTGCTCTATCCTTTGTAACAGACTCCCTTCGATCCATATCTCAGCTGCCCTAATTATCCAGTTGTTGCCTCCTGATAATTACGGCTTTTTATCGTGATATATCCATACATACACGCACATATATATATATTCCATATATATATGATGTTAATCCTTGATAACTGTTACTGATATACCGTTCCTATTGTTTAGGAGATATCCTGAAGGATGTTACAACGTACATTATCCAATCTCCTACAATATAGGCGATTATGAGCCCGCTGGTTTATTTAAAATGCAAGTTTTTTGAATTTGATGATCGAGCATGAGTTCAATTATGTTTAAGTCATTTAATTCGTTATTTTATTTGTTATTTTATTATTAATATTTTTGGAACCACAAATTTTTTATGGAGCATGGAAATATAATTAAAACCATTAATAATTGGTTACTGGCTTGCTGCATGAACATACTGAATTAGTCCGTTTCGATTGGGGTGGAGAAGGGTTAGGTTGGGTCGGATTCAAATTTAAAATTTTATTTTTTAAATTTTTTTAAAAGTGAAGTGTTTGGTTTTGGTAATTTACAAAAGAATTAAAATAATGTTACATATTAAATCCAAAATCTAACACTTTAATTTTTAAAATTTTTCTAAAACAAATTTTTAAATTTGAACCCGATTCAACCCAAGAACTCCCAACCCTAAATATGTTGGAAAATTTAAATGAAAGCTCTCTCACCTATTCTTGTGATCTGCTTTCAGCTAGGAATCAAAATCTACTCCAATTTAAATTGTTTTGATATATTATTTAGTTTAACTTTTAATGCACGTAATTTACCGAAATAGAAAGTAATTATGTACATAGAAAATCATCGAAAACAACAAATTTCAGCAACAAATTATGAATCTATAATATATTATTATAAACAAATTAGAGATCTTTTGTAATTTGTAATTTGGTTAATCAAATTTATTATAAGCAAACTAAAGATCTTTTATAATTTATAGTTTGGTTAACCAAACTATTCACAATCGTTAGATTTTTAATTCAAATAGATATAAAATACTAAAAATTATTATATACAAAGATTTAAAGTTCGATTCTTCCAATAACATATTAAAATTAATATTTATAACTAGAATTTTTTTGTAGTTTGGTTAACCAAACTATTCACAACCATTAGATTTTCAATTCAAATAGATCTTGATCGTTAAATATAAAATACTAAAAATTGTTATATGCAGAGATTTAAAGTTCGATTCTTCCAGTAACATATTAAAATTAATATTTATAATATCATATTATACTATAAATAAATTATATAAAATTAAAAGTACGTAATCTGAGGTTTGCATGAGATTTTTTTTAATAATGTACGAGAACAGAAACTTATAACAGAAGTGTAAGAGATTTGCAATAACCAAACGAAAAACTTGATAAATAAATCCATATCAAAATAATGGTGAAATTAGATTGACATACAAAATAAAATCAATATATTTAGTCCCGGTTATCTCAAAAATTTATTTGCACTCCTCATACTTAGAAAGTGTAGCCTCGATTCTTTTAAGCCATCGTTGATGCAACTCCTGGATTGGAAAGATGACACGGATCCACACAAATTCAAACGATTTACCATAAGCTCCAACATGAAGAATACTGTAAAAGTCTGTTCCCCGCTCCAACTCCGGCTCCATAATATTTCTCATGACATACAAGGGGACCTTGGCCCAAGTATGTCTTCCTAGCTTATTATAATCAGTTTCAATCGATGATCTCCATGATTTACAGACCAAGGTAAATTTAACTGTTTCCCTACAATTTAAGTTCTGCGCAATTGCTACCAGGATATCAACCGGAAGACTCGACCAACTAGATTTGTCCATGCTTTTTTCTTGTTTGAGAAGAACGTAGTTGGCCATGTTTGTACAATAATTGCTCTCTATATGATTAGAATATAATAATAACGTGCATGTAATCTAATGATTCAATTTATAAGCATCGTTTCAATTATGGTCGGTGCGCTATTTGTTTCGTACGTACTTAGATTCGGCAATATACTTATTACTATAATTATGCAATATATCCACCGAATGTTCAGTCCCTCCCATATATAATATACCCCTTCCATATATGAATGTTATTTCTAACATTTTCGTATGCACATAAATTAAGAGGGGTGTATTCAATTGGGATTTTGAAGGATTTCGAGGGATTTTAGAAATCTAGGAGTATTCAATTTGGATTTTTTTAAATCCATTAAAATCTTGAGGTATTCAATTTGGATTTCAAAATGTCGTTTAAAATCTGAGGGTATTCGATTAGGATTTCAAAAAGTCTTTTAAAATCTGGGTGTATTCAATCTGGATTTAAAACAATCCATTTAAATCTGATGGTATTCAAAAATCCATGGATTTTTTAGATTTATTAAAATCCATGGATTTTGGTGGATTTGCTAGTTGTTTTTGTAAGTTTTGAAATCTTGCAAAAATCAATGAGATTTTGATGGATTTCTAAAAAAACTTTTCAAATCTCAAAGACTCTACATCAAATTTACAAATTCTTTGTAGAATCTTTGTAGATTTTAAACAATCCGTAGATTTTAGAAATTCATTAAAATCCATGGATTATTGAAAATCCTTCAAAATCCTAGTTGAATACACCCCCCTAAGATTCGGAGACTAGAAAATACTAATTTACATGCAAATAACTCGATTCCCTAAATTAAGTTAATCAACTTGCAAGCAAACTTTATTCGAGAACGTTACAGACTACGGCCCGGAGTCCCGTTGACTTATCTTTAAAAAAATTAATGGGTGCTGATTTATGCACACCCTAAACTTATTCATGCACACCCTTTCTTTTCATTTGACTAAAATATCCTCTAACCATTTTATATACCCTTACTCAAATAGACTTCTTTACTTTTGTGGCAATGCTACCATTATATTAAATTATTTTTATCCTTTTATTATTATTATTATTATTATTATAAACATAAATTTTAATAAATGTAAAATTATATCCTATATATAATTAGCGTAAGGGGGTTTACGTGGTCGTCTGGTCGCCAGGGCTAAAAAAGTAAATTCATTAGAAATTAGAAATGGGCTAGAGAACGAGCTGAGCCCGAGCATTGGTTTAAAAGACTAGCTAAAACTATGCTACTAAGTACTAAGTAATTAATTAATTCATTAATGTTATTTTTAATTTAAAAAACAAGCAATCAAAAGAGGATATACTAAAATAATATACGATAAAATAGAAAAAATTAAAGTTGAGAAAAGTATTGTTAACCAAAATTAAAACAAAGATATTTTAGACTAAAATTTAAAATATAATTTTAAAAAAACCTTACCATATAAAAGAGTTGTAAGAAACCTATTTTTTTTTAAAAGAAACATAAAAAAAATTTACTTTTAGATTTTACAACAAGCATGTTTTTAAAATTTATACTAAGAAAAGTGGTACTAAAATTGTAAATAAATTAAAAAACAATTCGAAAATCCAAAATAAAATAATTTATAGAGAATCTAAATATAATAACCACAAAAAATCCTATAATAATTTAATAATTTAAAAGTTACAAAAATATTAAATTTCATCAACAATAAAATTTAAAGCAAATTAATAATGAATAAAACTAATAAAATATTCATTATCAACTTAATCATTTATTATTATAAATTAATATATTTTCGTAATAATTTTAATATTTATATAAGTACAAAATACATGCATATTATTAATTTATTATCATTAAAGATAAAAAATAATTAAAAATGTTATAAAAAATACTTTTGACAAAAAAAATCAGAATAAAAAATATATTATAAAATGTTAATAAAGCAACCCGTGCATTGCACGGGTATAAAGCTAGTAAAATAAAAATATAAGTAAGCCCGAAACATTTTCCAAATAAGAAAAAAACAGTTTACATTTTTTATTTGATGATAATATGGTCATACAAGATTGTCACATTAATAAGTTTGAAAACAAGGATCGAATGATTAAAAATAATTTTGTTCTTGGTAAACATATTTTTTTATTTTTGAATAAAATTAAAGAACATAAATTTATTTAGAAATATGAAACACATTACACATAAATCAATAAAAAATTGATGCGAATATATAAATTTTGTATTAACCATGTACAAAAACATTATTTTAAAAAATCATAAAAATTAAGAAGAAATTAGATACATTGATCTAAATTTATCAACTTTCTTATCTTAAAAAAGTAAAAAATAAATAATATAAATGTGATACGAACATAGTGAATAAATAAATTTACTTTATTTTATTATATTTACTTCCATACATTGTTACTTGAAGAAATAACTCATTATTTTTAATTTGATAAATATAATTGTAAGTTATAGGTATAGCGGAACTAATAAAATTAATAAAAATAATAAAACTTTAATAAATAAATTTAAGTTAGAAATTGATAAAATATTTTATAAAATGGTAAGATTATAGGCCCGAAGGAAAAAAACTGAAAAGATTTGATATACATGTTGATGTAGGTAAGGTTATTTTGGTCTAAATTGATTTTAGGGTGTGCATGAATAAATTTGGGGTGTGCATAAATCACCACCCAAATTAATTTGGACTTGAAATAGTTATACTGCTCAGTACTTGAAAATAGCTTATAATCCATAAAAATTAAAAAAAAATGTATTAATGAAACTGAAAAACATTTGTTGTATTTTTCAAAATATTATTTATAAATAATTTATTACTTAAAAAGTAACTATAAATAAATTTTACATACAAGAGTAATTAAATCATCAATCTATAATTAAATGAAAAAACGAAACCTACTCAGTTATATTACCACTCAAAGTGGTGCCTGAGAAGGGTAGATGTACGCAGACCATGCCCCTATACAATAGGGATGCTATTTCCGAAGGACCCCCGGCCTGATACAGAATTACAAATACAGAAATACAAATACAGAAAGGAAACCTAATACAAACTAAGAAACTCACGCACATGCAGGAGTCGAACCCCTGACCTCCTTCAAAGGAGGCCAGTGGCTCAACCACTGCACCAACATGTTGTTGGCAATCTATAATTAAATGAAAGAATGCCCAAAATAACCATTTTTCCCCTATCCACGGCCCAAAATGCCCAGATGCGGAAAAACCGAACGAAATGCTCATGGGTTGCGCCGTTTGGGAAGGCGTATCCGGAATACTGTTCATCGTTAGAAAGTTGTAATTTTCAGGTCGTCTCTAGAGCTCGCGTCGCCGACGACTTCTCGATTTCAACTCGTATCGTCGATACGAGGCTCCTCCACCCCCTAAATGAACACCAATTGATCACAAGCTCCTGCCGTTACTCCTCCCAATTTCCGTTTATCACCTCCGGTCCCGCAGGGGCATGAAAGAGGTCGTCGGAATGTTCGACGGCGATGAAATCGCCATTTTGGGCAAATCGAATCTGGCAAAACAAATGCAATGAAACTGGTATGTTCTTGTAAAGCATCCAATTGCGGTTCGAACGATATATTTTATGTGGTTCGAAACTTCGTGATGTGGATGAACGGAGACGAACAAAAAACGAGCCGGAATCTTCTTCGTCGGCAGCTCTGGAAACGACGAAGCTGACGTAAGATGCGTTGTTCCAACATGCGCATCTTCTGATACGCATGTTGAAACTGTTGTATTTGACTTAATTTGTCAAATAAAAGAGAAATAAAATAAAAATATTATATATATAATGATATTAATTTGTAAGTTACAAACTATGCAATAATGGTATTAAAGCACATTAATTTATAATTATTGGGCAGTTACATTATAGAGGGGGTGGAGGTATTTGTGTATGCCCATATATAGTAGCTTTGGCTAACAAGAAAAAGCACTATATTGCTTGTTCAAGCATTTCCCGGAACCTCGTCTATATTATAATATATGTTCTCCATCTTGATAATTGAGTATTATATATTTTGCAGGTTAATTGATACTCCAACATTGGTATCAGAGCGAAGGATTGTTTTTACCATCATCTGATGCATTTTCTGGCCGGTCATTATCTGTCCAATGTTCTGGTCACGTCAACTCAGCATATAGCGCTTGCTACCATTTTATGTGTTTTTTAATGGGTGAACTGTTTTTGTTAGAGTGTGGTGTATTGTTTTTTGTTTATCTTAATTTTTCATTTATATGATTGCCTTGAATACTTGTGTTGATATTTTTTTTGTGTTAAATATATTGTATTCATTCCTTCCCATGCCTATCAATTTTCTTGTGACATGTAACCTAATTTTCTTGTCTCTTAGAAGAATTTATCAACATCCGTTGCCTATGTGCTTGTTTTCTAATGTGATTAAGTGTTGCATATCTACTGCTATTAATGTATGACTTGTTTTCTTTTGGGCAAATTACGTGGTAATTAATGGACTCTCAGTTGGCTTTTTTTTATATGCTTCTTGGTCCTATTTTCAAATTTTTAGTTCTTTTGTGGCTATTTGTGTAGGATATATATTTTCTTGTAATTGATTTTTGATTGTATGTTTTTTTTGCTTTTTGTAATTGATCAATTTTCTTGTTATTTTATAATCTCATGGAGCATGGCGTGTACTAGTTTTTCCATTGGTTATATATGTCTAGTTTTGTCCAGGTCATATATAGTTTTGGATTTTTTTTGGCCTTTAGAGTTTTTTTTCTAATTATTCTCTGCCATTTGATTGCTTTTTTTGGAGTAATGAGTGAGCAGTTTTTGTACGAATATATTTTCGTGATTTTGATGTTTTTATAATACATATATTGATTTCATGTTCTAGCCGTGTTTCTGCTGCTTAATGTTTCTTGTTTTGTTTTTACAAAATTCTCAGAAATGATCCTTTTGGCAATATCATGTTTGGTAGACAGCTATGTTAGTTTTTCATTTTTAGTTCTTAACGTCCTGGTTTTATTTATACCATTTGACGATAATATAAATTTTACCGGAGTTGGTATCTGACCATGATTGTATTGATTGTTAAAGAAAAAAAGGAAAAGGGAATGACACCCATTTGTAATGCTTGGAACCAAAAAATGATAAATAAATTATTTTTGAATAATTTGGAAGATACGGTTGAAACAGACCGATATGTATAAGAGGAAATTTCTAGTGAAACTCTAAAAGGGAGTATAAAATTTATAAACGATAATTGGGTGTGAATTGAGAATTATCGTTAAAATGGACTGTATTGTACTAGAAGAAATTTCTAGTAATGCTCGGAAATTGAGCATAGGAAATAATGATGAGTTGGCTACATATTTTCGGTTTGGAGAATATGAAAAAAAAATTGAATGGCTCGGATTATAATGTATGAAGCCAGAAATTAAGAGATAAATTGTCTCGAGATAATTTGAAAAATGATGCTTAGAATAGAGAGCATGTGAAATATTAATTTGCTAACAAACAATTATTTGACTGAGTTAGAGGAACTCATAAAAAGAATAAGGGCAAATATCTTGAAAAGGGAAATATCATTAACACCTGCCTAGAAGTGGGAAGGATTGAAAAATAGTTAAATTATTGAAAATAGGAAAGCTATTTTCAGAAATATTTTGAGAATAAGAAACTGTATTTGAGGATACAAGATATTTAGTTGTCATCTATATGATTATGACAATAAAAGTTATTAAATATTGAGCCATGTGTTGAAGTACTAGATCGAAATGAATATTATGATCATGATCTGAATATTGGTATTGAATTGAATATATTAAGTGCATAAACTTGTTTTTGCAAAAATCGGAATTATCAAAAGAAAATAATGAAAAATGATTTTGAATCAATTTTGAAAGATTCAAGTGTAGGAGTTGTGTGATCAACCCAATATAGAAAATTCATAGGTTGTATATGAATTTTTGAAAGGGAAAGTTAAGAAAAATGTGTCTAAAAGTATATTCAATTGCGAAAGGTTTTACGCAGAAATTGAGAAAATTTTGCCGAGAATGAATTAGACAATAGTGTGGGAGTTCGTTTACAATATTATCAGTATATGTTAATGATATAT
Source organism: Kitagawia praeruptora (assembly GCA_037693485.1). Lineage (NCBI taxonomy): Eukaryota > Viridiplantae > Streptophyta > Magnoliopsida > Apiales > Apiaceae > Kitagawia > Kitagawia praeruptora. Next base: position 67,331,997 of record CM075351.1, read on the forward strand.
TATTGTCGGTAATTAATAAAGGAATTCTCAACAAAACTAAGTTGGAACTTAGTGGGAAAGTTGAGAATATGAGTGAACCCTGATGAGTTCATGGAATTGAATATTATGAATATTTAGTTTGAATCAAAAAGGTATCCGAGTGAAATGCTTAATCGTTTTAGGATGCAAAGTTGCAGTCTGACGCCAACCCATTTGTAATGGGGAAACGGTTAATGCGAAAAAGACACTTGATGTATCATGTGCGCAAGTAGTCGGAAGTTCGTGTAATCTATTGACTTGACTTGGCGTATTTAATTGGTCTAGTGAATGGATACGAAAGAAATCCTAATCAAGCCTAGTGAGAGGTTGTGAATAGGATAATTAAGTACTTGAAGTGTACATTGCACCACTAATTGGTTATGAGGCAGACGTGCCTGAATTTATTGATTGTTCTGGTGCAGTTCTCGAAGGTGATAAGATAATGAGAGTTCAATTTCAGAAGATATATTGATTTATTGTGTATCCGAAGTTGGGAAAGTAAGAAACATGAATGTGTTGCAAGAATTGAAAGTGACAATGTTTAATTAGAGATTGTGAATTTTTAACAGAAGGTATTTTTGTGAAAGTATATGTCAAACACGTTAGTTTTGATTGGATTTTTGATTGGACTTAAAAATATTTAAGTCATTAAATATGAAATATTCTAATGAATAAGTGAAAATTTATATTTGAATTGTAGACTCTAGAAAAGGCGGGAGTCGCGAAAAGTATTTGACAAATGCGTCAAGTGGGAGATGTTGTATTTGACTTAATTTGTCAAATAAAAGAGAAATAAAATAAAAATATTATATAAATAATGATATTAATTTGTAAGTTACAAACTATGCAATAATGGTATTAAAGCACATTGATTTATAATTATTGGACAATTACATTATAGAGGGGGTGGAGGTATTTGTGTATACTCATATATAGTAGTTTTGGCTAATAAGAAAAAGCACTAAGAAATATTGCTTGTTCAAGCATTTCCCGGAACCTCCTCTATATTATAATATATGTTCTCCATCTTGATAATTGAGTATTATATATTTTGCAGGTTAATTGCTACTCCAACAGAAACAACGTAACTTACGTCATCTCTGACGTAAGATACGCTCTTTCAGCATGCGTATTTGAAGAAACGCCAGATCTGTTGGCATATGCGGAAGAAAATTCAGTGACTCAGTAGTCGTATCCTTTTGATACGCTAATTGTGTTGGCGTATCTGAAGCTACGCCTCAGCAAGAGGCGTATCTGCCAGGTATTTTGGGCACTTGTTCCGTACGGTGGGTATTTTGATGAAGGAATATTAAAAAGTGGATAGAAATGACAATCACCCTAATTAAATATGTCATTTATATTATTGAATCACACAACCACGCCCTTAATATCCCTTATTGTCGGTAATTGGGCCTCTTAACTACAGTAGTACAGTAAATCTCATATCAAATAGTAGTATTTTAAAGACGCCAAAGTCCACCAACTAAATATTTGTTATTTGACTCACACTTGAAAATATTTTAAAATATTATTTTGTGAAATCAAATTCAAATATATTTTTTAATTAACAATAATTAATTATTTTTGTTACGAAAAACACTTTAAAGTACATATAAAAAACACACATCAGTGTATTTTAAACATACAACTAATTTTGAGTTTTAAAAATTAAAATATTAATTAGAAAATTTTACTAAATATTTTTAAAGAACTATTGTAATTATGATCGGAACAATAACAATCGTACGCAAAAAAGAAAGCCAATTAATTCATATTTTTTTACATGTTAAAACTGGAAGAATATGTAGTTTAAAATTGTCAAATATGTAGTTTAACTTCATTTCATTAGAATGTCTAGAGGCCAATTTGCACCATTATTTTGCATGCTATAATAAACATAAATTTTATGAAGTTCGAATACAATTGTTTGTAACAAATAATGTTTTCCTGTATTCGGTCTCTTTTTATATACCTACAATTTTACTGATAGATTTAAATTTAAGATATTAGAATAAACTAACACTTATATGAATGTTTTCAATTAGGTGGTCTTGATTAAGTAATGTTAATTTATCTTATTTTATTGAAGAGAGACGTAATTAGACTAAAATATGGCCCGTCAATTTTAAATAAATTTCATTGATCACTGTTCAATTCAACTTAAACATAGTGTACGATATTAATTTAGATATATTTATCTATTCATTTGATTCGACGAATCAAATTTAAGTATGTAATTAGCTAAATTAGATCAACTACAACTCAAAATTTTTATTTCATTAATTATCGCACCAAGAAATTATGATTTAAATTGATCTCATCCATTAGTTCTATTTAAATTCCAACATTAAATTTTATGTAGCATTTTATAGCTATTTACTTAATACTTTTCTAAAAAAAGTTTCATATTTAAAATTTCAATTCATTTACGAGTAATTCATTTAACAAGCGAGTAAACTCTGACTTAATTTATTAAAAGCTTGTTATTTCTGATGTAGTCCACTGTTTTATTCAAGCCATACGTTTTGTATGATTGGGCCTAAAAACTACTCCAAACATTTGAAACAGCACCGGGCCGCCAAAGTCCATCAACCTCTTTCTTCATCGTCTCCTACACCGCCGAAAACCAGGTTCCAATGTCTCAGTTTCATTCCTAACTTCATCATTACATTTTCTAGGGTTTTATTTTAATACCCTTTTAATTTAACATTTATATAAACTTGTTTTTATTTCATTTTGTGAGCTTCATTTCACCCTGAAGCTCACAAATTGATGATATGTATTCTATATATAGACCACCAAACTGATATGTATAAAGCTCTTGGATGGAAGCGTCTTTCGTATCGATTTAAGATTGCCCATTTTGTTAAAACTGGTTTAATTGATAAAGCACTCCAACTGTTTGATGAAATGTCTCAATCAGATTGTAGAGTTTTTAGCATTGATTATAATAGGATTATTGGGGTTTTAATTAAGCATTCTCAGTTTGAGTTAGCTGGGGAGTATTATGACAAGATGGGTCCGAAAGGGTTTTCGTTGAATTCGTTTACATATTCGAGGTTTATTAGTGGGTTGTGTAAAGTTAGTAATTTTGAGGTAATTCAGAGACTTTTGCAAGATATGGATAAAGTGGGGGCGGTTCCGGATATGTGGGCGTGTAATTTGTATTTGAATCTTTTGTGTTCGGAGAGTTTGGTTGATGTTGCGTTGGAGGTTTTGAGAGTTATGGGTGAGAAGGGGAGGGAGCCGGATGTGGTGAGTTATACTATTGTGGTTAGTGGGTTGTGTAGGGTGAAGAGAATTGATGATGCTGTAAAGTTGTGGTATACGATGATTGGGAAAGGTATTGTGCCGGATGATAAGGCTTGTAGGGCACTTGTTCTTGGTCTGTGTGGTGGTGGTAAGGTTGATTTAGCTTATGAGCTTACGTTGGGTGACTTGAAAGGAAGTGTAAAATTTAGCACGGGAATTTACAATGTACTTATTAGTGGCTTTTGTCAAGCTGGTCGATTAGATAAAGCACAGGCGATTAAAACGTTCATGAGAAGAAATGGGTGTAAACCAGATTTGGTTACTTACAATGTACTGTTGAATTACTGTTGTGATGAGCTAATGTTGGATGAGGCAGAGAAGTTGATAGATAAGATGGAGAGAGGTGGGTTGAATCCTGATAGCTATAGCTACAACGAACTTCTTAAGGGACTTTGCAAGGCTCACCGGATCGATAGGGCTTACAAGCTGATGGTCAACAAAATGAGAGTAAAGGGTTTGGTAGATGTTGTATCATATAACACAATAATTAGAGCACTCTGCAGAGTTTCTCGTACAGAACAAGCTTATAAGATATTGGAGGAGATGGGCCCAAATGGGATTTCTCCTGATGTGGTTACATTTTCGATTCTTATTAAAGCCTTCCTTAGAGAAGGCAGACCCAATTTAGCTAAAAAGCTTCTTGACCAGATGAGAATTTTGGGCTTGTCACTTGATCGCGTGATGTATACAATCATTGTTGATCATTTGTGTAAGACTGGCAGAACTGGGATGGCTCACAGCACATTTTGTGATATGATAGAGCAGGGAATTACCCCTGATGTTGTGTCGTACAATGCACTTATTAATGGGTTTTGCAGGGCATCTAGAGTTTCTGATGCAATGGTTTTATATGAGGAGATGCAGACCAAAGGAGTGCATCCAGATGAACTTACTTTTAAATTGGTTATTCGAGGTCTTATACAGGAAAAGAAGCTTTCAATTGCTTGCAAAGTCTGGGATCAGATGATGGAGAAGGGTTTTACACTTGATAGAGATGTTTCTGAGACTCTTATCACTGCTATATCTGAGGATGCACCCTGCAGTAAGAAGAATGGTTTGTCTAATAGTACCTCTTAATTTGGAACTGTCTTGCATGCACAATTTATTGTAATGTGCAATACCTCTAGTATTAACTAAACTATGTAGTGTAATGCTCTTTTTCTTGGTTTTCAAACACTTGCATCGTCTCTCTGGTTGGGTTTGATAGGAATGGGGGAAGTGTTATATATATGCATATTTAGACGGGTTTAGAGTTAGAGACACTGAGAGTGCTGCACAATATTAGTTGCATGTCGCAGGAAACAACCAAGATGTTATAATCATTCTAAATCATATAACCGGCATATTAAGGTTTTAGTAAATATGGATTCTGGGTATTAATGAAAATATGTTGGTGTAACTTTTTCAGGGTGATTCTGTAATTTTTTACATACTGCTGAAAGTCTTAAAATTGCTGGAGTGCATGCGTGGAAAGTGACTGCTTTTCCTGCAATATCAACAGATGCAGAAGGGGGAAATAAGGTTCAATTTAGTTTCTTTCAAACATTATACTACTTGCAGGATAATACTCTGCTATCTTATAGGTGTTCACTGTCCAATATGACAGGGCTTTAAGTTACTTTACCTTACCCCCTAGAGCTAGTTTGTTTTTCACTGAATAATAGTTAAAGCTTCTGAAAATCTTCTGTGTTGATTCCTTTTGTCCACGAAACGTAAAATGACCTGCATAATATACTGAACTTGCGTAAGTAGTTATCTTTTTATGCCCGTGGTCTTACCTGTTCAGGTTGAAATTAAGATTCTAATACTGGTCTTTAATATGGACTAATATATTTACGTAAATCTATGTCCTCGAGATGCTTGCTTGTGTAGTGTGTGATATCAACTTTTCTTTATGACGAAACCTAGCGTCCTGTTGGTATATGTTACTAGTATGTTACCATCTCTCTTATACACACAGACTCCCTAAAGTAACTGTTCTAACTAACGTTTGTTTTTGTACGGTTAGGTGACCATAAGTTTTGCAGGAGCTTATTCTACTGGGTACTTCTGTTCATGCCAGGGAAAGTAGAATGAAGTTTTGTAAAGGTTCCTTAGATGAGAGGCGTTGTACATAGGTGAATTTCTCTAGCGAGTGTTCGTAATTCACCATCTCCCATTTTTCAGGATCATCTGAGGCGGAAATGTGCAGAAATATTATTTCTCAAATTTCCAAGTGAATATGAGATAAGAACTTCTAACAATGGGTCAATCTCCGAGAGCTGCATGTCATCAACATTCAAAAGTTGCTAAAGTAGACAGAAAGGCCCATCTAACCTGAGCTAGCCATGGCAATCACTGTTGCTGGAAATTTGTTTATTTATTTGGTCAAAGCTGATGTAACATTACAAATACAGTGATCATGTTGAATTCATGGTGTACAATCTGCTATAGGTTAATTTGAGATTAACATACCTGTTGTACTTTTTTTGTGGGAAACTGTAATCTTGTAAAATGAATATGATGCGCTATAGACAATACACAGTAAAGTTTACGATAAGTTGTGCTTTTAGCCATAGCTGTAGCGGTTTGTACCTTTTTTTTCTTTACGGTGTTATGATGATGGCACTTTGTCAACTGAAACCAAATGAAAATAGCACTTTAAATTCCTAAGCGGGTGTATTCAGCTTAAATTTAAAATTATACATGAAAAAACACAAATTTTGCAAGAAGGGAATAACGAAGCTTTGCTTGCCCTCTGGTCTATATTATATCCTGATTCTTTGCCTGTTTATTGAGTCCTACTTTAAAGTTTTCTCCAAGCCATTCTCCACATCTGGAAATCCATACCTTGCCATATTAGCTACACAGTCTTTTACAACTTGCTTCTGCTTGTCATCCCTAAACCTACGACAACAATGTATCGCGCACGTGAAACCAACCCGCATTTTCTTTCGTTGCAACCAGTAAACCAACCTCAGCCACCAGAGTCTGTCATCAACCCACACTTTCTGCCCTCACAGCCACCACAGCACCAGCCTCAACCACCCCGGTCACAACCCAACCCCAGCCTCGAGTTGCCTGCACGGCCACTGCTCGATCCCAGCATTGAGTTGCCTACTCAACCACAACCGCGGCTACAACGCCAAAGCAAACGAAGGGGGCGGCATGGTGCTGGCCTCCTTTCTGATCCCACACAGTCACAACTCGGTGCTGGCCACATGTCGGATCCCACACAGTCACAATTTGGCGCCGGCCACATGTTGGATCCCCCACAGTCACAACTCAGTCACGGAGACAACTCACCGACACACTCACAACCACGTCGCCATAGGCAACCTCGTGATCCTGAACTTCTTGTTGCACCCAAACAACCACACCAACTGCCAGTGCATTCAGACCATCCAGCAGCCCACCAACAGCAGCAATCCTCAGTTCAGAGAATTCCACAGCACCGCGAAACTAAGCCATTTGCGTGGTGTATTGCCATCTTCTGTGCAATCTTCTGGATTTTAATCATTTTAACAGGCATTATAGTTCTCATAGTTTATCTTGTATGTCATCCGAAAGGTCCAAAGTTTGACGTGGCAGGAGCAAGCCTGAATGCAGCATATCTTGATACGAATTATTTCCTCAATGCAGACCTTACGATCTTGGCCAATTTCACAAACCCAAACAGGAAAGTAAATGTGAACTTCAAGCATGTTGTCATCAATCTTTATTTTGATGGAATTCTTATTGCCACAGAGTACATTGATCATTTCCAATTAGGGAAAGCACAATATTTGCTTGCAAATGTCCACATGTTGACAAGCCAAGTTAGGCTTCCTCAAGTTCATAGCCAAAAGCTCGGGAAGCAGATCGAAAGCGGCAGAGTCAATTTTGATATTAAGAGTTTCTTCAGAGCAAAATCTAAATTGGGAAATGTACTCAAGTATTCGGATTCGTTTGTTGGTCATTGTAAAATTGTTATGACACCTCCACCAGGTGGAGTTTTAGTAGCGAAAAATTGTGGAACAAAAAGCTGAATAATGTGGGAGGACTATCATCTCTTGTATCATCATCAAACATCAAGGGTTATGAATTATGATATTATGACATTTTTGCGTTTTGAATCTAATAATTTGAATCTTTCGTATCTTCAAATTTATAGTGACCTATTAGGAAATTTCATAGTCTCACTAAGCAATATATGAAGTATGATTCATATTTTGCTTTCCATGAAACGAAATAGACTGTACCAATCAGACACCAATATCAACTCTAAATGACGAACAAAACAACTCAGATTAAAACTAAAAAGATTGTTTTTAAAAAAAAAAAAAAACAGGGTGTTAAGGTGGCCAGTAAGCACGGAAACAAGTATTACTCCCTCCCACATTTATATGTCACTCATCTTCTATAAGATTGAAAAAGAAACCTTAAAAAATGGATATGGTACAAACTATAAATTTTGTTCTATTTTTAACAGCCGCTTTCATGTTGAGAGATACGCAAAAATACAGAGGATGTGAAGAAGAATCTGTAAAAATATGCACACGCTGTATGTATAGCTATATAAGAGGTTCAGAAAGTTCCATTTCATTGGAACTGTCTTGTTGCGTAAGCGGCTGGTTAGAACCTACAAAGTTCAGGCCAAGCCATTCCCATGGCCAACAAGCATATCTCGGCCTACTTAAAACAGATCTTGAGGTTTCCTGTGTTTCAAGCTGGCGAGTAAGCTCCTCCACCTTGTCTCTAAGCCTAGAAGACCTCAAATCAGCCAACCTCAATGATTTCTCAGCTGCATCTCTTGCTGCCATGGCAGCATCTGCTGTTTCTTCTTTAAATTTAAGTTTCTTCTCGGACTCTATAACAGCTTGCTTGGCCTCTTCAAGTTCCTGGCGAACAACTGATAACTGCAAAAATGGCACACAGTAACAGGTCAAAGCAAAAGTGCAGAAGACTAGCAATGATACATCAGAAGAAAACAGGGGAGAAGAAAATGGTACTCATTATTACACCAAGATAATAGCATATTTCTCCTAAAATTGTTCTGAGCAGGCCAACTATTTTCATCCATGCAAAATATCAGTTTAAGTATTATATCTCAGTCAGATAATGGTACTCTCGCTCTAATTTATGTCAGAAGACATTATTACAAGCTATTTTCATATTTGCAACAAGTTGTAGATTTTGTTACTTTGAATCTTTGTTGACTTGGTAGAACAATTTGGGAATTGGCAATTACAAGCATATTATGGTATATTAGTCCTATTGGATATAGTATCTATTCCACATAATGTGGCTGATGAAATATCTTTTATTCTGGCCACCTACTTGCAAGAACCTAAAACAGTAAACTGGGATAGCCGCTAGTGGCGTACTGGTGGTAAGGGTACTCCAAAAATTAATGTTGGAAGGGAGAGTTGCCCTCCTACCCTTGCAAACATAAAACCACCTTTGACGCAAGTCTTTAAACCAACTCAGCCAGATCAAACACTTGTAAGTTTGGTACATATAATATTTTCTATAATATTAGGTACTTCAAAAAAAAAAGTGGAGAGCAGGAATCAATAACCCAACTGAAACTATGCCAGCTGAGAAATCTTAACTTTCCTACGATTTGACAAGTATACCCTATATAATCTAGAGATCTGAGGGTACGCCAAAAGGACACTCTCAGCTCTCTTTGCCTATGCCGCTAATAGCATGCATGAAATAGATATGAATAATCAATATATAATGCCTCAAATTAGTAGGTGGGGATAATGTCACACAAAACTTGACATTTCATATTGATGTTAAATGTTTCTTAAGAGGAAAATTTTAGATGGCATGATAATTTCATTATATGGTCAAGTTTGCCATGAAGAGTATCAGAAAATAGCTGTTGCCATACTAATCCTAGCAAACGTGTCATTTCGTGTACTTTCGTGTCGTGTACTTTCATGTTTTCGTATACTCAATAGCTAAAACCGAACCCGACTCGAAATCATTTCGTGTACTCGTAGCTAAAACCGAACCCGAAACATTTCGTTTCGTTTCGAGTCAACACGAAAGTACACGAAAAGCATCTCGTGTACTTTTTGTTTACACGAAACGATCCGAAATAACACGAAACGATTATATCTGAATACACGAAACATACACGAAATACTACTGAATATGTAAAATGAGTGATTAAAAATACACGAAATACTAATGAATACGTAAAATAAAATACACATATAATATTTATTATGATACATAAAAAATAAGAAATATATATATATATAATATTTCGTGTACCTAAAATGAACATATCCGATACTAAATATTTCGTGAAACTTTGTGTTTGTGTACTTTCGTGTTTCGTGTACCAAAAATCAAAACCCAAAACCGTATTTTTCGTGTCGTGTCAAATTGTCAGGCCTACATACTATTGCTTTTAATTGTGTATAATTCCATGACTTGTATCCCAAGGTTGTTACGGCGCCGCGACGAGTCTGTAGGACCTTCACAAAATTATGGTCAAATTGTCAGGCCTACATACTATTGCTTTTAATTGTGTATAATTCCATGACTTGTATCCCAAGGTTGTTACGGCGCCGCGACGAGTCTGTAGGACCTTCACAAAATTATGGTGTCGTGGCATCACTCGTGTGCTTATGGCGCCCAAAACGTTCATACATATATATTATAAATTTATAATATATATTAGTATATTACTCAAGTCTCTATTTATATTATATAATTTATATTAGTATATTACCTAATTACTTACTAATAATAACACAAACACTATAAGATGAAAACATTAATACTTAGAAACAGAATACCAGCAACAAGAAGTCAGAAATCAGAACTTAAATTATAAAGCATAACACTGAACTAGGTGGGTGATCTAGGTGGCAGTAGCAAAATAGTAACTAGCAAGGCAGTGCAAGTCAGGTCAGGTGAAATCCTCAAGCACCAAATCCTCCCTAAACAAAACTTCCACTCCCCATATGTCCAGCACTCTTGTGTGCAGTAGATGGTTCACCAAAATCATCAACTTCTTCGTAATCAATTGAAATATTTTCTTCATCCATTTCGACATCAACATCCTCCGGCTCCGAGTCTGACTCATTGTGCAATCTAAAATTCGATTCCTCCTGCTTCTCCTTAAAGATGAAGCATCATCATCACGATTACGACGCATACTGTAACTTTGGGAGTAATATACCATAATTTTAATCAATTTTTCATTAAAATCTGTAAGCATACTGTAACTTGTTAAAGTACCAGAGTTCCAGAAATACTTTTTAAACAATCAGATAATCCTTTAATAGAGGTTCTGTAGGCAAAGGCATTTCAGGATATATACCTGTGCCATAAAATCTTGTTCAACTGCTTTACCCGCATCCGCTTCTTGCTGTGCAGCTACTTTCCATCTTGTAATTTCTTCTTCGGCTACAGCAATGTCCATCATAAGCCCTTCGACCTGAGACGAGAAAGTATTGTCGATACAGGACGGAAGATTTATAACTAGTTACATTAGGTACTCGTCATCACCATAACTTCACATATTATATTAAGAAAGCAACCCCGAAGGGGTGGTTACTGCTTGGTCATTCCTTGATTCACATCACAATTTTATAAACATTAACAAGAAATCTATAAACAAGTTACATTATCATTTGCGACTCTCTCTTTCTCTTCGAGTTCCTCCAACTTTTGTTTCCTTTGGATGAGTTCCTTGGCCTGAGCTTCAACATGTTGTCTGAGTAGATTTGCCTCTGCCCTTAATTCAGTAAAAGAAATTAAACATAACACAAAAACTGTTATTAGCATAGATAGTAAGGACTTCAGAGGATACATATACATTTATCAATTTCAGATCTCATGTTCTAAAATTACTCTATAGATGGTCAAACTTTGAAAACTTCAAGCCATACGAATCCTTTCCAAGAACACGACAAAAACAAACAGTCCTATAACATACTCATGGTCTATCTAATCTAGCATATTAAATTTATATTATTATAACACTACCACTGATCCTTGAAAACGGGAATAACAGAAGGGAAGTACCTGACTTCATCAACAGTGTGCTTCAGCTCGATTATTTCCAGCTGTGATTGCTTAATGATATTCTCCAGGGCACCCGCCTGCATAAAGAGTAGCATCACACCTCAGCCAAAGAAAACATGATCACAAGACCCCTAAATCTGCTAAGACAGACTTACCAAAGTATAAATTTCATCTTCCTCTGCCACCAAAGCACCTTCGTTGTCATTCGAAGGCAGTCCCTTTCCATCCCCCATATGATTACTAAACTTATAATCGAAACCTGCCTCTTTTAATCCATTTTCTGCCACTTTGAAAAGTTCATTAGTCTTAGATGACAAATCCGCTGACACTCTTTTGGATAAAGCACTTCTAAGCAAGGTTCCAATATGCTCTTTTTCCTTGACTAACTGTGAAACTGTATCATTCAACCTCTTCACTTCATTGCTCCTATCCTCTACCAACTCCCTTGTTTTCTCAACAACAATTCTACTTAATTCATATATCGACTCCATCCCCGCCAAAGAAGCCCGAATATTCTCCTCCATATCCGTTTCTTTTGGTAGAAACAAAGACTCAGACAATTCCGATTGATCCAACTTATTACCATCCACTACCTTAATAACATTATCAATCTGATCATGAATTTTCGCCACATACTTCAACTGCTCAACCAACAAAGGCCTTTGTGAATCCATCTTCACTTCCAAATCCTTCAACTTACCCTCACTCTCATCAACCAATTCCCTCAACCTCGCCAACTCATCATCCGCTAAACCCTTCTTCTCCAACATCTCCTTCTCCAAAACCCGTAACTTCCCCTCCTTCTCTGCCACCACCTTCTCCAAATCCTCCACAACACTCCCCTTCTTCCCCACCTCTTCTTTCAATCCATCAATCGTAGCCTCAAGCTGCGAAACCTCAATAGCAATCTCATAATTCCGTTGCTCCATTTGCTCACGCACCTCATTCCTCTCCTTCCCAATCAACTCAACCTGCCTAATCATCTCCTCAACAATCTCATTCGTCCGTTTAATCACACCATACGCCACAGCCGGCAATCCAGTATACTTCTGCGATCTCGGCAATCCACCTACACTAAAATCCCTAAATCCACTAACTTTCCCCGAAATCTTCTCAATTCCATTCATCAACATTCTAGCTCCCGTCTCAACCTCACCTCTCAACGCCTCTTTTCCCCTAACCGCCTCATCACATTTCTCCGAAACCTCATCCTTCACTCTACCAAACTCCTCTAACTCTAATTTCAACTTCTCACCCGCTCTCACCGCCTCATCCCTCTCAATTCTCAACCTCTCACTCTCCCTCACCGCCTCGTCTCTCTCTCGTACAGCTTCGTCTTTTACTCGATTCGTCTCGTCTCGCTTCCTAATCGCTTCGTGCGCCAACGCTTTCAACCGATTAAACGAAACTTGCAACTCCGATTTCGACACCTCCAACGCCTCTCTGGCTTCTCGCTCACGAACCAGCTCCGCGGAAACTTCGCGAAACTTCTCGACTGAAAAATCGTCCGGCGACGTGCTCGCGACCTCGATCGCAACGGGATCGTCGTCTTCCACGTCGCTCAAAACGGCATCGTTCGAATCATCTGCGTTGCTAGTCATATTAAAATCAAGAATTGAAATTAATATACTTTCATGGTAAAATAAAAATTAATTGGGGATGAATAATAGAAACCCTAAATATTGGATTTTTAGAGGAATGGAGTGATGATGATCGAAGTGTGTTTAGAGAAACAAAATGTGTGTGTGTGTATAGATGTATGTATATACAGATATGTAGGATGAAGAGATGAAGAAATTGGACTAGATTTCAGGCAAGGAATTGAGGGATTTGAAACCCAAAACTGATGCTGTTTGCGACAAAGATATACAACAACAAATAATCAATTGCTGTCATAGAATATCACTATTTTTTTTTACAAACAATTAAAAAAAATTATTAAAATATTAAAATTATGTCGAAACAACCCAAACCAAACCAAACCAAACATACCCAGTATATCCCGCACAGAGCAGGGTCTGGGGGGTGAAGTGTACGCAGACCATGCCCCTACTTTTAACGGTAGTGAGGTTGTTTCCGTGAAGACCCCCGGCTAAGTGCACAAACAGGAAAAGGTGAGTGATATTCAGAAGGGTTGTCTAGGGTATAAAAGATGTTCAACGTATACCTGAGCCCATGGCTTAGAAAAGATGTTCAACGTATACCTGAGCCCATGGCTTAGAACACATGGGGCTTACCTACAAGAGAATTGACTACTCCGCTCTGCCAGCCACTCCGAGCTAAGATGTCACCGCTCCAAGCTCCCTGTAACTATAAAACAAGAAAACAGAAGATAACAATACAAAAACAAACAAAGGAAAACGAAAAGGTCGAACACCTACGATAAAGCTAACCGAGACAACCCAACTCTGAGGCTCTCAATAATAGAGCCGTTCCCTAAAAGAGAATCCACCACCCTGATCTGGCGCCTCCATGAACACCTATCTGCGATCATGGACTCATTTAAGTTTAAGGCCTTCAAGTCCATCCTAAGCTGCTCCTCCCACGACCTCCTCGGTCTACCTCTCCTCCTCACCCCTCCTACCGAAAGACTCTCGACCCTCCTCACTGGAGATTCAGCCGGCCTCCTACGGACGTGACCGAACCATCTCAACCTCCCTTCCCTAACTTTTGCAGAAAAAGGTGCCACCTCAAGCTCGCTCCTAAAAACTGCATTCGGGATTCTATCCAACATCGTGCGCCCACAAGACCACCGCAACATCCTCATTTCAGCTGCTTCCAACTTGTTCTCGAGGGCCTTCTTCTGTCGAAACAACCCCAAAGGCCCAAACTGATAATATAATTTAATTCGAAAAAAAATAAACTAAATAAATGATCGCTTTTTTTGGGACCGCTCCAAATTTTTTGAACTAAAAAAATTACAATGAGATCTCAACCAAATCCTCAAATATTAGCATCATAATTGATTTTTACATTAATTCAATGTTCATAATTTTTTTTTAAAGATTTCTTGTAAAATTTTCTTTAATAAAAAGGTTCTTTTGTAGAAAATGGTTAAGTTTACTGTTTACATGCCATAAAAATTTATAATTTCATTAAAAATGAGTAAGAAATTAAATTTGTTTCTTTAGTGCTAAAATCTAAAAAATTTGAATTGTGATAGTGGTTGAGTCACTGACCTCCTTTGAAGGAGGTCAGGTCTCGTTCGATTCCTGGGGGTTCGATTCCTGCGTGTGCGTGAGTTTCCTAGTTTGTATTAGGTTTTCTTTCTGTATTTGTAATTCTGTACTTGGCCGGGGGTCTTTCGGAAACAGCCTCCCTATGGCATGGTCTGCGTACATCTACCCTCCTCAGACACCACTTTGAGTGGTATTATAACTGAGTAAGTCTTGTTGTACACAAGAATAATTATAAATAAAATTTATATTAAACGATCTATAAAAATATTTTTTAAAAGGGAAAGCGGACCCTGATGCTTGAATCCATCGACATGCTCTCGGCATTGCAATTTGAAACTGCAATTTGAAACTTCACATATCTCTATTTAATCGTCGATTAATCGTTGTTGGGTAGGTCACCGTACTAATTTTATAAAAATCGGTCAAATAATTGTTTTTTCGAAAAATCGCTCAAAGTTGGTCAAAATCGGGATTAATCGGTCGAAAATCGGATTAATCGGTCAAAAATTGGCCTCATTGGTAAAAAATTGAAAAATATGTAGAAAAATTTAAAAAAATAAAAAATTAAAAAGTTTAAAATTGAATAAATTTTAAGAAAAATGTTATTCTCATATACGAAATTAATATTTTAAACGGTTAAATCATGAATTTTATCGATTTTTTCTCTCATATTGACCCCATTTCAAAATTTAGATCTTAAAATTTATATTTAATTTAATAATGATATATATTTTAAATATATTTGTATAAATATATGATAATTATTCATGTATAATCAAAATAATAAAATAATTACATATATGAATAATAATTATATTTAAAAATAATATTAAATTAGTTCTGATTAATGATCCGATTAATCATTCCGATTAATTTCCGATTACCTGATTAATCCCTGGACGGTGCCTCCACCGATTAAGTCCAATTCTCGTTTTTTATAACACAGCTTGATGTAACACCCCCAATCCCTTACCAGGAATCCGGGTCGTCACAACCTTAACTAGTTCACCAAACCACGATCTAACACCCCCAATCTCCATCTCTTTCAACCACGATCTAGCCTCGATTGGTTCACCAAACCCTTTAAACTCAGGTGGTTGTATTGACTTAAAAGCCTTGAAAGCTATTGCAGTTTGGTTTACCACATTAGGTATAGGACCCTGTTGGCCACTTTCTATGGTTTGCCTTAACAAATCTACTAGTTGGTTAAGTCCTTGATTGTCCTGGTTGTCATTCTGGTTATTTCCTTGGTTGTTATTCTCTCCCGTAGAAGCCTCACCTTCCTGAGGGTTAGTTCTGTTTCTCCTTGGTGGCATTTTCCTGAAAAAAATCATTCCATTCAACAAAACTGCGTACCCATGAAATATTTATTATGAAAACAAAACAGTATATATCTGTACATATGCATATATATATATATATACATATATATGTATGCATCCATATATATATATATATTTATGTATACATATATAACTCTATATACTCACATATAGAAAACAAAATTAACTCATTAAATAAATCATGGATACGCGTTTTTCTCGTCCGAATTGATTCTACTGTTGGTATTAGCCGTCTTGCTTCTACCCCACTACTCCTTGAGATCCTACTACATATATTACCTATCGGTTCCTTGGCTTCTAAACTCTCTCTTATATAGTCATAAGTCCTCCTACTCTGGTTCTAAGGTTTATAACCTACCGTTCTGATACCATTTCTGTAACACCCCCAATCCCTTACCAGGAATCCGGGTCGTCATAACCTTAACCATACCCTTGCAGGATATTTAATCACCTGCTCACAATTTAATCTACAACAGTAATAATAATAAACTCCATAATCTACTCCACAGGTTATAGTCTTAGAACAAGTACTTACTAATCCAAAAGTGTTTACATATCAAGGTCACTTCCCAGAATCTCTGAAATAATATTACAACTCCAAAATACTAGATACTAGAGCATTAACAACTACTTCCCAGCTTGCCTCCTCAAATACTACAAGGCTACTGCACTGAATTAGTTGATTTTCCCCTCCCTTTATCTCGGCTCCCTGCACTAGTACCAGTTCTGGACGCCGCTGTTTAATAATATTTAAATAGCAAGAATGAGCAAAAAGAATGCCCAGCAAGTATATAGACATCAATGAAGCCACAACAACTCGCTCGAAAGTATGTTTTTATCATTTTATAAAAACTCGTTCACAAAAATAAATATACTCTTTTTGAAAAGAAATTATCTCACAAGTGCTTTTCAATCTCAGAATACTACTCATATGAAGGAATAAATATATTTTAACAACTTCTCAAAGTACTACACGAATATAATTCAATAACTTCTCGGAACTACTCAATTTGATTTGAATGAATAAAATTTAACAACTGCTCGGATTGGATTTCTTCTCGAACGCCTCCTCAAGTAATGGATGATCAGTCCATTGTCCCGCCTCATTTTCTATCGATAGAAGGATGAGCCGACGTCTCGAACACACCCTAAATACTCTTCAATTGGGCCGGTGCGTAACTTCGGTCACTTTTGTCACCTCTAGTCCAGAATATAAGGTATCGGAATCTTCGATCACCTTCAACAATAATTCGCTTAGGCATCACGGTAAAATAACACGTGCACCTTTATTTACTTCTCAATAAAATACTACTCCAATATCATTCAGAAACAATGAACGATAAACACCTCCAATAATTGGTTTTTCCTTTCGAATGTGTAGAGGAAATATTTATGAAAAACTGTTCTGACCATGGATTCGGAATGAGGTAACCCGTTGTTCTGACCACTACCGTCAACACCAACTATTCATACTGGAATATTCATGTAATTTACGTTTAGATTTGTCAGTGATTTACGTTTAAATTTTGGTAACTTTAGTTGAATTCCTAGTGATTTTGCTTTGATATTGGTGATTTTGGTGATGTAAGTGGTAGTGTTCATGTTGTTACAAATAAAATTATGGTAATTTTGGTAGTGGTGCATGTCGTGATCATGGTAGTGGTGGCGTGGAAGTGGTCATGTGACAGTGATTTAATATTCTTGTAATTTATATTAAAATTAGCTAAAATTTTGGTTTGTATTCATGTACATTGTGATATATTATCTACTAAGTATCATATTTCAATAATACAGTTAGACATTTTAAATCTATTATTTTTAAAAGAGTATCTATAATCTATTTTTTAATAAATATTTTTGACCTAACTATGTGTTTTACCTAAATGTTTATCTTATATATAATCATTGTTTTACCTAACAATGATTTAATATTCTTGTAATTTATATTAAAATTAGCTAAAATTTTGGTTTGTATTCATGTACGTTGTGATATATTATCTACTAAGTATCATATTTCAATAATACAGTTAGACATTTTAAATCTATTATTTTTAAAAGAGTATCTATAATCTATTTTTTTAATAAATATTTTTGACCTAACTATGTGTTTTACCTAAATGTTTATCTAATATATAGTATGAAGTTCAAATCTCATCTACAATAATTTTTGTTTTGTTTTCCTTAAATTATTTTTTTCTAGTCTATCAAAATATTTTGCCCAATAGCAATGAGAGTGGGGTGTAATCGAGTCGAGTCGAACATTGCCACACTCGAGCTCAAACTTTACTAAAAAGTTTCGTCGAGCTTGAACTCGAGCTCAAGTTCAATTGGTCCTTTAATTTTAATCTCGAAACTTGACTCATAAAACTTGAAATCTCGAATCGATTTAACCTATTGTGAAAAAAGTTTAAATATAAACGGTTCTACTTATGTTCTACACGGGTTTAACTTGATAAAATATATGAATTTTATAAAATATTGAATATTTACATTGAAAGATATTTATAATATTTAAAAAATTTAAATATTAAAAGTCCGATTAGTCTCGCGAACCTCAAGAATCGAGTAATTTAAAAATTGAACTTTGCTCGGTAAAGCTCTGATTAGTCCGATGAACAATTCCGCTCAGGTTTAACTATAAAATATATGAATTATTAGAAATATTGAACAATATTATAACAAATGAGTTATTGGAGTATGTATTTATTGAGTTATAAAAATGTTCTAAAAACTTATTTGGTGTAGTGGTTGGAGATGTGAAAATAATCCTTTTTTTACATAAAGGTCATGGGTTCAATTGTCATGACAAACATTTTTTTTTACTAATATGATGGAAGGGCAAATTAGTAAATTACTAAATAGGCTTGAAAAACCTTGTTGGCATATAATATATATAAAAAGGTTTTAAAAACTTCTTTGGTGTAGTGGTTGGAGATGTGAAAATAATCCTTTATTTATATAAAGGTCATGGGTTCAACTCTCATTACAAACATTTTTTTCGTTGGCATATAATCTATGAAAAATGCTAGAGGTACCAAAATTAGGTACCAAAAATTGTCACCAAATGATGTGGCTTTGTTTTAATTGGTTATAGTTATACTGGGCCCGCCAGGGCCATCCAATCAAAATATTTAAAAATGCCAAGTGTTTGTTGCCATGTCATTTGGTACCCAATTTGGTACATGTAGCACTACTCATAATCTATTCTATTATATACTCCTTATGTCCCATCCATTTCTTTACATAAAAAACTGCGTATTTGACGCGCATTTTAAAGTGTATTTTTTTTGCTAATTGCATTTTAAGATATATTTTAAAGATAGTTCTATAACTTATTTTTGATATTTTCTTTTTTTGTATAAAAATAGAACAATCCTATTTTTATACAAAAAAAAAGAAAATATCAAAAATAAGTTATAGAACTATCCTTAAATTAGTCTTAAAATCCGTGCCGGAAACTGGTCCGCAAATGTAAAGTGTTACATGGGACAGAGGGAGTAATAAGTAAACAGGAGTATAATTTGGTTGTTTGGTTCAACTTGGTTCAACCATCTAAAAGAATAGTAACCGTTAGATATTTAGTAAATAGATGATAGCCTTTAGATCTAATAATAAGGAATATTCGATATTTAAATTCCTCTTCTAAAGATCCAAGGTTCGAATCCCGACAACAATAAATTTACATTAAGATTTTATATTATTAGTTCTAATCAATACATATCATTTATTAAATAACTATTATTAATAATTTTATTAATTAATATTACAAAGTTAAATTACATCCATAATAAATTATTATACTTTATTTTATGTAATCATATAATTTTAAAAGTATTTAAAAGTAATCTAGTCTATGTATATTATAAATCCTGAATACTTTTTGGCCTGTACTACCTGTTTTAACCTTTCTTAAATTGTTCATTTCCTTCCTAAAATTGGACAATAAGGGACTGAAAAGTAAAATCACTTAGGAATGAAAAATATTCAAAAAAAAGCCACGTAGGCACCAATTAATTGAAATTACTTAACAATCTCCTAATTTCTTGCATCTTAATTTAGGAATGTTACGATCTAAATTTGGAAATACTTGCATAATTTATGATTCTTGGGTTTACTTTTGAATCTTACTTCCTTAATTTAAGCATATTTTGAATTTAAATTTTATGGTTCTTGCTGAGTGACAAACTCAATCTTTTTCCAATCTTTCCTTGATTAAAGTTCGTAATCTCCTCATGTATACAAAATTTTCTTCATATCTTTTTTAAAATTCAAAAAAATATTGCTTCATATATATGAACACACAGATAATACCATTTTCTTAATTGTAGCCATAATTAAAAAAATATCGCACAAAATATGGATCAATCAATAAACGATATTCATATTAGAGCTCAGATTAATTTGATGAATATTATATAAACAACTTCTCTCACCTCTCTCTCAAGCTCTATCTCAAAATGGTGGTACACATAAAATATCTTTAATCTCTCTCATCCTCTCTCTCAAGAATGGCGGTACACATAAAATGTCATTAATCTCTCTCATCTTTTTTCTTTCTTTCGGTCTTCGTGGTTTTTTTTATGTATTCATATATGTGTGTATGTGTATACTATATTTGTTTTTTTACTAATATTTGCCTGTTTGAATTTACAGAATATGAAACGAGAATGATTTTACAATGAATTTGTGATTGAGACAATTTACAATATACAAATTCAACGGTGAATATGATTAATTGGGTATGTATCTTGATTCTAAAAACATGTATCTCGATTCAATATCATCTTCTCTGATTGTTAGCAAGGTTTTCTTTCCCATTTTTTCTCTTTATCCATGCATTTTATTGATGTTTTAATCAATATCGTCTTCTCTGATTATTTTCTCTTTGTCAATGGCAAACAGTTCTAACAAGTCTGCATAGAAGGTGTTTGATTAAAGTTCTGTATGATTTAAAGTGTATTTTGTTTTTATTTTGATGTTCTTTGACATGCTTTGTTTTGTTTTTTTGCAGCTTTGACGATAGAAATCGGAGAAATGGCTTCATCCTGTTTTCTATATTTTGTTTGGGGTTCTGAATTTAACGGGAGCTGCAAAAGGTCTTTAATCTAGAGTCAATTTCAAGCAAAAGGTCTTCAATCTAGAGTCAATTTCAATGTGTATATTTGGTCAAATATCCAATTTTTGTTTATGATATACGTTTATTTATCTTTAAAGTGTTTGTTGCAGGCTTTAAATTTATACACTTTTTCCTACAAATGGACGTATTGAGTTAGTATTTATATTGATCATATATCGATTGCTAAAGGTATGCGTCAGGCCCGTAAGGTATGCGTGAACTGAAGTGCCTACTCTTTCTATTGCACAGGTCTACAGTCTACTCAATTTTTTACCCAGATGATGATTTTTAACTTTAAATTTAACATGTTGTACACATGTCTCCTTCTCTGGCTTAACGCATCCTCTCAATATGTACTTGCCAAGAGATATTTCATAAACTATTGTGTGGATCCTTAATTAAGGATCCAATGTCAATATGTCATGAGCATCAATTTTCATCCACAATAGCAGACTACTTTTTTAGGTTGGTTTAAAATTGATCTGTAATGCATAAATGATTGATGGATTACGACCTTGCTGAGTAAAAGTAAGGTAAAAAAATTGTTTCACTCCTCTCACTCTATATTAACTATATAAATATATGAAATGCTTAATAAAGTTAAAAGTATCGTTAATGATTTTAATTCTGGTGTTATAGGTATCATTATTGACTGCAGTTCAGGTGTTAAAAGTATCCTTATTGAAGCACTAGACATGCAAAAGAAACATCGTTGTACATGGGAATAGCCTAGGCTGTTTAAAATTATAATGTTGTCGGGTATCTTCATTGTAAGCATTCTTATGTTAATCAAGTTGTATATTTCTATTAAATAGACATCATATGGTGTTATATCAGTTACTTTAATGCCACTTCCAACTGTTCTCGAGCCTTCAATTGCAAATAATTGAGAAAACGGGAGAATGAGAATGAATTGCCAGTTTCACAACTCTCAAGAACAATATGACTTTAATGTTAAGACATGGTATTATTTTCCACAGAGATGATTTTCAGTCATAGTGGTTCAAAATACTATTCTTATCAACTGAATGGAATATACTGTATCCAGTTAGAGGAAACTGTTAAACTTCCTGGTATTCAAATTCTTACTTGATTTTCTCTTATCACATTATGATCCATTTTCAATTATATATAATCAAGTCAATACAATCTTTTCATTTAATACGTAATAAGAATTTGAAATTCAAATTACTTTTTTAATACACAATCTTCCCAATTAATTTAAAATCTTGCATGATTTTCTCTTATCACATTATGATCCATTTTCAACTATCAATAATCAAGTCAACACAATCTTTTCATTCAATACGCAATAAGAACTTGAAATTCAAATTACTTATTTAATACACATTAATCTTCCCAATTAATTCGAAATCTTGCTTGATTTTCTCTTATCAGTTCCCTCCCATATATTTCGCAAATAATTTTAAATTTATAATTATTCATTTATGGAAACTATAACTCATTCATATAGTATCAATTAGCATTAATTATTCATATATCTATTTTCATTTTCTTTTTCAAAATTTCGTTTTTGACTGTTTCAAAATCTTAAATTTAAACGTTTTTTTAGGATCAAATAGATTTGTTGGCCCAATTTTCTGCTTGGTTTTTTAGGATTTTCAAATTTAAGGAATATAAATAACAAAATTTTGAAATTGCAATTCTAAAGAGACTAATAGAGCTGAATTTATACTTTTTTATATACATTGTTGCAGTTAGTGAAGTATGAGATATAATAATTTTTCATAATTGATTGATATTTTTTAATTAAAATTTTTAATTTTACAATATTTAAATTACTCTTCGTTGTTAAGAGACGGGGGAGAAATCTTGAACTAAATTTATAATTTTTTTTATAAACATCTATGCAATTAGTGGAATATGAGATATGATACATTTTCATAATCATTATTCATATTTTGTTTTAATTTTTAATTTTACAATATCTAAATTGCGAGTCATCGCCATTAGGCGATGGCGAGAAGCCTTGAACTGAATTTATAAATTTTTATTATAGATATCTATGCAGTTAATGGAATATGAGATATGATACCTTCTAATAATCGATTTGAGTTTTTTAGTTACAATATCTAAATTAAGGGCGACGACGAGAAAACTTAAACCAAATATTTATATAAACTTATTTATGTCATCATGAAATATTTTAAAATACTTTTTCATAATTGAATTTTTATCTTTTAATTGTAATTTTCAGTTTCAAAATGTTTAAAATGCGAGAAGTCGCCGTTAGGCGACGACGAGAAACTCTGAACGGAATCTTATATAAATTTTTGTATACATTTATACAAAGATAAAATTATTTAAATTTTGTATATTTGTTATGTAGTAATAAAGAAAATAACTTTATATTTAAGATCAAATAAATTAATATTGAAAGAAATAATATTAATAAAATATTATTTTTCTATATTATAACAAATGCAATCAAAGATAAAATTATTTAGATTTTCTGTATCTGTTGTGTAGTAATAAGCTTTCCAAAATTAAAAGATTTATTCAAATTTTCATTAATAGTCTTACCATAAATATTAAGAGAATATATTAATAGTATTTAAATTTGTATACAAACTTTCTTTAATTAACAAGGGGTGAAAAACCAAACTACCCACCAAATAAATCCATTTGCCCAAAATGCCTACAGACGCTCAACACCGCCCTTTTTACCCACGGTATACGCATCTGGGAGATGCGTATACTGTACACGCATTGCAGCGTTGCGTAGTCTTTGTAAATCAGCAATTAACCAATTTCAACAGTGCGTTAGCAATTTGTGAACAAATGACGTCAGCTGACGTCAATACGCATGCTGGTAATGCGTGATTTGAGATACGCATCCTGGAAATGCGTATTCCAAGCCGCGCATGACCAGCATGCGTACTCCGTGGGTAAAAAGGGCGACTTCTTCCGGAAATGGGTATTTCGGGCAGTTTCCACAGAAATGTTGTGTAGTTTGGGCAATTTCTCAACGTAATATGGATACTAAACCTAAAAAGGATTATCCAGTGGTTCAAAATGAATACAAAATTTTGTCCAAACCTAAATATGGATACCAAACCTTAGGTAAGGGCTATCCACTAATTTATAATATACTAGATTATAGCTCGTGCTACGCACACGAGTATTTTAAAAATTAATTAGCAATTGTAATAAATTATATAATTTCATATTTAAAAATTGAATAATTTAATTCTGAAAAAGGTAAAATTGATACAATAAGTGCATTTCTTTATATATTGTAATAAATTTATTTCGAAATTACTTTAATTATATAATTTATTATATTTGTTATATATGTTATGAGATCATTTAAATTAATAATATTTTATTATATATGCTATGAGATCATTTGCATTAATCAAGTTACCAAATTTTAAAGATGAATTCAAATCTATATTAATAAACATACCATGGATAATATATATTACATTAATGATATTTAAATTTGATATACAAACTTTCCATAATCGAAACTGGGTCAAATAATCAAATGAATCTTCTACAAACCAAAAATGGATACCTAACCAAAAATATGGATAGTCCATATATCTAAATAAAGTTAAAAAATTTAATCCGAACCTGAATATGGATACCGAACCTAAGTTATGGGTTATCCACTAATTTATAATATATATATAGATGATAGATGTTTAATATTGTAATAATACTGAATTGCTGATACCATATTTGTGTGAATAAAATCAAAAATATCAATTACTTGCATAAATTAATGGTTATTGTATATATATTATCTTCCAATTTTACTTTACATATCAACTAATAGAATACTAATAAAATATTATGCAATCATATTGTTATTTTACCGTACATTATAGCAAAAAATTACTCTACCGTGTCTATCATTATCCCAAATCTCTTTTTCCACTCATATGTTATAAATACCAATGGACTCTTTGTAAAGTCACTGAAAAAAAAAAGTAATTTATATTATAGTTAACAATCAGGTATGTTAACATTGTAGAATAAAATAGTAAGATCATATCTTTTCTTTCACATCTATCTATATATATGAATGCTAGAAGACTACTTAAACCAACCATATATAATGTTTCATGTTTGCATGTAGATATGAATGTGCATAAGTATCTTGCATCACTGGACAATACAAAAATCACTTGGACTGCAAAGGTCCGAGTTACTAGAATGTGGGTGACAACCAATGGTGTAGGTGATATCGTCCTACATAATTTGATTCTTCTGGACTGCGAGGTATGTTTTATTCCTTTTTTCAGTCCCTCTTTTATATAATCCAAATTCTATGTACGTTGTTAATATTACAGAACTCGAATGCAAGCAATGGTTAGTCCCGCTATATGGCAATTATTTGCTAATGTTTTGCATGAAGTAAGCTTATGCAAAATCATTAATATTCGCGTGAGGACAACATTTGGTCATTATAGGCTTGGATATCCAATGCAGAAGATCATGACTTTTCTAAATTCAACCATAGTGAATGTTTTGCCCGAAGATATTGTCTTTCCGATGCACAAGTTTGATATAGTCCAAGTTCGAGATCTGCATGATCATTCATCAGATTTTCTAGCAGAAGAGAAGCTATTGTATTCCACAGGTTAACTTACACTATAGACTAAACTATTTTACCAATTGCGGGTGAAACAAAATTCGTCATACTCTACTATTGTAGATATTATTGGAGTCATGGAAAACCTTCAGCCAGTTGAGACGATTCAAACAAGATTTGGCCTGAAACAAGTTGTAAAATTCACAATTTCTGATGGAAGGTAACATTTGTTTCATTATCTATGCGTAGTATTTTTTTTTATCTCCAGAAAAAACTACAATCGTATTATTCATAAATTGCAAATCAGTAACTTATTTTCGATTTTTTGTTCAAAAAATGGTGGAACAAGCAGTTTCCTTTTTTGGACCACTCGATTCAAACACAGAACCATTGTATAATCAACCGAATTTGGAACTCCCAATAATTTTGTTATTGACAAGTACTAGAGTTACCAAATATAAGGGTAAATTTCCATAATTGAGATGAAAAATAAAATGTTATTAAATTGTTATTAAGTTATAAATTTAACAAAATTTACACCTCTTTATTTTGCAGATAAATTTCAGATCTCCAATCTCCCTTATTCCAGGATTTATATTAACCTTGACTATTATGATGTTTATTATTTCAAGCAGAGGTATTTTAAAAAAATGAATATTTGATTTACACACGTAGTAAATCGTCTTTTGTTTTTATATATGATAGAAATTAACACTTGGTTGTTTTTTAGGTTGATTAAGGGATATCAGCCTCCTCCGCCTCCTCCGTTCTTTGAGGAATGAACCATTGAATCTGTAAACATTCAAAAACTTCATACATCTACGTCTACAAAAGTTTTATCTATCTTTGATATCTTAAGACATGTAATAATTAGAAGTTTACTTCCAAGTATTTTGTTGATCTTTATTAGTAATGAATAATTGTAATGGTTGCAATATTATCTCTTTTTAAGTTTTTATTCAATAACATTATTTTCATCCATCAAATGTTTTGTAATGAACATGTAGTTATGATAGTTGACGAGTGTTAATGGTTAATTGTTTAATTAATAAAGTAAAATTTTTTTTAAAAAAGACCCGTGTGCGTAGCACGGGCCTAAATGCTAATACATTGTAAATGCAACTATTACGATGTGTTTACTAGGCATACTATTTTTTTAAAAACCTTCATTTCAACTAAATTACGTTCAAATACTGTATAACTAACATTGCCTCTTTCGTTAAACATATATTTTAGAATAAATAATAATATGTTTTAAAAAAAAAATTTGTCAGCCCGTGCGCGAAAGCGCGGGCAAAAAAGACTAGTATATACTATAAAGGAAGGATGCCAGGATTTTTATTATTATTATTATTATTTATTTTATTTTGTCAAAAGACTAATAATACCAGGATAATTTTTGCACAGCCGACTAGCTGAGAGAGGGAGAGAGGGAGAGAGAAGCATTTGCACAGCTGAGAGAGAGGGAGATAGACAGAGAGAGAGGGAAAGAGAGAGAAGCTTAGAACGATGTCTTTCATGAGTGTTTCCTCCAGACTAGTTTCTCTTCTACGACGACGAGGTACTAATTGTTCTGGTTTTCAATTATTATCATTTAGTGTTGTTCATTTTCATACTAAGAGTATCGTCTCAAACCCTAATTACATTCCTCATTCCACTCCTATACCCGAATCACATTTAAAATTGCAGCAATTACTAAATGACAACAAATCTGGTTTCAATAATGCTCCAGATGCTCTTTACTTGTTCCGTAAAATGCTCAAAATCCAACCTCTCCCTTGTGATTTTCACTTTACTCAGCTGCTCACGGCTCTTGTTAAGATGAAACAATACGCCGTAGCTCTGTCTCTCTTTAGGGAAATGTGTATTCTAGGCATTCCTGTTAATATTGTTACCTTAAATATTGCCATCAACTGTTGTTGTCACTCTGATCGACTCCACAATGCCTTTTCATTGCTTGCTGGTATCCTCAAGCGTGGTTTTGAGCCAAATGTCGTAACCTATACCACTCTAATTAGGGGGCTTCTTTCCCACCATAAGTCTGCCGAGGCTATGCTTTTGTTCACAAACCTTATCAAATTCGGAGAGTTACAGCCTAACGTAGTAACTTATAGCACCATGATTAATGGCCTTTGTAAAACAGGTCATACTGATATGGCCCTCTGGTTATTCAAATTTATGGAGAAGTCAGACTGTAAACCTAATACTGTGACTTACACCGCAATCATCGATTCTTTATGCAAGCGTGGTCTTGTGGATGATGCTGTGCAGCTCCATTCTGAAATGATGGAGAAAGGCATTTTACCAGATGTTTATACCTTCACTATATTGGTGGATGCTTATTCAAAGTCTGGGAAGTTGGACGATGCAAAGAGGTTAATTGAGATTATGAATGAAAGGGGTGAATATCCTGATATAGTCACCTACAGTACTCTTTTGCAGGCATATTGTAGACAAGGCCAAATAGATGAAGCATTGGCTATGCTGAATAGCATTAAAAGTAGGGAGATGGTGCCCGACTGCTATACATATAACATTCTGTTGGATGCATACTGCAGGCAGATGAAACTGGACATAGCAATGGATCTTTACCGAAACATGGCATGTGAAGGTCTGAAACCCACAGTTGAAACACACAATATTTTGTTACACGGACTATGTCAGCTAGGTGAACCAATGAAAGCACTGGCTTTTTTTTATAAGATTCAAGATCAAGGCCATGTGCTGAACATTGTGACATACGCCACCATGTTAAATGGTCTTTGCAAGAACCAGTACGTTGATAAAGCACTGTCCTTATTTCAGTTGATGAGCGGCAATGGTATAATTCCTGATACGAGAACTTATAATATAATCATTTGTGGATGTCTTCGAAATAAGAGGTATGATGAAGCATGTGAACTAGTAAACAAAATGGTTGATTGTGGCTTCGTAGCAGATGCAATTACAACCTCTTTATTACAACACCTACTCTTATCAGAAGCACATGATCCAGCTCTCCTTGCAATACATCATAAGTGCTTGCATTGAGGTATTCATAAGGAAAATCATGGTGTACACATCCCTAAACTTATCCACATTGGTTGTTCAGCTGACACCTCTAGGCTCTGTTGAATCAGAATCTTTTTATGATTGAGTAGGTTTCTAAAATGTCTCTACACACTGACCTTTGCTTAGAGCTACTGATGATCTACTAAGTTTGAAAAAGTCTTAAGGCTTTATTTGGTATTAGATTGAAAATTAAAAACTTTAAAAGGATTTGTCTTTCTAAAAGGATTTCAGGTTCTAAAAGAAAATATTTATTCATGAATTGGAAACAATAGATCTT
Source organism: Kitagawia praeruptora (assembly GCA_037693485.1). Lineage (NCBI taxonomy): Eukaryota > Viridiplantae > Streptophyta > Magnoliopsida > Apiales > Apiaceae > Kitagawia > Kitagawia praeruptora. The sequence continues at coordinate 67,360,870 of CM075351.1, forward strand.
GTATTCAGCACTTGCTAGATGAATCAAAAAAATTGTGTTAAGCCTGTTTTTGTCTATGTTCCTTGCGCCTGGTGTTGTCTATGTTACTACGAAGTATTCGCTCAGTTCTGTCTTCAGGTTTCACAGCCCTGTGTGGAATCTTTAGGCTAGAAGATGATCACCTTTGTTAAAGTTGAGCAGGCCATGCCAGCAATGGACAAAGTGACTCCTTTTGATTTTGAAGTTAAAGACAGGGATGCTGATCAAGAGATAGGTTTTTGAGATACAAAACGGTTTGACAGGAATGCAGAAGATGAATTGTAAAGATGATTTTGTTTTTCTTATTAATATGTTGGAGTCTCTTTATATAGTTTTACAATTAGGTTCAAGTACTTTGGTTTGTAAAGAGGATTAAAGAAATCTGTTTTTCTCGAAGCACCCCCTATAATAACCAACTCACCATTTGGTTCGAAGAAATAAAATTGTAAATGTTTTTAACAAAAAATAATACCAGGATAAAAGTTGTGGAATCTAAAACATCACCATATTTTTCCTTTCTAGAAATTTGACACCCAACAATAAAAATATAAAATTTAATTTGACACCCAGAAATTTCATTTTTCCTTTCCAGTTATTTTAAATTTTATTTAAAATATTTTTCCTATCCTAAATCAATGAATGGCCAACTGTTTTGGACATAAGAAAGACCTTAATCATATCTGGTACATTTTCTAATGACCGGGTGCATCAAGAATAGTAAATTATGTCGTTTGTGTTTCAAAGGGTGCTCTTCCAGCCACACCTTTGTAACCAACAGGTTAATATTTCAACTCAAAGTATTACTGGACAGACAAGCAATTAAACATAAAAGGAAGAAAAGCTTCAGTAAAATGCATAAAGGGTTTGATAGTAGCTACTACAGAGTAATACTTAAAAGGAAAGAACAATAAAACAGGAAAAGAAAACAATCATCATTCCAGTCTACCCTATCAGGTGCTGCATTACTCCTTCTAAACCCCCATTAGTGACACGTGTTGCTTCCTTACTGGCTGGCTGATTAACAGAATGCACAAGATCCAATGTTGATATTCCTCCTCTAAACGATGCCGTTTGTCACCTTGACTACCTTATAAAATAAGGTTGACTCTAATTTATTTAAAATACCATGTTTCCTATAATTTATTGCATTGGTTACACACCATTCCCCTTACAAAATTCTTGTCCTCAAGAATTGAGGCTAGAATTGAACTTAGGAAACTGTCCTTGGATCGTGGTCGCATCTTCCCAGGTAGCGTCTTCCGGAATCGAATGACTCCATTGAATCAACCATTGAATAACAGCTTGATTATTCCTCTTAACCATCCTCCTCTGTAGTATCTTGACTGGATATATCAGAAACTGCCCATCAGTACCAATCTTGGGCAATTCAGTAGTGACTGTGTATTGAGTACCAATCCTTTTCTTCAATAGACTGATGTGGAAAACGGGATGAACCATGGATCCCACTGGTAGCTCTAAACGATATGCTACTGAACCAATTCTTTCCAACACTTTATATGGACCAAAGTATTTATGAGAAAGCTTGAGGTACCTGCGAACCGCTACAGACAACTGACGGTGAGGTTGAAGCTTTAAAAATACCAAATCCCCCACCTGAAAAGAAGCCTCAGTCCTCTTTGCATCAGCGTATTGCTTGTACTTATTTTGAGCCGTGGTGATAGATTCTTTAAGCAGCTGGTTCATAGCCTCCCTTCGAACCTGAAAATCAGTAATAGACTCTACTATAGTTCTATGACCTGCTGGAATACAAAGTTGCCTCGGTTGTACACCATACAAGGCTTCATACGGGCTTCTCTTAATGGCTGAATTGTAAGCGGTATTATACCACCATTCTGCAAGGGACAACCACTTTGCCCACTGTCTTGGTCTGTGGCTCACCATTCCCCTTAAATACTGCTCCACACATCTATTGAGACGCTCCGTCTGGCCATCGGTTTGTGGGTGATAAGATGTACTCAGTTGTAGTTTAGTACCAGCCAAACTAAACAATTCCTTCCAGAATTGACTTGTAAAAATTTTATCTCTGTCCGAAGTAATGGTTCGAGGCAGCCCATGTAATTTATAGATATTATCGAGGAATAGCTGAGCAACTGTCGTAGCACTATAGGGATGTGATAAGGGCACAAAATGTCCCACCTTAGTGAACCTATCAATTACCACTAGAATGCAATTAGCATTACCAGACTTGGGCAAGCCTTCAACAAAGTCGAGAGAGATGTCCTCCCAGATTTGATTAGGAACTGGCAAGGGCTGCAACAATCCACCCGGAAATGAGTTACCAGCCTTGATTCTTTGGCACGTATCGCATGATTTAACATATTCTTTAATGTCTGCTCTCATGTGTGGCCAGAAAAAATACTGAGCCATTCTCTGAAATGTGGCATCCTGGCCAGAATGCCCACCTTGTGGACTGTCATGTAATTCCCAGAGTAGTTTTCTTCGTACTTCTCCTCCACTTCCCAGATAAATAAGTCCATCCTTTCTAAGAATACCATTACTGAACTGGTACTGTGCATAATTCGCATCTTTAGCAGCCAGACCAGCTAATATTTGTTGGACCGTGTCATCCCCTTCATAGCTTGTCATCACTTCAGTTATCCAACCATTAAGTGCTACTGAAATTTGTTGTAACTGACCTTTATTTGCAGCATCTCCTAGCACTCGAGATAAGGCGTCAGCCACGACATTATCTTTTCCCCTTTTGTAAACAATTTCATAATCGAGGCCCATCAATTTAGCCAACCATTTCTGTTGCATCAAGGTCGATAGTTTCTGCTCAAGAAGGAACTTTAAACTCTGGTGATCCGTTTTGATAATGAAGTGATTACCCTGCAAATACGTATGCCACTTCTGAGTTGCCATAACCACAGCCAATAATTCTTTCTCGTACGTAGAAAGTTTTTGGTGTTTAAGTGATAGCCCTTTGCTAAGGTAAGCTAGGGGCCTGCCCTGTTGCATCAACACTGCCCCAATTCCCACATCACTGGCATCAGCTTCGATCACAAAAGGCTGTTTGTAATCTGGCAATGTCAGCACGGGAGCAGAAGCCATGGCTTTTTTTAGGTCTTCGAATGCTTTAGCTGCTGCAGAATTCCATTGGAATGACCCTTTCTTAAGCAATTCAGTAAGTGGTCTACTAATAATACCATAGTTCTGTACGAACCGTCGATAATAGCCCGTAAGACCAAGAAAAGCTCGTAGCTGTTTGACAGATTTGGGTTGTGGCCAATCCACCATAGTCTGCACCTTCGAAGGGTCCGTAGCTACACCTTGAGCAGAAATGATATGTCCTAGGTATTCCACCTGTCTTTGCCCAAATAAACATTTGCTCTCTTTAGCATATAAGCAGTGATTTTTCATTTGTTGCAGAACCACCTCCAAGTGTGACAAATGATGCTCAAGAGTGTCACTATATACCAATATATCGTCGAAAAAGACCAAAACACTCTTCCTTAGTTGCTCTTCAAAAATCTCATTCATTAAAGCTTGAAAAGTGGCGGGTGCGTTTGTAAGTCCAAATGACATCACTTTGAACTCGTATAACCCTTGGTGAGTTCGAAAAGCCGTTTTGAATATATCATCGGCTGCCACCCTAATTTGGTGATATCCCGCACGTAAATCCAATTTCGTGAACCAACTAGCTCCCTTAAGCTCATCAAGTAGCTCATCTATTAGCGGAATTGGATATTTATTTTTTATTGTGAGACTATTGAGTTGTCTATAGTCGACACACATCCGCCAAGTTCTGTCTTTTTTCTTGACCAAGATAATAGGAGAAGCATAAGGGCTCGTACTTTTCTGAATAATTCCAGCAGCTAACATTTCTTTTATTTGCTTCTCGATCTCTGCTTTCTGGACATATGGTACCTTATAACTCCGTTGGTTGAAGGATTGACTGCCCTGCAATAGTGGAATCTTGTGGTCGTGTGCTCTGACTGGAGGGAGACCTTTTGGCTCTGCAAAGATGCACTGATACTGACTAAGCAGCTTTTGTAATGGTTGAACTGGTTCAGGCTTTTGAGGTTGTGGTTGCAGATGGGGACTAGTAGTCATCATACACACACATCCTTGAGCAATGCCCCCTTTAGATTTCAACAATTTCTGTAAACCTCTACCAGTGATAGTCTGCAACCCTCCTGTACTCATCAGTCCTTTTAAAACCACCAACTGTCCTTCTTTGTTAATGGAGATTTTATAGGCCTCATAATCGAAGGTGACTGGATTGTGACACCTTAACCAATCTACTCCCAAAATCACATCAGCACCCCCCAAGGAAAACGGTCTCAGATTAGTCTTGAAGCCATGCCCCTGTATTTCATAAGGAACATTGTGACATATTGAATCCACCATCATTTGATTTCCATCTGCTACTGATACCAACAAGGGAGCTACCACTTGTGCTGTTAGTTTGAGTTTTTTTACTAACTCGGCACTAATGAAGCTATGAGTAGATCCGCTATCTACAAGAATGTGAATTTTGTGCTTCTTCACAGACCCTTGCAATCTGATGGTAGACATAGAATTATGACCAGCCAATGCATTGATCGAAATTTCACATGGTGCTGCTGCTTCCTGTAGCAAAGACTCCATGTCTTGTACAATCCCTAAAACTTCAATATCGCTAGAAGAAGGAGGTATTATTTCCCCTTCCAGTTGATACAATCTGGCCTTGCACTCTTGTCCCGGATGGTATCTATCGTCACAATGGAAGCAAAGACCTTTTGCTCGTCGTTCAAGAATTTCTTTGCTACTAAGCACATATTTAGCTTTTTCTACTTCCTTGGGAATCGGCTTCGCTGCAGACAAGGGAGATTGAGTAGCTTTAGCTGGGAAATTGGAGTGAGATAATACTGTAGCCACTTTAGAAGGGGCACTAACAGGGGCACTAGCAGCAGGTTTGAGAGTTTTTGCCTCTTCTTGCTTAGATAAAAACACAGCATCGCAGAGTGTTTGTGGACGAAACATCCTCACAGAAGTTTTTATATGATCTTTAAGACTGCTGAGAAAGCTAGAGATAAAATAATCCTCTCCCAAGCTTCTATTCCTGTGGAGCACTTGTGCTCGTAGTTCTTCAAACCTGTCCTCATAATCTGCCACCGACGAGGTCTGTTTGAGCTTATTAAACAACTCCTGGACATCTCTATTGTCTGGGTTTTCAAAGCGAGGCAGTACATCCCCTTGGAAGATTTTCCAATTAAGATTGGACTTACTAACTTGGTAAAATCTGTACCAAGTACTAGCTCTGCCTTCGAAATGCAACCCTGCCAACTTAACTTTCTTTCCCTCCTCAATAGGCACAAAATCAAAATATTGCTCAGCTTTTATAATCCACCCTTTAGGATCAGACCCGTCAAATTTAGGGAATTCCAGCTTGGCCACTGGATTAAACTGGTGGAAATGACCTCCATTATGACTAAAAGGAGTATGGTGAGGAACGAAAGGTTGAGGGCCATTGTTGGAGTAAGTAAACAGTGGTGGGGAAAACTGATGTTGGTATTGAGGTATGGGTGGCTACCAACTCATTTGATTGTTCGTAAAAGGAGGTGAAGGAATAGACGTAGTGGTGTAAGGGTTAGTTTGAGACTGGAATTGGGGATGGGTTACTGGTGGGTTGAGCCATATAAAATTGAGTGGATGGTGGTACTAATGGTGGAGATGTAACCGGATGTGTGTAAATCATCGCAATAGTGTGAGAAGGCATAGAAGCAACGGTGTTAAAATTCATAGAATTTGAAAGGGGTGGGTTCAAATGTGATACTTGGTCTACGACCACTAAGGTGTCTTCAGATCTGGAGTTGAGAGGTTGAGAGGGTTGAACACCAATCTCAGCTCCACTGCTTGTGTTGCCCGTACCTTCATCCTCTCTGCGAGTAGATTGAAGACCCAGAATGAGTTCTTTGAGTTCACCCAACGAAGTATCCACTTTCTCCATTCGAATCTCCATACGCTCCATTCTGAGTTCCAAATCAACAAACTTTTGAGTGTGTTTGTTAATACTTTCAGAAATCTCACCCATCTGAAGCTCTTGAACCCCCACTCTTTCGTCCAATCTTTGAAATCTCGTTCCTTCCGCCATTATTGTATGCCAAGGAAAGAAGTGCTCTGATACCACTTGTAACCAACAGGTTAATATTTCAACTCAAAGTATTACTGGACAGACAAGCAATTAAACATAAAAGGAAGAAAAGCTTCAGTAAAATGCATAAAGGGTTTGATAGTAGCTACTACAGAGTAATACTTAAAAGGAAAGAACAATAAAACAGGAAAAGAAAACAATCATCATTCCAGTCTACCCTATCAGGTGCTGCATTACTCCTTTTAACCCCCCATTAGTGACATGTGTTGCTTCCTTACTGGCTGGCTGATTAACAGAATGCACAAGATCCAATGTTGATATTCCTCCTCTAAACGATGCCGTTTGTCACCTTGACTACCTTATAAAATAAGGTTGACTCTAATTTATTTAAAAGACCATGTTTCCTATAATTTATTGCATTGGTTACAACCTTCTAATTAATCTTCCCCAAGTATCAGTAGTGGTGTTCTGAGTTTCTACTTTTTCGACACGTACTCTCCCAAATTCACCTCTAATATCCGGATCATATTTATCGTTATTAATTCACGACGCGTCCACGACACCATTCATCGCCGTAAGGATCTTCTTTCTGCCACGTAAGGGGGAGCTCACAAAACTACCCGGTACGAGTTAGTATTTGACTACCAATGGTGGTTGTAACCAACCCCTTGGTTAACACCCAAATCATAACCGTATATTGGACCATCAACACTTGGAGAATATTCAATGGAGTCATATACTGAAGAAAGCATAAAAGACATGACTGAAAGTGAAACAGGAATTGAAATAACAGTATTGTAAAGGACTGGAAATGGAAATTACAGGAAGGATAAAGTAATGATAAGATAAATTGCAGTAACTGAAATTACAAGGAATTGAGAGACATGAATTTAAATGAAATGTTTCTTCTTCGATGCCTTCTCTCTGTGTTGATCTTTCGGTATATAGTGGTGTTGGAATGGCTTGCCCTAATGGGCTAATGAACCAGCCCAATAATTGTAATAATGGTTTTGTGGCCCAATGACAAGGCCAGTCCATTTGTTACAAACCATCCCCCTTGAAAAAATTCTTGTCCTCAAGAATTGCATATGGAATAAGAGCTTGGTAGCAACTGTAGTCTCCTGGATCAAATACGAAAAATAAGACCCTCCAATACCAAACATGTCTAATTAAAGGTCCTCCTGAAAACAGTTGTAACATCTTAACGCTAAGAGGTACTTCTGAATCTATTGGCATCAACTTGAGCATTTCACTATCTTCCGCCTCATTCAGTGTATCCATGCTAAGCCTCTTGAAGCCTCCAAATGTTTCTACAGGACCATACTCGACCATAGAAAGAGGCAAACTTGCACATCTGATCCCCAACTCATCAATCATATATGTTGCTTCTTCGTCGTCAAGCACGAAAATCTGGAGACCTTTAAAAATCAGAGTGTTGTTGAGATGTTGATCAAATTAATTTATGTTGCCACCTGGATCAAACACTAATACACTATCATTATTTTTTGCCTGGATTGCTCCTCTCTCAGTTACAACACTGGAAGCGTTGGCGAAATGAAGGGCATCTCTTAGCTTCTTTGCATCCTGGTAAAAGTCAGAAGCAAGGTAGTGTAGTAATTCAGCAACAATTGCATCACCAGCTCCATTGGTATCCAAAGTTTGTACTTTAACACCAGGAACTCGACCCTTCAATTGCAAAAAATATCCGCCAACTGTAGGCACAAAGTCAATCAATAGTTCCCCAAAGTAAATAACCAACGGACTATCTTTTGGTTCCCCTCCATTGGAATTTAACTTCAGATCCTTAATTTGACCTTCCCATTTCTTCTCCAAGCTTTCATGAAGGTAAACTGAATTTAACCTCAACTGAAAAGCTTCATCGGGTTTCACGATGCTCTTAATCCTTTCTTTAAACAAATAAACAATACAAATTTGTCTTCCATTTTGCTCATCACCACCAGGATCAAAAGTGAAGACAAAAATTGTTTCAAAACCCTTAAGAATAGAGTCAATCTCAATAGTTTCAGGAAATAAAGAAAGAGCTTTGTATGCCTTGTCACATGTAGTCCTCAATATTATCATCAGTATTACATCACGATAACCATTATCCTGTTTATTATTATTCCTTTTAAACTCCTTAACAAAAAACCTCTTATTATCAATGTATTTACCTCTAAAATGAGTGTCACTAGCCATGACCTTAACATCAAATAATATCTCTTTAGCATTATGAGAATACGTACCAGATGTGCCCCCACCAGGGTCATAAATAAGCACATTCTTTTCACTGACATTGACAGGAAAAGCTTTGACCATCTCTCTGAATTTGGGTGAAAACATTGAAGGTAATTTTTCAACAACAATTTCTTTCTCTTCACCCATGGAACTAAAACCAACCAATAGCCTCTCACCAAGTTCAAAAACACCCTCCCATATGCCTGCACTTCTAGTAATTGCACCCTGCAAAATACTCGCATTCACTTCCTCCTTTTTATCCAAGGCTTTCACAATTGTTGCTGCTCCAGGCTGGGTGATCAGTTGCATCACAGTAAGGCTAGAGGAAGCATCAACATCCTTTTCTCTATGAATCCCCCTTGATAACTCATTAACCCCAGTAATTGTATGAACTTGCAATTCCAACTCGTTGAATCCTAAAAACATCCCTTTAAGAGCAGATTCCTGAAATTTAGCCAAATCGAATGCCCTTTCCAAGGTCTGAGGTGCCAACAACTCAAGTGCCTCTCGAATTTCTACTTTCAACCCGTCAATGAAACAATAAACAAGAAGGCCGTCATCAAATCTACGTTGAAAAATGAACTCAGCTCTGGATTTAATGTGCAAAAAATCCTTTACATACTCTGGAACCGAACTAGAATGTTGATGTGTTATTAAGTTAGCCATGACAAAGGAATCATCAAAACCATTCGCTAATTGGCTGCAGCTAATTTCAATCTCCATAACAGCAGCTGAATGTCCTTCACCATTATAAGCGTTACTCAAATCCCTCTTGCTCACAGTTTCATCATTTAACTCTAATTTTCTCACAGGACTTTTATCGAGCACATGAGGCTCAACTTCTATAATATTAACAATCACTTCTTCCTGTACTTCAACAGGAGCCCTCCCAGATTCTAACACATCCACTTGCAATTTATCTTCGTCCTCAACAACCGTCTCCACCCACCGATTGCTATCACTAATAATCACATCATCTTGTATCGTCTTGTCATCGACATTCGACCTAAATGCCAAGTTGTCCTGCATTCTATCAATTATCTCAACTATTTTTGTAAGTTTTCCTTTCCAGTCATTATCCTTAACACTGGTAGCACTCACAAAATTCACAGCATCTCCACTCATTTTTTTATCAAGGAATTCAGATTTTCTCTCAGGACTTTCATCAAATAGTTTGGACTCAACTACTTCGTGAACTACATCTGGTGAAAAAGAGCTAAGACTGGTACTAGGACTATGTGACATGGTCGATGTGATAAGTTGTGGTGTGTTTGGAGGTGTTGTTTGTGGATAAGGTGAGGAGTACATATAAATCGGAGGTGTGTCGACATAATTAACTGGGGAAGGATAAACAGAGGAATTATACGTCACAGTTGGAGAACTAGGATGACTCGGTACAGGGGTTTCAATTTTAGTAGAATCATCAACACACAAATAAGGTGCACAAAACTCAGCAGTGTATAGATAAGGTGACTGTGGCGGTGCAACATAATGAGGCATATGCGAAGGAGAATCATAAGGATTAGACGTTAATTCAAGAGAATTACCGTGAGGTGACAGTGGTGGCGGCTCCGGTGGTCTATATTCAGCCGAATAATGCAACAAGGACGCAACCATCCCATCCGAGGAAGGACAGCTCTGATACCACTTGTAACCAACCCCTTGGTTAACACCCGAATCATAACTGTATATTGGACCATCAACACTTGGAGAATATTCAATGGAGTCATATACTGAAGAAAGCATAAAAGACATGACTGAAAGTGAAACAGGAATTGAAATAACAGTATTGTAAAGGACTGGAAATGGAAATTACAGGAAGGATAAAGTAATGATAAGATAAATTGCAGTAACTGAAATTACAAGGAATTGAGAGACATGAATTTAAATGAAATGTTTCTTCTTCGATGCCTTCTCTCTGTGTTGATCTTTCGGTATATAGTGGTGTTGGAATGGCTTGCCCTAATGGGCTAATGAACCAGCCCAATAATTGTAATAATGGTTTTGTGGCCCAATGACAAGGCCAGTCCATTTGTTACAGTGGTTTTTCCTGCATCATAGTGACCGAAAAATACCTACTATATACGTTCAAGAGTCTTTTTTTTGCATCTTGTATCAGGTTTTTCAACTTCACGAGGTATCAAATAATCTCCATTAGCCATCAAAGCCATATTATCCTCCTGTTAACTGCTAAGTAATCACAAGGTTGTTCTTCCACAAGCAAGCAAAGAGAAAAAAAAAAGCCTCTCTTTAAAGTTTAAACCCTGAGGTAGAAGTTGTACGTTGTGTTGTAAAGGGCGTCCAGACTTTGTATTTTTATTCCTAAATATGTATATTACTACTATATGATTATATGTTTTTTTATGTTGAAATATTTTGTAATCCTTTTTAAATATTTAATTGGTTTACAATCTATCTATTATCTAATATATATATATATATATATATATATATATATATATATATATATATATATATATATATATATAGGCTAGTGTTCAAATAGAAACCAATCTTAGAATAGAAACTAGAAACCTACACTAAATAAATTATATTTCATTTATTTTAATGGCCCCGCTAGGGGCACCTTCACAAAAAACTTATAAAATTCTTGGCTCTATTCAACAAAAATATTAACAGTAACTTTTTTTATTATTTTTTTATTATTTTTTATATTTTTTTGTTGAATAGAGCCAATAATTTTAAACGTTTTTTGTATTGGGGTACCCCTAATTTGGTCATTAGATTAGCTTGAAATATTTAATTTAGGTTAAGTTTCTAGTTTCTATTCTAATTTAGTTTCTATTAGAATAAGACCCCATATATATAATACCACAACATGTCACATTTTAATCCACTTGAATTAAATTTTTTTTTCAAAAAATTGTTGCTCATGAGAATCGAACCTAGGTCTTTAGGTTCATTTGCACATCACCTTACCACTAGGCTAACACATTACATGTGTTATAAGTCATAAAATATGTTATGTATGTTGGGTGATGAATGAAGAATCTTTGGTATTTTGATTTCTAAGATATTTTAATCATTTTTTTTCGTTTTACATTTACATATTTATATTTTATTATGTTATAGTTTAGTATAAATGAGTGATATATGGTATTTAGTGAACTTAGATATTTTGAAATTATTCGATTTAATAAAATAATATTAATAATTATTATTTGCAATACATAGATAATTATAATAAATTTATTAAATTTGAATACATGTTTTCTAAAAAATGGTTAATGAACACGTAATAAACTAAATATTTAAATGCATACCACAACATGTCACATTTTAATTTATTTAATTTTACAAAAAAGCCCCTAAATGTCAAGTCAAGTAAAAAATATATTACGATATAGATGACGATCGAACCTTTGACATAATGAATCTACTAATCATGAATTCAAATTCACCGTTATGACCATTCAGCTACATGTATATTTGATTAAATTTTATGATTCATTAGATACATTCACAAGTGTCAGAGTGTCCTATATTATGTCATATATTATTTACCTTATTTACCTATCAATCATGTGTTTTTTTTATCAGTATTTGTTTTATAATTTTACATATTATTATTTGTATATATACAAAAATCTCTATGTCTACTTCATTTTAATAAAATTTGTATTATTTTATTTCATGCGAAATTTGAAAAAAGTGACAGGATCTTAAATAAAATATTTGAAGGGTATTTTGCCGAAACAAATCACCATTATTCTAATTGTTTATAAAAGCACCAATAGAAATGTAAAAAAATGTTAAAGATATTGTATAATTATACAATTATAATATTCGGATTAGAAATGTGATAATAAAATCTTAGTACTCATTTAAATTCTGAACGATCTTATTTTTTGTTATTGCTTGTCTTTTTAGAAAATAAGTTTTTTACAATATTTTCAAACTACCCTCCTAACTGACCGGCACATCGCTTTCTCCCGAATATTTTGGGAGATTCGAATACTTAATCGATACATGTGATTTGAATTGCAATTTGGGAGGGTTGGCTACTAGATCGACGCATATTAATTATGACCTAACACGTTTATAACTCGTGTATGATCAAACTTTTTATATCAAATTCTTGGCATGTATCCTAGATAATTAATCGGACATGTAGTAATTATAGTATATGAGGCTCTAGGTAACTAGTGGATATGAAATGATAAATTATGATAGGGCAATATGTCACATTTTAATCTATCAAATTTTACCATTATGTTTCTCAATTTGTTATGATTTACAATAGCGTCATCTGAAATTAAGATCTACAATATATTAAAATTGTATCACATAAGTGAGAACTGAACCTTTAACATCTATAACAATAACCTTATTTTTATGAATTCATATTTTATAAATCCATAAACGAATTATTGAAGCTTCAATAATACTTAGTAGTAGTATTAAATCAAAAGTCACATTCATATAATCCCATAATATATAATTGTATGCAAATATAACAGTTTAATATAGATTAAGAGATGATCATCCAAGTAAACTTATGAAAAACGTTGAAAATACATTCGTCAATTATTTTTCTAACTCTAATCGCAAGAAAGGCATCAACACTCTAAAAACAACAATAAAAAGATAGAGACACAAAATATCGGTCTCTTTAGATACATATTTCAAAAAAAAATGCAAATCTAAAAGAGTTAATTGCAAAAAATTGGCCAGATTTTACACTCATTTTCAAAAAAAAAGGCCGGACTTTCAATTTTGTAAAATAGTGGTCAAACTTGTCTTTTTCCTTTCAAAACAGTGGCTGGAGACGATTTTCAGCTTATTTAGCAGGGATAAAATGGGAAAATATGTTATTTTACTAAAAAAAAATGCTAAAAATCACGAAAATTATCCAAAAAATCCCCAAATTAATATGTGTCACCATATGATTGGTTATATTCGTAATAATAATAATAATGCCCCCCATGCATGCACATAAATTGAATAATTAAATCTTGACAGCTCATATTTGCGGATTTTTTTGGTGAATTGATGTGCATACATGGGGGCATTATTATTAATATTATGAATATAACCAATCATATGGTGATACATATTAATTTGGGAATTTTTGTGGACAATTTTTGGAATTTCTAGCATTTTTTCTCATTTTACCCCTGTCAAAAAATTGAAAATCGTCTGCAGCCACCTTTTTGAAAGGAAAAAGGTAAGTCTAGCCACCATTTTGCAAAATTGAAAATCTGACCACTTTTTTGAAAATGAGCGAAAAATCTGGCCACCACTTTGAAGTTTACTCTATCTAAAATGATTTTTATCGTCACAATAGAAACATCGGGCATTAACATAACGCACAATGAGGAAAAAAAATTCATATCGTAAATTAGAGCAATCCCGTGCCTTGCACGGGTATTGAAGCTAGTTTAAAATAATTATGAAACTGCATTTTTGAATCACGATCTCAAAAGATGATTTGATTACTTAATTTTTTAAAATTATTTTTTGAAATTGAATCTTACTCGATCTGAATTTTAATTGGGGAAATTAACAAAAAAAACTAAGTTTTCAATTTCTTTTTACAAAAATACGGTAAAAATTGTATATGTGTTGCATTGCATTTTAGGTTGCAATAATTGTATATGAAATTGCATCATATTTGTGGAAAGAATTGTTCAACTTGGATATTTTTTGAAAATATCATATTAATTTAATTTATATGAAAACCAAATTCAAAACAAAAAAATTGGATTTAAACTAAATACAAATCGAAAGCCAAAATCATAAGTTCCTTCTCTTTCTTTGACGGAATTTTAATCGATCATAAAGTAATTTAAGTTATTCAGTGGTTGCCGGTTGGGGGCTTGGGGCGGTAAAAGTGTATAACAAAAGTACTTTTTTTTTTTTTTTTGGTAAACTTCCTATTAAGGGATTGTTTGCTACTGTCTTATTGGTTCAAGTGTTCAACTTATTTATTCGGAGGTGGGTATAAAATGGGGTATGAATAAATATTATTTATTTTATTTCATTTAATAAAGATTAAAAATATTAAAATTATTTTCTATATAAAATCAAATATTATTAATCGGTTGTCTTTTTAGATATTAATATAGTATAATAATTTAACTAATAATTTAATATTATTTTAAAATCATTCCCAAACGTACCTAATAATGATTTTTCATTCCAGACTCACATTATTGGTTTCAAACTTGCATCATTTCATGAAGAAACAATCCCTATCATAAACAACCCCTGATCAGTCCATTCTTTTTAGATTCTCCATTCGAGTAAACTTTTTATATGTACTCGAAATAATAATAAAAAAAATGTTAAAATTTTCAAAAATGTTCCCAAATAATTAGTTAATCTAATTTAATTTGATGTGTATTTTAGAAATAAAGAGACCCATCATATATACATAAACAATTTGGGAGAGGACAAGAATGGACAAGAAGGAGGCTCTAGGACCGAGGGAGAAGAAAATTCAAATTTCAAACAAGGAGGAGATCGTCCAACGATCAAATCGTGCAGTGGGAGAGGAAAAATGGAAGAAGATGAAGCAAGGAGAGACTATATTGAGGGACTTTGTGTGGGCAAATAAGGATCTTGTGGATAAAAAGGTACTAGATATGTTTTTTCTAGGAGATAAGCAGGCGATTACAGAAGCGTTGAATATGATTCATTGGTGTAGTTTGAAAATAAGGGAAAGTTGGAAATGGAATAGAGAAAGTGTTAAACCTCATGATTTTGAGGTTAGGGGGAAGGTTGGGGGAAACAATAAAATCAATGAGCTGATGGTTAAGGGGAAGGACAAAACGTATGCGGAGGTTGCTTCAGAAGATGTGATACAAGACTCTAGGAAAATGGATAGGACTGAAAATAAGCAGTATGAGAGCAAGGAGGTCATGAATCAAATTAATGAGGGAGGAGAAGATAATAATCAAGGATGGACTCTAGTTCAGTCAAGGAAGAATAGGAAGAAGGTCAATAAAGTGGTAGGTTCGACGATTTTCCTGTATGATATTCCTACCAACATAACTGAAAAGGAGATCTGGGATCTGTTCAAGGCAAGTGGTAGGGTGATAGATATAATACTGCCAAGGAAGAGGGATAAGCATAATAAAAGGTATGGTTTCTTAAAAACTTTATCTGAGGAGGAGGCTGGTTTGATTATTAGTAATGCAAAGGAAAAGGGGGACCTGGGAGCAAGAATACGAATGAGGATTAATGATGAGGGGCTTGCAGAGATACCGGGTAAAAACTCAGTAGGTGCTCCTAGGAGGGAGACGGATAGGAACCCTAGACTAAGGGTAGAACTGGGTGAAAATCTGGTAGTTACTCCGGAGAAAAAAGTGATAATAATGAAGTTATAGGTAACAAAAAGTTTGAGTACATAGAGGTAGAGGTAGATGATGAAGTGGAGAAGGGCTTATTCTCAACTAAAGTGGGATTATCATGGTTTGAGGAAACGGCTGCAAATTTACAAGACAGAATAAATAAGATGGGTTTTGAGAATATAAAGGTTGTTGGGTTGACAGGTAGGAAGTTCCTTCTAAGAACTGAAGATGAATAAGGATGGAAGAACTTCGATAAGGAAAGTCTTGCACTTTGGTTTTATAAAATAAGGGACTTTGGTGAATTGGATCTTATAATTCCAAGAACAGTGTGGGTCGAATGCATAGGTCTACCTATGAATGCCTGGATTGAGGAAAACCTTAAGGCATACGTCCAAAATTTGGGTGAATGGCTTTCTTGGTCTTACCAAAAGGATGAATCGAATGAATTTTTCAACCCTTTAATATGTTTGTCAACAACTAGGAGGGAAAGAATTGAAGAGAATATGAAAGTGTTGGTTAGGGGGAAAGGGTATCAAATAAGTTTTTCAGAGGTGGTTAAGAAGAGGAAGCTGGTTGACAAAGTCAAACCTATGCAACTTCAGGATGAGTCTTTGCAAGAGGAAAATAATAAGAGGGTGGATCGAAATTCGTTCAGTAACCAAGAGGAGAGTAATGAAGTGATAGTTGACAATGTTGAAAATAACATTCCCAAGGAGTTCAAAGAAGCAAATCCTGTTGATCAGTCAAGTGATGTGGAGGAACCGTTGGTGTCAAATTTGGAAGGAAAAGAGGCTTTAGGTAAACAATTGGTAATAAGGAAAGAAATTATTTCAAGTAGTTCAGATAATTCGGGGGAGCTTTCTAGGATTGCTAACAAGGGGGATGATTCTTCTTCAGAAAACAGGGTGTTGGTAAGTTCTCAAGGATCTCTCTGTAATAATCTGGGAAATCTTAAAATGAAAGGTGCAGGGGGTAGGCCTAGAAAGACTCAAAGATATGTAAAGAATCCTTTTGACTTTGGTTTGAAGCGAAAGAGGATTCTTAAAAAGGGAGGAGTTTTTAAAGGAAAAGAATTCAGAGTAGGATCCAATATAATGGGCAGGAAGGTTTTATTCCCAATTTTAAGAGAATGTCATGTGTTCAAAAGAGGATGAAGCTTTGAAAATAATTCAGTGTGCCAAGGACTTAGGTTTAGAAGTCCAGGGTAATGAGAAGGAAGTAGGTAGTCAGATCAGGGCTCAGTTGGAAGAAGGTACTTTGTAGCTAAGTTGCTGGTATTATATAGTAATTTTTTAAATTGGTTTTAATGAAGGAAGTCAATATATTATCTTGGAACTGTAGAGGAGCATGTAGTAGGATGAGTAGAAGAAATATCAGAGGTACAATAGTAAATTCTAAGGCAAATATAGTATGTTTGCAAGAAACAAAATGTGAAAGTTGGAGTTTAAACATGAAGGAGTCGTTATGGGATTCAGCAAATCATGATTGGGTCATTCAAAGCTCTTTGGGACTTTCTGGGGGATTAGTATGTACTTGGGATTCAAAGGTATTTAGCTGTGTGGGTCTAGCTCAAGAACATAATTGGATTTGGATACAGCTTTGTAATGTAATTTCAAAAGAAAGATTCAATGTGATAAATGTATATAGCCCTCTCAGTCTGTCAGGGAAAAAAACTCTTTGGGGTGAGCTTAGAAGTATGCTGTTAATTGCAAATAATGAAGCAGTGTGTATGTTGGGGGATTTCAATTGTGTGAGAAACTCAAAAGAAAGGCTGAACTGTGAATACAAAAATAGTGATTCTAAAGGTTTTGAGAATTTTATAAGGGATTGTAATTTGATGGAGTTTGAGTTTGAAAATACAACATATACTTGGTTTGGTCCTGGAGGGAAATGCAGCAAACTTAATAGATTCTTGGTAAATGATAAGTGGTACGGGGCAAGTCATTGGCATGTTAGGGCTTTTTGCAGACTGTTATCATATCACAAAGCAATAAATTTATACTCAAAGGAGATAAATTGGGGTCCTAAACCTTTTAAAGTGTTCAACTGGTGGCTCAAGGATAAGGATTTGCTGGCATCTATTCAAGAGAAGATTAAAAAAAGAAAGTTCACTTGGGGTTGGAAATGTGCATGAACTTTTTAAAGAGATCAAAATAGTCATAAAAAATTGGAAGAGCAATTCTAAAGTAGATGTAGAGGACCAGATCAAAAAGCTTAAGGCCTCTTTGGATTTTTTTGATTTAAATAACATTTGGGGTCCAGAGGTTCAAACTTGCAGGAAAAGGTTAGAAGAGTGTCTTGATATTCAAGATTCAGTGTTGAGGCAGAAAGCAAGATTAAACTGGAATCTTTATGGAGACAGGAATTCCAAGTTTTTCAATCAATGCATCCAGAAAAGAAGAAGCAGAAACAACATTCAGAAAATTCTGTGGAAAGGTAAAGTTCTAACTTCTCCAAGGGATATTAAAAATGCTTTTTTTTCAGCACTTTGAGAGCATGTTTAAGAAAGGATGTAAGAAGAGACTGTTATCTTTGGGGTATTTGCTAGAGTCAAAACTGAATAATCAAGATGTTGAGTGGCTAGAAAGAGTTTTTAACCAAGAAGAATTTGATTTGGCTCTATCTAGTATGGGGAATGATAAGGCGCCAGGGCCAGATGGTTTGAACATGAGGAGTATTAAGGTGCTGTGGCCTCAGATTAAAGGTCATATTTTGGAGTGCTTTAAGTTTTTTGTTGAACACAATGAGCTACCTGCAGGTTTAAACTCTTCTTTTGTGACCTTGATCCCAAAAGTGAATTTTCCTCAAGGAGTACAGGATTATAGACCCATAAGTCTAATTAATTGTGTAACAAAATTGTTAACCACTACACCATATATGACCTATTGCAACACCGATATGTATAAGTGTTACAAAAAGTGTTACAATAGACAGAAAACTTGGTAGTCTATTGCAATATTTTTAAAAGTGTTGCAAGAAATACCAAAAGTGTTGCAAGCAAAATGATAATTTTTAAATTTTATAACAATTGCAACACTTTATGAAAAGCGTTACAATAGATGAAATGATTTCAGTCAAAATTGTAGGCGGAAGTTTGGTTTTTTCGTTGGGCGGGATATTTCCCCCTTTTATTAAAAACATTTCCCCCAAATAAAACATTTCCCCCTTAGAATTTTTTTCATTCCCCCCAAAGTATTTCCCCCTTTCAGTGTATCTATCTCCCTCGACCCTCTCTCTCTCACTCTTTCTCTCAAAAAACACTTACCCACATAAAATCAGAACCCTATCTTTTCTTTAGAACCCTAGCTTTTCTTTCAAAACACACACACACCCACAGAAATCGAAACCCTAGGTCCGAATGAGGTCGACCGGATTTCAATTACATAAAACCTTGATTAGAGAAAAGTTTACAGTAAATCTTGATTCAAACTTCAATTAGAGGTAAAAGTACCCATTTTTTAATTATATTGGATTATACATGTATAAATATGTATGCTTGTGAATTTTTTCGATTATATGTTGGATTAAAACTGATATAAACTGTTCAATTAGTAGGATTTTTGTGTTAATTAGTAGGATTGTTGTGTTAAATTTTTGGGAATTTTGTGTTAATGTTGTTGTAATTTTTTTGTAATTTTGTGTTTTTACATGCTTTTCCGTATGGTTCAGTACCACTTAAGACATATCTTGAAGATGGAGACATAGATTTGACTTTTGCAGTTTCTTGGGGATTCGAATGAGTATTTCGAGAAGTTGAGCTCGAAAGATTACCCTTTTGCATTCATGTTGGCTATTTATGGGTATTTATTGACAATGTTGGCTGATTGTGTGTGTATTTATGTGTATAGAAAGCGAAAAAGTAGAGAGGCTAGTAATTCACTGATGCTCTTCTTTTAGAATTAGTTTTGCTGAATATATATTTACTTGTTTAAGTGCTCATGATGTATAGTGTAGTGCATTCTGTTTGCTAGATTAGGTCATATAGTTTGAAACTAAAGTAGCTTCAATAGAATGTTTTTGAGGTAGTACCTTCATTGCAACTTTTAATTAGCAACTATTTTGTATCCAAATTTATTTTTGGATGTTACTAGGTCTATCTCACTGCTAAAAGTTATCTTGTGCAGTAATAAGTACAGTTACACTTATGAATCAGCATTTCCCTTCCCTACACAAAAATAGCTTGTGCAGTTAATTTACAGCAAAGCCGGTTGACCACCATCTAGGAAACTCTCAGATTGCAAGGCTTATACCCGTCAGAAGCATACTGCAGTAAATGCTGCTGCAGAATTTCTTGGTACTCCCCCCTCTGAGCTGCTAACTTATGATTGTGAAAACTAGACTGTATAATTCTTAATCACCTCTGCTATATGTTTGCCATTCTTCGATTATGTGTCAAGGACCTTTCTGCTCAACAAAGGGATGCTTTCTTTTCCGGTATCTAAGTGGGTTCAAGGAGCTAGTCCAATTATGAAATCTGGTTCAAGGGGTACGCAATGACGTATTGTATTGACAAAAATCCGGGAATGGACCTTAAACTGGTACATATTACAGAGCATGTTTGACAGGCCTATGGTCTTCTCCCTTCCCTATGCGCACACATTTTTTTAATACAATTTTTAAAGTGATTATATTACAACCCCCCTCCCTGTTAAACAGAACTCTATCAGGACTATGTGTGAGTGTTCTAATGATAAATCATTTGTTAAGAACCTATTTACATCTATCAATTACCTCCACATTTATTGTGTTTAATTACTTGTTTCTTAAATGAATGCTATTTGCAGAAACTTCCGTATCAGGAAGGATTTCATTTTCGATCTGAAAACATTGAAGAAAATGCTTATTATAGTTGGTGTCACACTGCTAGTTCTTTCCCCTTTCCTTGTCATATTCATGCTGGTGTATCTCTCCTGAAGCATGCGGAACAATTCTATATACCATCCAAGTACAACATCATCTCAACTGTGTGATATAGTCAGTATACCTAGTGTATATTTTACTATATGGAGTCAATATTTTTGCTATCTGTCTTGCATATAGTTGATCTTTGTCCAAGTATGTACTTGAATATCAGTCCTTTGCTAAACACTTGAATACACACAACACAATTTCTGCACAATAGTTATATGCAGAAAACTTCAACCTTTTTCTTCTGGTAAAGAAATATTAGAAGTTTACAAGGATACTTGTGGTTACTTGTACTTTTTATCATGTTGTAAGAAATATCATGTTGTACTTTTTACAGGGATCAACTGGACCTGGTTTATTAATACAAGTGGGATTTTTCAAATCTTGAGGTGAGTTGTATGTCACTTGTAACCTAAAATTTTAGGAACTTTTACTGTAGCCAATTCAGAGCTTGTTAGTTTACCTGAATCTGAACAAGGTACACATATGCATCTTAACTGTGCTGCCTAAATACTACAAGAGGTACACATTTGCAGGTATGTGATATGGTACTTTGATTTGCTTTTAGTTAATCAGGAGTTCAAATCGAGTTTTGTACGGAATATGCTCTTTCACATGCATTTACATTTTGTTGTTCCATATATCCATGAAGGAAAAAAAATAAAAGTAACATGCCTTCATAATCTAAGCTATGCCTGGAGTGAATTTCCTCGACATGGAATTGTAGAATACAATAAATATAAATACACTGTTATGTGAATTCAAGCACGACTATGAACTAACCTCCCTTGACGCAACTATGAAATATGATAAACTACTGTGCATGCCCGAACTTAAAAAGAAAGTAACTTTTTCAATTCTCAGCTTTCTTTTGAGGCATATGATGATAATGACAATAAATCTATCTCTTTTTCTGGTTTTTCTTGTCAACATTATCTATTAATAATTGAAATGGTTTGATTTGAATTTGACAACTGCATCTGTTCTTACGTAGAAAATAGCAAATGGGATGATTGGCAGGTCACTGCTTTGCAGGAGCGTAATTTATGTACATATCTATATCCAGCAATTGGAATCTTTAATTTTTATTTAAAAAAATTCAGATATATAATTTCCTATATATATCTTGTACAAGTAAAGGTCGTGCCTTGCATCATGTTCTTAATGCTTACAGAGTTTTGTTTGACGAGGTAATTATATATTTACATTTGTTATGATTTATTATATATAAAATGGATTCTGCAGCTATTTCTCTAATTATGTAATGGGCATATTTTTGCAGGATGGCAATCCTAGACTTTCATGCTTTGGCCTTATGAAAAATAGTAGGGTTGGAAAAAGTTATAGTACGAATCTGGCATTTACCACTCCAGAGTATCTAAGAACTGGTATGGATCTGTTCTGATAGGATATTTTTCTTGGATCAATAGAAATCTAAGGTTGCCAATCTAGACATAACCGGAGTGTAGTTGTGTCAGCTTTAAAATCTTGCTGCAACTACTACTATGATTTCGTTCTGCTTTAGTTTTCTTTGGAGAGAACGATGGGATGGAAATTGCTTCACCATTTTTTTATTAAACATCCGGTTTCGATTCAGCATTCATGTTGATTGTTGAAGTAATACATCAGCTTCAGACTTGTATAGTATGCCTTAGAGACATTGTAATACATAACATACTTCTTAACTCAATGTATCAGTACGGCAGAAAGGGACTTGAGATGCTATGTATCCATATCTCATGAGCATGCAAGGAGAAGGGTTTATATTTTCTTAAATGGTTAAACCGTATACTTCGTTTTTAGTACCTTGTTGGCATGACAATAGTCAGATGTTATAGTGAACTTGGAATTTCAGGATGACTTGTTGATTATTAGACAATCATTTTGCTGATCCTGTTTATCTTATTGATGTAGGGACAGTGATCATATGATCGCGAGGATGACAATGATCACGAGGACAACAAAAGTAATGATTGATGATCAGTACTTAACTACTTATATTTTTTATGTGTGTACTTTTGGTAGTAGTTGGTATTTTGATCATTGGAAGACTAAGTTTAATGTAGAATTGTGATGTATTTAGTCGACATGTGTTTCGATCTACTGTATTGACATTATCTTGTTGGATTTGAAATGTCATTTCTGGGTTTGATATTCTTTTATGTAAGACATATTAAAATTTCAAACATGACATTGCAATTTGGACTAATAAAAAGTGTTGCAAATAAGTGTTACCAACTAAATTTAAAAGTATTACAACAGGGATAAAAATGTTGCAAAAAAATGTTGCAAAAAAACATAAAGTGTTGCAAAATGCATCAAAATGTTGCAGATTATTGTTGCAAAAATATCAAAAAGTATTGCAAAAGGTTCCAAAATGTTGCATATAAATGTTGCAAAAAAAACCAAAAGTATTGCAAAATGCATAATAATGTTGCAATAAACTCACTTTGTAACATTTTTAAGTCAATTAATGTTGCAAAAAAGTGTTGCATTCGTCTGTTGTAACACATTCAAAATGTTGCTAAAACATGCAAAAGTGTTACAAAAAACTACACCAAACTCTTTTTGTAATACTTTGAAAAGCGTTGCAACAAGTTCAAAAAGCATTGCTATAGAAGGCTATTGCAACGCCGGCAAATGCAACACCGAGTTTTAGCAAAAGCGTTGCATAAACATCTATTGTAACACTTTTGGGGCCTAAAGTTACACTTTTTTGGTGTTGCAATAGCCCATATTTGGTGTAGTGAACCAAAATGTTAGCAAGTAGGGCAAGTTTAGTCATGGATAAGTTGGTTGATGATCACCAATCTGGTTTCATGAAAGGTAGGCAAGCGTCAGAGAGTATTTTTTTGGTCAAAGAAATTCATCATAGTCTAAAGTTTTTAAAGAAGGATGGGTATATATTGAAGCTTGATTTTGAAAAAGCTTTCGACACGGTGGATTGGAGTTTTCTATTTCTTACCATGGAAAATTTGGGTTTTGGTAAGAAATGGGTCAAATGGATTGAAGGTTTTTTTAGATCAATTAGAATTTCTATTTTGATTAATGGTTCTCCTACAGGTGAGTTTAGTCCTTCAAATGGTTTGAGACAGGGAGACCCTTTAAGTCCTTTGTTATTTAACCTAGCAGGAGAAGTTCTGAGTGCCATGCTTAAGAAAGCCAATGAGAAGGGTATTTTCAATGGAATTGTTGCTGGGGATCAAGGGTCTCAGATAACTCATCTGCAATATGTAGATGACACGATAATTTTTCTAGACAACCAGCTAACATCTTTTGAAGTAGTTAAGAAGGTGCTTCAGTGTTTTCAGCTATTGTCTGGTCTTCGAATAAATTTCAATAAAAGCGAGCTGTTCTCTTGTTCAAAAAATCAGGATGAGATTTCTCAAAGAGCAAAGATTCTGGGTTGCAAGGCGGGTAATTGGCCTATTATTTATCTAGGTGCTCAAATTGGAATCTCTTCTAGGAAAAGGGTTTTCTAGAAACCTCTGATTCAAAAGGTTAAGGCAAAGCTAGCTTCTTGGAAGACAGGATCTCTAAATCAAGCAGGTAGGTTATCTCTTATTAAATCCACTATAGACAGTCTTCCAGTGTTTTGGTTTAGTTTGCATAAAATTCCAAAAGGAGTAAGTGATCATTTAGATAGACTGAGAAGAGAATTTTTTGGGGGGGGAGAATTTGGAAGGCAACATTGATAAGGCAAGGAAAATGCATTCATTATCATGGGATGAGATTTGTAAACCAAAAAGTGTTGGAGGTTTAGGTTTGTCTAATATCCAACATAGAAATGTAGCTTTGATGAGTAAATGGTTTGCTAAATGGTATGCAGAGAGGTCCAAAAAGTGGAATGTATGGACTAGAGCAAAGTATGGTTGTGAAAAGGGAATGAGTTTTGAAGATAGTTTCTCAGGGAAAAATATTTCGATATTGTTAAAGGATATAGTGGAGATATCTAGGTCTACGTGGCTAGGAGGACAAATGAATAAACTTCATTTTGAATGGAATTTAAAAGATGGAGCTTCAAGTCTGTTTTGGGAAGACGTTTGGTTACAAGGGCAGGCTCTGAAAGATAACTTCTCAAGGTTGTACTTCCTGTCAAATTGGAAAAATACAGAGGTATGTTATTTTATGGACCTCTGGTGCTGCTATGATCATCTCAGTACGGTTTTTTGGAAGAGGAACCTCAGGTCTTGGGAAATAGAGCTGGTATCAGATTTAGAAAAAAAAATTGAAGATGTCAAACTTAAAGATGGTAGGGATATACTTGTTTGGAAACCTGGAAAAGAATCGTATGAATTGAAAGATGGGATGTTGGCAATATACAACAATTCTAGATTTCCTAAGGTGGAATGGTCTTTTATTTGGAAGCTACAGGTGCCACCCAAGGTTAAAATTTTTCTATGGAAAATTCATAGGAATATTTTGCCTAAAAAGTCTTTTCTGAATAGCAGAATTCAGCAGAGATCGATTGATGTTTATATGTTCATGGTGTGCACATTCAGAGGAAACAATTGATAATCTCTTTTGGGGTTGTGAATTTGAAAAAATAATTTGGAAGGAAGTGCTAGGATGGTGGGGTATCTCTAATAGAGTGCAAATAACTGGTACAGAGTCAATGTGGAGGTCTGCAAAACTGTTCAAACAGGATTGTAGCAAAAAAGTGTGGAAGTCAGTTTTAGTTGCATGCATTTGGTCTATCTGGCTATCCAGAAATCAAAGAGTTTTTAAGAATTTTGTAAGCAGTGCAAGTGAGGTTTTTGCTCTAATAAAACACCGGGTAGCTGAGTGGAGTATTGCAGTCGATTTGATTTCTTCTGAGCCTATGCAGTGGTGGCACCAAAATCCAATGGGGGTGATTACAACAAGCTTTGAACTTAATAAAAGGAGGCTATTCGAAGGAGGGTTAGAGGAGTTATATGGCTTTATTGATGGCAGTTGGAAGGATAAAGGTAATGGTAAAATTTTAGCAGGAGTTGGTGGTATAGTAAAGAATAAAGGAGGTGCAAAAATACTGGAATTTGCAGGTCCAGTGAGTGCTAGAGATGCTTTGGATGCTGAATGTAAAGCTTTCAATACTTTAGCTAATCTGATCAGTGAGAGCATTTGGTATAAAAGCAGTATCATTGTTTATACTGATAGTGAGTTGTTGGTTAGAAAGGTTTCCGTAGCGATAAATGAGATTTTTAGGGATGAGTCTATGCTTTCGTTAGAACCTTGCATTAAGCATTTAAACTTTAAAATTCAAAAAATTCACCGGAATCTTGTGGGGGATGCTGATTCTCTTGCAAAAAAAGGTGCGTTTCTTCAAAATTTTTATATTTCCTGGGCTTAATCTTTTTAAGCTAGATTTTAAGGGCTCTTAGTAGTCACTACTGGCCCACTTAGGTCTTGTTGGGCTGTATTTAGAGGATGTATTAGTAGTGTTTTGAGAGAGAGTTGGACTTTGATTATTTAAAATTCATTTAACTGAATTGGAATGTCTAGATGGTTCTGTGAGTGGCTTGGGGAAATGAACCGCTCTTGGGGATATTAATTATCCAGGGTGTTAACAAGAAGCTTGGTTTATTATTTATAGAGGCATAACGGGAGTATTGAAACACCTACAATAGTTATCTCATAAGTTGTGCAGCTGGAATGGAGATTGAAAATGTCAATGTTAATGCTAGATGGTTGATGCTTGGAAGAGGAGTGATCAAAATCAACGTTCACGGTTTTTACTCAGACCAACCTTTGGAAAATGGTAACTTTTTTGGCATCGGTGTAGTTTGCAGAAATAGTAGGGGGAAAATTCTTGGTATGCTAGGGGGTTCGTTGGGTTTAGAAGACAGGAGAAATAACGAGTTTCATGCTATGCTTGAAGGTCTCAAGGAGGCTTTCTTTAGAAATTTCAAGAAGGTGATTTTGGAAATAGATCAAGTGGAAGCTTACTAGGATTGGATGAACTCTTCTATGGTTGGAGGTCCACCTCAGCATGCAGAAGTCTTGCAGCAAATTAATCAGAGAAGGGCTGATAGGAACTTTAAAACTGAGTTTCGTCTGGTAGGTGCTGAGGATAACGCTATGGCGGCTTATATTGCTCAGTATGGTGCTGAACGGTGGACTTCTATGGTCATCATTGATAGGCCTTTTGGTAGAATTCGTGAGTTATGGAATTTGGACATGGGGCTGGGTTCTATAGATCAACAATTTAGGGCTGTACATGAGGAAGATGTTAACGTTGATGCTGCTGTTGAGGGAGTATTTGATGCTGCTGTTGAACATGATGATGATGGGCATGGTGTTGAAGGAATGGAGTTGGCAGAAAATCATGAGATTGTAATCGGTTTGGCTGCGCAGGTGGGAGGTGGGAATCAGTGATGGAAAATGAACCGTCTGAAGCTATTAGTTTTATTTGTTTTATGTTTAATTTTAAGTTATGTTTTGTTTTGTTGGGCTATCTTTTCTGTTGGGCTAGGAAAGTAATTGTTGGCTTTGATTTTGTACTCCGGAGTTTTATTAATATAATTTCCTTGCTTTCCAAAAAAAAAAATATACATATACATTTCACAAATTAAAAAACATCACTTGACATTTGAGAGCAAATTTAGGAATAATTTTGGATTATGAATAAACTCATCAAATGGATATTTTTTCGATCCCAACTTAAAATAATGTGAATGAATTATGTCACTAAATGCATTAATGAATAATTATTTTATATTCTTTAAAGATTTCAATTAAATATAAATGAATATTCACTAAATTTGGTGGAATATTTTCTAATATTATATATCATCTAATCAAAAAAATTTATATACATATATATTTTTAAAAATCCTAAATATTTCACACATACAATCTTTTAAATATATAATTTATATGAAAATAGTGACCAAATACACTATACTTAATAGTTTTCAAATACACAATATTTGTACTTAATATTCTCCAAATACACAATACTAAGTATAAATGTTTAACTAATGTATTTATAATATGGGTTTGGAGTACTTTTTTATTAATGCAGCTATAATCATATCTATTATCTATATAATAGCCCAACAAGGGGCAAAAATTAGTGAGACAATTTAATCAAGTTAAATGATTACACATTTTATTCAACTTAAAATGTTTAATCAACTTAAACGGTGACACATTTTATTCAACTTAAAATGTCTAAATTACCCTTATCAATCATATCTATCTATTATTATATATATAATAGTCCAACAAGGGGCACTCATGAAGAGATTCGAACCTAAATCTTGCCATTCATTTGCACATCTTCATACCACTAGGCCAACCAATTACATGTGTTCTAAGTCATAAACATACTATGTGTGTTTGGTGATGAATGAAGAATATTTTGAATTTGGATTACGAAAATACTTTAATCATTTTTCTTCGATTTACATTTACAATTTTATTTTATACTATGTTATATTATAATATAAATAAATTAGTGATATTTGATATGTAGTCAACTTATATATTTCAAAATCATTTGATTTAATGAAATAATATTATTATTTAGTATTTACAATATACTCCGTCCCATTTATTCTGTCCCATTTTTACTTTTCAAAGTCAAACTGATCGGATTTTGACTACAAATTAATAAATATTGATAAATTACAAAAAAAATATCATAAGAAAATTTATGTAAAGAACTATCAAAATTGAATTTTAATTTTGTAAAACCATGAAACAACAAATTATAATTTACAGTCAAACTACGACGAATTTGACTTTGAAAAGTCAAAATATGACACAATTAATGGGACGAAGGGAGTATATATTATTATAACAAAATTTTTAAATATTTTTATTAAATTTTAATGCATGCTTTTTAAAAAATGGTTAATGAACACGTAATCATCTAAATACTTATGCAAAATTATGCAAAATTATGCAAAATTATTCGTAAAGAGAAGTCTCTTTGGCCTATGTGGGTGAACACAACTCTGCTTAAACGCAAGCACTTTTGGACAATTTTAGAGCCACCAGACTGCTCCTGGATTTGGCGTAAGCTTTTAAAGCTCAGAGTTGAGGCGCTTCGGTTTATCTCATTTCTTATAGGCAATGGCCATAAAACTTCCTTGTGGTTTGACCCTTGGTGGCGGGGTAGATGTCTGGCTTCTTCAAGCAGTGATACTATTATCTCGCAGGTCAATTCCTCTAATCGAGCTACTGTAAATGATCTTATATCCACTGGAACCTGGAGACTTCCCATTCCGAATTGTAGACATCATCATAATCAGTCTCTTAGAGGATGGATCTATGATTTTGATTCGCCTTTTTTTTATCTTAATGCGCACGATAAGATTTTATGGGATGGCTTATCTATCCATAAAATTCGCACTCGCCACATTTGGAACTCCATTCGTTTCAAACTGCCTGTGATTCACTGGCATCTTTTAGTGTGGCATAAGCTCAGAATTAGTAGATATGCTCATCATGAATGGTTGGTTTGTCATGGCCGAATCAACACCTTCCATAGGCTGGCTTCTTTTGGTCTTGATATATCCCAGCACTGTCTTCTGTGTCCAGGGGGCATTGAGACTGTTAATCATCTCATGGTGTCGTGCTGCTACAGCTCTTTTGTGCTTAGCAACCTCGTCGCACTTATAGGAAACTATGGCCACAATTTTCTCTCCTGGAATGACATGCTTTTGGCTTGGGGGTCAGTTGCAAACATAGCTCACAAAAGCTTACTTCTTCTTGCAGCTCAAGTATTCTCATACCATATCTGGAGGGAACGTAACGCAAGGCTACATGACAGAAACTCCTTTGGTCCAAGCAACCTCCTTCAAGGCATTGTTATGGATATTAAAGCTAGGCTTAAAAATTCCAATTGGTTTGTTAATATAGCTAGGGAGTTCAATTGTTCTAGTTGGATAGATTAGTACTGTTGCTTTCTTCCCGTAGTTCTTTGCTTTAGCTTGTCCTCCCCTTCGGTTTGTCGTTGGGCATGGGTTTACCCCTTCTTTTTGCGTGTTTATAAATATCAGCTTAGCAAAAAAATAATCTAAATACTTAAATGCTTGTCATTGCATTTGACCAATGTACTTTGACATATTTCGGATTTCAAACTCGAAAAATAACTTGATACTTGAAAGGTACTTGATCGAAATTTCATCACTTTTCACATATGATATCAACCCTATATGACCGGAAGTGCATCGTCATTTGCAGAATTTTATAAATTTGTTTGTGGAAGAGGCGAGGTCGTCGTCCCAATAAGATGAGAGTTTGTAACATTCCAGATCGACAAGTATTAGTGTATTTGACGCTTTTATAAGAGCAAGTTAATATTATGCAAAACAAAATTGCTAGATTAAAATGTGGTGAATTTTTAGGAAGAACTCGACCTAATTTTAAAACAAAGTATTTTGAATTTGACCCAAATTGTTGCAATTGTGTTTAACCGACCAATTTAATTATCACATTTTGCTCTTTTAAAAAAAATTAAATTAATATCACAGTTTTAGTAATAACTTGTGCTTAATTAATATTTAAGCTTCTTTCTTAACCATAATATATTTTAGTTCAAAATCTTAGTTCATAATATATTTTATCTTACTCTTAATTATCTTAGTTCATAATCTTGTGATAGATAAGAATCGAACCTAAGTCTTATCATTGATTTGCACGTCATCCTACCACTATATCACTCAATCGTATGTGTTATTATCATACACATATTATGTGTGCGTGTGTGCTCGTGAATTAAGAAGATTTAGTATTTTGATTACTAAAAATCATTTTTTTCGTGTTACATTTACAAATTTATATCATATTATTTTATAGTGTAAATTAATAATTTATAATATTTAGTCAACTTATTCATTTCTAAATCATTCAGTTCAATAAAATATTATTAATAGTTAGTATTTACAATATATATAGATAAATATAAGATATCTATCTGATAGTTTTAATTTTTCATTACATTTAAAAGCAAGTTTTTTCGAAAAATGGTTAAAGAAAACTTAATAATCAGAACATTTAAATGCAAGTTATTGGACCAATGTAGTTCGACATATTTCAGATTCAAAATCGGAGCAAGATTTAATGTTTTAAAATTACTCAAAATTTCATCATTTTATACATATGATATTAGCGCTATCCGGCTGGAAGTGCATCGTCATTTGTAGGATTTAGTAAGTTTGTTCATGGGATAGACGAGATCGTCGTCCAACTACGATGGGGGTTGTAAAATTCCACATCGATACGAATTAATGTATTTGACGTCATTATAAGAGCAACTTAATATAATGCATATCAAAATTACTAGCTTAGTATGTGGGGGTTTTTAGGTCAAGAACTTGGCATAATTTTAAAAAATACTTCGAATTTGACTGTGATTGTTGCAATTAAACTTAATCAACTTATTTATCACATTTCACAATTTCGTATAAAGTTTAAATTAATATCACAATTCAAAATATTAGATTGTGTCAATTTTAATAATGGTGAATTTAAAAAAAAAGGTCATTTATAATCTTGATTTAATATTTAATGTGAATTTAGAATAAAAATTAAACTATTTGTTATAAGTTAAAAAGATTTTTCACCAATCAATGCAATTTGACAATCGCATATAAATTCGTTAATTTCAAATATCGCCTGTATTAAAAATAGGGTAAAGGGAATCTACAGTTATCTTTAGGAAAATATCCTAAAGTTAACCTATAAATAAAAACACAGCAGCAACATTATTGATGCCCTTGCGGGGCCCTTTTAAATAACATGTACAAATTAATCAAAGCTACTTAGTTTTGATTTAGTAACTTTAGGAAATTATCTAATGGTAACTTTAGATTCTTTTTTCCCATAAAAATATATAGGTTCTAGATTACATACAACGTTATTGAATCAAAATATAAAACTCGATCACGATCAAAATAATGCTCGAACGACATTAGTACAAATATCTATGTCTGATACTAGAAACTAACTCGTCACTCGCACGCTATATCCTAAAGTTAACCTATAAATAAAAACACATCAGCAACATTATTGATGCCCTTGCGGGGCCCTTTTAAATAACATGTAAAAATTAATCAAAACTACTTAGTTTTGATTTAGTAACTTTAGGAAATTATCTAAAGGTAACTTTAGATTCTTTTTTCCCTTCAAAATATATAGGTTCTAGATTACATACAACGTTATTGAATCAATATATAAAACTCGATCACGATCAAAATAATGCTCGAACGATATTAGTACAAATATATATGTCTGATACTAGAAAATAAATCGTCACTCGCATGCTATATTGTTCGCACTTATTCACGCAAGAGAACGTGGTCAACAAGTAATATAGGGTAAATAGGATTCGTTCCCACAGAGACTCAAATTGTTCGTTTTGTTCACTTATACACCAGTTTATGATTTACACTCACTGCCAAGACAATAACAAATTTGGTTTTAATTAACTAATGACTAATTGCCAACTATGGAAATTACGAGGAAATAACTTAACTTTAACTTTATAATAAACAAACATGGGATTTCAATTTCATTAACTACTTCATCTAGAATCTTATGCCCTTTAGCCTAGCATGTGACAGAGTTGATTACTGATTAGATTTACTAAACTGATACACACCAACTTTCGTTGTGCATATACCATCCTACTGATCATCCACAATTGATAGAAGTCAAGTAGTCACCAAATATGTGTAGTCCCTATATGTCTATAGCAATTGAACACATACCGGTTGAAAATCAAGCACCCATTAAACCACATAGTCGATGCAAGACGGTTAGAATTACATCACAAATTAATACATGTTCTTCACATGCAAAAACCTATGCTAGCATGAATTGTTCTAAACCCTAGATCCACTTTCGCATTCACTAGGATTAAACAAACAATTACAAGTGTTCGCGACTCACTTATAACGAATAAGCATAATCATACTAGACAATCAATACATTCAATCACACACCAAGGCATAAATAACACTCAATTACTAGAATCCATAGAAAAATCCATTAAAATCCCATGATAACGATTTAGCCCATAATCGACCTGATCGCCATCATGGGTTCTATGGATAACATAATTCTAAAACAAGCAAATAAATATAGAAGAGAGAAAAAGGGTTTAGAATTAAATCCCCAAAATAGAAGAGTACAAAGGTTCCAAAGAATAATCCTTGCTTGTCACTAGCTTGGAGAATTTCCTTGAAAATGTTCTTGAAATCTAGATGAAAAGTGTTGATAGATGCTAAAAGAAAATAAAGAACACCCTAACTCCATTGATCGATATGTTTTTAGGTCTATATATTACATATAAAGATGCCCTAAAAATAGGCCCAAAACAATTGACCCGGTTTTAGGAATAAATTTTTGCCAAGCAAGCCACACGAGCGCTGCTGCGCTTAAATAGAGCGCTGTTGCGCTTGTTAGTCCCTGGAAACGCAGCTCTTGAGCGCTGCTGCGCCTTACTCAGAGCAAGAGCCCCTCAAAACAGCGCTGTTGCGCCTGAAACCGCGCTATTGCGCCTGAAACAGCGCTGTTGCGCCTGAAACCGCGCTGTTGCGCCTCCAACTCCCTGTCCAGAATTGTAGAGCTTCCTCTCCTCTTCGCGTGGACAGCTTACGGGCCTCAAACGGACTTCTAGAACTCAAGATATGGCCAAAACAGTGATGAATGCGCATTGAGCTCAAATTCCCGAGTTCTCTTGCCCTGGACTTCCTGTAATTTCTACCTTAAGCTCACAGAATACCACCAATACTTCACCAACACCACCAATGCCGCCCGACTATGCAACCTACACAAATTAGATGAAAACACATCAAACTAACACGAAACTTGAGAACTCGCAATCGTTTTAAGTACGAATGGAATGCAAATAGTGGATATAAAATCCACTTATCAAACCCCCAAACTAAAACCGTTGCTTGTCCTCAAGCAATGCAAACTCAACCCTAAAATGATGAATGAATGCAACTAAAAATTAAATGTCATGATAATGCAAAAATGTCCTAATACAATGATCACACACAAATTACCGAAACCGACTCAACAAGCAAACGCCTCAAAAAAATGCAACAACTCCAAACAGAGCTCGACTAAGTCCCCGTATACTAACAAAACATGCTCGGAAACGTGGTGTGTGCATTTCTCACTAGATATACTCTCGAAACTAGATCAAAGGCATAACCAATTCTTCGCCAAGACAATCACATGTTTATAAACAGAATAGACTTTAGACACTCCATGACTCAAAGACACCGCCATCATCATTTAAGGTAGACAAGGACTCATGCTTTACTACATAAAACATCACAAAACACAAAACACACATGCTTTTGACTGTGCAATGGGTGAGACCCCTAAAGGCTTATACAATAGCACCCTTGTAGCGAGCGTTAGGTTAGTGGATCCCAGACCGAAAAAGTCTTAGGTCACTAGGCATAAATTCCCCTCGAACTTACTTGCTCGAGCACTAAAGAGCTCACCCTAGCCAACTAGCATACACACACTCTCACAATTCCTCATTTTTTATTCTCACAACTCTTTTCTCTTTTTTTTTTCTCTTTTTTTTTCTTTTCTATTTCTTTTTTTCTTTTGACTCTTTTTCTTGCCTTTTTTTTTTCACATGGGTGCACTGTCTCACCCTCCTAGACTACTCATATCAAATATGAGCCGGCTACTAGCCATTTGACGCCGCCATTATTACACTACGACACGACACTTAGCATGAAATCCCTGTTTTCCCCCAAACTTATACTTAAGTGCTCCTACGCCATCAAGGGAATAACGAAAATTCTAGATATAAATAAGTGATTAAATCTCAACAGCCAAACAAGGTATGACTCGATCTAGCTCAAAAGCAAACAGTGAGACCGTGAAAAGATTGTGTTCCCGACACATGCAAGTCAATTTCATAAGTACTTAAATCAACCCTCTATTCATTGTCATCACACCCAAATTAACGTCGACCTATCGAGCCAGAAACAGACACTCAAGTGGAATCATATGAAATGCATGAACAAAATGATACTACACTCCTAAATAAATCTATATGACATGGCATCCTAAATGCACTCTAAATGGCATGGCAAAACTAAATGAAAAAATACTAACATGAATATGCATGAATATGCAACTATATGCAATGCAATGACTCTTGATACCCTAAAATCAATCAAAAACTTGTTCGCACTTATTCACGCAAGAGAACGTGGTCAACAAGTAATATAGAGTAAATAGGATTCGTTCCCACAGAGACTCAAATTGTTCGTTTTGTTCACTTATACACCAGCTTATGATTTACACTCACTGCTAAGACAATCACAATTTTGGTTTTGATTTAACTAATGATTAATTACCAACTAAGCCAATTACGAGAAAATAAATTAAGGATTAATTTATAAGAAACAAACATGGGATTTCAATTTCATTAACCACTTCATCTAGAATCTTATGCCCTTTAGCCTAGCATGTGACAGAGTTGATTACTGATTAGATGCACTAAACTGATACACACCAACTTTCGTTGTGCATATACCATCCTACTGATCATCCACAATTGATAGAAGTCAAGTAGTCACCAAATATGTGTAGTCCCTATATGTCTATAGCAATTGAACACATACCGGTTGAAAATCAAGCACCCATTAAATCACATAGTCGATGCAAGACGGTTAGAATTACACCACAAATTAATACATGTTCTTCACATGCAAAAACCTATGCTAGCATGAATTGTTCTAAACCCTAGATCCACTTTCGCATTCACTAGGATTAAACAAACAATTACAAGTGTTCGCGACTCACTTATAACGAATAAGCATAAACATACTAGGCAATCAATACGTTCAATCACACACCAAGGCATAAATAACACTCAATTACTAGAATCCATAGAAAAATCCATTAAAACCCCATGATAACGAATTAGCCCATAATCGACCTAATCGCCATCATGGGTTCTATGGATAACATAATTCTAAAACAAGCAAATAAATATAGAAGAGAGAAAAAGGGTTTAGAATTAAATCCCCAAAATAGAAGAGTACAAAGGTTCCAAAGAATAATCCTTGCTTGTCACTAGCTTGGAGAATTTCCTTGAAAATGTTCTTGAAATCTAGATGAAAAGTGTTGATAGATGCTAAAAGAAAATAAAGAACACCCTAACTCCATTGATCGATATGTTTTTAGGTCTATATATTACATATAAAGATGCCCTAAAAATAGGCCCAAAACAATTGACCCGGTTTTAGGAATAAATTTCTGCCAAGCAAGCCACACGAGCGCTGCTGCGCTTAAATAGAGCGCTGTTGCGCTTGTTAGTCCCTGGAAACGCAGCTCTTGAGCGCTGCTGCGCCTTACTCAGAGCAAGAGCCCCTCAAAACAGCGCTGTTGCGCCTGAAACCGCGCTATTGCGCCTGAAACAGCGCTGTTGCGCCTGAAACCGCGCTGTTGCGCCTCCAACTCCCTGTCCAGAATTGTAGAGCTTCCTCTCCTCTTCGCGTGGACAGCTTACGGGCCTCAAACGGACTTCTAGAACTCAAGATATGGCCAAAACAGTGATGAATGCGCATTGAGCTCAAATTCCCGAGTTCTCTTGCCCTGGACTTCCTGTAATTTCTACCTTAAGCTCACAGAATACCACCAATACTTCACCAACACCACCAATGCCGCCCGACTATGCAACCTACACAAATTAGATGAAAACACATCAAACTAACACGAAACTTGAGAACTCGCAATCGTTTTAAGTACGAATGGAATGCAAATAGTGGATATAAAATCCACTTATCAAACCCCCAAACTTAAACCGTTGCTTGTCCTCAAGCAATGCAAACTCAACCCTAAAATGATGAATGAATGCAACTAAAAATTAAATGTCATGATAATGCAAAAATGTCCTAATACAATGATCACACACAAATTACCGAAACCGACTCAACAAGCAAACGCCTCAAAAAAATGCAACAACTCCAAACAGAGCTCGACTAAGTCCCCGTATACTAACAAAACATGCTCGGAAACGTGGTGTGTGCATTTCTCACTAGATATACTCTCGAAACTAGATCAAAGGCATAACCAATTCTTCGCCAAGACAATCACATGTTTATAAACAGAATAGACTTTAGACACTCCATGACTCAAAGACACCGCCATCATCATTTAAGGTAGACAAGGACTCATGCTTTACTACATAAAACATCACAAAACACAAAACACACATGCTTTTGACTGTGCAATGGGTGAGACCCCTAAAGGCTTATACAATAGCACCCTTGTAGCGAGCGTTAGGTTAGTGGATCCCAGACCGAAAAAGTCTTAGGTCACTAGGCATAAATTCCCCTCGAACTTACTTGCTCGAGCACTAAAGAGCTCACCCTAGCCAACTAGCATACACACACTCTCACAATT
The DNA here is from genome assembly GCA_037693485.1 of Kitagawia praeruptora. Taxonomy (NCBI): domain Eukaryota; kingdom Viridiplantae; phylum Streptophyta; class Magnoliopsida; order Apiales; family Apiaceae; genus Kitagawia; species Kitagawia praeruptora. Next base: position 67,397,824 of record CM075351.1, read on the forward strand.
CCTCATTTTTTATTCTCACAACTCTTTTCTCTTTTTTTTTCTCTTTTTTTTTCTTTTCTATTTCTTTTTTTCTTTTGACTCTTTTTCTTGCCTTTTTTTTTTTCACATGGGTGCACTGTCTCACCCTCCTAGACTACTCATATCAAATATGAGCCGGCTACTAGCCATTTGACGCCTAGCCATTATTACACTACGACACGACACTTAGCATGAAATCCCTGTTTTCCCCCAAACTTATACTTAAGTACTCCTACGCCATCAAGGGAATAACGAAAATTCTAGATATAAATAAGTGATTAAATCTCAACAGCCAAACAAGGTATGACTCGATCTAGCTCAAAAGCAAACAGTGAGACCGTGAAAAGATTGTGTTCCCGACACATGCAAGTCAATTTCATAAGTACTTAAATCAACCCTCTATTCATTGTCATCACACCCAAATTAACGTCGACCTATCGAGCCAGAAACAGACACTCAAGTGGAATCATATGAAATGCATGAACAAAATGATATTACACTCCTAAATAAATCTATATGACATGGCATCCTAAATGCACTCTAAATGGCATGGCAAAACTAAATGAAAAAATAATAACATGAATATGCATGAATATGCAACTATATGCAATGCAATGACTCTTGATACCCTAAAATCAATCAAAAACTTGTTCGCACTTATTCACGCAAGAGAACGTGGTCAACAAGTAATATAGAGTAAATAGGATTCGTTCCCACAGAGACTCAAATTGTTCGTTTTGTTCACTTATACACCAGCTTATGATTTACACTCACTGCTAAGACAATCACAATTTTGGTTTTGATTTAACTAATGATTAATTACCAACTAAGCCAATTACGAGAAAATAACTTAAGGATTAATTTATAAGAAACAAACATGGGATTTCAATTTCATTAACCACTTCATCTAGAATCTTATGCCCTTTAGCCTAGCATGTGACAGAGTTGATTACTGATTAGATGCACTAAACTGATACACACCAACTTTCGTTGTGCATATACCATCCTACTGATCATCCACAATTGATAGAAGTCAAGTAGTCACCAAATATGTGTAGTCCCTATATGTCTATAGCAATTGAACACATACCGGTTGAAAATCAAGCACCCATTAAATCACATAGTCGATGCAAGACGGTTAGAATTACACCACAAATTAATACATGTTCTTCACATGCAAAAACCTATGCTAGCATGAATTGTTCTAAACCCTAGATCCACTTTCGCATTCACTAGGATTAAACAAACAATTACAAGTGTTCGCGACTCACTTATAACGAATAAGCATAAACATACTAGGCAATCAATACGTTCAATCACACACCAAGGCATAAATAACACTCAATTACTAGAATCCATAGAAAAATCCATTAAAACCCCATGATAACGAATTAGCCCATAATCGACCTAATCGCCATCATGGGTTCTATGGATAACATAATTCTAAAACAAGCAAATAAATATAGAAGAGAGAAAAAGGGTTTAGAATTAAATCCCCAAAATAGAAGAGTACAAAGGTTCCAAAGAATAATCCTTGCTTGTCACTAGCTTGGAGAATTTCCTTGAAAATGTTCTTGAAATCTAGATGAAAAGTGTTGATAGATGCTAAAAGAAAATAAAGAACACCCTAACTCCATTGATCGATATGTTTTTAGGTCTATATATTACATATAAAGATGCCCTAAAAATAGGCCCAAAACAATTGACCCGGTTTTAGGAATAAATTTCTGCCAAGCAAGCCACACGAGCGCTGCTGCGCTTAAATAGAGCGCTGTTGCGCTTGTTAGTCCCTGGAAACGCAGCTCTTGAGCGCTGCTGCGCCTTACTCAGAGCAAGAGCCCCTCAAAACAGCGCTGTTGCGCCTGAAACCGCGCTATTGCGCCTGAAACAGCGCTGTTGCGCCTGAAACCGCGCTGTTGCGCCTCCAACTCCCTGTCCAGAATTGTAGAGCTTCCTCTCCTCTTCGCGTGGACAGCTTACGGGCCTCAAACGGACTTCTAGAACTCAAGATATGGCCAAAACAGTGATGAATGCGCATTGAGCTCAAATTCCCGAGTTCTCTTGCCCTGGACTTCCTGTAATTTCTACCTTAAGCTCACAGAATACCACCAATACTTCACCAACACCACCAATGCCGCCCGACTATGCAACCTACACAAATTAGATGAAAACACATCAAACTAACACGAAACTTGAGAACTCGCAATCGTTTTAAGTACGAATGGAATGCAAATAGTGGATATAAAATCCACTTATCAAACCCCCAAACTTAAACCGTTGCTTGTCCTCAAGCAATGCAAACTCAACCCTAAAATGATGAATGAATGCAACTAAAAATTAAATGTCATGATAATGCAAAAATGTCCTAATACAATGATCACACACAAATTACCGAAACCGACTCAACAAGCAAACGCCTCAAAAAAATGCAACAACTCCAAACAGAGCTCGACTAAGTCCCCGTATACTAACAAAACATGCTCGGAAACGTGGTGTGTGCATTTCTCACTAGATATACTCTCGAAACTAGATCAAAGGCATAACCAATTCTTCGCCAAGACAATCACATGTTTATAAACAGAATAGACTTTAGACACTCCATGACTCAAAGACACCGCCATCATCATTTAAGGTAGACAAGGACTCATGCTTTACTACATAAAACATCACAAAACACAAAACACACATGCTTTTGACTGTGCAATGGGTGAGACCCCTAAAGGCTTATACAATAGCACCCTTGTAGCGAGCGTTAGGTTAGTGGATCCCAGACCGAAAAAGTCTTAGGTCACTAGGCATAAATTCCCCTCGAACTTACTTGCTCGAGCACTAAAGAGCTCACCCTAGCCAACTAGCATACACACACTCTCACAATTCCTCCTTTTTTATTCTCACAACTCTTTTCTCTTTTTTTTTCTCTTTTTTTTTCTTTTCTATTTCTTTTTTTCTTTTGACTCTTTTTCTTGCCTTTTTTTTTTCACATGGGTGCACTGTCTCACCCTCCTAGACTACTCATATCAAATATGAGCCGGCTACTAGCCATTTGACGCCTAGCCATTATTACACTACGACACGACACTTAGCATGAAATCCCTGTTTTCCCCCAAACTTATACTTAAGTGCTCCTACGCCATCAAGGGAATAACGAAAATTCTAGATATAAATAAGTGATTAAATCTCAACAGCCAAACAAGGTATGACTCGATCTAGCTCAAAAGCAAACAGTGAGACCGTGAAAAGATTGTGTTCCCGACACATGCAAGTCAATTTCATAAGTACTTAAATCAACCCTCTATTCATTGTCATCACACCCAAATTAACGTCGACCTATCGAGCCAGAAACAGACACTCAAGTGGAATCATATGAAATGCATGAACAAAATGATATTACACTCCTAAATAAATCTATATGACATGGCATCCTAAATGCACTCTAAATGGCATGGCAAAACTAAATGCAAAAATACTAACATGAATATGCATGAATATGCAACTATATGCAATGCAATGACTCTTGATACCCTAAAATCAATCAAAAACTTGTTCGCACTTATTCACGCAAGAGAACGTGGTCAACAAGTAATATAGAGTAAATAGGATTCGTTCCCACAGAGACTCAAATTGTTCGTTTTGTTCACTTATACACCAGCTTATGATTTACACTCACTGCTAAGACAATCACAATTTTGGTTTTGATTTAACTAATGATTAATTACCAACTAAGCCAATTACGAGAAAATAACTTAAGGATTAATTTATAAGAAACAAACATGGGATTTCAATTTCATTAACCACTTCATCTAGAATCTTATGCCCTTTAGCCTAGCATGTGACAGAGTTGATTACTGATTAGATGCACTAAACTGATACACACCAACTTTCGTTGTGCATATACCATCCTACTGATCATCCACAATTGATAGAAGTCAAGTAGTCACCAAATATGTGTAGTCCCTATATGTCTATAGCAATTGAACACATACCGGTTGAAAATCAAGCACCCATTAAATCACATAGTCGATGCAAGACGGTTAGAATTACACCACAAATTAATACATGTTCTTCACATGCAAAAACCTATGCTAGCATGAATTGTTCTAAACCCTAGATCCACTTTCGCATTCACTAGGATTAAACAAACAATTACAAGTGTTCGCGACTCACTTATAACGAATAAGCATAATCATACTAGACAATCAATACATTCAATCACACACCAAGGCATAAATAACACTCAATTACTAGAATCCATAGAAAAATCCATTAAAATCCCATGATAACGATTTAGCCCATAATCGACCTGATCGCCATCATGGGTTCTATGGATAACATAATTCTAAAACAAGCAAATAAATATAGAAGAGAGAAAAAGGGTTTAGAATTAAATCCCCAAAATAGAAGAGTACAAAGGTTCCAAAGAATAATCCTTGCTTGTCACTAGCTTGGAGAATTTCCTTGAAAATGTTCTTGAAATCTAGATGAAAAGTGTTGATAGATGCTAAAAGAAAATAAAGAACACCCTAACTCCATTGATCGATATGTTTTTAGGTCTATATATTACATATAAAGATGCCCTAAAAATAGGCCCAAAACAATTGACCCGGTTTTAGGAATAAATTTCTGCCAAGCAAGCCACACGAGCGCTGCTGCGCTTAAATAGAGCGCTGTTGCGCTTGTTAGTCCCTGGAAACGCAGCTCTTGAGCGCTGCTGCGCCTTACTCAGAGCAAGAGCCCCTCAAAACAGCGCTGTTGCGCCTGAAACCGCGCTATTGCGCCTGAAACAGCGCTGTTGCGCCTGAAACCGCGCTGTTGCGCCTCCAACTCCCTGTCCAGAATTGTAGAGCTTCCTCTCCTCTTCGCGTGGACAGCTTACGGGCCTCAAACGGACTTCTAGAACTCAAGATATGGCCAAAACAGTGATGAATGCGCATTGAGCTCAAATTCCCGAGTTCTCTTGCCCTGGACTTCCTGTAATTTCTACCTTAAGCTCACAGAATACCACCAATACTTCACCAACACCACCAATGCCGCCCGACTATGCAACCTACACAAATTAGATGAAAACACATCAAACTAACACGAAACTTGAGAACTCGCAATCGTTTTAAGTACGAATGGAATGCAAATAGTGGATATAAAATCCACTTATCAAACCCCCAAACTTAAACCGTTGCTTGTCCTCAAGCAATGCAAACTCAACCCTAAAATGATGAATGAATGCAACTAAAAATTAAATGTCATGATAATGCAAAAATGTCCTAATACAATGATCACACACAAATTACCGAAACCGACTCAACAAGCAAACGCCTCAAAAAAATGCAACAACTCCAAACAGAGCTCGACTAAGTCCCCGTATACTAACAAAACATGCTCGGAAACGTGGTGTGTGCATTTCTCACTAGATATACTCTCGAAACTAGATCAAAGGCATAACCAATTCTTCGCCAAGACAATCACATGTTTATAAACAGAATAGACTTTAGACACTCCATGACTCAAAGACACCGCCATCATCATTTAAGGTAGACAAGGACTCATGCTTTACTACATAAAACATCACAAAACACAAAACACACATGCTTTTGACTGTGCAATGGGTGAGACCCCTAAAGGCTTATACAATAGCACCCTTGTAGCGAGCGTTAGGTTAGTGGATCCCAGACCGAAAAAGTCTTAGGTCACTAGGCATAAATTCCCCTCGAACTTACTTGCTCGAGCACTAAAGAGCTCACCCTAGCCAACTAGCATACACACACTCTCACAATTCCTCATTTTTTATTCTCACAACTCTTTTCTCTTTTTTTTTTCTCTTTTTTTTTCTTTTCTATTTCTTTTTTTCTTTTGACTCTTTTTCTTGCCTTTTTTTTTTCACATGGGTGCACTGTCTCACCCTCCTAGACTACTCATATCAAATATGAGCCGGCTACTAGCCATTTGACGCCTAGCCATTATTACACTACGACACGACACTTAGCATGAAATCCCTGTTTTCCCCCAAACTTATACTTAAGTGCTCCTACGCCATCAAGGGAATAACGAAAATTCTAGATATAAATAAGTGATTAAATCTCAACAGCCAAACAAGGTATGACTCGATCTAGCTCAAAAGCAAACAGTGAGACCGTGAAAAGATTGTGTTCCCGACACATGCAAGTCAATTTCATAAGTACTTAAATCAACCCTCTATTCATTGTCATCACACCCAAATTAACGTCGACCTATCGAGCCAGAAACAGACACTCAAGTGGAATCATATGAAATGCATGAACAAAATGATATTACACTCCTAAATAAATCTATATGACATGGCATCCTAAATGCACTCTAAATGGCATGGCAAAACTAAATGAAAAAATACTAACATGAATATGCATGAATATGCAACTATATGCAATGCAATGACTCTTGATACCCTAAAATCAATCAAAAACTTGTTCGCACTTATTCACGCAAGAGAACGTGGTCAACAAGTAATATAGAGTAAATAGGATTCGTTCCCACAGAGACTCAAATTGTTCGTTTTGTTCACTTATACACCAGCTTATGATTTACACTCACTGCTAAGACAATCACAATTTTGGTTTTGATTTAACTAATGATTAATTACCAACTAAGCCAATTACGAGAAAATAACTTAAGGATTAATTTATAAGAAACAAACATGGGATTTCAATTTCATTAACCACTTCATCTAGAATCTTATGCCCTTTAGCCTAGCATGTGACAGAGTTGATTACTGATTAGATGCACTAAACTGATACACACCAACTTTCGTTGTGCATATACCATCCTACTGATCATCCACAATTGATAGAAGTCAAGTAGTCACCAAATATGTGTAGTCCCTATATGTCTATAGCAATTGAACACATACCGGTTGAAAATCAAGCACCCATTAAATCACATAGTCGATGCAAGACGGTTAGAATTACACCACAAATTAATACATGTTCTTCACATGCAAAAACCTATGCTAGCATGAATTGTTCTAAACCCTAGATCCACTTTCGCATTCACTAGGATTAAACAAACAATTACAAGTGTTCGCGACTCACTTATAACGAATAAGCATAAACATACTAGGCAATCAATACGTTCAATCACACACCAAGGCATAAATAACACTCAATTACTAGAATCCATAGAAAAATCCATTAAAACCCCATGATAACGAATTAGCCCATAATCGACCTAATCGCCATCATGGGTTCTATGGATAACATAATTCTAAAACAAGCAAATAAATATAGAAGAGAGAAAAAGGGTTTAGAATTAAATCCCCAAAATAGAAGAGTACAAAGGTTCCAAAGAATAATCCTTGCTTGTCACTAGCTTGGAGAATTTCCTTGAAAATGTTCTTGAAATCTAGATGAAAAGTGTTGATAGATGCTAAAAGAAAATAAAGAACACCCTAACTCCATTGATCGATATGTTTTTAGGTCTATATATTACATATAAAGATGCCCTAAAAATAGGCCCAAAACAATTGACCCGGTTTTAGGAATAAATTTCTGCCAAGCAAGCCACACGAGCGCTGCTGCGCTTAAATAGAGCGCTGTTGCGCTTGTTAGTCCCTGGAAACGCAGCTCTTGAGCGCTGTTGCGCCTTACTCAGAGCAAGAGCCCCTCAAAACAGCGCTGTTGCGCCTGAAACCGCGCTATTGCGCCTGAAACAGCGCTGTTGCGCCTGAAACCGCGCTGTTGCGCCTCCAACTCCCTGTCCAGAATTGTAGAGCTTCCTCTCCTCTTCGCGTGGACAGCTTACGGGCCTCAAACGGACTTCTAGAACTCAAGATATGGCCAAAACAGTGATGAATGCGCATTGAGCTCAAATTCCCGAGTTCTCTTGCCCTGGACTTCCTGTAATTTCTACCTTAAGCTCACAGAATACCACCAATACTTCACCAACACCACCAATGCCGCCCGACTATGCAACCTACACAAATTAGATGAAAACACATCAAACTAACACGAAACTTGAGAACTCGCAATCGTTTTAAGTACGAATGGAATGCAAATAGTGGATATAAAATCCACTTATCAAACCCCCAAACTTAAACCGTTGCTTGTCCTCAAGCAATGCAAACTCAACCCTAAAATGATGAATGAATGCAACTAAAAATTAAATGTCATGATAATGCAAAAATGTCCTAATACAATGATCACACACAAATTACCGAAACCGACTCAACAAGCAAACGCCTCAAAAAAATGCAACAACTCCAAACAGAGCTCGACTAAGTCCCCGTATACTAACAAAACATGCTCGGAAACGTGGTGTGTGCATTTCTCACTAGATATACTCTCGAAACTAGATCAAAGGCATAACCAATTCTTCGCCAAGACAATCACATGTTTATAAACAGAATAGACTTTAGACACTCCATGACTCAAAGACACCGCCATCATCATTTAAGGTAGACAAGGACTCATGCTTTACTACATAAAACATCACAAAACACAAAACACACATGCTTTTGACTGTACAATGGGTGAGACCCCTAAAGGCTTATACAATAGCACCCTTGTAGCGAGCGTTAGGTTAGTGGATCCCAGACCGAAAAAGTCTTAGGTCACTAGGCATAAATTCCCCTCGAACTTACTTGCTCGAGCACTAAAGAGCTCACCCTAGCCAACTAGCATACACACACTCTCACAATTCCTCCTTTTTTATTCTCACAACTCTTTTCTCTTTTTTTTTCTCTTTTTTTTTCTTTTCTATTTCTTTTTTTCTTTTGACTCTTTTTCTTGCCTTTTTTTTTTCACATGGGTGCACTGTCTCACCCTCCTAGACTACTCATATCAAATATGAGCCGGCTACTAGCCATTTGACGCCTAGCCATTATTACACTACGACACGACACTTAGCATGAAATCCCTGTTTTCCCCCAAACTTATACTTAAGTGCTCCTACGCCATCAAGGGAATAACGAAAATTCTAGATATAAATAAGTGATTAAATCTCAACAGCCAAACAAGGTATGACTCGATCTAGCTCAAAAGCAAACAGTGAGACCGTGAAAAGATTGTGTTCCCGACACATGCAAGTCAATTTCATAAGTACTTAAATCAACCCTCTATTCATTGTCATCACACCCAAATTAACGTCGACCTATCGAGCCAGAAACAGACACTCAAGTGGAATCATATGAAATGCATGAACAAAATGATATTACACTCCTAAATAAATCTATATGACATGGCATCCTAAATGCACTCTAAATGGCATGGCAAAACTAAATGAAAAAATAATAACATGAATATGCATGAATATGCAACTATATGCAATGCAATGACTCTTGATACCCTAAAATCAATCAAAAACTTGTTCGCACTTATTCACGCAAGAGAACGTGGTCAACAAGTAATATAGAGTAAATAGGATTCGTTCCCACAGAGACTCAAATTGTTCGTTTTGTTCACTTATACACCAGCTTATGATTTACACTCACTGCTAAGACAATCACAATTTTGGTTTTGATTTAACTAATGATTAATTACCAACTAAGCCAATTACGAGAAAATAACTTAAGGATTAATTTATAAGAAACAAACATGGGATTTCAATTTCATTAACCACTTCATCTAGAATCTTATGCCCTTTAGCCTAGCATGTGACAGAGTTGATTACTGATTAGATGCACTAAACTGATACACACCAACTTTCGTTGTGCATATACCATCCTACTGATCATCCACAATTGATAGAAGTCAAGTAGTCACCAAATATGTGTAGTCCCTATATGTCTATAGCAATTGAACACATACCGGTTGAAAATCAAGCACCCATTAAATCACATAGTCGATGCAAGACGGTTAGAATTACACCACAAATTAATACATGTTCTTCACATGCAAAAACCTATGCTAGCATGAATTGTTCTAAACCCTAGATCCACTTTCGCATTCACTAGGATTAAACAAACAATTACAAGTGTTCGCGACTCACTTATAACGAATAAGCATAATCATACTAGACAATCAATACATTCAATCACACACCAAGGCATAAATAACACTCAATTACTAGAATCCATAGAAAAATCCATTAAAATCCCATGATAACGATTTAGCCCATAATCGACCTGATCGCCATCATGGGTTCTATGGATAACATAATTCTAAAACAAGCAAATAAATATAGAAGAGAGAAAAAGGGTTTAGAATTAAATCCCCAAAATAGAAGAGTACAAAGGTTCCAAAGAATAATCCTTGCTTGTCACTAGCTTGGAGAATTTCCTTGAAAATGTTCTTGAAATCTAGATGAAAAGTGTTGATAGATGCTAAAAGAAAATAAAGAACACCCTAACTCCATTGATCGATATGTTTTTAGGTCTATATATTACATATAAAGATGCCCTAAAAATAGGCCCAAAACAATTGACCCGGTTTTAGGAATAAATTTCTGCCAAGCAAGCCACACGAGCGCTGCTGCGCTTAAATAGAGCGCTGTTGCGCTTGTTAGTCCCTGGAAACGCAGCTCTTGAGCGCTGCTGCGCCTTACTCAGAGCAAGAGCCCCTCAAAACAGCGCTGTTGCGCCTGAAACCGCGCTATTGCGCCTGAAACAGCGCTGTTGCGCCTGAAACCGCGCTGTTGCGCCTCCAACTCCCTGTCCAGAATTGTAGAGATTCCTCTCCTCTTCGCGTGGACAGCTTACGGGCCTCAAACGGACTTCTAGAACTCAAGATATGGCCAAAACAGTGATGAATGCGCATTGAGCTCAAATTCCCGAGTTCTCTTGCCCTGGACTTCCTGTAATTTCTACCTTAAGCTCACAGAATACCACCAATACTTCACCAACACCACCAATGCCGCCCGACTATGCAACCTACACAAATTAGATGAAAACACATCAAACTAACACGAAACTTGAGAACTCGCAATCGTTTTAAGTACGAATGGAATGCAAATAGTGGATATAAAATCCACTTATCAAACCCCCAAACTTAAACCGTTGCTTGTCCTCAAGCAATGCAAACTCAACCCTAAAATGATGAATGAATGCAACTAAAAATTAAATGTCATGATAATGCAAAAATGTCCTAATACAATGATCACACACAAATTACCGAAACCGACTCAACAAGCAAACGCCTCAAAAAAATGCAACAACTCCAAACAGAGCTCGACTAAGTCCCCGTATACTAACAAAACATGCTCGGAAACGTGGTGTGTGCATTTCTCACTAGATATACTCTCGAAACTAGATCAAAGGCATAACCAATTCTTCGCCAAGACAATCACATGTTTATAAACAGAATAGACTTTAGACACTCCATGACTCAAAGACACCGCCATCATCATTTAAGGTAGACAAGGACTCATGCTTTACTACATAAAACATCACAAAACACAAAACACACATGCTTTTGACTGTGCAATGGGTGAGACCCCTAAAGGCTTATACAATAGCACCCTTGTAGCGAGCGTTAGGTTAGTGGATCCCAGACCGAAAAAGTCTTAGGTCACTAGGCATAAATTCCCCTCGAACTTACTTGCTCGAGCACTAAAGAGCTCACCCTAGCCAACTAGCATACACACACTCTCACAATTCCTCCTTTTTTATTCTCACAACTCTTTTCTCTTTTTTTTTCTCTTTTTTTTTCTTTTCTATTTCTTTTTTTCTTTTGACTCTTTTTCTTGCCTTTTTTTTTTTCACATGGGTGCACTGTCTCACCCTCCTAGACTACTCATATCAAATATGAGCCGGCTACTAGCCATTTGACGCCTAGCCATTATTACACTACGACACGACACTTAGCATGAAATCCCTGTTTTCCCCCAAACTTATACTTAAGTGCTCCTACGCCATCAAGGGAATAACGAAAATTCTAGATATAAATAAGTGATTAAATCTCAACAGCCAAACAAGGTATGACTCGATCTAGCTCAAAAGCAAACAGTGAGACCGTGAAAAGATTGTGTTCCCGACACATGCAAGTCAATTTCATAAGTACTTAAATCAACCCTCTATTCATTGTCATCACACCCAAATTAACGTCGACCTATCGAGCCAGAAACAGACACTCAAGTGGAATCATATGAAATGCATGAACAAAATGATATTACACTCCTAAATAAATCTATATGACATGGCATCCTAAATGCACTCTAAATGGCATGGCAAAACTAAATGCAAAAATACTAACATGAATATGCATGAATATGCAACTATATGCAATGCAATGACTCTTGATACCCTAAAATCAATCAAAAACTTGTTCGCACTTATTCACGCAAGAGAACGTGGTCAACAAGTAATATAGAGTAAATAGGATTCGTTCCCACAGAGACTCAAATTGTTCGTTTTGTTCACTTATACACCAGCTTATGATTTACACTCACTGCTAAGACAATCACAATTTTGGTTTTGATTTAACTAATGATTAATTACCAACTAAGCCAATTACGAGAAAATAACTTAAGGATTAATTTATAAGAAACAAACATGGGATTTCAATTTCATTAACCACTTCATCTAGAATCTTATGCCCTTTAGCCTAGCATGTGACAGAGTTGATTACTGATTAGATGCACTAAACTGATACACACCAACTTTCGTTGTGCATATACCATCCTACTGATCATCCACAATTGATAGAAGTCAAGTAGTCACCAAATATGTGTAGTCCCTATATGTCTATAGCAATTGAACACATACCGGTTGAAAATCAAGCACCCATTAAATCACATAGTCGATGCAAGACGGTTAGAATTACACCACAAATTAATACATGTTCTTCACATGCAAAAACCTATGCTAGCATGAATTGTTCTAAACCCTAGATCCACTTTCGCATTCACTAGGATTAAACAAACAATTACAAGTGTTCGCGACTCACTTATAACGAATAAGCATAAACATACTAGGCAATCAATACGTTCAATCACACACCAAGGCATAAATAACACTCAATTACTAGAATCCATAGAAAAATCCATTAAAACCCCATGATAACGAATTAGCCCATAATCGACCTAATCGCCATCATGGGTTCTATGGATAACATAATTCTAAAACAAGCAAATAAATATAGAAGAGAGAAAAAGGGTTTAGAATTAAATCCCCAAAATAGAAGAGTACAAAGGTTCCAAAGAATAATCCTTGCTTGTCACTAGCTTGGAGAATTTCCTTGAAAATGTTCTTGAAATCTAGATGAAAAGTGTTGATAGATGCTAAAAGAAAATAAAGAACACCCTAACTCCATTGATCGATATGTTTTTAGGTCTATATATTACATATAAAGATGCCCTAAAAATAGGCCCAAAACAATTGACCCGGTTTTAGGAATAAATTTCTGCCAAGCAAGCCACACGAGCGCTGCTGCGCTTAAATAGAGCGCTGTTGCGCTTGTTAGTCCCTGGAAACGCAGCTCTTGAGCGCTGCTGCGCCTTACTCAGAGCAAGAGCCCCTCAAAACAGCGCTGTTGCGCCTGAAACCGCGCTATTGCGCCTGAAACAGCGCTGTTGCGCCTGAAACCGCGCTGTTGCGCCTCCAACTCCCTGTCCAGAATTGTAGAGCTTCCTCTCCTCTTCGCGTGGACAGCTTACGGGCCTCAAACGGACTTCTAGAACTCAAGATATGGCCAAAACAGTGATGAATGCGCATTGAGCTCAAATTCCCGAGTTCTCTTGCCCTGGACTTCCTGTAATTTCTACCTTAAGCTCACAGAATACCACCAATACTTCACCAACACCACCAATGCCGCCCGACTATGCAACCTACACAAATTAGATGAAAACACATCAAACTAACACGAAACTTGAGAACTCGCAATCGTTTTAAGTACGAATGGAATGCAAATAGTGGATATAAAATCCACTTATCATATATCCTAAAGTTAACCTATAAATAAAAACACATCAACAACATTATTGATGCCCTTGCGGGGCCCTTTTAAATAACATGTAAAAATTAATCAAAACTACTTAGTTTTGATTTAGTAACTTTAGGAAATTATCTAAAGGTAACTTTAGATTCTTTTTTCCCTTAAAAATATATAGGTTCCAGATTACATACAACGTTATTGAATCAATGTTGTGGATTAAAATTTAGGTCACGAACTTGTAATTAATGCTAGGGTTCGGGAGCTTCTTGCTTTAATGGCTGTTTCCGTGTTCGAGACTAATCGGTCCTCACAGAGTGCCTACGTATTTGGTATTGAGAATCAAGCCAAAAACGTACACTACACCATAGAATGGCTATTGCAACACTCACTGAAAAAATTTCTTAAAAATCGTTGTTATTGACTGATAAGTTTTAACAAATTTAGAAGTATTGCAATGTTTTCTAAAATTGTTACAATTGAATATTTTTTCTGCAAAAGTCAAGTTAAATTGCAACGAATATATATAAACGTTGCAATTGACTTCGAAAATTTTGGAAAAATTGGCGGCCATCTTAAGCGGGCTTTGCTAAAATATTTGCCCGGGCTTTCTAAAAGGGGTTGTTGACTGAAGTAAAACAATTGACCAAAGTATTTTCAGACACGCACAAAGACACACAACACAGCACAAACTCGAGAGGGAGAGAGAGAGTGAGAGATTTGGCGAGAGAGAGAGAGAAGGCGAGAGAGATAACTCAAATCCAATCAAGCTCGAAGATTCAAGCTCGAATAACACTCAAGCTCGAACACTCAAGCTCGAAATAGGTATGTTTCTTTCCCCAAATCGAATTTAAAATGTGGTTTTAGACGAATTTTGCATGTATCAATTAGGGTTTAATTATTAATTTGTGCTTGTAGTTAAATTGATTTATACGGGTTATACATCTTATATTTGTTTATGTTAAACAAGCTTTTACTTCAGATTTTGTTAATTTTAATTAGGGCTTTTAATTTAATTGTGTTAATTAGGAGCTTTAAACTGTAATTTTGCTGTTAGTTTCTGTTTGTATGTCTTTATGTTTGTTAATTGTGTTTGTATGTTTTTATGTTCGTTGTTACTTGTATAATCCATGTTTTCGCTCTATATTTCATAAGTTATAGCCTGTCAAAAAACATAATCTGTGTGGCTCTGTTTTATGTGCATTTTATATGCTCTGTTTTACAAGCCTTGATTTTATATGCCCTGTTAATGTAATTTTTGTATCTTTTATGTATTTTTTTGTTTATGCTTCTTTGTGTAGATAATAGGTTTGTGAATTTGCACACATGACTTGGGTTTCACTTCCAAAATACAGTGAGTATTATAGTGATGGGGTAACAGACTTTGTTAGGAATGGATTTGATAATTTTGGCATAGGTGATGAACTAAGATGTCCTTGCAAAGATTGTAGTAATCGTTTATGGCATTCTCAAGAAGATGTATATGATCATCTCATACTAAACGGTCCTTGTCCAACATTTTCTAATTGGATATTTGAAGTGTCAACCGACAAGTTTAGAACTAATGATAGGATGCATTGTAATGCGGGTATGGGCCTAGGTGAAGATTTTGATGAAATGATTCACAATGAAGGTAGATTTAAAACTGGAATGAATAAATCTGCAGAAGATTTTTATAAGGAAGTTGAGAAAGGAAAACAACCTTTATATCCCGGGTCTGAGAATTTTACTGTCTTAGGGTTTATAGTCAAACTTTACCAATTAAAGTGCAGTCACGGGTTTACTGAGTCTGCATTTAGCGGTATTCTAGGGTTGATAAAAGTGGCTTTTCCCCATGTCAATCTGCCTCCTTTTTTTAGGGCTGCCAAAAACATGATTACAAATTTAGGTCTTGATTATGAAAAGATACATGCTTGTCCGAAAGACTGCATGTTATATTGGGCTGAAAATGAAACTAAGTGCAAAATTTGCGGAGTTTCAAGATGGAAAGTCCGTAAAATAGATACCAATGCATCAGTTTCCGATAACTTCCAAGAAAAAGAGTCTAAAATTCTTGCAAAAGTGTTGAGATACTTCCCGTTGAAACCAAGGCTGCAACGTTTGTTCTTGTGTAAAGATTATTCTGAACTCATGACATGGTATGCAGTTGGACGAACAAAAGATGGGAAGTTAAGACATCCGGCCGATGCAGAGGGCTGGAAGTCAATGGACGCCAACCATCCAAATTTTGCAGCAGACACCCGAAATGTTAGGTTAGGTCTAGCTGCAGATGGCTTTAATCCTTACCGAGCAATGAACATAAGTCATAGCACTTGGCCAGTTGTTCTCGTAAATTATAATCTTCCTCCATGGTTGATTATGAAACATGAGAATTTAATTCTTTCAACGCTAATCCCTGGTCCCGTATACCCTGGTAACGACATTGATGTGTATATGCAGCCACTCATTGCGGAGTTAAAAGAATTATGGGAAGTAGGTTTAGAAACTTACGATGCCTTCAAGAACCAAACATTTATGTTACACGCGAGTCTCCTTTGGACAATTAGTGATTTTCCAGGGTATGCACTTTTAACGGGGTGGAGCACCAAGGGTAAACTAGCTTGTCCCAATTGCCACTACTGCACTTCTTCAACCTACCTGGAACATAGTAAAAAAGTCTGCTATATGAACCACAGAAAATTCCTTCCTCATGACCACAAACACAGGTCTGATACTAGAAGGTTCAATGGTATGGCTGAAACAGATGGTTGTCCACCTCCATTATCTGGAGCGGATATTGAAGAACTATTACATGGGTATGAGAACTGTTTCGGGAAGCGAGGTTTAAAGAAAAGGAATAGAGGGACAGATTGTCCTTTTAAAAAGAAGTCCATCTTTTTTCAGTTACCATATTGGAAGGATCATTTAGTTAGACATAATCTAGACGTCATGCATATAGAAAAATATATTTGTGATAAAATATTAGGGACTTTGTTGGATATTGGTGGCAAGACGAAAGATCATCTCGGTGCTCGAAAAGATTTGCAAGAAATGGGTATTCGCAAGGTTCTACATCCTGTTAAAATTGGTGATAGCAATAAGTATGAATTTAGGGCAGCAATTTTTGACATGACAAAAAAAGAAAAAGAAAGCTTCTGTTCTGTATTTTTAAATGCTAAACTGCCACATGGAACTGCATCGAATATTAGTCGTTGTGTGCTAATTGATGAAAGAAAGATATTCGGGTATAAAAGTCATGATGCACACTTTATGCTCCAGTATTAAAGTCGGAGCTATGTGACTGATACTCATGCTGTCGGTCGTACCAGTTTTGCCCAAATTCGTAATGAAATGGTATGTTAGACCCAAGAGTGATTTTATTTACGCATGCTCCCCGTCTTTCATTTTTTTGTACATATAGTAACCATATTTTCTTCATTTTATGGTAGAAAACTACCAAGCTTGGCGGTGCAAATCCTACAAAATCTCAGTTTTATCCAAAATCACGCAAGCGTCAGAACAAGGTTAAAATAGCATATATACAGTTTTCTGCAAATATATATATATATATGTATCTTTGCTATTTGTTTTTTGCGGATTATGCCATTAGTATTTACCACTAATGCAGTTATGAAAATTTGTAGGCTAATAAAGATGGTGAAAATGAGGAAGCATCAGATGATGAGGATGAAGAGATGGTAGAGCTTGACCTTGCAGCTCATGGACAAAATTGGCTTGTGGTAGAAGTGGCATAACAAGGAAAACGAAGAAATATATGTCCAAAAAAGACGATACAGATTCTACAGAACTAGCAAAGCTCAGAGAAGAAATAGCTGCTAAACTAGAGGAGAAAATGAAGAAGAAATTGCAGAAGATTTTTGGAAAATTGGCTGAAATGAATCCAGATCTGAATGTCAATGTGGACCAATTGTGTGCTGAAAGTTCCGGTGACGAGGTTGATGCAGCAGATGATGAGGGCGACGAAGGTGATGAGAATGAAGAAGAGGTGGATGCATCAGATAATTTTGTTTAAATTATGTGTTAATTCCTTTTTCTCTAATTAGTAGTGAAGCCAAGTGTATGCAACTTAATTAGTCAGTTTGATAATTAAGTGTATGTGATCGACAAGACTTGTCGTTTTATCTTGACTTATCTTTTGGATGGTAATTATGAAGATGTCATAGTTGTAACTGTTGGTGAATTGGTAATGATATTGAAGTTTGATTTTTTTTGGATTTGTGGCTTTTAATGCCTGGTTAGTTGTATTTTCAAAGGGAACCATTCACTTTTTTTAAAAAACAAATTGTTGCAATTGGGTCCAAATATGTTGCAAATAAGCATTACATCAACTACAAAATTATTGCAATAAGGGTATAAACTGTTGCAATTAGTCTAACAAATTCATTGCAATTGGACTAATTTTTGTTGCCTTAAAGTAATTTGCTTGCCAACCATTTGCTACTGCAATGATTTTTAAATGTTGCTAAAGACTATAAAATGTTGCTACATGCCTTTATTGCAATGATTTTTAAATGTTGCTATATGGTACTCAAATCATTGCTAAATCGATCTATTGCAACGGGGTCAAATGCAACGCTGAATTTTTTCACATTCGTTGCAATAGAGTCTACTGCAACGAATATTGGCATTAAGGTAATGTATTTGTGGTGTTGCAATATGTGATCTATGGTGTAGTGGTAGTTCTGATAATGAGGGGTCAGGCCTTTTATATAGGCTGAGAAGCCCTAGAATTGTAGTAGGGTTAGGTGACTTGGTGGGCAAGTCACTGCCTAGAAGAAGGTTCTAGTCTCCTTCCATACAAGAAGCAGTTTCCATGTTGAGATGGATATCTTGAAGGATAAGTCAGACAAGAGTAATATCGTTGTTTGACTCTTATTTGCTTAGCTGTTTGTTACCCTCAATATTAATTACGAAATTAATATAAAAATAGGGTTTGGGCATATCTGGTTG
Source organism: Kitagawia praeruptora (assembly GCA_037693485.1). Taxonomy (NCBI): domain Eukaryota; kingdom Viridiplantae; phylum Streptophyta; class Magnoliopsida; order Apiales; family Apiaceae; genus Kitagawia; species Kitagawia praeruptora. The sequence goes on from CM075351.1 coordinate 67,416,621, forward strand.
GCCCCACGTTTGGACCATTCTAGGTCTAATTAAAGACACATTAAATGTGTCTTTAGGGCTTACTTTTAGCCCATATCATTTGCCCCCCAACTTCTAGGAAAACTGATCAGGTTTTCCTCGAAGTTTTAACGGCCTTTTTCGAGACTCGGGTCAGGGTTCATCTTTATACACTAGTGTTTCACGAGTATTGTCTTTATGCAAAGCGTGGAGCGACCGACACGTTTACGACAATGTTAATTCGATGCTAATCGGCACTAATTAGCTTTGAACGATGCTTAAACGATGTTAAGCGACGCTAAACGGCATTAAGCAGCACTGAACAGTGCTAAACGACACTAATCAGCACTAAATGGCGCTAAACGGTGCTTAAATGTCTGGTAGAAAGGAGATTCGGGACAGCCAAAACCACCTCTAGTCAGCTGGTCGGCTGACAGGAGGTCCTGGTCGGCTGCCAGGAGGTCCTGGTCGCCTGCCAGGAGATCCTGCTCGGCTGACAGGAGGTCCTGGTCGGCCAGACCCCCTCCTGGGTAGCTGGTCGGCTGCCAGGAGGTCCTGGTCGGCCAGACCCCTTCCCGGGCGGCTGGTCGGCTGCCAGGAGGTCCTAGTTGGCTGCCAGAAGCTCCGTGTTGACCCAAACGGTTCAAACCAATGCTTAAACGACGTTCAATCTATGTTGAATGACGTAAAATGGTGTAAAATGGCACTAAACGGCGCTAATCGACGCTAATCGATGCTAATCAGCCATAAGCGACGTTTAATCTATGTTAAACGACGTTGAATGGCATAAGACGGCACTAATCGGTGCTAATCGACGCTAAGCGATGCTAAATTTTAAGAATACTCGAAGGTCCACGTTCACTCTGGAAACCAAGAACCTCCATCAGAACCACCAACTCGAGCCAACCAACTGACGGGATGAAGCAGGAGGTCGGCCAGACCCCTTCCCAGGAAGCTGGTCGGCTGACTAGAGCTCCTGGTCGGCCTGCCAGGAGATCCTGGTCGGCTGGAGCTGTCAGGAGGTCGGCCTGAGGCCTCCCCGGGAGGGTGGTCGGCTGACATGAGCTCCTGGTTGGCTGTGGCTGCCAGGAGGTCGGACTGAGGCCTCCCCGGGAGGGTGGTCGGCTGACATGAGCTCCTGGTTGGCTGTGGCTGCCAGGAGGTCGGCCTGAGGCCTCCCCGGGAGGGTGGTCGGCTGACATGAGCTCATGGTTGGCTGTGGCTACCAGGAGGTCGGCCTGAGGCCTCCCCGGGAGGGTGGTCAGCTGACATGAGGTTGGCGACCCTTTCCCGGGCGCCTTGACGTGCCTTTCGGAGCTTTTTTCGCGATGATTGAGTTCTTGTTCTTGAATCATGACCTTGATTCTTGGCTGTTGGGTACCTCTTTGTTTGCACTAAATCACGCAAGCGTACGTGGTCACAAGTAATATATGAATAAGTCAAGTTCGTTCCAACAGAGATCTGGTAATGGTTTTAATTCAGTAGATGTACCTATGCAACAATGTATGATTATTATTCACTGCTAAGACAAATAATAGTTTTGGGTTTAATAAACTAAATTAACTAAGAATTAAATTAACAAGCTAAGAATTAACTAACTAACGAGAATTGGAATCGAATTACTTCTACAAGAGAAAACATGAGATCCTAACTTCATTAAATACTTTGCTTAGATTTGACGCCTTTAATCACTATATGCAATGGTTATGATATCTGATCGGATAACACGAAACAAGTACACGCTACCTGTCAACATACGTATACCGAACTATCCATACATCCACAAAAGAGATAGAAGATGAATAGACACCAATTATGCTTAGACCCTATATGTCTATAGAATTTGAAAACATAACGATTGAAGAGCAAGTTATCCATAATGATCACATAGGGCAATATAAGTATTCTCATCTCATACTACGAATCATGTTGATAAACAATCATGAACCTATGCTAGCATGGCAAGTTCTAAATCTCAAGATCCACTTTCACTTCACAAGAGATTAACAAATTAGATGTTCATGACGCATCTATCAATTAAGCATAACCATACGAGGATATCAAATATACATCACACACAGATCTCTAAAGCATCAAGATACAAAAGCTCCATAAATAAATCCGTTAGAATCCCATGACAACGATTAGTTCATAATCGAACCGCTCGTCATCATGGGATCTGATGAAACCATGATAAAAACAAAGTATGAAAAGATACAAATAAACCTAAGTAATTGATATGTAATGGTTCTCCAAATTACAATGGTAGGATGTGTTTATATAGGCTCTAGAAGTCTTGCCCAGCAAGGAAAATAACCTACAATACAATTAGAAATAGGTTTGGGTACCAAAAATACAACTAGAATTCGAAATAGAGGCAAAACGGACAATTCAGGATTTTTCCAGCGATTTTACGCGCCCCAGGCGCACAGCACGCGCTCCAGGCGCACGAATTTACTGTTCTGTGCACTGCAGGCACACGTTTATGTGTTGCAGGCGCGTGAACTTTCTGCTTGATTTCTTTAAACTTCAAGAAAATTTCCCAAACTTCGCGTGGACAGTAAGATCACTGAAAACGGACTTCTAGAATTCCAGATATGGCCAAAACAATGTAGACTTTGCAACCATCCGAATTTTCCACAATTTGCTCATTCCTCATCCATTTTCTCTTCCGATTCTTTTGCCACTTCCCTTTCTTCAATTCTTGAGCGTGAATCATCATGGTATCCTAAGGAAATATGATAGTGTATATTTATATATATTTTATATGATTATATTCCTAATATTTACTATATTTTGCATTTAATTGGATTTTTATTTAATAGATTTTAATGTTTTATTGTAGGAAGTAAGGAAATTCTAAACTTGGAAGGATTTGAGAATAAAGAGCTTAATTGGAGATTTATTAGAAGGAAATTCGGATTTATCGGGCAGCACGCGCGCAATTCACTATTTTGGTCATATCTCGAGTTCTAGAAGTCAGAATTGGGCGATTCAACAGCCCACGCGAAGATAATTAAATTATCTATCATTCTAAGATGGTCCAGATGTCATATTACAACTGGAGCGGCCCAGAAATACAGGAGAAAAGTCAACCATGAATTTTCCTTGAAAATCTATTCAGTTTAGGAAACGTACTTGTAATTTCCTCAACGATTAAAATACCTTTTTTATTAGAGACATATATAATATCAGAGATGATTATTATTAGGGGGGAGAGATAGTTACGTATACATACATACGTACGTATAGACATACAGAGAGAGAGAGATTGGAGATAGCTTTTCACTTTTCTTTGAAGATTGAAGGTTTTTCTCTATTCTTTATAATATTATGTGTTCATATTATATCTCTTGTTTTATTAGTTTAATTATGTATGAGTAGATAATTAATCTAGGGTTAAGTAGAACCCTAGTTATGATTGATGTGTGATTTTCCAAATTCCCCCAATTTGATTGTTTAATTGCTCTTGCTTATTGAGTTGTTTTAATTAGCAATTACAAATCAGACGTGATTATGTTTATTGTTTGAACCATTGTATATTTATCAACGAGAGTTGGATTTAGATGGTTGTGATTTATCCAATGAGGACATGAACTTCTCCATGAGAATAGGTAGAACGGATTGTTAGGAAGTTAGGGTGCTGTGATTAATGTCTCTAAATTGCATGATACCATGAGAATAGGCTTGATTGTATTTTAGAGAAGCCATTAATACTCGAGAGAGGTTATTGGTAATTTATAGGGCGCACCTTTCCTGTTGAGTATTATACGATTGATTGGGGAGGGAATTCACGATTGCATTAATTCATGCTAGTGGGGATACTTAGTTCTGGAAGTTTTAGTTAATTGATTAATTGCATTAGTATAAAATTAGTTTAATAATCTTTGATATTTTATTGTGTTACTTGCTTGGCTGAATTGAAATCGAGAACAACTGGTGATTGACACGTTTGTCTCTGTGGGATCGACTCTGACTTACCCTACTACATAGTTAGAAGGATTTGTTAGATATTATTATTTGATAGGCACGCGACAGCCTTGTCAAATTTTTGGCGCCGCTACCGGGGACAAAGCAGTGTTAGATTAGTTAATTTTTGAGTTAGTTTGGCCAAGTTGTTTAGTTGTGTTGCTTCGGCTATTATTCTTGTTCTGTTTGATCTTTGCTTGTGGTTTTTCTTGTTTCTTGTAAAATTGATTTTTAGATTCCTATAACAAGAAATTAAGCGAGTAAAGAGAGGAGCAAGAAGAAAGCATGGAGGCATTGGTTGAGACTATGCGGGCATTTTCTCAAAAGATCGATGATATTGAGTCAAGAAATTCTTCTTTGTTTGCCACTTGTGATGTTTGCGGTATACAGGGACATACTCAAAATAATTGCCAATTTAATATCCCTTACTACCCAAATCAAACACAATTTTGGGATGGTAATTTTTATTACAATACCCATGACCACCCTCACCAGCCACCACAATATAATCCTTATGCTGATACTTACACTTCTGGTTGGGAAGATTACACTAATTTTTCCTACCAAGACAATCCACCTCAGCCACCACAGAAATCCAACTTGGAAAATCTTTTGGAAGGAGTTGTTGTTGCACAGCTGAGCAAGAATGAAGAGGTTGAGACAAGTCTTAATGAGTTGAAAACTCAAGGTAAGTCGATTGAAAACTCAATTGCTCAACTAGCTCAAGAGGTAACTGAATTCGTTGAGTGGCGCTCTCAAACAGAGGAAATACCAATGAGTCAATTTGATGATGCAACTTTGTGGAGTGGTAAGGAGTTTAAAGAGTCACAAAACGAGGTTAGTAACAGTAAGTTAATTTTTGATGATGAAGATGGTTATTTTGATAGTCTTGCTCTTATTGACCCATACGCTTCTCAAGAAATTAATTTGTGTGAAAACTCGTTTGATAATAATGAGATTGATTTCTTAGATGACTCTTTTTGCACGCTATTTAATGAGGGTGATAGTATGGTTGTGGTAGATATAAATTTGAATAAGGATATTGTGATTCCAATTGTGGTAGATGAGATAGAATCGAATTTGGATAAACTTGACTTGAATGATGTTAAAATTGAAAATATGTGTATGCCTTTTGTTGACCCAATTTGGGAGGAATTTGTGAAAAGTAACTATAGCCATGTTGGAGATGATTTTTCTAAATACTTTCACATGCCGAAAATTCTTGAGCATCACATGAGTCTCACATGTCAATTTATATATCTTCTTGGTTATCTAATTGGTGCTCATATCATTAGATTAATTCGAATTAGGAGATATGTAAATTTGTTTACTTTTTCACCTTATTGATGATCTAGTTATTGATAAGAGGTCGAGCTAAAGACCTTAAAAAAAGCGCTTCTTGGGAGGCAACCCATGATTTTTATAAGGTTAGTAATTTTTTTTAATTTTTTTTTAATTTTTTTTTTTAGATTAGATTTTTTTTATTACTCCCACAAGGTGCCTTGATGAGTTTGTGTGAAGTGTTTCAGGTAGGTGCAAGGATAATTTATTTAAGACACTTGGTGTTTTATTTAAATTTTGGAAAAATTAGTTCTGAAAAAAAAGAACAGAAGCTACATGTTGAAGGTGCAAGTTATGTAGAAGCCGTACGTGTGAATTTGCAGGAAAAGATAAAAGAACAGAAATTTTTTGACGGGCGTGCTGATTGTATGATGGGAGTGCGAAAATGTCTGTTAAAGTGTGGATATTAAGATGTTGCGAGTACTGATTTTGAGCTGCCCGTGCAAAGTTTTCTGCACTTCTCTCACGCGCGTGAGCTGCTATGCGCGCAAGCCTGCGGTGCGCATTGGTTCCCCACGGTGCAGACAATGTCTGTTGTTCCAATATATTTGTGTTTCTTTTCTACTTGCAAGTTGCAACGGACAAAGCAGTAGCCCAGCCCATCTCCTGCACCATGCTGCTGGACCATTAATTCTGTTGGCCCAATCTGTTTGGTAGCAGCAGAGCAGTAATCTTTCGGCCCGTTTAATTCTTGCTGCATGCATGGCGCCATCACAGCTTCCACCTCGCCAAGTCAGCACGCCACCTGTGCTCGCTAGGTCAGCAGTCACTTTCAGCATCCGGTCAGCTCCGAGTCGCCATGTCAGCTGCAGGTTGGCTGTCTTTAGCAAAAATGTTTAGAAAATATTGGAGGGCCAAGGATTTGAACCACTGACCTTGGGATATATGGGCAAGGCTTCTATTTGCACCTGCCAACCACTTGAGCTACTACAATTTTGTTGTAGGAATATGGACTACGATTCCTATATAATGAAGTTAGGCCTGGAATTTCAGCACTAAAGACCTCATTTCACAATTTTTTCCCCGACGGCACTTCGTGCATATGCACTAAGGGAGTATTTTAACCTTTCTTTGTAAATTATTTTTATTTTATTTTTGTATTTGTTTTTAGGATCTTTTAGTTATGTATATTATATATTTATTCATTGAGGACAATGAACCATTTAACTGTGGGGATACGTTCTTAATGTATAAAAAATCAAAAAAAAAATTATATATGATAAAAATTCAAAAAAAAAAAAAAAAAAATTTGTATATAATTGTCATGTCAAAAGCATATAGCGAGGATAAGTACACATTTTGTAGTCTAATTTTGCATGATTAATTCTGAGTGTTGTATCATAGAATAAAAATCATTTGTTGCTTGATAATTCCTTGTGTGTGCTTTCGAAAATTTAAAAACTTGAGATGCTTCTTAGTCAAATTTAGTGAGTCGAGCATGCTTTCACCTTGTGAGATTTTGAGCCTAATTAATGATTGATACATTTTATATCAATCGAATTTCTTTGTTGTGTGTTGTTCGTCAATTAGCATTGCTCTAGAACTTGTTTTGATACCTTGTTGAGACTACATGTTGTGTGTGTGCATGAAAATGATAAAGGCACTAGGATTAACCTCATTGACCGAAACACTATCCTTATGAGTTATATCCTTAGTAAGCCCCCTTGAGCTTATATCTGTTTCTTTCAATTATCACCACTCTATAACTTTTGAGCCTACTTAATTATTCTTATCTTGATTTACTAGTAGAGCATTGTGATTCAACTAAAGGGTGGGTGAATGTTCAAGTGTGGGGATTTCTTCGTTAAGGTTTGATATTTTGGTGGAAATTATATAATGTGGTTGCTTGATCTTCAAAAAAAAAAAGAAAAAAAAAGAATAAATTTGAAGAAGATCGAATGATAGTTATTGTTCATTGCTTATTGCAATGTGAAAGTGGAAAGTACATAATGATGTGCTTATGAGTTTAATCCTTGTGAAAGTTTAATTATCTTTTACATGATCTATTATTCATGTTGAGTGCTACAATTAAAAGTGAACATTATGCTCTATTAGTTTATCAAGCTTAGCCACTTGTGAGCCTATTTCTTTGATATCCCACCCCATACCTAAGCCCCATTACAACCTTTAATGAAGACCTTTTGATTTGTGCATGCACATATACGAAGTAGTGGAGATTTGGTGGATAACCAAGCATATGGTAGCACATGTCTATTTTGATTGAACTTGAGTGAAACGTTAACACCTATACACTTGTGTGAATTGAGAGAAATGTGAGATTTTCTATCCACGGCATGCTTACTTATTGAAGGAGACTTTGATGTTTATTTCATGATATTTTTGTCTGTCAAGTGGTGTACTTTCAGATCTTCTCAGATTGTTGTGTGATTGAGGTTTGCATATGTGGAGTACTATGAATTGTTGCATGTTTAAGACTTGGTGATTGAAAATATTTGATTTTGTGGGTATATCTTCTATAAACCCTCACGAGACAACACTCGTCCTACTAGGGCTACCTAGGGGTTTAACGGCTTGTTGCATATGCTCAATGCAATCGTGTCATCTACGAAAGTGATGTTAGTTAGAATAATTTTTATTTTTTTATTTTCCCGAGGACGTGCAAATGCTAAGTATGGGGATGTTTGATAGAGTGTATATTTATATATATTTTATATGATTATATTCCTAATATTTATTATATTTTGCATTTAATTGGATTTTTATTTAATAGATTTTAATGTTTTATTGTAGGAAGCAAGGAAATTCTAAACTTGGAAGGATTTGAGAATAAAGAGCTTAATTGGAGATTTATTAGAAGGAAATTCGGATTTATCGGGCAGCACGCGCGCAATTCACTATTTTGGTCATATCTCGAGTTCTAGAAGTCAGAATTGGGCGATTCAATAGCCCACGCGAAGATAATTAAATTATCTATCATTCTAAGATGGTCCAGATGTCATATTACAACTGGAGCGGCCCAGAACTACAGAAGAAAAGTCAACCACGAATTTTCCTTGAAAATCTATTCAGTTTAGGAAACGTACTTGTAATTTCCTCAAGGATTAAAATACCTCTTTTATTAGAGACATATATAATATCAGAGATGATTATTATTAGGGGGAGAGATAGTTACGTATACATACATACGTACGTATAGACATATACAGAGAGAGAGAGAGAGATTGGAGATAGCTTTTCACTTTTCTTTGAAGATTGAAGGTTTTTCTCTATTCTTTATAATATTATGTGTTCATATTATATCTCTTGTTTTATTAGTTTAATTATGTATGAGTAGATAATTAATCTAGGGTTAAGTAGAACCCTAGTTATGATTGATGTGTGATTTTCCCAATTCCCCCAATTTGATTGTTTAATTGCTCTTGCTTATTGAGTTGTTTTAATTAGCAATTACAAATCAGACGTGATTATGTTTATTGTTTGAACCATTGTCTATTTATCAACGAGAGTTGGATTTAGATGGTTGTGATTTATCCAATGAGGACATGAACTTCTCCATAAGAATAGGTAAAACGGATTGTTAGGAAGTTAGGGTGCTGTGATTAATGTCTCTAAATTGCATGATACCATGAGAATAGGCTTGATTGTATTTTAGAGAAGCCATTAATACTCGAGAGAGGTTATTGGTAATTTATAGGGCGCACCTTTCCTGTTGAGTATTATACGATTGATTGGGGAGGGAATTCACGATTGCATTAATTCATGCTAGTGGGGATACTTAGTTCTGGAAGTTTTAGTTAATTGATTAATTGCATTAGTATAAAATTAGTTTAATAATCTTTGATATTTTATTGTGTTACTTGCTTGGCTGAATTGAAATCGAGAACAACTGGTGATTGACACGTTTGTCTCTGTGGGATCGACTCTGACTTACCCTACTACATAGTTAGAAGGATTTGTTAGATATTATTATTTGATAGGCACGCGACAGCCTTGTCAAAATACAACATCCTTCATTCCAATGCTCAAATTTAACTCCAAGATTGACGAAAACATTAACCCTAGTCGACATTCTTGCAAACCTGCACACTTAAACAAAACACATCAAAAATACCACAAACTTGAGTCCAAGATGATCAATTTAAGCCGATATGGAACGATCCTAGTGGACATAAATCCACTTATCACTCTTTTCAAAGCATGATTAGTCTTTTTTCTTAGCAAAGCTAATCTTTCGCACTCTATCTTCCTTTAGCGTAATTAACTCTTAATGCTCAGTTAAGCGCTCAAACGCAGCCTGGCGCAATATACTCCCTTAAACGCTTCTTTTCTTTGGAATCGTATCACTTTGTTATGACTCTTTTCATATATAACGAATGAACTCCTTCTTTTTTCATTTATAAACGATAAATGACCTGTAAACACGAACCAGGCTATCCTTTGACCTGTTGTTTCAGGTCATGTTTTCCTATAAAAGAGATGAAGTAGTCTTCATTTCATTTCACTCCTTCACTTCTAAAATTCTCTCTGAAAGCTTTCAAGTTCTAAAGCTTCCAAGTTCTAGTTTCAAGTTCGAAGTTCGGGTTTCAAGTTCAAGTTTCAAGATGTCAGAAGGCAACCGTGCACCTCTTCCTTCATTCTCCATGTCTGAGGCAATCTCCAAAAGGACCATGGCTAGATCTATTCGACATAAATCTAGATTGCAACCTCCCTCTTATGTTGATCGTCGTTTTCATTCTTTACTAGATTTGTTGAATACCATGAGGGATGCATTCCCTAACAGCTCTGAGTTAGCCGCGTATCACAGTCCGTGTAAGCTAAAAGAAAGAGATGTTGAGAAAATTAGACAAGCATATGGCTTCCCAGACTCGGTCAAGGTCCGCCTTCCTGTCTTGGGTGACAGAACCTGTAACTGGCATCCCGAGAAGCTATGTGTTTACAAGGGTGCTCTTGAAGCAGGTTTGAGATTCCCAGTGGATCAGTTCATTATCAGGCTTTTAGCAGAGATCCAAATTCATCCCTGCCAGTTGTTTCCAAATGCATGGCACGCCATTCTTGTTTTTATGCTAAGGTGCCGGGATTTCAATATCGAACCAACCACCATGATGTTCCGAAGCATATTTGCAATCAAGAACTCTTCCGACACTAAAATAGGATGTGTTAGTATCTAACATAGGACCAATGTCCCTCATATCGTGAATGCCTTCTCCTTCCCAGATTCTCATCATGCTTGGGAAAGGGAGTTCGTGGTTCTGAAGTGGCGTGGTGGCGACTGGGGCCATTTCTTTGTGTCGAAATTCGGAGAGGTGAATGACAGTTTGTACTTCGCGTGTGATCTCAGTCTGGAAGAGCTATTTGAGCGGGATAAATTACTCATGGATGATGGTCGAACTCACTATAAAGTTTTCTTGAATGAAAGAAGGCTTGTGGAAGTTGGCTTTAGTTTACTTTCTATTTAGGGTAATATTTTGTTGCACATTATGCATGAATTCTGTTTGTTCTTATTCCAATATCCTTTCTGTTGCATTTTCAACTGCTGAGGAGATAGATAGCCGTCCCGTCAACCAGCCGACGGTGACCAGAAGAATGATCAAGAAAGCCCAGGCGGCTGCTGCACCTCCTGGTGAGAAAATCCCATAATTCCTATCAGGTTGTTCCTCGAAGAGATCCCGAAATGCTGATGGGCAAATCAGATCCCCATTCATCCCTGCTTGGGGGATTTGCAAACAAGACTCTATCTTGGGATCCCCAGAATCGGCTTTGGATTGGTCCAAGTTTAGTATTACTCCTCCTGACATGTTGACCGTGACCGCCGGTGACAAGATAGACGAGGCGGAGACTCTTGGAGCCCAAGCCCTGTATCAGGTTTCAAACTCTCCTTCTTGAACGTAACGCCTTCGTTTGTTTTATCACTTGTAAATATTTCACTAACTCCTCGTTACAGGCCAATGCCTATTTCCAGGCCAGCACCCGCCAAGGCCGGGCTTATCGAGATGAGAACGTGGCCTTAAAAAAAGAAAAGGAGGTATTTGACGAGAAGTGCCAGGACTTAGAGTCCAGGGCCATCCGTGCTGAAGCTGCAACACATTATGTTCAGAGGAAATATGATTCCTTGTATAGGAAGAAGGCAGCTGACTACAAGCTGGTGGTGAAAGCTTATCAAGAGTCTGAGGACTTCCTTCAGCTCATAGACAGGCATGATGACGAGGTACTCCCGGGTATCATGTCTCTTGGTTGGGACAGAGCTATCAATACTGTGAGCAAGAGGCATCCATCCGTAGTTGATCCAAGGAACTTTCCAAGTCCTTATGGTTATGTTGCTTCAGGCTCGGGAGCCAACACAGTGGCCTAAGCATCAGGCTCTGGCTCGAGGGGAAGTCATCGTCGTTCTGGCTCTAGCTCTAGGGGGGTGCTCAAACTGTTCTACATGACTCATCTTCCTCGAGTTCTCAAGGGAGATAGCCGAACTCTAGGGGGAAACAGCCCATGCCCGTAGCCAACATCCGGCAGCCAATCCCAGGAAAGAAGAGGCTTCGCAAGAAGAATGCCAAAGAGTCTTCTACTTCTTCCTCCGAATCTGAGGAAGCACCGCCGAAGGAGGTGGTCGAAGAGGAGAACGATGATGATGATGATGATGAGGATGATGGCTCTAGTGAGGATGGCTCCGGTGATGGTGAAGGCGAAGAGGAAGCTGTGGCAGAATCTGAGGAGGAGTAGTTGGAGTTGTTTTATGGCCTTGCACGGCCTTGTTAGCCACTTGTGGCTTTATCTTTTTATCTTTCAATCAAGGTCCTTCGGGACTTAACTTAATTTGGGTCTGTAATAACTTTTTAATTTAGCCCTTTAGGGCACTTCTATCTATGCCCTTGCTTTCGTTTACTCGTATGCTTATTTATTTTCGGTACTCGGTCATCTTAGACTTACACTTATCTTGTGCTTGGTACATAATTAGAATCACAGAATCATAGAATAGAAAACAACTTGCATTAATAGTTCGAGAAATGGGCTCGGTCCTTACATACGAAATACTACTGTCCTACTCGGGGTAATAAGCCCTGAAATGGTTTCATTGAACCTTATTTCTACTTTTCCGAACAGATAGATAACAAGCTACGTCCTTGCAAGAACAGTTTAAACATAATAAATCTTGAGGTTCAAAGCATGCCAAGTACGGGGCACCTCATTCCCGTCCAAGGTCTCCAACTTATAGGATCCTCGTCCTAGTGTCTACCCGATATGGTCCTTCCCAATTAGGGGCTAGTTTTCCTTTTTGTCCAACTCCTGAAGCCTCTATCTTCCTAAGAACCAATTCACCTTGCTGGAAGAACCTCTCCTTAACCCTATGGTTGTAGTAAAAGGATGCCTTCTCTGATGCTCCACATTCTTGGCATTCGCCTCGTCCCTGATTTCATCAATTAGATCAAGGGCGAGCCTCATGCCTTCTTCGTTGGTCTCTTGTTCGTACGCCTCAACTCGAGGTGATGCATGCATGATCTCCAAGGGCACAACTGCCTCGGCTCCGTAAGCCAGCAAAAACGGGGTTGCTCCAGTTGTCACCTTACAAGTGGTGCGATATGCCCAGAGTATAGGTAGTAACTCATCCACCCAAGTGTTCCTTGAGCGTTCAACTATCTTCTTTAGTCCATCAAGGATAATTCGATTAGCCACCTCTACTTGTCCATTAGCTTGCGGATGTGCTACTGAAGTAAAACGAAGCTCAATAGCATTTTCCTCGCAATACTTCTTAAACTATTCATTGTTGAACTGTGTCCCATTATCTGTCACAAGGATTCGGGGAATTCCGTACCTGCAAATGACGTTCTCCCAAAAGAACTGGGCAACTTTCTTGGTGGTTATCTTGGCTAGGGGTTTAGCCTCAATCCACTTGGTGAAGTAGTCGATGGCCACTATCAAAAACTTTCTTTGTGCTGAAGCCATAGGGAAAGGACCAAGTATGTCCATTCCCCACATTACGAACGGGATAGGAGAGCTAATCGAAGTCAACATCTCAGGCGATTGCCTTACAATCGGATTGTGCTTTTGGCATCTCTCACACCTCTTAACATAATCTTTTGCGTCAGCCAACATCTCCGGCCAATAGAATCCTAAACGAGTGATTTTGTGAGCCAAGGCTCTGCCCCCCAAGTGTTGTCCACAAATACCACCATGAACCTCTTCCAACGCCTCTCTTGCCTCATGGGGCCTCAAACACTTCAAATATGGGATGACAAACGACCTCTTGTAAAGGATGCCTTTGATCAAAGCATATCTTAATGCTCTCACTAACAGCTTTCGTGCCTCCAAGGCATTGTCAGGGAGCCATCCGGTTTCAAGGTGAGCTTTGATAAGATCTATCCAACAGCTCCCTAGATTGATTGGTGCTATCAACTTAGAGTTGATGGACGGGGCCTTCAATACCTGGAAGTAAACACTCCCCGCATAATTCTCTATCTCAGAGGAAGCGAACTTGGATAGGGCATCAGCCTTAACGTTTTCCTCTCTTGGAATGTGCTCCACATAGCACTCCTCAAATTGGGTCATAACACCCTTCACAATCCTTGGATACCTTGCCATGGTTTCATCTTTGGCCTCAAACTCGCCATTCACTTGTGATACTACAAGCCTTGAGTCTCCACAGACCTTGAGGTTCTTGACCCTCATGATTCTTGCCAAGCCTAAGCCAGCTATCAATGCCTCATATTCAGCTTCGTTCTTGGTAGTAGGGAAATTCAACTTCAAAGCATATTCAACTATGAACCCATCGGGGATTTGCAACACTAAACCTGTGCCACTAGATTTTATTTTTGATGCTCCATCAAAATAGAGCACCCAATATTCCTTCTGATCAGCTACAAGTTCTTCATCTTTATCTCCGCTTCTTGGTTGTTAATGGTGCATTCAACCACGAAGTCAGCCAATGCCTGGGCCTTGATGGCTGTCCGAGGCTTATACTTGATGTCAAATTCTCCAAGCTCTATGGCCCACTTGATTAGCCTTCCACTGGCCTTTGGGCTATGCAATATGTTCGTCACCTGCTGGTCGGTCAGGACTTCAATTTTGTACGCCTGGAAGTACGGTCGTAGCTTCCTCGAGGCCGTTATCAATGCCAATGCAAACTTCTCTATGGTCGAGTAATTCAACTCAGCCCCATGCAAAATCTTGCTCACATAATAGATAGGTTTCTGAATCTTTTTCTCTTCTCGAACAAGGACAGCACTCAATGCTTGTTCAGATACCGCCAGGTATAGGTAAAGAGTCTCCTCAGGATTTGGTTTGGCCAATAACGGGGCTTCAGCCATGTACTTCTTCAGATGCTTAAATGCTTCTTGGCTCTCTGTAGTCCACTCAAAATTCTTCACTTTCTTTTATGCCTGAAAGAAAGGCAAACACTTGTCACCAGACTTGGAGATAAATCTCCCTAGGGCCGCAACTCGGCCAGTTAGCTTCTGTACATCACGAATGGAGCGGGGTGGTTCCATGTCCAAGATCGCCTTGATCTTATCAGGGTTGGCCTCTATGCCTCTCTTCGAACCATCAATCCTAAAAATTTTCCTGATCCAACGCCAAAAGCACACTTGGCTGGATTTAACATCATCTTGTGGTGCCTCAACACTTCGAATGCCTCTCTGTGGTGCTTGAAATGATCCGCCTTGGATAGGCTTTTGACCAACATGTCATCCACATAGACCTCCATGGTTTTTCCAATCAGATGGGCGAATATCTTATTCACCAATCGTTGGTAAGTATCTCCTGCGTTCTTTAGACCAAAAGCCATAACAATATAGCAGAAAACACCAAAGTCAGTTATGAAAGATACCTTTGGGATGTCATCCTTGTGCATCTTAATCTAATTGTAGCCACTGAACCCATCCATGAAGCTCAACATCTCATGTCCAGCTGTGGCATCTATCAACATGTCTATCCTTGGGAGGGGAAAACAATCCTTTGGACACGCATCATTCAAACCAGTGAAATCTATACACATCCTCCATTTTCCATTCGCCTTCTTGACCATTATTGGGTTAGCTAACCATTCAGGGAATTGAATCTCTTCAATAAATCCAGCCTTTGGGAGCTTGTCAACTTCCTGCTTGATGGCCTCTTGCCTTTCAGGAGCAAAATTCCTCTTCTTCTGTTTTATTGTTTTCCGTTCAGGATCAACATTCAACCTGTGAGTTATGAGTTGGGGATCAATCCCTGGCATATTAGCTGTAGTCCAAGCAAACACATCACTGTTTTCTTGAAAGAAGGCCGTCAGCTTGCCCTTCAAGGGTTCTTCAGCATGGCTCCTACATAAGTAACTTTCTCAGGGTCGCCCAGCTCTAGAGGTATGGGGACCAAATCCTCTGCTGGCTTCCCTTGGTGTTCATCATCACCACGGACATCCATGTCTTCAATTGGGAGTACCTGCCCCCCGATTCCATCAGCTCTTAAAGCAGATACATAACAACTTCTTGCCATCTTCTGGTCTCCTTTTTGTTCTCCAACACCATTCCGAGTTGGAAACTTAATCTTCATGTGGTAAGTTGAGGCAACAGCCTTAAAGGCATGAAGTCCAGTCCTTCCCAGGATTGCGTTATAGGTTGAGGCCGCCTTAATTACCAGAAAATTCAGCATTTGAGTAGCCTCCTTAGGTTCTTGCCCGATTGTCATGGGCAATTGAATAGTCCCTTCAACTTTGGACTCAACTCCATTAAACCCATAGATGGACATGTTGGTTGGGGTCAACTGAGAGTCAGTATATCCCATTTTCACGAATGCATCATGAAGCAAAATATCAACAAAAGCTCCATTGTCTATCAAGACTCGCTTCACCGCTGAGTTTCCAATTACAGGAGTTATGACCAACGGGTCGTCATGGGGGAACTTCACCCCTTCAAGGTCAGAGTCATCAAAACCAATTGCGATTTCAGTCCTGGCACGTTTTGGGGCCTCTCCCACGATGTGCATCACTTCTCTGGCATACGCCTTTCGAGAATTTCGAGTTGTGTCGGCCACCGTCGGGCCTCCCCAGATCATGTTGATAAATGGCCCTCGGGGCTGTGTGTTACGATCATGATCATTGTCCCTTCTATCATTGTCTCCCCTGTCATAATCCCTTCTTTGGGTTCCACGATCTTCACCCTTAGTAAATTTATTCAGTTTTCCTTTGCGAATCAGGAACTCAATCTCGTCCTTCAACTGTCTACAATCATCCGTATCATGTCCCATATCTCGATGGAACCTACAGTATTGATCCTTGTTCCTCTTAGCGGGATCACCCCTGAGTGGCTTCAGCCATCGAAAGTCTTTATCCTTCTCAATCTCTGACAAGATTTGGCTCCTGGGCGCGTTCAATCTTGCATAGTCAGAAAATCTTGGTCCCAAATTCTTTTTTGGTGGTGAATCAGAGTCCTTGCTAGTTCGGGGATACTTGTCCCTAGCATCGTACTTCTGCTCTTGCTTTCACTTCTTTGTATCATTGTTACCTCGGCCATTACTTACTGTGACCTCCTTCTTTATACTATCCTCAGCCTTGATATACTTGTCTGCCCTTCGCTGGAGCTCGGCCATATTCTCGGGAGGATGCTTTGCCAATGACCTTTTAAAGTATAGGTCGATGGTGCCATGCTCCAATGCTACAATCGCCACCTTATTCTCCAAATCAGTGATGTTCAAAGTCTCCTTAGTGAACCTCTTAAGGTAGTCTCTCAGATTCTCATTCTTCTCTTGCACCACATACATAAGAGATGTAGAGCTTTTCTCATGCACTCTCCTGCTGATAAATTGACTAACAAAGTCAACACTTAACTCCTTGAAAGAACCAATCGAGTTTGCAGGCAACCGGCTATACCATCTTTGAGCCATGCCCGACAGAGTTTGAGGGAACGCCCTGCACTTCAAGGCGTCACTCGCAGGCTGCAACAACAGTGCGTTTGAGAATGTCCTAACGTGGTTTGTGGGATCACCCGTTCCATCATAAGCCTTAATTGTTGGCATCTTAAACTTTTTTGAGATACGAGCATTCATCACCTCCTCAGTAAACGGGGGTGTGGGATCATCAGGATCCCCAAGTGGCATCATATCCTTGGGGTTGCTCTTAGGGGTTTCCACCCTTGTTGTTCTTCCAGTTGGGGCGTCATCCCTTCTCTGTCTTCTTGAAGACCTCTCTAAGTCTATAATGGGAATCGGTCCTGAGGTTGGAGGAGGTTGAGTTTGATTCAACCTAGCTTGTTCTCTTGCAATATCTTCCTTTATCCTTAAGATCTCGGCCTCATGAGCCTTGATTCTCTCAGCAGCTGTCAAAGGAGGTCCATTATGGATAGTTTGTGTTCTCCTTCTTGGCTCTCTGCTAGCACGTCGCCTCCTCGGGGCTTCATCACGATCATCATCGTCAGACGATGAATCATCAGTATAGGGGCCGGAGTAGTCATAGTACTCTCGATCTCGGATCTGCAAGGCGTGGCCACTTGGTCCAGGACCTTGAGTAGTTGGATACATCAGGTTGGTATTCATGGGGAGGTCCGTAGTATGGATCTGTACCCCTGGTGGTAACGGGCGATTGGGATCAACTAGAGGAGAAACCATCGTCTGGAGAGAACTGGTTCCTTGGCCGGGGTAGACGACCATGGGTAATGTTCTCTCAGCATGGGGATTCATCCCTGGAGGTTGAGAAACTTGAGTTTGGACAATTGCCCCTGTTGTTGGGGGTACCTGTTCAGTAGCAGGTGGAGCAGAGCTGAGAGGTAAAGCCTTAGTAGCGGCTGGTGTTCTTCGCGTGGTCACCATGGTTGATGTTGATGTCCCACAGACGGCGCCAAATGTTGTGGATTAAAATCTAGGTCACGAACTTGTAATTAATGCTAGGGTTTGGGAGTTTCTTGCTTTAATGGTTGTTTCCGTGTTCGAGACTAATCAGTCCTCACAGAGTGCCTACGTATCTCGTATTGAGAATTAAGCCAAAAACGTAGTTCTGAGAATGAGGGGTCAGGCCCTTTATATAGGCTGAGAAGCCCTAGAATCGTAGTAGGGTTATGTGACTTGGTGGGCAAGTCACCGCCTAGAAGAAGGTTCTAGTCTCCTTCCATACAAGAACCAGTTTCCATGTTGAGATGGATATCTTGAAGGATAAGTCAGACAAGAGTAATATCGTTGTTTGACTCTTATTTGCTTAGCTGTTTGTTACCCTCAATATTAATTACGAAATTAATATAAAAATAGGGTTTGGGCCTATCCGGTGGGCCCCACGTTTGGACCATTCTAGGTCTAATTAAAGACACATTAAATGTGTCTTTAGGGCTTACTTTTAGCCCATATCAATCAATATATAAAACTCGATCACGATCAAAATAATGCTCGAACAACATTAGTATAAATATCTATGTCTAATACTAGCAAATAACTCATCACTCGCACAGGTTCTAAAATATAGCAAAATAATTTTTATTTGTGGATTAGGACGTGTTCGGAAATCGTATTCGGATTCAGGATCGGGGGATATCACTCCACGACCACGAAGTGATCCGATATTCATCACAAACTACATTACTTCTACTCTTTCGATACACGCAAATTACAGGTCACAAATAGGAAAATGTATCATTCATTTATGAGTTAAATTAACAATGTAGCAAAATTAGTAAATCTTACGTACAAATCAAAAACATTGATACTTAATCAATTTAAGTTACAAATCAGAAACATTGATACTTAATCAACTTAACACTGCTATTAGTATTTATAAGCATGCAAAGAAAAATACATGGAAAGTTGTTACACTTGTTTGCATTACAATATTCGATCGTATTCATACATGGCAACTGAATCGCATGCAGATACAAATACATACCAAATCAAATTATACTTTCCCTTGTACGTAGAAGAAGCTAGTCAAGCATGAAGTTTCGTACGACCCTTCGTTTTAAATTCGGTTTCAGTCGTCGAATTTATCTGGACTGAAATAAAGTTATTTGTCCCGTAGATTGCGTACATGAATCCTCTTCCACTCCGTATTTATTTATTATTGCGTGTAATTTTCTCTAATACACATGCATGTTCTTGATTGCATTTAAAATCTATGTTTAATTTAATATCTTGATTAAAGATACTTATCGACTAGTAATTGTAGTAGGTAATGAACCATTTATGTAAAATTCCGAACTTTTTGGTTTTAGTCAATGCATTAAATATTTGTAAATGTACATTTTATTCTCTTACCCTGCTTAAACCCTCCTTGCAAATCTTTGTTGCATTATACACCAGGAACTTTTTTTGGAGGTGCAAGGTGTATATATAGTACAGAGTTGTAATAGGTTTGATTCATACGTGCAGGCCACTTCTTTTTTTTTTTTTGTCTCTTGAAGGTGTGAAATTGAGATATTGAAGGCCTGGAGAATTTTGATCAGTACAGGGTGCGTTAGGACTTGATCATGGGGCTTAAGATTTCGAAACAGAGGCGAAATCGGACTTCTCGAGGGGGATCATCGACAATTATTAATGGGAGCTCTCGAGGGGGATCATCGACAATTTTTAATGGGAGTTCTGGATTATCGAATGTCGATCACTTACAATATTACACTCCTCAGCATCACCATGCACCTGCACGAAGTCATTTTAGGACCCTGACTCCGCCACATCGATGTATGTCTTCGTATGATTATCAGCAGTCTTTTTCTCAACAAGAAAGGAATATCGCTAGCAAGTATTCAAGGATAGCTGATAATTATCAAACATTGGATCAGGTTAGTTTTATCTTCTGTTACTAATTTTGGTTGGTTATTCTGGTGTTCTGTGCTTGTAGGGGTGATGATCTTTGTTTCTGTGTCATGTCAGTATTCATAAATGGGTCAATTTCGTGTCGTTTTAACACTAATGTGAGTCATTTTGGGTCATAGTGTTGTGTACTTTTCAGGTTTTGCCATTGTGATTGTGTCGAGAATAAAATCTGGTTTGAGTTGGGTTCTCTGTAGTCTTACATTGTCAATCCTATCTGCTAGTAGATGTAATTGTAGTTTAGCCTAAACTCGAAGACTGCAATTCAATATGAATGACCAAAATGCACTAGTTTTCAGAGAAGCAGGTTTTACTATTGATGTACAATGAAACTGAATGTAATAGAGCATTAGTTGTTTTCATGAATGTACTATAACATTAGTAGTTTTAATTTGTACCAACGGAAAAAAATTGGATTATAATTACTGTCTTCATTCAGGTTACTGCTGCCTTGACTGATGCTGGATTAGAATCCTCGAATCTAATTATTGGCATTGATTTCACTAAGAGCAATGAGTGGACAGGTTAGGCTACTTCAATTACTTTAAAGTTTTTATAGAATTATCAGTTATTACTTATCAGCTACCATTTTTTCGAATATTAGGTACTAGGTCATTCAACCGGCAGAGCTTGCATAATATAGGAAACATTCAAAATCCTTACGAAGAAGCAATATCTATAATTGGGCAGACACTGTCTGCTTTGGATGAGGATAATCTAATTCCATGTTTTGGATTCGGAGATGGTAATTATTGCAGATAAGAAGGGACTATGTCATTAGTAATTATTTAGTAGTTATGGTTGCTGTTTAAAGATTGATACTGACACCTATAATGTTGCAGCATCAACACATGATGAAGATGTCTTCAGTTTCTATCCGAACCATGCTTATTGCAATGGATTCGAGGACGTGTTGAGACGATACAGAGAAATAGTTCCACACCTTAAGCTTTCAGGTTCATTTATATGCATTTAATTAGGAAAACTTCATAAAATGCTTTTGTATAGATAAAAAAGATTCCGACATGGATTTTTGTTTGATTTAGGACCAACATCTTTTGCCCCTATTATTGAAATGGCCATGAATATTGTTGAAGAAAGCTGTGGTCAGTATCATGTACTGCTGATAATTGCTGATGGGCAGGTGACTTACTTAACATTCCTTGTGCTTGTAAACTTGCAATAGATATTCAAACTTGAGGCATCTTGGTCAAGGGTCGGTCATAATTGATATATGTCTGAGTTGCTTGTGTTTTTTGTTGCTTGCATAAGACTTGTGTTAAGCAGCAACCGCTAACAAGCTTGACATTCTTCCCTTGTCATCCATAAAGTTTTGACATATATCATTGTCAGAGCATTCGCCTTAAGATAAAGTTACTGTAAAAACATGGAAGAACGTTTTATTTAGTTACACTTGTCACTAAATAGTGATTAGGTTCGAAATATACTTTTATTGTTGTACTTAGTTTTATATGTTGTAACTTGTAATGAACGTTAGTTATCATGAGGAAACATAGAAGTCATAGCATGCCCTCAGTTCGTTGTGCTATATTAGCGTTAATGCTAACTGCATTATGTCTATTAACTTAGGTGACAAGAAGCATAGACACCCAAGACGGTCAGTTAAGCCCACAAGAAAAGAAGACTATTGATGCTATCGTGAGAGCCAGGTAAGTTAATAATCTCTGCAACATGGCATTTGAGGTTGAAAACTCTCATTCAATTTCCTATTTTCTGCAGTGCGTATCCTTTGTCAATTATTCTGGTAGGGGTTGGAGATGGTCCTTGGGACACGATGAGGGTGTTTGATGATAATATCCCAGCTAGAGCCTTTGATAATTTTCAGGTTGGTACCTAGAATAATTTAACTTGATTATGCATTACTAACATATTATGAAAACTTTTTAACTCAGAAATGCGTTAACTGGGTGAATGGATTTGTTTCTTTTTTATAGTTTGTGAACTTTACGGATATTATGTCAATGAAAGTCAGCCTACGAAAAAGACAGACAGAATTTGCACTTGCGGCCTTGATGGAAATTCCTTCTCAATATAAAGCAACTATTGAGCTCAACATATTGGGGTAAAAATTATAACATTTGTTAATTTTCGTTGGGCATAAGTTGGATATTAAATTTTCATTTATTTTCTTGAGCAGACGTCAGAGTATCAGTAATCCACAGAGGATTCCTCTTCCTACACCTATTTATGATACCTCGTCTTTCCCTAGTGGTTTGAAACCTTACCCTCCGAGGAGCTTCCACCAGAACACACCCGTTCATCCGATGCAGAATGTCTCTGCACAAACAGCAGCACCTTCAGGTTCTATTAATGATAATAAGGTAAAACAAACAGCTTAGCATTTGTGAATTAAAAAAACTAAATCTGACTGTAGTATGTTTGACAAGGAGGGTGTTCTAATTTTTTTTGTTGTGCTGAACAAAATGACAGTTATGCGTCATTTGTCTTGTTAATCCAAAAGACATGGCTTTTGGCTGCGGGCATCAGGTAAATACATATAAATCCTCCACTTGTAATGACATAGGTCCAAAATGAAGACAAGAATTTGATTTCTAATATTATGCTATGTGCAGACATGCTGCGAGTGTGGAGTAGATCTTCAATCATGTCCCATCTGCCGTCGCCTAATTAAGACCAGAATCAAGCTCTTCTCATAGGCTTTTGTGACTTCCAGTTATCTAGTTTAAGTCTTCTATTATTTATTCTTTGGAGGGATTGTATTTCTTGTATATCAGTTATCTAGTTCAGTCTTCTGCTTGATCTCCACATTCCGTTACCTTATCATTTCTCAACATCCCAGTAAGACCATAAACTAAACAAAAGTGTGACAAAACAATAGACTTTAGACTTTCTAAGCTTCTGACATGAAGTAACCAGTGATTCTGAGGTACTTTAAGCAAGTCATGATGACCAATTTTATTTGGCAAAATACGATAGATACGATACCCTTTGTCTGCGTGTGTGCCCGGTTGGGGGGGGTTGGCCCCTGAAACTTCCTGAGAATGGTTACATGCTTT
This sequence comes from Kitagawia praeruptora, assembly GCA_037693485.1. Classification (NCBI taxonomy): domain Eukaryota; kingdom Viridiplantae; phylum Streptophyta; class Magnoliopsida; order Apiales; family Apiaceae; genus Kitagawia; species Kitagawia praeruptora. The sequence continues at coordinate 67,439,675 of CM075351.1, forward strand.
ATCGACTTTACTTTGCTGTTTACATAACATTCCTTTCATTGTAGCAAGCATTTCCTTTATTTTCTCTTGCCTGCTATTAGACTTTGCTTTTGTCCCCAATGGAGATTGTGGATTGTCTTAAAAATGTAAAAAGAAAATTTTCATCATGGAAATAAGGCTAAATAGCTGTTCAAAATGCTAATACACAATTAGACTTATCTGTTTTGCTTTTTATTATTAAAAAGATGAAAATCAAGGACAATATTACCAATAATAAGGTTTTAGTTAAATGTTAAAATTGAGCAGAACATGAATTTATGTTTTATAGATGAGAGGTTCAAATCTGG